>CM057835.1:16610456-17957956 GCA_030068075.1 Paguma larvata
CGTGAGGGGCGGCTCTGTGATGCAAAATGCCATCTGAAGACAGAGAAGATGGGGCGACGCCACGCGGGACCTCACGCGGCCAGAGAGCTGCATCTTTATCTTCTGATGTTTCTGGCAGCAGGACGACACGGCGGTTCGTCCGTCCTGAAAAGATCAGTCTGCCATCATGGGAGGCTAGGCTGGATACAGAAGCCCAGCAAGGAGTCTACGAGACGAGACGGGAGCTTAGACGTGGGTGTTGGTGTGGCGGGAAGGGAGAACGGACGGATCCGAGAAGTGTTTGGGAGCTGAAACAAACAGGGCCTGGGGCGGGACTGGAAATGGGAGATGCGACCAACGTGTGGCTGCTTAATTCCCTCTGCATTTCTTCCCAGAAGGCGGAACAGAGAACACAAGTTCCCTCTGAGTCAGGTGGCTCCCTAAAAAGGGAAGGCGGTCGTTCGACACACAGGGCGCCTCATCATTCTCTCGCGCATCCGTGCGTCTGTTTTGATTCCCGCGTTCTACCTGATTCAATCCCAAAGTCAGAAGAATCTACAGCATTAGAGGAGGAGGTCTGAGAACGGGTTTTAAAGAATAATTGATATGAACTCTAATGATAATCAGAACCATCTTTACTAGAAGTCTAATAAAAATCCAAACATCTTGTGTTTGGTTTTCATTTACTGGGTGGGCACACTGCCCATTTGCTGTAACCAAGGAAGCTTTCCCAGCACGTCTGCTGCTACCTCTGGCGCAACTAGGGTCTTCTGAACTGTGTTATTTAAGTGAGTCATATGGTTTTCTATAAGTGGATGTAAAGGTTTTTTCTTTTTTTTTTTTATCAGTTGACATACAAGATTGATTTTAAGTCTTTCTGGGTTCTTTATTTCTCCCCCATCCTCCACATGTTAAAAAGGAAAGGAAGACATAGTTCCAGGATGATGATTCACGTGTCAGCCTTTGAAAATTGACAGTTAAGACCCTTAAATAGGTCTGGCTTCAAACACGAAGTCGCATCAATTTAAATTATTCTGTTTTCTCACGCTTGGAGCTCCTGTTACTGAGAACATGACTAACATCTGAAGAAAGCTGGGTAAGCGCTCTTCATTCATTTGCTCAGTTGGCTCTCAGGAGACCTCAACTGCCTGCTGAGCACCGGACATACCGGGATGACGTCAGGCTGAGGTCAGCTCACAGGACACGGTAGGCGGGTACCCATCAGGGGACCGGCTGAGCAGAGTTACTGGGGCGGGGGTGGGGAATGCGTAGGAACGGGGAGGGCGCCGCACAGACAGCGACCTGCCTGGGAGCATCTCTGGGGACAAGGTTATAGACACAGCACACTATGGTTGTCAAGGCAAGCAGATAGAGGGGTCAACAGACAAGGCTAAAAGGTGGGCAGCTCTGGGTCACATGCTATGCTAAAAAAAAAAAAAGTTTTAATTTAGACCAAAGGTCACAAGATGGTCAACAAAGAATTTTTAAGTAGAAGAATGACATGATTATATTTGCTTTCTACGACTGTGAACCCAAGAGGGCAGGGACCTGATCTCCTGGCTTCGCCTATAAAACTGAGCGCAGCGGCGTGACGCAATGGGCGTTTGTGACAGTGGAGTACACTTTTAATAACCTCGGACGCGGTAAGGGAAATCAATTTCATTTTCCATCTGGCAACCCTTCAGAGGGGCTCACGTCTCATCAATTTCATGGTCACGTAGATTTGGTCTGGGAGACGGTAACTATTTCTGGGCTTTCGTGAAACGACAGCTAACGGGGTCGGACAACGCTGCTGAGAAGACCTCCCGGAAAGCACTGCTATGACCAGGGACGAATCCATCACACGTTTCGGGTTTAAGACAAACCCGTCCCATGGAACTCTAAGATGAAGACGCAAATTCCAAGCAGGCACCTCTAGCTCTGAAATTGACCTTTAAGATGAATTCGGCCGAACGATCGCGAGGGCGCAAAGGGAGAAGGGAATGTTAGAAAACCCCAAGCCTGCTGAGCCCCAGAAGACAAATTTCACCACGACGGCAGGACCATTAAGCAGAGAGACCACCCCCAGGCCCCCCAGACATCAGCTATTCTGGTCATGTCCTTATACCACTAGTATAAACTAGTAAACACACTAGTTTTTGAAGTACTTAAAATTCTAAAACCGAGGCCCGAACATTCACGATCGATTTGCTTTAGGTGAGGAGGAGAAGCGCTTCATGCCCCAGAGGCCTTAGAGCCCTTAACTCCGCCAGAGGAGAGAACAGGCGGTAACCGGGACTCAGCTTCCCGGAAGGACAAGGAGGCACCGACACGAAGAGGTGCTTGATTAACTAACATCTGCAGGTCTCCGAGGTGGTCCCGACGGTCTAGGGGAGGAGCCCTGTTACAGCCCTTCTGCGAAGAAGCCGTTCTCTGACAATCAGTGAGGGGCTCCCGGGGACGCCAGCACATACCTGTCCAAAGTTTTCTTCATCGATACAGAACATGAGGTCCAGTTCAGTGGGGTCATTTTCCAAGATCCATTTCAGAGAGTTGTAATATTCACTGTCCTACAGAAATGACAGAGAAACTAAGTTTTCCTCCCCAGATACAAACGCATTCGACTACTTGAAATGATTAAGTCTTTCTAACACGAGTCCATTCAGAACGCTCAAGAATTCTATTAGTCGCTGGTATGTTACCTGCTCTGCTCCAAGCCTACTCTTTCCCTTTAATTTAAAATTAACAAACAAACGTTTTGGTAGTAACAGGGGATTGCAGTTGAACCCTGTCCTCTGTAAAGCGGAGAGGAAGCAACCTGCTCTGGGTTGGCAGACATTAGATCATGAAGTTGAACATGTAGAGAGCAATATATTGTTTGTCCTTTTTTTTTTTTTAAGTTTATTTATTTTGAGAGAGAGGAAGTGCAAGCGAGGGAGGGGCAGAGAGAGAGGGAGAGAGAGAATCAAAAGCAGGCTGTGTCTGTGCACTGGTGGCACGGAGCCCTACATGGGGCTCGATTTCACAAATCGTGAGATCACGACCTGAGCCAAAATCGAGTCTGCGGTTTAACCAGCTGAGCCACTCGGGCGCCCCACTATACTTCCGATCTTTTAAGGGTAAAAACATCAGAGAAGAACAGGAAAGACAAAGAATGTTCTACTTAAACACCAACGGTTCAACACCCATTCCTGTGCTTTGAAGGCTCCTCTGGTGTCAAAGCCAGAACACAAGACGCGGGGGCTTGGGTTCCTCTCTCTGGGGCAGGCCCAGGGACGCCACTGCAGAGGATGGACAGGACAGGCTCGGGAAAGGCAAAGGAGAATGTGTGCCCCAACTGTCAACCGGTGGGATAAAATCTAGATTTTGAAGGAAATGTCTACATTCCTTGCTTCCACACTGTACCCTAACACGAGCACGGTGCACTGAGAAAGCAAGCGGAGGCTGGCGCTGTGGACAGGTGCAGCGACCCCTCAGGAAACCAGCGGAGGGGATGTGAGCGCCAGGCTGGGTCATTCTCTCCCTTCACGCAGAGAGGAGCAGCCGAACAGCGACTCCTGCTGGCAGATATGAGAACATGGCTCACGCGCCCAACTATGGAAGAGACGCCGTCACCACCACAGCAAGGCCAAGGGCACACAGATGCTTTCTGATCTAGTGACAGAACGTGAAAGTCGAGCTCCAAATACCCCCGATGGCCTCCTGACGGCCCCGTGAGCGTGCTGCACCCCGGCAACTCCCACACACGCGGGGCCGGGGTGGGGGTGCGGGTAAATGTGAAGATAAACAGAAGCAAAAGGTATGTTAGGAGGAGTGTCACTTTTGTTTTCACAGAAAATCCTTTCAGCCTAGATACAGTGCCTCTTCCAGTCATTGTCTAAGTGGCTTCACCCCCTCTTCTGCATCGGTCACTTCCACATCTGGGGTGACGGTAAATGTTCTTCCCTTTATCTACTTTTTGGCCTATCCGCGTGCTATTTTTTGAGATCAGAAAACAGAAGGACAGCGGATGAATCTCTACAGTCACGGCAGCAGCTTTCGCGGGAAAGCAAGAGCTGCAGGGAGGTCCCTGGACGACCTCTGGATTTCATTTGGTCAAACCAGTTCTGGGTGAGCGAGGGAGCAGAGGTTTGGGTCCTCCCACCCAAAGCACCGTGACTCGAGGAAATGTGAACAACAGTTTACTTATCAGAACAATTAGATAATGAACTTCCCGAACAAATCAAGAATATTCCCTGTTGTTCCTACTGAATGACGACACCCACAAAAATCACTGCTATGGGGTCTCAGCTACGGTTCTGTAAGGCGCGGTGGCTCCTGGGAGTGAGCTGTAGTTACTCACCACAGACTCCATGTCATTCAGAGTTATCTGCTTTCCCAGCATCATTTTGTAAAACGGTCTAATGAAGAAACCTAAACATGGCGGAAAGACATGGGTTAGTTCCAGACCTTTGATACCACTGTGCATCGGAGCATGAAATACAAGATAAACCTGGGCTTGGGTTGAATGAGAGGCCTGGCCTGGGGAAGGCAGGGCTCAGGAAGCGGACAATGACACTAGGAGATGGTGTAGATGGGAGGGGTCAAAAGGCTTCCGCGAGAGGAAACAAAGACCTTCGAGGCCAGGCAGTGCAAACAAAGCACAGCAATGGGAGGGACAAAGGGCACCGGAAGGGGCGGGACCAGGACTGAGACTGGCCAGGGGTGGGCGGGGGCTGCCGCTCAGGGCGTCCTGGGGAGGACAGGCCAGGGAAGGGCCTGGGAAGCGCACAGCCGGCAGGGGGCGCTGGAGAGTCAGGCTGCTGCCTGCGTGGATCTGGCGACTTGGAAAAGCCGGCTGAAGACTCCATCTGCACTGCTTGGGCAGTAACGGGGAGAAAACCGGGCAGGGGCAAGCGGGACACGAGGGAGACCGCCCAGAGGCTGTTCAATCTTCCAGGGGACGGGTGATGAAGGTCTAAGGAGATGACAGTGAGCAAGACTCCACCATCCATGTGGCCCACAGGGAGCCCAACTCGTCTTGCCCAAGGGCACAAGTCGGCATCACGGGCCTCCTCACACGGGGCCCCTTCTCCCCCTCCCCCTTCACTCTGACCCCCTGGACCATGTGATCTGCCCCCCCCCCCCCGCCTCTGCTACAGGTTCCCGCTCCTGTGGAACCCAGCACGAGGGTGTAGTGGGTTGACCTGCAGGGCGCCCAGGCTCCGCCCACAGGGGGCGTTCACCTTCTGAGCACCCTCGCCTGTGGGCGCTCTGGCTCTTGAAATTGCTGGTCCCCTTTGCTGCAGTCTCCTCCACTCCCCGACTTGTTCCGCCCCTCCTGCTCCTCCGGCTACGCCCTCCACAGAGTGATGCCTGCTTCTAAACACTTAAATCCTACCCCGTCGGGGAGGTGTGGCACAGCCTCCTAAACACTCCCTGACCTTCCAAGCCAAGCCACCTTCTCCTCGTGCTGTCTGCTATTTCCTGGACTCTTCTGGTCCCCACTGCCCCCAAGAGAACAGAAGATCCCTGAGGTCAGGATCGTATCTTCTATCTTCTATGTTTCTCCCCAGCAACTAAGAATGCCCTCTCACTTGGCAGAAGGTAACTAAACTGACCTCTAAGAAGGGGGAAGTGGGCTACAGCATGATTCCATGGTTGCAAACGAAAATATATTTATGCATACCATATATACATATATATGTATGTATATTTTACATATACATAAATGAGTACAATTTCCTTCTAATCAGAAAATAAATCTTTCCTTTCCTGACCAAAAATAAAATACGAAACGAGAGGATCAAAATCATCAATAAAAATATGTTAAAGGAAAAAGTTCCGAGGGGCCGCCAATCAGTTACTGGCGTGTCTAAAGTTCCATAAACAGAATTGCCACAATTCTCCTGGAAATCTCATTGTCTACCGTAATTACGACCTCAAATCCTACTCTCTGCCTTCTTTCCTCACCTGTTTCACACCCAGATTGCTCAGAAATTATTTCTGACTCTATTTCTTCACTGAAGATTTCTGTAGTGCCCCCTTATGGGCACTACTTTCGAGATGACTGAATCCAAAAGAGGTCTCGGCTATAAGCCCACAGGCCCAGCCAGGGAGGGAGCCTGACTTCTAACTTTGAGAGTACCTTAGAGTCTTCCGTGACTTACATGCTCTAAATAGTAATGAGATTATTCGGTGCCATCTGTTTTAGCAGGGATCCCAGGGTCAAGGTCTTCGCTGAGTTATAGCATTGCTTTGACATTATTTACAATCTCTCCACATTCGAAATAATAATTTGGGGACAAATGGAACAAGAACAGGATACTGGATGGATTAGATCATTTTAATTAACTTTTCAATTAGTTTCCCCATCTGTCACCAAATCTACCTCTTGCTAAAAACAAAAAAACAAAACAAAAAAACCCCACAAAACAGTTGTTCTGGGAAACAGAAAAATGTACCAATACAGAATGTTCCGTGCTTCGCACTGTAAGTTTAGAAAAATTTTGTTTTAACTGTATAGGTACTATGTCTTCGGTGCTCAAATTAGGATGACACCAGGAAAAACATTTCTTTTATGGGCAAACTATAAAAAATAATTTATTAAATGACAGAGAATCGGTGAAACGTTGGCTTAAAATCGTGATGTGAAGACCCGACGCCTAAATAAGGAGCCACAAGCAGTACCGTCCTATTTTGGTTACTTCGTGACATTTCAGTAACTTACCATCTAAAAGTTTCCCATGAAACACTGCCAGACCAGCAACTCTTCCAATAAAAGTGAAGTAAGACAAATGGTCTTCATTACAGAGGCCTGAATTGGGATTGATCTGGAGCGTGTAGTTGTCCCTGTGGGGAGGGAGGGAGAGGAAAAGCGCAATCGTACTTTTTAAAGAGGAAATCCAAGAATCTGAATTCTCCTTTGCCATCCGTCGTCACGCTTCCCCAGGACCCTTGCAAACATTCTCTACCCGCTGGGAAAAGGCATAAGCTAGGAGAACATGCTTAGTTAGCCCCTCTGTGACCAACGACTGAGGTCTAAAAGAGTGGCACGTGCCCTAAGTGACACCATGAGAAACTGCTGATACTTGTTTTTGCTCTACGAAAACGTCAATTTCATAGGGGCCAAATATCTTGGGACGACACAATTTAACAGAGGGGCTGTGTGTGGATTCTCGGCGACATGACTACCGTAGCTCGTCTCTGTGAGGAAGAGGATTATAATCCCTTTGAGAGGCGGTGGTTTGGAGACAAAAAGCTTTCCAGTGGTACCAACTCTTGGTCTGACCGCCACTGTGCCCTGAAAGGCCCCGAGGGCACTGGCAGCAGCATTTGGCAGTCGCAACCAGGCACACCTCAAAATGCCCCCATGTATCTAATCAACCTCCTTCGGTCCCCAAATCTGGAGGTCAGGGGTTTTCAGACTGGGCTCCACAGGTTTCCCTGGGGGCTCTGCGGGATGCGGGTGAGAGGGAGGGGTCTCACCTCCCCATCCTGCCCTCCGCTTCAATGCTTTCATCAATTTCACATGGAGGCTTTCTCATGGGACTTGGAACGACGAGGAACAAAATGGGAAATTCTTGGCTACGGCAACCGAGGAGGTCACTGGAGCCGCCTTCCAAAAGAGCTCCCCAGAGCAGGGCACCGGCTAGGTGGTGCGGGAGAACTCAAGTCCCTTCGAGCACAGGCTGCCCTCGGCAAGGTCAACGACTATTGTACTGGGGGCTCGTGTCTAGCCTCAGTCTTTGGAGACTCCCCAGCCCGGAAAAGGAATGGCTGGCCTTGTAAGTCATTGGTGTTTTTGATTCCTGACCCAGCAACTAATCCAATCTGCCTCAGTGTCTATGTTTGGCAGGGATGAAATTCTAATGCAAGGGAGAATCCGTTTCTTCCCTGTGGGCCCGGGACACGGTCCTTCGGATCCTGAAGAATGGGTCCTCGAAGTTCGTATCATTCGCCTGTGAGTACCAGAACTTCAGAAACCATTCTTGTTCATACCATGATGAGTTTCTGAAATCGGACAATGACAGCTTCTCCGGGATTAGCATCAAGTTACAGATGAAAATTGCCTCTTGCTCCTCACCAGGAGGAGCCGGCACATTTTCACTTCCAATGACATGAACCCAAATGACAAGAGAAAAATCGTTTTTAGGTGTTCGGAGAGTACATTATTGCACCGTGGGGAGTCAGAACCTGGTCTAGACTTACGGGGGGGCGGGGGCAGGGGCAGGGACTGAAATCAGCAGTGTTAATTCATCTGAAATGACTGAGCCACATATTCTTCCATTAAGCTTAAATCCACTGCGAATAAAACTCTCTCGGTGGGGGGAGGGGACACATTCCAAGTGCGTCCCGCACACTTACGTGGCAGAGTACTCAAAAAGCCCGTAGTAGGGGTTGAACATCTCTTTGGAGAGCAGGAAGAACCACTCTCTGGCCACACCCCCATAGTCGAGACCTTTCTCCGATTCGAATTCGATCCACAGTCTAGCTTTCAGGACGTCTGGTCTTTTCACAGACATGATTCTCCGATAGGACTCTTCAAAGATGTTATTTCTGTGAAGTTTCATTTCAAACCTATTTGGAATATCGGCCTACACAAGAGAAGAAAGCGAGCGCGTAATCATACGGTAAATACACACCTTAGTTCCCAAAAGAAAACAACGACGACAAAGAGTAGGGATGAAGGCAGTCTTCAAAGAAACGAGCTGTGACAAAGAGCTCCAATGGAGACCCTCCCCTATGTGGATTTTCTTCACACGGACAGCAAGCGAGCTGTCAGGCTGGGGCCGGCAACGCACGAGGCTGAGTGGAGGACAATCATCCTCGCCCCCTTTTATAAACAACTGTGGGGCACTTCCCCACTCCCCGGCAACTGAAACATGGGCAACTCTCGGTATTGCTTCTGTCAAAAAAGGGGAGGTTAGTCCAGGTAATCGAAACCCATAGAACGATCCCCACCTGATCGAGTTGAGAGCATGCTCAACTCCGCTAGGGCCTCCAGCTGGGAGGTGTGACCCGGAATGCCTACAAAGCTAACTTCCGTTGCCACGAGAAGTGGGACCTTGATGATCATATCAAGTTCTGGGAAAGCATCCCAAAGGTCACAGTTCATAAACACGAAAATAAAAAAGCACTTGACCCAAGTCGTAAGCAACTGTTGCCTGGAAAAATGAGGGCCAGGCCTGCTAGGACAATGGATTTGCAGGAGGAGTCTCCTGGCGGCAGACACCACGGTGGAAGTGCCAGAGTGACACAGGCTAATATCCACAAAGTTACCCCTACTACCGGGGGAAATGTAGGGTCCTCACAGAGAAACACTGTGGAATTTTATGTATGTATCTGAGTCATTTCAAAGGCAAGTCTCCAAGAGCTACTTGAATTGGAACGTTGGAAGGGACAGAACCCCAAAGTGAGGGCTCCCCAAGGTGGAGGCTGTGTCTCATGCCTCTTTGCATCCCCAGTGCCTTGGCCACAGCGGAGGCCCAGAAAAGAGGCATCAACTGGGCGAACAGGGCGGGAGAGACCTGGCGGCACAGGCAGACTGCGATGATAAGAGCGGTGGCGATAAGAGCGGTGGTGGTGGCGGTGGAGACTCCCTTCCTCCCCAGGGGAGGAAGCCCGGAAATGGTGGCCGGGGCAGAAGCCGTGAATGTGCAAAGTGAGGAGAAAACAGGTAAAACCTGTCCCAGAAAGGTGAAGTCAGAGAGAAAAACAGAAGACACAATGTTGAAGAACTGGGGAAGACGTGTCAGTAGAAAATACAACTTTGTAACTGAAAACACCGCCTGTCAAAACCTTACAGGGTTTCCTAGTTTTGTAAAAATCTGATGGGATTTCCCAGTGAGACTTTCAATCTGAAAATTACACTTGGCCTTAACATGGCAAATATTATAGTTTAGTACTGTAAATTACATTTGTGTTACCATTAAAACTATAGTTCTGAACTTGAACGGAAGGAAGGGAACATTCTTCTAGGTGGGGTCTAGGGTTTTATTACGATGACCACAGGCAGACTACACAGGCTTCTCCAGGTTTTTTTGATTAGGTTCTGAATTATTTTATATCCCATAAAAATCATCTCTATTTTTTTCTGTATTACATAAGAAATTACCATTCAGGTGATTTGATATGTAATACTAAGTTAGTCTTCACTTACCATTTCTCTTAAAAAGAAAATTCAGATTGAAGATCCAGGTGGATCAAAGTGCAATGGAAAAAGGAAGGTAATATTTTTAGTAAGCACATAAAGGTAACACACAAGTTGTTCTCACTGAAGCAACTTTGGTAACTTACAAATGACTAAAACAGCATTTTTGGGAGACACGTTACTCACAGGTTTCTTTAATTTCTTCCTAAAGTAGTCATATTTCTGCTTAAATTCTCTGGAGTAAGGAACAGCCTGGAAGATAAATTTATAAATACAGATAATGTAAACAGTACACTTGAAATTTTATGCATACCGAGCCAACATTCAGAGAATTTTACGAATCATAAACCTTAAAACTCTCACTCTCCATATTATCATTGAAATATACATAATATCTACATAGCCCGTGGGAAAATTCTAGAAATGACTGAGGCTAAATCAGCATTGAATAGGGGGCTTTCACCCCTGAAAACAACTGTATTGAATATTCAAGAAATAGTTTAGGATAGTCAAGAAATCATTTAGGGATATGCCCACATAAACCAAATACGCTGTCCACGTGACTTTCGTCTAAATGGGAGTCAGGGTGTACTCTTTGTTTTTGTGATTTTTTTTTTGCTGTAAGTTTAGATAAAAATTATTGGTTATAATTCTTTAACACAAAACCCCAAATGACTGTATAGAGGTCATTTTACAAAGACTAATCATGCTTTTAAAAACCATGGGGGAGGATATAAAATGAGAAGAAAGGCCAGTGAACTGATACTCTTAACAAAGAATATGAAATCAAAGCATTCTGGAAAAGTCCTCGATTTGGGAGTCAGAAGGTTTGCCTCTAACTAGTTAGTAGTCTTGGGCAGGGATTTCTTTAAATCTGGAATGGCTCGTATCTGACGCCGAGTGATGGTACCAAAGGCACTGGGCTCAGTAACTGAGTCAATTGCTCAAAAGTTCTGGAATCTCTTCTGGCGAAGTAGTAACCTTTTAATGTAGCCATTTAGATACTCTTCACGTGCTAGGTTGTAAAGGAGCTAACGGGTCCGAGAGCCAGAGCCCTGACTTCAGGTGACTGAAAAGGCTTATAATTTTTTTATGAAGGAGAAAAGACTGGCTTTTGCAGACACATGGGCATGACTGCGACAGCCTCGTGTTCAGAAAGACTTGCTGCTTTTTAGTAAATAGCATGCATTTGGGCAAGGATAGTTCTGATGATATCATTCTGGGCTAAGTTAATAAAATACACTGGGCCTTAGTCGAGTGTCTCCAGACTCCAAGCCTTACACCTCACACTTTCACAAAGAGGAGAAGTGAGGAACCAAAGCCTCTCTCCTTCATACTATTTTAAGACACAATCACACAAACGGTAAGCCAAAACAAAAATAACCACTCTTATAGAAAACAATAATCATGTCCGTGTTCTGCTTTGTAGTCCAACAGCAATAAAGACAATTTATAGACCCTAAGAACATTCTAAAGACAATTTACAGGACCTGTGTTCTGTTCTTAGTTTTTAAGTCATTCTTCATTTGATTTTCCATTGAACAGTAGGTTTGACCACATATCCTATTTATTTCGGGCAGTGTTTAATCTCATGAAATCGTGTACATATTCTGCCTCTAGAAAAGGTAAAAATTTGTCACTATTTGGACAGCCGCCAATATGAGGAAAAGATACAATGTTCTGAGATAAGCCAGTGAAGACGTGATCACGTGTTTTGCTCTACCAACACTATATCCCATCACGGACTAATTTTCCACATAGCTTATTCACTGTTTGGTGGTTCCTTTGCTGATTCGCTCAACAGGTATTTCTTGAGCACCTACTCTGTGCCAGGCATTCTTAGGCGCTGGAGAAATAATGGCACATCGACCAAAGACTTCTTCCCCTGCAAGCTCCGGGAGCTTGCAACCTACTGTAATAGGCGGTAGGAGAGAGATGAATGCATAGGGGTAAATGCTACGAGGAGACACTGAGAGTTGCTGGTAGGTGAGTGGTCAGGGAAGGAAGCTCTGAGGACAGGCTATCTCGGCAGAACCCAGACTGGCAGAAGGGAATAAACCATGACTGCGAGCAGTGAGTGCAAAGTCTCAAAAAATAAAATATCTGGCTGATGTTCTTAGCTATGGTTAACTGTGACGGAGGGACATTAAGCTGAAAAAAGTTACAGGACGTAGCTTTCACGATCTCATGCTGGCTTTAGCAGACCTGCCTCGTCAGGTGGTCTCGAGCGGCAGCTAGCCCTGGGGTGCAACCTCCCGACTGTGGCACTTCTTCTCAGTTAAGCAGAAGAAATGGACTAGATGAATTCTAAGGCTCTTGCATTTCCAAAAATCTGTGATCCTCGGCGATTATTTCTGGTTTTTGCTTCCCTCCTGGAAATGCTGAAGAAAAGCTTAAAATACAAGTTCGAGAGTCTTAAAGTGACAGGGGGGAATGTATTTTAAAACGTCGCCCCCAGCCTGTGCTCTCCGCTCTCCTGTCTGACTTGTAACCCGGGAGGTGCTGACTGCGTGTGGGTGGAAGTACGATGCGGAGGTATTTCTGATCTTTCTCCTCCCGGGGAATGATGCATGAAAGCTGAAAAATCATTATCCTCCTCCCGTACTTATCTGTTCTCTCTAGAGATTGTTCTTGTGAATAAGAAGTGGAAAACGTAGGTTTTTAGACTCTCGTCCTGAACAGATTCCAGCAACGTACCAGAACAAGGACGTCCATACAGCGTAGCCTTTGAAGAGAATTACAGGTGTAGCACACTTCCTGTACCAGACAGGGTGAATTATTCATTCTCTCTTGAAAATCTGGCACCTTCTTTTCTTACGTATGGTTTAACTTCTAAACTAAGCCTATCTCAAAACACGTCTGTTGATTAAAGCCCTTTGCTCTGTATTAAATACGTTTTCTTTGCTGAGCAAAAATGAAAACCTGACTTATTTATTGTGTCAAGTCGGTTCTAAATGTTTTCCTGCCATCCTAGTCCAGCTGACGCTGGAGCTCCTGACAGACCGGGACGCGTGTCTGACAGGGGGACACTGGTGAGGCCAGCATACTTGGAGCTCCGGTCCTACTTCTGACATTTTCTGCAACGAATGGCGACACAGTTAGTCTTCCGAGCTTCTGACAAATTGGGAATACTGACATCTTCCCTACTCTCCCTGAGGGGATTGCTGTGAGTTTCAAGGCATCTGATTATAAAGTTCTCGGAGAAGTACAAAGCGTTACACAAACATGAGACAGTATTCATAAGAGCAGCGAGCACGGACAGCACGTTGTCAACGCTTTCACTGGTGATGCTGGTGACACAGAGAGCATACTGACTTACAGTAATGCTGTGTCGAGCTACCACAGACAGGGACCCCGCCCCCTCCCGACTCCCCTAGACCTTTTTAAAACTTGGGAAAAAGAGAAACTCCAGGTTCCAGATAAGCAGAAAGACTTAAAATTAAAGAAGTGGGCATTGGACTTGACTCGGTGCGTGGGCTGGGGCTTTAATCCTCACACGGGGATGCAGAAGTTGGCCTACAGTCTGTATGACCTGGGGAGTAAGAAGCGAGTTCCCTGCTACAAAACCTACATCTGACATGGGGACAAGAAAGCGCTACCCACCAGCCCAGGAAAGTTGTAAGGAAGCTTACCTTCTGTCCAGGACCACAAACGAGAGGAAAACAAAAAGAAAACAGACCTGTAATGAATTCATACTCTATGCCTACACCAAAGTGGGTATGAAGTCCACAGTTACGTTAACTGGGCCTGCATGATCCCAAGCTAAGAAGTTAACAGTACATACAGGTCAGGACTTCTAAATGCCTCATGGGGGGGTGGGGGGCGGGGAGATGAGCGCACACACACAAATAATGCACTGAATTGGTTATAAAATGCCCTAAACTACTCCTGAGGAAAGTCTACGCACATCACATGTGGGAGATTTAGTGCCCCATGGCCAGAGATAACAGAATTATCTGAAAGAGGATATGAGATAAGCATTTTAAGAATGATTAGACAGCTAAGTATGAATAAAAAAATAAAAAATAAAAAAAATAAAAGAATATGATAGAATAGCAGTAACTGAAAAGACCAAGCAAATTTAAAAAGACCCAACAGGACGATGAGTAATTAAACACAGTTACCGAAATAACAGACACAATGAACTGGGAAAGGGCGGGTTATGGAAAGCTTAAAAAAGAATTAAGGGGAAGAGCTGAGCCCACAGTACAGCCACGAGAGAGAGATGGAACACGGGAAAGCTACGAGGTGAAGGCAGAACACGAGAGGGAATCTGGGACTCCTAAACCCAGGAGGAGTTGCTGGTACGGATAACCAGGAAGAACGGCAAAGACGTAGGACGTGAAGAAACAACCACTGAGAATTTTCCAGAATGGAGGAAAGACGCGGTCCCCATATGAAAGAATCACAGTGAGTCCAAAGCAGAATATATATGAAGAAATCCACACTGAGGTTCATGACAGTAGAATTATGCAACACTAAAGTCACAGAGGAAATTCAAAATCGCCAGAGAGAAGGAAGATTTACCCACCAAAAAACAATTAGATTGACAACAAGTTTCTCAACAATTATGGGGGCCAGAAGGACAAGAAAGAAAATCTCTGAAGTATTAGGAAAGGAATCGTTAACCAAAGGTTTGTACTAGAGCTAAGCTACCATTTAACAGAGAGGTCGGATACGCCCTCCCCCTCACACTGAGAGCTTCCCGCTCTCAGACAGTGTTGCTCGAGCAGAGGCTCTCACACTTGAGTGGGCGTCACAGTCCCTGGAAAGGTTTGTTCAAACGTAGATTTTGCTGGCCCCCCTGCCCCCCCAAAGTTGCTGATTTTCAAGAGCCTGAGTTGGGACTCCTAAATTTGCATTTCTAACAAGGTCCCACGTGATTCTGATGCTGCTGATCTGTAGACAAGACTCCGAGAACCAGGAACCATACTTCGTTCAGAGGAAAACCTGGTAACAGTGGGTGCAAGAACCAATGGCGGGCAAGGAAATTCGCTTGTGTGTAAGTGAAGGAAACAAGCCCTAGCTGTGGAGAAGAAAGGTAAAATGTGAACTAACGCCTATTTATAAAGTTTTAAAATGTCACTGAACAATGCAGAGGGAGTGGGAAGCATGGCATGCGAGTTCCCTGGAGTCCCATCTTCCTCAGTAGGAGAGCAGAGAGTGACTAATTCTGACATTGAGTGCGTTGGTTAAAAATTTCAATGTAAGCACTAAAGGAAGAGGAAATACAACGTCCAAGCAAGTACAGAGAGTGAAAGAAAATAAAGGGAACTTTATCAAAGTAATAGGTAAAAAAAAAGAGAGAGAGAGAAAAAAATAACACAGCTGAAGAGGGGAAAAAGACATACCAGGCAAATACTAAGGAAGAGACAGTGAATATCACTGACTGTCGAAGCCATGCTCATCGTGACACTGGCTCACGGACACTCCTGACTTGGTTAGGACAGCCAAGATAAAAAGCGGTGATGGAAATGGGTAATTTAAACACCATACGCTTGACCTAATGGACATATAAAGAACTCTGTACCCAACGAAGACAGAATACACATTCTTTTCAAACACAGAAAGAACATTTATAAAAAAAAAAAAAAAAAGGCCAAGCTGCCAAGGAAGTTTCAAATATCTGGTAATCAATATTTCATGGATAATATTCTCTGACCACAATGCAATAAAATTAGAAAATTAGTAAGAAATGGATAGGCAAAAACCCTTCCATACTCTTGGAAAATAAAAGTACATTCTAAACAGCTTGTAAGTCAAGGAGAGAAAGGAATCATGGAAATTACCAAATATTCAGAACCAATGACAACTAAAGCCAGGTGTCTACACTAAGTGGATAATTACTTAAATACACATGCTCTTACTGAAAGAAGTATCTGTACTACTAACAAAAAGCGTAAACAAGGCTCTTTTGTTAATAGAAAAAAAGATATTTCTTTGGGTCAAATTTCCTTGGACTTACGATGCCACACAATTTTCCACAGAAATCGGTAAGAACTAACAGGGCTTGAGTGAAGGCAGATGATCAGTAAATGACAGAAATATTTCACAAGGCTTCGGGATTATCTCAAAAGTCCTCTGTCACTTGAAAACAGCCTTGATTCCTGAATACCTTGTTTCTCATGATGTAGAAGAGAAAATAGGACTCTAACACACCTTACTGTGAATGTGAAAATATCAAAAGGAAGCCATGGTGGTAAGGCGGGTGTTGAGGTACATAAAAAGCAGCTGTTTTAACTCAGGGATGATTGGGCACTTTGCGTCACACAGTAGCAAAGCAGCTGAACAAAGCCAATAAAGAAATCAACGAATTCAGGGGATGTCAAGTATCAAGGTGGGTTTGCATGATACTACCTTTTCCGTTTCCAAACAGACTTACCTTTGTAATTCAAAACATAACTTGAACTGAATCAGATTAAAGCCACAAAAGCAGTATTTTAGACACACCCACTGGTCTTTGAGCTCAGCCCTCAATACACTTCCTTTTGCTCCTCCAGTTTTTAACAGATTCCCAGGTTTGCAATGCTTTGCTGAGCCCCTACACTTCCTGTAATTCCAAATGAGTTCCCCGCACTCATACAGACATGGACCAAAGATGCTGGTATATTCCCCTGCGGACTGTGACCCATTCGACAGACTGCTCACAGGAGTTTGGTAGCAAGTGACCGTTACTGCTCAGTGACAGGGGGTTCTCACTCTTCCTTAGGAACACAGCGTGCGGCAGTATTTTAAAAGGGTGCCCTACCCAGCTTCGTCTCGCACCCAGCGCTTGTGCGGGGACTGTGAGAAAGTCAGTGGGTCAGCAGAGACAAAGGTTCTTGACTCTGCCAGCTCCGGAGGTTGGCTACAACCTCACCCAAACTTCTACAGACATTCCGCGCTGGAAGCGATTCAGAATAAAGCTCCAATCTGTTAGTGTATATTTATCCCCCCTTGGCCCAGAGAAAGGACAAAAATCTACAAATACAGGGCTTGGCTTCATATAGTAGGGAAGAGAGGACATTTTGATTATTATACTTTTAATTCACCTTTTTACAAAGGAGGAAAAAATGTTTAGTTTTGATAACCATTAGCAAAGCACTTTCTTTTCCTTTAGAGTGAAAGCCCTTCGAAGAGGCATACGCATATCTACCCTACTCGGGAACTGCAGTGAGGAAGAGAGGGGGGCAATGCTAGCCTAGTCAGCCGCATCAAGCCCGGGGCACCACGTGAGCAGGAGTATACACGAGATAGGTGCTTAATGCAACCCAGGTATTACACGGAAGAGTCAGAAGTTGAGGATACTGACCGGACCAGTAATAGCTGGATTCTGCAGTCTTGGGTCCTCCCACTGAGTAATTTTGCTATCTGAAAAAATGAAAATGTTAAAAATAAATAAATTAAAAAAAAATTAGAAAAATTCAAAAATCAGCATATTAGTTCAAACCTAGTCCACATCGAAAATGTTTTAAAACGAATTATTTCTGGACTTTGCAAAAGCTGTCCAATCGCTCATCCTGGTCCCCGAGATAAATCACTTAGTGTTTCAGGGTTCGAAGAGACCACAGTCTATGTGGTCCCTTCCCCCCAACATACGGTTTAGTTAAAAACAATCGAAAAGGCACGACTAAAGCAAAACCATTTATCCACAGAGTTTTTCCCAAGAAATCTACCAAAATTTCAATTATAAACCCCTGTTCTTTCAGGGGTTCATAGGATTCAAGGATTTATAACTTGATCTTGATTTTCCTTTAGCTGAAAAAGGGCATAAGGCAGCTTAGGCCCTCAAAAGTTAACACACGCACGATTTTTCTCATTTCAGATGCTTTTTTCTTCGCTGATGGTATTGGAAAACTGCTTTCAATGCAGAATCCTACGATGAGCACGCGACTAATCTGTGACACGTGTCACTCATATGCATGCAGAAATCAAGGCATAGAAGGCAGTCCAAAAAATGAGATTAGATCCAGCAGAGGAAGATTACAGAGAAAGGTTTCCCTTTTGGCCAGGAGGGCGAGGAGAGTTTTCTTTCTTCTCAATGGGTCGATGCCAGCAAGATTGTTCGATGCCGCGCATACAACTACTTCCGTGGTGTAGGTGACAACGTGCAGTAGCTGTCCTGAATCGCTTGGGTTTTGTGGCTGGGCGTGATTCAAAAGATTTTAGGGATTACTGCATGGGGTGGGGGCGGGGGGGTGTGGGAGGTAGGGAGGGACTCGCATGAAAGATACAGGGAAGGCAGACTAGGAGAAAATGGGTTCTCTCTGGGGTTTTAGGGAATCTAAGTTGGTAAGGAAAAAAAAAAGGAAAAAGGAAATTCTTTAAGAACACCGATTTTGTTTCTTTCCTCTATACTCTGTAGGAATAGCTAAACTTGGTTTTAAGGACCATGTCAGGAAATTTTCCAAACCTGGAATAATTACTGTAATAAAAGCAGAGGTAAAGTTTTAAATTGAAACCAGCAAAGCACATGATTTTAGATTCACTTTGGCAGAAAACTGATATGTTTCAACGAGTTCAAAGAACTTCGGTGGAAGCAAAAGGCATTTTGGGTCCCTTACCTCCTCAACAGAAGGCTTTGGAAAGTCAATGCTGCCATTGTGATGGAGAACAAGAGAAAAGAAAACCAAATAAACAGAACACGGCTGAGTGACAGCTGCCTGGACTGTAACAATCTCATGGCCTGGGTACCATCGAAGTGGAAGGATCTCAATGACCACCTACACGCGGCGTCTCCCAAGCGGTCCGTCCAGACCTGAACTTCAAGCTCCTGCCTTCGCCCACTGACCTCAAATCCAACTCTACCAAAGCTGGACGCGTCATCTTCCAGCACCTGAAACCAACTGTGATTCTTCTGTGCTCCCGAATGCCAGCATCGCAGTGCATTCACTGCTCAAACCCAGCACTGGCCCCACGCCTGCCCTCCCTCTCCCTTCTCTGGTACTCCCAAAGCTGTTCCGTCTCGCGGAGAGAGCTGCTTTCTGGACTGCGCGTCTCTCCCGTGGACTATTCCCTGTGTTTCCCTGGCCTCGGTCTCACTTGTCCCGGTCCAAGACTTCCTTTGTGGTTCTGCCAGATGGATCTTTCTAAAGAACAAATTTGGCCATGGTCACGCCCTTGCAGAAAATCCCTCAGGACCTCCCACCTGCCTGCAGAAGGGACCCAAGTTCCTGTCCCTGGCAGGCACCCTTTGACCTATGTGCTGTGCCGGCCTCCTCGGCACACTGGCCGTTTGCGACCTGAGCACGATTCTCTGCCCCGTGGCTCAGTCTGCACTGCTTCATACACATGTGTGTCTTCTCCCTCCTGGGGTCACTCTCCACCCGGTTTTCCTGAATAAATCTTACTCAGCATCTGAGAGCCATCTGAAAAATAATCTGTTCCTAAGGCCCTCCTGCAGACTCCCGGAGCCCTAGCGCTCAGCCATGTACTGGGCAGGCACGGTCTTTGGTTCCGCGTCTACAAGACTGGTTTGTTTCTCTATATGTCGCTTTTGAAAATACCTCCTGGGACCCCCTACTAGAACATAGGTCCCTCGAGGACAGGGGCTGGGTGTTACTCCTCTCTGCAGCGCCCTCTGCACCACCAAACGCACTTCCTGGACTGTGACAGGAGCCTGTTATTTTTTAAATGACTGACTGAAGCTGGTGGTGAAAACGGATTCCCTTTTAAAACAGTCGAAGCCTTCAGAACCACACCAGTTTCTGTGTGGTCATAATAAAGATCAATGTCGCAGGCTGGGGCGCCTGGGTGGCTCAGTCGGTTGAGCGGCCGACTTCGGCTCAGGTCATATCTCACGGTCTGTGAGTTCAGGCCCTGCATCGGGCTCTGTGCTGATGACTTAGAGCCTGGAGCCTGCTTCGGATTCTGTATCCCCCTCTCTCTCTGCCCTTCCCCCGCTCGGGCTCTGTCTCTCTCTCTCTCAAACATAAATAAACGTTAAAAAAAAAAGATCGATGTTGCAGGTAAGCATGGTCAATATGCGAATGTGTGGTGGCCATTTGCTCATTTTTTTCTCAAACTTTTGAATCTAAACTTGCTTTTGGTCCTCCAACATTGTATTTCAAATAAAGGGACAAGAATGAAGGAGAAGAACGAATGACTCAGTTAATTTAGCTACGATTAATAGGTCTGGTAAGATAGCCGGCAGGAAAGGTGAAGACAGGAACTTTATTTTCTCTTCCAGCTTTGTATCCAAGACACCTGTGGCCACGGACTTAGCTGTTGGACAGAGCTGGTTTTTACGAAAACCACAGGACCTCTAAGAGAGGTTGAGTTTCGGGTCAAGATCTTCCCTAACCTTTTACTCCAGGCTCGAGACACGGGCTCTAAATGTCCAGGCTTCGCCTCTTCTGCAGTTACCTCTTTAAGACGGTTGAGTATTTTTAATCTTGGAAATGTCTGACTTCTCAAGAGTTTTATGAAGCAAAAAATAAACAGCCTCATTATTTAAAAGACAAGTATACTGCGGTCTTTGTCATTCATGTGCAATAGCCCGGTCATGATGGAAGCGGACTGTGACTCTCACACGCTGCCTGCATAGTACAGTAAAAATGCCACACGTACGGACGGCCTGGCTCCTGTCCTGCACACGGGACGGCAAAGAGAGGTGCTGCACTTTGTTAGAAATCAGGAGAACACTGCTCAGAAGGAGAGGCTCGTCTGGCAGGTGACATGTTCCTCCACGGCATCTACGAGGTGATTAAGTGCATTCTGGAGTGTTCCTGCTGGCCTGATCGAGGCGCTTAAAAAGACAGGTATCCTGCACTTTTCACACACTGAATTTTGGTGAAAAAGCAGATGGATTTATTTTAATTGATATGCACCCCCTTACAGCTTATGACCCAGCAAACCTTGACAAACTGGGGAGCAATGGCAGAAATGTTGCATCCAGAGCAAATGAGGCGATCGTAACAGATGACCAGAGGTGATCCTGACATAGTTTCCACTCACCTAACTTCCACTCTTATCTGGTTTGGAGAACTCTCCCGTATGGTCGAACCAAGGCAAGCTTTCACCTCCAGGTAAAGCCCCACAAGGAGCACCTCTTTTTGTAGCTCAGGTCAGCCAGGCTCCGAGCCAGGTCTATACCATCCCCCGGAGCAACGAGAAGCCCCCTACGAGCTGTTTGTTCTGGAGCAAGGGAGCTGAGCGCTTGGAGGGACTGGCGGACCCATCGGGAGTAAGGAACCGAGGCACTTAGCAAAACTACCCTCTCCGGCCTCCCGGCAATGCCTTCGCCACTGACCCTCCGTGAATTAACTTCACGTCACCATTTACCAAGCAGATACTACGTATTACGGTAGGACAACGCACACCACTAGAAAAACAGTCTCTGATCTTAATCATTTCTAACGTCCACGAGGATGGCCCTCTGGGACCACGTTTTTTCTGGTTCTGGGGCCCTTGCATTAAGAGCGTTCGTAAAATTCTTTCCAGCTTGACCCGAGCATCGGGTTGTCAGCAAGAACGTGGCCACGAGGTTGTGTGCAATGTTCTGTGAGTAGCAGACCGGGGCTGTGCTACTGGTTAGGACCTTATTTTAAGAAAAAGATTGTTATTACTCGTACCTACCTTTGAAAACTGAAATTGAAATGCATACAAACTAGAAAGAGAAATTGGTTTTTGGTTTTAGTGGGAAAAAGAGGTTTGCCCCCTTCCTTATTTTAACAAATCACGTGATGAGGAGAATTATAAAGAGCATATTAGAGAAAAAAGTGGGGTATACATAATGCGGAGTAGTTATGGCGGCGATTTTATGCTCGCGGTAAGCTTCCGGAAAGCAGGCAAACCCTGGATACTTTCACTGGTCAAAGACTAAACTAAGCCTGTGTCCCTTGAAATACCTGATTTTAACCAAAGGGTTAAAAGGGTAGCCCCGCCCCCTAATATATTAAGGACTTCCACTTCGGTGTGATGGTGAGCTCCTGAGCTTCCTGCTTAATTTATTCGGCTCCTCTGCCTGAATTCAGTGACCCCGGATCGAGGAGATGGTGGCCGGCTCCGTTCTCGAGGAGTTCTTGTGGCCGGATTTCCCAGCAGGACTCACTGGTGTCGTTTCGATTGGTTAAGAGAGTGTGAGGCTGGGGCAGCTTGGCTCGGACTTGCGGCTTATGAACCGAATGAAAATAAAGATCGAAATACTACCAACTGCACACGTGTTTAAACATAATCGGAAACTCCTTTTGAATATGTATTTTTCCGAAGCTTTAAGGGATATGCAAAAATACGCTCCCGCGGAGAACGTGTCACCTCAAAAAAAACAAAAACGAAAGCAAAACCAAAAACCCACCGGCTAAAAGCAAAACCTTTATTAGTTTAACTTTTAGTTGAAATGAGAAACCACGCATTTATGCCTAGGTGCTGGAGCAAATATAATTTCGAAATACGAACTGTATATATATTAGTGCGTTGGGTGCAAGGAAACATGCTATGAATAGAAAATAAGTCAGAACGGGCTTCTTGCCAGAAGACCTTTGAAAGCAGCATTTAAGAAAGTTACATGCTGCTTCAAGCACTGCTCGCACAGATTTGTGACTCGGTCCTGACTTCTAAGCTTATTTTCTATTCCCAGAGTGTATTTATTAAAAGCACAGAAATCAAGGGGTTATCTACCCCCCAATTTTTTTAATAAAAATAAAGTTAATAGGCCACAAGATCAAATCGAGTGAAAGCCTGAGGGGGCTAGTTTAAAGCAAACTTAGAGGAATGCACAGTACCGTACGAGGGCACTGAGTCTCTGGGCCCATTCTCTCCACATAACACCTGGCTGCCTAGACAAAGAGTGAAATGACAAACCTTTCACTATGATATTTGAGTGGCTCCCTGCCCCCCACCCCATCCCTTTACTTGCAAAGCCTGTGTGTCTATAAAAGAGCCTACTTACTATGGTCAATATAAAATGTTCGGCCATCCAAGTGAATTCTTTCTTCCCAACCAGGCTGGTATCAGGAGGGGGGGGGGAGAGAGAGAGAATCCAGACATTAGCTAACAGTTCCAAAAGGCAACGGCTAACTTTAAGCACTCTAGGACACATTTTTTGTTCTTCTCTTAGAGGGTGCATATTTAGGTTATAAATAAACTACAAACATTTCAGTTAACTCTTGACAACACGCAGCAACACACTATCACGTGTTCACTGGTCTTAGAAGTCTTCACTCGCTGTGGGACGAACAGGAAACAGGGGCTGCTATTTCAAAAGCTTCAAAGGGAAACTTCAGTATTCCACGAAACAGTTGAGGTTAGGACTGAATAAGCTCATTTAATGAAATGAATATTTACTGAGGACTGAAGGGAGAAGGAAGGTTAACTTAAAAATATCAGAGAGAGGGCGTGCCTGGGTGGCTCAGTCGGTTGAGCGTCCGACTTTAGCTCAGGTCATGATCTCGTGGTCTGTGAGTTTGAGCCCCACGTCGGACTCTGTGCTGACAGCTCA
Organism: Paguma larvata; assembly: GCA_030068075.1. Classification (NCBI taxonomy): domain Eukaryota; kingdom Metazoa; phylum Chordata; class Mammalia; order Carnivora; family Viverridae; genus Paguma; species Paguma larvata. The sequence goes on from CM057835.1 coordinate 16,633,964, forward strand.
GAGCCTGGAGCCTGCTTCGGATTCTGTGTCTCCCTCTCTCTCTGCCTCTCCCCGACTCATGCTCTGTCTCTCTCTGTCTCAAGAATAAACATTAAAAAAAAATTTTAAAAAAATGTCAGAGAGAGAGATGCTTTAGCCCTGTCACCAGATGGCTGAACGCCCGGATACTGACACTCTCTGGTGTGGGCTCGATTTCGCCTCAGGAACTAAATGGATTTGGGTATTTTTCCCAAGGTAAGGCTGGTATGCCCTCATTACCTGAGCTGGGCCTGCCTACTTGCTCTCTGGAACTCAGGAATCCAACACATCGGACACCATGTTGCCTCTCACGTCTTATCTGTCTCTGGCACTCTCTGGGTTCTTTGATCTAAACCCAGGAGCCAAACAGATTCGGAGTGAGGGGTATTTGTATAAAACCTGATGAATAAAGATTGAGGCCTAATCTTTCTAGATTCCAGTTGTGTCATAACACAGCACACACCAGGCAACGGAAAGGTTCTTGTGTTTGGAAAATCACTATTAAAAAACTCCCAGCACCCTCCATTCTAAAAGAGTCTCAAGTCCTCCTCCCCTCTCCCCCCCACCCCACCTTCCCGCCCTCGTAAGGCTTTATGATTTGGGGAGGGCTGAGAAGGATGTCTGGCGAAAGTTTCATTCGAAATCCCAATAGCTCAACTCCACCTTGGGCCCCCAAAGAGAATAAACTGACCAAAAGTTAAATTTATAAACAGTCCTCGACAAGGGAGAAAAACCTGAAAGTATCTGTAGGCTAAACGACTTACAGAAACTGTGTGTGGTTACTTAGGCCTTTTTCTCCCGCTGTTTCCAATATCTCCATCCCAGGGGCTAAGTCAGCAATACGGACTGAACTCAGCGGTTGCTAAGTTACGGAATAAATACGTGCTGCTCAAACCGTCATGTGCAGAGAATGCCCCTCACATGCCAGTTACAAGGTCTGCTTTCTACTAGCAGCTAACAAGTCAGAAACCTCTTTCACAAGTATTGGGTATGAGCTGTATGTACTGTTAGAATTCAGTCATTCACCCGTTCCTGTTAAGAAATTACAGACCAACGGGACCCAAAAAGCCTGGACAAAGAGAAGGCCCACGGGGTCTCTCCATCAACGCTGGGCAGATGAGCGGATACACATTTTCTGACTTGTCCGTGCGTTTCCAGTGTACTCACAGGAAGAGGGCCAAGGTCATTGGGGTTTAAAGAGGCCTTTGACCGCATATGTACTGGAAATTTCAGGCGTGGATCTTCCTGCAAAAAAAAAAAAAAAAAAAAAAAATGGAAAAGGCAGAAGACGTTAAAAGTGTTTCCGTGTGTGCGCTCACTGGTTCCTCCCCTTCTGGAGTCACGTGCTCCAAGGCGAGCAGGCTGCATGCGCTTGGATCTGCACTCCTGCCTGCGTGGGGGAGAGGACCTCTCTTTGCACAGGGAGGCCGGCTGACCAACCCGCAAGAAAGATCTTACTCTTCTCCTTGGCCTTGGCGGAAGCAGGATGGTGAGAAAATTTAAATAAAAGGTTAAGCATTTTTCTCGAGACCTTGAGCAGGTGAAGAGGAAAATCCCCGCAGCGATGTTACCATGGAAACCAGAATGGAGGGTGCCAGTGACGATGAGCTTCTGCTCTGCAGAAGGAATGGGGACAACGGTCTGTAAATCTCTCTTGGGTCTTGAGCTCTGGGGGAGGGCAGCCAGCCTTTCCAACAGTGCCTGCGTTTCCTGGTGCCCGGCCTTCCACCTGGTTCCAAACCAGAACCAGAGACTCTGAACCTGGTTTGATGGTCAAGGCATGTTCTGCTCAGAGGTAGACAAAAAGTTTCCTATCCCTACTGGGGAACTTTCCTGAGAGCTCTGATCAACTTCTGCAAATGAGATTGCCATTCACGTCTTCATATTCAAAAGTTTGCTAAAGATTTTTCTTAAGGGATACGGCTCATAAGATACTACAAAGAACCAACAAAAGAGACTATGTACCCTGCCACCTTGGGTCGTGCTTTCTAACTTACAAAGAGCAGGCGGATGGATCGTCTTGCAGCTACCCTGTTGGGAGCCGGGCTCTGGATCTCTGCTGCTTCAGATGAGGAAACTGAGCCAGAGTCTGGGAGCTGCCTCTCACTTACGAAGACCCGACAAAAATGCAACGGAACTCTGAGAATTCACATTTTAACTCCAAAGATTGGAAAACAAATGAGAAAACTCAGAATAGCACATTGTCAACCAAATAAGCCCGAGGTTAAAAAAAAAAACAACTTAATTTCAATTACATTAAAGCTTTTCTGCTGTCACATTACTAAAAGGTTTTCTGCCTCCGCATTTTCCTAAGTCAACGAGAAAATGAAATAATTGGTATAAACCATGGAAAATAATAAAACTCACTTTGTGACTGCTGATGGGCATGAAAATGTCCTGAAAACGGATTATGGGAATGGTCGCATGTGTTTGTTCAATGGTCTAAAAACCATTTGATTATGTATTTTAAACAGGTGAACTGTATGCTATGAGAATTATACTTCATTTCTTGAAGTATAAAAACGTATAAAAGTATAAAAAAAAAGTCGCAAGTTAACAATATAAACTATTAGTATCACTGGACTATAACAAAGTGATAGATTTTTTTAATTGGCAAAATCGACAAAAAGCCAAAGGCAAACCCCAAATCCAAAACTAATAAAATCAACCTTTGCTTTCTATTAACGATAGCACACTACTACAAACCAATGGAGCAAATCATGTTAGCGGTTTATGATGGCTCTGGACCTGGAGCCTTAATGGATACCCTTTTTTAAAGGGGAACCAGAGGCATGAAACAGGCCTCGTATTCTGTTGTATACTCAGACACCTCCAGGGCAAACGAATACACTAAGATTTTGGATTTATAAGGTCCAAGAAACTGATAATTTGGTCAAGATTTGTGACGGGCTGATTGTCGACAGAGGAAAAACTTGGAGCTCTAAGCGCCACAAAAGCTACCCATTCAGTGTGGTTCACAACCACAGGGCCCCCGGGGCCCCCCGCCAGCCACTGACCACGCCAGCTTCCAGACACCGCCTGGAAGCCTGGCCGTGCTTGGGATCACACACACACGGGCTAGTGTGAAAGACGGTGGTAAAAAGCTGGCGATTTAAAGCACACACACACCAACAGAAAGAAGGGGCTGAAATGACAGCAAAGTGGCAGGGAATGGGGGCGAGGAGCATGGAGTGTACAACTCAGTTTCACAGGGCTGCTGAAATGGCCTCACGTGGAAACCCAGACTGCGTAGAACGGGAGGGGTAGGGGCCCTCGGGGTCACATTATTTCATCACGCCATCACAAGTCCCAACGATGGCGGCAGTCGCCGCCTTCCACCACCCTCTCAGCGCTAAATCTAGGGGGCGCTACTGAGTGCACCTTCCCGGGGCATCCTCTGAACACCCCCTTGGTGCCCCAAGGTAATGGACCAGGTAACAGCAGCCAAGGCCTCGCGAGACTCTGTGACAACTTTCGGGATGACAATAAGCGGGAATACTATCAAATGGTAGAAATAAAAAGGAAAGTAAACGGATAAAATCCGCAAACCCCACTGGGCAGTGTCTCCCTGTCCTCGAGCACAGTCGAGCACATGCGTTCACTATTTCACAACCGCTGCCCTCAATACACCTGAAGCGGTTTTAAACAGAAGGCAAAGATTAACATCTTAAAAAGAAAAAAAGGGGTTTCCTAGCAGAATTATTTAGAAACATATAAAGTCTGGGAACGCTGGCTGGTTGGAAAAACAGCTGTGGCTTTTTTCCTTCCTGGAAGAGGCCCGCTACCATGCCTAGGCTACGAGGAATTTTATTAGTTTGGACCTGGGTAGAAAACAAACCCGCGACTTCGTTAAGGTACATTCTCACTCGCTACAGAAATAAGCCAACGCTCTGTCCTGTAAAAGACATGAAAATACTCATACATATTTCTAGCTGCTTTCTAAGCCGAAAGAATGAGCCATGTGAAGTCCTCTTGTAATCTCCCCTCGGGCACCCGGCAGGCCTCCGGCCTGCGTCCCCGGCCCTGCTGACCCAGGTGGGAACAGACCGATGCTCACGGGATGTGGTCTGACTTCATCCCAGATAGACCGCTGGCGGGCTGCCTGCATTACTTCTGTGTGTGAAAGGCTGTGTTTTATAAATAGACTTCAAAGGGAACTTTCCCCTCTCCATGCGTACAAGGGAAAGGTTGGCCCTATATCCTTTCACGTTGCTGGTTAAAGCGGGGATCGGGCGCACACAGGCTGATGGGGGCAGAAGCGGTGTTTTCATTTTTCGCAACCCGTCCTTCCAGTTTCTCTTCCTGTTTCCATTATAATGCTCACAATCTGAGAGTAGCTACGCTGTTCTCTTTAAAGACAAACAAACAAAGCAAATCCCAAACCAGATCCAAACAGATTCTAAGCTGAAAATTATCTTTACCCTTCCCTTCATCTTTGATCAAGATAAATCGGCAATGGAGAGCGTGGCTTCCGCGCGCCGCACGCTGGACGGGCCTTTGTTTGGAGGGGCTGACGCAGCTGTGTGCCGGGGCGTCTGAGTTTAGGGAGGAAGGGTAGTCACTTGTGGAATTTCCAGTTGTTACCTTCGGGATTTTCGACAGCGACAGCAGCGACAAAATATTGTTTCAACGCATTAGAATTTTAAATCCGTGCCGTCAGTCCGCAACAAGTCTCTGGGGTCGAAAGGGGCAACTGGGAATTCAAACTGGGTTTCATTCGGCAACGGTGCGGGCAATAAATAAAGCCAAGTGCTATTTGAAATAAAATCTGTCCAGCTGCAGCCGCCCTGCAGCTGTGGCGTGAGAGACCGTGAAAGGGTCAGGAGACCGGGCTGCTAAGCTAGTTCAAACGACTCAAATCACAGCTTCCCCTGGCAAGCCGCAGCGGCTCCATTCGCTAATCCATCCACTCCCAACAGCACTTACCCCTATTTCTGGAGCTCCCGTTTCTGGCCGCGGGCTGGAAAGCACTGGCAGGAAAGCCAAAGGTTCTGGGTCCGGGAGGGCAAAGACCTAATAACCACCCGCTATGGCTCTCTTCTCCAAAGAGCTGCCCATCTTTCATTCTCACCGTGCCCACCAACCTGTCCTATTATCTTGAGGCTAAACGGCAAGTCAAACGAAGCGACGTGCTAGCAGACGCCTCAGAAGTAGGAGCTCACTGCACGGCTGCCGCCAGAGCTAAATGACAGATGCCCGAGGCAGGCCACTCCCGTACCTCCGATGAGGAAGACTTTTTAGAGTGGTTCTCACTAAGGAGTGTCGAGAACGTGTGTGGCATTTCTGGTTACCCGCCTGGCTGGGGGAGGGGGAGGGATAGTGGCTGTCAGGCTCTTCAGTGGCAGAAGCCTGGATGCTAGATGCCCTCCAGTAAGAGGCACGGTCCTGCCCCCAACGCAGAGGATGTCCTCGTGGAGACGTGCTGTGTCGCGACCCCCCGGGTTTTAGAGGGTGAGCCCTCTAGGGACTAAGTTAACATACACCGCGGGCAAAGCGTGAGTGACAGTCCTGGTCACTTTGGTTCAGGGATCTTTAACGCAACACTACTGTTCCAGTATAGGCACTCGGGGGCTTCACTAGGAACGGGGATTTTTAAAGCGTGTGTCCTCCGGTAGCCCAAGCTAACAACCACCCGAACTCAACCAGCTTTCACGTAACGCCAGTTCTAAGCCCGGATGGCAGAGATCAGAGTTAAGCTCTGGACCCAGAGAATTAGAGAGGGATGGGGACAGGAAGGGACAGGGACAGGGACAGGAAGAGAGCAAGCCTCCCGCAGCATCAGAAATAGACACAGGAATACCGAGTTCGGTTTCATCCCAGGTCCAGAGATCACGCGGTAGACACAAACCGCTCACTTCTAAAAGGACTGCCCGCTGTGTGAAGTAAGACACCGCTAATTCGGCCGAAGAAACGAAGAGGCATGGGAAGAGCCACACGGGGTCCTCTGATTAACCTCGTCGTGCTCGCTCGCACGACACACGGAGTCTTTCTCCTGTAGGATTCAGGCGCTCGTGGAAGAGCCGCGTGATGAGACCAATCAACGCTGATGAGAGGCTCACATGGAAGAGCCACCAGGTTTACAACCCAACTCCTCGGTGCCTCTCTCAACCCGTAATTAAAGGATAGACACGCAGCCCCGAAGTGCGAAACACCGATCTGATGTGGGCGGTACAAATTAAAGGGACAAACCAAATGAGCATGATAATGTCCATGAAAACGCAAAAAGAAAACTGATGAAGAAAAACGATTAACGTGTTTAAAAAGAGATGACAATACCCGATACAATGACAGCATCGTGAGACGTGAGGCGCTAACATCAAATTTCAGGCACCGGGGAGCACGACCTTTTCCCCAAATATGGCAAATGGCCAGGCTCACTGGGATTTCCCTACGAGAACTACAGATACCGAGGAAGGAAACCCAGGGACCCCTGCCAGAGCTCGTGAGGAAAACGGAACCAAGTAGAAGCAGCAGCCTTACCCACGTCGTAGTCTTTGTGTTATGGTCAATGAAGAAGGGCCGGCCGTTTGGCGCTATCCTCATCTCCCAGCCGGGTGGCAGGAAGCTCTGTGTGACTTTGTGTTGTGGTTTAGGGGAGTTGTAAGGTGATGGCTGTGGGGACTGTGGATTGGAAAGGGTATCTTTCACAGCCCGACGTACGGGTGAATCCTTGGCACCCTAAGGAATAATAACGAGCATTAGAAGGCTTACCATGCGCTACTCCAGAGGAGTCAAAATGTACCTGGGTATCAAGGGACGCCCGTCTCTGGAGAGGTACGAGGGAGAAGCTCCTGAAACCTGTTTCTGTCATTCATTTACTTTTAAACCACTCTTTCAAGTTGTTGTTGTTGTTGTTGTTTTGTTTTGGTTGATTAAACACACAACAATGTTAAGTACTTATAACCGAGATCCGTGGATAGCTATTCAGTGCACACCCAAAATATTGTTCTCTATTGAACATTACGGATGGAAAGTTTACGGAGGCTGAAGAAAACCATGCCCCTGCTCTTAATGAGCTCACAGACTAAGGTAGCACGGGTCGGCAGTGTTCAGAACAAAAAAAGAAAAACCTGTACCAGGGGAGACAGCCGCCCGGACTTGCACGGCTGCTACCCATGGAGACCCCGTTTGGATGAGATCGCACCCACTCCTGACAGTCAGCATCGTAAACCCAGGGAACGGACCCACAGCCATGTCTAAGACATAGTCCAGTTCAGAGTTGCCAACATCGGCTCTCGGCTTTTCTCACTCTAATACTGGTGACGTTAAGGGATGGCACCGCGCCCACACACACAGGAGAGAGCGTAAGCAGATGCCCGGCAATGGTTCAGAGACGCGAATGTGCATCAGAAACACGTAAGCCCGCACGATGGCGGGCCCTTCGGTCGAAAGGAAAGAAATGATCGAAGCGACAGCTATGTTTTCAAATGCAACGTAAGCGCTGGTATTTGAAAGAGTTATGATGCGGTCAAGAGTGAAACACAGCGAGAATGGAGCAAGTTTGGAAGAAGGTGCCCACTTCCAGCACGAGGTACCATGGCGGCAGCCGAGTGAGAATGGGAGTCAGGTGGCAGCCCAGGGATGCGGGCCAGGCGGAACAGAGAAGCGTGAAGGCAGGCCCCACGAGAACACCCTGTGCCACGAACACAACGGCTGATCAGAGAGGGGACAGGGGGGCTGCGAAACTCAAATCCAAGGGAGGCGAGAAGAGAGAAGTCCCGGGGAGAGAGCCACCCGGTTAGACGAGGCAGCCTTCTCACCTCCAGTGGGGCAGATAAGGTTACGGTCGGCGAGCTGAGGCTACGGGGCCGGCGGATCTGAGGCTCGATTAGGTGGTTGTTACTGTTTGTGGCGGATCCGGACGCACCATCTTCTGCGAGCTATTTTGGAGGCAAAAACAAGTTAGCTTCATAGGAGGCTCCCCTGTGCGTGTGATGGGGAACAGGGACCCAAACAACAACACGGCCAGCAGTAATGAGAGGTCTGGCCTCTCCGAGTGGGGAGGCAACGATTACACATAATAACGGGGGCCGGGATGGGGAAACGCATTCAAAGGAAATAGAAATGAGTCACCAGCCCGGCCTAAACACCAGCCCTCGGAAATAAAGGGGGCTGGGAGGGAAGCTACGCCGTGACTGGCTCTTACTTTGAAACTATCTTTCACGTCACATCTTAAAACTGCATCTAGGGATGGACTGGTTTGAGGACCGAATGCTTCCTCGGGCCGGAATTCTACTTAGGACAACGTATTTTCTTTGGGAGAAGATGCTTCTCAGACACGGGCTCTTCAGAACACCACATTCACACCGGGACACTGAGCTCGCGTGGGCCCTTTGGCTGCGATGGCCTGTGAGGTTAAGTCGTAGGAGGAGCTGCGTACCTGCATGATGGGCCGAGTCCAAGTTGTGGTTCGATTGTTATGATTGACATAGTACGTGCGTCCCTTGGCATCTTTTCTTTCTTCCCAGCCTGAAGGGAGGCCCGGCGTGGTGTGCGCGTAGGCCACTACGGGCTGTTTGTGTGAGAAACCATTATTATTCAGAATCTCGCATTCGCTTTCCGATCCGTTTAAGAAAGTAACGTACACCCAGAGACTTACTTGTTCTAGACCTAGCAATTCAATCTGGACAAAACATTAACGTCTGGGAAAAAGGCGGCTCATTTCCAAAGACTTCGAGTCTACCGCGAAATGGGCCCCACACGGCGATGAGGTCCAAACTCTTACCTAAACCGGCTGCAGAGGCCTGAAGACTTACACGTAAAGGGGTGTTGCTAACGCGACCAGAAGAGAAACGTACCATCTATTTCGGTCATGAAATTTTATCGTCGAACCACATGTTACCGAGAGGGATGGCCCTCAACATTTTTTCCTCCGCGGAGTTGCCACGGCGATCCTCTCCTAGTTCCTAAACTCTTCATCGGCCTCGAGCTCTTCCTCTATAGCTTTCGGGGGGGGGAAAGAACCCAGTCTCCTCTCTAGGAGGCCTGTGTTCGCACCAGGGCATAGAATCAGGAGGACTGACCAGGACAGCAAGTCGCCAGGCAACGTGAGGTTAGAATTCTAGAGGATCCCAATAACCGAGGCAGCGTCTACTCTCGTCCCCCACTACGGAGGGTCTCTCTTTAAAAAGGGGCAAGGGGCGCCTGGGTGGCTCAGTCGGTTACGTGTCCGACTTGGTTTCAGCTCAGGTCATGATCTCAAGGTTCGTGAGTTCGAGCCCTGATTCTTGGGATTCATTCTCCCTCTCTCTTTGCCCCTCCCCTGCTCATGCTGTCTCGGTCTCTCTCAAAAAAATAAGCAAACTTTAAAAGGGTGCATGAAGCATACATGGTTCTGGGTTTAGAGACCTGTCTAGCACAGAGTGACTGTATTTGGACAGTCCAAGTTAGATCGCAAAAAGACTCGTGAGACTCTTTTGGCTGTAGGAAGCAGTCTGAGAAGTGCACTCTGGGTGGAGAAACATCGGAACAACAAGGATGCTCCAGTGACTCACGGAGGCAAGGAGATGGAGGTTTGAGGTAAGGATTCCTGTGTGTACGGAGGCTGCACAGGAGGAAGTCTGTATCTGAGAAAGGGGTGCTACCCTGAGGGCGGGGCCTCAGAGGCAACAAGCCAATCATGGCTGCCCAAGGCTCCTGGGAGAACGTACAAGAACGAGAGGCCAAACATCAGGATCAGCTCTTTCATGAGGTGACAGAGGAAGCTGCTTCTTTCCGGGAACCGTCTTCCCTAATTAGGATCTTGAGACCTGCAGCTTGTGACCAGGGGGAGACTGAGGTGAGGTTGTCAACCTCTGAGCCCACCTTCTCCGTGTGTGCGCCCTATCATTCACATCCACTACCGACACTGCGCCTGGACAAAGAGGACTGTGAACTGAAAAGCACACTCAGTGACACCGCCATGTAATGTGGGGACCTCAGTTACCGAGGCTCAATATGCTACTTCAGAAGCTTGACAGCACATTCCAGAGAAAAACTACCTGAGCCACGAAGCAGCTGCCTCGATGTTTATTCCCAAAACATATTTACCCAGCAAGGGAAGATTATTTGTAAGAGGACTTTCTGCTAAAGCTGGAGTAGCTACTTTCTTGGCATTCTTCCAGATTAAGTCCTGAAGGCTCTAAAATGGTTAATTCCAAGACTGTGATCACATGGGTTCTGGCTCTAGGTGTGGGGCCAAAACAAGAAAGGAAGGGACGTCAACACGCAGGCTCGATCCTTCCGTGAGTATCGAAGATGGAACGAATTCACCTACAGCCTCGAGCTCTTTCCCCCATCTCTCCCTACCTGAGGCACCGATACAAAAGAGCTATTTCTAGGCTGCTTTATCCCCGAGTGCTACCAAAATTGGACTCTGCTGAACTAAGTTAGAACCCACATTGTAACATAAGTGATCAATTCGTATTTTTGGCCAAGTATGTGCTATCAATCTTTGACCTCCTGCTGCTTATATGATGACCGAAAATGCTTGGGCTAAATGGAAGACTAAATGGAATCAGTCGGTTTTCCTTCTCCCCACTGAGTTAATTTGTGGGAGAGGAAATCAGATATGCACTTAGAAAGCTCTGTTCTGGAAACCATCAGGATAGCATTAAAGTCAGAGAGTCCCTGGAAAGGATACTTATGAGAAGACTCCTAAAAGAACTCGGCTGTGTCATGGCTAATCTCAGAATCAAATTCTAGAGCTGCAGAACCTCCAGCACCAGGTTCCTTTCACAGATCCAGTCCATGGGACTAATCGGTTTCTGGAAACTCAGAGTACAGTGCAGTAGAGAACACGGAATTTGATTAATATGTTCATTTTACCTTCTATTGAGAATTGAATTGGTGACCTATAGTCTAGTTCTATTTGTGCGCGATGGTGCTATTACATTCTTTCTTTATAGATTTCCTTCTAAATGACCATGGAGAACGACTTGTGCTGACATAAGTCCATTTGTGACTCACGGCACTGCCCTCACTACACGCAGGGGTGGGGAGGGGGGAAGGAGGCAGGACTCAGCTCCTCCAGACAGATCATGCAAGAGACCCAGCCTTGGAGCTGCAATCAGACTTCTGCTGTGTGTGAATGCGTGTGAGTGTGTGTGTGTGAGTGATATGTGTGTGTGTGTGACATGTGTTCACATGTGCATGCCATATGACCTCAAGAGAAAAGCTAATTAATCAAGAGACAAGTCATAAGCTGCTAGTCAGCTTAACTGAACAATTTCGCAGCTTTTCATCTGAATACAGTATTGTGTTTTGGTGTTGCTAAATAACCACTTGACTACAGCTTCCTAGTGGCTCCATTTATTTCATTAAGACGAAGAACTCAATTATGTATAAACTGTAAAAGTTTCAATATGCTTTTCAAGATGGCAAACAGTTTGGCACGATCATAGATTCTCCAAGATTTGCTCCAACCCTGCTCTACCATTACCTCCGTGTATTTTTAGGTATATTAAATACAGGAAAGTCCAGAAGGACTGTGCTATCCCCTTCCTCTTTTATCTCAGGGAGGGCTCCTGCTGGGCCAGCGGGAAAGGGACCCCAGTGTGTATTATTTGTGTAGCTACGCCAGTGTGTATTCATCAACCAAAGGGTTGTAGTTCCACAGGTGAGAATCAGGGCTGGTGCATTAAGGCACTTGTTCATAAAAGCACCACCAGGGAAAAAGAGGTATGCCGGGGCGGTTCACACAACATGGCGCGTTTTGCCCAAAGGGGTGTGGGTGGGGCTGAATGCTCATTAACAGGGGAAAATTATATAAACTGAGGGGCAGTCATGTCGCTGAATATTATGTAATTATTCATGTCCCAGAGGAAGGACCGTAAGTGAAAAATATCAAGACTCTAAAACTGATGGTATAGGAGATGCCGTTACGTGCACGCAGGGGAGAGGGTGTGAAACGGGGGATAACGTGGTTAAGGGATGGAACTGGAAAAGATACTTTCCAGCCTGTCTCGATTTCCAACATAGCCATTGAATCAGTTGGCTTATGCAGCCGAAAGACCGCCAGGTACCTTGGAAGTAGGAGGGTGGGTACAACACGGAGGAATGGTTACTACCCAGCCTTTAAAAATAAGAATAAACAAATCCGAACTCATATTTTTAATTCCTCGCTGGACGAGGGGGAGGGCACAGGCAGGAAGAACACAGCAGCGGCAGGGGCCACAGGACCTCGTTCTGATGGGTCACGCTGCCCTGCCAGGCACCTCTCACCATGGAGCCCACTGCTCTCATACGTCAGGGGATCCTGTCACTTAGTATCCTCGGCTCTCACGACACTCCGATACTAACCCATAAAATGCAAACATGGATGCTCACTAGCCCTGGATTCTATTAAAATTATTTAACGAAATGATTCTGTCCACCTTGCAGCTCTATTTCGGGTAGAAATTATTAGGGTACAGTAGCAGATACGTGGTCGTTGGGCACTTCTTGAGTTCTGTGGGAAGCTGGGCCTGGCCACCGAGCACATGACTTGCACATAAATCTCTGCAGCTCACTACCTTCCACTGGGCTCGGTTTGGCTGATTGCCAATTTGATTTTCCGGCGTGCAGTGCCGAGCATTAAATTCTAACAATATAACTAACTTGGTCCTTTAAGTTCACGTCCTGCAGAAAACCAGCAATTGTACGTGTATTTAAAGGCGTTCTCAAGTAATAGGCAGTTCTGACAAACCTAACAAGGGTGACACAGTTAGGAAAATTCTTCAAAGAGCTACAGCAGCTCAGAGCATAAACTATAAGCTAGCTTGCTGTTGGGAGATCACGCAAAAAAAAAAAAAAAAAGGGGCAATTAAAATACAGTCTATTCAAGTTACCCATAAACAGCAATACTAAAAATTATGTAAAATAATGAGTAAGAGAAACGGATACTTTGCTTAGAGAAACTACTTTTTTCTAGACCTTTTAAATTCCTTCATTATAGTCCCTCCTCTCTCTCCCCCTGAATTATATTATGACTACTTGTTCGCTCCTGTGAATAGAGCCCCTTGTAGCAGAGCAAGGTTCATGCTCACGATATAAAAATCTAACTGAGGGTTTAAAATCTGGTAGGGAAAGAGGACAGGGGAGGCTGGCCGTGCGCACGACCGGGAATCCACGGGGACAACGGCATGTAGTTCCGGTGGCTTCCCTATGCCCTTCCAACCAAATTATTTTACCCAAGCATTCTAACGAATCAGAAAAGCTTACCAAGAGCTCACACTAAAGACAGAGATACATTCTAGTAGATGTGCTGCCCGAACAAGCATGGCAGAAATACATTCCAAATGGTCAAATTAAATGCACTTAATCGAACCTTGACCGTATTCCTAACAAAGCAGTATGGGGCTTCACTCCGTACCTCGGAACTATGTGAAAGTGAATTTCACATGGATAGCTCTGCTGCACAAAGAAGCTGATCTTATCCAGAAAAAAGAAAAGAGAGTATATTCACCATTGTGCACAATGTTAAAAACCAACCCACAGTTTTGTCATTAATGTCTGATCAAGGGTGTCATTACCGTTGGCTCCTCGCCACCCGTGACAGTTGATGAACGCGCTCTCCTAGCCGGGGCGCTTGGCTGTTGAATGACAATTTACATCAGTGAAATGCACTTAGGGAGACCGCCCGTTGCTTACTGAATCAGGAATCACTGCTGATGCAGCCAGTGAGGCGGTGGCACGAATCTGAACCCCTGAAATCCGCCCTATTCAAATAAAGCTCAGCAACCACTCACTGATGACCAGAAGGAAAAGAAACACGGTCACCCTCCCACCCAGAGAAGGCTCTGTTTGCAGCCATGATTCATGTAAACAATGAACTGACAATCTCAGTACGGTGAGATGTATTATTCGAAAAATAAATTGAAAACCACTATGGTTTTGCCCCTACTGCTAAATAATTAGCAGATTCTTAAATCTGCCAAGCTCGTAATATGAATAAGAGGCCACTGGTGATCAGTGAGTTTACAGCTTTACAGGGTACCAGGAAAGAGGGAGGGATCAACAGTTTCCAGGAAAGGGAGCTTTTCGGGCAAATAACATTGAAATTGATTTTGAGAAGGAGAGAAAGTGCCATTAATTCATCAAGGAAAATCACAGACATCATCAGATCGAGGAGGACCCCCTCCCCAAGGCTCTCACAGCGGATGATTCCAGGGGCTGGGGGAAGCCTGTACTAAAACCACCCCAGAAAGGATGCTCTTGTCAAGCTTCTGGTCAACCAGCCCATTCTCCGTGCACACCTGAACCTGCTGTGATGTCGTCGTGAACCAGTGTACTCATGAATTCATTCTGTTACTGTGAGAGACTAAAACCCAGGTGACAATATCTTTTGTAGTAAAAATGTACACGACAGGGTAGATACCGTGATTGCCAAACCTCTAAGTACAATCTTTTTCTCCTTTAATTTCATAGAAAAGTATTGTCCCAAAAAATAATCAAGGATTTGTATTACTCAAAAAAAACAAAAAAAAAAACTGGATAAGGTCAAACAAGTTGAACATACTAAAACCACAAAATATTTTCTCCTCCAAAAGAAAAAACAAATTTACAAAAAAGAATTTAATGTAAACACCAAACATCTCTCCAGGCAGTCCTGGTCTGCCTTCCAATTTGAATGTTCATTTTTGTTTCTGTCCTATATTGTTAAACATAGACATTCTTCTGTTTTTTTTTCTGCTAGTTATGAACACTGCGGTCGAGTGGGAGCAGATTATAGCCGATTCAGTAGTCAGTAGAGCTGCCTTTACAGAGAAGGTACAGGTGCTTTGTGGGTTAAGAGTTTAGGCCATTAGTGATGGGAAAAAACCACTCCCTGCCAACCCGGAAGAGTTCTTCCTGTTCAAAGGGACTCCCGTGCCACTAGAGCACAGCGCTAGTAACTCAGTAAAAAAGAAAGGAAGTATTAAAGTATGCTTTTGATGAAGTCGTAAGCACATCAGAATTGGCATTAATTTGGGTGGGAAAGTTTTCAGCATTTCAGAGACTAACAGCTCTTTGTATTCGAAATCCACCCTCCTTGGGCAATTTGGTAGGAAATCATCAGGTCTCCTCTGAGTAGAGAATGGATCTGCCCAGGAAAAACTCTTCCTCAGTAGCCCAGATGATTTTAAATACAAGCCCAAAGCGCCAACCGAGAGCCGGCGAGGGGCGAGGGTTACCGGTGGTAGATGAGCCTGCTCGGCGACGGTGTCGGTCACGCTGCAGGACCGCAACCTCGAGGAGGGTTCTCTTTGCTGAAGGGAGGGAAGGACATGAAGCATCATGAAAAAACGGCCGGAAACTGCTTTCATTGGTTTAAAAAATAAGTCACTCAAGCCTATTGAGCGTTCTTTCAGATGAGAAGATGACTGAATGAGACACCATCTTTTCTGAGCCACGAGAGTAATCCTTTGAGCAGTCGGGTCAGTAATCCTGCGTTTCATTACGAGTGTTTAAGCAGAGATTCGCATTGGTCTTTAGTAAGAAGTAACAGCAAAAGTAGGAAAAAGAGGCCAAAACAAGGTAGGGGGCTCAAAGGCCAGTGTAACACTCTAGTGGTGCTTTGAGAAATGGCACTACAGGGGCGCCTGGGTGGCTCAGTCGGTTAAGTGCCTGACTTTGGCTCAGGTCATGATCTCCTGGCTTGTGGGCCAGAGCCCCGCATCGGGCTTCTGTCAGTGTGGAGTCCACTTTGGATCCTCTGTCCTCTTCTCTCTCTGCCCCTACCCTGCTCATGCTTTCTCTCTCTCTCTCAAATATAAACATTAAAAAAAAAAAAATGGCAACAGGAAGCTACCAGTCTTGTATTTTGCTTTGGGATGTAACCTTGGGGTAAACTCCAGTGTGACGTAAACAGAGGAAAAAATACTGATAGAGATGGTTTCTAAACATTTATTAAATATTACTATTGACAAAGGATCAGTTGGAGTCTAAGTCCAAAACACTCAAATACGGTCTTGTGCTACTTCCGGAGGGTCAGTTAGAAAATTTTAGCTTCTGAGTGGAGTTGAAGTCATACAGAACAGGAATGAGGGAAGATAGTGAGGTTACTCTAAACCATCTAATGTGTGATGTATAACGCTTCCCCTCACTTGTTTGTAGTCATCTATCTTTTTAGAAAAAAAGCCTGAGAGAGCCAATCAGAGAACGGCAGTAGGTCACACACATAAAGGCCAAGTGTCTAAACAGCAGCAGATTCGTCCGTGGGATAAGTATGTATGTAGCATCTACTCATTTTTAATACTGTGGAATGATAAGCAAGATGGGGTAAGGCCAAAGACTGTGGCAGTAATGGGGGCCTATTCACGCCCTTCCACTATAGTTAGGTCAGCATGAGGATTCCTTCTGGAGTAAAAGTTCATGCTGCGGTCCTTGAACATAGAGTGAGCCTGGTAAGCAAAACTGAAGGAGTCGCGTGCTCTTCTCTTTCCAAGATATTCTCACTTAATAGTTGAATCAGACTCAACACCAACTTAAAATAATACTGCCTCCTGCACTTGGACCTTCAAGGTATTTTCTGCACCTTCAGGGATTAAATGCCGGTGGTCCCTACACAAAGAACTGGAGATGCTAACTTAAATTAGGATTTTTTTTAGCTGGGAGGCGACAGGTGTACGACGGCTTTGGTTCTTGCACTACTTACTACATTTCATAGGTTTTCAATACACGGCTTCATTGCTTCTGTTGTTTCCATAGCAACAGTGTTACCAATTCAAATATCCCACATAGAAAATAGAATACTAAAAGGGCAGGGAAAAAATTTTCATCTCAGTGGTACTTCTCTTTCTGAAGAACATTTATAAGATTTTAATATAAAACCACATTCACTGAGTAATCACTGCAACTCATCTCATATGGGCCAATGGTAAAAACACAGTAACTGACAGAGTAACAATTTTGTGAGCACTTCCTTGCTTTTACATTAGACGTAGTCCTCTTATCCATGTCCATTCACTATGGCTGTAACAATCACTATTTTTCTAGGATGCCATTTTCAGGGGAATGACTACTATCATTTACTGTAATACATCTTAAAGTTCAATTTCTTGAGAACTGTGGAGGGTGCATTTGTTCGCAACTCTACACACAGGCAGGGATTTTTCTATGGAGTTTTCATGCCCTTCCGCAATGTGTTATCAAACACGGAAGTCTCCATGCTGATTTTGCTGCTTCTCATTGGGGCTTAGCCCCATCGGAAGTTTCTAGAAAGAGGTTCCCTGCAGGTTAAGAATCCAAGTTCGAGTGTTACCCTGAGGTCCATGCTTCAACTTGATAAGCTTTCTTAAAAGGATTGGTACTCTGGGACTGAGGGGAGGTCTTCATCTCCCATTCTAACTCTTAAACTTCATCTGCGAAGTGAGAATGATGAAGTGTGCAACGGAGTACTTAAGAGGACTCATTAAGAGGCCCAGGGTCTCCCAGGTCCCCATGTGAAATACCACCTTTGTGATGAAGGTACCTGGGAACAGAAATTCGAGGTTAAAGGTAATAATTATAGACGTGGACACTTCTGGAGTTCTTTACAAATCAAGAAAGATTCTCACCTGCTTGGACTAATCTGTGTATTGTCCTCTGAGGAAGGAGGAGCTTTGGAATACCTCAGAGTTCTCTGGGAGCTGGAAGGCCCCTGGTCATTATTTGCACGCAAGATTCTCTTAAAGCAACAAGAAATGATAAAATATTTGCTCGCCTTCTCATTCAAACAAGACTATTACTTACAATCAAAGAACCGAACTGCTCCCCGTTGGAGTCTGGCGTGATCTGAAGCCTTCTGCTCAGCTCCTCCGACAGCTCCTGAGGGCTGGTCCGGGACCCTGGAGAGGACGGTGGTGGGGGCAGTGCCAGACTGAGGGAGTCTCCAGTGATGCTCACTTCTTCAGAAATGGTCTCCCAAGGCTATTAAGGAACAAGAGGCTGGGTAAGCTGTAGGAACGTGGGATCCTCTCGTCACCTTGCCAACAATAACAACTGCTATCCTAACTATAATTAACATTTACTGAGCATTTAAGGGGCACACAATCTTCTAATAACCATGAAGGAACATGTGACTACTACCCTAATTAACAGATGAGGAAACCGAGGCACAGAGAGTAACCTGTCAAAGAGAACAGAGCTAGGAACTGGCAGGGTCAGGAGTTGATCCAAGGGAGCCTGGTTCCAAGGGCTGTGGTCTTAACCGCTTTAAAATGCCACCTCTCTCAGTGGTGACTTACTTCTAGCACTAGTTGCTACATGCATGGGTTAAAAATGTTCTCAGAGATTCCTTCGTGATTTCCATGAATTTTCTTTCACTCTAAATGCTGAGGAGTCACTAGGAAAGCAGCAGAGATGCTATAAGCTGTAATTAAACAGTGGTATTAAGTAACTTTCAGTGAATTCATTATGGAATCATTGATTTTGCTTTGTTAATCTTGATCACTGCGATATTTTTGTGAATGATCTTCTTCGTAACACACTGGCTAAACAGAATGGATTTCTAGTAAGTAAATACGGTTAAGACTGCACAGAAGTAACTGCTTAGCTGGTAATTGCTAATTTGTTGTTCAATTCAGAATTTTCCCAATAATTTACTATAAACATTTAAGGAGAAAAATAATAAACATTTCTAAATTCACCCAAATTTCTATTTTCCTGGCAACAAATCTCTTTCGCGATGTCAAAACCACTTAGTAAAAGTATTTGGTACCCAAACAAGGTACAGGGCTCATTTAAATTGCTGACCTATGACAACCACTTTGCCGCTCACTAAGATACAGTAAGGTTTCCAATACCGGAAATAACGTCGTTCCCTTTTGTAACAAACAGATACATGTATTCATCAAACATGACTTTTATACGCACTTCCTAAATTAAATGATAGCCCAACGGTCATCGGTTAGCTGCTGGGCCACCATCTTTAATTTTTAGACGGCATTTTCCAAGAGAAAATATTAGGACCCAGACTCTCCGTGGAGCCCAGAAAGGAGGAGCAGCGGGGAGCTGGCAGGGTGTGGGGACCGCTTACCTCCGGGCCGTCTCCGCCCTCGCCGGGCTCCGGCTCCAGGTCCTCGCTGATGTGTCTGCGCGAGCGGAAGCGACGGTGCGCGGCCTCCTGGTTGATCTGCCTGATGTTGCTGTCCTGACTCGGAGGCCACATCCCTGAGGGCACGGGGCGAGGGGAAGGGACACAGGACAGCCGGCGTGGGTGTCCGGCACTTCAACAACCGTCCGGCGCTCACCAAGGGCCTTACACCCACCAAAATGTCGGCGCCGTCACGTTCAACACAGACAACTAGCTGGCCACTAAATATGAGAATTCTCCCAACGTGCTCTGGCTACAGTTCTAGGTTCGTTTCAAACAAGGAAATACTGTGTTTAAATGCATCAGTCACAGCCCTCTGGGGCGCCTGGGGGGCTCAGTCGGTTAAGAGTCCGACTTCAGCTCAGGCCATGATCTCACGGTTCGTGGGTTCAAGCCTCATACTGGGCTCTGTGCTGACAGCCTGGAGCCTCCTTTGGATTCTGTGTCTCCCTCTTTTTCTGCCCCTTCCCTGCTCTCTCTCTCTCTCTCAAAAAAAGAAATCACAGCCCTCCATCCATTTGTTCCAGTGAGAAGGCAGGCTTCTCAAAGGACAGGTGACAGACTTGGGGCCAGACAGTGGTGACCCTTCTAGGAGTCTAGCTAGCAACGACCAGGTGGCAACTTTTGGTGGGTAACAATTGACTAAGGAGCAGAAATAGTACAAACTCAAAGCTGGGATCTAGACAGGAGTGTTCCTGATTCAACATGTGTGTTTTCAGCTGCGTGGATCTGATTTTGACAGAATCTCAGCATCATGACGCTGCATTCCTATTGAACCACTGTAAAAAATTCACACGGACATCAGGCAATAACTTCCCAAATCAAGTGAGATTTGAAGAACGTGGCAATTTTTTTTTTTTTTTTGGTCATGTATAGCTCTTAATTCAGGATCTGAAAATATCAATTCGATCTTGAAAACTTCTGCAGTAAATTACAGCAATCATCCTTTGGGAGAAATCCTACTTGCTGGCTTTTGGAGTCGAAGTTTAAATGTCAAAATGTTTTTCAAAGAAAAATCAGACTCTTTCAGTAAGACACCACATTCGGTTAACAAAAATGATGCTACGAGTTAACATTTCAAAATATTTGAAAACGTTATTTCAGACTAATTGAAATATAGTGTTAATCACAGGCCCTCCTGATCGATCGATTCTTCCTATGACACAGGTTTTAAAACATTCTAATCTCTCAAGCTTATACTGCACTCCATCAGAAAGCCCGCTGGGCCCCTGGAATAGTAAATAGTTCGTGACTAGCAGTACTGTGTGCCAATAAATAGGGGACTTTTAATTGCCCCTTTCTGAGATCGTTTAAATATTTCCAACAAACACCTGTACGCTATTAACTTCTGGTAAACACAGGTTAGCTTCCATGGAATCCACATTAGAATGATAATTACTTCTTAAAATCTGAATCAGTGAGGTTTTACTGTATCTGTGAACCCAATACATAAACTTTGGAACTCTAACAGAAATAACATTCTTGCAAATTTTTAAATTATATTAAACTATAACTCGACTAAAAATAGTACCTTGAAATACCCTCAGAAAAACTGACAAAACTATGGCTATAGAGAAAATAATTAACATCAAGGGACATGGAGGGATACTAATCCTTTTCTGAAACCACCAGAACAAAATGACAGAAACTGACACTTTGTCGGACAGGTTAGAGAATACAGTATGTCACACTGTGATTTTATGTTGCCTCAGGTCTTTTTTTAAAAAATTTTTTGTAATGTTTATTTTTCAAAGAGAGAGAGGGAGGGAGGGAGTGAGGAGCAGAGAGCGAGGAAGACACAGAATCTGAAGTAGATTCCAGTCTCTGAGCTGTCAGCACAGAGCCCGACATGGGGCTCGAACCCACAAACTGTGAGATCATGATCTGAGCCCAAGTCAGACGCTCAACCAACTGAGCCACTCAGGCGTCCCGCCTTAGGTCACTTTCATAGGACACCCAATTCTTAAGCACACAGCAATTATAAGAAGTTATTACAGAACAAGAGAAATACTTAGAAGGAAAAGGACCAGGATGAACTTCCTCATGAAATACGTAAAATATTTTAGCAGTGTCTAAGACGGCAAAGGAAACTTGCCATTATCCTTTCCCTTCTTAAGGATGGAAGCCATTTCCCTTTCTAATGACTGACCTTACTTTAAAATATTTTATATACACATCAGAATTTTAAATCTTCACTTGAAATATCATATATTCAGTTAGCATTTATTCCGTCAACACTGAGTGACTAATGTTTGCATGCTGTGTGCCAGGTCCTAATACATACTTGAATCGTTCCAGGGACTTCTGAGAGTTTAAAAGGAAATAAGGTTTTATTATTATCATGTCTGTACTTTGTATCCCTTAGAACTGTAGAAGATTCCATTATTCTGGAAGGACTTACTTTAAGGGGGGGGGGCATTTAAAATCAATTATGCAAATCTCCCTTATACCACGTGCTCATATAATTAGTAATCAGTGTGAACCAGAAACAACTAAATAGCATAGAGAGGATACCTCTGATTTTGAAATTCCAACCCTGGGCTTTTATGGTCTTTAGTGACGAAGTGAAAATATTCACACAAGCGAGGCCTTCTGCATGTCATTATGTCATTAAGCAACTGAGTAAGAAAGTTGCTGAAACTAGAAACAGTCACTAACAGGAAGATGCACATTTAAAACTATTTCTGAGCTGACAGATTAAAGCAGAAAATTATTTTATTGGAGGCAAGAAAATATTTTAGAAAATAGTTATTGAAATTTTTAGTCATTAATTCCACATCTATCTATCCATCTGTATCTATACCTATATTCTTCACTTGATTTTCATGGGAGATTTGCAAGTAGGTAAAGATAGGATAAGCCATCAATTTAACAAGTTCAGTGTCAGTTAAGATCAGTGTGTCAGATCACTCGCATTCGCCTACATTGTATACGTTAGGACACACTAATGTAACGAAGAGCCCGGTTACTGAAATGTGATTAAACTGTTGCCAAGACAGAGATGTACAAAGTGTTTCAGAAAGAGAGGTGACAGAGTTAAGTGTGTGAGTCTCTAAAGTTCATCTTTGTTTACAGCCTTAATTCCTTCCTTCACCGTGTTTTTAAAATTGTGGGTTATGGAGTACAAACCTTTCAGGTTACATTTAAATAGAGTCAGGACAATTCTAAAATTAGGGGTGCTTTAAGAAGCCACCCTCAGACTTGAGAGGGTCGGGATCACTCTGTGGTCAGCCTCCCATCCTAAGGTTCTGCATCCAGGCTAGACGGTTCCCCAAACCGTGTGCCTCTCATCACTTTGAGAAGTGATTCGCTGGTAGTCATTCGTTCAATTACGAGGTACTCGGCTGAGCTCCTGCTCTGTGCCAGGCGCTGGGGGTGGATCCGTAAGAGAACACTGGCCCTGCTCACACAGGCCGCCAGAGTAGGATGGGCTCCCTGCTACCACAGGGGAAGCAGAAGTCCTTCGGTGAGAGCGGAACAGAAGTGCGGTCTCCCGGAGGAAGGTGAAGGCAGCCAGAAGAAAGGGGGCGCTCTAGTTCTGTTTCAGTGTTGGGGCAGGGGGGCATCGGCGCACCCACGGGGCCAGGAGGAGAGTGATCAGGAAGCAGCTGTGAGTGGTCCAGCCCTTAATACACCGCAGGCTTAGGACTGTGGGTGGGGAATCTGGCAGGACACAGGCTGCAGAAGGACGTTGTAAGGACAGCCGGAGGGCAACGGACTGTCAGCGAGATTACTCGGGGGGCTGAAGCCTGGAGCACAAGCCTAGTGAGCTGGGTAACACACGAGTCACAAGGACAGACTTCATTCTTTGCTTTAGCACATGGCCATCACTTCTCTGTCTCATTTCCTCAGATACAGCCTTTTAATACTTAAAAAAAAAAAACTATTTTTTTTTGAGAGAGAGAGAGAGAAAAGCAAGCGCACGTGTGTGAGCAAGCTGGGGAGGGGCGGGGGGGGGGGGGGGGAGAGAGAGAATCTTAAGCAGGCTCCACACCCAGCATGGAGCCTGTGTCAGCGCTCGATCTCACAACCTGAGGCAAAATCAAGAGTTGAACGAGTTGAACGCTTAGCCGAGTCACTCAGGCGTCCCTAATAAAGGCACTTCTTAATGTCAATTTCCCCACAAAGGCTGTGGCAGTATTCTGCAAAAATGAATTATGAAAATAATTCAGTTTTTGAATTAAAGTAATACTTTAGGGGCCCCTGGGTGGCTCAGTCGGTTGAGCATCTGAGTTAGGCTCAGGCCGTGATCTCACAGCTCATGAGTTTGAGCCCTGCATTAGGCCCTGGAGCCTGCTTCGGATTCTGTGTCTCCCTCCCTCCTTGCCCCTCCCCTGCTCTCGCATTCTCTCTCAAAAAATAAACAATAAAAAAAAAATAATAAAAACAACAACAAAAAACCCCACAATAGTTTAAAATAATCCTGAAAGGCCCAAAGGCTTCTGGCCAAGCCAAATAAAGTTAAGGAGAAAGAACCTCAAATTCTCAAGACCGTTCACATGGGATGAAGAGGTTACTGAGGAAACTAACTCTTCTTCCCTAACTTTTCTCTGGATTTCTAGAAACTATGCCCACTGGAAAAGACGCACTCCCTGGGCCCCACCTGAGCGCTGCTGATGTCCTTCCTGGTTCAGCCTCTTTGGCATAGCTGCCTCATTAGTGGGGACAGTCATGCCACTGACCCCTCCCTAAACTACATGTGAACCAGAACTTGGATTAAGGTCTGCATTCTTCCCATGTCACTCTGGACAACTGATGAGCCAGCACTGTACAAATGATCTCTTTTGTTTTGGTTTAGTTCTTTCAGACACTGCCCCTGAGGTGGTGTGTTTACAAAAACATACAAAGTATTTTCTCAGAAGTTTCCTCATTAGGGTTTCACAACTCTGGGAGGTAGAGAAAGCAAGTATTTCCATTTATCCCAAAATAATAGACTTCAGCGGCACCTGGGTGGCTCAGTCGGTTAAGCATCAACTTCAGCTCAGGTCACAATCTCTCGGTTCATAGGTTTGAGCCCCACATCAGGCTCTGTGCTGACAGCTCAGAGCCTGGAGCCTGCTTCAGATTCTGTCTCTCTCTCTCTCTCTCTCTCTGTCCTTCCCCTACTCATGATCTGTCACTCTCTCTCTCTCTCTCAAGAATAAATGTTAAAAAAATTAAAAATAGACTTCAGTCTGCATGATTATTAATGAAGGAGAACTTTTGTCCATATACGCATTGGCCATTAGTATTTCTTTCTTTGTGAGCTGCTAGTGGTCACTTTGCTACAATCACAGGACACGTTCTGATCCCCACAGGGTGTTATGTGTCCAATAAAGTTTAACAAAGGAAGATAACAGTGCTTTGGTTAGGGTATTGCTACCAAGGTCCTTGATTCAAGATTCCTGACCATTACAGTAACCAATGTAACATGGCGGAGGGAGGGGGCGCAGAGAGGGTCCAATTTGTTTTTTAAACATTTACAAACAGCTAGAGCAGTCAAATGGCTTAAAACAGTTTCACAATAGCTATGGTCAGTAATCGAAGGGAAATAGTAAAAAATAAAAACAAAAGAACTAAGCCATTTCCATTTATGTTTCTCTGAGGGGAAAAATTACAACAAAGAAGAGTTCATTATCATGTGGATGTTTGGATATTCACACCGCCCTGTGAATAATGAGCTGGGTCCAAAGCTGACCAAGCACGGCTGATATTCACAGGAACCTCCTGGGGGCTTAGGGAGGATGGGCTATTCACTGATGCAGACTAGGCAAGCTTTCTCTCCAACTCAAAACCTGGACTAGACTTCTGGGTTACCTTCCCCACCCTGAGTCATAAGCAGAATCTCTCTGTAACTTGTAAAGATAAAAGGGTTATTGACAACACCGTCACCCAATACCACTTGTTTAAAAACCATCATGAGCAAATTTCTTTCAGAGTTTGGGTTAAAGAGAAAATTATCTCATCTGATATCTTGCTGTTATTTTTTTAAACATTTATTTATTTTTGAGAGAGAGAGAGACAGAGTGTGAGCAGGGGAGGGGCAGAGAGAGAGGGAGACACAGAATTCGAAGCAGGCTCTCGGCTTTGAGCTGCCAGCACAGAGCCCCACGCAGGGCTTGAACTCATGGATTGCTAGATCATGACCTGAGCTGAAGTCGGACGCTTAACCGACCGAGCCAATCAGGTGCCCCATACTTGCTTTTATTACATATTGAAAATGATGTAATTCATTGACAATTACCCTACTAGTTGTGGCTGCTAGGAGCTCAAATTTTCCTTTTCCTTCTTTTAAGACTTGTTTTGCCTTTTATTGTATACTCATAGATGTAGGTCTTGCTGTATACTATGATTTAAAAACAAGCTGCTACAAATCCTTTTTGAACGTAGCTGAGGTTTTAACTAGTGTTTATCTTTTCCCATCAAACACAAAACTGTTGCCTGAACAAAACAGTAATCATTTCACTGTATCCCTGAGGCTGGTAAGGGATTAGAATAAACAGTAATGACTAATTCTGAGTTTGCAACCCTTCCATGGGTGTCTAGTTAGGTCCCGGGGATGATTTATACATTTCCCGAAAAGGGAAAAAAAAAAGTTGCATTTCCATATTAAATAATTAAAGGGACTAAAAGCCAAAGACTTAAGAGAAAATTGCAGAGCCAGTCTGTCTGCTATTTTCCATTCTGGGTGAGTCAGGAGAGGAAGTGGAAGACAAGGCAAGCGATATAATTGCCATGTATAAGAGAAATCGAGGAAAAATAACTTCGGTAGGTCATGAACCTATATAAAAGATCGTATTCATTTTGTCTAAAATGAACTAGCTCATACCTAAAATCGGCGAACATGATCCAAGGAAAAGAGCTGCTCCTGTATCATATGCAAATTCTGACGGGCTCCCATGGTCTTTAAACTAAATGAAGAGTAACCCTGTTGTCCTACGTGTCGCTGGGTAGGACAAAACGTCCTACGTTTTTTCTGATCCAAGACCCGGTTCCCGACCTTGCCCCAAAGAGCCGCCACGTTCCGCCCTCTGAGCACGCGGACACATCCCCAGCCACGGTACGGTACGCACATCAAACTCGGTCGGTGCCACTGAGTGGTCCGGTTGTTGTGGTTGACGTAGTAAGTACGTCCTAGGTTGTCCACCTTCTCTTCCCAGCCGGGAGGCAGCGGGGGCGGGGGGAGCTCCTCCTGGTGCTGCGAGGCCGAGTCATTCGCGTCCACGACCTCCCAGCCATGCTGTGGAATAAAAGCAAATGAAGACTGCTGAGGTGGGCCCGGCGGACGGGAGGGAAACCCAGCGCAGTGTGCTCTGGGTCCTTCTTCCTTGCCCCTGTGCACTCTGGCTCTTTCAGCGGCTTCGAGTGCCACGTGTGAGGAAATTCCCAAAAAGGGCAAAAAGTAATAATAATTCTACTAGAGACTCAAAAAAAAAATCCTGAGCAATGACTAATTAATTGTGCTGCCTTCTAACTGGCCCGCACTGTAGAGACCAACCCAGCTTTGGAGCTGTCCGGTCTGTTGTGTTAAGTCACGTTAGCCTCTTTTCATGTTCGTGTTATTTTGACCTGAAGGCCGCCAGGGCTGTACAAAGCCATGCTGGCGACATGGGTCGTGTTACAGCTGTTGTCTTTTCGACACCTCCATGAGGTAGAGGGGAGCTGGGCCGCTGAGCCACACTGCACGTGTCTCCTAACAGAGGTCACAGGATGAGGAGGCCCGGCTCTATCGCTCCCCAGGGAGGACGGCACTGAGGCAGACTCTGGAAGCAGGCGAGGCTCCCATTCTGCATCGAGTACGATCACGGGAGCCAGGGAAGTCTGGAAGCTACTTTCCACTTAGGCGCTCCCCACTTGCGGCTGCCACAAAAACAGGCTTCATGGTACCAGAGTTAAGAGTTACATGTTTGCAACACATATTTTAGGCATTAAGTATTCCTTCCTAACATCCCCTAGTAAAGTCACTGGAAAATTGGGTAATTCACTGGTTAGTGCAGTTGGAGAGCTAGAAGAGTGTAAAAAATTCCTTGGATTTGAGATAAAAATCTGTCGATGTGCTTATGAAATCTTACCATTCATACACCCCTACCACCCACTTCAACTCCTCCCCGTGCAGAGGGATGAAAGCACACAAGTGAAACACTGCCTGGAAATATGACCGCTTGGCCCGCGGAGAGTTCCGATAACTTGCCCATAACACATAATTCACGTATCACGTATATGCGACAGCTGCAGACAGATGCGGAAATCAGCCAAAGAGGGGCCCTGGTTCATGGACATTTGCAGAACAACATGAGAATCTAACAAAACAGCACTGTCAGCAGCGTGCGCTAAGAAGGCACACTGGGACCCACAATGTAGGTACATGATTAAGGAGTTTAAAGGCAGCTACGCCAGGAGGGGAAAAGAAAAGAAAATTCCTTTGGACGGCTACTTCCAAAACGGCATTCCTAGAGGAGAGCTTTCCTAATGCATCACCTGGGGGCCCAGAAAAAGATTTTCTAAATCATTTCATCCACTCTGAAGCAATTCCAGGCGCGATGAGGAAATTTACAATGAGCTGAAAGTCCGAAGCAGTAAGAGAATGAAATACGCGAGCAGATTTTCACATCGGGATGGGGCTATGAATGAAATATGGGTATGGTATTTTATAAGGAGAAGCCTCTTCAATTATGGATGCTGGAACATAAAATGAGATCTTTTTTTTTTTTTTTTAACCAAAGCCAAACACGTCAGTAGATGATCACAGATGCATGGACGCGGTATTTTTTTTCATAGTTAAGCTTTATCCACGTCTATGTCCTTAAATTATGAAGTCTTAAATACAATATTAATATGATCTTGGGCGAGGAAAACAGACCGGGGCCTGCAGTCCTGCAACTCACCTCCATGTCTTCCCTCTGCTCACTGTTTTCTTCATCTTGACCTCCGTTTTTTGGCATATAGGCCATTTTCAATCGCAAAAATCCCTTAACTCGAGATTTATGACTGCGTAATGGAAGAAAAATGGTTATAAAGGATACAACTTGGTTACATCTTTCATATTTACGAAGACTTTTACAAAAGATGCAAAGGGAAGAAGCAGCTGAAATCTTCCTTGGAGAAAACCAATGACCGAAGCAGGAAGGACACCTGCACCCCAAAGCCTCACCTTCTTGGTCTAAGGAGAAAATCCTTAAATGTATAGGGTCGCTCCATGGTCGGATCTTCTGTCTATAGGAAGAAAAAGTAAGTTTCAAAACTCCTGATAGTCTCGTATTGTAGACACACCAAACTGGATTACAGAGCACACGTTCATGTTCTAGAACGTGGGAAGGGTGGAAACAGGGCTGGGTCTTCACCCAGCACTAGACGAGTGATTAGTTCAGAGGTCACAAAACTTTATCTACCCAAGAGCCACTAGATGTCACTATCGACACCCCTGTTTAGGAGCCAACCCCAGCGTTCGACAAATGACAAAATTATAGTCGTCACGGCCAAGTGTAATTTCTAACTACAGGGTGCAGGCCTCAATCCCACTGCTGATTAATTTCAGAGAACCAGTGGTCACTGGTGCCTTCTTGTTCCCTGCGATCCAAGAAACCTAAAAATGGAGCGAACAGGAAAATGCATCTGTGAAGGCAATTTTACTTTATTTTTAACATGAAAATATCGTGTCATCGGCCCAAGATAACTGAAAGATTATCTCCTCCACCGGGCCCACTCCAGGTAGCGCCATCAATCAGCCTCTTGCTGGTGCTTATTCCATGAAGCCAGGAGTGTGATTGTGCTATTTTTAAAAGAAACCACTACTCATTTTATTGTGCAAAGTTAGTCAGTGAAAGCAAGTAGAAAGTTGGAAAAATGTTACTATTTCATTACTATTTCATTAGTTTTAAATACTATATGTAGTAACAACCTCAAATAACCAGGCTCTTTAATTAAAAACAACGTAAAATATTTCCTTTTGTGGCAAGAGAGACGAACCGAGTACTAAGACTTACTGACATATTGGAGGGGAGGGCATGTGTGTGTGTGTATGTGTTGGTATTTGAAACATCACAGCTTTTATGTCATCCCCTGCTTTAAACTCCAAAGGCTTCCTACTCTGCTTATAATAAACTGAAAATGCTTTCCTATGGCCGTACAAGATTAAACATGACCTGGCTCTTAACTACCTATTACCTCACTGTGAACCAGTCTCCCCGTCCTGGCCTCATGTGTCCTGGTGCGCACCACATCCCGCCCTGCCCCAGCAGGTCCTTCTGCTAAACAGCTCTGGCTCCCAATGGCCACGGCTGGCTCCACTTTGAACCCAGGTGTGAGATCCCGGGTCACAGTCGCAGTCGCAGACACTGCAGCATCCTAACTCCCACCAGTACCCTCCCCTTGCCACCCTCCGTCATCGTATCCGGGTTTATCTTCCCCCCTTCCGCTCTCTGAAATTAGCTTGTTCGTTTACTTATTTACTAATCTGTCATCCATCACTTCTAGAATTAAGCTCAGGAGACGAGAAACTTGGATTTGTTCGCCACCGCCTGGCACAAAGCGGTCACTTATACAAGCAGCTGATTAATTCGTCTGATCGACCGTGAACTACTGAGGCCACGAAACTGTCACCATTGCCGAAGGAATTCGCTTATATTCGTCTTTAAGGTAATACAGTTAGGCATTTTGGAAACATTTTCTAAAAAACAGATGTTTCCGAATATACAGCGCTTATTATGGAAAATTTATTAACCAAGAATATTATTCCATTTCTTCCTTTTCTCATTTATTCAACCACGAAGAGTTTCAGGACAAAACCCATGTGAAAGATGTGTGGACACGACATGGTGCCTTCCCTTAGAAGTTACGAGGCTGTGTCACA
The DNA here is from genome assembly GCA_030068075.1 of Paguma larvata. Lineage (NCBI taxonomy): Eukaryota > Metazoa > Chordata > Mammalia > Carnivora > Viverridae > Paguma > Paguma larvata. Next base: position 16,663,822 of record CM057835.1, read on the forward strand.
GGGGCCATGGTATCAACCAACAACTTGAACCTGAGGCAGAGCAAATTCCCTGACAAGTGGAGATGGCATTCCAGGAGACGGGGGATGGAGGGCAGAGACTGACTCTCGCTTGGGGATCAACGTGGTTTGGGGACACGTGATCCAACCTGAGATGAATGGGCAAGTTTGGACAGGCGGGGAACTGGGAGGAAGGGGAGTTCAAACCAAGGAACTCGGCACGGGCAAAGCCACAGGATCCGTAGCAGGCACGAGGAGTTGAAGACAAGCAGAGAGCGCGAGAGACAGTGAACAGAGGAAACCACAGAGCCTAGAGGACTCCTTTGATAATGAACCCACCCGCGCGCTACGTGGTTTAAGTGACAAATGCCACACAGATCAGGAGGCAGACCTCCTTGCTCTGTGTCCTTCCTCACTGACACAGCGGTGTGGCCGAGGGCAAGTCCCTTACCTCTCTGCGCCTCAGTGTCCTCGTCTAAAAAGTGGGGCCGTCACAGGATCTTACAGGGTTGTCGTGAAGATTAAACCAATCGGCTGAGCTGGCATACACGAAATCCTCACGGGGTGACTGGCGCACTTAACAAACGTTGGCCATTATCATCATCAGCTGATTCTACATCTTCCTGTCACTGTATGAATGAGTACTACCAGCTCAGTGTCCTCCAATAAAAGGCGGGGCATTAAAAAACAAAAATTCACCTTCGTGGAAATTCTCACAGGTGAACAAGATGGTGACCGTGTACACAGGGACAGGATTCTTCTTGGCATCACCCAGTGTCCTACCTGATCCCACTTGCTGGAAAAAAGCCCCGTGGAGACTCCCTGGACAGCACCAGGGGAAAGGCATTTCAAACCGGCTGGCACTAGCAGCACTGCTAGCGGACACCGCGCCCCCTCTCCGTGCGCACTGGACGCCCCAAGCAAATCTGGAGGCACAGCACTTTCGTCTTACAAAGCGCAGTTGCTTCTGGAACTGCAGTCACTACGACATATCGTGAGATGAGCAGCTGTGTGTGCAAATGGAAGCAAACAGCGTTACCAGGACCCTAGACTCAAAACCTGCACGCAACCACCAAGAGCACCCAAGCCTTAGACTGAGCCCCCTTCAACCGCCTGCCCAGGCCCCTGACCACATCACATGTCGATACCGGAGTTGGGTCCAGCCCTGCCGCCAGCCTAGTGCTCACTGGGCAAGTCACCTCCCTGTCTGGGCTCGGCTGCCCTCATCTATAAAATACAGGGAGTAGACACATGGTCTCTGAAGCCCCTCTACGCTCCAGGACGCTGAATTCTCTCCATGTGAGCAGGGGTCACTACCCTGCTACCAGCCATAAATATAAAAGGGGCGCTTATCATTCGAGTTATCTTCAAGCACAGCTAAGGCACCAAAGACACTACCACCGCCCTGAAAAGTGCTCTGCTCCAGACCAACAGAAATTCAAAAGGTACCTTGACTGCCTTGAGCAGGACTTGACTAAAATAGAAGTTCATGTTTTTTAAATAGCTCTCTCTACCCAGGTGTGTTTCCCATGAATACAGAAACCGTGTGGCTGAATGGGAGGGGTGGGCTCGGGGCTCAAAGGGCAGGGGAGACACAACGGAAGAAGAATCGGGAAAGATTTCAGAGGCGTAACAGGCACACAGCTGCCAGAGAATGTCCCCTCTGTTGTTACTGCAAGTCTTGGAGCCGTCTGGCCTCCAGATAATCAGGAAAGGCAAGTCGCAAAACTTGCAGTCCCAAAACTTGAGCCTGAAAGTCAAGAACTTTTAAACAGCGACCCGCTGGCTTGAACAAACAGATGCGAAAACGGTAGCTCGAGGAAAACCAGCAAGGAGAGCGGAGTTACAGCTAAGCCTACTGCCGGTGCCCCCGTACCCAAGCAGGACAGAGGGCGGTTCTGTCTCCGCCGTAGGACAGATGTCAGGCAGGTAGGCCAGCAACAACCCTCCTCAATTGCAGCGTCTCGCCGCCTCCACACGCCTCCGGCGAGCCCTGCCGCCTCAGTCCACCAGGCGACACACGGGTCATCGCGGTCGGCCGCGCCTCTGCTGAGTGAGCCGCGGGGCGGCTGAGACGTGGTCGCACAGAGCTGGATGGAAACCTCGGGTCATCTCTGCACGTGCCCTCCCTTTACAGGTGACAACACAGGGGCCCGGGGAGGATTACTAACTCATTAAGGTTGTCAAGGCGACCGGCCTGTCTCTCGCGTCCAAGTCAACAATTCTGGAGAGCTCTTCTACAGCCTGACCTTTGGAGACTTCTGTGAATACAGATTTATGTTTTCTTAATTCTTGGATCTGCATGCCAGGCGGGACTACCAGCCTTATTGACTCTCCCCACTTCCTCTCCTTCCTTCCCTCACTCCTGTTCTCAAAAACAAATAAGAGGGACAAGAAATATTAAAGGTGAGCGGCAAATCTGGGATGGGAGCAGAGGAAACAGAGGGCCCTGCCGTTCTGAGCTCCTGCGTCCTGTTTCTTCGCGGCGCTGGGAGGACGGGCTCTGAGGGCGAGGGATGAAAGCACATCCCAAGTCTACACTGACTCGCTCTCCGCTGGAAGCATCTGAGGAGTGTGACGCCGGAGGAATCCGGCATCGGAATGGGGAAAAGAAGTCGATTTTCTTTCACATTACTGCTCCTTACTCTTTCCTGTTGAGGGGACAGTGATGGAGCGGACGGCGGCCTCCTCTGGCCACTGTGCTGGACAACTGAGGTAGGGACTGAGACACGCAGGGCACCCAGCCTCTCACAGCCTCCCCGCCCCGCCTCTGTTCCGAGTGCCTCCTTCATTTGTCACGCTGGCCAAGCTCCAACTCAGCCCCTCGCCACAGCCCCCGGGGCCCAGCAGGACCCACGCATGCCGATCCGAGATGCCAAGGTGCCCGCCATCTGCCCCGTGCACCTGTGTAAGGGTGTGCTCCTCAACGAGTCCACTGAGGTGGGGCTGCTCTGAGCCTCGGTCTTCCCTGGGGTCGGGTGAGGACGACACAGGGAAGCCAATCTGGAGATCCTCCAAGCACGGTTTCACACCGCACACGCCAACACCCGCCGGCAATGCACCCGATATGCCGCGAGGATCTCAGCACGGCAAGAAGGTTCTTCAGCAAACATCAATTAATGGGTCTAAAATATTTATTTTTCAAACATACACAAGATAGGATTTAAATTTTCAAAACTAATTTCTTAACAATCACGAGAGATTACACCAAGTTTAGTTCTGCGGTCTTGGATCTTCTCCACGAAGCTCCTGATTTAGAAAAGCGCTTCGTTCAAATTAAAGCAACTTCTTAGACCATAATCAAGACTGATTTTTTTTTTAAAGCAATAAAAGTTCTTATCTTGTGGCAGTAAGATAAAGCCTCACTCTTGGTTTAAAATGTCTTAAAATCAGGGTGCCTGGGTGGCTCAGAGGGTTCAGCGTCCGACTTCAGTCCAGGTCATGATCTCATGGTTCATGGGTTTGGGCCCCATGGTGACCTCTGTGCTGACAGCTCAGAGTCCGGAGCCTGCCTCAGATTCGGGGTCTCCCTCTTTCTCTGCCCCTCTCCTGCTCTGTCTCTCTCTCAAAAATAAACATTAAAAAAAAATAAAATAAAATGCCTTAAAATAAATAGGTATGTGTGTGATAATTATGTATATACATGAGATATATATATCAACATGGAGATATACACTATTAGGTATTCTGCTAACACAGATTTAAAAAAGAAACACTTTTCTTTAATTTCTAGAATTTTAAACATCTGGGCTTTCTCTCTTTTTTTTTAATGTTCATTTATTTTTGGGAGACACAGAGACAGAGTGTGAGCAAGGGAGGTGCAGAGAGAGAGACACACACAGAATCGGAAGCAGGCTCCAGGCTCTGAGACATCAGCATAGAGCCCGACGCGGGGCTCGAACCCACAGACCGCGAGATCATGACCCGAGCTGAAGTCAGATGCTTAACCGACTGAGCCACCCAGGCGCCCCTGGGCTTTTTTTTATTACTTAAATTAAATGATCGGATGCATAGAACCAGAAAGAAACAGCCTCAGATCCGGGGAGAAGACTGAATGAAAAATTACTACCTAAACCTGGTGGGGGTTTAGGAATCCTTCTAATAGCCAGAGTCAGTATCTGAGGGAAGGAGAATCCGGAATCATACATTATTTTCTACCCGAGCCAGGGAGCGAGGTCTCACCCTCGCATGTGCCACCCGACATGGTGCCATTTGCCACATGTGGCTTTTTCAATTTTAATTCATTAAACATGAAAGAAAATCCTAAATTCCACTCCTTAGTGACATCAGCCACAGTCCAAATGCTCAGCCACCGCGCGGCTCCCCTAACGGGTGGCAGTGCCAGGCGCCGCGCGGAAGAAAGCCACCTCCCTGGATTCTTCCTCAGGGATGAGGATCACATCCGTCAGCAGGCAGCTGCTGCGGGATCCCTTCTCTACCAGCGAGCGGGGCTGCGGAAAATTAACAGTCAAACACCCGATCGGATACCGTCCACCTTGAAAGGGCTCGCATGGCTTAGCAATGGCAAATTTACCGCATTACGGTTCTCCATTCTCTTCTCTCACTACTGATGAGACAACTGTCCTATGTTATCTAAAATTTGACGATTTTGACAAATATCGACCCTACAGGCCATATATAGTCTGCCTGACAATGGTCATGGGGCCATCGACAGCAACCATTACCGACTCCATGAAATACACTGAAATGTTAACGTCCGTTTCTCACGCCCACGCTTGTGTTCTGCAAAATAAAACGAGACTACAAATTTCCCACGAGTGTCCTACACGTACGGTCACACGCACACGCGAAAGCACCTCAAATCCTGAGCCTGAAGTCCACGTCCGATCAGAATATGCTACTTGGGTTCCACCACCACTTAGAAGGGGGAGAACGCACCGCCACCCCCCTCCGTCTGCTTCCCCTGTGGTCCATTTCCCGCATGCGGCTGGCTCCGCGAAGCTAGTCGATCGGAAGTATGAAGACTGCACACGCTAGTATAAGCTAATCCTGGGGCAGGTGCAAAATGGGGCGGCCCCACCGCTCACCTGGCTCGGGTCGCACACAAGTTCTCAGTGTCCTCCAGGCACTCACCGTCGACTTTCCTTCATTGGCTGGTTTCTCCTCCAGCCTCCGGCCCTGGCACCGGCTCTGGCACCGGCTCGTCCTTTCGAAGCTCACTCCTGCCTCCACCCAAACCCGAAGCTACACCATCCCCTCTACAGAGGAACACTGTGCTAGTCTGCGCCCCGCCCGACCTTTCCAAACCGATTTGCACTCCTCGATCACTCAAACGAGGGGCTGCTGGAGCAGGGTTGTTTAAAACATTCCACTTACACCTCTTCGAGAGTGTCAGCACCTCATCTGCCTTGACCGAGAGGTGGTTTTTACGTTAGGGACAAGGGTGGTTAGGGACACCCACGAGAGAACGGGCCAACCAACACTGCCTGGGAACGTGAGCGGACAGCTTCACCTGAAGAGCACAGACAGAAGGTCGACTGGCGCAGAAACACGTGAAGTGTCTTTCCTGGCAAACGTGGAGACTTCCGCGTCCTCCCCACGTGACTCTGAAAGGACGACCGGGTTGGCGAAGGCGTACGGAGTCGGTCCCATGCGATACATGCGCCCTCTGCAAGCACCTGGGAGCTTCGAGTTTTTATACAGACACAAAAATGTTTTCACCACATCACTTCTGCTTCCCGTCTCTGGGAAGGGAACGTGCTTGAAACCTTTCTTCCTCAATAGCTCCCCAGAGTCAGAAGAATAAATCGCTTGCTGTCACGTCCCTTCAGAGCCTCCTGGGTGAGACACAGTCTGTCTTGGTATTTAACACACGGTAACAGCCAGCATTTCAACACAGCGGTACGCTTGCACTAGGAGGTTTCAGTCACTTTGGTTTATAGACTGTTGATGCTATTTGCTCACACGAAGTATTGAAAAAAGTCAAGGGGGTGTCTGGGTGGCTCAGTCGGTTGAGCGTCCGACTTCGGCTCAGGTCCTGATCTCGTGGCAGTGAGTTTGAGCCCCGAGTCGGGCTCTGTGCTGACAGCTCGGAGCCTGGAGCCTGCTTCGGATTCTGTGTCTCCCTCTCTCTCTGCCCCTCCCCTGCTTGCACTCTATCTCTCTAAGATAAACAAATATTTTTTAAAAAATTAACAAAGTTAACAAAATGGCCATGGAAGGCAGAAGCGTCACACTTATACTCTCTTAGGTACTATTTAAGTCACTTTGTGCTGCCCTGCGGAAGAAGGAGGAGGAGGGGTGGGGACCGAACGATCTGGAAAACCGAAGCTGAAATACGAGCCGACCCGCGTTTCCCCAAGGCCTCCAGGTCCTGTCTCCCCAGTTTGCCTCCAGTGCCCCCGGAGCACGACACCGTCAGCCTCCGGCAGCAGCCACCAACTCAAAACCGTTCTGCTGCTCATCCGAGCAGAGAGGAAGCACAGCGACATCGCGAGGGCCACCCTCAGTACAAGTTCTAAAGCTGCGCGGGGTGTTGCCAGCTGACGAGTTCGCTCAGAACCAACAGCATCTTTGCTCTGGTCTCCCTGCTGCCCAAGAAAAGCCATACACCCCAGTCGGGGAAGCGCTAGCTTCTATGGATGTAGCCCAGGAGAGAGAGCGTGTGTAATTCTAGACACAGCCAACGAATGTCTGAGTGGACCCAAAGGATGGATTTGCAAGTAAAAACATCCCAGGGACGAGGAGGGTGGGGGGCCGGACAGAGAAAGGGAGTTGTTTTCCACGATGTCACAAAGGAAGCCCGGAAGAGAAAGAGGCTGGTGAGGCAGACAGGCAGACGCTGGATGATTCAGATACCCTCGATTTTCACAGTTAAGCTCTCTCCCATCCCCCTGAAAAGGCCACTTTCTAGAAAGTGCCAGGGCCAGAGTACATGCCCTTCATATCAGCCTGCTCCACTACCTTGGAGGAAATGATGCTCTGAAATACACCCAACTGGAAACGGCGAGAAAGCGCTGTTCCCAGCGTGCACCATAAGGCAGGTAATAGTCCTTACCGGGAGATGATTAAGGGGTATGTCCACCTGTCCCAGGAAGTCGTCTCGTGTCTGTTGAGAAAAGAGCAAAGAGTTAATGTCCCCATCTATCCACTAAGTGTCAGCATCCTTTAAAATATGTAACATGTTTCTTTAACATAATGTTTCTGTGTTGGTCACGGGACGGAAGGGACAGCATACTGTCCATGGTACTGTGACGGTGTGGTATGGTGACGGTGGGTAGCCACGTCCAGACCTGAAACTAATGTAACGCTGTGCGCCAACTACGTTTCAATTAAAAAAAAAAAAAGCCTCTTTACAAATACAAAGGTCCAGGGTCTGACACTTGAGTGCGGGTGCGTGGAGGCAGGAGGCCCTGAGGAGTGGCAGACGGCCGTCGCCTTGGAGACGGGCGAGCTGGGGGCCTTGTCCACCAGGATTTGAGCCGCCTGAGCCTCTGCAGGGTGTCTGCTACCCACCAGAATGGAAACAAATCATCTCTTGGAACTGGGGGCATGTGATCAGTATGGGAAGGGGACGCTCGGGACCACAGAGGGTCTGCAGGCACAGCTGGCCCAGTGTACAGAGAAGACCACAGTGACATGTTCGGAACATTTTAACAAATATTTAAGTGCTATAAAGGGCTTCCTGAGAACTGGGAGTCCAGGGAAAGAGTAATAGCCTCGTTATTAATAAATCTTACAAATTACTTCTCGTTAAAAGATGGCCTCGAACTTTCAATCTTCTAAGTACACTCCTTTGGAATGGAAGTTCAAGGATTAGTTTGTTGGTTCATTTCTGGACACACCGTACTTCTTCCTGTCTCTGCCCCCCCAGCCAGCATTCATCTTTCTGACAGGAGACCGAGATGAAATTCAGCTGGAGGAGCTCACGACCCCCTTTCAGAGCTGGAAGTCCTCACTCAGGTTCAGGGGACACTGGCCGGGACCACGGGGTGTCCGATGGGTCTTGCTGACACTATGTCCGGTAAGCGTGTTTGGGGTCATGGCTTCGGACATTTAGGTGACCCTGGGGTAGAAGTCTGTTACCCTCTCATAAACACAAGCAGCTGCTTCTACCATATTCAAAATGCCTAAAAGCTGGAAAGCTCTTTAGGTGTAATCCGATCGGTCCCACTGCTAGCCTGAGGAAAAGCCCAGGAGAGAAGCCAGACCTCCTAACCCCAAATCCTGGGCTCCTGTTTTCACCCCTTGCTGATTTACCGAGGAATTTTCTAATTTACAGAACCTACTTTTTAAACATTTATTTATTTATTTTCTAACGGTTATTTATTTTTGAGAAAGGGAGAAACAGAGACAGAGACAGAGCGCGAGTGGGGGAGGGACAGAGAGAGAGGGAGACACAGAATCGGCTGCAGGCCCCGGGCTCTGAGCTGTCAGCACAGAGCCCAACGCGGGGCTTGAACCCACAAGCCATGAGATCATGACCTGAGGCAAAGTCAGACGCTCAACTGACTGAGCCACCCAGGCACCCAGAAATTACTTTTTAAATGTATTTGGAAATCTTCTCTTCTTGCATCTGAGAAGCAGCTGGTAAACATGGATGAGATTTACTGAAATGATCTGCTCCAAGCCCAGGATTTCCTTTTAGGTCATTAAAAAAAATCTGATTAACCAGAAAGCTACCTGTTTGCTCTAAATGATGCATGACGGACAGCAACAAAATCAGTTACCCCTGGTCAGGTGGACGGGACGCAGACTAGCCCCAGTCCTCATGATGGGATTCTCCTGTCTTTCTTCTTTCCTGGCTGCATCGGCTACAATCCAGCATGGAGATACCTCATCTAGCCCAAAGCTACAGGTGCCGATTAAGGCTGCGGATCTTAACAAAAGCAGCCATCAGCGGAAGGTCCGGAAAAGGCAGACATCCCTGCTGCCCAGAGAAGTGGGGAGTGTTCTCGCTCTCCATCTGACGGATTTAATTATAAAGCCAGTGTGGATGTTAGTTAACTCTTCTATCCAACACCAGAAGCGTGCTGACAACTGAGCATAAACTGTTTGTCTACCCAATGTGAGCAGTGCGGTATTGCCCCTCGCCCTGTCCCCTCCTGCCGCCCGTGAAGGAAAAGGACGTGGGGTACAAACGTCAGAAGAAGACGGGCTCACCTGAAGGGGCTTCCTACCCTCCTATCTCTGAAAGGCTACTCATCAATCGTTCTTACCAAAAAGTCACAAAAACACCTACGTGCCAAGCTGCTTTGCTGCGGAGAGGTTATCAGCGTTGTAAACAGGTCAAGTGCATGCAGCTTTGCCCAGGCACCTGCCACTCGGGCTATAGTAGCGAGGCAGGCATAGCCATGCTCAGGCCACTTCTAATCCTCACAGCAACTGCAGGAGGTGGGTACTAGTACGGTGCCCGTTTTACAGACGGGGAACCTAGAGACTAGAGAGGTGTGTGACCTCCCCAGGGCTCCCATCTGGGCGGGTCGTTTTCAGAGTCTGGGCTCTAAACTACTACCACCCCCTCTTGCACCTCACTAACTGGCAGGAAAGCGGAGCTGTGCACCGGCTCTGTGCTTCTCACTGGGCTACTGGCTCCATGCGGCGTGAGTGGGAGGAGATTCTGAGGACAGCGGCTTGAGGAGACTTCGTGGGGTTCTCTTAAAATGCTCACTTGGGGCATTCTCTTGGACAATACCTCCCTGTTCAGACTCTGCTGCCTCGACCGGGGCAGGTGACGGAATCCCCGGGGGACCCGCTGTCGGAGTCAGCAGCTTCGCTTGTACCTTTGCAGGTTTTCTCATTTGATTTAATACACAACTTCTAAAATAGCCCGAGATGGAGCAACTTCACAAACACAGCAAACAGGAGGCTCTTTCTGGTTTCAATCAAGGGTGATTGTACTAAGGCCACGTTTTAAATAAAACAGGGATGGAGTGTGGAACAGCACACGGTACAGAGAGATCGGCTTAAACAAAGGTTTCACCAGTCAACGGATCGTGTCGGTGTGTGACCTAGGATTCCAAACCGCCTGCCGTTGTCGAACTACAGAAACTTCAGGAGGTGTAAAACAGGTAGGTGACTGAGAACATACCAATTGTAAAACACACCTTCAGTTCCAAGGAAGGTATCTAGTAGGGGATCGGAGAGCCTACCAGCGGCCTTTATGCCTGAGAAGCAGGAGCGTCTCAAGGACACTTGGCTGCGCTGTTGTGGTAGCGTCCCCACCCCCGGGTCCCGGAAAGACAACATTTGAGGCCACCACCACATCCCGACGTTGCTGACGCCACGGGGTGACATCTTGTTAGGGAGATACAATCATCAAATCAATTTTTAATAATTTCTATTACACGATTACTTCCATCAAGCATCGTGTTGACTGCGAGCCTCTGAAAACCGAACTGGCTTCAGCTCGTCCTGGCGTTTCCTGGGCTTGTTTGTAAGCGGTTCAGTGCTGTCAGTTTCAACCTTAATTACCTGTCCTACTATTCTAGAGGCTGAAAACGTGCAGGTCAGGAACACAATTATAAATGCTCCCTTCTGACAAGCCACCAAATATTTTCCAACGTAATGACAAGGCAAAATGGAGCTGCTGAAATGTGTCACAGAAGGTGAAGCAAAAATCCATATTCCATTATTGGAAAAGGAAAATACACACACCAGACACGGTCTTGGAGCCTGCTCTCTAAATGATGATTAACTACAGTCTACTGAAGACTGCCCCCCCTCCCCTTTAAAATAGCTCTTTCCATTTAAACATTTTATTTAAAAAATTTTAAAAAATATTTATTTTTGAGAGAGACAGCACGGAGTGGGGGACGAACAGAAAAAGGGGAAGACACAGATTCTGAAGGAGGCTCCAGGCTCTGAGCTGTCAGCACTGAGCCAGATGTTGAGGCTCAAACACAGGAACCGTTGTGAGATCAGGACCTGAGCCGAAGTCAGAGGCTTAATCGGCTGAGTCACCCAGGTGCCCCCAACTATACCCATTTAAATAAGAAGGAAAGGGACGAGGGTGTTGTGCCATGGCCATGAGGAGGCATGCTGCCACCAGGTGTGGACACCACTGGAACCTGAAGCCTGGGGACAAGGACCACAGCTCTGGTGACACCCTTAGATGGCCCTCGGGCATCTCTCAAGGCCTCCGTGTGGATGCTGGGCCAGAGCCGCCAGCACTCAAGTGGACACCGGTTTTTGTTGTCCTCATGAAATAAATGAGACTCGATTTCTCAAAGATACATCCACTTAAAACAGAGATGACTGGTCGGTAGGTTAGAATTGTCCTCGAGGGATGTGAGGTGACGGGTACCACAGAGGCCGCGGTGAGAATGGGGCTCGGACTCTGTGCCTGTCACGCTGAAGCGGGAGGGAGAGCAGAGACCGCGTGGGGAGAAAAGCACCAGAAGCAGCAAGTGAGGCGTGTGCGCAGGTATGGTTGGGTCACGAAGGCTTATCAGGAAAGGTGTCTCGAGAAGGACTTGGTCCCTGAAAAGTAAACTGACCCAGGCATACCGCTGGACATCTACAGCAGGACGGTGACTTTTTGTGTATTTTTGAGAGAGAGACAGAGAGAGAGAGACAGAGCGTGAGTGGGGGAGGAGCAGAGAGAGGGAGACACAGAATCTGACGCATGCTCCAGGCTCTGAGTGGACAGCATAGAGTCTGACGTGGGGCTCGAACTCACGGAACTCGAGATCATGACCTGAGCTGAAGTTGGATGCTTAATCGACTAAGCTCCCCCAGATGCCCCAGGGCAGTCATTTTTAAATATGAATTTCAACCCTGCTGGCAGCTCATGAGAAGCGTTTTTTAAAAAATTAAATATAATAAGGGTTGTGAGATCAAGCCTCATGTCAGGCTCTGCGCTTGGCACGGAGCCTGCTCAGGATTCTCGCTCTTCCTCTGCCCCTGCCCCTGCCCCACACTCTCACACACGCTGTCTCAAAAAAAAAAAAAAAGAAAAATTAAATACGAGACAGAAAATATTAGTGATTTGCATGAAATGTACATTCGGTTTCAAGAAAACGGTTTCTGTTAACACACACGTAAGAACGTGATCTGAAATTAATTTTTTGTGTGTTGCCATCCCAAGTTTAAAAGCCACTCAACCACATTAAGTGGGAACCCTCCAGTGCTACCAACCGCCTGGGGTTTTATCCCAGAAATTATTAAGTAGTGACTTCCAGGAAGATTGTATTTAGAATTTCTCAAGACAAACGGAGGAGACGTATTGAGGAATTAGAATATAAGCTACAGAAGAAGAATTTAAGAGTAAAGATATAGCATGACTAGTTCTGTGTCCATTACAAGTGAAGGTACGCCTCACAGCTCTAAGTCAGAAAAACGAAACCAAACCAAACCATTCGCTTTCCCACTGAACCGTGAAATGTGACTTCCCCGTCGGCCGCTTCCTCCCACAGCACGTGGCCCATGCTCGGGCCCCAGCCGGGAGTCGATGGGGGAAATGGGTTCTATTTTTAGAGTGACTTGGGAAGTACGCACTCGGAATGATCTAAATAATGAATGGCTTGAGAGCCTTTTCCAGAAGCTTTCAGACAAAATGTTATAAATACCCTAACTCCTCAATAGTTAGTGTCTGGAGAGTCACCCGAATGTCAATTTGCATTTAGTTATAGGTGCTGCCTCATTGGTCACCAAAGCATGAAGCTGGCTTTGTCATCGCACAGGAGGGAGGAAGGACTGTCTTGTTTCTCCCTGCACTGGTCCCAGACAGCAGCCTCCTCACGGCTGGGGCTTGCGAAGACGGAGAGAGTGTGGCCGCCACCTCCACCGCACACTGCATAATCCGACGTGTCACCATGTGGGGCCCTCTGGCTTTCAAGGGCAAGTGCTTCAAGATATGTTGCCGAAGTGACCTTCATCGACTAGCCAAGTGACATTCTACTAAAATTTTATGAAGGTGCAATGACGAAGTGCTCTCTGACGCACACGCGCTTGCCAAAATTCACTTGGTGGCACCAGGACATAAAAGCGGACAGAACCGGATACTTGTTCACGAAAACACACACCACGTTCACTCTGCCCGCTCCTCTGCTGTTTAGTTTCCCGAGCCGAGGGACGAGCCCTCCCATTCACTACAACGGAGCGAGGTGTGTCCTGGAGACGCCGGCTCTTATTTACAACGACAAACAGGACTTCCACGTCAACCAGATGTCAGAGCAGACCACAGGACCTTTGCGGGCCCCTGTAAGATCGCGCCGAGAAGGCGGGCAGAACTTCATGATGGAGGAACGCGTGATGGTGAAGGGTATTTATGAAAGGACACTGCTCCGAGCTCAGAACGCAAACCAGCAGGGGGACACAGAGCCGAGAGCCGCCGCAGCGGCAAAGGCGAAGCTGGCCTTGCGAGAGCGGCGTGGCTTCAGCCCCGGAGCAGAAGGCGAACGGTACACAGCGGGCTGGGAGAAGGCGCTCGAGTGCAGGCTCGGAGTCCCAGCTGCTGGGGACCCCAGTCCTCACGGGAGGGGAGGAGCCGTGCTCAGTTTCCCCTCTTTCCTCAGCGGGTGGAGGTGCTTCCAGAACATTCAGTCCTCTTCCTGCTCTAAACAGAGGCACGCTCCAGGGCACAGGTCCAGGGAGGGCCACGGAAATCACAGCCTGTTGTGGTGCAAGTGCTTGGTAGTCTGCATTTAGGGTCCAATCAACTCTAGGGGTGTAAAAACTGGGAAAGAACTCTGGGGACCAGACACACGAAACGGGACAGTTTAACGGAGCAGAGACAAGGTGGCCCCTGTTTCCTGGGGAGAGAAACTAACCAGCCTTGTGCAACAGAATGTGAGGCACCTACAGACTCTGAAAAATTCTAACGGTCACAGTTCTAAGTAAAAAACAGATAAAATCAATCCTAATAATTTTAGTTGACCCCGTACCTCCAAAGTGTCATCTCAATGACAGAAAGATTGTTACTGAAGTATTTTACATTCTTTTCACGAAGCCTTCGAAAGCCGTGCGTATCCCTGGCCCACGGCACACCGTGGCGTGGGCCGTCCACATCCCGGCACCCGGCAGCCACAGGCGGCCAGTGTCTGTGAGGCTCCGCTAGGCAGGCACCACACGCCCCTGATGCTGCCGCGCAGCGGAGGCGTGGACAGGATGCCACAGGGCCACCACGGAGGGAGGGGACTCAATCTGCCAAGGTCAAGGGCAGGGACACCTGCGCAAAGGAACTCGAGGAGCGTCAAAGTAGGAGTTTGCTGGGGAGACGGAATGGGGTGCAGCCAGAGGCGCTGGGCTAACGTTGCGTATGGGGGCGCGTGGCAGGGAAAGAGAAGGTACAGGGGACACTATGCAGGGAGTGGCTGGCAGGGACTGCATTTTAGAAAGGTCCCCAGACAGCTGGAAGAAGTGACTGGAAGGGAAGGTGGGCGGGCCGTCCTGATGAGGCGGCGCGAGGGTCTGGAGCACGCAGGTTAGAGGAAGGCTCGGTGTTAGTTCAGAAGCGCCCCGTTCCTGGACGCCCCTGCTCACTGTGGAATGGGGGAACGGGCAAGATCACGTGGGCCAAGTCCTTACCGCAGGGCCCATCAGGAACACTGGGAGCCAGTGCTGGCGTGAACGGAGCAGCAACGAGGACGGCGAAGTCACTGACTTGATGGTGACACAAAGCAAACGCATGCACGAGATGCTGGAGGAAAAGGCCGGGGGGAGGGTGCGGCCCGGCTGCTGTCCCACCTCAGGCCGCCTGCAGGCCGCACCACGTGTCACCCTGATGTTCATCTCCTCTCTCTCCACTCCCGTTTGCAGAGAGAAGTCTTGCCCTTCACTCCAGACGAGCTTAGTGACACGGTCGCAGGAGAACGGACCACCGCCCACAATCGCCTACTCTTCCGGCGAAGGAAGAGGCCACAGCCCGTCACCCCCTACGGGGTCTGGGCACAGCCCGGCATCACGATGATCCCTAACACCTGCTTCAAAGCTGCCCAGCTGCACGAATGACCCTGACGGTTTCTTGCAAGAGTTAATCTTTGTAAATGATGCAAATGCAGAGAAACCTTAGGTATTACGGTAGTTCCTCGAAAAAGTTATTCGCTGAATAAACGAAATTTTTAAAATAAAAAATTTTAATGAATACAATCTGCTCCTCACTTCCCCCTCAGGAGATCCCAGTTTGCTAGGCTGTGTCCTCAACTCCGCAGCTCCTCAGGGTGACACCTGCCGGATTCGGTCCTTGCGACCTGCGAACCCCTAGGGAACCAATCTCGGCTTGGTCGGTCACGTGCATATTCTTGCGAATGTTCTTCTCTCATCTATTCATTTTTTAAAAGATCTTATCTTTAAGCTATCTCCACGCTCAACGTGGGGCTTGAACTCACAACCCCGAGATCAAGAGTCACACGCTCCACCGACCCAGTCGGCCGGGTGCCCCTCGTCTACACTCTAATCAACAATGAAATGAGTCAACTGTAAGTCTGAAGGAGAAATGAAACGGAGCGCAGTAAGTTTCGTTCTTACCAGCCACGCCCCTCCCCACTATCTTTCCACGAGGGGCTCTTAAACGGGAGTCTGCCCACCTCCGCGGATACGCCAAGACCTCCTGGGAACTTGGGCACGGGTAGTTTTAAAGAAATCATTTTCTACATCCTTCCATATGTTCTCTTCCCGAAAGCCCATCTGTCTGAGAACCGGGTCTGTCTCCTGCGGCCTCTCCTTCCCTAAATCACAACTCCCCTTCTCCTGCTCTCCAAAGAAAGGTGTACCGCTCACCCTTTCTGGAGCTCGCCAGCGTGCGTGCGGCTGGGTATTCAAAGCACAGCGTGAGGGGAGGCTCTGCAAACATGGGGCCACCGAGCGAGCGAAGAGAGGAGAGAGAACAGGAGACACACGACTTCTGTTGCCACTGCCCGGGGGACAGGCACTTTCAGGACCACGACTACCAGCCATCCACCCAATTCTCTTTCTTATTTGATTTTTAAAAGTCCGATTTTTTGTGACAGAAAATCAGCCTGATACGGCTGACTGTATTAAATAAAAAGGAATGATTCTGTTAATTTTATGGCACACGCTTCCCATAAAATGAGCCACGTCTGTAACCGCAAAATGAAAAAAAAAATCCAAATTTTTCATAGACTCAGTACACTAGAAATTATATCTTTTGCAGCTACTGGACTGATAACTCACCGAGCTACTGATAAATTACAGGTGTCAAAAGCTGTAGGAGAAAAGAATTTTTTTTTAATGTGTGAGACGCAGTTTTTCAACATTCTTCCTACGGTTCACTAAACAAAATGTTTGGAGACCACAGTTTAAAGCATACAATCCATCATAATGTCAGGCCATTAACGAGGCTGTTATTAAAAAGTTTCCCTCAAAGCTCATTAAGTATTTAAAGCTACTTCTTCTTCTTCTAAGGCACAGGATTTTCAGATGGCAATGGAAGTGAAAACAAAAACGAAAAGCTGAAAATGAAAGTCACTCCCCTTTCTATTACAGTGTTGGTGAGAATCGTCGTCTGGAGAGGAAAACGTCCACGCTTCGCAAACAATTATGCAAACGATTACTTAACATGTAGCCTAACGACAAACGATTTAAAATATGAAATCTGAAGGATGAGGAGAAACTTCTCTTAAGATTCTGGCAGGTGTGAATTCAAGAGCAGAGTGGGTCCCCTCTTCCGCTCCCTACAAGATACGGAGGACACCCTGGGGCACAAGCCCTCCTCCGAGTCTCCTGGGGACAGAGTAATGTCAACAGGCGCCTGGCCATGTCTTTCCGAGCCCGATGGGACTGAAGAGTGGCGTTAACCGGGGGCTCTCCAGGACTCAGTGGACATTAGAATCCCCTGACAAGCCCTAACGAGCCAGGTACCCAGGCCTCGCCCGAGATCAGGAAATTTCCGGTAGAGGGCCTCAGACACAGGTGCGCCCCAAAACCTCTCCAGGTGACTCTTCTCTGCGGCCAGGGTTGACAGCCACTGAGTAAAGGTCTCGGTTTTCCTCGTTCACAAGAGAAACTGTAATTACCTGTGAACCTGGTTAGAATTACGCTGATGAGCAACCTGACCTCCAATCGCAATCTGCCTGCAAGTTTAAAACAGTTTTCCCTGCCTCTCCTCCCCTTCTCCCCTCATTCGTGCCCCTACTGCCGTCCCACAGGACAACTAGCTGGGCCCATTTACACATGTTGGCCAAACAACTCCGCGGGCACAGAACGAGGGGGAGAGGGGGGAGAGGGAGGCATTTTGGCTGCTCTTGTTCAGAGCCCCAGCCTTCTGGTCGATGGTGCTGGGATATTCCTAGGAATAAGACTCACAGGTGTATAGACAAAGCATCGGGATTTCACTGGTCATGGCCACCAACTATCTGCCGGCCACTCTAAAACACGGGGGTGGCGGGTGGGGTGTGGGGGAGGAGACAAATCCCATTTCAATCCTCAGGAGGGACCTCAAAAGTCATTTAGGGCAACATACATCTGAGACTAGTGTATCTATCCAGCCCTCTCCAGCAGGTGCTCGCTCTGCCTGGTCCTGACCATCCATGACAGAGGACTCACGACCTAGGCCAGCAAAAAGGATAACTGAGCCAAGTTTCTTAATCACTGCCAAAGGTCAATCTTCTCATCCGTGAAACGGGGATGGAAACAACTTCATCTTGCATAGTCACTGGATATTATTCTAATATTCAATTAGAGTCAACAAATGTTATTCCTTGTAAACCCGAGGTTTCTCAATCTCAGCACCACTGGCATTTGGGGCTAGATAATTCTTTGTCTAGTGGGCTATTTTATGTTTTGTAGAGTTTCTAGAGACACCTCTGGCTTTTACCCGCAACATGCAGCAGCAACTCCTGTCCCCTAGCTGTGACAACCTGACGATGTCTCCAAGCACTGTCGAATGTATGCGTGTGGGGATGCCGACAGGGCCAGGTGAGAACCACCGTCCAATTCCACTTCTCTCCCACATGCTCTGGAAGGTGTTCATGCCATCACTGGGCAATTCTGGAAAGGGTATTCTGGTAATCCGCTGATTTTTTCAACTCCCCTGAAGCACCAGGGAGCTTCTGTAACTAGAACTTCCTACAGCTAGAAAGCGGCAAAGCTGAGATTTCAATTAGAATCTCTGTGACTCCAGCCCTTCTATTTGTTTCTACACTATTGTGTTGTGTTGCGTTGTTTCCTAAGGGCTAATCACTCTACACAGAGAATGGGACAGCTCGATCACTTATCTGAAGGAAGTTATCATGTCCTTATCCTTCAGCTGGTTTCCCTTTCACTTCCCACAGTATTTTTTAAAAAAGAGAGGTCTGCAGGCAAAGCTACACGCACCAGCCTATCTTCCCATTAACGGGAAGTGCAGAGCGCGTGACCTAGTGCACTATGCGGGCGCCAGGAAAATCCTGAGAAACGGAGACCGAAGGCTGAGCTCCCTGCCTCACTGACTTGTGTTTAAAAACAACAGCAGAAACTATGCAGTTATCAATCAGGAAGGAAATGAAGCTCTGGGGGCCCAAAACATTCCCAGAACAAGGAGCCATGTTGCCCCTGGGAGCTGGTGTCCAAGCCAGGAGTCCTGGGAACTCAGGAGGGAGTGCGGGCATACTTCGGGTTAAAAATCACAGCGGAGCAAAATCCCCCAGTCCTCCCTTCAGTGTCGCACCAAGTCCTGATCATTCGAACCACTGAAGACGGACCTAACACAGGAAGTGCCCAAGTTTAAGTCTTTCCTGATGCCTTAACACACACGGTAAACCTAGGAGAGGGCAGTTGTGACTTTTTCTAAGCATGACAGGGGACTGCCACTCATTCGGGAGCCCGCACGCAGCACGAGAGACGGATGTCGGTCCCTGCTGCCTGTAAAACCCACCGGAACCACGATAAGCCCAGCGAGGCCTCCAGAGCGGGGCTGCCCAGTGCTGCTGGTGGTTCTTGCTTAAATTCTGAGCCCTCGCGTCGCTCCGGCCCCACCTTAGTCCTGACTCTGAAACCCACGTGTGTGGCACTGTCTGCCCTGCATCCCTGACTCAAAGAAGAGGCAAGTACTCTCTCTGCGAAGTACACGGTCTAGAAGTATGTCTTCTAAGCTGCAGGTGTGGCTCTGAAGTGTACCAGGGAAAAGAACCCTCAGAGGCATGGGGGCGGGGGGAAGACTGCTGGGTGCCGTCCTGGTTCAGGAACTAACCAGCCGGACGACTTCGGGCACTGAGCTTTCCCTGGGACCAGGTTCCTCATCTGGACCATGGGGGCTGAGACCACCTGTCCCTCCTATTTCATCGATGGTCACGCACCTCAAAGGTCAGCGCATGTGGAAGGCTTGCGCAAGTTACTACTGAACGTTATGAAGCTTCTATTATTAGTGAATATTAAAAAAAATGAGAGTTGAGAAATGGGAGAAGTGGGGGCCCTGCCAACTCCGGCCAACTGGAAAGCAAATGGCTCTTCTCAGAAACTCGGTGGTTTCATCAGTCTGGTGTCCAATCAAAAACCTTTTCTTGTATTGCAAAGAGTTTAGCACGTACAGTTTGAGAAACCCTGTTCTATCCTGTGCGGGCAAAAACACATGAAAGAGCTTTAAAAATGGAATGAACTATTATAAAATTAATTATCCCTTACAAATAATAAATACATGAACATGAAATGTAACGTTAAGGACCAAGATGGAAGACCAAAGAAGACAATAAAGCTTAGTTGAAGCTTAGAAATGGCTCCCCTTTTGTTTTCTTAAAAAGGTGATCTGTTGTGTGGCTATTCGACTGAGTCCATTACGTATACGTTGGGTATCTGGACCGCTAACCCCATAATCCTGAAGAAAATGAACACAGGCAGGGACCCCAGGGCCAGGCTCCGAAACCAACGCAGTCTGTGACTTGAGTGGGCATGAAGCTGCACTAACCCCGGGACTTCGTTCTCGCCCGCCCGCCCAACTCCTTAGCTAACACTCCACTAGCTGGAGCGACAAAGGGAACGCGATGAGTCCCCACTGACATCATCGCACTGCCACCCCTCCAAGTGCACAACGGTGAGCTTTGGGGGTCACCCACAGGGAACAGCATGGGGCAGTGACTGACAGCAGAGGCGAGTCACCTCCAGAGCTGGGTTCGGGCCAATTTTTGGTCATCCTGAACGTTAATGAGAATTCTGCATTCAACTCCATGATACTTCCGTGGCTTAAGAGTTATGATTTTCCCATAAAAATCTGTAAGTGATACTATGGTTTCATGACACTAGGCATGTTTCAATTTTGTGATTTTCAGACATCAGCTTGCAATGCACACTCCCCGCCTCCCCAACAGCAGCAGGAACCCTGCCAGAACTCTTCTCGGGCTTTCTCTCTGCCCTGGAACCAAGGCCCCGGTCCTCCAGGCATCTCGAAGGGGAGGGGTGTGAACGGATATAATCCAACGCATTATGACTGTAACTGTGAAAACGGCGTGCACAAAACTAGCCCGAGACACTCAACAGAGGAGGTGCCGGACAGGTTAACTGTCATTCTCCAGCGCACTTCCCCGAAGAGAATACCAGAAAGAGTCACAATCGGAGACTGTCCTTGTGAGTTGGTTTATGTGTTCACAGCCATCAACCGAACAGAGGTCAGAGTAGGCACATGAGAATAAAATTACATTCCCACATAATTCCTAACCTCCTCACTGATCAAAGTCCATTCATCCGAGCCTCTGTTTCCTCACCTGCAAAGCAGGAAAGATAAAAACACCGAGAAGGGAGTGTTAGGGTACGCAGTAACCTGTGGGGAGAGCACAGGAGATGTACCAAAAGGGACAGATGGGAGGTAGGATTACACCGAAATACATTTCTCAAGGGTACACGGTGCAGTAATAATCTTGTATGTAAGCTGATGTAGTCAACCTTCCCCCGGCAGGACACGGTTCCTTTGCAGCCGTAAATCAACAACAACAATTAGCATATCAGCACATTCTAAGGGCTCCACACAACTCCTCTCCGGAGCTTCATCCTTTTTTTTTTTTTTTAAATTGTGTTTTTTTTTAATGTTTATTTATTTTTGAGAGACACAGAGGCACAGCGTGAACAGTGGAAGGGCAGAGAGGGAGACACAGAATCGGAAGCAGGCTCCAGGCTCTGAGCCATCAGCACAGAGCCCGATGTGGGGCTCAAACCCACAGACTGTGAGATCATGACCTGAGCTGAAGTCGGCCACCCAACCGACTGAGCCACCCAGGCGCCCCTGGAGCTTCATCCTTCTAACATCCATTTCACAGATGAGCAGAGCAGAGCAAAGCAAAGCAAAGCAAAGAAAGGCTCAGCAAAATTTGCCCAAGATCAGAGAGGTGCTAAATAGCACAGCCAAGATCTGGAATTCCACTCGACACGTATGGACACTCTGAAAGTCGCCCAGCCTTGGCTGCCTATATTCAAAGTAAAACCTCCAATTCTTACATCTTTTCATTTTCTGGATTAAAAACAACAACAACAACAACAACAACAAACCTTTTTAAGTTTGTTTATTTCGAGAGACTGAGACAAAGAGAGAGCACTCGAGAGTAGGGGAGGGGCAGAGAGAGAGGGACAGAGAGAATCCCAAGCGGGCTCCGTGCTGTCAGTGCAGAGCCTGATTCGGGCTTGAACTCATGAACAGTGAGATCGTGACCTGAGCCGAAATCAAGAGTTGGACGCTCAACTGACGGAGCCACCCAGGCGCTCCGAGGGTCTTTTCTAAAGTGTCCGCTACCCTAATCCCAATTTATTTCTAAAAGGGGCCAGTGCAGGGAAGACAACTGCGTATCGATTTATGAAATACAGCCTAATTACATCTGTTTCAGGACCTATCTGTAAAACTGTCAAAGCGTGGTCAGGTGGGGTCTACTTACCCAGAGAAAAGAATTTGGGGTATTTCAAAGTCACAGTGATGGAGAGCAGCCTCGCTCGTTTAGTTTTCAAAAAGAAATCAAAATATATTCAATTCATACGAAGGTACTGAAAAAGGGTTTTGATTCATTAGTACATATCGCCTTTCTTCTCATGCGTCCATCGGTAAAAAAAAAACTATCTTGGTGTCTAGCAGCCAAGAAATCTATTACAGTTATCCATTTGAGTCTGACTTGGCCTCTGTCCCTCTCCCTGCAGAGGGGACTTCAGACACAAGATGGCCACTGGACAAAGGCACTCGGGTGACACCTTCTCTCATTGCTTCTCCTGCATGAGTGGCGTAGTGTGGAAGGAATCTTTTTACTTCAAATTCAAGTCAGAATTTTAATAAGACAGAATCCTGAACTCCAGAACAACTGTTGTCCGACCTAGATGCAATTGTGTCCAACCGCCCGCTTTCTTCAGCCTCCTCACCAACAGAGGCGTGTGTGCATGTGCACGCATGCACCACACATCACAGCGGGGAAGCCAAAGTGTATGCAAACATTTGAGTGACCTGATTAAAGGTAAGTGTTCAGAAGGCAACTGTCACCGTTAAATGTAACGGCTATTGAACCCTCAGCCGCGGTACAAACCGTTACTAGCTACAGTCCACAACTTAACCGTTTGTTTATTTAATTTCGAGTTTTACTGGACGGAACATGCGATGCTGCAAGTCAAGAAGTCCCAGGGACGAACATACAGGGAGACATTGTCATCTAAAATGTAATTTAGGAGCTTGGTTTATATTCTGAGGTGAAATGATATCCCAAGAAATGCTGGCTTTGTCATCGCGTGCGTGTCGGGTGGGACCAGACGGGACAGTGTTTGATTACCTGGGGTGGTACACTCAACGGAACCGGTAAGTGGACTTTTTCTTTATTTTAAAGGAAAAGGGGGAGAGAGGAGGAAAAGACAAACTTTACGGCAACAGTCTGAACGCTTTATATGCATTAGCTCATTTAATCATCCCAGAAAGCCTGAGGCAGGTACCATTATTAGCCCTGTGTTGAAGATGAGAAAAGCGTGCTTTAGAAAAGCTGAGTAGCTCCGGTCACCCAGAAGCAGGGCCACGTCCAGGCAGCGACAGACCCAGCATTCAAACTCAAGCTTGCCTCATCTTTCTAAGCTGTCGCTGCAGACTGAGTCAAGATGACCAGGGTCGCAGAGATAAACTGCACACCAGGCATCCCTGAATTCTGACCAATGCCATGCCCTTGGCAACACAGAGAAATCTGGGGGGCCTTAAAATACACCCAGAAAAAAAATAACGATTTCCTTATTAAAAGCCTATTTCCACATCTTCACTAGGATATGTAATGTTCAGGCAGACGGCCTGAGCTAGGATACATTCAAATGACCCCAAAGGAGGTTAACAGGACATCGTAATACATTCTACTGTCTATGTAAGTTTCACTGACTTATTCTTATTCTCTATCACTGATTCACAGAGGTGAGTCCACCCGTGCTTAAGAGCACAGACGCATTATCTCTGGATGGTTTCCCTTCAAGAATCTGAACCACTGTTTTACTGGAGAAGGAAAAACTGAAGAACAGACAACGTGCCGTCGAATACAACAGGAAAGAAGAAGATACATAGGAAGGCCCACTTGCAGGAGGCAGCTCCTGGGAAAAGACCTAGAGACAGGAAAAATGATGGGATGGGAAACAGTCAACCGGAAGAAGGGGAGGTAGGGGGGGAGGGGTTGGGGGGGCGGGAGGCTGGACACGACGATCTCAATTTCCCTGGGGTGACATGTGCCAGCACTCAGAGCGATACACGCCGAGCATGCAGGCTCAGAGGCTCACACAATCACGGCTGGTACTACTTTCTGGTCCTCAGGAGCTGACGCGACCTTCTCCCTAGGACTCGTTTTACATGTTACACGTCTTCTCTTTCAGCAAAATCACAAACCACCCCGGGGCTGGCCTAGTTGTGTGTGCCTTTGTATCTTAGCAACGGCACCAACGCATAGTATGTTCTCAATAATCACTCAGTTTAATTTCAGAGTAAAATGACGCCGGGAGGATAGAACTTGAACTCTGTGGCTCTCTTCGGAAGCCGTCCCAGGTGTCAAGGCTGGGGTGTAGCTGGCTGAAAGAAAAAAAATGGCCCACAAACGAATCGGGTCCTCGCCTCTGGAACCTGTATAGGTCACCTCATGCGGAAAAAGGTCTCTGCAGATGTGACTGAGTTACGGATCTCGGGGTGGGGAGACTACCCCCGCGTTATCCACGTAGGCTCAAAATGGAATCACAAGTGTCCTCAGAAAAGAAATGCAGAGAGATCTGATACAGCGGAGGTGGTGGCAACAAGACCACGGAGACAGAGACCACGGCCATGTGAGGCTGGAGAAGGCAAGTGACGGATTCTCTCGCAGAGCCTCCAGGCGGCCCTGCTGGCCTCCTCCTCCAGGCCGGCAATACCGATTCTGAACTGGTGGCCTCCAGAAAAGGAGCGGTCAGAGCATAAATTCTTGAGTTTTTAAGCCACGTTTGTGGTAACTGGTTACGGCAGCCACAGGAAACGCATAATGGGCAAAGACCGATCCAAAAACAAGTCTGGGAGGAAAAGAACTGAAGGTCCAGGAGGTGCCTCGCCCCTGGATCCACTGACCAGAACGGTCGTGCTCCGAATCCAGCAATGACTGGACTCCCTGGGGAATTCGTTCTCACCCGAACGACCCCCGACTCCTGGTGTTGCGAGGTTCCGCACAAACCTTCCTTCTGGGCACGGCCCCAAAAATAAACATGCTACCTCCGTGGGCCAAACTCAGATTCTGCAAGAGAGATCAGGAGACTGTCTGAAGGTCTGCCCCAACATTATTTTACGACTTCATTAAGGGGGTTAATTGCACACCGCTAAATTTCCCGTCCTGCCCCATGCTTTTCGTCTGTGCTCACGCATCGGGAGGAACTGTAACGGTCTTCCTGGAACCACACAAGAAGGCATAAGCAAAACTGAAATACCTTCTTCCGTTACAAACCCCTTCAAAGGTCTGTTTAAAACAACTATTCCCCACCCCACCCCCCATCGATCCTAAAGGATCCTGGACAGAATCTCTATTTTTTGCCAGTAATTTCCTTTTTCAATAGCCGAAATTCGCCCCCATTTTTATTTGCCTGTCCTGAGTGCCCAGGAACAGTCTCAGCTGTACATCGGCTTACACAGAAGCCCGTTACAACTCTCTTTATCCACGAGGTTACGACGCGAGCATATACTGTATTATCCACCACGATTCTGTAGTCCTTACGTTGTGGTTTCTGACGCCACACGATTACCTGAGCGACCTGAGACTGCTGAGGGAACAAAGTTCTACTTGAACTGTGGTTTCTCTTAAAGCTCCACTGGCCAAATACTTGAGACTTTTTGTTGTGGCTGCTGGGTTCCTGTTTGGTGTTTTAGTGCTTTTTAATGATGGTGACCGTTAGTGGAAAACAGAAGACAACAATGTGAAATCACTCCACGGGCTTTCACCCAGGGTGAAAGAAAAAAGGAACCTGGTCTAGTAGTTTAATCAAATGTATGACAATGAGGAGATCTAAGAAAAACAAATACTTGTGGCACACAAATCACATGTCGGCAGCTGCTAGTTTTTGATACAGCAGCTATTTCGTTCATTTCAGAGCTGCCGTATTTTTATTTAGCTGCTTCCTAAGAAATCTGTATGAACAGCTGCTTGGCACTGAAATTGGAGCCATTCAGTGAAAGTGTTTCCCTTCAACCCCAGATGCAATGATTTCTAAAAAAGGGGGGAATCCAAAAATGAATCCGAATCAAACCGAATTCAAGAGTCTTGATAAGACACCCCGCCACTGAGCAGGAAAGCCTTCTCATTACCTTAGTTATCTAAATTCAGGGAGAAAATATTACCCAAAGGTGGCAGGAAGGGGAACCCTGAGCTTATTTTGAGAAAAAGAAGCAAGCAGAAAGCGTGACGTGCATCTCTGTAATGTTGATTCATTATCGGATTTCCCTTGTGCTAATGGGAAAAGTCGGCGTAAGGTGATGAAGGTCAGTATCAAATGAGCACTGAAGACAAATGTATATGAAACACTTCCTAAGATCGAAATTCCCTTACCCAGAGTAAATAACAACCCACTACCTACACACCAGAGAACACAAGAGTGAAAAGCACTAAGATTTGTGCAAAGACTAGGTTAGGTCAATGAAAACTTTAAACAGTGGGGCACCTGGGTAGCCCAGTCAGTTAAGCGTCTGGCTTCACCTCAGGTCATGATCTCTCAGTTCGGGAGTTCAAGTCCCACGTCGGGCTCTGTGCTGTCAGCTCAGAGCCCGGAGCTGCTTCAGATTCTGTGTCTCCCTCTCTCTGTCCCTCCCCTGCTCGAGCTCTGTCCCTCTCTGTCTCTCAAAAATGAATGTTAAAAAAAAAACAAAACTTTAAATAGGTAAGAGTGTAAATAAAAAGAAGTTTATTATTCCATGAGCACAGCCCATAGCTGCTGTATTCTTAAGAAGAGCTTTATTGCACACAACCTGGGTTATTAAAATCGCTGTGCTTTTTAACGACATGATAATTACCGTGTGTGCACGAGCTGACATCTCCTTGCTATTCAAAGGGGGATTTATTATTATTTTAGAGGTAATTTGTTCTTTAAATTAAAAGCCAGCTAGACTGGTACAGTAACTACACTGGCACTGATTTTGCCAAGAACAGAACGGGCCGGTTCTCATCTTACCTTTGTAAAATAATTTTATTAAGAAACATGATCTAACAGTTCATGTTAGATCGGTTAGTGAAGAATCCACAGGTGCAATTATCCACCACTGAAAAACAAATTTGAGCACCACATAATCGGCGACCGATTTTGGTCTGGTCAAGTACAAGCTTTCCTGTCTCGTTTGACCAGCTTCTCTGAACCACTCGTCTCAAATCCCTGGACGTCCCCCAGCGGGATAGGAGAAAATCCAGCAAAAGGATTCGAGGGAAAAACAGGACTTTAGGCATATCCTACCCCAAATACAGGTTAGTATATTTTCGGCTGCCATACGCTCAACTCCTAAAAGGGAGTAAAAAATTATATAGGCGTCAGTTCATGTGTTTTAAAGATGAATATTCTGGGGCGCCTGGGTGGCTCAGTCGGTTGACCGGCCGACTTTGGCTCAGGTCATGACCTCGTGGTCTCTGAGTTTGAGCCCCGCGTCGGGCTCTGTGCCGACAGCTCGGAGCCTGGAGCCTGCTTCGGATTCTGTGTCTCCCTCTCTCTCTCTGCCCTCCCCCTGCTCACACTCTGTCTCTAGTCTCCCAAAAATAAATAAATGTTAAAAATAAAAAGATAAAAAATAAAATAAAGATGAATATTCTATGGACGAAAACATCTCACTTTCCAGACTGAATTCTACTGCACAGGCGTTCCTTTCTCTAAGTGCACTGTGTGTAACCTAAGCATTTGGGAGCTAACATTCCTTAGACTTATTTATACTAAAAAGTGATATATAATGAATTCATTTAATACCTAACGAGCATTCAGTCACATCACAAAGCACTACGGTGGACAATGTGAGGTCGGAGAAAATGCCTAAACCAAGTCTTGACCTCACGGGAGCTTAGAGAAAAGGAAGTAAAAGGGGACGTGACATACAAACGTCTGTGACAACCACAGAGTGGACTATGAGCCATGAGCAAGGCACACACCGATTACTACACAACAGCAAGGCCTGCGTGGGGATGCCCGGAGAGGGGCCGAGGCCCCTGTGAAGGGGAGAAGCACTGAGATGGGGGTGGCAGGACAGGGAGGCGGCAGAAGGGAGGCCCTCCCTCCCAGACAGGGCCAGCGGAGAGTTCCTTGGGATGGGGACACCCAGGAGAGCCGAAGGGAAAATCCGAGCAAGCAGGGCTCCGGGGGCACCGTGAGGCACGTGGAGGGAGCTGGGAGGGCACCGAGGCAGCAGCGGGAACGGAGGTGGAGGAAGCGCACTCCGGGTCAGCTCATCCTGCGAGTCCGGGCGGCACAAGGTGGGAATACACTGCTTGGTTTCCTTGTGTGCTCTTGGAGGTGAAGGCCACCGGTCCCCTCCGGTGGTCCCCACCACCATAGTTGGTGCATACAGGACGGCACACCGGGTTCTCACTGAGCCTCCCGGGAACCCCCAGGCCTGTGTCCTAGCATGCTGCCCCTCCCACCTGAGCAGACAGGTAACTCACAGCCAGACCGCTTATGCAAGCCAGCTGCTTAGTTGGCTGTCCCGTGACTTGGATTTTTTTCCTCCCAAGCGAGCAGGGAGAGGGCGTGTGTGTGTGTGTGTTGTGGTTTGAAGGAGGGGCAGGAAAAGGAAAATTAAATATTAAAAAAAATTTTTAATGTTTATTTTTGAGAGAGAGAGAGAGAGCACGTGCAAGCGAGGGAGGGGCAGAGAGAGAGGGAGACACAGAATCCGAAGCAGGCTCCAGGCTCCGAGCTGTCAGCACAGAGCCCTTCAGGGGGCTCGAACCCACCAACCTCGAGATCAGACACTTAACCGACTGAGTCACCCGAGCACCCCTGGAAAATGAGATGCTTTTGACCTTTGCCATCCCTAGCTGCTGGCAAACATTCACTACATCCAGGGGGCAAAATCCTTGAAAATTCCTGTTTATCGACAATTATCAATGGCAAACTTTCTGTCCTTGGTTTCATCCAGCCATGCTTCAGTTTTACAAACTGATAGATCAGCATCTTGGAAAATATCAAACATAAAAATGAGTCCTTTCCTTCTCAGGCCAACGTTACACCGCCGGCAAAAATCCACCCACCGTGTGCCAGTGGGAAATTAGCCAGACTCCGTTATTTCTTGGGACTCAGAAAGTAGCCAAGTGACATGGAATTGGACTTAATTAAATCAGCCCATTAAAAAAATGTGCCTCTGGTGAAGGATTTATTAGCGCATGCTCCTGCTGATTCTAACACAAAAATATTACCAATTACCAAAGTCGCTCACCGCTTTTCGGTTCTCTCTCCTTCCTAGACACAGAGAAGACTCTGCTTCCCAGGCCTCTGGCGGTCAGGCAGGGACAGATTACTAGTTTTGGCCAATGCCTTCAGAGAAGAGGCGACGAGTGTCACCCCAGAGTGGAGGCTGGGAAAACCTCTTCTGCCGGGCTGGGTCTGTGTGACCATCTGGATCGCCACGCCTGCCGACCCGGGCCGGCGAGTAGCAGGAGTGAGCAGTAAACCCGTGG
Source organism: Paguma larvata (assembly GCA_030068075.1). Taxonomy (NCBI): domain Eukaryota; kingdom Metazoa; phylum Chordata; class Mammalia; order Carnivora; family Viverridae; genus Paguma; species Paguma larvata. The sequence goes on from CM057835.1 coordinate 16,692,789, forward strand.
TGTGTCCAGCTGCAAAGACTCGGGGCGGGGGGGTGTGCTAACATGCCCCTCGTTTTCAAGGACCATCCCCGGCGGGTTTCTCAGTGGACATCCAGCAGAGAAACAGGGCAGAGGACAAGTCTCTACAAGACAGAGCATTACACGTCTGCAGGAATCAACAGTTTCTTTTCATCCAAGAGAAGCTGGCTACGGTTTCAGTCCCCGGTCCAGCGGTACTAAGCCAGGGCTTCAAAGTCCCACTGATTTGTTTGCTCACTCCCGACTGCAGAAGACACCACGCGCATTCTTTTCTCACACGTCATTTCTAAGAGTGTCCCTTCATATAAACACTATTTTCATATGCAACAAGATAAGGGATTACTTCTCTATTTTTAGACGCTCTGCCAGCTCTGGGCCTGGCCGATGTTGTTTATATACATTCGGAGTGACCTCCAGGTTTTCGGGCTGGCTGGCTACCACGCCACGTTCACCGAGGCTGAGATTCTATCGGCGAGAGCGGGGCATTGTGCAGATGACAAGGATTGACATCTATTTTATCCTGCGTTTATGAAGTCTGAACAATCGGCTTGGCTCTATTTTAGCTGGTCCCAACAATAAACGTGGACCTATTTTTATACCATTTTGTGCTAAGATTAGCTGAAGAAATCTGGTCACCGTACTTCCCTAGCGAACTTCCTGCTTACGAGACTGAATCATCGGCGGTTGGCCCGTCAGCCATTTCTTCGCTCATTCATCCCTTCGACAAATATTTATCGTGCCTGCTTTGTGCTGAGCACGTAACAGCCTCCAAGCATCCAGAGTCTAATGCCAGTCTATGGGCTGATAACGCTATTAATTTCTTAAAATGTCTGTCCGACCACTAGAGAGTTGGCAGTTAGGGGTATTTTGTTTTAATAACACAAAGAGATGGATATGAAATATGTTACTTTTGATTGTTACATGGGAACTGGATGGATAAGGAATGATGTTCCTGAAAGTCAATTCAATTAATTTTACCAAGGAAATTATGAAAATCAATGTTATTATATACCACGCTGGGGTGAGACTTCGGGCTGATGAGAGCAGTTAAGGCAGAATTTAATTTAAGGGAGAAGCTGAAGGGCGCCTGGCTGGCTCTGTCAGTAGAGCAGGGGACTCGTGACGTCAGGGGCTAGGACTCTGAGCCCCGCACTGGGTGCAGAGATTCCTCACATACAGACACACGTAATTTAAGGTAGAATTTGAGACCCTGTCAAGGGCTGTAGAAGTATTTATACCTAGGCGCACACAAATTTCAAGGGGTTTTAGGATCCCGGTAGTTCTAAAATAGGTAAACTCCACAGAACCTTCTCCTGCCTCGGATACTAAGGACGCTTTATAAATACTTGGCGGTGATGAGGCGCCAAGTGGCAGCTTCCTCCCCACATTACTGTAGGCTTCTCCCGCTGCTGTTCAGGCCCGCTCACAGCCACCGTGTGGGGCAGGGGCCTCTGAGGGTGTGGCAGACCCCTCTTACGCCTTGAGGGGCACGCTCTTTGCAGGCCGTGTGCAAAACACACTTCTGTTCACAACCGTCTTTCAAAAGCCACTTTAAAAAGCAGAGTCTAGGGGCGCCTGGGTGGCTCAGTCAGCTGAGCGTCTAACTTCGGCTCAGGTCATGATCTCATGGTTCGTGAGTTTGAGCCCCGTATTGGGCTCTGTGCTGACGGCTCAGGGCCTGGAGCCTGCCTGGGATTCTGTGTCTCCCTCTCTCTCTGCCCCTCCCCTGCCTACCCTCTCTATCAAAAATAAATAAACGCTAAGGAAAAAAAAAACGGCAGATTCTAGTAATCAAAATATGAAGAATTCAATATTGGCTCATTGGTTCTCAACCCTTCTTCCTATCCAGAGACGACACTGGTATTGGCCGTGCACCCCAAGGCTGCCGTCCAGGAGCACCCAGAGTTACCAGCGATCTCCCCAGAGAAAACCACTCATTTCCCACTGCCTCCCTCACTCAGCGCCTTTGGAGATACACCTGAGAACGAGGCTACCAGAGCAAAACCTGGACTGTGAGCTACTTTATACACGAAGTGATCCTTCGTAAACACGAGCGATTTGCCGTCAAATTTACTTGGAAAAGATTCACAAGTGATGCAGGTCATTCGTTCCCACAGCTAATCTAGATAAATGCAGATGCAAACGAATTTAGCGGTACTGCAGAAGAAACGTTTCGACTCTCGGAATAGCAAACACTTTACATTATAACTATACTTGGACCCAAGATACGGTGCCTAATTATGGGCCTTTTCTTTTGTCCGTACACTTATTTTTATACCCCTGGATGTGTGGTGTAAGGAATCGAGCTGAACCTATACTGAGAACATGGCAAAACTGGAACACTTTGTTTATCTGATACTTCTACCTTCTAATTGGAGAAGGGACAAACCATTAGTTATCTGAGCCTCTCGGGGTTTTAGTAGTAAGATAGGAATATTTATCTAGACTGGGGAAAAAGTTGTACAAGGAGTGTTTGAAGTTTAAAACACTTTCCCTGGTACTTCAATAAAATAAAATGTAAAAACTCACCACGGTGCTGCCGGTACCTATTTGGTTAGCATCCGCCACAGAGGGTTAGAACTAAAGTCAATACGGCATCAAAATTTTTTTTACTTTGCAAAGAGCAGACCGAAGTCTCCACAGACAACACACTCAAGTACAGAACACAGTTAAAATCATTTTCTTTCCCGATGGAACAAAGTTCGGTCATAAAACTATTACGGAATCATGATAAAGCCCACCTCACAGCCTTACGTAAGCTGTCTGACATCGATCTCTATGTTGATTGCTTTACAATTTTATTTGACAACATGAAAATTTATAGGTGGTTTTCTTTCAAACATCCTACAGTTTAAAAAAAAAAAGAAAGAAAGAACGAACGAACGAACCCAGGCTTTCAGCAGACGCTTTCTTTCTATTCACGGTTTGCCAGATGGATCTGTGCTCTCTTTTGTTCATGTTACCTTAAGGGACGGCACTGTAGTTTTCAAAATGAACCTTGAAAGGAAGAATGTGAGCCTTCCCCGCAGTCTCCTGTTACATTTGTCTCCAAGTCAGGAGAAGAACAGTGGGACTTCAGGAAGAACTACTTCCTGGGTGGGCAAATTCGTCAGGCATGAACTGGCAAAGTTCTACTGTAATTCGATTTTCAAAGCTTATTTCCTTGTAATCGTCAAGATCATGTTCGGCTGTAAACGAATCCAGAGCATAAATAGGGCACCTGATGATCATTATTGCCTTGGTCTGGTTTTTTGTTTTTTTACAGGTTCTAAGAGAATTCTTCCCACCATCTTTGTTAGAACACAAGAGCTCTGCCCTTGGCTTACTCCTCGCTCTCCCCAGCAAAGTACAGACAGCACACGGGACTCAACTGTCTGCCAAGTTTGAGGGGTTCTATGTGACAAAACGTATGATGTGTAAGGAAGGAAGTGGAAATATTTGCTACAAAGCTCATTTAGAGTTCAGTTTCAAAAATGTTTATACCATCAAAGATTTGTGGACAGCCTGGGAACATGAGAAGCAGTGTGAACTGGGGTTTAGATTCTGGTATATGAAGCCGGAACCTAATTAATTTGTTCAGAAATGTCCTGTAGTACACAGGTGAACTCGTGATCAGGAGGACCAGTGTTACCTGTAGGCTGAGAGCATCCTCCTCCGAGATGCCCACCACAATTCCACTCTACAGACCCCACGGGGCAGGAAGCACATTCTGGAAGAACAATGGTCTATTTTGCTTCCTCGCCTCGGGCCAATTTATTTTACATAAACTTATGTCAGCTCCATCTTTTATTATTACGATTTTTAAAATGTTTATTTATAATTTTTGAGAGAGAAAAAGAAAGAGAGTGGGTGGGGGAGGAGCCGAGAGAGAAGGAGACACAGAATCCGAAGCAGGCTCCAGGCTCTGAGCTGTCAGCACAGAGCCTGACATGGGGCTCAAACTCACGAACCATGAGATCATGACCTGAGCTGAAGTCAGACACTCAACCGACAGAGCCACCCAGGCGCCATCTTTTAAACACAATTACTGACCAAAGCTTTGTCCTCTATCTATCTGTAAGTCAAGCACGCAGTTGTCTGAATTCTTTGGCAGGGGCAAACAGAAATAAATGAGAATGGAATTTCACGCTGGGTTAAGAGCTGCCTTTTTGATCATATAGCCCTTTATTAAGCTCCTTAGCATTTGCGCAAGTTAAACGAGGACAAAGTTAAACCTGAACAATGTCGAACTACCAGGACCCGGTAAAAAAGTGAAAGATGCGTTTTAAAATAGCTCTCCTTGCTCTTCAACGAAGTTTCAGCACACCAGACTCCTTGTGGGTCAACGTTAGGCTGCAGTTGCTCATTTCATGCCAGTAAAAAGGTAATGATACAATTAGAGTCAAAGAACTAAATGAGCCATATATCCCCGCCTTCTGGGAAAATCTCCACTGGGTCCCCATACAGGAGAAGCCCCCAGGGCGGGCAGGTAAACAGGAAGAGCTCCTGTCCCATCACTGCAGCCTTGTTAATGTTTGAATGCTTATTCAAAGCGACCCGTCTCAATTAGCACTGCAGCGTGCTATGGATCAGCCACCTATTCAATCCCCTGAGCTGCGTGGCTACGGTTAACTCCGGGAACCCCTGAGCGTGCTGGCTTTCCCTCCCCCGCGTACCGGAACGCTTTGTTTTCTGCTGCTAGATGCCATGCTATCAACAGGATAAAGAATATAAACTACAGGGGCGCCTGGGCGGCTCAGTCGGTGGGGCGTCTGACTTCGGCTCAGGTCATGCTCTCACGGCTCCTGGGTTTGAGCCCCGCGTCAGGCTCCATGCTGACACCTCGGAGCCTGGAGCCTGGAGCCTGCTTTGGAGTCTGTGTCTCTGGCTTTCTCTCTGCCCCTCCCCCGCTTACACTCTGTCTCTGTGCCTCAAAAATAAATAAGATTAAAAACGATTTTAAAAAGAAAACTACATAACGATAATTTACTATTTTCACAGAATGCCTTTATTATCTTTAAGACACCACCGACACAAGTTGGTGACTAAATTAAATGCAAATGTACAAAGAAAATAAAAATAACCTGGTATTCTACATAAACTATTTAAGAACGACACAGCGAACTCATTTTCCAGAGACGGACAGCACAGTTTCACAGAGGTCGAACAAGTGGAGGGAATATGGCCCCTTTTTTGGGGTGCTGACAGTCCCCCAAATGTCTGAGGACTAGAGAGGTATCTCCCACATTCTAAAGAACTCAGCACTTCTGCAGGGACGCATACGGCAAATGTTTGTGGAGTTCATTTTACATACTTAAATTAGCAAAAATAATGTAGAGTTCACTCTATAAAGGTTTTCATGATCAAAATGCATATTCCTGACCACCCCAGACGTGAAGACACAGTCACCGCGTGGGTAAGAGGGCGTACCCACGTGCACAAACGCTCCGGGATTTCTGAAATGCGCACCGATCCTGAAGACCTCTAAGGTCTGGAAATGGTGGACAGTCACCGAGAAATTCATTTTTATCGCAAGCGGGGAGACCGCGCTTAGTAAGTGTTCCATTCACTGTGTCATCAAGGTAACGGCTCATTAAAGATGCTGTTTGAGTGACATTTACAGGGTCAAGTGTTGAAAAGAATGCGGAAACAAGCCACGAGAAATTCGGCTCACCTAATATTTACCTTCTTTACCACATTCTGCTTTCGTAAAAGAGCCTGATGAAAAGGGTTTGAGTCTTGGAAAAAAATCATATGAAAACAAGAGGACAGGTTTTAAGAGCTGTGTTTTAGAGAGGGGAAATCCATTTTACTAATGGGACTAATCTAGAATTTCTCCTAGACAGGAGTTAGAAACTTCCAGTATGTCTGAATGAGGGTAGACTATTTATTGTATAGATTTCATAGGACATCTCTAGGATTGATTTCTTTCTACCTTAATGGAGCAGTACCAGGACTGAGGGCATGGGAGGTAACCCCATGTTAGAGAAATCTAGAAGGCAAAAGATGTCTGCCTGCCTGGTAGATTTTTGTGTCTTTTCCAACAATCCTAACAGACAATTTAGAACACTGAACATCATTTATCTAAGGAGGTCCTCCCACCCCTGACCTTCCTGACAACAAAAGTAACAACTTCTAGTAACTCCTAGAAATGGCAAAGTTGAGGCATTTGCGGAAAAACCTGATGATATAAAAGGCCGTTTTTCCCAAAACGCACACAGGAGTAAGAGCTGCCTTCTCCTGCTTATGGTCTCAGGCATACTTCGTTCAGTCAGTCAGTCAGCAAGTATTTACTGCCTGTTGTCTTCAATACACGGCAATAGCTGCCACACGACGTGATGCTGGACACAAGAGTGAAAATGAGGTGAAGAAAAGACCAGAAGGAACCAGCATGTAACCCAGGAAGTTACTGGCCAATGCTCTTTCCATTTACAGACTTCCTTCCTTCCTTCCTTCCTTCCTTCCTTCCTTCCTTCACGACGCGGGTAATAATGAAAACAGAAATGTGTCGATGGCTCCATCCAGAAGGGTTACCTGGAGTTCCCCAAAAGGACCGCACCAGATCTTAAAACAGTAACGTGATCACAGCTGGACTGAAGAGATTTAGGGGGCACCAAATGGGGTGTGAAGAACGAGAAGCAGGATTAAGAATCATTATGAAATGAAGAGGAATCTGCGAAATTTTACATACTTTAAAGCTCAGTTATCCAGGATGGTGAGAGAGTAAGAATTGAAACTGGTTTAAAAAAAAAAAAAAGCTAACTAAAAATTACTTCAAGGAGTCCCCTCAAACCACCCTCTTATGAGACTTCTCTTAAAGTTCTTCTTCGGACCAAAAATTAAGGAGAAGAAAACTGAATGTGGGGATTCAATACACCAACAGGATATGACACCTTGAAGATATTACTGCGTATGACCAAACGTTACAAAGAAACGCGATTACCGTCAGATTGTAAAGACCTGTTCACAGGCTTCCTGGAAAAGGAAGACAACAGGAGATCAGTATAAATTCAACATGCCAAGGGGCTCCCGGGTGGCTCAGCTGGTTAAGTGTCCAACTCCTGACTTCGGTTTAGATCATGATCTCAGGGTCCCTGAGCTCGAGCTCTGTATCAGGCTCTGTGCTGACAGCACGGAGCCTGCTCAGGGTTCTCTCCCCGCCTCTTTCTGCCCCTCCCCCTAACCCCTGCTCTCTCAAAATCCATAAATAAACTTAAAAACTAAAAAAAAAACCCACCTCAAAATATCAAAACTTCCAGCTATTAGGATAACTGTATAAAGCTTTGGTAATTTACTGTGGTATGAGCTGGATTTTTATGTTTTTTCCTTACTTATTTTCAGTGAACACGAGGGTTGAGATTAGATACAAGGGCAGTATTTACTTCCATCATTAAAGCAAACCATTTGCAGGATACGTCTTAACGTACGGTTTTTCAACACAGGCGTATACACAACATACGGTCTTCTATTTTGGTAGACTTCCAAAAACGAATACATATTTTCTAAGGCTTGGTACGCAAGCCTTATCTTTTCAAATAGCACGTCCATTTCTTGAGTGTAGGGTCTATTCCTTCCACTTAATAATAATGCTGGCGGATAGTAATAAATAGTAAGAACGTCATAAAGACCTGCTCCTTATGACTGCAGTAAAACTCATCGCCTGTGGGCGTGTACAGTGCTACTTGGGTATGGCTGCTTAGTAACAGGGAGATGGCTCTACTGGTTGGTTATATAATGGTAACAAACAAAGAAAAAAATAGAAACCCAAGTCCACGATAGAGCCAAGGAGTATCTAGTTAAAGGAGAGAAGAAGATTCCCTAACCCTTGGTACATAATAATCCTCCAGAGGTATGTGAGGAAGAAGCCCAGCCTGCGTGGAAAAGAACACGACGGAGCAGAAGCACACGTTCCCCCTCCACAAGGGATGAATTTGTGCCCAATCCTCACGTTGTACAAAAAGAAATATGTGAAGACTCTTGCAATGTAATTCCGAAGGGCACTGTAATCTCCCGGGGAAATGCTGTGTCAGCCTTAGGATACCAAGTCCGGGGGCACCTGGGTGGCTCAGTCAGTTGGGTCCGACTCTAGATTTTGGCTCGGGTCATGATCTCACGGTTCTTGAGTTCGAGTCCCACATGTTGGGCTCTGTGCTGACAGTGAGGAGCCTGCTTGGAATTCTCTCTCTCCCTCTCTCAAAATAAATTAAAAAAAAAAAAAAAAAAGAAGATAACGAGTCCATTATTTCTCAAAGCAAAGAGATTTTCCAGGGGCGGCTGGGTGGCTCAGTCGATTAAGCGTCTGACTTTGGCTCAGGTCATGATGTCATGACTTATGGGTTCGAGTTCTGCATCGGGCTCCATGTCCACATGGACATGGCTCAGAACAGGCTCCTCGCTGTCAGCACAGAGCCCACGATGTGCTTCAGAACACTCCTGTGTGCGGCCTTTCCCCGCTGAGTTGGCCTCTCCCGAGACAGTCAGCGTGACCCATTTACTGGAGACATAAACCACTTTACGGCCAGCATGTAGGCCCCAGCGACTGAAGCATACGATGAGAAGACACACAAAATCTGGGGTTCGCAAGCAACAGGAAGGGGAGAACTTCATTCGGGAAAACGGCGAGCTTGGTAAGCGCTTCGCGCTGCCTTCTCTGGCACTGTTCAATTAAGAAATCCTTTGCTTAAAGCACCTACTCAGAATTTTTTATATCCTGTAGATTCTGACCCTGAAAGATATTAGCACGTATTCCAGGAACAGGCTGTGTGCATACGTGCTGTACGCATAGAGAGGAAAGCAGGCACGAGGAGGCCCCCACGACCACACGCGAGTGCAAGAGCACAAGAGGTCACCGGCACCTAGAAGTTAACAGCCTGGTACCCAGTCACGCGGCAGCACCGGCTACCAATCTGCTTCTGTAGAACCTGCAGCTCCCACAACGGGAGGCCCGACGGTGTCCGCGGCATCATTCTCTACGCGGTCGTGAAAAAGCAGGCGTAGAATTAAAACAAAACAGCCAGACATACAGGTCAGCAACGTAGTTTATAACTCGCAAGCATCCCTTACACAAGAGGTTTTCAGAGCAGTAAAATTAAGTGCTTGGCAAAACCTTTCCTGAGGACGACAGGTGATACAGAATCGGCTGCCGCAAGGAAACCGTTGCTGATGGAAGCCGCCAGCACTTTGACCTATGTCCAGTTCTTCCTTCCCCCACTGCTGCTAAAACCAGCTCCTGTCCCCAAAGCTTTTTATCCCACGAAAACGTTTTCTCTCTGGACGACCACGTGCAACAGTCCAACGAAGACACATTCTTTGTATTGTTCCTCCAGTCCCTGAATTCTCTTCTTGCTAACGCCAAGGTTCCACTGACATGTTTTACTCTTCCTGTCCGGGGCTGTGACGTGAGAAACATTTGCCAAAAGCTACTTCCAGATGAGGTGGGGGGCGAGGGGGGAGGAGGGGGACCAAGGAGATTACTCCCACGGAATGTCTCTGCAAGCAGCATCAGACTTCATCTCGGCTAGGACTGACACTCCCCCGACGTGGCCCTTGTTTTGCTTTCCCTGGTAGCTGTGCTTGCCAGGCCGAGGCAAAAATGCTAAAAAGCATGCTGATGAACGGATGAGTTTGTTAAGGTTGAAGTATCACAGCCTGGGAAGCTTCAATAGCAGACGCGTCTGGTCTCACAGCTACAGAGGCTGGAAGTCTGACCTCCGCGTGTGAGCAGGGCTGGCTCTGCGGAGAGGCGGAGAGAAGGGGCACCGGTTCCACGCTCTCCCCCGGCTCCCGGAGGTTTGCTGCCAGTCTGTCTCGGGCATTCCTTAGCTTGTTTCGTGACCCTGCCCTCTGGCCTCCAACTTCACATGACATTCCCCCTACCTGTGTCCCAATTTCCCCTTTTAATAAAAAGACACCAAGCACAGATTCGGGGCCCACTTGAATGGCCTCATCCTAACCTGACTACATTTGCAAAGGCCCTGTTTCCAAATCAGGTCACATTTGTATGCTGTTGGGGTTAGGATTTCAACCTTTCTTCAACCCCTAACAATTGGCTCGGTAAGCTACTTTCTCGAAAGGGATTTCTCATGAATCAAGTGAATTGAGTGTAGCACCAGCAGGGGGCCGGGGGGACCACCCGCCTGGACTTTTGTAAGAGGAAGGATTTTTTTTTTTATTGTTCCAAAGCCTGATGATCATTAAGGTGGATGAAGAGATGGGGTGTGTTGCGGTCACAGAGGCTGTTTTCAAATATCCCATTTCTCCTCCTTCTAAGCAATGGCAGACATTCGGGTCTCCAGTCTGAAGCTGGGCAGAAGCCTTCAAGAATGTGCAAAGTGTCACGTTCCTTTCCCCTAGGGCAGTGATGGTGGGAGTACCCGGCATCACCGTGGGGACTCAGTGACCACAAAGAGCACTGCTCCCCAGCTAACAAATGCGGGACGTGGCTCACGAGCAAGGGAATAAATCTCTGTGGTCTAATCCACTGAGATTCTGTTTCTGAAGCGCAACCTAGCCCGACACAGATGGGAATTCCCTACGCTGAATTCTTGCTGTCTTCCCTCGGGTTTCTCTGTTATGTCATCAGGAAAGGGCAGTCCATCACATGAGTTCATAGAAAGTAACAGACCTAATTGTAGAATGTCACATCAGCCTGAGCCACTCTGCCCCAGGCCCTGAGAGCACTCACACTCAACCAGGGATCAAAACCCACGTGACAGCTGAACACGTCAAGCCCCGGTCAGTTCAGCTCAGAGATAATCGGTCACACAAAGCAAAATTCGTTCCTTCATTCGTTCAGCCATTTGGTGGGTGTCAATTTGTTTGATTTAAAATCAATTGATCGTATCCAAAATGTAATGACTGACTTTGTATTTAATGTCAGTCATTGCAAATAATATTTTACAGGGTTTTTTTGCAATTAATTACATTCATTTACATTTCTTGGAGTATAAGTTTTAGTGGTATTTAAAACCAAACAGATGAATAAATGGTTCACTTAACATCATGAGAAGTAGTCAGTCCTTTTTAGAAAGAACTCCCGCCCCTACTCTGAGGTGGCAGAACCAGATTTACCAGCTACGGGACAGAATTTTAACCAGACTAGAAAACAGTCCTTATTGCCAGAAATGCAGTGAACAGATGGAAAAACAAACAAACAGAAACTATGGACTACTCATTTCGACATTTTGTTGGAATTAGAAAGACTTCTGACAACTTTACCTTTTAACTAAAAATTACGTTGCTTAAACAATTTTAAAATTGCTCTATCAGGTCACTGTAGAGTCGTAAGGTGGGGGTGGGGGGGCATTTTATTCTCCAACCCAGTTTTCCAAAGGTGAGGAAAAATTTTTGTTGACTTGTTCAGGAAACACTGCTTATCTTAGCTTCGTATGCAGGCACGGAGGGCTAGGAGAAGAAAGGATTACCTAATGCCTAGCGATTAAAAGAAATGTTTGAAGAAGGGAACCATGAGGTCAAAGTTAAGACAAAGCTATAATGAAAAGTAGAGTCGCAGACCAGGAAACAAAAGGCACCTCCACAGGGCTGTATGTTCTGCACTGCACACTAAGACTGACGAATGTATTCCACTGCGAGCCTTGCCATTTCCTCAGGGCTACTCATTCCTTCCAGATTAAAAAAAAGAAGAAAGAAAAGAAAAATAAAAGAATTAAAACTGCAGCAGAGTTTATTCGGAAGCATCACTGAAGTAGAAAGTGGTTACTTATGAAGTAACTCATTTTGGATTAATCTTTCACTAATTCCGTCTTCTATTTCTTATTATTTTTTAGAGAGAGAACAAGCATGCAAGAGAGAAAGAGAGAGAAGAAGAGAGAGAGGAGAGAGAGAGAGAAGAGAGAGAGAGAGAAGAGAGAGAGAGAGGAGAGAGAAGAGAGAGAGAGAGAAGAGAAGAGAGAGAGAGAGAGAAGAGAGAGAGAGAGAAGAGAGAGAGAGAGAAGAGAGAGAGAGGAGAGAAGAGAGAGGAGAGAGAGAGAAGAGAGAGAGAGAGAGAGAGAGAGAGAGAGAGAGAGAGAGAGAGAGAGAGAGAGAGAGAAGGAGAGAGAGGGAATCTCAAGCAGGCTCCACACTCAGCAGTGATGCGGGGCTCGATCCCACAACTCCAGGATCATGACCTGAGCTGAAACCAAGAATCAGATGTGCAACCGACTAAGCCACCCAGGCGCCCCTAAACTCCATCTTTTAAATGCCTCTCAAGTAGGCAGCAGAGAAGGAACACGGATTGGCTCTGGGTGATACAAGTATAAGTGATTCTGGTTTTCCTACTTCCGAATTTTTCTACCATGAGCACATACTGATTTTGGTTGGATGCAGAGAAAAAACGTACTTCATATAACTTAAAGGAACTATTTCTCGGATTTATCCCTCATTCCCGACTCCCCCTGCCCGCTGCCTCCATCTCTGCCGGTAACTTCCTACTGAAAACACACCAGCAGCTTTCCCGAAAGGCTCCGTGAGTACGTCTGTCCAAGTGGTTAAGTCGATACAACTGACCTCCCCTCAACCGCCCCCCCCCAGACCTCTATTTATGCCTAACTCCCCCCACCCAACCTGCTTCTGGAGTGGCCACCAGCTTTTCTTTGTTTTTTCAAACCTAACTGAGGACCTTGGAGCCCAGCTCCTACCTTCTCTTCTCTCTCCACGGTACCCTGCGCACGGCCCTGCCGAGCGGACCCGGCCGGCGCCAGCAGCTCGCTCTCGGCTACACAGGAGAACAGGTGGACGACCGCATCGTCAGCAGAGAGGCCCCCCACCAAGGCCACTCGGAGGCCTTTTCTAACTTAAAAAGCGATGCCCACAGCACCCCCTTTACGCCGTAGATTCAAAGCTGGAAGGAACGAGAGTCCCGTTCGCAGAGCACGTTGCGGGACGGAGGGTGCAGAATCCTGCGAACGACACTTGGCCTCGCTTGGAGCAGAGACCAAGAAATTCAGAGATGCTTCCTCTCCAACCAAAATCTGTGTATTTCACAACGAACACTGTATGACGTCATCTGTTCTGAACAGAGTCTCAACGGAGGCCTGACCTGTTTACTATCTGGCCCTTTCCAGCAAAAGTCTGCCAACTCCTGATTTAGAATATAAAACAAATTCTTGTCAAATCAAGCACGGTCAGCTAGGTCCTGTCTCCTGGGCAACGGTGCCAAAGCCCCGCCCTCGAATGGCACAGACGTTCTCCCGACACCCTGGCCACCAGCATCTCTGTACGGGCCTTCTTCCTCTCACCCGGCACCTCACTTCCAACACTGGCCTGCTCACCTGCCCTTTTCTCGTCTGCGCGCCTCTTGCTAGAACGCCTCGCCCTGCGTCTGAGTCCCGTGTGCCCTTCCAGATTCATTCCCACCTCCCTGCCTCTGCGGCCTCTGGGCTTTCCTCAGTTGTGAGAATCCACAGCTTGGAGCCCCGGGTCTTCCTCCAGCTGCGATGAGTACACACTGTCCTGCGTGTAGCTCTTCTGGGCCCACCTCTCCCCGTAGACTGTAAGCTCTCTGAGGGCAGGGGCCCCATCCCGTTGGCCTCCCTCACCTTAACTACAAAGTAACATTTCTTAGAGTAAAAGAAGCCAAATATATCATCACTGAGAACAGTTTATTCTGAAAATCTCCAACTTGATATTTAAAAAATTTCAACGGAGTCTGAGAGAAGACAGATTTGCAAACATCAGCGGGGTGATGGAGGGAGGAGCGGGGCACGCTGAGGGAACAAGGGTCCTATTAGTGAGGCACTGAGCGAACGGGGAGGGAGGGCACCCTGAGCAGAGAGGCGTGGGCAATACGGGTGGCCACAAGTACGCTCTATCAGACGACGTCTGTGGGGACAGGTGGGGCTGAGACCCAGAAGCTGGGACATGCAAGCAGGTTTACTGCAGGGGCAAGAGACCGCCACTCCGGGGTTTCAGCAGAATGTGAGCCGGTATTTGCAGCTCAGGAGACCACACTCCTGGGCTACCGTGTGCAAGATGGCTGAGAGGAGTCAGTCTAGGGGTGGTCAGGAGTCTCATTAGGAACTGACTGCCCCAGATAGGAAGCTGGCCACAGCAGCGGTTGGGGGGACAAGACGGGACAGGCAGGACGGGCAAGGCCTCGACACTGGATGTAGAAAAAGAGTTAAGGTGCATCCAAAGTTTCTTCTTCCTTTTTTTAACGTTTAGTTATTTGAGAGAGCAAGGAAGTGCAGACCAGTGGGGGATGGGCAGAGAGACACAGAATCCGAAGCACGTTCCAGGCTCCGAGCTGTCAGCACAGAGCCTGACAGGCGGCTCGCACTCACAAACCGCGAGATCATGACCTGAGCTGAACTGGGATGCCTAACGGACTGAGCCACCCAGGCGCCCCATGAGAAATGCCCCAAAGTTTCTCATCTTCAAATGGCTTTGGCCGCACTTAGATGTCAGACCCCAAACTCCAGAACTGACTGCATTATATGCTGCTGGTTGTGAAATATACATATTTCCAACGAAGAGAAAGCTGCTCCGGAGATTTTAGGCCTACCTGAGGTTCCACACTATCAAAGACCCAGATGGGATCATAGACACATTTCGACATTTTTTTGTCATTAAAAAAAAAGGCCTCTTTGTTATTTCTTTTTTTTTTTTTTTTTTAATGTTTACTTATTTTCGAGACAGAGTGTGAACAGGGGAGGGGCAGAGAGAGAGAGAGAGAGAGAGGGAGACACAGAATCTGAAGCAGGCTCCAGGTTCTGGGCTGTTGGCACAGAGCCCACGCAGGGCTCGACCTCACAAACCGCGAGATCATGACCTGAGCCCAAGTCGGACACTCCCAGGTGCCCCCTCTTTATTTCTTAAACAACAACGCTGCAACTGGAAGTAAAAGCTAGGGAGAAAGTATTTCCGAAGTTGTCAGTTTTTATGAGGCAGCATTCCACATTTCTTAGACTAAGGTTTTTTCCAAGTAGACCAGGCACCACCCAGCGTGCATATAAAAATTGCGGTTTTTGAGCACAACCTGCCTAGCTAATGCAACCAGTTAAAATATTACAGTGGCCCAGAAGTAGTTAAAAATAAGCTAGCAGAATATACCTACCAAAGGATTTCAAAACAGCATGTACAGAACCTCAAAATATAAAACAGGCTCCCAGGATACTTTACCCTTACACATTTTATATATTTAAACGTAGGATATGCATCTTCAGAGTTGCTCAAGGTTAAAGATAATGAAAACTGAAATTCAGGTGAAGTTTTGCAAAATCTTAGAAGCAACCTTGGGAGCAAAGTCTGAAAGCCACAGGTCTTAATGACTTCATTTACACCCACTGGAGTGCAGGCCAGAAATGCAAACGTAATTGACGACCTGGCCAGCCATTCGCATCTAGCAACTGCCGACTGGAAAGGGACGAATAGTCCCACTACAAGTCATAGTCCCACTACAAGTCGAGCTCTCCCAGTTAATAAGCTGCCTGGTTGACAGCCTCTCTCTTCACTACCACCAGCCTCCTCTGACTGACCGGACACAGGCCCATCCAGAAGCATCCCACGCGCCCCGTCCCAGCCCACCCCCGGGAACCCAGGTCCTGACATTCAGGCCAGAGCTTGCCTTTCTCTGCTCCCTCAAGGATGTTTCTAGAATTACCATCCTCGATTTTATTTGGTGCTTATATTTGGAAAGCATTTTTTTCCTTCCTTTTCCACTAGGAGGGACCCACCTGATAAGAGTGCTCGGATCAAAGCCCGCAGGGACAGACAGAGTGGGCCCAGAGAAGCCGAGGCTAACATGCCTCCTCTTCCAAAGCCAAGTACCTCTTCTTCTCCACAAGTGTTCTTACTGAGACCTGCCACGAATGCCTCCCTCTGACCCGGCTGCCCGTCTGGCCAGCCTCGGGGAGCACAGCCGGCCTGGAGCCTGGCACTGAGAAATAAATACTCTCCAGGGAAAAAAACAAAGTTCCTCTACACAGAAATGTCTGATCAACTGCAGGACATGGTCTACGGGATCAAAACGCCCCCGCACGATCGCATCGAGGGTCGTAACCGCAGACGCCCGGCACATTCCGACAATGACAGACCCGGGGCCAGCGATGTCCGCGGGGGTCAGATGGACTTTGTTCATGACAGCGTGTGGTTGCGTCAACCTAAAATCCTTCTCGGGTCATTTTTTGGGGGCAAAAAAAAGAACTCTTGACATTTTCTAGCAAGTATTTTATTATCGGTAACGTAATCTCCTCCCAGAGGCTCTAACGCGAGTGTGGCCATTTTACACACTGAGAGCTGGGCTCAGAAAACTGTAATGCCCGGGGGTCACGGTGGTGGCTGAAAAAGGACCTTAAATCTCACACTTTACTTACAGAATACGCTGCGGTGGGCTATTTTTAAAACTCCCAACAAAACCGAAACATAAAGCCAGTATTAGTTTTTCTTCCCATTGACTTGAAAAAGAATCTTTAACAAAACATTAGTATGAGAAGTGTGGAAAGAAGCCCAAGGCTTTAAGTGACAAGTTGGTGCTGCCAGTGCCGGTCTATAAAGCGCCAGAAGGGATAGACAAGCTGACACTCTGTCACTGCTGCCATCGGCAGCCCACGGGTGAGTCTAATGACCAGCCAGGGTGCGGGTGCCTGACGCTCCAAGGCTTCCTGCCCTCCTCCACCCCGTCCTTCTCCAGATCAAACACCTGTGACCCACGAGTCTGGGTCTGTTAACAGGTGAGGGGTATGGCCCCATGGTTGTTGAGGCTGCAGGTGACTCGGGCCCTGGTGGGGGTTGGGGGAGGGGCCCGGACTCAGCTGCCAGCCTGCGACTCCCTGGGAATGAAGACACAACATCGAACTGCCCTAGGTCACACCCCTTCCTGCTCAGGATGCAGGACCTGAGCTGCGGATCTTTTCAAACCACTCAAGAAACAGGAAATCCTTTGCTTGTCAAAAAAAATGTTTTTTTGGTCTGAAACTGTGAGTGCGCGTGGCGCGTGCATGTGTTAGGTGGTTAATCACAGAACACGGAGAAAAGGTGTTAAAGTACGGAGGTATGGTTTACGACAGACACTGTTGTGATTTTAAACAGAATAACAGATTTTGCTTTACGGTCAATTTAGTTAAATCACATGTAACACGAATCAAATTATTATACAAACTAAAGTGAGGACCTACTATACATAGGATGTTTTATTTACTGTAATAGCGACAGGGGTCTACAGAACATGGTAAATGAAAGTTTCCTGAGCACTGCAATCCATTAGCATTGGAGGGGGAAGAAAATAAAGATGGAAGAAAATGAAGATCCCACGTTAAGCCGTTCTTCATTATTTGGAAGAAGTCCTTCACCACCCACCTAGCAAGCCAGACTTTAACGAAGAACCTGGATCTCCGTGCAGGCCCGGGCTAATAACACTCCTCTTGCTGCAACTTCTAAAAACATGAGGCGTTTCCTTAAACTAGCTTTCCCCCTCGAGCTGACAAACTGCACTCCTGCGAGCAGACCCCCCGGCCCCCCTCCGGGCCCCCGCAGTTGTTTTTCAGCTGTCCGCGCCAAGTGTAGCCCTCAGCCATGTGGTCTGCTCCGCCCGGGCGCGGCCACCTCCTCCGGCTTCCGGGAAAACAGGTGCCCGGGGACTCGGCCACCCCACACTCGGCCCAGCTCACCTACGGGAGGTGGCTGTGCCGAAAAGGCCAACTTTCAACTCCCCAGGGTGAGACAGGGAAGGCTTTGCCCTTTCCGGTCACCGGCCGCTAACCATCCCCCCTGAAGCCCCGGGGCTTAAAACCGCAACAGCCGCTGATCTCTCAGGAGTCTGTAGACTTGACCGGGCAGCCCAAGGTCTCTCTGGGGCTATGGTCAGAGGTGACCGGGGCCGGAACACCCAAAGCTTCGCTCCATCTCTGTGGCATTTCGGTGTGGAAGGCTAAAGAGCTAGAACTTCGATGCGGCTCACTCGAGCTGCTTCTCGGGGCAGCTGGATCCTAGAGACACAGGCTTCCGCAAGACGGAAAGCGGAAGCCGTCGGCCCTTCGAAGGCTTCGGCGCGGAAGGAGCCCAGCCTCCCTGCCCCCTGCGTTCTCAGGGGACGGAGGAGGCATCTGTGGGACCTTCTCTGCCGCCCTGTCTTCCGTGTTGTGCTCTGAGGAGGGCCTACGGACGGAAACTCTAACGACGGTGTGAGGGCAGGACCTCGCCACTGCACTGAGGTCACACGGCCCACCGTCGTGGTCCGAAGCGAAGCACCCTGCGAGCTATCCAAGGGCTGAGTACGAGAAGTCCCTGTGCTCCACTTGCGACGTGGGCACGAAGGCGTACCGACATGCCGCCCAACTGTCAACGACCACGCAGTGTCTGCTCACTGGACACAATCAGTTGTGTCCGCAAAATGGACAACAACCCAACCCAAACAGCTCAAACTTCTCTCCCAAATGCCTCCAAAGCGAAGGTGGGGTCTAAAGACGTGGTCTCACACACACTCCTGACTACGCTGTCCTTACGGTACCTCGGGAGAGGCAAAATATACAGCATAAAATTTTGAAACACAAAAACTAGCTTCCCGATCCTCTGTAAATGTCAAAGGTGACAGTGGACAAGGACTTTTTTCCTTCTAGAAATTTGAATGATTTCTTTTTTGTTTTTAATTTTTTAGGTTTTATTTTTATTTGAGAGACAGAGAGACCATGAGCAGGGGAGGGAGGGAGGGAGAGAGAGAATCCCAAGCAGGCTCTACACTGTCAGTCCAGAGCCTGATGCGGGGCTTGGACCCAAGAACTGTGAGATTGTGACCTGAGCTGAAGTCAGACACTTAAACGCCTGAGCCCCCCAGGTGCCCTGATTTCTACTTTTCCGAAGAGCTCCTTTATTTTCCCAGGTTCCAGAGCAACAGAGCTAATTCAAGTTATTTTTATCTACCAAGGGGCCTCCATGTTATTAACCATCAGACGCGTGGACATATTCTGTGGTGCGAGTGGTCTAGGAATCCAGATTGTTCTTTCAGCTCATCTTGGACCAATGTCCCCTTCGCTCGCTGCACACTGTAGCAGCACTGGGATCCCTTCTGTGCCTCTGACACACCCGGCCCTACCCCTAAAGCAGGACCTCTGTGCCTTGTGCCCAACTGCACTCCCGCCCCCGTGGCCCCCGCCTCCGTGTCAGGCGGTATCGGCCTCAGTCAGCTCCAGAGGGCTTTGTCCTGACCACTGTCCTTCAAGTAGGCCTCCCTATTATTTTCTTTCTCAGCTTCCTGTTTACTTCCTTTGGCATACTTATGAAAATACGTAATTATTTTACTTATCGGTATCTCTTTACTATTTATAATAACTACAATAGCCAGAACGTAAGTCTCCTCCGAGCCATGGCCACGTCGCTCTTCCTCGACACCTGCGTCTCCAGAACGGTGCCTGGAATGTCAAAAGAATACAGAAGGAAGGCTCCCTTATCCTCTCTTGCAGTGTTTATAAAGGGGGCGCCAGGAGGCAAACCCCACAGCCTCCCTGGACGCGTTCTTTTCTGTTAAACAGGGGAGGCGGAATTAAAGAATATTAATTTTCCGCCAGCATTACCAGCGAACCGTAGCCTATTTCACTGCTATTCTCTGCTGCCTCAGGTGGAGGACTAGATACCTGGATATTATTCAGACTTACTATTCAATTAGCAACAACTTACAGATTTAATATTGTAATATCGAAACATAAAGTAAGTCTGGGCGGAAAAGAATCTCAGGGACCACTTTAAGCATCTTAAAAGTATATGAGGAAGGTCTGCTGGAAGGAGAAAAATCCGGAGTAACGAAGCTTTAATACTCTTCCTAAGTTTGGGATTTATCTTCCACACCGGGGAGGGTGTCCAATTCTTAACAGGCTGCAGTCCTACGGTTGAAGTTGCAATTTGCTGACAATCTCATTTCAAGCACATCCAAAATTAGCAACTAATTCTTTACACACGCTTTATTAATAGACTCCTGAAATTCAGAGATTAGAGAGCAGCACATGCAGTGTAGAGGGGGGCAAATAGGCAAAAAAGACTAATTTTAATAGAATTCTTATCGAACGATCAATGATAATCAATGAGGGAAACTACTGAATGCCTACATTTTTATCTTCCTCAAAAGCAAAACACACAGACCCGCGTATGCGGTTACAGGACTGCTGACCGAGTTGTCGATCCACAATTAGCTGCCCATCTTGACTGATGATCTGGCTTTAAAAATTTGTAGAGATCTAAAGGGTAACTCTTTTTTTTTTATTTTATTTTAAAATTCAGTATTTTTGAGAACAAGCGAGCACACGAGCAGAGGAGGGGCAGAGAGAGTCCCACACTCATGACGCAGGGCTCAAGCTCACGAACCGTGAGATCTCGACCCGAGCTGAAATCAAGAGTCGGACGCTTAACCAGCTGAGCCGCCCAGGCGGGCACCCCTGAAGGTAACTCTTAAATCATGACGATTCTGTGTAGGTTTAGTGAAAATCAGAACTTGTTCAGAAGTACATTCAGCGGAAAGGTAGCCGTTACCAACGAGCGATCTTGATCTGGCCTTTAAAAAAGAGAATAAACCACCAAAGCCTTTAAAGTCCTTTTAACTTAAGTCATAAAAATAAAAGTTGCTGACACCTGTTAGTGTAGTGAATCATAAAATCTTCTTTAAGAAGGTTCACTGATTTTTTTTCACAGTTCCTACATTCGGCACCGTAGAAAATTTATTAACCCGAAAGGAGAAGGACACAGCCCAGATAGCATTTAAGAAACGAAAATAAACTAAAAATGTGCCTGCCAATATAAATTCGGCAGATAGGTTCTCCGCTTCTCCAATCCCTTACCGTCTGTGGAACGGGCATCTCCTCCTTCAGAGGGAACAAGAAAGACAGCTACGATTTATGCAGCACGATGATGCGCGAGGAACCGTGCTACGCGGCTGGCACAGATGATCCCAGCGAACGTTTCCACTTAAATCTTACGATAACCTATCCTATCGCAGACATGCTCCGAGGGGACAAAGAGGAGTGCTAACGGGCAAAGAGAGGTGAGGGAGAAAGACAAGTGACAGATCCAGACCCTCAATTCAAAAAGGACAACTCGAATCCCCACCCTCAGCCTCTTCGTATTTTATAAACAATCTTAACAAGAACACCCAAACACCTTCTAGGCCTCAGCAGATGGGAATCGGGAATCAGCAATCAGAAGAGGGAGGCGGGCTACTTGCAGGGACAGCCCCGAGAAGGGGGAACTGATTAGCAAGAGAGGAGAAGTGAGCATGAACAGTAAACTTATCTCGTAGATCAAGGGGCGTCTTGAGAACTTTAATCACCAAGTCCTGAGAACGTAGTAGGCCCTGATGAAATCATTCAAAAATATCAGGGGCGCCTGCGTGGCTCACTTGGTTGAGCGTCTGACTTTGGCTCAGGTCATGATCTCGCAGTTCACGGGTTCGAGCCCTGCATTGGGCTCTCTGCCGTCAGCTTGCTTCTAGGCTTCTGTCCCTCTCTCTCTCTCTCTCTCTCTCTGCCCCTCCCTTGCTAGAGCTTTCTCTTTCAAAAATAAACAAACATTAAAAAAATATTTATTTATACAAGGGAGACTAGATTATAGAATTCTCCATGACTTTGAGGGTAACAGTGAGCCCAAAAAAATTCCCAAGCTATGCTCAGAGTGTTCTCCTTAATAAGGCTTCAAAAAGAGCACTTGAACAGTGGCAACCCGGAGCGGTCCATTTGCAAAAGACTCCAAATGGCCAAGAATTAGCTCTAGTGAATACTCTCCTGTGCTGGGGGGCGGGGGACAGGAAGATCCGTGGTTTGGGCGGCGGCCACCCGGTAGCCAAGCTCTGCTGCCACCTTCCTTTGTGCCCTTGGACAAGACGCCGCACTTTCCTGCTTAAAAAATGAGACACTGGCCCATATAACCTTTACAGTTCACCGCCTCTTTAATATTCTGCTTCAAATACTGTAAAGGAGAGGCTGTCTGTTACCACTCATCTGAAATTCATGAACGCTGGACAACTGGTCGACACTCTCAAGGAGTTTTCAAAAGGCACAAAAATGCACGCAGTTAGTATGTAAGAAGGAAGACACTTTAGCTACCTGGAGAAAAGTGGTATTTGCGTGTGAGATGTTAACAGGATAGACCGGTCTTGCCGGTCGAGAATCAGAGTGCCACTTTCACTTACTTCCTGCAGATGGGAACGGGGAGAAAAATTATCCTTTTCACTCTAAGCTATTTTGGGAGAGAAGCTTTTTTTCCCACATACATTGCAAATCTTCAACTGGAACATTCTGTTGTTCTTAATGCACAGGTGGTACTGTACGGCCTGTTTTGAATGGAAACTTATTCTGTGGGCTGCTGAGGGAGGGACCCGTGATAAATGCACCAGGTCGGCCCTGACACCAAGGCTTACTAGGAAAATCGAGATTCAGGCTGCTACTAGCATCAGCCTCTTGTACTACCTGTTCCCAACCGAGTTCACGTCAGAATCATCAGGGTATGGGGACCTCCGCAACCCTCCCCCTTCCAATCAATCCACGACGGGCCATAGGATCCTTTCAGGAGCCGGATAATGAGAATCAGTGAAATTCTTTTTACTCAGTCTGCGTTATCCTTAGCCGATTCCACGCCATTAAGGGTCAACCTATGAATATGCAGAAATAGCAGTAAATTAAAATAAAATAAAAAACCTGAGGACCAGTGGCTAGCGCTTGGGCAGGAGGTCAATAATTCTTTCTGCTTTTAAACACCATTCTGAATGCAGGGTGGGAAGTGAAAAAGAGGCACTCGACAGGCTTGGAAATACTCGCATGAACCTAGGAGGACTTTCTGAGACTCGTAAAGCAATGCTCTCCCTTCTATAGAAACCGATGGTTTAATCCCACCCCTGCCCCCGGCGCGACCTGCCTCCCACTTCCTCTCCTCTTCGCCTCCCTTTCTTCTCCCCACTGCGGGTAAACCTTCCTGCATCTGTTTTGCTTGGCAACACGCACCGGCATTCCAACAGATGCCACCTGGCCGCCGAGAGCCGATTGCAACATATTTGGCCAAACAAGAGACCTGCTCAAAAGGAAAAGCAATGTGCAGGGAGGTTTCTGGGAGCGAAGATTACCGGAATCGCAGGCCCCACTGGGCGAGGGAGGCAGCCTGGAACCACTTCATGCTCTACCCTGCGCACGACCCTTTCGTGGCCGTGAGACTGAGAGAACGGCCCCAGGCGTGTTCTCTCGAATGGAACTTTCTGCTCTCCGAGGTCTCCCTCGGTCCCTCCAAACCCAGAACCCCTGCCCGGGCCATCCTTGGCCAATTCCAAGCAAAGAGGATAAAATGGCTGTGGCTACAGGACTCCAGTACAAAGCATGGCGTCTGGGATTTCTGTTTCGACCCACAAGAGAAGAAAAATGTTCTTTCAGTAGCTGAGACAAACGAGCTGTTTCCTCAGACATTGTCTCCCTGTCTCACGTCTTCTCCGTGGACTTGGATCGTGTCGGTCTGTTTCAAGTCCTCGGCCCATCAAGGAAACACACGGTTGAGCCAGAGAGCAAAAACAAGGACTTCAGAAACTGGAGAAAACAGATGGAAAAACCCCTGCTCCTGGACAACGCTTCTGAAGGGGCTGCCTCCCTGGGGGTGAGCCTCGCGGGATAAATGAGCTATTTTAAAAGCCGCGGATCTGCTCTGCAGCCCACACGTTATTCATCAATGGACGATATGCCTTATAATAAATGCAACCTGCAAATCAGAAGCAGACTCCCTGGTGCAAAACTGCAAAAATAAATCCGCCCACGGCCTGGCATGACACAGGCAGCAGAAAGCATCTAGAAATAACACTCGCTTAAAGAGAATAAAAGCTTCCCTTTTTCTAGGCACTGCAACACGAAAATGACAGTCTAAGTATGAAGGTTTGACAGTCTAAGTACTAAGGTTGGGCGAACTGCTGAGAAAATTGATGACTGCCTTTAGGATCTGGAAGAACAAATCTTCGGAGGGGACGGCCGCACAGGCCGGAGCCCGGGCTCTGCCACCTCTGAAGGGACACGTCCTACAATGGCCGCCCTGCTCCTGCCTTGCAGGCTCAGGACGGGAGCCAGAGTCCGCCGCGGTCTGCGGAGATATAAATGCGGTCACCTCACTGCACTGGTCACGCCCCTCCTTGTGGCCTCCAGTCCCACGACCTCCCCTCCCCTCCACGACCTGTCCAACCCCATGACCATTCTGTCTCCCAAATCCTAGCATCTCCTCCCCGTGGGCCCACTCGGCCCATGCCGGCCTCTGTGCTGTTCTTCCTGCTCTCCAGGCACACGTGGACCTCGGGACCGCCGTACTGCCCCCCCCCCCCCCCCCTCCCCCAGTCTGGAATGGTCTGCTCCCAGCTACCTGCCCGGCTTGCTCAGCCTCCTCTCGGGGAGGCCTTCCCTGGCTTCTCCGTGTAAAATGTGAACGCAGGGCTCTGTCCCAGCTCTCCTCCACGGCACTGATCTTCATTAACACACTGAAGGCTTTCTTGTTTTGCTCATCTGTCTCCACACTACCCGACTGGAAACTGCATGAGGGCAAACAGTTTTTGGGGGTGTTCACTGCTGTGTACCGAAACTTAGAAGGGCGTCTGGCAGGAAGGACCCGACGAATTCACGGTGTAAACACTTCTCGTCTCATCTATCGGCAGCCTCACAAAGGATTTTTATCAGTCTCCAGGGAGCCCAACTGGGGAGTTCCACCCACTTGTTCTAACAGCAAAAAGAAATTCCATCTATGAGAAATAGGCTTATTAGGAATGTATAAATATTCTGATTCCATGAGTCAGAAACACGCCCCCATCTCCTTCACCCCAACATCGGCCCGAAAACACTCTCGACGAAACAAAGGCACTGAGATGGAGATCATCGAAGTCTGGAACATCTCGTTTTTCTCTGCTCTCTCACCAGGACACAGATAATAAGCACAGAGCTGCGTTAACTTCACTGCCTGGGCCCTCGGGCCGGGGCTGTTCTTTAATGCAAAGGTAATACTGACGGTGGGAATGGGTAAGACACTAGATTTTTCTATCATCTGCATGAGGAAAACGAATCACAGAAAACCTTTCCTCAAAAAACTCCTAATTAGTGCTTGATATTAAAAAGAGAGAGAGAGAGAGAGAGAGAGAGCACGCGCGCGAGAGAGAACACGCACGCAGAGAAGATCCTAAACCTTTTTTCCTTCTGGATGAAGGCATGGACCCAGGAAACTTTGATCTCCAAAATGAATGTCTTTGCTTCCAGGTCCCTTTCCACAAGCCGTCTTGTCCATCAGTCACAACCACTTTTGGCTCTGGAGGGTCACGGAATGGCCTTTTCAGGATTTCTGCTGTGTCATGGTCCCCAGATCAATATATACATTCGATCCATGCAGACGGTCCCCTTCCACGGTTCCCCAGCTGAGACCAATAGTGTTGTTTTCTAATCTCTCTCCGTGTTCCTGTGTTAGATCGGAAACTCTCGAGAGGCAAAGAGGTCACCTTCATGGGACCCCCGTCACTGTCTTTCATTTGTGTGATTCCCCTCCTCTCATCAAAAGGATCGGCTCCTTGGGGACAGAGATACCCCCAAACTCTAGGTCTCCTTCACAAGTTTAAAACATTACGTGTAAAGCATAGCATCTCTCCGCCAAGACACAGCACATCACTTGGTCACGGAGCTCCCTAGACATGCAAGTCCCGGTCCCTCGGGAACGGTCTCCGATTCTAACGAGGGACCCCGGCATTACCTCTTAAAGGCGACAGGCCTTCATTTAAAGCGCAACGGGAGTTTAGGCCATGTGATTTGCAACACGAAATATAGAAAATTTTCTGTGTCAACTGCCAAGTCATAAGCTCCAAGTCGAGTGGCAATCGAAAGTTAGGGTATTAACCCACCTAGAACGGGAGGATTTTAGAGGGCTCAATTACGTTAAATTCAGGAAGCCTATTCTTGGGATGTTGGTTTTCATAAGCAAAATATAATAACATATACAACTGGGTTTAGCTATTTCATAGACGTATTTGCTCAAAAGAAAATTTCAAATTTAAAAATTCTGGGCAACAAATATATTCAAGAAAGGATCAAAGGAACATTCGTTATCCGAAAGGAGTGATGGCTGAGACCTGAACTGAGCTGCGCAATCACCAAGTTAGTTTAACAGGAGCCAGTAATCTTAAAAGCCCTTCTTTTCATCCATCCGTTCTTTGTAAAGGGTATCGAGAGCAACCTCCTTAAAAAGCAGAAAATAAAAACACCTCTTGAGCCAAGGCTTCTATTTAGATTTGTAACTTCTTCTGGATCTACTTCAGTATTTCAAAACATAAGGATTTCAGTACCTATCGTGTGCCTTTCCATTTAAAAAAATTTTTAATGTTTATTTTTGAGAGAGAGAGAGAGAGAGAGAGAGAGAGCGAGCAAGCACGCGAACCAGTGCACAAGCCGGGGAAGGACAGAGACAGAGAGGGAGACACAGCATCGGAAGCAGGCTCCAGGCTCTGAGCTGTCAGCACAGAGCCGGACACGAGATTTGAACCCATGAACTGTGAGGTCATGATCTGAGCCGAGGTTGGAAACTTAACCGACTGAGCCACCCGCCGTATCATTTTTAAATGCCTGAATGTATGAAAGTCATTCTGAAGTCCTACCCAAGAACACTACCACCGGCAGCTTCAGTGTACGGTTTGCAACCGCAAAACCTCCCAATTTTAGAGACTGTGTTTACCATTTTTGTACTGTGAGAGGCACCGAGCGATGCAGCCTGGAGGGGGGCTTTTGTGTCTTTGTTGTTCATCCCTCTGGGTTTCACCTCCATGTGCCTACTTCCCAGGGCAGAGGGGGGAGAATCAGAGAAAGAGGAACCTCGGTATTTTCCTAGCGTTTACTAGAACTTTTGCAACGCAGACATTAACCTGTTAGCAAAATTATGTAAGTAGAATCACAGACGCTGAGAAGACATAATGCGAGAGAAAATCAAGTTAATCGCTAAGAAAAACATCTGTGGTTTTCCCGAGCTAATTTTTCTCACGGTTCAGAAACTTAATACTTTGATATAGCTGAGCCGGCCCATCTTTTCTCGGTGAGTCCCTTTTCTCCTTCCATGGTTAGGAGTGTATCATCCTTCACAGGTCCGATTTTTTAACTGTTTCTTATTCCATGGTGTGGGACAATTTATATGAAATTATTGAAATCTACATTAAAAATCTTGAGCTTATTGTAGTGCTTGGTTTTAGATCCGATCAATATCACTCATCTTACTTAATGACTGTATCCACACAGAAGGGAATACGATTCATCTGAGTGGTGGAAGCGGGAGTTATTTTCTGGATATATTTTTTGTTAAATCAAAATGGATACGATATTTAAGCCTAAGGGCCACATGTAATTAACATTAACAGTTCCCATGTCATAATGTAGAGTAAGGATTAGCGTGTTCTTGTGTTCAAACGCCATTTCAAACAGAAAGAAGGGCAGAGTAATGCTGAAAATATTCATTTCTTTTGCCTTTCTTCAGGGCAAGTACTCCAGGGCGTATATAAACAATTAACAGAGGCAAGCCCTATAAATCAAGCCTACTCATATGTGTTCAGGTTATGGCCCTACAATATATTACAGTGAAGGTGACAGGTACCAGTTTAATTCCTCTTACCGCCACTTAATGCATGAACTGTCTTGGTATCTTCTGATCCTCGCCATGAGCCAGGCAGGTGCACACATAAGAGCTCCATGGAAGGGCGGGCAGCCAGGCGAGGAAGGAATGCATTCAACTCAACGTTTGATGGGAAGGAGCAGAAGAATTATTCATGCGGATGACTACACCCCAAAATTCTTCAACAAAGTTTCACATCAAAAACCAACCTGAGACTTGCCGATCATGATCAAGGAAACTCCTGGGCCTTCCTTCCAACACAGGACGCCCATCGTGGGCAGTCACTTCTACCTTCAGTCTTCTGAACAAAGCCCCACCCGCTGATCCACCGACACAAACCCTGGGCATCCTTCTGGATCCGGTTCCAATCTTCCCCTCCATGGCATCGTTCTTGGCCTCCCGCGATCCACAGCGTCCCAACCCGTGTGTAAGCAACCTGTCCCCCATCATCTGTGCTGGGCCCAACACTTCTGCTGGCTACGCCTCTTGTCTGCCGTCCTGTCTGCCACCTGGAAAGCTCTAGAAAGTCAGGCTTCTTGACCTGTTACGTTTGTAACATCGGCTAGTACGCTGCACGTACGGGAAGGGCACAGGCGGTATTATGGAACAATCGTCATTTCACACTTCTGAGATACAAAGAATGTTCTCTGTAACTGCAAAAACAATGCACCATTTCCTCGTCTTAAAGCTGAAAGGAATTGGCTGACTCAATTCCTAAGCTCTCTAAGTAATAATAATAATAATCCACGGCTAAGTTTATGAATAGAAAATTTAAAAATGACTCCTGCACACATCAGCTAGAAGTCAATGCCATATTACAAAATACAGGAGCATCTTTTGCTCATAGGATTTCAACGGAGGGTGCAGGCAGGCCCTTAGGGACACTGTGTTTATATATAACTGTTTTTACTGGTTTGTCTTTTATATAATACCTGGGCACCCTAATAATGCACGTTAAGGTGTAGAATACTGTGCCAGAATTTTTATTTTTCATTTTACAAATTTTTAAAAAAAATGTTTATTTTTAAGAGGGAGAGAGCATGTGCACACTTGAAAGGAGGAGGAGCAGAGAGAGAGGGAGACACAGAATCCAAAGCAGGCTCCAGGCTCCGAGCTGTCAGCACAGAGCCCGACGTGGGGCTTGAACGCACGAACTGCAAGATCATGACCTGAGCCAAAGTCAGGCACTTAACCGACTGAGCCACCCAGGGGCCCCCCAAATTTGTTTTAAGCATGGTTTCTACTACCGTCAGAGGTCAAGTCAACTTAAATATTAAACTGCGTCGGAAGTTTAGATTTTTATTACTATTTAGTGTCTCTGTTCTCCAAGTGGAAAAACCAGTCCGTACATACTGAACTGATCCTAAAATTAAGGCATTTTCACTCGCGAGGAGAATACAAAAGGACCCCAGAGCTGTGCTGTAAGCGGCAGGGGTCAACTCCGCCCAAGTCCTCAGTGCAGCGACAGGGAGTTGGTGGTGGAACAACAGAACTCCTGGCCAGAAGCTCCCGGCTTTGAAGAAGTGCTAGGTGTTTTGGCTGGAGCTCGGTGTACACATTTTGATATTTCTGCTGCAACTCGACTTTTCTATTCAATTCCAAAAATCGAGTCCAAAGCAGCTTTTGTCCCCCTCCCTCAAGAGTCAAATAGCTCATCATATATTTTAAAAGAGTATGAAAAAAAAATGATCATCAAATATAAATTATTATGAAAGTCTCTCAAGGAAATAGAGGAGATGTGACATGCGGATCATTAATACTTTAAGGTCTATCGGTTCTGGAAGGACCTAGAGAGAATAAGAATTGCAAGTCTATCGAACTACTTGAATCACCAAATACTTAATATGCCTTCTACTCTCCCTACCCTTTCTCAGCCCCCCTCCCCCCCGGCCCCGGAAGAGGTAGGTAACATGATGAAAGATCGCAGGGTAAAAGCAGATTCCTCGAAACTACGATACGAGGGAGCCTCTGGACTCATTCTGATCTATAAAAATTAAGTCACAAAAGAGGGCTGTGTAAATAAATCCCGGGGGCTGTGAAAGGCAGATCTGCTAGGGGAAATGCTGGCGTCTTCTCCCTGGAGGAAACCCATACTCCGCCCCCTGCCACTTTCTGCTTATCCAGTAAGCAGAATTCGGCACGATACTTAACACTAATATAAACACAGAATGGTTTCAAAGCATAGGTAGTCGGGGTGCCTAGGTGGCTCTGTTGGTTGAGTGTCCAACTCTTGGTTTTGGCTCAGGTCATGATCCCAGGGTTGTGGGACTGAGCTCTGTGTCCAACTCCATGCTGTGTGGAGCCTGCTTAAGACTCTCTCACTCTCTCTCTCTCTCTCTCTCTCCCCCCCCCCCACCCTTCTCCCCTGATTGAGTGCTCTCTAAAATGAAACAAAAAGGAATAGGTAGTTAAGGCAGGCACTTCAGAGAATTGATACAAAGTATCTGAACACTAAGTGTAGCAATAGGAGTCAATCTAAAGAAAAGAGGAGCCCCCCTCCAACTCAATTTCTGATACTTTCATTTCAGGATCTCTCCCTTCCCATCAAACACTTGATTCCCAAGTGTCAGAACACTTCATGGTTCTAAAACGATCGGGGTATAAAAAGCAGGCTTCTTGAAATTCAATCTCTTCCATCCTCCATACTGAAAGCTCAACTTCCTGTTACAACGTGGTGATGCCTAGAGACCACCAAAGTGTCAACTCAGGACAGCACAGAACCGGCCAGGACATCAACCGCTTCCTCTGAGGCCACCTGTTTCACTTGTTCTTTTATAGCCCTCTGTACTCCAGTTCGCCCAAATAAGCTGCAGCGAAATAATAAACAAGGTTCAGAAAGGAACATCCACTGAGAACATTTATCCATCCATGATGGGTACGGAGTCAAGCTAAAAATCTTTCGAGACTCTCCACTTGCCCAGAAAAATCACAGAGCTCCTGAAGTACATATTACAACTAATATTTTCAACAATCTATCCCTTTAGTCCCTTAAAATTTTTTTTTAATGTTTATATTTATTTTTGAGAGAGAGAGAGAGAGACAGAGCATGAGTGGGGAGGGGCTGAGAGAGAGGGAGACACAGAATCTGAAGCAAGCCCCAGGCTCTGAGTTGTCAGCACAGAGCCCGACGCGGGGGCTCGACCTCGTCAATCGTGAGCTCATGACCTGAGCCGAAGTAGGACGCTCAATCGATGGAGCCACCCAAGCACCCCCTTTTAGGCCCTTTTAATCTTTAAACTGCAGCACTGGGTGTACACAGCAGGTGGGCTGTCTTGGGGTTCTCCTCTCTCTCGGGCAGGACATGGAGAATTAGGCTGCCTGGTGGGAATCAAGGGAACTGGATGACCCAAGACAGGATATTAAACCTCTCTAGGCAATTCTGAAACTAGGTTTCCAAAGCTTCTTTTGGCAATTATAGTGGAAGCTTGGATGTTCTGGTATTCATGCATTCGATCAATAGTTCCAACACCATCTGTGACTTTCTGGCTTTTTCCTCATTATTGCAAATGTCTTGGTAGTATTATTAAGAGCTAAAAAAAAAAAAAATGAAGTGTTTCAGGCAGTAATCTAATTCCGAATAATAATATGCACTTATTTTTGTTAAAAATGTGCTCCATCGTCAAGTTGCACAAACACATTACCATTTAGATTAGCCTCAGTTTTAAACCATCAACCGTACAGACACCCAACATTTATTAAATTTTAAGATAATTCTTACATGGAGTAAATTTCTTCTGGTATTGTGAACTTGTAGGTAGAGGTAACAATTTTCTTATTAACATGTGTTACAAAAATTATAGATTAATTTCAATGCCTAGGAACTCTGGCACCAGGCTTAGCCAAGAGAAACAGCTGCGGCATTTATGAAAACCCTCTGAAAGGCAGTATCTGACAAGCCCTATTCCCAGATACTGTCCCTCACTTGCAAATCATACAATGCAGAGATTTTGTACAGATTAACCTTAGCGCGCTGCTCAAAGGCCTCGACCTTTGAGGAAAAGTAAACTTAACCAACGGAAAAGTCATAGCCAAATGCTGCAGAGATGCGGCCTGTCTGAAAAGCCCAACTAGATGTTTCAAAGTTTCAAAATTCAATACGGCCAATACAATTCCAAGTCCTTTTCTACAGTGCATGGCTCTCGAATTAGAGTCTTTTCAAGGACCGATCATCACAGGTGGTGTTGGGGGATCTGCGATGCTGATTATCCGATGGCCAGAGACTCAGGACAGACGAGATGGTGGCAGAGAGGCCATTTCAAATGTAGTTATTAAATATTTCCAGGCATGCCTTAAATCCACGCTGGGCCTAATGCTGATCACAAACTGACTGTTCACAGTGAAGTATCTTCCTCGGAGAAAAATCCGTGTATTACAAATACTTGGTCAAGAAGGAAAACGACCCCAACGTTAACGCCAAGCAGGTGTTTCCACATTTGCTGCCTCATTTAAACCTCACCATAAACCTGTGAACTGGACACTTTTACCCTCGTTTCTCACTTATGAGCAGGCTCGGATAGGGCTTCTGACTCCTCCCAGACACGTCAGTACACTGCCCCGTGGCCTCCTCTCTCTGGGAAGCTAGTGCTGCAAGGCACCAAATGGAGGCACCATCTCCAAAATTTTCAGCAAAAATGGTACATCATTAGAAGCATTTTAACTGCTTGTTTGGCCACGTGGACTTCTTAATTGCGCAAAGGTATTTTTTAAATTCCTGTTAAGCACAAACAAAGTGATCTGATATGCTAGTTTCCACATCTAATGACAGCATCACATGCCACCACCTGAGACAGGAAAACAGCAGTATTTCACACGATAGCAGGGAAGGCCGAGTGAGGCCATGCTTCTGCAATGGGATGTCAGTTACAGGGACTAAGCGAAATAAATGAAGGCATTCTTCAAGGTGAAATGCTACAGAGAGACCTGAGATTCCACGCAAGGAGCATATGTGTCTGTGTGTAAAGACTCCTTTTTATCTGTGTCAACACTGGGGGATGCTGAATCAAAACATCCATAAAAATAGCTGAAATTTTGTTACGTAGTATCGGAAGAGTCTCATCCGATCACATGATCACATTAAGAGATTGTTACTATATTCAAGGGAAACATGTTTCTAGACTCTAACCAGAAAGCAAGGGAGGGGCGCCTTGGGCGGCTCAGTCGGTTAAGTGTCTGACTCTTGGTTTCAGCTCAGGTCGTGATCTCATGATTTGTGGGTTTGAGCCCCCCCACCCCCCAGTTGCGCTCTGCACTAACAGTGCAGAGCCTGCTTGGGAGTTTCTCTCCGCCCCTCCCCTGCTGTCTCCCTCAAAAATAAACTTAAAAAAGAAAAACCCCAAGGGTATGAAAAGAATACTAGCTTTTTTCTTATTATGTTGCTGTTGATGTGTTTTTAAACAAAGAGGTGGTTTATACATATATTCATAGGAAACTGGCACCAGCTAATATACTATTGTCAAGATTTTTCTGTACAGTAAAATCATCTCCTCTAAGAGACTCACACTAAAATACTCCTCCCCCCCAAATAGAATAGTTTGGGTATTCCTTTGTCATTGATAGCAAAGTGAATCTTTAATCACAACAGATTATTACACTACTTCTGGGAAGTGCAGGTCCGCTGAGAGGGCACGGGGAAAGGCAGAGACCCTTGGGTGGAAGTACGAGAGAAATACTCCCCTCCCTAATAGGATACACGGTGGCTGGGAGAATCCCTGTTTTGGCCCCCCTGACCCTCCTTCCTCGGTTTCTGTTACAAACCGTGTCAGCAAGCAACTGAA
Organism: Paguma larvata; assembly: GCA_030068075.1. NCBI lineage: Eukaryota > Metazoa > Chordata > Mammalia > Carnivora > Viverridae > Paguma > Paguma larvata. The sequence continues at coordinate 16,726,121 of CM057835.1, forward strand.
GACAGCCCCTGAAGCTTCCCGAGCGCCCGGTGTATTGTTACATCCACAGTGGACCTTGGACACTTGACATTAATGGGATCAGAGAACTTAGCTGGGAAAATGCAGGACCTAGCTGTCACTCCACCTGAAACTGTGTGGAACGGGGGCACCGGTGCTAGCAAACGGTGATCCTACTTGCTTGGAAAAACTCGAGTACAGTTAAGCAGTTCATAACCAAACCAGACAACTCAAAAACTAAGAAAATAAGTTCTCCTTTCAATGACTGGTTCATAATGCCACAGATGGGATGGCTCAGTTCTAAGCCCTCTGAAACATCGTAACGGATGACTGCCAGAACCAATTCTACTGTAGCCAATGGGTGGCGGACCAGATGGAAAACCATCAGCACAAGGGGGTTCCGTGTATTTTTTTCCCCCAGGATCCTAGCCAGTTAACGTTTTCTTGAAGGCATGCTACATTGGAGATTTATTCCTGACAGGATGTTTGGGAGCTGAGGCACAGAAAAATACTCAACAGGACAGCCTTGCACTAAGGTCTGAGGCAGAGACTGTGCAATATGAGCGCGTCTGTGAAAGGAATGCTGAGTGGTCTGCCCACCGAAGCGAGATTTCTGATGTCATTTAAAAACCAGACTGCAAAATATTTTAGTCAGTTTTTCACGTAACCTAACAATGAAGTACGCTTCCGACCAAAGCAGCGGATATGTGAACGATGAAAAAAGCCTGGTGGCAGCCAGACTGTGGACGCCCAAGTGAATGTTTCCCCTCAAGATAAATGAGGCGAGGGCCACTGCTGCCTACGCTTAACACCCCTGCCCGCAGGAGACGCGGACCAAGCGCTGAACGGGGCCGACGGTTTTCTTACGTGACGAGTTTTGTTTTTGCTTCGTAAAGAAAAAAGTCGTTGCTTAGAAAACACCAGCTGCTTACCAACCACTTACTAATTCCTGTACATGAACAAAAATACACAGGTATACAAAAATTCACATACGAAACCACACCTATAAAACCATGACCGAATGTGCTCTCAAGAAAAGCTCTTTATTCTTGACCTTAAGTTTCCAAATTTGAGGAAATTTGTTTCCTACTTTAAGAGCCCTTTCGAGTCAGACGAGCCCTTGTATCAAAGACCCCACAAACTTTAGTGTATTCTATTTGTTTCCTGATTACACTAGAAATCTCAAGCCAAAGGAGACTTGAGTTTTATAAATCCATCTGACTTCGACATCTGATACAAAATGACTTAAAGTTTTTGGTAACAGAACTGAAGAGTTAACAAAACTTTAGCAATGCAGGGGTGCCTGGGTAGCTCGGTTAAGTGTCTGACTCTTGTCTTCGGTTCAAGTCATGAACTCACGGCTCGCAGGTTCAAGCCCTGTGTCTGGCTCTGCGCTGTCAGCAAGGAGACTTCTCTCTCCCGCTGCCTCAGTCTCAAAATAAATGATAAACTTAAAAAAAAAAAACCTTTAGGAATGCATTTTGTTTATCAAAGCTCAGCTGGTACGTGATCCGAGTTCAGCACAGAACCGTATTGCCCAGTGACGCCTACAATGGTTGTGATACGCTTTCTTGGGATGAAGGTTAGAAACATTGTAATATCAAAATGCTACTGAAATTTGTACGATTATATAAAAATGGTATCCGTTCAGATCAAGACTTGGCACTCAGACATGTCTTAACAAAAGGGTTAGAGATTAAAAAAAAAAAAAAAAGATGTATGGAAGAGAACATTAAAAACATTTATATAATACCAGGAAAGATATCGTATTTGCATTTAGCATCTGATTACTCCTTTGAAACAGTGAAAATAAATGATGGAGCAGTGTGATAAAGATCGCCTGAACCGCCAAAAACACTTCTGAACACACCGCCATAAAAGAGGATACAATTCCATAGTAACACTCAGTCATCCACTTTGAAAAGTCACAGCGCACAGCTCAAACCCAAACGAAATGTTCCCTAAATGTTTCAGGACCACATCCTCAAACCAGTCATCACATAAATCGGGGGGGGGGGGGATCCAATTCAACATATAAGCAGCGTGTTGTTTAAAGAAAGCGCTTGGTGGGTGGTGATTACTAGGGAAGAGAAAGTTAACTGATGCAACGCTTTTCATCCCACTCTAACCCATGAAAGCTGCAGACTCATCGTTTGCTTGAAGTCAGCAGCTGTCTTTCTGTACTCCATTTCACGAAAAGGCAGACTGCAGGAACACACAAGAAATAAAGGCCAAAATCTGTTCTAGGGCATCTGTTTCCACAGCTGGAGGCTGGGCACTCACTATTCTATATACGGCGTCCGGCTTAGACACTCAAGTGGCCAGTGTTAAGTTGCATGGCCACCACGATCTGACCATTAACAAGTCCCCAAGCCGTTTCGCCTAGCCCTGGCCCATAAGCCCACCTGCTTCAAAAACACATTTCTTACTGTCCCACAAGTGTGACTACGCTCGTTCAGTACTCCTTAATGGGACAAAAACCCAAAGACGGTAACTTACATAAGCAGGGCCGACCCTCTGCAGCAAAAAGGCCATTAGGAAGAACTGATCAAACTTTGGCACTTAGTTAAGAGACTCCACTCAAGTTTTGCAATATTCCCTTGCCTTTATTAGACCCGATCATTTTTAAATAAAACCGTCGTCACAGGCTACGTGTGCAAGTGGCTTTTAAATGCATAAACAACGTTAACGCATCGGGTCACCGGCAAATTAATTTAAAGTAATAAATTTTTAAAATTCTTCTATTCAGAAGGTGGAAAGAGCGGGGTGGTGCAAGGACCGTCTGCTCTTCCAAATGGTTATTTGACTTTTAGGATCTAAAGAAATGGTATCTTCTTAAACGCTAACTAGTTTTATGGGCCTCTACCAACTACCGGGCTACAAATCATGATCTCAGAGCTTCGCCAGACATTGTTACATTGGCCAGAGGGAGGGAAACTCCCAGAAAGGAAGAGGATGAAGTCTGTTTGAATTAGGCTGCCGAAGAAGGCTTCTGGCTTGACTCAGTCCCCGCGGACCTGCGGTCACACAGACACGCACGCCAACTTACCGGGGCGCCGGCTGCCGTGGAACCAGGGCTACTGCCGTCATTCTCCTCGGGGTTCTGGGGGGCTTCTTCCGGCCCCCGAGTCACGAGAATTCTGAAGTGCTGTTGTCCCGCATTTTGATCCTGCCTGATCTTAAATGTGCAGCCCTGCCCCTGTGGCGTCCTTTCCACCGAGTTCGTCCTGTGGATTTCGGGAGCCCCCCTGCGGCCCCGCGGCGGCGTCTCCGGGTGTCCCCGCTCTTCCGTGGGGCTCCCGCGCTCCGCTCGGGGCTGCGTGGGGTACGAGGTGCTCCTCTCCAGCCGGATGCGGGGGTACCTCACCAGCCGGTCCCCCTTCGTGCCGGTGAAGCCGAAGTTGAAGTCCCCGCCCAGCCCCGGAGCGCCCGGTTGTGGCTGCTGCAACTGGAAGACGAAGCAGCGCTTCCCGAGCTTCCGGAAGCATCGGGAACGTGCTGCAGGGACCAGCGCCTGGGCTCGGGCGCCGAAGGGCTGCTCTGGCCGTCGGCCCCGAAGGACGTCAGCCTCACCTGGCGCACGTCGGCACTGGAGGCGCGGTGCTGGATCGCAGCCCTCCGCCGCCGCCGCCGCCCTCGGGGCCGTCGCGGGCGGCGGGGCCCGGCGTGTGGCGGCCGCACGTGCCGTTGAGCTGCGGGCCCGGAGCCCGGGCGGCCCTCGGGGGCGAGCTCCCGGGGGGCTCGGGCTCGGGGGACTCCGGGCCGGCGGCCGGCGGCGCTGAGCCCGCGTCGCGGTCCGGGTCCTCGGGGGGCGCGCCCGCGTCCGGGGCCCCGTCGGCCGCCTTGCGCTGCAGCGAGATCTGCACGGACGAGCTGCGCGTGGGCCGCGCGTCGAGCGGGCCCAGCAGCTGCGGGATGAACATGGACGTGCTGCGCTTGAGCGCGCCCACCGCCTCCTGCAGGCCGCCGCCGGCCCCCGCGCCGTGCTGGGCCAGCGCGTGCGGGCCGCTCCTGCGCGGCAGCGTGTGGAATGCCATGAAAAAGTCGTCTTCCCGCTCCTGCTCTAGGATCTCGGACTCGGGGGCCGTGTTGCTGCGCCCAGAGCCAAAATGAAACCGAAGCCGATGGGCCATGGTGCCCAGGGGGGCAGGGAGGGAGAGGGCGAGCGGCGACAGCAGGCCCGGCGCGGCCAGAAGTCAAAAACCGAAGACACAAACTCCAAGAAAAAGTGTCCCATCTGCCAAACCGTTAGCACTGCGGCACCAAGAGCGACAGATAGCAGAAATAACCCAAGTGGCAAGCGGCATTCCAGGCATGATTGGATAAGAGCAAAAAGCTCTCATCCACACTGTGACAGAGGGTAGGATGGCCAGAACCACATGACCACGGTCTCCCCCTCCAATGCCAGCTTGTGGACTTAGTGGAGTTTTCCCCCCTCTCTTGCTCTCATTTTTTTTTTTTTTAAACAGCAAGAGCCTGAAACAGCACCTTCCCAGCTGCTGCTTTTCCATCAGACAGGAGTGGCCCCAGCGGGGAGCTCTCACAGCTGACTAAGGCAGCAAACACAGTCCAAGCCATGCTGCTGTAAGTCTAAACCGCATGGAATTCAGGGGACAGTCCTTTCCGAACGAGGCAGGGCGCTGGAGTCTCTAACCAATGCCGGAGACCCGGCGCTGAACACATGAGCAGGCACGGTTCTTCTCCCCACCTCCCCAGGCAAGCACAGAACGGCGAGGAAAAATGCCCGGGCAGCAGGAAAACCCTTTCATGAGCATTGGATATTATGTTTCTCTGTTATTTATGAGATCACCACATTACCACGATGGAATGCAAACTAATAAAAGGTACTATAAATATGATTACACACCCCACAGGACTAGTGTCCCTTTATGCTAAATAATTAGACCATGATCTACAAGTAACAAAATAGCTGAGTGGAGGGAGGCACAACTCAGAACACTGTCAGTTAGCTGTCTGCCTCCTACCTACTACTGTATTTTTCATTGAAAAGGGCTGGGGGTGGGGGGCGATCTCACATATAATATGACTGTCAGACATGAAGGTACCAGAGACGAGGAGCCCAGCTGGAGAAAACATTCTCATCTATGCTAGATGGGAGGGGGAAAAAAAAAATCACTGTCAAACCTCCCCCCCCCACCCCCCCGCCCCTATCCCCACCAAAAAAGGAAGGAAAATTGAAGAAGGGTGTGAATGTGGTTTTTGTAATGAGTTAACTTAAATACCATACAGAAAAGAAGTCTGCCCGGAGCTGTTTTCCGGTGAGAAGTCAGCAATATCGCAAACATGGAATCTTACCATTTTTGTGAAGGGCCAAAAAGAACCTAAGTAATAAAAGTCCAAGTACAAAAAAACTGCCGTCGGATTTGTAGTCCATTTGGATATATTCTGCGTGTTTGAAACGTAACTATTTTCCGGGATCCGGAAACAGCAGTTATTTAACAAAGAAGCTTATTTAGGAGGGAGTAGAAAATGGGAGGGAAAAATACCAAGCTGTAAAGAGTGACAAAAAGTTTATTTTAAAATCCGCAAAGCAGGACTTTGTCAACAGCTCTGGAACTGAGGGTGTGGAGATTAACCCTGTGTTTACATACATCCAAACCTGTTCTCTAAAGGCTGTGTTTGAAATGCCCCCCCCAAAAAAAAAACAAACACGATCTCCATGAGAGAAATGGAAGCTACTTTGTTTAATGCTGAAACTGCCAAGTACGGCTACAGTCATGGGATTATTTTAGCTGGATTAAGAGCCAAGGAAGCAAGGAACACCACCAGCGGCATTCAGTGCCTGGTTAAGACTCTGCAAACAGCCTGGGGGCAAAGCTAGGGCGCAATTCTGCACATCAAGTGGATATTCATTCGCACCTGATTTCTTAGAGCTGTGCTTTCAAAGCCCCTTTGGGTTTGGTGGATAGTTTAGGGTCCACAGCAAGGTCATCTCCATATCAGTCATTGTTTCAGACAATGGAAATGGGATACATTTTTTACATATTTTTACAGCGAATTTCTCTTAGTAAAAAGAAAAATAATGAATTACAACACATGTGACAAGAGGTCATTTTTCCTCCATTCTGAGCCTTTCTTCACTTTGGAGAGGTGTTATTCTCAAGACCTGAGAGAGTAAGGACCAGTCTGTGGATGTATCTATGTCTCTATGGACTGACACTCTACTTACTGAACTGTTGTCTGATTCAGTGTTTGCTGGATAAGACACGGAGTGCTAACAAGTGCGCCCTCATCTGAATCCCTCATTCAGTTGAGTACACACAGTACTTCGTACACACAGCAAAAGTGGTTTAGTTATTTGGCACTACTCCTCCTCACCCAAGGTAAGAAACACTGAGTTCAATGTGAAGCCATCAAGACTCCATATATTTTAATAGAAAATGCACCAGTACAGTAGGCCAGGGTCGGTTGGCTTTCCGATTTGGAGAATAATACCAAGCCCAGGAGATTAAATAGACTTCCAAGTTCTATGAAAAGGGTAAAAGGCCTGGCTATTCACCACCACTGGCCTGAGGACTTAGGAGAAAGATTCCACCACGGTGCTACCACTGGCCGAAGTGTTTAAATTATGTCCTGGCTCGAGACCTCACTCGTCTAATGTGTGAGGGCACAGAGTTAACTCTGTATTTTAACGCTCCTCTTCAAACATTCGAGTAAGTTCAAGCTACTCAACAACTTGGGAGTTACTGCTGAAATCAGCAGCAAGAAGGATTCATAAGAACACTCTTTTGCTTATTTCACATTTTTATCTAAATTCTAGTTAATTAACATATAGTGTAACAGTGGTTTCAGGAGTAGAGTTGAGGCATTCATCACTTATATACAACACCCTGAGGCGCCTGGATGGCCCAGTCGGTTGAGTGTCCGACTTTGGCTCAGGTCATGATCTCACAGTATGTGAGTTCAGGCCCCACGTTGGGCTCTGTGCTGACGGCTCAGAGCCTGAAGCCTGCTTTGGATTCTGTGTCTCCCTCTTTCTCTGTCCCTCCCTCGCTCATGCTTTGTCTCTCCTGCTCTCAAAATAAATAAAACATTAAAAAAAAATTTAAATACAACACCCAATGCTCATCCCAAGTGCCCTCCTTAATGCCCATCCCCCAGCCAGCCCATTCCGCCGCACCCACCACCCTCCATCAACCCTCAGCTTGTTCTCTATAGTTCAGTGTCTGTTTTATAAAGTTTGCCTCTTTGTTTTTTTAAACAAGAACGCTCTTTTTAACAAAGACATATACACAAGCCTCATGGAAAGTAAATTTGAATACAACTGACAACAGACTACAGTGACTTATAATATCACTTCTGAGAGTTCCTTCAAGGCTTACACAGAACGTAATTATGTTCATGTTCATAACTGAAACATTTGGCTTGGGGGTACCTGATGAATATACTCTAGTTAGCGGGTTCTGCCAAAATGCTCTAAGCCAGATTTGCTTCTGAAGTTTCATTTTTAAAATGAAATCTCATATATGTTATATAAATAGATATGTAATATGTCCATATCTTACCTATCAGTCTATACATAGAATATCTGTATGAGTTTTACATTTCAGGCGTATCTTTAGTTCTTTAAAGGTACTTTCTATGAATTTCCCTGGAGAAGGTACCAGTTTTAAAATACAGCTTAATTTTGCCTGCTAAATATAGATACACTTTTTGCTATATAATGTTAATTAGATTTTTGCTTTCCCAAAGAGAATCACCATGGATTTGCTATTGAGTGGGTAAAAGGGTTGCAGTCTGGCTTATATTTAATATGCCTCAAAGGTTAATTTATGTGAGTGATGGCTTCTTGACAGACGTGCCTACTGTTGGGTACGCGCGACGTAACGGCTTAGGCACAGGGTTTGATACGTCAGTAGTACAGATTATGATGAAAACATACATATATACAAATACATTTGTGTCCTAGCCATACAAAAACATTTGTCAGAATCATTAAACAGTAATGGATGAAGACAGTGTTGGGGGGGGGGCATATGTACTATGAGAAATACAACACAGAGTTCTAAAGGACGCTGCTTTGAAATTCGGTTTTTAAAAAATGAAGCAAAAGTCAAGAGCTGGGACCCACTTACCAATCTGTTTTCATCAAATACTTCAAACAGGAGTCTGTGATTAGATGGGTTTACCTATAAAGGGGACAAAAATATTATTTTCAAAAATGGGCAGGAATGGTTCAAGGGATAAAATAAGACAAGAATAAAATGCTTCATAACGCACCCAGGTCATTTGTGTAATCTAAATAATTAACCTACTCTTTTGTAAATCCTGTATGTACTAAATCACATTTTCTATTACTGATTTCTGTATTATTCTACGCCTAATATTTAGGCGTATTAGAAGAAGATGCTTTCGGCTGCAAAGAAAATTTTAAATAGTTTGAGGGAGTTTCTAAATCTCTACGAAGGCATGGAGACCAAGGTGACATCGTCACAAAGGTCTAGGCCTGAGGAAATCTCTTAGGCCTATAATGATAATAGCAATGACAAAGATGCAGAAAAAAGCAAAACGAGCTACTTATCATTGCATGCTTATTTTTTAAGGTGCTGTCTCCTTATTAAATATTAAAAACACATGATCTCCTTTAATCCTGACAGCAACCTATGATGTAGAGTTGTCCCCCCAATCTTGCAAATAAGGAGCTAAAGTAACTTGCTCCAGAGCCCACAGCCAGTATGCACAGCAACTAAGAATCCCAACCAGGTCCGAGCAGCTGGTCTCCAGAGCCCGCGCTTTGAAATTGTAGAGAGAACAGAAATAAAAGATGTCCCCACTTCCAGCAACCACGGGTCAATGTCTGAGTTCCTGGGCTTTCAAGTATGTTGTTGCTTCTGTCTAGTTACCAAAACGTCACCAAAATGGCGGGAAGCGTCATTCTGGCTCAATGACCATCTATTAATTACCAATCACACATGAGGCGTGCCGGTGAGCGCTCTCATTTACAGGATCGCATGCAAATCCTGAAAACTACCCGATCCAGTGAGGACTTCTCTCTCCTACGTGAGAGGTAAGGGACCCACAGAATGCCAGTGCTCGGATGGAGTTCCAGGGTCACAAAGGCTGTGAGTGGTACAGCCAGAGATGGGACTCAGGTCTACTGTGATGAAGTCTGGGCTGCCTCACGTTGGGAAGTGGGACAAAATAAAAGTTTGACAACACAGCACAGAGCGTGTTGCGGGCTTCTGGCCCCAGGCCCTGCCCTCAGCTTAGTGATGGAGTGATCAGCTGGACAGGGGGTTTAGGATCTGTCTAGAAGCTCTGAGAAGGTGGTACTAACCAATGCCTCCGCGGGCTGCTGTAGGAGTGGTACACAGTAGGCACTCAACAGAGATTTGTGGAATGAATAAAACAAAGCCCCCTCCTTTTTTTTTTTAAAGCCAAGAAAAATAGAATTTACAAACAACTATAGCCAAGATAAGTTGACAAAATCTTGGATGCGCTAAAATTTACATAACTGTGACCCAGGTGTTAAACTAAAAGGGGTCTAAGTAATTTGGAGTTTTACAAGTGGAAAGCTGTATTTGAGATTTAACTAAGGGCCAATAACATCTCTCTGGCCCCATTAGCTTTTCAGCCCTTCACGAAGTAATTTAAAATGCATCTGGTAGAGGCTACACATAGGATCTACCGAGTATTAAAATATCAGTGCCATATTTCAGCTCTGGAACATAATAGAAAACAGACATTGTATACAGTAACATAAGTTTGGAGCACATGGAATACTATTGTGATTGAAAGGAAAAAATGAGGACCAACTGTAATGGGTCTAATAGTGATATCGTTCTTTGGGAATATACAACAATCCGCAGATCTCATCTGGGGCATTTCTGGAGGTAAAAAAGTTTTTAATATCACAGCTACCCAGACAAAATACATATATTTTGGAGAGAGAGAGAGAGAGAGAGAGAGAGAGAGGGAGAGAGAGAGAGAGAGGGAGGGAGGGAGGGAGGGAGACAAGAAAAAAAAACCAAACACCCTTTCTTTCCATTCAGTAGCTGAGCAGTTTAGTATTTCCAAATTTTTTGGTACAAAAAATACAGGAGCTACCACAAAAACTCCTTGAATAGTAACCTCCGTTAATTCACAGAATTCAGTTGTTTCTACATATAGCTCTCCTAGGTGTTAAATATACAAGGTTGGGGAAATTTTACTGAATACAGTGATATAAGCAATTTTATACTACACTCATACATGCACGCCACATATTCGAATTATAAAACTCTCCCTTCCTAACTGGAACAGGACTGATAATTTTTAGGATTCTTTTTAATCATGTTGCCTCTATTTTTTTTAATCTCTAAAATCATAATCCATGTCTCATAGAAATAAGCCATTGTTTTATTACATTTTACCTTATTTTTAAAGAAAACTGAGTAGAAAAGCTAAAATATGGTACTTCGATAACTTTCTTTTTACTTCTCTCAAACAGCTCCAAATGAACTAAGTCCAGATTTTGCTACCCCAAGTTGGTCTTGAAAATTTAGGCCACATGAGGTGGCTACCAGGCCGGGTCTTTTTCAAAAGGAATTTCACATAAAAATGTAACAGCTTCCACTCAATTTGGACCTACTGTGATAAGAGATCAATCTAATTATCAACAACAATTATTATTACAAGAGAAATGATAAACTTACTCTAAAATAAAATTCTTCATTCCACTTTGGGTTCAGCGTCTGGAAGAGAAATTATCTTGTAATATCTTTTTCAGTCTTTGAAACATGAACAGCTACTAGTACAAGTCAGTCCATATATATGCTTGAACATTTTTTCTGATTAAAAGTAATTAGCTAAGAGATCTTCAAAATGGCAATAAAAAGAAGCAGTCAGTTATCTGAGACTATTCTAGAAACCAAACTGGATGGGAAGGGATGTATTTATGCAACAGATGATCCATAGAAAAAGAGACCACAAATTGTGTGCTATCCATCAGAAGGAATAATGTCAGGGGCCCACAAAGAGCCATCATCATGAAAATATAAACATATCCTTCAAGAAATTCACATTGACATCATTATTTCATCAAGAAGGACATGAACTTTGTTCACTTCCCTCAACCTACCACACATCTGTTCTGGAGAGCAAGGAAGCAGGTGGCAGAGGGTGAAAGTATTCACTATTTATGTAAATACTGCAATCTGAGGAATAGTTCATAAAGAACAATACTGATAATCAGATTATAGGACATGAAAAAGAAAATCTGCCAAGTGTGAACCAAAAGTGAATTTTCCCTCCAAATAACCAGTTTTTTAAAGAATCTTCACCCCTCTGCCCTCAATCCTTCTCTATCCATTCCTCTGTCTGTCCATCCATCTCCATACCCATCTATCTGAATATTATCTCACAAGGACATGGAAAGGATACTTTTGTCCTCAGTATGGACAAAAAAGGGACTGCAAGCATCCTTTGAAATGAAGATGAAACAGACACTGTGAAAGAATACACACATACACGTTTATGCGCTTAGACACGCAGAACACTCAAGTACATCTCTCAGAAATTATACCTAAAACCCGAGACTGAAAAATCACCACCTCACCGAAGGCTGCGCGCATTTTTAGTCTGAACGAGATCTGCCTTTATCCGTCTATTTCTTTCCACACACTAGTACACGAAGGAGTGGAGACCGAACACAAATGAAATGCACCATAAAAAACAACAAACAGAATTCACACAACACCGAACTGGCTTTTTTTTTTTTTTTTTTAAACTCAACATTCGGCCCACCCACAACACAGCTCAAAAGGGAATCCGATCCGGATCCGAAATGATGGGGCTTCATACTTTTCGCTATGAATGGAGCCGGGGATGGGAAGGAGTGGCGGGGAGCAGAGAAGAAGAGAGAGGCACCAGGAGGGGCAGGGCAGGGCAGGGCCTGCCGGGGGCTGCTGCTGTCCCGGACGCGAGCGGCACACAAATGCACGGGCAACAGGCAAAGGCCAGGTGAGGGAAGGGCGCGCGAAGGACCAGGCGGCCGGCCACGAGGCAGGCGGAGGACAGCGGTTCCGAAAACCAAGCGCGCGCGCAGCACAGAAATACTAACCCGGAGGCAGCGAGCGATTGAGGCTCGGCGGCCCCGGCCGCGGCGCTCCACCCGCTACCAGGGCCCGCCCCGAGCAGGAAAAGGCATCTCCGTGTCCCCGGTCGCCGCGCGGCCCGGCCCGGGGGCTGTGGTTCCCCCCACTCCCTCCGCGTTCGTGCACCCAGGCTCGCCAGCGCCGCGAGGCCCCGCCAGGCGGGCGCCCCGCTCGCCGCGCCGCCGGCTGCAGCAGGGACAGCGCCCAGCTCCGGGGAACAATGGCCTCCGTGCTTCTTGGGAGTCCTCCCCGCTAATCCAAACACCGGCGCCTGTTTGCAAAACAGATTTTTAATGCCGGTCACAGTGCCAGGTGGAGGACGCTCAACAGTAAGCTGTGCCTTCTATGGAATGACCCCCGTCAAGGAGCTCCGGTGTCTGCACAATAGCAGGAGAGTTAGCATTTTTTTAAAGACACCGTGTTCTCCAGGAAATGCTGGTCACATAAAGCATTAGACTATCTACCCTGCAGAGGTGATAGTGATAGGAAAAACAGTAGTAATGGATACACACTGAAGCAAAGATGAAAACAGTACTTTTGAATAAAAAAAATCCTACACTTTCAATAAATGCCCCCAAGTCTGGAGTAAAAGCTTGTATTTACACACACAAATATTCAGCCACACACACACACGGAAACATGTAGATGAACTAAAATATAATTATGGAAACATCTTTAATGAAATCATGTAAGATTTAGAAAATAGATACACATAAATGTATAGTTTGACTGTTACTGTTTTTATGGAACTAAGCAAATATTTTGCTTCCTTTGGTAATACTGGCTTCAAGTTAATTCCTTTTGTGCATACCAATCTCACAAGCCACTCTGCTCCATTAAATGCATTTTAAATTATTTTAAATGTCTTTATGAAAAATAAGTCAACCAGAACAAATCCTTGCTCTGCTGTGTATTCTTTGCAGAAAAAAAAGACTGCTACTTGTCATAATTCTTATTTTTAAGACTATTGTTTTTAAAGTCATTTAACTAAAAGCCAGAATGGCTATCTTGAGTTAATGCTGAAAAACTTGGTCTATGTTAAATTTATAGATTTAATACTGGGAGATGCTTACAGTAAAAATATTGCCAGAACTTAGAGTATCAACCTCTACACAGCCAAAGTGCTTAATGTAATTGGATTAAGTTATGACTTACATGAAATTTAATTAAGGATGGGTACCTACCTTTTTAATTGTTTTTGTCTGCACCAAAGCGAGTTCTCTGTTCTCATCCGCTACGTACAATGAAAGTTTCACATACGGATCACTGTAAGAAAATATTTCAGGATTTAGAGGGATGTTACCTTTCATTTAAAAAGATACAAGAAGAAAGGAGGTGAAACCTAAATGAAATTGCGAATATCAGTTAATGACCCAACTTATGTAAATTCTACAAATAAGCAGTCACATTTTTAACATGCCTACTAAGGAAATTCATAAGAAAAGTTTCTATCAACAAGAGTCAATGATACTTATCTAAAAGCAAAGCTACCATGAAACATACACTAGCTTTTAATCTTTCCCATTAATTCAAAAGAACTAATCTGCCATATTTCTTTCCCTAAACAGATTCTGAAAATATTACAAGAAAGATTATTAAAATGGCATACAAAATTTTCTCAGACTAGCAAAACCTAGCCAAACAATTTGCATCTTACTTATATTCTCATTTCCACTATATAGGTAAAAATTATTGTTCCTTTAATGAAGGTACACAAAAGGCATTCATCATCTAAACCAACACCTATCATTTTACAGATTAAAACAAAAACTCAAAACCAAAAGAAGAGCCCAGGAAATCAACAGATTTGCCCAATGTTATAGATGTCAGTAAAGTCTAGATTAACTGAACACTTTTAGCAAGAAGTATATTTAAAGAACTACTTACTGCAGACTTTCTCCTAAGATTCTAATTAAGTCTACTCACATGTTCTGGAAGTCTTACTAACACTGGGATAGTTCAAATCTAGTCTAGCTATCACTCTTTAAGTGTTTAAAAATCCAGGTTCTTCTGTTTCACACCAGAGATCCTGAAAATCATAGATATGGCTCTCATGTATACAACCCCCAAATTTCCACTCATCTAATTACAAATGATTTATTTCTATCCAATTTGAAAATAATCCTTTAGTGGCTATGCCACGACTATTAACCCTTACTCTGCAACTTCTAGGATATTTCCAAAGATTACACAGAGCATCACAAAATATTTTAAATTGATTTTGTATTCAATACCTCCATAAATATGCCATGAAATCCTTTAAAGAAAGAGAAAGGTGTAATATAGTTAAGTTTGGTAATAACAGGAGTCAATATCCAAAGCAGAAATCAAAAAAGTCAGTGAAAAATAATTGTTGGTATATACAGTGTTACCCATAAAATGCATCTTAATGGAAGTCACAACACATCTCTTGCAAAAAAAAAAAAAAAAATTGAAAACCAGCAACAGAATCTGCTTGGTTATATTCTATTATCAGGAAACATTTTTAACATTCTGATTTAGAAGAAGGTATTAGTCATCTTTTGCCTCTTATCCATAAATTACAGATTTATTCGATTAAAGAACGCCAAATCCAATGCACCTACTTCTCCTTATCTGGACACCATCAGCCTCAGAATAAAGATGAATGGAGAGCTAGAACCCGATCCAGGCCTAAAGACTCCAAGGGCACCTTCCTAATTAGGACCGTGGTCTGGTCATGAATTAGGAGGCAATTTCTAAGGTCAGAGGCTCTCAGACTTCAGCATAACGGAACTGCTTAGGGGAGGGGGTAGTTGAAACATGGATTGCTGGGCCCCCATCCCAAAGACACCCCCCCAAAGATCTAGTTAGTCTGAAGGGGGACCCTAGAATTTGTATTTCTAATAAAGTCCTGGTTGATGCCCTTAATATTGGAACCACACACTGAAAACCACTGTTCTAGGTAGTATTAGAAAAGACTTTTTTTTTTAGCTATAGAAACTAATTTTCTATTTCCAGCCACCAAGCTATTGCTAAAAAAAGCTCAAGGTCTGTTATCTCTGTTATCTCAAAAACAGGCTCTGAGTCGGCCACGAAGATGAATGTGTCCGTGCGCACGCGCGCACACACACACTCCCAGACCATAGAGAACACCACCATGGTGTTGGTGCTGACCGCCATCTCTTGTTTTCATGGCCCTTGGCTATCATGACTTCTTCCTGTTACCTAACTGCAATAAAGACTTAAGCATTCACTTCAGTAACATGCGCACTCCTCTACCTAAGTCATTTATTTGCTTTGGTTTGACTCCCTGGACTAGTTCACGGTAAGTGACACATGCAGCTGGAAATTGAGTGGGGTCTCTGAGTGGGACAAGGTCTCCCCGCTGTGACAGGAAGACCTGTCTATGCATGTCATGAGTGCTCAGCGAGCTAGCGGTAGGTCCTACCTAGTGTGTCTGCATGTAAGATCAACCAGGAAACTCCTTGGAATTCCAGGAAGAGAATACAGCATGAACAGAGAACCAGGAGTGTGGGAACTGGCAAAAGGAGATGTAAGTTTAAGGGGAGGGAGCACAGGGCACAGGAAGAGCTAAGGGCAAGGCTGGTGGCAGGCCACATTCACCCAGACTGGTCCCAGGCTCCTCCTCCCTTTCTGATGGTACAGCAAGTACCATTCACATCGACAGATAGTTACTGAGTACCAACCACCTTCCGAAGACTCTGCTAGGAGCGGACAGGAGTGAACAACAAAACAGGAATAAAACAACAAAGGTCATTAATGGGCATTTATGAATGGCCCTCGGCTGAGTGAGGATGATGGCACTTCCCCAAGTCAGCAAGGTGAGCGCTACTAGAGCATAAAGCTGAGCTATGGGACAGGGCGTCGAGCGTCTCCCTGAACAATAATCTATACCACCTCAACTGCGAGCACAATCGGCACCAGTGCCACCACCATCGTCACCTCCCCCACCGGCCCGGCACGTCGCCATGGAGCACCCGATCTGCGCTGTCACGCGCGAGACAGGCGCGGTATCTCACTGGACCCTGGTGCAAGATCAAGCGGTGAGAAAATGAGACCGAGAAAGCGAGCTTGCCTGAGGCCAAAGAGTAATAAGCAGGGGAGAATGGGAAGGGCCACGGGCTGCTTGCTCCGGAATCCAAACCTCCCGAGTTCGGGCGACACGGCCTTGCCGCCATCCGCTACCGCCGACCACCAACAGAGCTGGCCGGGAGGAACGCCTAGGGGCAGGAGTCCCTAAAATCCTGCCAAGCTGGAAAACATTTTGTTCTGTGACTGCTAGGATGACCTCATTTTTATCTTTGCTGTTGTAGTGTCTGGGGGAAGATCAAGATGCCCGGGCTAAGTGTCTACCTTTGGGGAAGGCCACACCCTGAGATCTTGATCTGCTTCTCGACACCCCAAATAACCAGCTGGGCACCTTGGGCAAGTCGCATTAACACGGTGAACCTCAATTTTCCTTATCTCCAAAATAAAGGGGTTAGACTAAATCAGGGGTTTTCACACTGCAGACTGGTCTTCAGAGCCTTGTTTTTGCATAACCCTCTCAGGATAACTACAGGGCTACTGTTTCCCCTGTAATCTGTTTTATATATTGGGCTTCCAAGTCAGAATTTTTTTTTTTTTTGGGACAGGGTCCTGTAATTTTAAAAAGTTTTAAACTATTAGACTGCATGATCCCTTTTAGTTAGAATATTCTGAATCTCAGAACAATTCAAACTCACTTCTCCTCACTCAGCATAACTACAGCCTAAGTAAACACAGCTTGACTACCTCAAGATACAGGAGGAACAGGGAATAAAGCCATAATCTCTACTAAGAGGTTTTCTCGGTCAGTGCATAAAGGGTGAAGCCCACAGTTTTGAGGACAAGAAATCACTCCTGACTGACACCGGGCTGAAATCTTCCAGGACACATTACCAGCTTCTAACCAATCCACCTGCTAGGTATCAAAAACACAGGACCTAAGCAACAAGCACAACACGAGAGGCACGTGTAGGTGTATGTTTGTGCATGTGAGCGTAGGGCGAGGAAATGAAGGCCATCTGGGGTTAAAACAACACCCAAACATTGGGGAAGAGGCTGGTGAGGACTTTGCTGTCCTTGGCCGGCCTTCATTCTGAACACGACATCCTGCACGAGTGGCGAGAGAAAGAATTCCATTTCCAGAGTCTTTTTCACACCTGACTCCACAGAAGCCCTCCAATAAAGACAGCAGTTCTGGAAGAATCTCTGCCCTCTGAAGTTCTACCTTGATATAGTCCATACCTTTGCTACAAAAGGCTAATTGAGTCTTTTTTTATTTTTTTTAACGTCTTATTTATTTTTGAGACACACAGAGACAGAGTATGAGCAGGGGAAGGGCAGAGAGAGAGGGAGATACAGAATCTGAAGCAGGCTCCAGGCTCCGAGCCGTCAGCACAGAGCCCGACGTAGGGCTCGAACTCACAGACCATGAGATCATGACCTGAGCCAAAGTCGGCCGCCCAACCGACTGAGCCACCCAGGCGCCCCTAAAAGGCTAATTGAATCTTGAGGTCAAGGCATAGTTCAGACTTACTCCTCCACTCCTAGACCACCAAGACGTTTAGGAAAGACACCCAAGGGGCTCGTTGGAAGCTTCCGTTCTGGGGCGTAAATACAAGGTACAGGTTCGGGGTAGAGCGTTCTGGTTTTCATGTTACTACTTACACACTGGTGGAAGACTGTGTTGTTGTAGGTAGCCATTAATATGCACTACGTTTAGAAGAACAAAACAGCGGCGCCTGGGTGGCTCAGTCGGTTGAGCATCCGACTACTGATTTCGGCTCAGGTCATGATCTTGAGATTTGAGAGTTCAAGCCCCATGTTGGGCTTCTCTGTCTCCCCCTCTGCCCTGCTCATGTTCTCTCTCTCAAAATAAACAAACTTAAAAAACTCCCACAAAACAGAATAGGTAGGGCATGGAAGGAAATGGGCAAGAAGACATCCCTCCCTCCTCCGATGGTGCTTCTCCTCCATCCGATGCCCTTGGTCATGTCCACTGATGTCTCAAATCTCAGCTGCATCACGTGAGTGACCTTCAGACAGTCGCTTCACCACTCTTAACTTTAGACTGTTCGCGAATGAACTGGGAACCGTTTTTAGTTAGTGTGGGGATCAGATAAAATTGCCTATTAGTACTGGTACCCACTCGGCACCAGACACACGGCACAAGCACCTTACCACCGCCGGCCGTTGTGCTCCTTCTGACCCCCCCCCCCCCCCCCCGCTTCTGCTGTGATTGCTGATCCGATTTGCCACTGATTACCTCCGAGAGCAAACTGGGGGCCGGCCAACCACGGCACGCCAGGTTGCAAGCCTCCTCATTAACCTCCTGCCTGTAGCTCCACGGGCACCTGGGTGGAGACAATGCCTCTGCTCGGCAAGTTTACAGCAAAGCTCGGAATTCACTCCCGGCAACTAGCTCCTGTCCTAGTGGCTGGTGTTTAGGAC
Source organism: Paguma larvata (assembly GCA_030068075.1). Lineage (NCBI taxonomy): Eukaryota > Metazoa > Chordata > Mammalia > Carnivora > Viverridae > Paguma > Paguma larvata. The sequence continues at coordinate 16,744,669 of CM057835.1, forward strand.
GGCCCAGGGCCGGCGTGAACAGTGCACTCTGAGAAGCTCAATCCCTGTGGATTGGGAGAGACCTCCGATTTCACAAACCTTTGGCCTTCTCTGCACAGTAAAGTGGTTCCGGCATCACATTCTTTCTTTTCAGCCTTTAAAAGGAGACGACAAATTGGTAGGGTTTAAACATCCTGTTTTACTGAGTGACTACTCTATTCCTGGCCAGGAGACAAGCAATGGAAATGGAAGACACTGGGCCTGCCCCATCTGAACCGGGCACGGAGAAGTAAAGCAATGACTCAGACGGGGTGTACCAGGTACCCAGGAATACAAAGCTCCACGGCGGTGGTTCCTGACCTTGTGCTCACCAGGGTTCCCTGTCATCGGGTGCCTGTCCCCACCCCAAGCCGGCCGGATCAGAATCTCCAGGGTTGAGACCTGGGATTCTGCATTTGTCAAGTGTCCTACATGATTCCCATGCACTGGTCAATCTTGTCACTTCTCCCAGAGGGGCATCTGAGCCAAGAAGGGAGGACCAAGAGCAAGGTAAGATTTCTCCAAAGGGAAGAGCATAAGCAAAGGTCCAGTGGCAGGCTGGAGCCAGGGTGTTTGGCGCAGCTGCAGCCTCGAGGGCTTGGGGAGAAAGGGCAGCTGGAGAGAGCCCCCCGGCTCAAACCACAAGGAGCCTCGTATGCAACTAAAGAGCTGGCCGCTGCCACTGGGGGTCAACCCTGGCTCCCCTTATTTGTATATAAGCTGAAAGCCTCTTTGTGCCTCAATTTCACCATTTACGTAATGGGGATAAGAGCAGTACTTTCTTTTATTATAAGGAGGCTGCCAGGAAGATTAAAACAGCAATGGTGCCTGACAGATAGTAAGCACTCCATAAACCTTAGCTGTCTCCACCATGACATCACTATTACCATGGAGTTGCTGAAAGGGAAGATTCTCGATCAGACTCATTACGAGGAGATGAAACAGCGGCTAGATAGACAGGCTGGAAGACTTCTGCGTCAAGGACTGAGAAAGGTCTAAACACAGCAAGCAGTCAGGATCAAAAACGAAGGACTGGCAGCAGCCCGAGGGTGTGTGCTCCAGACACCGGGGGGAGGTCAGGTAAGGAACGCACGCCAACTTCCAACTTACGGGCCTGGATGAACGTGCACAGTCTCAGCTACAGAACGGTCCTGGGGCTTGAACCCCTCACCGGGCCAGCAACATCACCCACCAAGGAGTGGGATGCACCTGCCGCCACGGCAGCTCCACCATTTGGAGAGAAGCCCACGAATCCCAAGGCACCGCCTGTGGCCTGGCCTTTGTAACCAAGGTCCTTTCCACAGGTCTTGAAGCGTCAGGCCATCACGCGGGAGGCCCTGGGTCTTTTGCTTCCTGCCCATGATGGTGCGTTTGTACTTAGGTCTGCAAGGGCATAGCGAATGCTGTGGTCTGTCCTCAGAATCCTAATGACTTCATGTTATTTTCGTGAGAAGTCTGAGAGTTGGAACTGGCCTCACATGTCTCTGTCTAGATTGGGTAAACCACAAAATGCATCCTCAAGGCTCTTAGGTTCCTCTGTATCTTTCACCGTATGTAAATTTCAGAAGAGAAAATGAGCAGGGAGACTTGGGCTTCTCACTCACAAGTAAGACCCCTGATACGGGCGCAGATGCTCTTTGAGGGAAAAAATCGAAAGGGGTTGTGTCGTCACCGTGTCTGTGCTTATCAGACACCAGTAACCGCATGAAATCAATGGCGAGAAGAGAGACCCTGTTAACTGGAATGAAATCTTCGGGAGCCTAACAAACTCTGAGATGCTCAACAAAAAATTCATGAGCACCTGCTCTCTCATGAGAAGTCACTAAAAAACCTTAGTCGAAAGAGCCCCTCCTGGTTTTGCAAAACTGCTGAGCAAAGGGCATTGACATTCTTGTCCCATTCGCTCCCAGCGTGGAGCCCAGTGCTGAAAATTCTGCTTCCCCTCCCCTTGGGCCTCTTTTCCACTTTTCTCTAAGGGACAAGAATTCAGAGATGGGTCTCACTCGGCCTTTGTCACCATTAAGCAAAAACAGGGAGGACAAGCCCGTTTCTCAGGGAGAGATGAAAGCAAGGCCTTCGGGTTTGCCTACTGCTCAACCTTTAGGGCCACCATGAGCGAGGACAGTTAGTCTGAGGCAGCACTGATGGAGCCGTGCTTGGCCCCCTCCGTCCGGCAGACTGAAACGCTCCCCGACAAGCAAGAATGCGTAAAGGCTAATCCTTTTGCACAGATTATTTATTTTTGTCAGACTCAACAGTCTTTGCTGAGATCCAGATATTTTAAAGGCAGCCAGGAGGAGACGGGGCAGGAGGGCAGGGGCGACTCCACTGGGCAGAACATTCAAGATGGGTTACGTTCCGGTTGTGGCCAGGTCGGAACGACGCTGCCGTGTCCCCCAGCTATAGAAGTGTCCTTCTAAGATACTTGGATATCAGAGGAATACTGAGAAAGGTCTTCATTTTTCAACCATGTTTCCCTCCTAAGGAACACCAAACTAGAACCTGAAGGAAGCAGGAATTCTTTCCTGTAACGTGAGGTTGCCCAATATGCTGCTGGGACAGCCTGTGAAAGGGTTGGGTCTCTTTCCCCTAACAGCCAAGAGCAGAAGGCTCGAGAAGCATATTACATCGTGCTGTACATCAAATTTGTTTGGACTGCCTTAACTATCTGACAAAGACTTAGCTGGCCCAGAGAAAGCCTCGCTGGAAATCCTATTTGTTGAAGATTTTCCTCATTCTTTTCCCCTGCTACTGTTGTAGCCAGTGTTGCATAAATTACTGACATCTGACATCTGTAATCAAGAAATTGCACAAAATGAGGAAAAACATTACCTAGAAAGTGTGAGAGAGTAAAACACAGGAATTTAGCAATATTGTTGAAACTGAAGATTTTAGTCTAACAAATTGTCAAAGATGCAAGGGGAAAAAAAAAGGTAACACTTTCTGAAGAGGCAGACATCTTAATATTCTACTACCGGAAAGAAACTATGACAAGGTTTCTGGAAAGCAACGAGGCAGCAGGTACCCAGTGCAAAGAGTTGATGCCTTTGATTAGATTTATGTCTAAGGATCACCCAAAGAAACAACCAGACTTGCAAGCAAATACTGATGTGCAAAAAATACTGATTACAGCATCATATATAAAAAGAAATTAGAAGCAAGCCTTTTAGCCCAATTGGGAAATGATTCAATAAATTATGGCAGAATCATGTGGTAGCATAAGAAACCATGAAAAATATGTTTTCAAATAACATTTTTAAAGTTTATTTTTGAGAGAGAGATGGCGAGAGAGAGAGAATGAACTAGTGGGGGAGGGGCAGAGAGAGAGGGAGTCAGAGGAGCTGAAGCGGGGCTTGAACTCACGAACCGGGAGATGGCGACCTGAACGGAAGTCAGACGCTTAACCGACTGGACCACCCAGGGGCCCCTCAAATAATATTTTTAAATGGGAGAAAATAATCCCAGTCTACTACTAAGGAATAAGCAGGACCTAAAAATGTGTCTAATTCTACATACATATGAAAGTAACGGAGGAAAACACAGCTAAAGTTAATAGCTCTTCTCTCTAGATAAGTTTATGAATTATGCTGGTTTTCTTCTTTGTAGGTTTTTTTCCCCTAAATCTTCTGTGAGCAAGTACTATTTTTATAAATACAAAAAAGTTCTGAAATACCAATAACAGTTACACATATGCTTCGACCATAATAAACTCTTTGACGAGGCAGTGAAACCTGTAATTTCATAGCTAGTCTACATTTCAATAAAAACCCAGAAGGGCTTCAAAAATTTTTTTCTACCCAGAAAATTGCCTTAAATGGATGACTACTGAAGATTTTTGAAAGAATATGCATATACATTCCAGTCCTTGAGACTTCACGAAAGGCATGAGACGCACTCTGAGATACATCACTCGTTACCAATAGTGGCAATGAGGTATTCTATACGATCTTTCAGCAAACGCGAGACAGCGGTGGGGCAGTTTCGAGACCAATGAACTCTTAGGTTGGCTCATAGCGGGTTAAGAGCGGCATTATGATTGTACAGCTTAGGCACGTTCTGTGAAACTGCTGAAAAAGAATACACTTTTCAATGCTTCGGTTAGGATTCTGTGGTTAGGAGCAATGAGTGACTTAACCCTGTTCCACAGCCTTTCCCATCACCTAAGCCTTGAAATTGCTAGTCAGGACCGACTCTTGGTCCCCTGCCATCTACAACAGTCGCTTGCAGGGGGAGGGGGGGCCCCAGAGAACCCTGGGAGCCTAGCGGGGGGCCAGGGGCCACAATTGCAGGCCCAGCTGTCTATCTCTAATGCATGTATATATACAGTTTGTTGACATTTCTATAGACACGGAACAGCTTCTGAAAATATTTAAGCTAAGAGTTAAAAAAAAAAAAAAACAACCAACTGTTTAAAACCAATGTTTTCTTAGTTCTAATAGTATAACTATCATTCTTTCCATTTTGTCACTAGAAAACAAAGTTTCACCTATAAATTATGAAATGCTCTTATAGTAGTCTTTATCTGCAGCATACTCTATTATGTATTTTCCCCACATCCATTCAACTATCAACAGTTAAGAAAACACTTCTTTCTAGTAAAGCTTTAACAGAGCTGAGAGCAGCTCCCAAAGCCATAAAGGAGGGAAAACAAAAACAGCTCCCTTTTCAGAAACTGTCAACTAATCGATCTAATTCCTCAATAGTCACTGAATGTCCACCATATGCAAAGGACTATGGTGGGCACCAACGGAGGAGGTCAAAGAAGCGGGTGGCAGGGGAACAGAGATAAAGAGACACCGAGGAGATGGGGCCCTCAAAGAGGTAGTCTACCCCTCCCCTCCACAGAAACCAAAGTCAGACGAGAATGAAGGCACATAATGCAAATGCTGCCTTTATGAAGTTGGCTCGACTCCACGAACTGCAAGACCATGACCTTGAGCCAAAAATCATAAGTCAGATGCTCGACCAACCGAGCCGCCCAGGCGCCCCAATGTTGTCTCTTAATATGCAATGACATCATGAAAATCTTCAGCCAAACAAGGCCATTTATCAAACACAATTACATTTATCACTAATTTCAAGTTGCCATGATAGTTCAGAGGTACTTTTCATCATTGTCCTCAACCTTTATAACTTAGTCACGTTTGTAACCTCACCAGGACTCACCCAGAATAAAGCAGTTGACAATAACCCAAATCTATGGGGGCCCTAATTTTAAAGATCCTGGGTAACTATACATAGAGTATGCACACTAAAAATACGTCAATCGGGTTCACTTTTTTTATAAACCTTAAATACTTCTTAGATGCTCTGGTTGATCACGAATTTGTGTAAGGAGTCATCTCCCCATTTCTCCCTCGATCACAGTCCCAGATATGGTTCCATGAACAAAATTTCTACTGGAAAACAAATTTTTTAAATATGCACTCATTTTTAAAACCGTATGCACACATACAAAAAGCCCTATTACTGTTACTTAGGAGCGTAAATGGTCTTTGTCAATAAATTATGTGCGCGTTTCATTCATTAAAAAAAAACAAAACAGTATAATGTCCATGGGCAGTAAATCCACGTGACAATATAGTCTCACCATAAACATGCATACTTTGGAATTTACCACACAACGAAATTCTGTCATTATCAGTCTTCGCTGATCTTAAAGATTTAAGAAGCTTTCCTACTTAACTGAATAATGAGCATAACTCGAAAGCTATATACATTTTCAGAGACCAATTTATGTCTACTATGCTTGTGCATTCACTTACCAAATGCTTCACAGAATTCACTCCTGCCTGCGGAAGTGTTATCAACTCTAAATGTTTACATAAATAAACATACCTCTGTTTTGCACAAAGGGTAATGAGCTTTAGAACTCTAAAGAAGAAAAACAGACAGGAAACCCAAGAAGTAGTTCAGGCAGAAACTCTCCGGGCGGGACAAACTTGTTAATAACAGGTGCACACATGGCTATCAGGAGAGTGCAACCCACCAGGCTCTCCCAGGTAACGATAGCCATACCCTTCTCCCCGGGATCTTCCTTCAGGCTCCCGCTGACAGAATCCTGACCTGGCTGAAAATAGGTTTCGATCTTCCTAAGGATCCTAAGTGATTGTGGGGCCTAAATGCTGAATCATCCCCGAAGAAGTTCTTTGAAAACCATACAGTCCAACTCTATTATTTATGCACTTTTTATAGTCCAGCAGATATAGAAATTTGCTCAATCTATTAACTCTCCAGGCCAGAGAAGGCAATCTACGTGGGGCACAAAGTCACTACATAAGAACTCTTGAGTCACAGAGGATACTGCTCCTATGAAAAATTAGGAGGTTGGAGGCATTTATCAAGGAAACTTTCCGACATCCCCCGCCCGTGCCGCCCATCCTGTCACAAGATGGCTCCCACCCGTCTACACTTCACCTTTGTCCAGGTACCTAACTGAGGGCTTCGATCTTACTCTCACTTGGCGGTACCTATCCTCTGATGGTGTCTGCCCTCCATAAATATTAACCAGAACCATGGAGAATACGTACGCACGCCCTGTCTGTCGTCCGCGCACTACGAAGACTCAAAGGCAGACGGTCTGCTCTCTAGCACGCAGCATCACCACACTGGCTGTGACCTGGGGATTAGGAATTCCCAGAGCAGAGATTCTCGAACTGTGGCGGCCATCGGATCACTTGGAGGGCTGACAAAAACACAGGTTGCTGGGCCCCAATCCCAGAGTTTCCGATTCTGATCCCGGGTAGAACAGAATAGTCTGCATTTCTAACAGTTTGCTCCTCTGGGCACCCCGCTTTGCGAACCACTGAGACTCCACTTTTCCTCTTTGTTCCTCCAGGATCCAGCAGCACAATGGGTCCATTCAACTCGGTAGTTCCAGCCCCGCCATCCAATCACCCCTAGAGGGCGGGAGGAGGGTACAGCCTCACCCCTCCTGGATGCCAAGGTCTTGGACGCCTGACGCTGCCCTTGTTTACTGGGGTCGTAGGAAGGGCAATCTACAAGGCCTACCTGTAATTTTAAGGAACCAGCCTGTACTGCTTTTTGTTTATTTAGAGCAAAGGTGAGTCGGTTCTTGCCTATTTAAAAACACACCATTGTCTAGTGAGAGAACGGTTACAAGTACCCTGTAAAAATACAGGGCTGTCAGGAATTCCGTTCTAAAGGAAATGGGGGGTGGGGGGGGGGGAGTCTGAGAGGAGATACTTCAGTCGGCCTATGTGACCTTACACAAGGCAGGTGGGATACAGGATACCTGCTCGTCTCCTCTCACGGTTCAAGAGAAGTCAATCCAACTCGAACGTCAAATGAACACTAAAGATATATTCTGATTTTTTTTTTATAAATTAGTTCCCTTTACCCCAAATTTATCAAGTCGGTAGCCTTAAAAACCAGATGCACAGACACAGAATGGCACTGAAATCAGCCAACGTGGGACCAGACTTCCAGGGTCCTCGCTCTTTGGGAACACTGAGGTCAGCTCCTTGGCTAATCCCACCTGCGCCTTTGGGATCGTGAAGGACACTGCTGGCCGAACAGGGGAACTTGGAACCCAATGCCAAGGCAGAATCAACACTGAGCGGTGCCAACCTGGGAGGGACGGCCAACTCTCAAGTAGAGAACTACTCAGAGAGCTCGGCCTTCGTTAACTAAACAGAGGAAAAGAGACTTTTACAGAACTCTGAAGAGAGCGTTGGTTCCCACCGCACAGCTGGGCTGTGCCTCCGCTGTCATGGTCACCGCATGCTTCGGGACAGCGGGACGGAAGGGGATACATGGAGACACGTGTTCAGCACCCCTCTGGCCGCCACAGAGATGGTCATGGCCAAGACGCCTGTGGTCTCGGGAACAAAGGTCAAGCAGAGGGAGGTGCCGTGCGGACTGGTGAACCGCGGGGTCTGGTGAGAGCAAGCCTCAGGCACACAGGGAAGCATGTGGGGACAAGAAGGGACCTGAAGCCGGCTGTGTATTTCTCTCAGCATGTCCTAGCCATGGAAACACTAACCTCTCTGCCCCCGAGCATTTACTCTGTGCCCAGCACTTTCTGTGTGATCTTTCCTTCAACCTACGTAGTAAGAGACTAAACTTCTCAAGGGACCGTGGGCCCGGATGTACCTCAGGAGCTAACCCTATGTGCAGCTCTCACTACAAGAATCTGTCTTCTCACATGCAAGACTCTGAGAAAAGGGATTCCTCCCTCACCGGAGGGTAGCGGGAGACGTAGCAGCTTCTGAAGTCTCACCAGGCAGCCCCACGAGTGGTGCCCATTCAGTGACATAGCTGCCGGGGGTGGGGAGCACCAGGAAAGCCCTGAGGCTGAGGTCTTGACCTTGGCACACACCTGAACACAGAAAGAAGGGACTCGCTCATCTTGAACCATTTCCTGGGTAATAGGCTAAATCATGCTCTCCCGCAACAAAAGACAGATAAGTTGAAGTCTCCCAGTATCTCAGAATGTGACATTATGAAATAGGGCCTTGGGGCGCCTGGGTGGCTCAGTCGGTTAAGCATCCAATTTTGGCTCAGGGCATGATCTCATGGTTTGGGGGTTCGAGCCTCACGTTGGGCTCTGTGCTGACAGCTAAGAGCCTGAAGCCTGCTCTAGCTTCTGTGTCTCCCTCTCTCTCTCAAAAAATGAGTAAAATATTAAAAAAAAATTAAAAGTAAACAAGGCCTTTATAGAAGTAATCCAGTTAATATGAGGTCGTCAGGGTAGACCCTAATCCAACATCATACTGTCCTAATGAGAGAGAAAATGTGCACAGAGACAGACGTGCACAGAGGAAGACGGTGTGAAAAACACACAGGGACAGAGGGACGCAGCTAAAGGCTCAGAGAGGCTGAAGATCGACAGCAAACGCCAGAAGAGAGAGGAGACACGGAAAAAGGTTCCCCTAGAGCCCCCAGAGGGAGCATGGCCCCGCCGACACCCGGATTGCCGGCCTCCAGGACTGTGAGACAACGCATGTCTAGGTTTTAAGCCACCCAGTCTACGGTTCTTTATTACAGCCCTAGGAAGCCAACACTCCGTTACAGCCGGTCTTTATCAGAAACGCTTGGAGCTGAATGTGTTCTAGAACTCTCTTTTTTCTCATTTTAGAAAGATGAACCGGGGTCACCTGGGTGGACTCAGTCGGTTAAGCACCCAACCTCAGCTCAGGTCATGATCTCGTGGTTCGTGGGTTCAAGCCCCACATCAGGCTCTCTGCTGTCAATGCAGAGCCTGCTTCAGTCCCTCTGTCTCCCTCACTCTATTCCTCCTCCAGCCTTTCGCTCTCAAAAAGAAATAAACATTAAAAAAAAAAATTAAAAAAAAAAAAAAAGAAAGATGACCCGGACTATCTGAATTCTGACATACATTCCCAGGAGGGGCTTGGGGCAAGACCCACAATTCAATGTTAGGTCAGCACAGTATGTATGAATAGTTCTATCAAGTGTTCTGTGTAAACGCCGGAAACCCTCAAGTCTGCTCAGGACCAATTTTGTCACCAAACAAGTTTCCTACAAACTTACAAAAATGTTCCAAGTTTCCAGGGCTTTTTGGATTTTGGAATTGCAGATAAGGGATTACGGGTCTGGTGTGCCTGGGTGGCTCAGTCAGTTAAGCCTCTGACTTTGTCTCAGGTCATGATCTTAACCACTCCTGTGTTCAAGCCCTGAGTCAGGCTCTGTACCAACAGCGTGGAGGCTGGAACCTGTTTTGGATTCTGTGTCTCCCTCTCTCTGTGCCCCTCCTCCACTTGCACGTGCTCTCTCTCTCACTCTCAAAAATAAATAAACATTAAAAAAATTTTTTTAAATCATTACAGGCTTCTACCAACTTGTAGAATAACATTTAAAATATATGTACATTAAAAAAAATTTTTTTTAATGATTTGTTTTTGAGCGAGAAAGACACAGAGCGTGAGCAGGGGAGGGACACAGAGAGAGGGAGACGCAGAATCTGAAGCAGACCCCAGGCTCTGAGATGTCAGCACAGAGCCCAACTCAGGGCTCGAACTTATGAACTGCAAGATCATGACCTGAGCCAAAGTCGGACACTCAACCGACTGAGTCACCCAGGCGCCCCCAAAATACATGTACTTTTAATGCCACCTTGTCAATCATGTTCAGACTGCTCACAAAAACATAGCTGCTGTGAAAGCCTGCAATTACTCACAGAAACAAAAGTATGCCCTCAACCTAAAAAATAATAATAATTTGCAAAGTAATTTTTAAAAAGTTTTATCTCCAAGGCTATTACACATGTAAACAAACCACTAGACACTTGACCTGCCTATTGTGCTGAGTTCTCTACTGTATCACCACAAGGCCTTTTGAAATAGAATTTTAAAAGAGAAGCAAAACAATCAACGCTTCATAGTATTATCACCGGAAGCAAAACAAGTATAATCAAGAGAGGACCAGATGGTAACGCACCCCCCCCATGCTAGCAAGAGAGAGCAGTGTCCTACGGCACACATTCCTCCCCCCACCCCCCAGCTATGCAATAAACATACAGCAGGTACTCACATTTGAACCTCCCGGGCCCATATGTTGTCAAGAAGAAAGGGAGTTTATAGAAGAAACGAAGCCTTCACCAGCATTAAATATCTCTGTGCACTTGCTTGCTCCCCATTGGCGTGAACACCAGAGACCCTTGCCGCACCGCCGAAGCCAGATGCACATGGGAGATTTTCCCGGTGGTCACACATTAAAAATCCTCCGTTAGGTCACTGGGTTAGAGAAGCCTGGATATCGAAGGACTTCTAAAGAGAGCCAAGGGTAGGTTCTAGAATTGTTAGTAGGTATTGGTCCTACCCACACCACCAGACGTCATAGAGGTGTGTGTTTGAGCGTTAAGGTTTATGCCACAAGACGACTCTGTTGTGCAGATACGTTTCTCCTTGTCGCTGTGACACTGAAGAAGCGTTAAACAATCGTGGGGCGAGAGCACACAGAACAAAGCGCACCCTTCCCATAAGAACTGTAGTGGTCAGACCTCTATTACGCTCAAATAGGACACGGGATCCTTGTTTTACCTTATGCTTAAGAATTTCTCTTAGGCACTAAGGGCAGAATCTAATTAAACCACTTGTCACCACCATCCGCACCTGTTTGATTCCCCAAATAGGCCAATCTGCTATCTTCAAAGTTTTCAGCCCCCTTGACCTTGGAGCATGCTCCCTTATGGGTGCCCATCCTCTCTCCCCTCCAAGGGAAATCTAGGTACCAGCACCACCTCGCCCCCTTCCTCCCAGAACAAACCACCCTAGACTAACCAGCCTTTCCGTGCTCTACGTTCCTCCAAGCGTGACTGTTTAGACCACTCCTTTGCCACTGAAATACGTGGCATTTCTGAATGATTAGTCCTTTCTCAAGTGTGTAAGTCTTAATTCTCTTAATTATTGATAGGGTAACTTCTTCCCAGGGTCATACACGTGGAAACGTGGTCTTGCCTGAGTTGTCAAAACCTAGATTTCTCAGCTTATCTCATACTTGCTAATGATTGACTACACACAGAATGTAGTTTCCATGGAAGCCTCCCTTTCTTTACTCTCTTCCCTTTTCCACAATGTGGGAGCCATGAGTCCTTTTCCTAGAGTGCCCTCAGTTAAAGGCTCAAATACAAAGAAACAAAATGGAGGGAAAAAAGTTTCAGTAAACCTCATCGCAGCAATAATGTTAACTGATACCAAAAACTAACAGCACGAGCCACTTTTGATTAAAAGTAGAAACTTTTAACAACTAACTTACGGCATCGACACCCACTTGTATGAGAAACTTAAATATTCAAATCTAAAAGGACACCAAAAATACTAATAGTTGAGGACTAACTTAGGGAGAAACAACAAACAAGTTAATTCCAGAAACCTTGATTAGATTGTTGATAATTACTTATCAACTGGAAAGGGAGAGCATATTAAGAAATGTGTCATGGGACGCCTGGGTGGCTCAGTCGGCTGAGTGTCTAACTTTGGCTCAAGTCATGATCTCATGGTTTGTGAGTTTGAGCCTCGGGTCAGGCTTTGTGCTGACAGCTCGGAGCCTGGAGCCTGCTTCGGATTCTGTGTCTCCTTCTCTCTCTCTCTTTGCGCCTCCCCTGCTCATACTCCATCTCTCTCTCTCAAAAAAATAATCATTAAAAAAATGTTTTTAAAGGAAAAAAATTCATCACAAGTTCACCACATGCCATTATAACTTTTTATTCCAACTGTGTCATTTTTCATGCCTTTGTAGTAGGTCACTGACTTTTACCCAACCCTAAAAAGGTTTGCAATCACCCACGTGCCTTACACACTCAGCCGAGGGGGGTGATTTTTAGTTCTCCAAACACACCAGGTCCTCCCTCTGCTATAAATGCCCTGTGCTCGCCTTGCCTGCACAGGACCCCTTTTTCAACCTTAAAGATCAGCTCAGCTGTCTCGGAGCCCACTGCCTGACCCCCGTCCCCCACTCCTGTCCGGAGAAGTCCATCAGTATAGCAATCGTCTACTTACAGGTCCGTTTTTGCTACTGGTCTGGAAAAACCCTTTCTAAGAAGCCATCCATGTCTTGGTCACTTACGTCTATAACATTGCAGTTAGTAACTGCTTTATCGGGTATCCTGATGGCCCGAGAGCAGGTTAGGCAGATGAGGCCCTGGGGAGAAGGTACTCAGGACAAATCTCCCGCTGTCCCAGAGGCGGATCCTGGAACAGCAGACCGCATCATGGAACACGTAAAGTTCACACGCTGAGCACCAGCTAGCTCTAGCGTTTTAAAGTCAGAGGCTGCTAAGGTAAGAACAAACTGGATGGAGACAAAACAGCCTCATTTGCAATTTCTTGGTTAGGTTTTCTCAAGTCACGACTGAAAACAAAGAAATTCAATGGTCATGGAGAAGCCGAAAGTGAAGGATAATCTTCTTTCTCTCAGGGAGTTTGAACAAGAGGTAATTAATGAAGGATTAAGGCGAAGGAAAACCACAGCGGAACATGTAACCGCGGCCTGTTGAACAAGGAAAGCCAGAGTGGCAATTAGCTCGGAAAAACCCGCAGTGGGTAAAAACATTTGCTCCGTCAATGAAGAGCTGTGCGGAGCGTCACAGAGCTATTCCCCCGTGGACAGACCTCCCTGCGCGACAGAAGCCGGGAGGCTAACCTGTGACCTGAGAGAAAGCACGTAAGAAAGTCTCCAATTAGACTTTCATCTCCAAGGAAGAGCGCCACCCAACCAACCCCACTACGCTAATGCAAGAAGGTGGGGCCAGGTGACCCACAGACAACTCGCTTCAAAGTATCAACAACTCAGAAGAAACCACAGCCTCCAACAGCCCCACGTTAGGCCCAGGAAAGCCCACCGGGAGGCTCCTTCCGCAGGCCCTTCCCATTCCTTCATTCAACCAGTTTTCACTGAACACCTGCTATGTCTCAGGCACTGGTCTAGGCACCTCAGAGACGCCAGGGAAGAAACGCTAAGAGTTTGCTTCCTCTGTGGGATTTACACTCCGACGGATGCAGACAGTTGGTAAGCAGAATAAAATAAGAACGTGGTAGAAGAGCACACACTTCAGAGAAAGGACTGATGCTGGGGCCTTTCTGAAAAGGTGATTTTGACTGAACAGCAACTTGAAGGAAATGAGAAATCTTTAACTGGGGGGGGGGGGCGGCAGAGGAGACCCTCACAGAAATAGAACAGGCGTACATTTGACAAAGATAGGGTAACAGCAACGCGATGAAGGGCGAGCACTCAGCAGGGAGACACGCCGGGGCTGCCTTCCAGTTCTGCCACTTGCAACCAGAAGTCATCAGATGTCATGGTCTCTAGCAGCTAACGTGGTCCAATGGTGGCCAGGCCTCCATACCCTTTCCCTTAGCACTTGGCTGCTGTCCTCCTCGGCAGGGAGCAGACCACCGGGGGCCCCTGGGGCTCCCCCTCTAAGCACAGCACAGGCACGCACACGGCCTGGGAACCTGAGAAACTCGGAGTGCGTGACCTCACGCTCCGCGATGCTGGCTTATGAACTTCGGAAGTATGGACCACGCTTCCTAAGGGTCCGGCTCTGCAACTGTTCACATTCCTCTTTCCTCTCAATATTTAGCCTCGAGCTTTCAAACAGTGACAGCTTACAAGGTTTGGTTCCATAAGTTGCTATCATAAATCCCAACTTGAGAAAAAAAAAATTATAGGAGGTCACATAACCGAACAACTCCATTTGGCAGATGACAAAACTTGTGTCGTGTCAGTGATACAGCCGCGAGTCCAACCTTCTGCCTGCGTATCTAGGCTGCCACACCTCTTATAAGAACAATTCATTCCTAATGCCACTCCACAGATGTGGGTGCCCCTCGTGTCCAATGACACCCAATGACGCTTAAACATGTTTGATGGGTGGAAACCTTTTTCCAGGAAATGCCTTTTCGTGTTGCTCTAAGATGAATGACCACTTACTCTTCTAGGCACAATAATGTATAGTTTTCCACGCAAAGGATGTTTCAAAGCATTTTTAATTTTTTTAACGTTTATTTAGTTTTTGAGAGACAGAGCAGAGGGAGGAGCAGAGAGAGAGGGAGACAGAATCCGAAGCAGGCTCCAGGTTCTGAGCTGTCTGCACAGAGCCGACGCGGGGCTCGAACCCACGAACTGTGAGATCATGACCTGAGCCGAAGCCGGATGCTTAACTGACTGAGCCACCCAGGTGCCCCTCAAAGGGTTTTTAAAGGAACCACTACCCTGCTGTTGGCCACAACTTCCATGCTCGCCCAAACCAGACATACTGGGAAGTGTCAGGTGCTCCCACGCAGAAGGCAAACAGCTCACCCACCGGTACAAGGGGGATTCCCTCCTCCTGGTTTCATTTCTTTATAGACCCTCACACTGCCTCCGACTGCAGTATCTCTTCACCTGGTTCTGGGTCACCCCCACCAGCTGGTAGCTCCCCTGGGGGTGGGGAGCGGGGGTGGAAGGGTCAGGTGACCGCACAGGTTTGTGCAGCCTGCCCAGCACCCAGAACCAGAGTGGCCCCTCAGGCGCTCGGGGCATATTTGTTGAGTAAATAAGTTTCACCTGAACCCTGGGAGGCCTGAACTCAGACTCTTAACTGGCGCATGCTCAATTTGGGAACATTTCATTTCGTTGTCTGCCCACACATCTCCCCTCCCTTAAAAAAAAAAAAAAAAAAAAAGGCAGCAGAGCCAAATATAGATGTGCCCGAGCACAACGAAAGGGCAATTCAATGATGATGCAGGTAACGCCTAGGATTAGCCCGGGGCTGACGGGCTGCTGACCGGGGCAGAGAGGGGGCTGCCGAGTCTGCGGGTCTTACTCCTCGAGACCCTCGACGGGTTATTGCTAAAGCAAGATGCTGGCTTGGTCATCAAAGCTCCCCCATCCTACGTCATGCTAAAAATCAAATTTAAATAGCACTACCCCTGCGGGAGGAGTGATCTGTCATCTGGGAGTTGCAGCTCCATGGCAGGTGACAGGGCCTCCGCGCCTCGTGTTCCCGCTCTCCTTCTCTGACACACACCCCTCTCTGCTTTACGTAACCTTTCTAGCTGTTAAGTTCTTCTTTTTCTTTGGGAACAGAGTCCCACTGGCCTACCCTGATGAAAACTCTACCTCTGATGTGTGGCTTCCCAAGAGTGAACCGAGCACTGAAAAGAACATTTTTTAAAACCAGCTAACAGGGTTAGGGGACAGGTTTGCCTGGCCTCATTACTCTGACAAACCAGTTAAGTCTTAATTGTCTTTGATTGTCATCTTCCCTCAGCCCAATGGGTAACGGCTGTTGAAGTCTATTTAAAAAATAAATCAAGTGAAAACAATAATGGGGGTGGAAATGAACCTTAAAAAAAGGTTAGCTCAGCAAAAACCGCCAACTGTAGCGGGTGGAAAAAGAGGTCCCTCTCAGTATCTAGCACAAAGATACTTAGTAAATACTTGGTAACTGAAAGCCTGAAAGAATAATAAGAGGAATCGATACAGAGTAACGAACAAGACGTTACACCTGTCCTAAATAGCCATGTCAAGAGAGTTCAAATAGTCACACAAACAGACCAGAGAGGGCAGTGTCCAAAGAGAACACACCTCTTTCAGAAACACTGCTTGCTGATGAACAGATACAAACCTCAGCACAAAAGGGCAGCAAGGGAGTAGTCTCTCAGGCTCCTCTACCTTAGCATGGCAGGTCCTGGCCAAAATAAACTCCTGGACCTTGTTAATGGAGCCGGGGGTTCGAATCCCCGCACTGGCAACAGCTCCTGGAGGTCACAACGTCACGACTCCGCACGGCCTCTGCTCCGGAATCGATGACCAAACGCCCTCGTGACGTGACGGGGATTCCAGGCACTGGCCTGAGTCACAGGTGGTTTATAACCGCATGTGCTCCCTTGCCTACAGCAGGCGCCGTGAGTAACAGTGGCACGACCGGGCCGGCCCACGCCGCTGGAAGTGGTGCTTTTGTACGTACGCCTATGAAGCCCCGTCTCCCCAACTCAGATCAGTCATCTGTGTTTCTACCTAGCGAGAAATGACACTGTTAACTGCCTCTGGGGTGTGATGACCTGTCACCGGTCTCATGTGCCGTTCCAGAAATTTCCAGGGAGGCCTCCCTGCTCTGGAAGAAAATCAACCCTTTGTTTTCACAGATGATGCCTGTCAGGTGCTGGGTTTTATTGTATTTTATTTACTTTTTAAAATTCAAGCACAACATACAATGTTGTATTAGTTTCAGGCGCATGACAACGATTCAACTATTCTATATATTACGATGCAGTGCTCATCACAGGAAGTGTACTCTCAGGAGATGGAATTTAAACTTTTCTCCCAGCAGCTACCTCTGAGATGAATAAGCGACTCCCGAGTCCCAGCTGAGAGAGTACAGAGAGCCCGTGGTTACCTGAAAAGATCTTAGGATTATCTGGGCTGATCCAGTTTTGGCAACAACAGCAGGGCGGGCGGAATTTTCTAAAAGATCCGGAGCCTCCGGCTTTTGCAAGAGTCAGAAACAAAGTCCCCTTTGATTTCGGGAGGGCAGCTAGCTGGCAGTCTCCCCCAAGCCCGACCCCCAAATCCTGGCTGGTGGGCAGGATTGCGTGGGGAGCTACCTACCTGTGCTCCCGGTTACCTGTGCTCCCGGTTACCTGTGCTCCCGGTTACCTGTGCTCCCGGTTACCTGTGCTCCCGAGAAAACCAGGCCAAGCACACAGGGAGCGCAAATATTTACGGGAGGTCAAGGTGTTGCCAAGTGACTCTCTTTGGAATTCTGAGCCACTGACAACATAGCTGAGGTAGATTCTGAAAGCACCTGACGAAGCGTGCTGCTGATACCACCCCGAAGGCGAATGACCTCAGGAGTCTCTGGGATCCCAGGTGAGAGCTTAGCTGGCCCGCACTGAGCTGACGCACAGAAATCAGGCATCCTCTACGTTGCTAGCACATTAAATCATTGCTAGCGAACCCAAAACGCACCGGGAGGGAAATCACAAGGAGGAAAAAGATTTCGGCCGAGGTGAAGGAAATTACATGTAAATGACTTCACTTGAAAATTGATTTGGACAAGCCCCTGAGAGCACAGATGCTACTGCCTGGAATTAAGTTCAGACGTAGTCAAAACAAGCTCCCCTCCCCCTCATCCCAACACAACTGCCATTGTTACGAAAGCCTGTTTTTTTTTTTTTAAATATTTATTTATTTTTGGGACAGTGCAAGTGAGGGAGGGGCAGAGAGGGGGGGACAGAGGATCCAAACAAAGCAAGCGCTGGGCCGACAGGCTGACAGCAGGAAGCCCGATGCGGGGCTTGAACTCATGACCCGTGAGATCATGACCCGAGCTGAAGTCGGACACTCAACCGACTGAGCCACTGAGGTGCCCCGCAAAACCTTCTGTTTTATCAACTACCTCTAAGATGTGGTCAGGAAGTCTACAGGGCTCGCCACCGTACCAACCACTTTAAGATAAAATGTTTACACTCCTCCAGTAACAAATTCCAATCATTCCATTCCTGCCTTCATTTTACCACTTCTTAATTATACTCCACACTGACAAAACAGCACCCTAAACATGTGGTCTTAAGTCAACATTCAGTTGCAGTGCAAGACTCTGGGAAAAAAAAACACCTTACTTTAAAGAAATCTGTAACACCTGTGAGGATCGTGCCCCTTCCTTTTCTCCTAATTAAATAAAGGATTTCCCACCCCCTCCCCCTGATTTGACAAGCTCACTCACATTCCTTCGGGAACTAAAGTTCACCTTGTCCTCCCCAAGATCATTTAAAGGAGGGCGCGCAATAGCACACAGGTTCTTTAATTTCCCTTTTCTAGTTTGGCTGCTTGTTTTCATTCGTCTGATGGGAAATCTAACTCAAACACCTGTGGACAATGTGCTTCTCAGTGTGAAGGTTTTATTAAACAGGAACTCCTGATTGGACTGGAGGCTTTGCCCTTTCTCATCATTGATACATTTTTACTTACTGTCTTCAAATTCCATCCATCTTCCCACTTAACATCAGGAATGTTTGAAAGTAACCTGGCTCATTAATACGAAGGTGTGGCCTGCACGTTGACACACACTAACTAGTGAGCTAACAGTTTATGAATCACCATCGAATGAGACAGTAAAGAAACAGAAAAATCACGTGTTAATCACAGAGCATACTCGTATGTATGAGTAGTAAGGGCGGAAAAAGGACAGCAAAACCTCAAGGAAACAGTTGAATATGGGCTTTAATTTTTGTTCTCTCAAACCAATCATCATCACATCGTCGTCATCATCAAGGCATTCACAATACGTTATGCAAGCCAAACGCTAAGGGGCAGAAAGATTTTTCTCGCTAGCAACTAACAATTCAGGTAGAAACCGCACATCATTCTCCAAGCCAACCATTTCCAACCTTAGATGTTATTTCATCTGAGGCCAAGTACAGCTGGTGTCTCCTTCCTCTCCGGTGAGATTTCTAAGTCAGAAATACTCAGAGACGGAGACCCAGAACAGAACAAGAACACCTGTTTCTTCCTAAAACACGGACTCCTAAACCAGAGAACAACATTCACAGAACCTGAGCGGTCTACATTTTCTATTATTTTTCAAAAAGAAAACAAAAGTATCCATCGTGCTTTCGTTTTGAGAATAAAAAGTGTACATTTTTTCTAGTCAAGACAGAGATAAGAAAGCAAAAGGGTTAGAAATAAGGAGAATTTAGATCACAATTCTTTCCGAGTTTCCTTCTTTGCCCACCGTCCCATCTATACAAATCAAGGGTAAAACTGATCAACTACAGCTAACCCGGACGCCGAAAACAAGTCGCTTACCATGGAAAACCTTGGTATGTGTCAAAATAACGCCACTGATATGAAAACGGCCCTACACGACGATCAAACTCCTTGCCAATAGACGTTACGCATTCATATAACAAACATACAGAGGCGTCTTTGTTCTTACCTGTAATTGTCCTCAAGGCTCATGAAAAACAAGCCATCTGTCCTGCCGGGAAGCGTCTGCTCGGCTAGCTTTGCGGTCACGGGGCTGGGAATCTACCTCGACGACCCTTGGGCTCCTGGCCTCCTCTCCTTCCTTCCCCGCGATGAAAAGCTGCCGACACGCACGAACTCGGGGACCACCAGGAAGGTTTCACACAACTGAGGAGGAATCCGGGGAGCTTGCTACTTATACTGATGATTCACTTCAATGACAGCTAGAAAGAAGTGCTTGTTGGTGGAAAAGGGAGTCAAGCTCCACCCCTACCATCAGGATTAGGTAACTCCACCCAGCTCAGTAATTAGTTTCAACAGCCACATAGCCTGGTAACGTTAGCTTACCTGCAGCCTGGCATCTCCAAGTGGCAACTGTCAAAGGAGGGGAAAGGAGGACTGGACGGTTTACCAAACAGGACAGGCAATAACCCGAGAACTCATGGTGCTCTTAATAACCGTAACTTGGGCTGGGCTGGGTTTTTTTGTTGTTGTTGTTGTTTTTTAAAGCTGATTTTTTAAACCCGAGTTTTCTGGGAAGACAGGCAGTAGCGGTCTGTTCTTCACCTTCACAAGGAACTTGGCTTCTCTCCAGTTCCTATGAGCGAGGCCCCACACGGGTAGGCTAGAGAGCACCTCCTGGTCCTCAAAAAGCTGAAAGTCTTGAAGGGGCAAGAGGCCAGGGCAAAGGTAACTCTGATACAAACTGCAACACCAAACAGAACCGATGGGGGGTGGACCTGGTGCCCCCGGACAGACAGCACCACCCTATAAACCAACCCACCACCTCTGGTGTGCAAACCCACTCTCAGATTAACCAGCAGGATGTCCTTAAAAGTATAGACCAGGCGCACTGAGAGGGCCGGCGGGGCTCACCTCGGTACTTCTGCAACACTGGGTCCCGCTGGAGGGGTACAGTTCACTGACCTCACCGCCCTTCACTGGACTCCCAGGACCAATAAAAGGTGCACTCTTTCTTTGGCTGGTGACTGGCATTAAGCTCCGCCTCTCTGCTCTTGCCCAAAGCAAGTCGAAACCCACTCTACAAGCCCAGCAGTTGTGGCTGAGACAGGAAGTGTCCCCACCTGTAGCAAAAAGCTAACTTTCTACACGAACTCAAATCTGGTGGCGTGCTCACTCATGAAGTGTTCCTGGTACGCCAGCCGTGAGCCTCTAAACTAGACTTTCAAGTTCCCACAGGTGCTCCGAGGCTGGGATTCCCGGAGGTGCTGGGACAAGACAGGTCACCAGGGGAGCCAGCGACCTCTCGTGGCTGGGAGGATCACTGAAGCCTTGCGGGGGAACATTTGTACCAGGTTACTGCCAGAGACCCCATCCCCAAATACACCCTTCACACACAGGCTGACAGTTCCACCCATTTTTAGGAATCGCGAAACAAGGTGAAACGCCCTAAGGTTTCAGTATTCCACAGGTGAGGACACGCAAGTGCTAACCACCACGCTTCAGAGCAGCAACTCCATCTCTGACTACATCTAAAATTACAGAATCAAGCTGGTTCACATTTATACACTGGCTGGAAGGCTAAAAACCTAAGAACCACAGTATAAGAAAATATACCTAAACAAGCTGAAGAAGTTATTTAACAGTTGGCCTGTTCCATTAAAGATAAAAGGCACTGGGGCACCTGGCTGGCTCAGTGGGAGAAGCAACTCTTGATCTCAGGGTCATGGGGTTGATTGAGCCCCACGTTGGGCATAGAGATTATTGAAAATAAACTTAAAAAGAGGTAAAACCCGGGGTGGGGGGCAGCCTGGTGGTTCAGTCAGTTAAATATACAACTGGCTAAGTATACAACTCTTCATTTTGGCTTGGGTCGTAATCTCACCATTCATGAGTTCGAGCTCTGCATCAGGCTCTGTGCTGACAACGTGGAGCCCGCTTCCAATTCTTTCTCTCTCTCTGCCCCCCTCTCTGCCCTTCCCCAACAACTCACTCTCTGTCTCTCTCAAAATAAATTAAAAAAAAAAAAAAAGATAAAAGCCACCTATACTTCCCATCAAACGTTACCCAACTGTTATGGGTTGAGAATCATGTCTCCCCCCCACCTCCCCCCCCCCCAATTCTTATACTGAAGTTCTAACCCGTAGTTCCTCAGAACGTGACTGTGTTCAGAGACGGGGTCTTCAAAGATGTAACTGAACTACCATGAAATCTTCAGGGTGGGTCTAGTCCAGTTTGACTGGCATCCTTACGAGAGAAAATATGGACGCATACTGGGAAGACCATGTGAAGAGACAGGGAGGTGATGGCCACCTGTAAGCCAAGGAGAGGGACTTCAGGAGAAACCAACCCACTGACACCTTGCTCACAATTTCAGGCCCCTGAACTGTGACAAAGTACATGTGTCATGGTACTTTCTTATGGCAGCCTTAGCAAGCTCATACGCTAATTCAATAATCATTTTATTCTAACTATTAATATAAAAAATGAAGACAGATTTCAGATTTCTCATTAATAACCATTCTCCCATGGCCAACCACTTCATTTTAGTGTTTTTATTCCCTCCCGATCTACTGAGGCTCTGCCTTGAATAAAGCACAGAAAACCTTCCACTGGCTGAAGGGGAAAAAAAATCAAAAAAAAAAGACCGTTCCAACTCCAGTTTTGCCACTTCCATTTACAGTCAACCTAACTGACCAAGGAATCTGCATGGACATCTTTCTCCCCAACCCACAGAAATCAGCTTCTACTCGACCTCCACTAAAATGCAATTAAATCTATCGACGACAATCTTAGCACTGAACTAAGAATTGTTAACAATGGAGGAAATGTTGGAAGGCTTAATTCAAGTCCCTCTGTTTACAGGAGGGAACCACAGCGGCATCACGATCTCGGAATACATGCTAATACGGATTCAACCCATACATTCAGTCCCAACCCAGTGTGACTATCCCTGCGCCCACTATCCTAGTAACTGAGGATAGCCTGAAATGGCCAAATCTATTATCCCCAAAAGGAACCCCCCTGCTCTACAGAGCAGCCATAGCGCAGAGAGACAAGGATGAAGACACCGGCTAACTGAAGGAGCGGGCCAAAGTCGGAAAGTATGTCAAAACGCAGGCTTTGTGAACTTGGACGACACTTGGGCTTGGGTAGCGCTTCGCTGGGGGGGCCATTCTGTGCACTGGAGGATGTTCAGCAGATTCCCTGGTCTCCAGTCACTAGACAGAGCTCTCCCCGGGTGACACCCAAAATGTCTCCAGACACTGCTAAGTGTCCCCTGGGAGGCAAAGTGGAGAGTCACTGGGTTAGAAGAACAGGACTTGGTATGGAGCGAAGGAGGTGGTGGCCCCGGGGAAGGGGTGGGGGAGCCACTTCTGAGGTGCAATGGAAGGACAGAGGACGAGTGCTGTTGTAGACGGGGCAGGGGTGAGGGACAGCGAAGAGCAGTTTATAGTATTTCTCCCCTGAGGGTTGCTTTTTGTGATATATTATTATTATTGTTGTTGTTATTTTGCCAAAGAAGGAGAAGACCAGGTCAAGGGGCCGAGAGTGAGGGAATTACAGATTCGAGAGTCAAGAATACCTGAATCTGGAACAACGAGAGAGCAAAAGGGATTGGAGCAGGGCGCAGTCAAGCACACACCGAACGGCTCTAAGGTCTGATGGAAGACAGTCCCCTAAACTCAGAGTGGCCCCAGAATGGGTGACACTGCAGGTTCCACCCCCCTCGCCCCTGCATGTCAGAGGACCCGGGCGGAAGGTATGAAGGCTGGCTGGATGAATGCGACGGGGGAGCCCTAAACGGGGCGGACACAGGATGCCACATATATACCGTGGTTTCCCAGGCCCCTGTGGTTAGCAGTGGACGGAGTGACCTAGAGTTAACAGACACTAGAAACAAGGAATCTGCTGCAGAAAAAATAAAGATGAGGAAGGCCTAAGAAGAGGGTCTCGCTGAGAAGGAGCTCAAGACCCTACAGACACTCTAGAAGGCTAAACGCACTCGTCCCCTTGACTTAATAATCCCAATCCAAGGAATCTTTCCTAAGGAAAGAATCAGGGATATAGTCAAGTGATACCGTTACTTCATTAAACTAAAAACTACAACCTGAAATGACCAACTGTGGGGAAAACAAATTACAGATACCTGTATGTTCAAGTCCTCGAAGACTATTTTACAACATGGGAAAACAATCGAAATGTAATTTTAAGAAACAGAAACTATAAAACTATATAACATAGTCCGATTTTTAGGTTTTACCTATTTACATGTATATATTTTTACAGCTTGTGAGTTTTGATCTCCATTAAGGCAACAGCAGACACTATGAGATTTGCAAGAGAAAAATAATTCATAAGTAGAGTCCTGGAGAAGACATAACAAAAGGCGTGGTCAGAGAGGAAAGAAGGAGAGCCAGGAGCCAGGATGGTCAAGGGTCAAGGGCTACATAAAGGTTGGAGAGGAGTGTGTGCTGAGCAAATGTAGGTGTCTGGATTTGGTGAACTGGAAGTTGTCGGTGTCTTAAGACAGATACTTCAGTTTCACAGCGTGGACAACACGCGGTTAGCAAAGGGAGTGGAAGGGACAGTGGTCTTCCCTGGAACTCCCCGCAGTACTCACTCACAAGGAAAGGCCACGGAAGGGAAGCTTGTGGGTCTACCAGAAGTCTGTCAACAGGAAAGGCTGCTTCTAGTCTCACTCGTATCCTCTGGCGACCTTTTTTTCCAAATTTAAATTTCAAAAATAATGTTTTATCATTCATGGCAATTCTTTATTCTTCATTGCTCACAACGAAATGTGTATTTTATGGCCCCCAGCAATTCTGACTTATTACCAAAAAAGTTGTTCAATATTAGTTTACTTAGAAGACTGGGATGATTTGTAAGGTGGGATAGGAACTATCCCATTATGAGAGACCATAAAGGGGCACGATAGATCAGTATGTTCTGATGGAAAGCAGAGGGAGTACATAGATGGCAAATTTTAAGTTAGCGTAACCAAAGGGAGTAAGAAAAGCGTAATGGCTGATTTCATTCAAAACGAGGTATCATGAACACAAAATTTGAACTTCAGAGTCGGAATCCAAAGACTTCTCGGCGCTTTTGCCTTTGGTTTTAATCTTAGCAGGGTTTGCCATTTATTGAGATCATCTTGAATTTTTTTCCTTAAAAGCCACTGTGAATTCACCCATGCTCTGCAGCCTTCAAAAATCATCTTTCTAAAAACAATATTACAATAAAATGTTCACCATAAATTATTGGTTTAAAAGCATCATTCCAAACAATATTACAGCATTATTCTAAATAAATAATTTCCATATACCATATTTCCATATACCAAAGGACCAGAAGAAAAAAAAAAAAACGGCAACTAATTCTCTCTTTTGCTATTTGATTACAGGTGGATCAGTTTTAAAATTTATCTTTCCCAATGGCTAATTCTTTTAGAACCAGAAAAAAACATTTTTTAATTTGCTGAGAATGTATTATCATTTTAAAACAATGTGTAACCAAATGAAGAATCCAAATGTGGGGGAGGGGGGACCCAAGTTTCTCTGTTTTGTTCAAAATCAGCTACGGTAGGAGAAAAAAAAAACTAGGCCACTTGGAGGGGGAGGAATACATTGAACAAAACGAAGATGACATGACACAGGAAAAAATCTTTACGTAATGCAGGCAAGGTCTGGGGACTATGACACAGTCTTGAATTTCCCCACAAGGTCTTAAGTCCTCCTAATTTGGATTAGCTTTTTCTTCCAATGCTACAAAAGGAGACAATGTGTAATTTACATACTTCATGGGTTAATACAGTCAAGTCGCTAGTGCTTTTATCAAAACATCTGAAAAGAAAGTTATCCTTCCTTAAGAAGGGGAAGGTGTCTTGAATCTTTAAATATCAGTCAGTCAACCTAATATGGTGAATCTCTGCTCTGCTCAAGGCACTAGCCAACACCCAATGATCGGTATGCTCAAGCATTTATAACCAGGCAGCTTACAGACAGTTCCCTAATTCATGAAATGGTTGTGGTTCCTAACATTCATTGTTTAAGGGCAGTTACTCAGGATTCTGAACCCATTTTCACATTGAAGAAAAGCCTCAACCTTCACAATCCTCTCCGGTCCCCTTGACTGCAGAGACCACCTAAATGCCAATGGCACCTGAAGTCCTGCCCAGCCAGCACCGGACTCAGGTTCTCACTTAACATCATCCTCACGCCTTCACCTGGAGGTCGACGAGGACTGACACGAGCTTCTGAGTCTGCCAATGCACCTGCTCCCCATCTCAGCGGCCAGCAGCCAGCGGCTGTTCAAGCCATAATTTCCTCAATGCAACGCTTCTCGCCATCCCTCATCCGTCCGTCCCGTGAATACACATTCTCAACTAAAGGCAAGTAAAAACAAAACACCAAAATACTAAGAATGGTCTTCTTTCTGTTGCTGTAGCTTTTTCCTTCTAATTTTTCATAACTGTTTTTCAGATTTAGAAAACTATCTACAAGCTTTCACAATTAAAGGGGAAATCTCATTTTTAACAAAGATATAATGCGATGCATAGTTATTAGCTTTCCAAGACACTCCGGGAAAGACATATTCAAAAACACAATGTCAAAATTAAAAGCTTCTATACAAAATACACAATAAATCAAATGAGAGGAGCCCTGTTTCCAAGAACTCTTACAAAGCAGTGAAAAATTACCAACCGAAAGGAAAATGGACAAAGGATGCAAATTAGCACTTCTAAAAGAAGAAAAACAACTATATGAAGAGATACTCAACCTCCTTGATTAAAGACATGAAATGAGACATTTTTACCTTCCTGAGAGCCAAGACTAAAAGATGGATGAAACCGAGTACTACGGAGCGTGGGAACGATTGGCGCCAGTGGGAACTAGCGAATACTTGGGAGGGCAATTCCCCGCCATCTATGAACACCATTCAATGACGCCCTTTCATCCGGGAAGTCACATGTAGGAGTTCATCTACAGAAACACCAACACATAGATACAAACACCACCGAGCTTTTAAAACAGGGTGTCGGAAGACATCCCAACATACGAACCGGGAGAAAAAACCATGTGGCAATCTGGTTTATCTGGAGGGGTCCCATTTTTGAAAACAGCAGAGACGAACTTTCCTGGAACTCTTACTGTACGACACGCGCTGTTCTAAGCCCTGAGGAGCATCACTTCACTCTGCCCCTCGGAGACGGGCACTATGATTTATCATCCCTGCTCTGCAGGTAAGAACCTAAGCCTGAGGGAGAACAGAAGCTTTTATTTAGATGCCCCCTGAGTGCACATTTCTAGCATCCCTCTTCCATACAGACTGAAGATCACATCCTTAAGGACCCTAGGGAAGTAGGAAAGACGCGTCTCTTGAACAGAAATGGGACGGGCTGGATGGGCAGAAGAACAAAACCAGAGCCCCCTAGGGTACGTATGGCTAGAAGTGTTCTCCAGGTGCCGGAAAGGCCCGAGTCAAGGGTCGTCACACCTAAAAGGCCAGCAAGCCCTCCACATGGCCTCAACCTGACAAACACCAGTGACGGGCCACTCTGACGAGAAAGGAGCAAACAGGAGTCCCAAACAGAAAGGCCAGCAGACAAGGAAGAATCACCGAACGTGAAAAAACCAGCGCCGTGAAGGAGGGCACACGTACGCAAAAGGAGCAGGCGGTGTTGGAAGTGGAAGACGAATTATAAATGTGCAGAGTTAACATTCTCATAAAATCCAAGAGGGCATCAGATGTCAAAACCACCACAGACTGGTAGGAGAAAGAAAAAGATCTAAAGACGCAACCAGGGTTTTTGACTTAAAGCATGGTACTCTGCAGGCTCCTCCACAGGAAGAGAGAGAGAAGGAAAAAAAAAAAAAAAAAGGAAAGTGGTGGTGACTTAGCCAAGGGTAGGTTTTTACATTTGAGCCAGCTTGGAAATCCCTTCTCTCCCCACCCCTCCCGCCACCCTTATCAACCTCCACTCACTCCCCTCTCTTAACTCAGACCACCGGGGTTTTCGTCTGATTCTCTGTGGTCCCCCATTTATGCACTGGGGCAAACATACGGAGACCTAGTCTTTGCTTCACAACTGGGTATCACAGACTTTTCTCAACCTTCTTCACCAGTTTCTCCTAGAAACCCCTCCTCTCCCCACCAAGAGCCAACTGTAATCTAGCAAGTCTTTTCTGTTTAGTGGCCACGTACTGAGCCACGGCACAAATATCCCAGAAGTCAGCCACTTTTCAAGTGATGAACATTTGCATGTTCCGTATTTTGCCGCTATGATGGTACAATAAGCGTCCTTATACACAGGACTTTGTGTACACTTTTATTTCTAGGAGACAGACATCCGGGAGGAAAGGCTTCGAAAGGTATATTAATTTTTAGCCTAATATGCATTGCCAGTCTGCTTTCCAAATAAAGCAGGGTAATTCACATCTCCTTGCTAGCAAGAAGCGTTAGTCTCTATTTTTACCCATCTGATGGATCTAAAGGAATGGCTCATTGTTGTTTTAATCTGCATTTCCCTAGCAAGTGTGCACTCTTTCATAGGTTTGCTTTCTATGAACTGCGCATTCTTGGTCCATTTTTCCTGATTACGCTTTTCTTGCCAATTTGTAAGTTATTGATATCATAGACAGAAACCCCTTTTCTGTCTTACATATGATAAAAATCCCTCCCCAGTGTGTCAAGCTTGTGGGTATCAAATCGTGCTTCAGAAGTTCTATCTCACCCCGAGGCTTTGCAAGTGGATCCTTAAATTTTCTTCTAAATTTGAACTTCTTATAAATGTTTTAAGATTCTGCTATTTCTGATTATAATGTAAGATAGAGATCTATCTACCCTACCCCTCCTAAAGAGATGGCTATACCAATACCACCCACTAAATAATGTATTCTTTTCTCAACCTTATTGAACTATTCATATTACATGTTAAGTTCTCCTACTTCATGGACATAGCCTTGGATTTTCTATTCTGTACCAAAGAACCAGTTATGTAATTCTTTATCAATATCGGCACATTTCTCAGCACACCGTGGTCACCTGTAAGCCAAGTTTGTCCTCACTGGTTTTCTTTTCTCCACTTGCCTGAGCTCTTCTCGAGTCTTAGGCATTTATTCTTCTACATCAACTTCAAGATTATTTCATTCGGTTCAAAAAGAAAAAGGGAAAAAAAACCCCACTGCTTTGGAAATTCTCATGGAACTGCAATAAACGTATTAATTTTGGAATAATAGGGATATATATGTTACGTATTTTTATTTCATAATCGTCACTAAAAACGATGATGATCGTTCATGTTTTCCTAGGTCGTTTGCCGCTGTTGAAAAAGGAATATGTAAACTTCCATTTCTGGGTGCTCCTTTTTAAAAGAGAAACGATCATTTCTAGACTTTGTTATCCAGCTACCTTGACAATTTTTCCTATCGAGTTTATATATGCATACATACACATTTTTTAACCTAGAGATTTCCTAAATTTTCTAGACATACACACATTTCATTGTCTTACTACATTCAGTAGAACCTCTACGACAATGGTAAATAATTGTAAAAGCAGACAGCATTTTAAAATTCTTAATTACAACTGAAATACTTTTAGTGTTTTGACGTTTTTCGGAAAACATTTATTATTGAGGTGTTTCGTGAATATTGTAATATATAGCTTTTTTATGTTTAAGTAGTTTGTTTTTATTTCTATTTTGCTTTTTTAGATTGTGTTATATTAGGAATGGCTGCTTAATTTGATCAGTAGGGCTTTTAGCCTCTCTTGAGCTGGCCTTTTCTCCTTACTATGTTGAGGTACAATAATGGATGATGGTGATCAAAGTTCCTAATAATCACTAGTGTCACTGGAATAAACTGTTGATTATAGTGCATAGCCTTATGATGCACTCAAAAGCCTTGTAAATGAATTATTCTGAATTTTGCATTTACTTTTAAAAAAATGTTTATTTTGAGTGAGTGAGAGAGAGAGAGAGAGAGAGAGAGAGAGAGAGAGAGAGACGGCAAGGAGAGCAAGCAGGGGAGAGCAAGCAGGGGACGGGAAGAGAGAGGGAGGGAGACAAAGAATCCCAAGCAGGTTCCACACTCAGTGTGGAGCCTGATTTGGGGCTCGATCCCACACCTGCGAGGCCATGACCTGAGCTGAAATCAGCTTAACAGACTGAGCCGCCCAGGCACCCCGTGCATTCACTTTCATAAATAATATTGGTCTACACTATTCTTCTTTAGAATTTATCAGGTATTAAAATTGTGCTGGTTTTATGATGAACTACAAACCTTTTCCTATTTGCTGCATCCCCTAATAGTATAAATAACACATTTTCTGTTTTGGAAAGGTTAGATAAAACTCAGCGGGCAAGTCGTGGAGTCCTGGTGGCTTTTTCAATCATAGTTCTCAATCACATGTCTAATCTCTTCTATACTGTTTTTTTTTTTCAACTTTTCCATGCTTCTCGGATCAATTCTTTAATTTATATTTTACTGAGAAAAACATCCCTGTGTTTTTCAAATGTGTTGCCAGAGGACTCCATGCCGCCATTTTTCCAGAGTCTATTCGTACTCATCCCTCCATATGGCTCGTGATTCCTACCACCTCTGTTTGCTCCCCCTTTTCCTTTCGTTGGCCCCTTCATAACGAGCTACGGGATTTATTTACCCTTTAACGTTTGTTTTTGGCTTTACTAATTTTAACTTTTACCTTTGTTATCTCATCATTCCTCCTTCCCGGCTTTCTGTTTGCTTAATTGTTCTTCTAAGTTCTTACGATGCATATCGAATTCTTTTATTTTTCATCTCCTTTGAATTTTTTTCAACGTTTCTTTATTTTTGAGAGACAGATAGACAGAGTGCAAGTGGGGGAGGGGCAGAGAGAGAGGGAGACACAGAATGCGAAGCAGGCTCCAGGCTCTGAGTCGTCAGCACGGAGCCCGACGCAGAGCTTGAACTCACAAACTGTGAGATCATGACCTGAGCTGAAGTCAGGTGCTTAATCAACTGAGCCACCCAGGTGCCCTTAATCTGCTTTAATAATGAAGACAGCTTTCTCGTTCTAGGGGATATTCCCTTTCTGGGTGATCTACAATATTTAGACTTTCTTTTAAAATTAAGAAAAACACCTAAAATGAAATTTTAAGAGCCACAATGCAAGTAAGCAATGGAACTAAGGCACTAGTGGGCATGCGAAGAGCAGGGGATTAGTAAACCAGCAGGACCAGAGGAAGAGTCAACCCCATTTCCTTGGCACAGGCCAAGTCTAAACAAAACTCTCCTACTGTGCGGTCGGGTCTTCACCCCCGCAGGCCACATTCTGAGAAAGTGACTGGATTCGTATACAGGTTAAAAAATTACCACCAGAAGAGGGGTGCCTGTGTCGCTCAGTCTGTTAAGCAACTGACTTTAAAAAAAATTTTCTTTTAACTTTTATTCATTTCTTTGGGAGAGAGACAGACAGAGCATGAGTGGGGGAGGGGCAGAGAGAGAAGGAGACACAGAATCCGAAGCAGGCTCCAGACTCTGAGCTGTCAGCACAGAGCCCGACGCCGGGCTCAAACCCATGAACCGTAAGGTCATGACCTGAGCCAAAGCTGGACGCTTAACCGACTGAGCCACCCAGGCGCCCCAAGTATCGGACTCTTGATCCCAGCTCAGGTCATGATCGCATTGCTCATGGGATCAAGCCCCGCATGGGGCTCTGCACTGACAGTGTGGAGCCTGCTTGCGATTCTCTCTCCCTGTCTCTCTGCCCCTCCCCTGCTTATGCTCTCTCTCCCACTCTCTCTCCCTGAAAATAAAGAAATTAAAAAAAAAAACATTACCACCAGAATAAATGCTGCAGTCAGTATACCTTCAGCCTAATATTAAAATTTCTATCTGTAATCAGAACAGCGTTCCGAATCCAGGACCCCACAGATGCTGCACCAACAAAAATGGGCTCTTATGTCACAAGAGCAAACTTACCAACCGAAGAATGCGGCCTGATGCCTTGGCGATGCGTCTTCGGGTCAGGCTGATGTAAACCCTCCCAGGTGATTGGAAGAACTCATCATCCAGAGCCCACGCTGTTTCCAGGTTCAGCAATGTGCCCGGAATATAAGCAGCAACCGTGTCTGTGTGATTGCTTCAGACAGCAAATCTTAAAAATCGATGCCGAAGGGACAGAAAGAGGGTCTGCGTATCCCAGCGTGAGTGGCTCTGACCTGATTAGAAAAGTGTCTGAGGCCGGAGGCAAAACTGCTACCGCTTCCTTAATCCCCACTACAGGGAACTCGAGAAGGCTTACAAGGTCCCAACCTGGCCTGGGGGAACTGAAGAGGACACTCAGATAAAATCACATTCATTTATGCTCTACTAATTCAGAATTATTTTTATGATCTGGAAAGGTCTGGACTCAGGTTTCCATTTTTAGACCCTATGACAACAGGCAGAGAAGGAGGCTCAACCTACTTATGGGAACAAATTTTAGAAGCTCTGACTCATGTGTAAACAACCAACTGCTAATCATTTATGTGCTGCTTAGAGCAAATACTTCCCTTTGGGTTGCTAACCGAAGTCCTTTTTGAAACCAGAAAGAAATTAACGTTCTCTGTATTTAATTGCTTTCCCTTGGTTCCTGAATGTTTTCCCCAGGGAATCCTAGTAAATAAAAGGTTATTATTAAGCCCCCATTAGAACAGGGACTGTTTGGTGGTAGGAATCGCTCCGAGTTCCCGAAGGTCTCTCAAGCACGAGGCAATGCATCCCTTCTCTTCAGGCGATGAGCACTGCTTCTGAGCAAGGACCACAATCCCACTGGACATGAACTTCCAGTTGAAGCAACTGCAGATCCTGATCAACCCCCCCCCCCCCGATATCAGACACGCGCGCACGTGCTGGTGCGGAAGCGGGGTCATGTGTGCGCCTGCACCCCGAGAACACGATTGGGGGTGGGTCTCTGGCTGGGTGTGCGCTGGGCGGGCCGCCCAGGTACCTTCGTAGTTCTTAGTTCCCGTTATCTCCAGTCCCGGAGACAACGCCCCGGACACCTAGCGTCTCCTCCCTGCCTTCACCCCGTTCTGCAGGGGCGAGCTACTACGCCACAATTAGGGGAGTCACAGCTCACATTCGAAGCCCAGTACTGGCTGTAAACAAATGGTTTCCAGTTCCCCCTGAAAAATCTTTACCATGGGGTATATGGGGTTGGCTCTTCTCTCGCTCCATGGCACTCTGCTTTTCATCGTTCAAAATGAAGCGGGATAATCTATTTTCCAAGGTTCCACGGCAGTCAGCTACTTGTTGTGCTGAAGAAATTATCTGGTTGGGCCAGAGAGGCTCATGTTAGCGTCTGAAGTACTTAAGTTTCACTTTCCGGTGGGAATATTTCTAACCCTTCTTATTCTCAGCAAACAACTACATGCTAAGGCTCTAAGAGAAGGGAGGCGTATTTCACAGCGTGAAGGCCAGAGGGGGGCAGGCCCGCTGAAGAGGCTTCTGCTTGTGTAAAGGGGGGGGGCTTGTAAGTGCACATCTCCCCTCATTCCCATCACGACACGGTGCCTGGGGAAGGGCAGACGTGAGGGGGGGAGACGGGGAGCAGGGAATGCAGGCACTCCTGCCGCACAGGCCTTGTAGGGTCAAGGTCACGTGGACCATCTGACCTCCGCTGGCTCACTCAAGGCCCCGTTTCACCAGCCACTCTGCCGTCGCTCCAGTGCTGTAGTCTGTCCCCTTGCCTCCCACCTGCCCGCTCTCTCTACTTTGTACTGTTTCTCCCGCAAATTTTAGCCAGGATGCCAGATCTCGACGTCGGGGTTCCCGAGTCAGGTAGAGAGGGATGCAGTGTGCACCCTCCAGGGGCTGAGCGGCTGAGGGCAGCTGGTGGCTTCCCCCCTACCCCCCGCCAGCCCAGCTCCGCCAACACAGTACAGGAGACTGGTGGTGTCCGAGTGGAAAACCTGTGTGACGGTTAAGCTGGCTTGGCCAAGCTCAACTAAGGCACACTTAGGCTGGGAGTTTTGGAGAAACCCGCACTCTGTGCACAGGGCACAACTTCAACTCCTCCGAGAATGGCCTTATTGCAGTGACGAGCAATGAAGGAAGCCTTGGAAGAGAGGTTGCTATCTGAGCAGGGCCTCACCAGGTAAGCAGGGCTCTCTGTCTCGGTTTCTCTCTCTCTCTGTCTCTCTCTCTCTCACACACACACACACACACACCCCCCACACCGGGGGCATACCATGAAGAATGACAGGGGAGGCGGGGATCAAACATACAGGGGACTTGGGCAGTCCAGCTGGGGCACAACAAAGCAGGTGGAAAGGAGAAGAGAAATCGGGCTGAACCAGAATTACACTCTAGCTGAATACCAGGAAAGAGGTACGGGGCCCCTTTTTTCACAATACTGTCCTGTGCCTTCCTTCCTAACGGTGGAAGTGGTTTCCACCACTTCTCTATGAGTCTTCAACTAATGACTAATGAAAAACCCTGAGATTTCACGATTCTACTTCCTACTTGTTTTCTATTCTTATTCTACACTGATTAACTTAATCATCTTGTCTCCCTCCCCCCAATGACAAATCCACAGGCCCTATCGGCTGCTCTCCCTCCCTCCCTCCTTCCCACTAGTCAAAACAACCCAAGCTACTTATGATTATAAAACAAACTTTCAAATATTTTTACCAAAAACATTTCTCCTAAATATAACTTCCATAATTTTGAGAAGGGCCAAATATTTTTGCCAGGTGACTATATTTATCTTTCTTTAATCTCTGTTATTCCTCTGGCCCTTTGGGAACACAACAGATCATGAGGAGTAGTAGCTCGGGGTTCTACGGTGCACATTCCTGCTGACCCGCGATGGTTAAGGACGGGCTGGAAGGAGCTGACCACGAAACCGCCTTAGTTCCCTAGCAGCTCACGAAGAGGACTAATGATCCACACGAAATATCAGGAAACACAAACAGGGCACGACACACGAGGGCCCCTAAAACTGACTCTACATCACTTACCGGGTGGACCAACTTAGAAAAGCTGGTGATTATCCATCAAATGATGTTTATTTGCTTAGTTTAACTCTCAACCCAAATCTCTCGTGTGGACATGCTCACAGTCTATTGGATATTTGCACCTGATACACAGTCTGCTTGATAACCACGTTGGGTTCCTCTCTTCTCCTTTTTTTTTTTTTTAAACGTTTATTTATCTTTGAGAGACATAGAAACAGAGAGAGGGAGACACAGAATCCGAAGCAGGCTCCAGGTTCTGATGAGCCGTCGGCACAGAGCCCGACACGGGGCTCGAACTCACAGACTGGGAGATCATGACCTGAGCCGAAGTCGGCCGCTCAACCGACTGAGCCACCCAGGCGCCCCTCTCTTCTCCTTTTTAAAAAATTTTCTTCTCTTCTTTTATTGTATTCTATCCTATTCCAGAGTTGGACAGTTGCATTTCATCTCACAGACCATGTGATCCCTTCTGCAGTGTTCTAGCACCTTCTTCCTCTTGCACTTTTGCATGTGGCTCGTAGAAAGAGGTACAAATTTTATGAAGCCTTTTGTGTAATGAATGTCCAATGCTACAAACATGGTGGAAATTCTAAAAACTTTTTAAAAAAAGACTAATTAAAGCTCAAAAACCTATAATACCCATATATCATGACTTGTCGCCAGTCAACAAAATGTCAGTTCTGAGTAATTTTCACTTATCTAGACGCCTACACATTCCCTTGGCTGTAATGACCCCATGGAGCCCTGCCCAGTGGAAATGTTAAGGTTTCTATTGGACTGTAAGCATCTTGAAGTCGAGGGACTTCGTCCTCTTTGTATTCCATATAACCACCTGCCACATATACTCCAACGGCAAAATAAATGCTTATCGCGAAGAAAGGAATCATCCTCACCTACCTTGCAAAAGTCTCAGTGCGTGAAAGTGAAGTGCAAGCAGATACCATGACGAATCCGGTAACAAGGTCGATTGCGCCTTCAAACTCAAAAGAGGCTGAATTTTTATTAAAGGTCCTTCTTGGAAACTGGTTATTTTCAAAGACTAGAAACAATGGCTTTTTCACAGCAGCTGATGGGAACTGCATTCCCTTAAACCAGGGTAAGATTCTCCTAGTGCAAATTTTAAAGTGCTGGGAAAACATTCTTTGATTAATTTTGCCCTTATAAATTGCAGCACACAGTTGTTATTTTTCACACTCGACAAGTTTTTAGGGTCTGATTCACTAGGTGTCTTCTCAGACAGTCTGGCAAGACTTAATTTATCTGAGAGCCCAACTACCAAATGGAGAATTTCACGTAATTATATTAAAAAGTAAGAAGAATCTGAAAAATGTTTTTACCAGTCATAGTTATTTTAACATCTACTAATTTGGGTACAGCTAACATAGTTCAGAATAAAAGATCATCTGCTTCTTAGTATAAAAAGCTGCCTTTGAGAGAAAACTTTCTTTTTCTTGTGCATTTACCAACAGTGCATAGCATACAGAAATCTTTCCTCCAGTGTCCTAAACCTCAGCACTGAAGCTAGATAATCGCTTCCACTTTCCAAAAATTGACCTTCCAAAACTGAAATGTGAGAGAGACGGGAAACACTAGATCCAACGGGAAGGATTTTTTAAATTATGCTAATGATTTCCAAAATGCAGCCACTTTCACTGCCAACTCAGTTTGTGGACAATTTAAGGAGTCATTTCCAATTAAGGTTTTATTTCAGTATGTGCTGAGGCCTAATAGTATCAGTTACACACTTACACACTTACACACACGCACACCACAGCAGCAGCAAAGGAGCTAATAATGATGAAAATGATAACACTGAAGATGATGAGAAAGGCTTACATGGTGCTACACACCACTAACAACCATTTTAAGGCCCTTAACGTTGGTGAGAAAGGGCATAATAAACTAAAAAAAAAATAATACCCAAATTAGCATGAACATCAGCACGAAATAAAAGCAAAGGTTCCTTGCCCAACATGTGCCACCGATAGGAGACAAATCCAGAAGGATGAGGGCTGTGTATACAGGGGAAATGGAGGGCGGCACCAGCCAGGAAAGACTCTGCCCCCGAAGAGACCAGTTCTCAATCTCTGTACCCAGAGAGGTTGGTGTGGGGGCAGAGACCAGCAGACTGGAGAAGGGCATCAGGAGAGGGGAGCAGACTCTATGAGTTGGGAAGGAGCCTGAACTGTCCCTGGTGATAAAACACAGCTTCGTCCCAGCCTGAAGGAGGCCGTCAGACCAGCCCTCCCAAACCGGAGCGTGTGGGAGTTACCTGGAAAACCAGTGAAAAACAGACTGATTCAGTGCACCCAGGCAGGGGCGGAGATTCTGCTCATCCACCAAGCTCCCAGCTGATGCTGTCGGTCCGTGGACCACACGGGGAGCAGCACTGCCTTGGGGGGCAGCCTGGCCGATGGTGGGCAGAGGGGGAGTTTAACAGAAAGGCCGTCGCCTGCGGGGCAGGGCACAGGACAGCGGGGCTCATGCTCTCCCCTCACTTCCTGGTCTCCGGTTCTTCATCTGTGACACCAGAAGTAAGAGTCCATCTCTAAGGTCTCTTTCTAGCTTTACAAATTGGGGTGGGAATGGAGGCTTCCAGTCTGAAGAGCTACACCTCCTAGGTCAGGCATCAAAGAGGAGGGCGGAGCTTCAGGCGACGAGAGGTTACTAAGCAGTTGCACTTGTCCCAGACAAGACTGCAAGAATTTACATGCTGCTTTCATCTTATCCCTTTATCCCTAATGGAATGCCTAGACAGAAATACAAAATGATGTGTGCACAGGGCTATTTATTGAAAAACAACGGACAAGTCTGGGAATAGCCCGAGTGTCCATCAGGAGGGGACTGACTGAATAAATCTAATCCATTCATACGCGTCTGTAAGTCTAACTGCAGAGATGTAAACAAACATGAGGAAGTTCTCTATATACTGATAAACGTTCTCTACATGCTGACACTAAGGAATTTGCAAAAAACAAAATAAAACAAAACTAACAATGTATCAAGTTGGTATTGCAACCATATAGAGAAACATCGTCTCATTTGACTTTAAAAATGTGTTTTTAGGGACGCCTGGGTGGCTCAGTCGGTTGGGCATCTGACTTCAGCTCAGTTCATGATCTCACAGTCTGTGAGTTCGAGCCTCGCGTCGGGCTCTGTGCTGACAGCTCAGAGCCTGGAGCCTGCTTCGGATTCTGTGTCTCCCTCTCTCTCTCTGACCCTCCCCCACTCATGCTTTGTCTCTCCTGCTCTCAAAAATAAATAAAAACATAAAAAAAATTAAAAAAAATAATAATAAAAATGTTTTTATTGTACATTCCTAATGAGATCTAAGATAAAAAGATTGGTACAGAAATGTTAAACTGTATCCAATAGCAATAAAAATGGCAAAATTTCAGCGGTGCTTGGGTGGGTCAGTCCCTGAAGCATTCGACTTTAGTTCAGGTCATGATCTCGCGGTTTATGTTTGAGTCCTGTGTCAGGCGCTCTGTGACAGCTCAGAGCCCGGAGCCTGCTTCGGATTCTGTGTCTCCCGCTCTCTCTGCCCCTTCCCCGCTCATGCTCTGTCTCTCTCTCTCAAAAAAACAAATACTAAAAAAAAATTTTCTTAAATGGTAAAATTTTAGGAAGTGTTGAAGTTGGGTGATAGAATTTCATTATGTTCTTTGGCATCATGCAGTTTTCTCTATTTTTGTCTGTACTTGAATAGTTTTTAAAAAATCAACTTTCCAGGGGTGCCTGGGTGGCTCAGTCAGTTAAACGTGTGATTCCTGATTTCAGCTCAAGTCATGATCTCATGGTTGTGAGGTCAAGCCCCACATCAGGCTCCTCACTAGGCGTGGAGCCCGCTTAAGATTCTCTCCCTTTCCCTGTGTCCCTCGGCCTGCTCATCACACTCTCCCTCAAAAAAAAAAAAAAAATCAATTTTCCTGGTACCCTTTAATATGAACACACACGCACACCAAGTAGGAATGCAAGAAAGAGCACAGATGGGCGGACCAACCAACATTAGTCCAAGGTGAATGTCAAGGTTACTAATATAAAATGTACATATGAGTAGGCAAGTGGGGGATGGGACTGACCCCTACGACAACATAAGGTAGTCCACATCTGTTAAGATTTTACTGTATTCGAATATACTTTATAGGATCTCATTCTGCGTTCACAACGAAATTTCCCATGACCATTTAGCCCGTTTACAACTAAGGTAATTGATTCAAACTGGTTCGAACCCATGTTATCCTATCTCCAAGTCCCGTGGTTTCCTACGCTGCTCCCCAGTCCCCACACCAACGGAGGAGTGAGGTGAGGGCCACCAGCCTGAAGGCACTGCCAGCAATTTCAAGTCCAACTTTAAAAAATTCATGTGGATTTTCCTTTCCTCCTCAATGTATACGGGTTTAGCACTTTTAGTGACTGTCACATGGAATAGACCCACGAGGACACTTTGTATCTTTACGAACCCTGGAACCACAATTCCTTACTCCAGCTTCAGAGGCATTCAGTTACACCAGGCTGCGCAGGGACAGTGACATCTGCCACCCAGATGCCTTTGGAGGCCCAGCAACAAAAAGGGACATGTCCCATTGTCCAACGAGTGCATGGCTAGTGGCATTCCCAGCCGATAATATTTCCATCGGCACCTACAAATACCCTTTCTGTTGATGTGACTTTTTAACCTGAAAATTCTGTCTCATCTTTTAAAAATACCACCTTGAAATGAGTCAATGCAACGGCAGGCAATTAAAATCACACAACATGGTCTGAAACTGCTCAGACCGATTCGGGTGCGTTTTGGGAAGAGGCACTCCGTGGCTGTCCTAAGCAGAAAGCTGAGAGGCGAACAAGGAACTCGGCTTCACAACAGCCTGTTTCGGGGGCGGGGAAGACGGAGGGTGAGTAACATTTACCACTATGTCTTGTAATAAAATCGTAGGGTTTTGGTTTTTTTTAATTAGGATTTTTTTTATGGAACAGTTAAGGCTTACAGCATTATTCCAAAGGCATCCCCTGTACCACATACCTGGTTTCCCCAACCATTAACAATTTACATTCCTACGATACATTTGTTCAATTGATGAAGCGAGGTTGACACAGTAACTGAAATCCAGGCTTTATTCAGATTTCCTGTTCGGGATGCCCTTTTGATTCTCTCACAATTTAAAATTCACCCACAGGAAGACGATTTAAGCAAATACAACAAACGCGAGCATAAAAAGACTCAAACAATGCTTCTCAAGGCAAGAAAAGTTCAAATACTGGATGAAAGACCAACAAGAGTCATCAACAGACCCACCTTGATCTATAGCTCCAGTAACCACCAGCTCAGAGAACTTGTCACTAGGTGGTGAATTTCCATGTGTGAAAAGTGGGCTGTGG
Source organism: Paguma larvata (assembly GCA_030068075.1). NCBI lineage: Eukaryota > Metazoa > Chordata > Mammalia > Carnivora > Viverridae > Paguma > Paguma larvata. The sequence continues at coordinate 16,784,441 of CM057835.1, forward strand.
TATTAAGAACGCCAATCTGAAAGTCAGGTTCCGATACTAAGGCTGGGTCAGTCACCCTCATAGGCCCGTATGTCATTTAAATCAGGTCAACGAATAGCTTCTTCGGGTCAGAAACCTACAAAATACTCCTGTGGGTGTGACAGGGACCCAAAGTATGTAAGCCACTGCCCGCCCCCAGTTAGTTTGATCAAATCAAGGACTTAAGAAGTAAAAAAGCATAAAAAGGCAATCTTAAAAGATTTCAAAGAGCAAGGAAAAATGACGGCAACTGTGGGGGAAATGAGCACGTGATTTTCTGGACGTGAACTCATTAAGGGCTTAGACAAGAACTGCCCTAAGAACTGAAGCAGGAAGGGAGAAACCGTGTCGGAATGGTTAGAAAAGGAACGCCAGCCTTTCTGGGCTGGAGTTTATCTCAAAAGAGAAGGTATTAGACGAAGCTGACTCTTGAAATCCCCTTCTGCGTGTAGGAACCCACAGTCCCTTTTCATTTCAGTCTCCGACGCCGCAGTGAGGTTGGCACCGGGGATCCTCTGGCCTGTCACCAGCCACAGAGGGCCTCAGAGGGCCACAAGGTCTCCCCGGCCAGCTGCCACAGACAGAGACCGCTTCCTGCCTGACCGTGAACAGAACTCCTCCATTCAGGTGGAGGAGACTACCGAACTACTAAGTAACTACCAAAACAAAAAAAATGATGTTAAAATAAGACCCTTGGCCAATAACTTGAACTTAAAAGAAAGACATTTTACTATCTTGAAGCTAGGTTATATAAACCACACACTCCATTAATCTGTTCATTCAACCAAGCCCAACTGGGCACTTCTGCAAAACAAACCAAAAAAAAGCTTTCGCTCCTTTATGGGGAGGCTACCCAGAGACTTCAGGGTTTCCGTGGCATTTTACATTTTGGACATCCCTTTAAAGCGAGGTTTCTCAACACCCTTGGTACTACTGACACTTTGCGTGAACACTGCTTTGTGGAGTGTCTCATGCACTATACACACATGCAAGTGTATACTATACATACATATAGTATATACTGTATACTATAGATACATTATACATACATAGTGTATACTATGCACTATACATACATATAGTATATACTGTATACTATACATACACTATTACATACATGTATATACATACATACACTATATACATGTAGCGTATACTATGTAGTATACGTACACTATATGTACTATACATACACTCTACATACACTGTAAAAGGCTGAACAGTATCCCTGGCTTGTTCCCACTAAAGGACAGTCAAAGAGGTCTCCAGACATGGCCAAATGTCCCCTAGGAGGGCACCAGCAAAATTGTCTCTGGTTGAGAACCTCTGCCTTAAAATAACTCATGATATGTATAAATAAATACAACATGGTTTCAACAGTAACGTAAGATTTCAATGTGGATCAAATGACATTTTAAAAAATCTTTAACTAGTCTACATGCACCAGGATTTATCTCAGAAAACATAATCGCCATGAATGACTAAAGCAGCAAAATTACGGTCCCCCCCCCCAACTATTAGGAATTAGTACTTTTTTAAAACAATAAATAAATATGTACAGACCTGATAATTCCCCAGAAGCAAGGAATCTGGGTTAGAAATCATTCTCAATCCTTTCATCGTGGGATGCAAAAGGAAACATCAGACTCTGCACACGGCATCCAATCTGACCACGCACAGGCAGAAGCGGTCAAGAAGCCAAAACGGACACCTCACGACCACCGAGTGCCACCCAACCCACCCACGTTCCGCCTCGGAGGACCGCGGGCGCACCGCCCAAGGGTCGTCATGCCACCAGCAAGGAAAACGGACCCCATTCCCCAAAAGAAGATTAAGGCCAAGGAAGAGCTGAGGAAAGAATGTGCCTTATACATGCCTTCAGCTGATGCCCGGAGGTTTCCAACTTGTCACTCAGCTGAATTTGGGGGCAGAGCGGAGAGGAATACTTCTATAATCAACAGGACGAGTACGTTCTTAAGGGAAACCTGAAAGGCTGCAGGTTTGGTGCCACTGGCTTTGTTTAATAATTGGTTGTAAAAGCTGTTCCTTAAAAATCATTAAAAAAAGACATTCCTCATTTTTGTGGTTATGGAAGCTACTTCTTATCTTCTTTTAGGTGTCCAAGTGAACGTGTCGACTCACCACCGCGGCATATTTAGGTCAGAAGAAAACGGCTGACTCTACCCACCCTGGAGCCGCAAGGCGACCCCAATGCCTTTTTCTTTCAAGAAGGAATGCCAATTAGACGTCCTCTCAGAAAGAAGGGAGTGGGTAGCTGCCAAGGTGGCTGAGAGACGCAGGCAGTCGGGCCCTGCTGGGAGATGCTGACCACCCGACAGCGCCGCCGCCCGGACACGAGAGGGATCGGCCCTCCCTGAGGCCCAGCGCGAAGGCTCACGGGACGGTGCTCCGGGCCGCAGGGGCCGTCCAGGGCGCAGTGCCCCGTGCGGCCGCTCCCTTCCACCGGGTACCTGTGGTTCCCCCTCATCCGGCTCACACCAACCTCTCCCCCACCCCCGAGGGAAAGAGCACACACAGGGAACTGGTCATGCCCGGTCTCTACAGGTGGGCAGAGGGCTGGCAGAGAATAAATCCCGGGGGGGGGGGGGGGGGCAGGGAGTTCAACCCGTGCGGTAGTAACTAGGCTAAATGTTAATCGCGGCACAGGATCATCTGCATTAAAGATCATTAACCAGGCGCTCGGGCCTCTTGGCAAAGAGTGAGAGTTCGCGAGCTGAAAAAATGCATTTAGATAAAGTAGCAGTCTCTTGTTGCCAAACACAGCATTTGGGTCATTTCGGGAGAAGGGCAGCTCAATGGCGCGGAAGGAACAGAACCAAACCGGGGCATCTGGCGAGGGGGCGGGGGGCACGCTTCTTTCTCTTCTTCCAGAGAAGTTCTCCGCCCACAGCTGCAGTTTATTTTCTGTTCTCCCTCATCCCTCTCGAGGTGTGACCGCCATCTCGCATGCGAGGGCGCCTACAGGTGAGGAATTCGCCACAGGTAAGGTCTGCGGAATTGGCGTCTCCGACTGTGCGTTTCTTGGTGGAAACATCTCCTTTTAAGGTGATGGTGCAGACTCCACGGTTTCGAGCCACGCAGGAAAAGGACGGCGTTGCCCTACTCGGTAAAGCTGCTCTCTGCCTTTTCTCCCACATCCGGGGACCCCAGGCCGCGCCATCCTCAAGCAAAACAAGAAGTCACCATCAAGCAAACAGGGTCAGAAGTTCAATTTCACACATTACCAACAGCCACGGTTTTGAAGGCTTCTGACAAGTGTTCTTTCTGACATGCTTCGAGCGGCTGCCCAGGCACAGGCTGCCTCCCTCGCACCCCCTCCTCCACGGCCCAGAGCCACCCGAGTTCCGCTGCCGGCCTTGGTCTGAGGCAGCCCCAGAGTTTCTTGTTGTTCTGGACTCACCCAAACAGAGCAAGCACCACCCTGCCCTTCCATTCCGGCATAACATAATTCAGTTTCCCTCCAATTATCTACTGGCCATAAAGCATTATTTGTAGGCAAAGTAAAAAGAAAAAGGAAAAGGAAAGAAAAGGAGAATCATGCTAATTCCTGCTAGCCAGATGAACCTGAAACGGAAAGGCAACAGATTCCCGGAGATTAACTTCTATATGTGTTTTTAATCACGTTTAACCTGGGTACTCTCATGTGGGGTCAAGGGAATATAAGTGCCAGTTTTATTTTCTCTTGAAGGGAATACACGTTTGCATGTCTGGAGGCTGGACAAGGGTGGAGAAGATTATCGAGCACCTGATTGACAATTCTGAAAAGTTCTAGACTGAATATCCATCCACAGAAGAGAAAAATCATTTAATTCGTGTGAACACAAGGAAAAACTCAAGTTAGGAGTCATAGGACGCCTCCGCCGGCACTTCCTGTAAAGGTTATAAAACAAACAAGGGAGGTGTATGTATCTCAGGAGATGAACCTAAAATGACAGACAGGTACACCTGTCCCACCGCAGCCTAGCCGACTGCATTCACGCTGTTTAAATTGAACAATGAAGTCTGAAAAGAAAAAGACATTTTTTAACTAAAAGATCTAGCCTCGCTTCACCTGGAGTCCTGTACCGAATTCCCAAACTCCGCATGACAGATCCCTTCGCTGGCTCTATTTCTGACATTTCAGAAACACAGTGATGACAAATGCACTAATTTATTCATAAAAGGGGGGGGGTGCAGGAGAGCAATCTCTAGAATAGTTTTTCAGAACACTAAAAAAAAAAAAAAATAGGTCTCGAGCCAGATGACACAGGTTAAACACATACTTACACATTTTTACTTGCATATGCTTTGATTTTTGAACCAGGTGAAAAATGTTTCACAGACACGAAAGGAAGAAAAAAAAACAAGTAATCCCCCCAATTCTGGCAGATTTAGAGTCAAGCTACCACATCCAGGAGAAGAGACCGTTCTCCTGATGTTAAAGGAAGACGGAATCCTTCGTGGCACTTACCAGATTCGGAGCAGGAAGACCTCGCTTTAAAAGGGGAGAGAGACCGAGAGAGGCTGGGCTGGATGCAGATGGTTGTCTGTTTCCCCTAACGACAGCGGCGGTGAGCAGAAATCCTGGTCTCTGCCCGTTCCCCGTTGACAGGTGATCAGCAGCCGGGAGCTGGAGGCACCGCGCTGTGTCTCGGGGGGAGGGGGGTGTTTCCAGGGGAGGGCTCTGCAAACAGCGACCGCCCAGGTAGGGCCTCGCTGAGAGCCACCCGCCCCGGGCACCCTGGAGCTCTGCACCGGCTGGTGCCGTGCTGAAGCCTGTCTGGGCTGGAAGCCTGTTACTGCTGCCTGCGCCTTGATCAAATCAGGAGCAAATTCCAATGCGGGGAAGAGAGGGAGCTGCTCGTCTGAGGCGGCGGAACCAATGACTATAGGAAGAACTTTGTGGATTCAGGAGACACCAAGCACAGGACACAGTCCCACGACGCGGCCCGCGCAGCAGAACCGCATCGGGAAAAGTTAACGCCTGACTTCCAGGAAGACGCGCGCACACCTGGCCTAGCTGAGGTGACCCTGGAGCCCTAAGGCACGCAGAGTGCCCCGTTTTGAAAATTAATGGCGTTGTTTTCCCCCTAAATGTTCACGCCGATGTTGAAAGGACGTTCCGGGAAATGAGGGAAATCCTTCCGGGCACTAGCGTTGAAATAACTGATCAGCTGCCTCCTCTCTATGAAAGGAGCAGGTATTTGGATTCCATCTCTACCACCTTACCAGCATGCTTCTAGCTTCCTCATCTGTTTAAAAAAAAAAAAAAATGGAGACTTGAAACCACTCTCATGGATTGTTGTCAGGAATGAGATGGGGGGGTGGGAACCCACGGTCCAGAGTCAATGGGCTGTGCCTGTGCCCACCCATGTCTCTCCCAACAGCTTGTAGCTCTGAATCAACCACAGCCACCCCCTCCTACCTACCTTCAACTGAAAAACTGATCCAAAGCATAGCCAACAGCAAAAGATGTTTCTCCTGCTCTATTTTAACCAATGTCTCCAACAGGTTAGGGAGACCATTATTTATAAAATCATTTTAGCGTCCAAAGGTCCACGTAGCCCCTCAGCCCAAACCCCGTGGGGTCTACCAACTTGCAGCCCAGGTCAGAGGAGGTTTCTCACCCCGACTCCTTGCAACATCCCACTTCAGAGCCAAGAACCTTCACGTGCTCACTTCTCAGAGTCAAGAATGTGGAGGGGGGGGGGGAACAATAGGCACTTAACTGAGCTATGGGTCTTTTTCTTTAATGCTCCCTTTTCAAAGGCAATGATTTCTTAAAATGGAATTCACAAGTTGCTTATTATTCTACGCTTTGACAACAGCTCAAGTACCCCTTCAACGCGATGCTTATAGAGACCTTCGGTGGGAGGGGGAGTCCCAGAGGCCCACCGGGGCCGAGAAGCTGCCACCACCATCTGGTGGTGGCTCTGGCATACTGCAGTCATGAACCCCACAGCCTCTTCAACCCATTCTGCAAGAGGCGGCTGGTCTGAATTCCTGCTTCAGGGACTTTCTGGAAGTCCGTTTCTGAATGTCAGGTATGGACTTTCTGAAAGTCGAGTTGGGCTGCTCAATGAAAATTGTTCTTCGCCCCGCAGCTTCCTCCCCACCTTCGTTCTTTTCCACTTCCTGCGGATCAGGCTGCTAAACACAAGAGGGACGATCAAAGTTCGGTTCTTCCCTATCGCTCCTGTCCCCAATTCAACACCTGGTGATGAGGTTACAGAGAATGAGATTCCCAAGACAGAGGAAAGAGAAGCAAGGAGAAAACACAGAGGGAAGACCAGCAAAGAGCCGGGATGTTCCCAAAAGGTAACAGTCAAGAACCAACTGGAAAACAGGAGGCAGGCATCTCGACCAAGTAAAGAGGCCAGTTGTAGACCCGGGCCGTAACAAAGACGAGGCAGCCTTTCAGCAAAGCTCTGGCCAGTGGGCAAGCCTTGGGTGGGTTTAGGGAAGTTGCTCTGTGCGGCTGGAGGACAGAATGCACTGGAAACTGGCTCACGAAGAGCAGCCGGCCAATCAGCATTGAAAACAATGCTCCTAACCGCTTCACTCCTCCCCAGCCTTGATCAATCCCGGGTGCACAGCTTTAGGTCCGCGAGGCTGTCAAAAGCAGGCAGCAACCTCTGGAAAAACATGCCAGAGGAAGCGAGGGCCAGGGGATAGAAATGGGAAAATCCGTACTTAAGTGGTGTCAGTGGGACATGCCCTAAGACGATGCTCGGGGTTTCGAAGCAAGGACTAGGGGGAGGATGTACCTGTGGGTTTTACGGGCAGCTGCGCGAAGGCCCGGGGGGCCAGCTGTGCCCCGGCTGGCACATCCCTCTTCGTGAAGTAGCAACATCTGCTTGGAGTCGCGTGGAAGAAAATGCCACTGAGAGTTATGAACGAAGATCGGAATTGTCAGGACTTTACTTACTGCGTAAAATGTCCTTCCTTTTCTTACGTACATTACCCCAGGGAGTTAGTTGCGACCATTCTAAAATTAAGGACCGGGCCGAAATTCAGTTTAATTTCTTACAGGCATACCTCGGGGATGTTTTGGGTACTGGTTCCAGAACACCCAATAAGCAAATATCAAAATAAAGGAGCCAAATGAACTTTTTGGTTTTCCGGTACGTATGAAAGTTATGTTTATAGGGGCGCCTGGGTGGCTCGGTCGGTTAAGCGAGTGCCTTTAGCTCAGGCCATGATCTCACGGTTCGTGGGTTCAAGTCCCTCCCACATCAGGGTCTCTGCTGTCTGCATGGAGCCCGCTTGGGATCCTCTGCCTCCCTTTCTCTCTGCCCCTCCCCCTACTTGTTCTCTCTCTCTCTCTCTCTAAATTTTAAAAAATTTTAAAAAGCTATGTTTATATTACACTGCAGTCTATGATGTGTGCAATAGCATCATGCCTAAAAAAATGTACACACCTTAATTTAAAATTGCTTTATTGCTAAAAAGCGCTAATCATCATTCAAGCTTTCCGTGAGTCCTAACCACGGGTCACAGATCACGGTAACAAATATAATAATGAATAAGGCTGAAGTACTGGGAGCATGACCAAAATGTGACACAGAGACGCACGGTAAGCAAACGGCACCGGGACACTTGCTCGAGGCAGGGTTGCCACAAACCTTCAGTTTGTATTAAAAAAAAAAAAATCTGTAAAGCCCAATAAAGCAGAGCACAGTCAAACAAGTTGTGCCTGCCCTAGACTAATTCAAGACGGACGTCTCAGTCCGCTGTCTTCCGATCGAATGGACACTCTCGCGTATAAAAGCTCACAGGTAGAACGGCTCACCGGCATTTACTATTAGCTCTGTCCTAAACGTTTACATTCACATAAACTGGCGAAATGATAAAATATCCTTTATCAAGAAACACAGTCCACATAGAATGCCCCCTTCCCATGACACAGGCCTTGTTCTCTTTTCAGCCACTTTAGAAACCTCGGGAACCATCACAAGCACACCCCCCAAAGCCCACGGGCCTCTGTGCTGTGTTGGAACACGACAGTATCCAACTTAAATTAACAAAAAAAATTTTTTTTCTAATGTTTATTTATTTTGGGGACAGGGAGAGACAGAGCATGAGTGGGGGAGGGGCAGAGAGAGAAGGAGACACAGAATCCGAAGCAGGCTCCAGGCTCTGAGCCGTCAGCACAGAGCCCGATGCGGGGCTGGAACTCACAGACCGCGAGATCATGACCTGAGCCGAAGTCGGGGACGCTCAACCGACTGAGCCACCCAGGCACCCCGACAGTATCCAACTTAAATACTGAGTCTTTGAAACAATCAGAAATGAAGCAAGCAAGCAGAAAGACAACACCATGCATTAACCCATCCCCCCTTTTTAAATGTCTGGAAATCTAGACCCATGTTCTAGGGCCATGCTGAGCTCAGATGAGCAGCTGATGACAAACTCCTGGGGGCCCAAAGCTCTGTGCTCTCTGGCTCCCAGCACCACCTTGGACGTGAAGAGACATTACTAAATTCTGCCGAAAGACAGATGCAAGTACCTGTGAGTTGCATCCCTGCAAACTAACCCCTCAAAAAACACCGACGCTGGTGTTCGGTGAGGCAGGAAACAAATGAACTGAAGCAAGTCAGGCGGCCTAGTAAAAACCATTAAAAGTGAGGGGTACACCGTCAGCGGGCTAACCCGACTGGGTAAGCCAGGAGGCAGGAAACCTGCAAACTAACCCTAATGGTGTCATTAACTACCCCCTTCGCTTGATTTAAGGCAGCTTAACATCTTAGCCTCTCTTAAATCATCAAACGTCTCACAGGAAAGGGGAAGGGGAACTTGCCCGCCATCTCCTCTCGTTATTAAATCAACGGGCACCTTACACACAGTCAGTAGTACCGGGGACTTCGGGAATCATTTGTGCTCCTGAGCACGAATTTAATCTCTTGATCTCAGAATGGGGCTACGAAAGGCAGGTCCTTGTTCTACGGTTTCTAGATCCGGGCTCACGTATTTAAGAACCTACGCCTGAAAACCCAACTCAGATGCTGTCTCATTCAGCAAGTACTGACCAAGCTCCTACCACGTGCCGAGTACCATGCTGATGCTGGGGCTTCCGGGACGGAAGGGCTGGCCTCTCACCGCCCGTCCAGCTCTTATTTTGCTAAAGCCTTCAACACCCATCATCGGTGCACACAACTTACTACTTAGTTTTTACGCAGAGTTCTAGATTAATGTAATTGTTTTCTAATGAGCCCGTCTCACCAATAAAACTCTAAGCTGCTACAGAGTGAGGCCGATGTCTTCCTGAGTCATTTACTGATGACCTTGGAGCCAGTCTCTGACAGCCTCGGCCACGGGAACTCGGCTGCAAAACCCAAATAAACGGAGAAGCAGCTTCTGAACTCTGAGACAGCAACACTATCACTGGGCCCTTGGGCTCAGAGCTTCACTTACTCCAACAGCACTCTGAGCGAGTTTCGTTATTTTGCTTCCCATTACAAAGATCAAGTTTCTAGTCGCACTGAAGTGCAGCAAACAGCAGTGCTGCTGCAAAAATCTAAACACATCAGTAAGAAAAAAAAGAGCATTCATTGATACAAAAGGCTGTAAGGGCAAATCAGGACTGATTCCATTTTGCTTAAGAGCAAACTGGGACTGACTCCATTGTGTTTCCGTGTCTTCCACCCTGAGTCCCCAGTGCCTGCTCAAAACCTGCAACTTCCTGGTTCCAAAAGAACCATGCCCAGTGACCTATGGAACAGGACCCTTGACCCTTCCTCAGCCAATTGGCTAGGGTCACGACCATCACCCCTCCCACTGCCCCTAGACCCCTTTAAAACTATTGTGTTTTTGGACCGGGCCCTCTCTCTCGACCCACCGCTGCGTCGGTGCGGGTTTGAGACTGAGCTCGAGCTAGCTCGAATAAAGGCTCTTTGTTCTTGCATCGGACTCGGCTCCCTGGTGGTTTTTGGGGTCCCCGAATTCTGGGCATAACAAGGCGATTAAAAATCTCAGCCGTTGTAATTATCAGTAGTCCAGTGAGCACCCGGTTCATCATTTTAAGCTCTTTTTATCATTGCTTTAATTCTCTGGAAGGTACAAGACGACCTCTGGGGGATACAAAAGTCTATTCTCAGGTTCAAATCACAGGTTCTCACTCAAGAAGAGGCATTTTCTAAAATGTAAAACTTTTCCAATTTTTATGAAAGCAATGCAGATTTTTTTTTAAGTTTACTTATTTTCAGAGAGAGAGCGAGCAGAGCGAGCGAGCAGGGGAGAGCAGAGAAAGGGGGAGACAGAGAATCCCAAGCAGGCTCCACACTGACTGTGCAAAGCGCGACGTGGGGCTTGAGCCTATGAACTGTGAGATCATGACCTGAGTGGAAGCCAAGAGCTGGACGCTGAATGACCTGAGCCACCCAGGTGCCCTGCAATGCAGATTCTTTACAGGAAAACTATGCATACGAACACAGGCAAAGGAAGAAAACATACACCCAGCAATCCCTTTCTCTAATGCCATATACATGAGCATGTTACTACCCTTTCGGATTGTCTGTATTTCTGTTTATTCGTAGGTTTCTTACAAAAAGTTGGGATCAGGGGCACCTGGGTGGCTCAGTGGGCTGAGCCTCCAACTCCTGATTTCAGCTCAGGTCGTGATCCCAGGGTTGTGGGACCGGCCTGCATTGGACTCCATGCTGCTGGGTGTGGAACCTGCTTGGGATTCTCTCTCCCTCTGCTCCTCCCCCTGCTCGTGCACAGGCTCTCTTAAAAACAACAACAACAAAACAACAAAGGTGTGGGGGGGGTCAAACTATACAAATCAATCTGCAACTCACTTTTTCGCTGAATGTTATGTTTCCGTCTCATCACATACCTGCACCTTTTTTTAAGGGTTTCATACGCTCCCATTTTAGAGAGCTACCACGAATAAACTATTTTAGATTGTTTTCACTCTGTCATCATGATAAATGATGCTTCGTAGGGGCCGAGGGGAGCCCGCCCCAAAATATGCCACTTTGAGATGAAGATCATTTTGAGTTAAAAAGCAACCCAACCCCAATAGATTCAGGAAAAGCTCTTTACCTCCCCCACAACTGCCTAAAAAGATTTACGCCGAAGACCTGCTCCAGGAACAGAGCGATCACCCTAGATAACTACATTATTCTGTGAACTAGGTTTGGCAGACAGGGAGCAAGGCCCCTTCGATCAAACCCTCTGTGTCCCATTGTTTCTAAGAGGCCCGGCCAACACGTTCACCAAACATTTACTCTTCTGCATTCCTGCCCTGTGAAGTCCCACCCCATCCCCTGGCTCCTTAGCGCAGGCACACGCACCTCACTGAGCCTGGCTGCCTCTGGAATTTCCACGCCCCTGTGAATTCCCCGTAAGGACGCGACTAAATCTGATTTTCTCCTATTCACCTGTCTCATGTCGGTTTGATTCTTCGTCTGGCTACAAGGACCTTGAAGGAGACATGAGGGTTTTGCTCCCTGACAGCTTCCTTGTCAAAGCCAATTCTTTGGATATATATGTAAAATATATGGATATATATGTAAAATACATTTTATAAAGCATATGTATTATACATACCTAGCCTTAGAATATATATCTAAGGATACAATACATTCCTATTTCCTTAGGAGGAGGTCCTTCTGAAGTAGTTAGCTAGATTATCAAACATGTACATTGTTCTATACGGCTGATAATATTCAGTAATATACTTACTCAAGAAAATTTAGCAAATATGAAAAACAAAAATAACTGGTAACCCTACCACCCCGATATGGTGTTAATGTTCTGTCGTGAGTCCATTCCAATCTCTTCTACGTGTGTGTGTTCTTCTTTTTCCCAATTTTAGAATAATTTTGCCTGAATGAACACTACTTGGTTTTATTGTAGTTTTAACTTTTTTTAAGAGAGCTCCCTAGGAAATGGTCAATGGATCTACCTTAAATTTAATAGCATAACCCAAAACTTTCAATAAGTCCTATTATCGACCGAAAGAAAGCCAACCTCAAAGGAGGTTAGTAAATGCTTTTCTTCGTGGTCTACCTGAGGACCGCGGCCCCGGAGACGGTATTCAGGCTGCCCGGAGAACCGCTCTGAAGGCTGAGCATACGTGCAGAAGGAGCGAACAGGTATACGTGCTTGTGAGCAGGTCTCCAAATATTTGCACGTCACAGGGTATGATTTGGTTGTAAATATTGAGGTTTACTGATTTCCACACAGGCATGCGAAAGACCCTTAGGAGATCTTAATACATTTCTGTCATTATCTGATTGCTCAAAAGTATTCCCTGCGCGGTCTCTCTGTTTCCCCGGTTTTCTCGTTCTTCTTGTTTTTGGTTATCACCTTGAGGTCACTTGAGAGGGTCACAGAAGGCTGACGGTCACCTAGTGCAGTTCTGGCGCACACTGTGAAATTCAAGATCCTTCGGTTCTCTTGTGTGGCCGATATGGAGAGAGGGAGGGAGAAAAGCAAGAGCAGGACGAAGGTGAGGAAACTGGAAAAGGCCGAGAGGAGGAAGATTGAAAACTGCCTCCACCACTTCCCCTGCGCTGCAGGCTGCGAGCTGAATTATCGCTGCCTTGAAAGTCACACAGCCGCCATTAGTTACGAGCTGTGAGTTCACGTAAAGAAAAAAGCCAAAACCCCCGACCAAAGAGATCACCCCGGGCTGGCCAGAATGCGGTCAAGGCCCATGTCGATGCCTTAAAGTTGGCCAGGCCTTGATAGCTCCTACTGCCTGAAGCTAGTAACCATCGGGTATACCTGTCCCGAACTTGGCCAGCCAGCTGCAGGGCCCAGAACTCAAACCAGTCCAGCCGACAGGTTAAACGTGGCCAGGGCAGATACAGAGTTTCAAGACATACCTAATGCATGCTTTGCTCTGAGGTTAGTTGCTTGGAGGTAGCTTTCTTCCCTGGGGTTGTGTAATTTCAACTACACCCGAGTAAAGGTCAAACCTGTGGTTTTGGTGTTGATCAGACTGAAGGGAGAGATACACCCCTGAGCATTCCAGGACCTGCGGGTTCAGGTGGGGAACTAGCCGGAGGGTGCTGAACTTTTAAAGACAAAAGATCCTGGTGCCTTTCAAACAACAGGCTAGGCGGGAGAGAAAGGCTTTATAAAGTCTAAAAATAGGCACTTTGCCACAGAATGGTTTCTTTTGGAGAACAATTTTAAAGATTCCCAGGGGGTGTCAGGTGTTGAGTAAATATCAGAGGAGGATAAAGGCTTCCTGAGCTGAGCTGTAGGGGAACTGCAAAGCCTGGCGAGGGCTTCCTCCCCTTCCCCAGGCGCCCTGGACAGGTGAACTGAAAAGTCTTTTGTTTCCATCCCTGCTGAAGAACAAAGGGGCCTGGGAGAGAAGGTCAAGGCTCAGTTTCAGATGCAGGAGAGCAGTGCAGAGAAATAACTCCCCGCTTCTATCTGGCCGCGACAGACTGGCGGGAAGACTATTAGACCATGCAGCTGTTTTCATTAGAAGCACAATGAATGAATTAACCCACTTGCAATCCTAACAATAAACAGAGGTTAATAAATACAGATAAGTTGGGCAATAATAAATACAGATTACTCTCCACGGTACAGGCGTAAGTGTGCGTTAACTCAGCTTCCAGTATTTACAACAAAGTGCAGGAGCCATAGGCCTGTCCAGCGCCCTGCCCAGAAGTGCGATTGCTTGGAAGGTCAAGAGAAGACCATGGGATCAGGTTAGTGAAGACTGGCCTGATGCGGTGAGGAGATACCGGAGCCCGCTCTGGGTCAGCCTGCCCATTGGATGCAGGTGACAGCTCTGGCTGGACCACACCCCCCCAGCCAATGCCTCTTTGTCCCACGCTTTATATTTTGAACACAAACTAGCTCACCGTCAAGTGGCCATCTTTGATCCCTCGGAAGACATCTTCACATCCCTGCTTTGCAGCGCTCTCTGGGTTAAGGAAGCAGCAAGGATGTACCCAAAAGATCAAGCAGGCCTCACGCACATACCCTGTTCTTTAAAACGCAGCAACCTGGCCGCCCTGAAGCACCCCCTTCATATCCTCTCTGCCGTAACTCAGACCCAAAGATCAGTGAATCACACTGGGGGGCAGAGAGTGAGGGTTTTCTGATTTGCTAATGTGGTCTCCATATCTGCTTCCATATCTTTCTATATTCTGCTTTTTTTTTCCATGAGAAGAGGAAACAGAGCATTTAATCATCTCTGACTCTCACTAACATACATTTCTAGCTCAAGCGTCTGGTGATTTGACTTTCATAATTAATCTTAAGATGTAAGAGAACACGAGAATCTCATGACGCACGTCAAGGAAAACAAATGCGGTCCCGCTCTCCGCACACTGATCCACTGCGAAAAATATTAAGTAAAATGTTCGTTTGTGACGAAGAGCACTAAACCCAAATCTGATCACAGGTTTTAAATGTTGAATTTCTTATTTATTCCTCTTCTGATTTACAAGAACCTGAAGAGGTTTTTTTCCTTCCTAACCCTCTTCTCAAGTCCCCTACCACTGGTGCAGCTATCTCCAGATTTCCGCCCAGAGGCTTCACCCCCGCCTCCCCAATCTGGCTGAGCAACTTTTCTGAGGAAGGAGTGCAAAAAGGAACCAGTCACCCAAAGCTCCTCCTGGTTTCCCAGGCCCCTCTCTACAGCCACCTCACGGGAAGCCACCAACTGCTGACCAATGCGGTCCGTCAGCCAGAGACAGGGAATGGAGTGCTTTCTAGAACCCTTAAGGCGCCAGGCGCTATGCCCTGTCCTTCCTATGTGGGGGTGGGGAGGTTGTTCCTGGCCACTGTCTGCTGCTTAAACTCTTTCCAAGCTAATTTCAGAGATGAGTCTCCTGCATGAAGACAAGCCTGGCAGTGAGAATAAGAACTCTCAGCCCGGAAGTAGAGCGCCAGGGGTAGAGGCCTCTTACCGCATCGAAGCCATTAGTGCACGTCTGCACATCTTCATTTTCTGGCGGTGTGAACCAATGGTTCCCAGCACTGGCTGCTCATTCTAGTCACGGGGGTGGGGTAGGGGTGGGGGTGGAGGGCTGTAAACACTGCCCTCCCCCCACCGCCTTACCCCAGATGCGTCACAGGCAGGGAGGCAGAGTCTCTACCAACACACTTGGGTCCGACCCCAGCTCTGTCACTTACCCGCTGTGACTTCAGGCAAGGTGCTTCGCTCTTTCTGATCCACGGTGTTTCTCATCTGGAAAATGCAAGTAATTTCTACCTCCTAAGACTGATGTGATGATGATTTCAGCATCACATACAAAATTGCAGCATCTCGAAAACACAGTAGGTCTCGGACTCCGCTGCTTCCTTTGAAAACGGCGGTAACAAGGGACAAAGATCTACCAGGGAACGTAAACTGGAAAGGAAGGTGGGAGGGGCAGTGAGTCACAGAGGTGGAGCTTGTGTTCTAACATAAATGAGAGAGTTGCTCCACTACAGGTGAACATATAGAACATTCCACTCCCCTGCCCACAGGTCAGGGGTGACCCAATAAAAAGCAAGCCCCAAACATGGCTGGGGCCGCCCTCTCTCTGCTGAGAACGAAAGCTCAGGGCTGCCACCACACAGCAAACATGGCTGAGAACAGAACCAGCAGAAAAAGCAGAGGGGAGAGAGAAGGCGGGAGGAATAGGGTCAACGCCGTTGATCCGGCTGGTGTCAGGAATGTTTGTTAGTCCTCATCTTTCCTGACTGCATCAGCAGGGAACGCCTTTCACTTCACCCAGGTGCATGTGTGTCTGTTGGAGAAATGGACGGAATCGAGAAGGCTGGACTCTGGGTAACAGGCATCGGCCATTTTGATAAATTTTCCCCAACTGCTAGAGGCTCCACCAGCCACAGGTCCTCTAATGGTTGAAAGCTAGCCATGTGCTCACATCCCTACCCACGTTCTGTGCTATTACATTTTTTTCAAACTGAAGTATAGTTGACACACAGTGTTCCGTTAGCTTCGGGAGGATAACACAGCGATCTGACAGCTCTATACAGTCCTCAGAGCTCACCGTCATCCAGGTACTTCCATCCATCACCATATATGTTACTAGGGTATTTTTTACTGACTACATGTGCTATTAAAATTTTAATCTTTGGGGCACCTGGGTGGCTCAGTCGGTTGAGCGTCTGACTTCAGCTCAGGTCATGATCTCACGGGTCGTGAGTTCGAGCCCCGCATCAGGCTCTGTGCTGACAGCTCAGAGCCTGGAGCCTGCTTCGGATTCTGTGTCTCCCTCTCTCTGCCGCTCCCATGCTCAAACTCTGTCTCTCTCTGTCTCTCAAAAATAAATAAAAATGTTAAAAAAATTTAATCTTTGGCAACGTGATCTTTGAAAATGGTATTTCGGTGGATTCATATTGTTATTTCTTTTCTTACCAGGGAGGTTCACTATTGCCATCTTTCAGTGTCAGTGATATTCCCTTCTCCCTGAACTGCCTGTACCCTCCCCGATCATTTTTCAACCAGCTTCTTGGTCTATTGATTTGTAGGAGATCATTACACATTAAGGAAATTAGCTCTTTCCCTGTGATAGAAACTGGCCTTTTCCTCAGTTTGCCTCCCTTTTTTTAACTTCATGGCATATTTCCTGTCACGCATACATCTTTGAGATAAATTCACCAATCGGGTTGTTCCTACCTTCTCTCATTTTTTTGTTGAGATGAGACTGTAAACCTTTTAAAAAAAACTTTGAAAGTTTGTGGACACTGTTCATTTTGTTTTTCAGGGTTTTTTTAAATTTATTTTTTTTAAGAAATCTCTGCACCCAGTGTGGAGCTCGAACTCACAACCCCGGTATCCACAGTTGCATACTCCCCCGACTGAGTCAGCCAGGCACCCCAAACATTGATAGTTTTAACGTGTTTGTTGTGGAAAAGACACTACACGCTTTTTGAAATCTGGTTCCAGAGAGCCTTGCTCGCTCTGAGCTTGGTGGAGAAACTCACAGGGAAGGGAGCCTTGTCTGGGCCACAGAGGTGTGTCACCTCACCCCGGGGCCTATCACAGTCGAGGCCTTCCTACCTTTCCCGGGGCATCTCCCATGAACCCATGCTCCTTGCCCAACCCCCATACTGCCCTCTAACGCGAGCGCCTTGAGAACAACGGCCGCCACTAAGGACCATCAGTGACTGGCATCGACGGCACTAACTAAACCGTAAGCAAACATGGCACCCAGCCCGGCCTCTCCAGCAGGGTGCCCTGCAGGAGAAGGGTAAGCAGGGCTTGGCAAAAGAACACCTTCTTGTACTCAAAAAAAACAAGACTCTACAGAAAACATTTCTGGAATACATCGTGCTGCTCCTCCGGAGACACTGTGAAAACTGACCCAGCTCCTCCAGGAAGCGTCTTGAGCCGTCACCCCATGGGCCCAAGATTATGCTGGCAACACCTCCAGCAAGGCCTCCATATTTGAACCCCTCCTGGAAGGCTGCTAGTGAGAAAGGAAGAGCAGGAAAGCCCTGTGAGAAGGGGAGATGGCTATGAAACCTCAGACCCTGCGTCCCACAGGAGGCCCCTGACCAATATGGCAGCTCCGGAGACAACGGGGACACGCCTCCTCCCGACATATGCGGTCCTGAAGGCCACGACACACAAGCCTACCTCCCTCAGGTAGTTGTTCCAGCTTTGACCACTAGTTGCTTTTCTATAAATGAACTCTTTCAACATCGGAAGTTGACATGAATGAAAAAGGATGAGGGTGGAAGTAAATTTTTTTTTCAAAAAGAAAACAAGACAAAACAGGTTAAAAGATGTTTTTGCAAACGTAAGTGAGCCAAAGTAAAACTGAGGGAGGCCGTTCAAGAGTGAAGAAGTGATCTTAAATGATCCCCACAGGTGCCAGGAACAGACAGCTGTGGGTAACAGGCCCCTCAGTGCAGTAGACAGAGGCTTCACGTGAACGATCGGTCACCTGGAGAAGGTGCTGGAGTAAGAACTCCCAGCAAGGAGGCGTCCTGCAGGCGAGAAGCTGTGGCCCAGGGCACAGGTGATGGCATCCACCAGCCTAGAGCGTGCGCTCTGAGATGCTCCAGCTGAGACGTGCCCACTCCCAACATAAGCACACCTGTCGGGGCAACTGTTGGAACCAAGGACGGCTGGCACAGTCCGGGTGACCTCCGTCTGGAGTATTATTTATAACGAGGAGCAACCCAGTAATACAGTAAGCTTCCTCCAGCCAGGTCTCCCACGGGAGGGGGTCTCGGGGAGAAGGACAGGGGGGCATCTTTCAAAATGGCTTCCTCTGCAGTTGGCCAAAGACTCAGCAGGTGAAAGGTGTACAGAATTTGAGCAGGCAGGGACCCTAAGTTCTCCTCCTGAGCACCTGGAACACGTAGGAGCTCAAAAAGTAACTGAAAAACCAGGGTCCAAGCTGCACATGTTCGGCTGCACCAATGAAGGCCATTGAGGTCACTTGGGGCCAAAGGAAATAGGAGGCCATTTTTCAAGCCAAGTCCTGTCTGCAGTGGGCCTGAAGGGGGGTGATCTGCCCTAGAACACAGCAGCCTGCTGGCATTCTCCAACTCCACCTGGCCACAGGAAAGATCACGACAGAGAGAGACAGGAGCGGGAAACCTTTCCACAGGGTATTGTGGAGTTTACAGTTAATAAAACCGCACGGTGTGAATCTTGTGCCTACCGCCCCCCCAACACAAGGCACAAGATTTCACAGGCGGGGGTTTGCTTTGCTCAAACTGTCTGCCACAAGAGGCCCATCGTGGGGCGTGGGGAGGGGGATGGGAGGCCCAGCAAAAAGGGCTTTTATTTCCCGCCTCTTGCAGGTCTACGAGATTTCCACAATAAACGTGCATCATTTTCCAGATCACTCAAACATGCAAATTTAAAAGTAAACTAAAGCGCTCGCACCAGCCTTTCTCATTATTGTGCTGGAAAACTACTTCCGACGTGCTGCCCATGCGCGCTGCTGGGTTTCTTTTACGGGGGATACAGAAGGAACACAATAGATCCATCTCTCTTCAGCGACTCTCCAACTGTTTTCTTCAATCTGTGTGCTCTTGATATTTCAACCCGATTTCGGGCCTCACAGCATCTATAAGCTCCTCGGGGCACAGCGACAGGTCTTTTGTCGTCCTCACTGTTATTTGGGACACCCTCTGGTATACTCTGGGCATAAAGCTTCAGATTCTCGACAAGTGCCCAAGAGGATACAATGAAGCAAGAGAAAGGCTGGGGGGAAAGCTGGGCGAGGGCGTGAGCCGTGGGGACGCAGGCCGGTGATAACCATGGTCCCCATCAGCAGGCCTGCTGACTGTCTCTCTCTCCGTAACCTGTGAAACTGCCATGATGTTTCTTGGGCTTTCTACCCATAAGGTGGCGAAGAAATCCCGTTCCATGTAAATAGCATCTTCTCAGCTGAGAGGGTTTGAGGATGCCTGGTTTATTCACCTGCCTGCTTCGGAGGCTGGTTTTGTTCAGGGCCGAGGTGCCCGGGGAAAACAACAGGACCTTGTATTTGTATAATGTTTTAGCGTTATCAGGGGGCCTGTCACATGAAAACATTATCTCCTGGGAACAGTCCCAACCGCTCCGAGAATGAATCTCAAGGTCTTCAACTGAAAAGAAAATCAAGTGTTTTAATATCCTCTCAAACCGGCGCTTTTCTCCCTCATTTTTCTCCCTGGTGGCTCCCATTTTTTCTGTCCCACCGAATGCATTCACAGCTTGCCTCTGGGTTTTGTTTACCGGCGGTATCTGCAGACGTTAAGAAACGGCCAAGGGAGAGGAGAACATTACTGCAAAACGAGGACATAGATGACCAACGCCATTTTCCTCTCCGGGTGTCTGAACCACCCTGACTTGGTTCAAGTCAGTGCTTCGCGGAACTGTGCCCACCTAGGCAGGCTGCCCGGGACAACTTAAGACTCTTTCCTGGCCCCTGACAGAATGTTATCAAAACATAAACAAAAACAAAACAAAAACAAAAACCTCCAAACACACCTGAGAGAAAATTAGCCTGAGAAACACACTTGAGAGAAAAAGTATTTAAGAAAATACTTTCAAGGGCTTTCCTGTTCCTTCAGGATTATTACCAATCTGAAAAGTAATGCTGTGGGGGGGCATCCGTACAAATTTAGTCCTGGCAGGGGGAGGGGGGCGCCTGGGTGGCTCAGTCAGTTGAGCGTCCAACTTCAGCTCAGGTCGTGATCTCACGGTTCATGAGTTCGAGCCCCTGTGTCAGGCTCTGCACTGACAGTGTGGAGTCTGCTTGGGGTTCTCTCTCTCTCTCTCTCTCTCTCTCTCTCTCTGCCCCACCCCTGCCTGCTTGCTCTCTCTCTCAAACTTAAAAAAAAAAAAAAAATAGCTCCAGGGAAGAGAGGATAAGAGAAAAAAGAATTTTTAAACATCTCTCATGTTTTCTGACTCTGTTTTTCATGTCATGAGTTGCTCCATTAACTTCTCTGTAGTGCTAAAAACTTCTAAACAGCCTCCAAATTATATTGCAAAGGGTTTTTTTTTTCAATTCCAAAGCCAAATACAAGTATTTTTGAGATGATTTATACCTGCTTCCCATAATTAACACGGATGTAGGTACTATTTATAATACTTTTTCTGTGTTAATAATGTCGGCCTGGAAATTCCTTTCTTTTTTTTTTTATTTTTGAGAGAGAGAGTGAGTGTGCACACACGTGTGCACAAAGATGGGGGAGGAGGAGCAGAGAGAGAGAGAGAGAGAGAGAGAGAGAATCTCAAGCAGGCTCTGCACTGTCAGTGCAGAGCCCGATGCGGGGCTCCATCTCACAAACTGTGAGATCATGACCTGAGGTAAAACCAAGAGTCGGAGGCTTAACTGACTGAGCTACCCAGGTGCCCCTGGAATTTCCTTTCTTAAAGAAAACAGAATGCTGAAGTTCTGATCCATCAAAGTGTGAACCTAAAAGTGCATTATAATTCATTTTCTCTACGAATGCTGTCTATTCCAAACTGGAACACATGCCCTTCACTGGAAGAATTTCGTTTTTTCCCAGTATCAGTTATTTATTCCTTTGCAGTTCGTGGCATTTTATTTTGATGATGCTACGAGTTTAGGAAATTATTTGGCAAGGCAAGGAAAAAGGGGGATATAAAGTTAAAAGGAAATGCTATTCGACTGCCTACTTTAAAACTATGTAAAAAGTAGGAATTGCTTAGAGTAAAATCATTCTTTCCTCTGAGTGTCACTATTTGAGAATGACTTCAATACCTGCTAAAGCAAAGATGTGAGTTAATTTTAAGAATCAGAAAATTAGGAGCGCCTGGGTGGCTCAGTTAGTTACGGTTACGACTCTTGGTTTCAGCTCAGGTCATGATCTTGCAGTTTGTGGGTTCAAGCCCCACATCAGGCTCTGTGCTGACAGCTCAGAGACTGCTTGGGATTCTCTCTCTCTCTCTCTCTCAAAAATAAATAAACAAAAAAAATTTCTTAAATAAATAAAATAAATAAAAATCAGAAAATTAAAAAGAACTCCAAAGGGGAGCCTGGGTGACTCAGTTGGTTAAGTGTCCGTCTCCAGCTCAGGTGATGATCTTACAGTTCATGGGTTTGAGCCTCACATCGGGCTCTGTGCTGACAGCTCAGAATCTGGACTCTGCTTTGGATTCTGTGTCTCCCTCTCTCGCTACCCCTCCCCCACTCTGGCTCTGGCTCTCTCAAAAATAAACATTTAAAAATTTTAAAAAGAAAAAGAACTCCAAAGGATTATTAGGTTTGAATACCATTTTTACAGTCCAGAATGAAAAGGCACCTGAGGATATGGCCAGCAGAGGGAGCTGTAACTCCCCACTACATCTCTGCGGACACACCGAGCCATCCGTTACCCTATCACGGTCAGGGATGCTCACAGTTCGTCTCCTCCAGTGAACTTCACGTGGAGCGAGGAGTTAAGGGTGAGGAATTCCTTAAAGGTCAAAAGCATCTGTAGCCATTTCAAAGTAGGCAGGAGCTGGAAATAATATATGTGCTAGTGGAGAATTTTTAGATTCTTAAAATTTCATATTGTAAATCTGCATATTGTAAAGAATGAGGGCCTTAAAAATACATACAGAATAAGCGAAACAAGGAATGAAATGAGACGGTAGGGGAAATATGCGTGTGTATATATCACCCAAAGAACACAAAAGCAGGAAAAAGAAACTCCGTCTAGTGGCAGGGAGGGTGCCAAGAGCCAAGGGGCTGAGAGCAATGTGCAATAGTTTGCCAAGTGCATAGAAGGGGCGGGGGTAATGACACGCATGGATTTGGTGGCCCTGGGCCAACGCGGGACCACAGCAGGGTGCAGAGGTAAAGGTCTAGAGGAGAGTCCCAATACCACATGCTCAGTGCACCCATGGGCAGCTGCATGGGGTGAGCAAGCAAAGTCAAGGGCCACCAGATCTGACCCAAGTGGGCAGAGACGAGAAAGCTGCCTGAGGATGAGCTCATGGGGTAAGGGGTGGGGGTGGGGGTGTGTGAAGGACAAGAACAAGTCAGCTGCCAAACGGAGAAGGTGGTCATTCTGGGCACCAGCAAAGGCACAGAGGGGGAGGAGCGTGGCCTCTGAAGGCAACTACAGGGCTGAGCGTGGCTGCTTGGGAAAGTCAAGGCCAAGAGATGCACTGAACGGGGGCACAGAGGGTGCTTCTGTCAAGGTTAAGGAGCTGGGACCTTAATCCACAGCAATGACCAATCACTGAGATTCTCCCAGGAGCAGAATGAATTCTGCGTGTGTGACGGGGGATGGGAGGAAGTGGGCAGATGTGACCACCACAGGGGAAGTCTCCTACAGAAACACTGAGACCAGGCAGGGGACTTGGGCGGTGGGGGGGGGGGGGGGGGGGGGGGGGGGGGAGGGGGCGGGGCATGAGAATCAGGAACAACCATCAGGTCCCTACCGCGGATGCCTAGGTAGTCGGAGGAGCCACCGGCTAAGACAGATCGTTCCAGGGAAAGAACAGTTTCAGATATAGTATTTTGACATTCCAGGCCGAGAAGCAGTGTGAGGGCAAACAAAAGATCCTGACTTACATGGTCTCACTAGCCATTCAAACCTCATTTCTAGTCAAACAAGATGGCTTGACTCCATATTAAATAACAAAATAAAATCACCCTAGAGGAGCCAGTAATCCATCCTGCAAGAAAGTAATTTGCAAATTTCTCTTTCACGGTCTAGACTGTCCAGATACAATTTAAAATCACTTCAACAAAATTAAAACCACTGTTCACAATGGGCTCCCAAGAGTCCACAAGTCAGAGGCAGAAGATATACACCCAACACTACCATTTTCTCACTAGCAAAAAAGAAAAAAAAAAGACAAAAGAAACTGTGATCAAGTTTTAAGAGTCACCCATTTTGATTTCCCGACCAGTTGCCTCCAAACTTGAAATGTAGCATTTCTCTCAAATGCTTCTCTATTGTCTGACCGTGAAGGCTTGATTTCAAGCATCTAAAAATAACAGACGTGAAACAATCATGAGTTCTTCAAAAGGGAAGCACAATAGTGTACCTCAAACAAGGGAGGGAAGAAACGCAACATTTACTACCCGGCCTCTCTGCACGCCAGAAGGAATGCCGGCGCATGCTCACTGAGAGGCAAGCATATTTTATATCCCTTGTGTTGATATTATACGGTAGAAACGCCAGTTCTCTTAATAATTTACTGACGAGTTACGCATTGCAAATTCCTTATTAAACATTACTTGCACTAAGGTCCTAAGTCTAAAAAATATTCTGTGGAGAAAAGAGGCAATATTTTAACTGCAGTGCTCCTAATTTAAATCATGTGACTGCGTATTTGCTTGTGCCCATATAAACTCAACTTTATTATTCACGTATTTATAGACGAAGCACTGAGAATCATTTTCTCTAGGACAAAAACCATTTTTACGTTGTAGTCCCACTTGTGGACTTCAAAATCCACAGTGCCTCTCTAAAAAGTTGCATAAGCGATACTGTAAGCATGCTGCCCCTTGAAGGGGCGGGGGGAGGGACCCTCCTGCTTTATCTAGAAACCCCACTCCTCCACGCCCAAGAAGTCAATACCGGCTCAACGCCTGTCTGTCACTGACTAACCAGCAGCTCTATGTAACAGTTTAATCGGCAAATCATGACCAAATAATACTGGCACTCCCAGTTCTAAATATATACGTTGTAGAGAATCAATAGCCCATGCTCTCAGGGGTTGGCAAACTGGGGCCCGTGGGCCACCGGCAGACGGCCACGCCCGTCCTGTACTCTGTGCTACCTCAGAGACTCTGAGTCCTGCCTTGCCTAAGCTCTTTTCTATCCAGCCCTTTGCAGGAAAAGTTTGCTGCCCCCCAATTTAGATACCTGCCGCCGCACTTAGAGAAGGCTCCACCTCCCGCGTAAGAACCTCCGGCTCACGTGCAGCCGCCATCTTAAAAATCTTCTCTTCCAGGTCCCTCCCCCAAACGTTTCTACAGTAAGTAGAAATAATTTTATGGAATCTAGGACAATGCTTCTTAAAAGATGAACTACCACAACACAGGAGATTTGGATCTGAGAACTCTAGTATTTAGGATTCCAGAGAGCTGTACCCATTTTTTTAAGGCATAACTTTTAGGTAGACCAGAATATTTTCACCTTCAGTAACCGCGTTTTTGTCAACGCAGATGCAGAAGGGGCCTGGAGACCACTGCTCTCAAGGTCTCTCGAGGCCCAGCCACCGAGAATGGGTTGGCTGGCCACCTTCAAGCCTAGAACGTGGGAACCACTGACTGACGGAGGGACGTCTCCCCAACCGTTCGCTGAGGAAACAGTGGAGATCCTCGGCCGTCCCAACGCTGGACCTCCCCTCACCCCCTTTCTGGCTGTGCTTTCCGAAGGCCTGGCTGTTCAGTTCAACTTGTGTAAAATAAATATTTTCTTCCTTGTGTTCCACATTCAGAACTGCTTTCGCTTCTGACTCAAGTTGGCACACTGCCTTCCTTACACTGTAGCTTCTTATAGTGTCTCCGACCTCCCCCCAAAAAGGAAAATGGGGAGACAAATCTAGAATGCTCTGGGGTAAAGCAAAGGTGAAGGTGCCGGGGTGAGGGCCAGAAGGCACACAAAGAGGAAGGAGGAAGGAGGGGTGGGCTGTTAGGAGGAAAAGCAAGGAAGGTGCAGGGCACCCCCCAATACACCCAAGTCTGCAGACATCCCTTCACCAATCCCCAGAGGCGCCCCCTGTAAATACATTAGTTGAGATTAAAATACTGCCCACGGTTCCTCCACAGCCTTAATCCTTCAGTTTTCTCAGGCTCCTCTCTGACCAGATGAACAAAATGTATCAAGCACCTACTAACTGCTGGGTGCCCCTCATCTTCCTGAAACAATCGAATTTTCTGCCTTACGGACTCAGTGACCAGAGAGCATCAATCCGGACTCCAACAACGACGAGGGCGAGGTGTCCCGCAATTTTCCCTCGCGCCCTGTCGGGCTTTTCGGCAGAGCAAAGGCTCCTTTGATGGTGCTAACGTATTCGTGCATCAGGAGTGAAGGCTGGGCTGTTGGGGTGGCTCAGTCAGTTCAGCAGCCAACTCGATTTCCACTCATGTCATGATCTCGCGGTTCGTGAGTTCGAGCCCTGCGTCTGGCTCTGCGCGGACAGCAGGGAGGCCTGCTTCAGATTCTCTCTCTCTTCCTGCCCCTCCCCTGCTGGTGCAGGGGAAAAAAGAAATAAACTTAAAAAAAAAAAAAAAAGAGCAGGAGAGAGAAGGCAAAGCAGGAAATGCTGAACGAGGGATTCGCGTTAACACACATCAGAGAACGGTAGGTGAGTGAGGCCTGCCTAGTTCACTCCTTCCCTTACCAAATCTGGGGTGACGCAAAGACCTGTTTATATAGATATTTTTTTTAAATTAACAGATATTCTCTGCACAGCACAGCCTTTTCGGTGATTCTAGATCATTCTAAATAATATTCTGACACTGGCTGTGGTACAGCAAGCCTTAGGGCCTAACGCAGAATAGAAACACGCTGGCGCGGGGCGCTGACCCGTTTGCCACTTCGAATGTTTCCCTCCGGGAAGCCGCGTGGCCTGAGTGGTGTGCGGGCGACCACTGACACACTTTCTAAGGACGTGCCGGGTGTCCGTGCAGAGACCAGGGGGTCAACCCGAACATACGGAGGGCTGCGCGCTTGCTCCCGAACAAGAGAGGTTTTTATCTGGGAGGGGGAGGGGAGTATCCTTTACAGTCCTACCAGGGTTTCGGTTTCAGAATAAACAGTCTGAGGGGCGCCTGGGTGGCTCAGTCGGTTGAGCGTCCGACTTCGGCTCAGGTCATGATCTCACGGTCCGTGGGTTCGAGCCCCGTGTCAGGCTCTGGGCTGACAGCTCGGAGCCTGGAGCCTGCTTCGGATTCTGTGTCTCCCTCTCTCTCTGCCCCTCCCCCACTCATGCTCTGTCTCTCTCTGTCTCAAAAGTAAATAAAAAAAAGCATTAAAAAAAAAAGAACAAACAGTCTGAGAGGAAGGTTCTCCGGGGCTCTCACGTGAGTGAGTGCAGGAGCTCTCAGGTGCGGGGATTTTAAGACAAATACTTTTGGGCCCAGAGGCCATTAGTGTTGACGTTGCGATTCTTGGCAGTGCCCTACGTGGCTGAGGCTGCCCACCCGGGCCTGCGGAGAGGAGGCGACGTCCACGACGCCCGCACGTCACAGACACGGTCTCCGCAGGGTATAAAGTGCCCTGTAACCTCCTGAGGAGGTGCCTGTGCTACAGGGGAGGGGACACTCAGCTCTACGTGCTGAAGACCACCAGTGCAGGGGTCAACACCAACCTCGGGCCCGTCCCTCAAGGGGCCTCCCTACGTCGGTGGAGGCGGCCGGGTGCACAGAACATGACAGGAGATGTGGGGTCCTGGGCGGCCAAGAGGTCATGGCTCCGCTCACGAGTGCGTCCGGCAGACAGCTCTAGCTGTGCGGCCTCGTGTGTCCAGACTGCCAAAACTTTCCAGAAACCCGGAAATCTGGGTTTTTCATGTGAAATCTCCCAAATGCTGGCTCAGTGTTTTTACTTGGTTTTAGCACTCCCCTGACGCTTAATAAGCACACGTGTGAGTTTAGTCTAGTCCTTGGGGACTAACAGTTTGCCAATTCCGGCCTAATGACGTCCTAGAAGTGCTTACGGTCTATGGAGGGGACTCTCAAGGTACTTAGAGCCGCAAGGTTTCCCCTTTGGGTAAAAGGAAACTTATTTTGTGCAAGGTTTTAAAAGAAGGCCAAAAAAAAAAAAATCCTAATTATTTGGAGAGAGGGTGAATTAATAGTTAAAATGTACATGTGTACAGTGGATACGCCAACATATTGCTCACCCATTTCCTGCTGGTGACCTGGGGGAAAAGTACTGACAGTGGACGGAACAGACTGGCCCCACATTAAACCCGGGACCCTTTTTATTTTAGCACCGCTGGTTATAGGACAACCGGATGCTGTGTTCCTCCTGAGCGAACAACATCCCCATTCCCGTCCCCAGTGTTGACAGTGAATTCGATCAAGCCTTTCGATGCAACTGCTCATATTCAGGAAACCCAGGAGAACCGAGAGCACACTAAATGATACAACAGGAAACCATCAAATGTGGTGAGACGGCCTACTGACAATTTCAGGTTCACTGAAAAACGGAAGAGGGGAGAATGATTCTAGATGAGCTGGATTTTAAGAGACCTAACAACTAAATGTAACACGCAGTTCGAGATTGAATTCCGCTCTCAACGGCCCAGCTGGAAAAGGCATTGTAGGGACAGGTGGGGGGGATTCACGGAATGGACAAAGTAACAGAGTCCATGAGGCAATTATTGGTACTTTTGCAAAAATTGTATTGTGGTTCTAAAGGAACACGCTGGTTTCTTCGAGACGCAGGCTGGCGTACTCAGGGGCTGGACGTCATGATGTCTACAATTCACTTTTGAATACTTCGATTAAAAAAAATTGATGAAGCCAGTGTAGCCAAATGTTAACAACTTCAAGACAGATAAGAGGGACTGAGGTGAGGTGGTGTCACGGAGCCTCGCACTGTGGCAGAATGTCCCCATCAGTCTCAGTCACTAGTAGACACAAGGATTTTTTGCCCCTTCTCTCCAATGCCCTTGGGTTCATGTGTGTCTTAGATTTTGAGTCGCTGCTTGTCAAAAGGAAAACATGACAGCAACCCAAACAGGTATAACTTGATGTTAGGAGTTCAACGCACAAAATACAGAAACAAGAGTCATGGAATCTTCCGCATAAAAGCATGGACTTCTACAGTGAGTCTGTCTTAGCCAGCGTTGCCCAATTTTAAGGATTCGCTTTCTGGTCTCAGATGATTCTAAGTAACTTCAAATGAAGACTGATGGCAATCAAGGAGGAAAAGGGGGAAGGTGGACCTAAAACTTGCATTAAAGTGACCCTATTCAGTTACTACTTAGGTCTATGACAAAAAGTTAGAGATCTTGAGATACGAGCTTACCTGAAGAATATAGCTTGAAACTTAAAGATATTCTGAGTTTTAAAAAAAAAAAGCAAAACTTTTAGATCTTACTTAGCAAGGTGCATCGAGTCCAAATCAAATTACCTTATGACATTCACTTACGATGCAAAGAACTTGGTCAGCCGCTATCAAATACAATAGGCAGTACTTTCAATCTGCTCTTATAAAGTATTCTGCCATTCAATTTCAGGTTTTAGAGAGACCCGAACAGTCCTCTAGCCCAATGGCCCAACCAGTGGCTCAACTGTTGTCATTCGGGAAGAATGTTAACTTGCCATTAGAAAGGGCAGTGAAATCTGACAAATCTGGACAGATGGGGGTGGGGCCGGAGGACAGGACAAAGCAGACCAGAGAGGTTGGCCTCAGCCCTTAGTTACAGAGGACTTGAATCCTACACCTTACCATGAGCCCGGGACTTTATTCCACGGGCGAATGCGGATCAAACCACGCAAGTCGAGTTGTTCCCTGCACTGGATCTGGGCCTGTCTTTCCTACGCGCATCTTGAGGTATTCTCTGTCATTCCTTTTACCCTGCCGCTAAGAAATGCCGCCGCCTCTTTTCGTATACAAGGTAAAAATTCAAGGCTCACATGTGTCCAGCTCTTCTAAGATTTGAAGCCTCATCACGCTACCAATTTTAACCTCGGATCTTCTTAACGGGCTGAGAAACGCAACCTGAATCCGTTTCAAGTTTGTATGAAGGGCTTTGGTAAAAACAAAACAAAAGCAATCGAAATACGAATTGCTGGCATTTTCCAAACCCGACCTCTTCCCCTTCAAAACTGGAATGTTGACGGAAAAGAGCGAGGGCAACAGACGCGACTGACCTAAGAGCACAATTTACTGGTCAGCACGCGACTGTTTAAGTGAAAAGCCAGTCTGCCCAGTGTTGTCTCGGTGCTCGGAATGGGAAGCCTCGATTCCCTGCGAATTTCTCATCTAGGAAGGCACAGACAAGTCAATTGTCAGAGTGCTCCTACAGGCACAAGGGCAACCACTCGGTGCAACTTCACGGTCAGATGAGAAGGAGCCTGCTGGCGAGATGCGCTTCCCTCCCACGCCGCCAGCGGCTGAGGCGGATGTCAGCGCTGCGTGCGCGGCCCGCGTGACGTCTCGGATGGCTAACTGTCCATCGGTCACGCGAGGCACACGTAAGTATGGGGATGGTTTCAAAAAGATTTCATGGATATATTATTTTGCCTTGACTTTACGTATATTTAACAACTTCTCGAGGTGCTACTGTCGTGACTTAACGGGAGGCGAAAAACTAAAAACGGACACGAATATAAAGAGGACTGCCTACCAAGGGCAGGAAAGGGCATGTGCTGGGCAGGCAGGAAGATGAGGTCAGCTGGACAGGACGAGGCCTTGTATCGAGAGTCTCCACTGTCACGCTGAGGTCCTGAGGCCAGAAGGTGACTGTGGGCCTCACCACAGCAGGGGGCTGACAGGATGATATGAGTGTGGTCTTTTTTTAAAATTTCTTTTTTTTTTCCCCTAAAGCTTATTTATTTGAGAGAGAAAGAGAGTGCATTGAGGAGGGGCAGAGAGAGAGGGAGGGAGAATCCCAAGCAGACTCCACATTGTCAGTGCAGAGCCTGCCACGGGGCTCGAACTCACGAACCAGAGATCATGATCTGAGTGGAAACTAAGAGCCGGATGCTTAACTGACTGAGCCACCCAGGTGCCCCTGAAGGGAATGTTCTAATGCGAGGACTCCGGCCACGTCTAACTGTCCCCAGAAGCCACCACAGCCCTTGTGGCTCAACCCCACAGTGTCCCCAACGTGAACAGAGCAGGGGGCAGGGGGCCTGTTCCGAGGCTACCGGCATGAGACCTGGGCAAGCGGTAACCTTTCTGGATGAAGTTTGTCAGCCACAGAAAAGACCAGTTGCACTGGAACACCTCTAATGTCTCCTCCATGTCTAAAGTTCCAAAGGTCTTTGTTCCCCCGAATCTGGTTCAGATCCCGGTTCTAAGTGGCTCTAACCTCATCCTGCTACTGGTCCAAGAACTTCACCCCACATACTCCAGAGAGCGCTGAACAAAAGGGCTAATTTCGAGATTCGGGATTATCAGACGCAATACTCAAAATGAAAAAGCTCAAGACCCAAATAGACCAGGCTCCCGGTGCTTCCGGAAAGGGCACAGAAATCACCAAACTCACTCACGTCACCAAACTTCTCAACTCTGATTATAACACGTCAGAGAATACCCAGTTCCACTAGGAACGACACCTTCATGTCTCCCTAAATTTGGGATTTTTTTTTAAAGGAACATATTCCTTTCAACATGAATTCCTTTGGACATGAATACATGTTCCCCAACTGTATTTTTCTACTGAGAAGAACAGAAACATCAGAATCCAGCTTCCCCAGGAAATTGACCCATGTGGAGGGCTACAAACCTGCACAAAATATGGTCCCTGGACCGCTGCGTCAGCATCACCTACGCCATCAGAAACTCCAGAGGTGGGGCCCAGCTATCTGTTTTGAGATGACTCTAATGCATGCCTGAGTCTGGAAACGGCGTGCCTAACCTGTCAGAAGCCTGCCAAAAAAAAAAAAAAAAAAGCAACCATACCTGGCCCCAAAGATGTCCTTTTTGGCGAGATCAATTCCAGAAACGACCTTCACTCTGAGAATACGTGACTCGCCCTGTTGGAAGGAAAAAAATAAAAACAAGGTTTAAGAAATGGACCTTTAACGGATCACTGTCTCAGCCAATATGCAAAGGGGATGATTTCTCTTCAGACCGGTCCTGGGACACAGCACCGATCAGCTCAAGCAAAGGTGATTCTTCCTTACGCTGAAGTCCAAAAGGTAACATTCCAGCCTTAAAACCCTATGGCCCTAGAAATTGAGAGCATCCAGATTAATGAAGCCCAAGTTTAATTCAAGCTACGTCACGCAGATCAATTAATTATTTGGGCCACCGAGAGATTTCCCAGGGGTACCAAAAATGTAAGCGTACATTTGAAATCACCTAGATAAATGCCCAAGGGCTTCCGGGCACCGTAAATTTAATAAGCCATTTCTCCATTGAAGTTTATACATTTGTGTGTGTGGCCTGAGACAAAGAAATTTCATGTTGTACAACAGTTCTTCAAAATTACAGTATCACGATGTTGGTACTAACAAGCAAAAATCATTCTTTGACTCCAATAAAAAAAAAACAAAACTAAAAAAAGCAGTTCTTATTGTACCAGGCATGGAACAAGATCTTGAAATACGGACGTGAATAAGCTCCTGGTCTCCTAAGAGGGACAGTCAGGCCAACAGCGCGGGACCCCGTGATGGCTCCAAGCCAGAAGGCACAGGTTGGAGAAGTAGCTAAGGGCTAAGACGCTCTGGCGAGAGGAGCTGGCTTGTGGGGGGTGGGGGGTGCTGGTAGGCAGAAGTCGAAGACTGTTCTCAAGTTTCTGGCCTGGGTCACTAAGTGTCAACATGAACTGAAAGGCAGCAAAAAGTCGAATTCGAGGTGTCAATGAAACAACCAGGCGGGGGGAGAACAAAGACTAAAGAGAGAAACGGGACGTCTGGCGTGGTCAGACTGGGGAGTGATCCCTGGAGAGCCGCGGTCGGTGGTTAGGGCTGGAGGGGCGCAAGGGCACACCCAGGAAGGGCGAGGAGGGAAAGCGTCAGGGGTGGAGCCCCTGCGAAGACAGAAAGTCACCTATCCGTGTGCTCAGTCATGACCTGGGTGAAGGAAAGAAAATCCCAGTGCTTATGCACATGATGACCAAGGAGGCGGAGTGAAATAAAACCCAGAGAGGGGGAGATGCAGAGTCCTGGTCAATCGGCTGCCCACTGGGCATGCGTGTACGCCACCGGGACCATGCTTGAACCAGGATTTTCCATCCATTCATCCATCCCTCCAAGCCATCTACCCCTGACACAAGGCTGCCCCCCGCCCCTGCACACGCACAGCGGAGACACAATCAGGTTTAAAAAAAAAAAAAAAGGAAAAAAGTTTTCTCAACATGTGTGTGCTTAGGATCCCCTCTCAAATGAGAGCTGTATTCCAGTTTGGATTTCATGGGCTTGGCAGGCTTCATGAGAGGACTGAGACAAGCCAGGGACCTTGCCTCCGCACAGCAGGGTCTCCAAGCGCTTACCAAAGCCTCCCGGGTCAAGTGCCCTTCCCTCGGCTCCTCTAAGCAGCCACTGACGGCTCTGACCTTCCTCTCCTACGCTCATATCACCAGCCAGTCATCAAGGCTGCTTTTTTCTTTTTAATTTTTTTTAACATTTATTCATTAACGTTAAATGGAGATGGAGAGATAGAGAGCATGAGTGGGGGAGGGGCAGAGAAAAGGGGAGACGCAGAAATCTGAAGCAGGCTCCAGACTCTGAGCTGTTAGCACAGAGCCCAATGCGGGGCTCGAAACCCACGGATGACGAGATCATGACCTGAGCTGAAGTCAGATGCTTATCCGACTGAGCCACCCGGGCCCCCCAGTCAGCAAGGATTCTTTGTTAGTACAGGTGTTATCTGGCCTGAGGCTCTCTGGTTCTCAGGGCACACTGCATCCCACTGCCGATGACACCTCTCATGGTCTGCTCGGCTCAAGCAATGCCACAGTGGAAGCCATTTTGTACACATGGATCAAAATTCACTAGCAACTCTATAGAGTGCACAGCATGCTGGGAAGAGGTTAATGGCCCACGGGTGTATACCAACTGACAATCGTGGGTGAAAACGAAATCCTTGGCTAACGGGTTGAGATGTTACCTGAGAGAAAATGAGGAACCACTCAGAAGACATGAGGACAGGAACGGCTGGAGAGGAGCAAGCTTTTTCTGTCCCCCTGCGTCCCCCATCCCAGTTCTCTGCCCTTCCCCCCATGACAAAGACTTCCAACAGCAATTCTCCCCCAATGCCACTGCGCAGAGAGGGGACCTCATGTGGAACCCATGGAAGGCGGACACTGTTAGGGAAAAGTGCTAAGCCTCCGGGGCCAGGGCTGGGTGTCAGCTGACGGAGACGGTGCATCTGGTCTGTGAGGCAGAGACTCCCTCCACGACCAGCTCAGGCAGAGCGGCAGTCTTCACACCCCAGGCTTGCACTTGGCCTGGGCTGGGGAAGATAAACCAGACACTCGGTCTTGGACGGAAACCAACATTCAGTCAGTCACAGAGCAAAGCACAAAATGGACGCCTGGATGGCTCAGTCAGTTAAGCATCCGACTTCGGTGCAGTCGTGATCTCGCAGTTCGTGAGTTCAAGCCCCGCACTGGGCTCTGTGCTGGGAGCCTGGAGCCTGCTTCAGATTCTGAGTCTCCCTCTCTCTCTGCCCCTCCCCCGTTCATGCTCTCTCTGTGAAAAATAAACATTAAAAAATTAAAAAAAAAAAAAAAGAATTCTGGTGAGGAACTGTCTCTGTCTCACAGACCCCAGGATTCTCAAAAACCCTACGCAGTGTCCTGGACTTCCCACCAACTTGACAGGACGCTCAAAACTGCATCTTGTCTGGATTCTAAGGACCAGGATAAGCCCAGCTTACACCTGGTTCCCTTAGGTTTATATTAACCTAGGGTGAATGTTCTTACACTGGGCAGACCTATTTTCCAAAAGCATACATGTTTTAAAGTCAGGGAACACTTATATGAATAAATGAACAAAAATAAACATCACTGAAGGAATAACTAGAATTATTTTTTATGGAGACTGATTTATTCTTTAAGCATGAGTGCCTGTTCAAAGATCTAAGGACACAGCAATGCAGACAAACCGCCCTACCCCCACCCTGCCCCACCTGTCTAGTGTTCTTGAAAGTCCACTGTTCACAAGGGCTCACAACTGCATGGGGACACAAATTGGGCGTCTGAATGGCAAAGGGTAATATATAACATATACTTAAAAATTTTGTACACACATCCTTTCACTAAACAAATTCTCATTTAAGAATCAATCCTAATAAGCACAGATCTGTGCATAAAATGAACCAAAAAAGAGCTAATAGTCCCCAACAGATCACCGATAGATCACATTTAATCAGGAAAAAAACTGCAAAAGTCTCTCAAAAGTAGGGATGCGCATGGCAATTCCAAGCAATGAGCTACAATACCGCCATTAAAAATGTGTAGGATTCTGTAATAACCCTCGCTCATTCCACGAGTGTTTACTAAGTACCCACCATGTGCCAAACACATTATCTGTGGGTACAGATAGGAGCAAGACAGAGCTCCTGCCTCCAGGAACCAACAAACCAGAAGGCAGACAGAATATAAATATATATTCCAAACAAGCAAGAATTTCTGATAGTGGTAAGTGCTTTGACGACGCGATAAGAGCTAAATAAAACCAACTGAATAGAGGAACAGGGGAAGGATATTAAAGGCTGGTGGTCAGGAAAGGACTGACCTTTGGAGAAGAGACACTTGAGCTGAATCCAAAGGAGACAGAAGGTGATGGTGGGGGTGGGGATTTTCATGCACAGGTGACGGCAAGTCCCAAGGCCTTGGGAGCAGGTCTGGCATTGAAGGGAGAGGCAAGAGCAGAGGGAGTGGTACAGTCGGGCCAGAAACCTGAAAGGTCAGCTTCTGTAGAAAGGGGGCATTATTCCAACCTTCTCTGGAAAGTTTTAAGCAGGGGAGTGACAAGAGTTGACTGACTTTTTAATAATTTATTGTTTATTTCTTTATTTTGGGAGAGAGAGAGGGAGCACGCAGGAGGGGCAGAGACAGAGACAGAGAGAGAGAAAACTAAGCAGGCTCTGCACTGTCAGCACAGAGCCTGACAAGGGGCTCGAACTCATGGAGCATGAGATCACGACCTGAGCCAAGAGCCGATCGCTCAACCGGCTAAGCCACCCAGGTGCCCTTTGACTTGATTTTTAAAAGCCCACGTTGGTTTGCTGTGCAAGATCAGACTAGAGGGGAAGAAGAACGAAAAGAGACCAATTAGGACGAGATCTGGCAAGAGATGGTAGGGCTCCCCACAGGACTGAGACGAAGAGGGGACCATGTTGGAAATAAACAACTTGGTTTATAAGAAAAAAGTTTCAAAAATGGGTTATACAGGGGCGCCGGGGTGGCTCAGTCAGTTAAGCGGCCGACTTCGGCTCAGGTCATGATCTCTCGGTCTGTGAGTTCGAGCCCCACGTCAGGCTCTGTGCTGATGCTCAGAGCCTGGAGCCTGCTTCAGATTCTGTGTCTCCGTCTCTCTCTGTCCTTCCCCTGCTCATACTCTGTCTCTATGTCTCTCAAAAAATAAATAAACGTTAAAAATTTTTTTTTAAATGGGTTATACAAGGGATGCCTTTGGGTGGCTCAGATGGTTTAACATCTGACTTTGGCTCATGTCATGATCTCATAGTTTGGGGATTCAAGCCCTGAATCAGGCTCTGTGCTGACAGTGCAGAGCCTGCTTAGGATTCTGTCTCTCTCCCCCTCCCCTGCTCATGTCCGCTCTCTCTCCCTAAAAAATAAACATTTTTTAAAAAATGTTAGAAACAAGCACTAAGTTAGAAACAAGCAAGGTGGTGAACAGGCTGTTTCCCTTTTCCACTTAGACTACATTTCCCAGCATTCCTTGAAGTTAGGTGGTCATGTGACTAGGTTCTGGCCAGTGGAAAGTGCACAGAAGTGATGTGTGCATTGTCCAGAGCTGGCCAGTGAGACCCTCCCACTCATCCTCCCTCCATTCTCTTCCCCTGGCTCAACGGAGAAAGTCCTGAAGGCAAGAAGGGGAAAAAACTCTGTGAAAGGAATGCCCGCTCCAACACCACCTACTGACCCTCCCAGGACAGTGAGCTGGAAACGGACTCGTACTGTTTCTTCCCACTGAAAACTGCATGTTGCTTTAGCAGTTGGCTTCGCTCGTATACAGTAGAATCCACTTCCAATAAATACCAATTATGTATATGCGCAGGGAAAGACGTCGAAAGGACATTAGCAGTGATCATCTCTGGATAACGGAGAACTTTATGGTTATCTACATTTTTTTCTTTTTGATACGTCAAATATTTTTGTTTGGAAATTCAATTTCTGTAGAAATGTCAAAAAATACCTAAGAAAAATTTAAATCGCAAGCTTAGGAACCTAGGCTTCCCTATTTCTAAGATAAATAAACCTTCTTTTATTATAATAAACACCTACAAGTTATATTTGAGCCACCTCACGAAGGGATATATAGCTGTACACCTGGGAGATGTGACAAGGACACTCTTATGTAATACGCAGGCAGCAGCTAGGGGATGAAGGCAAGCGAGGGCCTTTATTGAGCACTTACTATTTACAAGCAAGCAGCTGTCCAAGGCAGTTTCACCCTCCTCCGAAGTTACGGGGCATTGGAGGAGGAAAGAGAATGCTACTCTATCAGAAGAGTTTTTACACACGGGCTTCAGACCTTCAGCAAAAACTTCTTATCTCTGTTTCCTCTAAATAATAAGTGTGCGTACAGATAAGCAGTCATCATGGTTCTGTAAGGAAACACATGACCAGGTAGGTGACTCATTTATCAGATGCCATGGGACTCCAAGCCGAGCAAATGGGCTTTCTGAGGCATTTTATTACTTTCATAAAATCTACGCATGACATCTCGGTCCCTGCTCCTGACCCCGGTAGAATTAAATATTTAACTAAGGTGGCTTAGGACAACGAAGATCTTATTTGGAGTCGGCCTGTGCCAAGCAGGGAAAGCACAGGCAGAGAAGAGGTGAGGCCGAACAACTGGAGGTGTCCTCGGGACGTTCAAGGCCTCTTCCTGGGATTGTTCACCTATCGGTTTTGGGCTGTTCTTGCACAGCGGGGATGATTCTGTGAGCCTGAGGTGTGTGTTTCTTTTCCACTTCGCTGTCTAATTCTTCCTGAAGGCCTAAAACAAGAGAAGGAGCCCAAGTCCCGGATGAGTGACAGAGCGGAAGTCCCAGCTTCTGAACAGGTGGTATTCCGAAGGCTCCTTTGTAAGATGGTGGTTTCCAGCTCAGAGGCCTGCCCGTCTAAACTGTGTGTGAGGGGTTACCAAATTCCCCTGCCCGCCCACAAAGCCTATTAAATACGTAATCTATCGAAACTGCTCCTAAGATCAAATAAACCTCGAATTCCAACTCAAAGTAAGCTACTAGAATTTACATTTTCGCCTGGGAATCTGCTTGGAGAAGGTAACATTGTGTATTTTATGCCTTATTATTCAAAATGACGGCTGATCTCGCCCCCAAAAGGGGATATCTGGGTTAGGAAATAGTTTTCTTTCTCACACGGTCTCCAGTGAGCCCAGGTGTCACGTACACCAGCCATCCAAGTGGACGAGGAAGACCTAGGTCAAGGACTCGCACACCTTCGTCATTCGCCGCTAAATTAATTTATGTGTTTACCTTCCGTATTCAGCAGTATTTATAGTTCAAAGTATTACCCATAAAACTTTCAGGCTCGCAGTAAACACTCCCTGGTTTAAAGGGATGATCAATACTTCCTTCCATGCACTGAAATATCTAAGTTACGTATATGCCTATTAACTTCCATTGCTTTAAAAAATTAAATAAGCTTGTAGTGCCTGGCTGGCTCCATTGAAGGACACTCTTGATCTTAGGGTCATGGGGTCCAGCCCCGTGTTGGGCACAGACTTAAACTTTAGACAAAATTAAATAAGCTAATGTTCGGAAAGTGCCCACACTGTGCCTACTACACAGTAGATACACACGGCAGATAACTGTTAATCTTCCCGTTCCTGTCTGCTCTTGCTTTGGCCATGAGCCGAGATCCCATGTCATACATGTTTTTAAACCTTCTGCACCCTGTAGTCCTTGACCTCATCCCTTATTTCCGTTCTCTTCGGATCTGCCTTTCCACCCTGATTCCTACTCTCTAAACTTTCTCTCCTCTTCGCTCCCTTGATGGGTTCCCCGCCTCACACTGCTGCCCCGTCTCCTAACTTCTTTTTTTTTTTTTTTTAATGTTTCTTTCTTTATTTTTGAGACAGAGAATGCATGAGCATGATCAGGGGAGAGGCAGAGAGAGAGAAGAGGAGGAAGAATCCCAAGCAGATTCCACACTGTCGGCGCAGAGCCTGACATGGGGGCTCGAGCCCACAAACCCATGAGATCATGACCTGAGCTGAAATCAAGACTCGGACGCCTAACCGACTGAGCCACCCAGGCGCCCCCACGTCTCCTAAGGTC
Organism: Paguma larvata; assembly: GCA_030068075.1. Taxonomy (NCBI): domain Eukaryota; kingdom Metazoa; phylum Chordata; class Mammalia; order Carnivora; family Viverridae; genus Paguma; species Paguma larvata. The sequence goes on from CM057835.1 coordinate 16,822,991, forward strand.
TTGCACTCTCTCTCTCAGTTCTCTACTTGGACTTGCTAATTGTTCATTCGACAAAAATGTGATGAGTGACATTTACTGTGCTAGCAGACAAGAAGAACACAAAAGTCATTAAAACACCTTGCTCTCTGCCCTTGAGGGGCGTACGGTCGATTGCGGAGGTTAGACATACGCATACCTACAATGCACCTGTAATACAGGGGTGGTACAGAAACCTGAGGTATGTGTGCTGAGGACAAAGACACAGAATGTCACAGGAAAGGAGCCCAATACTGGACTACATGTCTCCCTCAAACTCACATAACCTTATTGACAGCAAACTCAACTCACCAACTCACAAGACTCTCTCTGTAGCTGTTCACCACGGTCAGCCCAACACAGAACATTCTCAACAAGTGCAAGTCCCGGGGCTGGTAGTTCCAGAGAAAACTGCGGAAGCATCAGGCTGTGCATACCCTAAATTCCCCGACCTCTGCTAGATCGTGGCGATTATTGTGCCACAGAGAGAAGTTCACAAATGGGGGGCCAGGAGAAGGACGGCCCTACAGAGCAGAACTATAATTTTAATTCCTCATGGTGACTGACTTTCAGAAATTAGGTTGTGCGGTTTTAAAATATGTCCACAAGGGCGCCGGGGTGGCTCAGTCAGTTAAGCGTCCAACTCCTGATTTCGGCTCAGGTCACGATCTCACAGTTCATGAGATTGAGCCCTGGGTCGAAAACAACCCAGATAAGCCATTTTTGTTGTTTCACACGGACAAATTCGGGGGTCATCTGTAACACAGCAATGGAGAACCAACGTGTGTGGCGAATCCCATGTAATAATTGCGGTCTAACTTATCTCTTGGCTAAGTCAAGATTTTCCCATGTACTGGGGCAACGTTCAACACGAGAAAAAGATACCAGTGAAAAGTAAAGACTCTTGCCTGTGTTTTCCATCACGTAAAAAGCAGTGACCTTCATGAGGCAGAATTAACAGAACTTAGTGAGTTGTTCAATATATGTGCAGTGGTTGTGTTACTTTTAAGTACGGAACCCAGCACCCTACAAGTACAGTCAATATTTCAAACTGAGACGACCCCAGAAAATTCAGGATACATGATCATCAGTATGAATTTTTTTTAATGTTATTTTGAAAGAGAGAGCGAGCATGCACACATGGGGGAGGGGCAGACAGAGGATCCTAAGCAGGCTTCACTCTGTCAGCACAGAGCCCAACATGGAGCTCGATCTCATGAACCATGAGATGATGACCTGAAGCCGAAATCAAGAGTCAGATGCTTAGCCGACTGCGCCACCCAGGCGCCCCCGAATTTTTTTTAATTTTGGAAAGAGTAACATTAGAGAGGAGCTGTGTAACTTCAATCAGCCTTTAAAACATCTCTAAATTTACCCCTTCACCCCACAGCCCTCACAGGGGAGGCCCTCAATTTATCACTTACAGTGGGAGGATCCAACACCCACCACCAGAACCTCAAGGGCTCCTTCTTCCAAAAGCTAGCGGGCATCTATTATGTGCCCATCCTGAAGAGCTGCTGTTGACGTGTGGCAGCTCCTCTTGGTCCTAACTCACCTGCCACCTCATGAGTCCAACCTTCCCCACTGCCCCCTGCCCACACACAGTACCCTGTTCGGCCCCTACGGTGTGCTCGCGTCCGTGTAGGCAGCAAGCCCCAAGGGCTCACTCCGCTCTGAGCTCGGTACATGGAGTAAGGAATCCGTAAGACAGGGTTCAAGCCTACGGAACTTTCCCTTCTTGTGCCGGGAGAACAACGTACACACGATCGCAAGATGACGCGGTCAAGTGAACGGCAGCAGTGCATGCTAATCTTCGGGAATTCAGAGGAGGAAGAAGTTAATGCACATGTGAGGGGTGCGGAGGAAGAAACGTGCCAGGAAGTTGGGGTTAGCAAGCCTCGGATGAACAGACATTGGAGCCACGCCCTGAAGACCAAGAAAAAGGGAGGAACGGATCTTTCGGACAAAGAAGAAACGTGAGGGCACCTTGAAACGGAGGGCAAGTCGACGCGCAGAGAGACCGGGGACGGGAAGAGCTGCCCAGGCCTGGCTCCGTCCTCTGTGCTACACAGGGCAGACCCATCTGGCAGACGACTGACAGCCTCGTTGGAAGACACGAGCAAAGGGAGGCAAGTCCAGAGAGAGGAGGACAGGACTCATTACGTGGTCTGCGTCACTGTCTGGCAGATGAGTGCAGTGGCTCCAGGGACGAGGACACGGGACTGGTTCCAAAGCTATTCCGGGGGAGGGGGGTGGGGAGGGGGGAGGACACAGTGTGGCTGGGTGACAGATTGGTTCTGCAAGGCAAAGAAGAAGGTGCATCCTCAACTTACCAGCTCTGGTGGCATGGGGGGCTGATGCTATCTGATGGTAGAAAATAAAGGAAGGAGAGCCGGTCTGAGGCTAAGGGAGAGAAGAGAACCTTATCTTATCCTTGATCTGAGTTCACCTTGCCGGCGGGCAGGCAGATGTCCGAGAGGCAGTCAGAAGTGAGAAACCAGAGCTTGGAACGGAAATGGACGTGGAGTGGGGGAGGCCCAGCCCCTTCCTCGTCTTCCTGCAGACTGATCTTCCGTCTGGCACTTAAGGGATAAATCATTGCAGTCTTTCTTTCCCGCAGGTCGGTCTTATTTTCTCGACTCAACTCTGTGGTCGCAGTGTCCAATATGGTAACCGCTAGCTACACGAGGCTCTTTAAGTAAAATCGATTACAATTAAAAGTCGGTTCCTGAGAAACGTTAGTGACAGTTCAGGTGCCAAACAGGCACATGTGCCTAGTGGCGGGCTCCCGTGTCAGACGGCGCAGACACGGAATACGGAACATTTCTATTATCACGGAAAGTTTCACTGGCTAGCGCTGCTCTGAGGGCAGGAAGTCAGTGCCAGAACGAAGCACAGTTTGAACACCTCGTGAAAGGAAGGAAGAGAGAGGGGAAGGGACCGCTATTCTTAACCCACTTAGAACACTGTAGAAGAGTCAAACTATGGAATCCAGTTCCACGGATATGAAACGGGGGGCTGCAGTCATCACACGTCCTAAGGACAGGACTTCCTCTGAAACACTGAAGACCAGCACGCAGATTAAGGGCTTGTACGTTAACAACTGTAAAGTCTAACGAAGCAAATACTGTACAGTGTGGTACAGTCCCTGCAGCTAGACGTTTTTAAAATCATTATACAAACAGAGGAACAGCAGGGACGGAGGCCTAACCGAGGGCGTGAAAAAGACCCGGGGGTGTAGATGAGGAGGCCAGAACCGTAACCGGGTTGCTCAGGCTTGCGCAGTATTCACGGGGAAACGTACTCAGAAGGCAAGAAGAGAGGTAAACTCCCAACAGGCGTTCTTGGTCCCTTTAAGAGAAGGCATCGTGGATAATACTCGGAGGGAAAGGGCACGTAGGAAAAGGGCAGTGAAACTCAGAGCTGACAGTTATCCACAGAGGGAGTCAGACTGACGCCTGCAGAGCACAGACAGCGGGCGGATGGCGAGCAGCAGGGAGGAAACTGCTGGAAGAGGGAAGAAGCCACACCTGCTGCTCCACAAACGCAAGGCCAAGGCCGTTGTTGTAGGAGCACCTGTAAGAATCTATCAGTCTCTACACTGACTCCTGCAGGTGGGTCCCCGCAGGTGGGTCCCCTCCCCTCCCCCTGACTCCCGCAGGTGGTCCCCTCCCCTCCACTCCTGTCCCCTCCCTTCCTACAACTAAGTGCAGTTTTGACCTGAGCCTTAGAAAGTGCTGGCTCTGCATTTCTTTCCTTCAGGGCCAACAGTAGACATCTTTGTTTCTGACTTCTGAGGAGAGCGGAGCCACGACGCTCCAGGCGCTGTGTGGATAGCACGAATCTGCGTCATTCCACCTGGAAAAATCAATCTCTAAAGAAGAGGAGACGGGGGAGGAGATGGGGGAGCAGGTGGGGTCAGCGGGGTAGGTTGAGGCGTTCGCAGCGGGGGGTGGCTAGGATCAGTCCCATACTGAGTGATGCTCCCGTTCCCACGGGCCCCACTCCTAACGCGACTCGAAGGTACACCTTGGCCAGAGAGTAAACTCTTCCACGTGTGGACAGATTCTCAGAGTGGCTCTCAGTGAGACCTATTCAGTCCTTGGAGGCCAAAACCCCACGGTAATCCGGGGACTATACACACAGGCAGGGAGGGTGCCGCCGAACAGCGCCCATGAAATGAATGAGCTGGCGAGCGTTCCGGCTCGAAGGACACAGGCATTCTCTTCCACTAATTAAAAATTCTCTTTTTACCAGAAGAGCTGGTGAAGCTCCATGTAAAAGGTCTTCAAAGAATCCATTTATCAACGGTTCCTTTGTTCCAGACCCCTGATCCTAAGACAGGAAACATGTTTAAATTCCCCCAAGATCACTAACGCAAGAATTATCTTGTGTTTGTAGTTCTAAAAATGATAATAAACAACGGCGCTTTGTCGAAAGCCAAAAATCATAGCTCAAACTCCAAACTTCCGTCCTTTCCACGCCACTCAGAACTGTGACCTCTCCCGTCAGAGGGAAGTCTGGGGTTCTTGGTGGAATGTGTAGTTTGACTAGAAGGCCCTGGGAAAAATCTGGGTTTCAGGCAGTGGGGGCTACTGGGGGTCCCCAAGAACACCACCCATGGAGTTCTCTCCCCAGGTAGGGTCAGAAACGTGACTCGTGGGGGCGCCTGGGTGGTTCAGTCGGCTATGTGGCCAACACTGGCTCAGGTCACGATCTCATGGTTTGCGAGTTCGAGCCCCATTGTGGGCTCTGTGCTAATAGCTCGGAGCCTGGAGCCTGGAGCCTGCTTCAGATTCTGTGTGTGTGTGTGTGTGTGTGTGTGTGTGTGTGTGTCTCTCTCTCTCTCTCTCTCTGCCCCTTCCTTGCTTGTGCTCTCTCTCTCTCTCTCTCTTTCTTTCAAAAATAAATAATAAAACATTAAAAGAAGAAGAAGAAGAGGAAGAGGAGGAGGAGGAGGAGGAGGAGGAGGAAGAGGAGGAAGAGGAGGAGGAGGAAGAGGAGGAGGAGGAGGAGGAGGAGGAATAGGAGGAGGAGGAGGAGGAGGAAGAGGAGGAGGAAGAGAGAGGAGGAGGAGGAGGAGGAGGAGGAGGAGGAAGAGGAGGAGAGAGAGAGGAGGAGAGAAAGAGGAGGAGGAGGAGGAGGAAGAAGAGGAGGAGGGAGGAGGAGGTGAGGAGGAGGAGGAGGAGGAGGAGGAGGAGAGAGGAGGAGGGAGGAGGAGAGGAGGAGAGGAGGAGGAGGAGGAGGAGAGAAGGAGGAGGAGGAGGAGGAGAGAGGAGGAGGAGAGGAGGAGGAGGAGGAGGAGGAGGAGAGGAGGAGGAAGAGGAGGAGGAGGAGGAGGAGGAGAGGAGGAGGAAGAGGAGGAGGAGGAGGAGGAGGAGGAGGAAGAAGAGGAGGAGGAGGAGGAGGAGGAGGAGGAGGAGGAGGAGGAGGAGGAGGAGGAAGAGGAGGAGGAGGAGGAGAGGAGAAGAAACATGACTCGTGTCTGTGCGCCAAGGGCTCCCAGTGGCTCGGGAAGGACACATATGAACCGAGCTGAAAAGAAACTCATTTTAGTGTCGAGTTTGAGACTGACAGTGAGGAGGTAGCCTGTTGCATGGATCTGAAGCCTCGGGACTGGCGTGTTTACTCTGCAGGCAAAATGAGCAGATGCAAATTACAATCGCACAGAGGCTGCGTGGTGAGAACCAGGCTTGGTTCGAGTATCCAACCACATGCTGAGCCCGTCTCCCCAACAGGGCGACTCTGCCACTCGCAAGTGCTCAGGCTCCTGGGCTCCGGACAGGCCTTCAAACAGCAGCACCCAACAGCAACCCCTCCAGGCTTTCCCTCTCCCGAGCTCCGGCGCACGCGTGCCCTCCCGTTCCCGGGCTCTGTTCCCACCGCCACACAAAGCACCACACAAAGGACGAGGCTCTCCCTCCACACACAGCAACCAAATTCCACCCCACCCCCCCGAGCTGGCACCTGAGCCGCCTCCCCTGGAGCCGTGGATGTTCCTACGCTCTCCGACCACACACTCACAGATCATTTCTGGGTTTGCTCTCACAAATACCTTATTCGCTCCTAGCTTAAGCTTCAAGAGGTTACCACTCCCAGTTCCTGGTGAGATGACGATCTTCCGAAGTAACTGTCTACTCTTGTGCTACAGCTTCGAAGCCTTCCTGCCTCACGCTTCTGACTCTGTTTGAGGCCAGCGGGAGAGGGAGCCCGAGAGAACCAGGACCTCGAACCAAGGACATCCTGGCTCCACAGCCTGACCCGAGTCACCTCCCACAGTGGCTAAGAGAACCTGCCACCGTCCCAGAGGACTCAGACACAGAGATGGGGAAATGTCCCAACCTGGAGAGAAAAGAAGGTATGGTTCATGCTATGAATTACGCGGCTTGGGCCGGGGCCGCCACTACCTGCTGCCAGAGCCACCAAGGGGACATTTGGTTTCTATCTCCTACTTGTCCCTCGGCCCTCCGCTAACACAGCACGTCTTCTGAAAATGTCTTTCCAGGCTTCCTTGACTAGGAGGTCCTCCCACAGAAGGTTCCCACAGGGCCCTGGATTTCTTCTCTCATCCTTCACGGTCATTGCTTTTAAAATTAGCTATTGTGCCAAAGACAACGCTCTCGGAAGGCAGGGGCTAGACGGCAGATCACGGGGGGTGCAAGAATAATGGCCCACACTCTCTTAGAGCCAGAGAGCCAGAGGGCCATCCCTCGGCTTGCTGAGTGCGGCCTTCCAAGACTCTAATGAAAGCACTCGGCACCCACACGTCCCAAGGGGAGTGAGGGACTGGGTGAATAAATGACGTAATCCAAAGTGAAGTTCTAGAGTGAATTACTAAATAGTTTGCGAGCATTCAGAAAAGGAAAACGATCTACAGCTAAGGTTTGCCAAGAATGAGACATGTGAACTTACTTCCTTTTCTGATAAGATTGACAGCTTCGGGGTATGCTGCATACCTAGCGTACAGAGACTTTGGCCAAGCACGCTCAGATTCTTCTCGACAAGATGGCGACATGAGGGTGAGCAGAGACTGAAGTTAGGTGAGACTTAGTTGTATGTAGTTGTTAACTCCTGTCTAAAGTATACAAAACACCGGGGAGGTGGGGGCCAAGGGGCGTGTTAGGTCACAGGGCTCTGTTGTTAACTCCGTCCCGGGCAACATGGTGAGCCTGGAAAATCTGGATGAGGATCCTGACGGCAGGCTAATCCAACTTGTAGCTGATACGCAACTGGACATGTAACTGGATAAAATGTCAGAACACTGGATCAGAATCCAAAAAGATGTCATCAGAATGGGTGATGGGCCAGACCTGAGTCAATGCAGCGGGCAGGATGGAAGAGCATCAAAACTGGGGGAAACAATCTTTGGGGTGCTGGGGTGTCTGGTTGGCTCAGGTGGTGCAGCACGTGACTTTGGGTCTCAGGGTCATGGGTTTGAGCAAGACGCTTGGCGTAGAACCTACTTTAAAAACAATCTTTGGGGCTGAACATGCACCCCAATGTTTACAGCAGTGCTATCGACAATAGCCAGGTTACAGAAAGAGCCCAAATGTCCATTGACTGATGAATGGGAAATGAAGACATGGGGTGTGTGTACACACACACACACACACACACACATAGGCATACTACTCGGCAATGAAAAAGAATGAAATCTAGCCATTTGCAACAACGTGGATGGAACTGGAGTGTGTTATGCTAAGTAAAACAAATCAGAGGAAGACAGATATCATGTTTTCACTCGTGGAATTTGAGAAACTTAACAGAAGACCATGAGGGAAAGGAAGGAAAAAAAACAGTTACAACAAGGGAGGCAAACTATTGGAGACTCTTAACTACAGAGAAAGAATGGAGGGTTGCTGGAGGGGGGGGAGAAGGGAGGATGGGTGAAACGGGTGATGATCATTTTGCACAATGAGCGCTGGGTGTCGTATGCAAGACACGAATCGCTGGGTTCTACTCCTGAAGCCAAGACTACACGGTGTGTGAACTAACTTGAATTTACAGTAAAAATAAAATAAAATAACATAAAAAATCTTCAGAGTTTTATTTTATCTCAAGCTCACTATGACTCAACGCTGTGACAGTAAACCACGTGCATTGTTCCAAGTCCAGGGCAAAGAATGTCGTCATACTGTACCCCGGGCCAGCATTGTGTTCAATTCCAAGATGCATGACTCAGGGGGAAGATGGTTGTTTTGCTTTGTTTTAGGACGAAATCTATACAACAGAACACCGAGCGGCCGTAAGAATGAGGATGCTGTCTACACACAGCTTTGGAAACCCAAGCTGTTGTGTCATGTTGGGGAGGCCAGGTGGAGAGCGCCTTGTAGGGAGTGCCACCCTCCATGTGAGGAGAAGGATGGGCGTATGTGTCGGTAAATATTTGTTTGCATGTGTGTCAACTCTGTAAGGACACGGGAAGCTGGAACCACTGACTGGCTCTGAGGACAGAAACTAGTTGTCTAGGGCCAGAGGTGTGGGAGGCAGACGGACACACGGACATGTCTCACTGCACACCCTTCTTACTGCGTTTAATTTAAAACCATTTAAATGTATTAACTCAAGGAAATGTTTTTTGAGCATCCAGCATAGTTAATAAACAAACAAACGTCACCTAAAGACTTAAGAATGTTTAACCTGGTTTCACAATGACAAAAACGACCAGATTCGTTCTGTTCTGTGGGAAGGCGGTGGGGTGGCAGAGGCCAAGTCGCTTTACGTTATGAGGCTGCAGAGGGCAAACCTCATAGCAAAGAGTGAAGGCTGCAGGAGGGCAGACGCACTGTACTGAGGAAGGAAGTTCTGACCAGACGCAGAGCAGGTGGCCTCCTGAGGCCGAGAGCTGGTCGGTTAGCGCCAGCATGAGAGCAAAGGCCTGCCGTGTGCCGGAAATACCGTCGGGTAGGAAGAAAACGAACCAGACGGTTCCCTGATGTGCCTTCCCAACTAAGAGACGGGATTTTAGAAGATCCACGCACAAGGAGCCAAGAACTCAGACCAAGCCGATTCATGTGCAAGATCACACAACACGTGCAACTTCTCCAAGACAAATAATAGTAATTACAATCCCTGTCCCCCTCCCAGGGAAACACAAAAGATTATTCATACGTTGGAATGCCTCTTCCTGGGGTGCCTGGCTGGCTCAGTCAGTGAAGCAGCCGACTTCAGCTCAGGTCATGATTTCATGGTCTATGAGTTCAAGCCCGCGTCGGGCTCTGTGCCGATGGCTCATCAGAGCCTGGAGCCTGCTTCGGATTCTGTGTCTGCCTCTCTCACTGCCCTTCCCCTGCTCACTCTCTGTCTCTCAAAAATAAATAAACATTAAAAAAATTAAAAAAAAAAAAAAAAAGAATGCCTCTTTCCTAGCAACCAGGTTCAAAACATCATGAATGAAATAACTAATAGAAAATAATAGCATGTGTAATCAGTATGTTTTTTTTTCCTGGTTCTGCTTATTGTTCTTATTCCACACCTGGTGCCAAAAAGGATTTACGATGGCTAGCTGGCTCTACACGAGATGTCTAAAATTCCTTTTTTTTTTTTTTTTTTAATATTCGTTTATTTTTCAGAGCAAGACAGAGCACGAGCAGGGGAGACGCAGAGAGAGGGAGACACAGAATCCAAAACAGGCTCCAGGCTCCGGTCAGCACAGAGCCCGATGCGGGGCTCGAACTCACGAACCGTGAAATCGTGACCCGAGCCGAAGTCAGATGTTCAACCGATTGAGCCACCCAGGCGCCCCTAAAATTCCTTTTATAAAGAATAGCCAAGGGGCGCCTGGGTGGCTCAGTGGGTTAAGCATCTGACTCTTCATTTTGGCTCAGGTCAGGATCTCACAGTTGGCGTTCAAGCCCCCGCATCAGACTCTGCACTGGCAGCGTGGAGCCTGCATGAGACTCTCTCTTTCCCTCACTCTGCCACTCCCCTGCTTGCTCTCTCTCTCAAAATAAATAAACTTTAATAGCAATTCAAAGAAAATAAAAATAAAAAAAACAAAAAAGAACAGCAAAACTTGTAGGATGGGCTCGTCACTGGAAGTGTTCTAAGGGAGAACATGATATAAGAGGCCACGGGGTCACCGGCGTGCGGAGTGGCTGCCGCCGGCCAGGTCGCTACGGAAAGCTACATGGGAACAACACAGAAAAGCCTAAACCACCGGCTCCAAGAGAGCGAGCGTCGAGACGAACCGCACCTAGGGAAAGGCTGCAAACGAACCGAGCTGTCCCTTAGAAACCTCAAGAAGCCACGGCACCCAAGGCCACAGAACTAGGAGAGCTGCGGGTGTCACCCACAGGACGGCGGGTGCTGGGGGGACAGGGCAACCATTCCTGGCCATTCCTAGGGAGCAGCCCCTTACTTCGAACCCATCCTAATTCCGCCCTCCACCTTCTGTCATCTTCTGTGGCTCAAAGCCAGCAGCGCACCATGAGCAACGCTCGTTTCATAGCGGTGATCCCGAAGACAAAATCTTCACGGTCACTGGCTCCACGTACCAAAGGAGACAAGCATGCTAGGTCATCCGTCTACGTTGGGCAGAATCACTGCTTCTTATAAGGCAGAACTAGGCCTTCAAATGTGCAAACGTGCGGTCGCGGATTTAACGTTTCCGCTGAGCCTCGATAATCCAGCAATGCCATCTTATTACAAATCCTAACATTAACAACTCATTAATATAGTGACTGAGAAATTCTATTTCCTGGCTTACTGGGATTTTAGCTTGTGTTCTGAATCATGAACTTGAAAAAATAATACTTCTGGAAATAGAAAGGTTATGTTTTTCAGTTTCTTCATGGAAAAAGCAAGACTTAAAGAATTTCATCTCAGGACTAACTTTGATTCTGATTTTTTTTTCCTGAAAGAGAGAGAGAGAGCACGCACACACACACAGGGAAGGAGCAAGAGGGAGAGAGCGAGAATCCCAAGCAGGCTCCACACTCAGCGCGGAGCCTGATGTGAGGCTCGATCCCATAACCCTGGGGATCACGACCTGAGCCAAAATCAAGAGTAGGGGATGTTTAATTGAGTAAGCCACCCAAGCATTCACGCCCACCCACCTTTTCGAATTTAAAACGATCAAAGTCAAGCTTTCGAACCTTTTTCCAAACTACAAAATAATCTCAATTACTATATGGGTATATACTGCTTCAAAGAGATGTACGACTATGTAATACCAAAAGTAACATTACAAATGCTACCTCCAACAGAACGCTTTCGGAGGGGAAAACAAACGAACAGGCCTGTTGAGTTATTCTTCTTTAAATACAGCGACAGAGTGCTAGATCGAGTCAGTGTGCTACTTCTCTGATAGACCACCTGAAATATAGTTTTTTATTTGAGAGAGAGAGACAGTGTGTGTGAGGGGGAGACAGAGAGAGAGAGAGACAGAATATCCCAAGGAGGCTCCTCACTGTCAGTGCAGAGCCCAGTGTGTGGCTGGATCTCAGGAACGGAAAAGGTCATGACTTGAGCGAAATCAAGAGTCAGATGCTTAACCGACTGAGCCACCCGCCCGGGTGCCCCTAAAATACATTTTTTTATGTTTATTTGTGAAATAGAGATACAGACGTGAGCAGGGGAGGGGCAGAGAGGGGGAAACACAGAATCTGAAGCAGGCTCCAGGCTCTGAGGTGTCAGCACAGAGCCCCATGTGGGGCTCGAACTCATGAACTGTGAGATCATGACCTGAGCTGAAGTCGGACGCTTAACCGACTGAGCCACCAGGTGCCCCCTGAAATACGTTTTTAAATATTCATTTCCTTCACAGTAATATTTTATGAAGTTTGATTATTTTTGAGTCGTCATAACATGGATTTCTCCTAGGAGGAGAGAAATTTCAAAATGAAGCGGCTCTGTCCACAGTGCTTGGACCCCTCTACCTCCACAGCACACACGCTTCTCCTAGCTCAGAACAGCGTCTGAAACACCGTATCTGCGGAGTCGCTGCACGCTGCGAACGGTGTTTGACTGAGCCCTGGCAGCGGCTTCCCTGCTGGTGGCTGGGACTTACTTAGCAGGTGTTAAAAGGAGCTGTGGCTGTCACATCGTTCTGTCCCTTGTGGGTACCGCACACACCCTGCATGTCCCCTCTCAGCCCGTGGTGCTCTCGCTCTGGGAGGGCGCTCCACTCCAGAGAACGGCAGAGGGTTCCACATGGCCTTGCTCTTGCTCTGCACCGACCCAAGTTCATCTACCAGAGAATCGTGCAAATCGAGGACGGTGTACAGTTTGCACGTTAGGGAACTTTCCTTGTACTTACGGCCCTATCACGTGTTCACTTTTTTTTTGTTGTTTGGTTTTTTTTTTTTAGGATTTTCTACTGAATTATTTTTATTCCTTTCTTTTGTCCATCAGCCTCTGTTGAATGCTATTCTTCTCTGTTATTTGAAATTAACGTTGAATTTTCATGCCAAGCACTTTGTCCTTGGTTTTGACTCTTGATCCTTGACGTTTGCAGACTTGCTTTTCCTTCAAGTCTTCCTACGTGTGCCTGAGGAGACACGGAAGTCAACCTCTCCTCAAGAGTAATTGAAGTCTCTTCACCTACAGGCCCTGGGACACATTCTGCACCTTTTATAAAGCCTCTGCTAGTCTTTTGGTTCTGCTGTAAAGAGCCAGTTATATTTATGAGGGTGATTTTTTTTTAATTATTATCAAACGAGAGACCGGCTGTAGGAAGACAGACATTGATCCACTCACAGGAGGATGAAGCTTCTGACATAAACCATCCCTCCCGCCACGGCCTGCACATGCTCATTTCGCCTCCCCTCCCCCAGAACCCCGAGGACAAAGGAAGAACATCGGCCACCCTCCGAGTGCTGCTCATGGTCACTGGGGACTGATACCGGTCAGACAACCTGTGCACTTCCCACCCCGGACAGGGGCTAGTTCGCTGCACGGCCGTATGCAGGATCACGTACTAAGCAGCCACAGGACCAGCGTGGAGCCTCTCTTGGAGTACCAATTCTTCTGGAAGTCTCGATGAGGAGGACTGTGGTCCTCAAAGCGTGGACCCCTGACTGCCAGCACCGGTGTCGGCTGGCCGCTTGGCGGAAATGCGCAGGCCCCACCCAGACCTCCAGAATCCGACTCTCCGGGCTGGAGTCCAGGGATCTGTGCTCGCAAGCTGCCGGGTGATTCCGAAGCACAATAAACTCTGAGGAGCGAGGCCACAGGAAAACAAGTAAGGAAGTTCCGTGGAGTAAAACGAGCCACTCGCACCAGTTTTGGAGATTTCCCATTGGCGACTGGTTGCTGTGAACTTCCCTGCAGGGACCAGCGCGGCCCCCTCCTCGCAGGGAAAACTCGGAGGGGAATGGGTGACAGCCGGCACGGCTTCTCGATGCAGAAGACTCCCAAATCTGCGCCTCCAACCCAACCCCCTTCCTCCAGCCACCCAGCCCTGAATCCATCTCTCTCTCTCCCCGAGCCAGCAACGCCGGCAAGAGTGACTGGGGTCTACACGGAGAGCGGAACAGACCCCGTGTTCCTCAGTCCGCTGGGGGCCTGGCAGGACCCCACTCGACTCTCACCAAGAATCCCTCCGGGAAAACACACCCACCAACCGTTACCAAGGGTTGCTCTGCGGGGCGAGAGGGAGCCAGGCTTCCACTCTGGGAATAATCTTCCATCATGTCTGAGTTGTCTCACTTCCCTTTATTCTCCCAAAGAGCATTTATTATACTTTCAAAATGAGAAATTAAATTGTTTTCATGAGGAAGTAGAACCACTTTATGCCTCGGCAGATTCTTCCTGTGTCACCCTACTGAATCTTGCCGATTCCATCTTTCTATCCCGTGGAACAGACTCGGTTTCACCAAGTAGAAGTGAATGGCATGTCTGCACCATCCCCCCGCCCGCAGCAGTGACCTCATTCCCTTCCTGGGCCCGGCCAGGAGCACTCGGGAACCCTGGTCGCCCAGGTCCGGGGCTCTTCCTTCCCTCGAGCATGGTCCGCCCTCTGCTCACTCACACAGCCTCCTCTTTGCTCTCTCTTACCACTCGAACTACTATGAACGCCCGACCCTCTGTGCCCAGTACTACTTCAAATACCAGTAAGCCTCGTCCAGGCTGCCCCTCCATATGTGTGCTTGCACATGCGCACACGTGCATGCACACGCACGCACGCACAGAGTCTGGTGAGGCCAACCCCAGTCTACAGCTTTACGCTTCACAGCCATCCCTCAAACAACCAAGCCACGGTGAGTTCTAGATTTCCGCACCGGTTCTGGGCCTTCATATCTAACCAACTGTTACTACGAACCTGCTACGCACCAGAAATTTAAATTCTACGTGAAGCAAACCATGGCACAGGGGACATCAGAACAGAAGGAATAAGAGTGATGGACCTGGACACCCCAGAGGAGAAAGAAATGAAGGACAAAGGGGAACAGACGACCACACGCAGGGAGAGCAGTCTGCGAGCAGGCCCCCCCCCCCCATCGGCGCCCCCTCGGTGCCAATGATCTGTATGTGGAGGCCCCACTGGCTCGAGAATCGGTTTAGGCGAGCGTGTGAGGAATGCACACTTGGCAAACGAAGGACTCCAGAGAGTCAAGTTTAGGCAGCAGAAAATGATACCCTAGGAAGTTATGAAATTCCCTGTAGGGGTTTTTAAAAAGTGGATTTAGATTCTTATCTCTCTGCCTGGTTGAGGTGTGGCCTGAATTCCCTAGGAGTCAAAGTTCAAAGTCCTCTCGTAGCTGGGGGAGTCTGGGCTTTACAGGAACTTACCAAGGGCAGGGGAGGGACGTGAGGGGAGATGGCAGTAGGCAGGGCGTCACTCCGGCCCACCACCCCGGGGCGGACCCCAGGGCCCTGGCCTTGCTGCCTGCCAGCCCCGGGCACTGGGTGACAACGACCTGCAGGCCGGGCCACCAGCTCACAGAAGGGTCAGTCACCCGGAGGAACACCTGTACCCTCCTCAGAAAAGAGTGGCCCTCTATTCTCCTTTCCTAAGGAAATAATCAAAGCAAACCAGCTAAGATCTAAATACAATCCAAAATACTTTTGTCAGGCCACGTGGTTGCTGTTTTTAATTTTCTCCCTTCACTCGCTGGAAACAAAGGGTTCGAACCAGTAGTTAGAATTTATCCACACAAAGGCCGATGGCCCAGGCCGGCAGCGGAAACAGCAGGCAGGGAAATGGACAGGCTGGTTGCAGCACTCAAATGCACCAACAGAGAATGCTGTATTATTCAGACATTTGCACGTAATTCTTCATCAAAATCTTTTAACAAATCAGGAAACCTCTAAAACCTAAAAGAAAATCCACCTTTCTTCCATAAAGTAATCTAATGATTCTGTTCAATATTCAACAGTAGGAAGAGACCTACTCAGACAAAATGCATTGAAATAAATGACCATCCCCAGTAGAGCTTCATTTCTCACTAAACAATTTAAGAGAAACATTCACAGACGCGCGTTTCTTCCTCCAAGAAAAATTCTCAACTTTCATAGTGTTCATACATTCTATGAAACGTGTGCAAGCAGCAGAGAGGGGTGGAGGGAGGGAGGGAGGAGGTGGGAGTGAGAGAGAAAAAGAGAGAGCGAGAGCGAGAGCGAGAGAGAGAGAGAGAGAGAGAGAGAGAAAGCATATCTCAAGCAGGCTCCACACTCAGCACAGAGCCGAACATGGGGCTCAATCCCATGACCCTGGGATCATGACCTGAGCCGAAATCAAGAGTCAGACGCTCAACCAACTGAGCCCCCAGGCACTCCAACATTTATACATCTTAAATCCACTCATTTTCTTAAAATTTTTCCCCTCAAAACAACATCTGCACTTAAGAAAACCAATCAGGCCCATTTAGACGTGTTCCTTAAAAAGTTCCCAACCCTGAGGTCTGAACATCCTTCCAGAAAGAAAACCAGGCCAAGTATACGCTGGAAAAGAATTACCAGTTCAAGAACCTCGAGGTAACGTACAGCGGCCCTGTGGAGGAATGGCCGGTTTTGAAGCGCCCCCCGCAAAGCCTCCTCTCCCACCAAGCGAAGTCTTACCCAGTGGCCTTCATTCCTCACACGCAAGATCTCTCCCACAAATACGCGACACGTCACAGGTGAGATAAAGCTGGAAGACCCAAGGCGTCAGCGGTTCTGAAGAGCGTGCGAAGCCTTGGCTGCCACCGAGGGGACTTTCCACGGCCAGGTAACAAGGGTAAGGGACAGCACCTTGAACCGGGCTCCTAGGGAAGTGTGCCTCAGGTCCGTTCCTCTCCAGAAACCCGTGCTCTTGCCCCACCTCACACCATGTGGCAGGCGCCTCAGGAACTTGGCCACCTGGACGCCAGGTTCTCCGAGCCCTGCGAAGCCATCTCTTCAGGAAACGTTAGGGCTGAGACCCAGAGCGCTCCGCGGAGGTAACCCTGGCTGCGAGCGCGCCTCCGCCTTCGGTCAATGTTTAGAGGTACACCCTGTCTTACGGTAACACTTTTAATGGTCATCGCTTCCCTGGGCAAAGTCTTCCCCTGCCGCCACTCGCAGGTGACGCAATGGCACAACCGGCCGCAGGTTTCCCAGAAAGAGGGATCGTCCCACTCGAGGCAAATACGTTAGGTTCCTTGTAGATGTGTGAAGCTATTAAGTGTCATATAGTCAGGGGACATTTAAATGCTTAACCACCTTAGAAACAATCAAATAATGAAATCTTACAATACCAAAAAAAAAAAAGGATTCATCTTTCTTCAGGAAAAATCTAATAATCCACTGCACACTGGTCTCAGAAAAAGCATAAGATTAAGTTAGTGTCATGGGCTAAATTGTATGGCAACCTCTACCTCTTCCCCCAAATCCGTATGTTGAAGCCCCAACTAGCTGTATCTCAGAATGGGACTATATTTCGAGATAGGCCCTTAAAGATGTGATTAAGTTAAAAGGAGATAGTGTGGCCCTAATCCGACCTGACTGGTGTCCTTCTAAGAGGCAATGTGGACACACAGAGACGCCAGGGTGCACACGCACAGAGGAAAGACCACAGGGGGTCTTTCCACAGGTCGAAGAGAAAGGCCCTGAAACGATCTGCTGGTCCCTTGATCTTGAACTTCTAGAAATAAATTCCTGCTCTTTAAGCCCCCCAGCCGGTGGTATTTCATTCTGGCAGCCTGAGCAGGCTAGCAGAACTGGAAAGAGAAAACAGGAGAAGTTAAGTGACCAGTTAGTTAAGCCAGGCAACAAGTATAAGATGCAACATCAGTCAAAACTGCCTTCAGATGGGTGATTCTAGGGGGAAAGGGGTGAACTGCTTAGCTCCTGTGTCCTTCCCTGGGGGCATACACCTGGACAGACAAACCACGGGTGATTCTAGGGGGAAAGGGGTGAACTGCTTAGTTCCCTGGGGGCGCACACCTGGACAGACAAACCACATGGTCAGCCTGGCCCAGGAGCAGAACGTGCAGGTGAGATGGGCCTGGCAGGGTGGAGGTCTGGCAGAGAAGACAAGGGTGGGGGGTGGGGAAGACAGGCCACGTGCAGGAAGAGGACATTCGAAACCCCAACTGAGAAAAGAACAACAAAAAACTGGACAATATGCGAAAGGAAACGAGCCCACAATACATAATTAACAAATGCATATTTGAAATATTGGCCAATCTCCCTCATGAACTGTATTCCAATTAAAACAGGACTTAATACCTCTTAATTTAGGAAAAAATGATAATTTTAACAATGTTGTTTCTGCAAAACTGAGCATCCGGAGCAGCGGTATTAATAACCACCATGATAACTCGCAGACAGGAGCATCGGGGCTTAGGGAAAGAGATCAGTAACCGGTCCAAGATGGCGGGGCATGAGAGGAAGAGGCTAGGTAGACACTTCGGTCTTTCTACAACAGTGCTTCTCTGGGGGCCCCTCGGCTGTGAAAGGGGAAGTGGGCAACGTGCAGAGACATTCTGATTGTCACAGCGTGGGGAGGCGCTACTGGTGCCTACCGGCTCTCTACTCACAAGTACGGAGGCGACAGCAACACACGCCACTCCTCCCTTCTCACCAAGCCGGCGGGACCTCCTTTCTCCTTCATCCCTCCCCACAGTGCTCCCACACTTGTGCCGCACCCGAAGCTTGGCTCTGCACAGAACACGGGCCCGGGGAGAGCAGGGGCTCCTCCGCACTTTCCAGGGCCAGGGCCAGGGCCAAACGGGACGCCAGGACCCTGCAGCGGCCTCCACACCCCTGCTCCTCCGCCCGTCAGTAAGACCCCCTTCTTGCCGCATTAGCCACAGACCACCCGGCCCCTCACTCGACACCCTTGTATCCTATCCCTTCTTCAAAGGTGACGCTGGAACCGGGGTCGCCGTCTTCCTCTCGGACCCAAATCCTTCCTTATCCCAAATGGCGTCCAGGCTCATGGCCACAGGACACCCTCAGTTCAGTTGACCTCTGAACCCCAAGCATCTGCGCCCACATTCCACCTCTACCACCCACAGCCGCCTCTCAGAACAGCTCCGCCTCTGCCGCCCTGACCCAGCCTCCGGTTTTCCCAGATCCCTCTTCTGAGGGTCGACAGACCAACCACATAACAGCGGCTGAAGTTAGCTCGAAGGTTCTAAAAACCCACCTAACAGAACAACCCAGACAAGTGGGCAAAGATGTGTTTACAAGCACAGGCATCCGGGGAAAGACCAACAATTCACTGGACCCAGAACCGTGGTCGCTCCCGCTCTCATCCTTCTGCGGTCAGCGCAGGCCGCGTCCGCTTTCACACGGTTGCATTCAATCCTCGCAACTCGGTGGACTTTTACAAGGAAGGAAAATGTCGCCTGCGTCATAAAACAAACCGGTCAGTCATGCCCCGAATGAGGAGTTCAGCGGGAATCAGACTCTGGAAGCCGCCCCACAGACGAAGGTGATGTAGAGTTGTGTCTGTTGATCCGAGAAAATGCCCTTGATGTATTATTCACGGTAAAAATAGAAGCGACATTAGAACAGAGCAGAAGTTGATGCCAGATTGAATTCTTTAAAATGACATGCCGTGCTGGCTACTTACGGTCTTCTCGACTCCAAAGCCTCGCGTCCCTTCTCTGCTCTGGGACACCTGGGCTAAGCCCCCCGCAAAACTGCATTTCCCGACTCCCTTTCCAGCTGGCTCCCTGTGAGGACCCAGAGGAGGGGGCGTCCTCCTGTCTGTCCCAGTGTTCCCGCTGTATGAGCTGCCTGCCACCAGCAGTGACTCCAGCTCCATCCAGCAGTGACATCCGGCACTGTCCCTGAGCCTCCAGCCTGGAGGCTCCATCCCCGCTCACCTCCCCACACCACTGTGCGTGCGTCACCCCAGCTCCTCCCTGGCTCCTGCGGGCCCTGGCCCTGGGGGTGGTGCCTGTTTCCTGCAGACACCCGCTCTGGGTTATCTCAGCGTGACCCCTCTTCTTCGGGCCTCCACACCTGTGTGAGTAGTTCTCAGGGTCAAGGCCCTGTGGCGGGAGCCTGAGACCACTGCACACACTGTCACTCTGGTGCTCCGTAGGGGTAACCTCCACTCCTACCTCGGCACCAGGGGCTCTTCCGGGTCCCTGAGACACAGACCTGGAAAGACGGGGTGTCTGTCTCACTAGCAGGTCTGCCTGCCTGCAGAGAATGGGGTTCACAGATGCCGAGAGTAACTGCTCACGCTTCCGTCTACTGAGATGGGGGATCATTTTTATTTCTTCTCTTTCTAGTTTGTTTTTTTTAATTTACTTTTACAATCAGGAAACCCAATAAATTAAAAATTTAAAAAGAAAGGAGAAAAACTACCTTCCTCCGTGAATTCTGTAATGCTTCAACCAGATCAGTACGATGACCTCGAGACCAGACTGAAAAATAAGAGACACTGCTCTCTGTATAAAACCACCGTACTTGGGGCAGAATATTTCCTGTTCTGGCCAGAGGGAACAAAATCAAGAGAGATCCCAGATGCCATCACAACAAAAATGCGAACTGAAGTGCCGGCTACTTCTAAGTGGAAAGCTAGGGCTTAACACCTCAAGTAATAGTTTAGAGACTCGACATCACACCGCAGAGGAAAGGCCTAGCTTATAGAGTAACTGACTCTCTTCCTTCTTAGGTGTGACCCAACAGACTAGACCAGCACCCGCAGAACCCGGGAGCTGGCCCTCGATCCCTCCCGCTCCTCCCTTCCCCGGACGGCTGTGGCTGTGGCTTTGGCTTGCCCGTCCAGAGCCCACCGTCCCAGAGCCCGCCGCTGTGACTGCTCCGTAAGGACCGCCTGCAGGAAGGACCAGCTAGTCCCCACGGCCGTCATTCACCAGACCGTCCGCAGCCTCCCCTCGGACCTGATGCAGAACACAGGCCGGGTCCGGATCCCGGAGCACAAATTCCCTGCCACACTCTCCCGTGGCGGCTTCCTTTTGATCCCCGGACGGCAGCATTCCCGGAACAGGGCTGCGAGAAAAGAGATCTTTCCAGTCTTCCAGAGCCTGCTGTCATCACTGCAGATAAGGAGGACGGCCGGAAGGTAGCGAGACTGCCTTTTTGAGGATACTTACAAGAATTACTGAAACGTCCAGTTCGGGAGATACGATCGACGATGTGCCCCAAACCCTTTTTGAGAGATTAGGCAGCCGGGGTCTCTCTGACAAGGCTGAGTCGGGTGTTGCATATGAAGTCAACCGTGGAGAAGTATTTCTCAGCTCTGTAACCTTGGGCACATTCCTAAGCCTCAGTTTCCCCATTGGCAAACAGGGATATATGATCCTCTATCTGGAAGCATTGAGGTGACACTTATATAAAGAAGCCAGGCCAGTCGGTAGCTGGCACATGAGAAGGTATCTGTGCGTGTCATTTCCAAGTCAGAACCAGAAGCCGGGCCTCCGGGCCTCTAACCAGGCACTGGTACAT
Source organism: Paguma larvata (assembly GCA_030068075.1). Classification (NCBI taxonomy): domain Eukaryota; kingdom Metazoa; phylum Chordata; class Mammalia; order Carnivora; family Viverridae; genus Paguma; species Paguma larvata. Next base: position 16,843,838 of record CM057835.1, read on the forward strand.
GCTGCCTCTTCCCCGCCGGCAGGGTGGTTTTCAATTCTGATCCAACCACGTAGTCTGGTCTCCCCTTCTCCCTTCTCTGTGTCTTTTTTTTAATTTTTACTCATTTTTATTTAAAAAAAATTTTTTTTAATATTTTAGAGAGAGAGAGAGAGAGACCAAGCGTGAGCAGGTCTCCGCAGCAGGCTCCAGGCTCTGAGCTGTCAGCACAGAGCCCGATATGGGGCTCAAACCCACAAACTTCGAGATCGTGATCTCAGCCCAAGTTGGAGGCTTAACTGACTGAGCCACCCAGGCGCCTCCCCCGCCCCACCACCGACATCTCCGTTTCTGAAGACTCTGCCTGCATCCAAATATTGGTGGTTTGATAATCAAACGCCTGAGATAAAGGTTCCTCTTAAAGAGAGTCAAAACCGTTAGAAAAAATAATGAAAGGTGAAGTTTGATGACAAACTTTCGAGCACCTTCGGTTGTTGCACAAAAGATATAAAATGAAATTCTCAATTCAAGACTACATTATCTGGGCCTCAACGTTCCTTAAATACCTGGCATTAAAATGCTAAGTGGAAAGTTCTTTTCCTGAACACAAAAACTTGGTTAAGCCTGTAATGAGAACTATATTAAATGCAGTTGTTTCCACAAAACAGAGTTCAAGGTAACTCAGAAACCATCAGAGGTTTACAACGTGTGTGAGCCCACGTGGCAGGCCACAACACGTCGGAGGAATCCTTCAAAATCATTTCCTAAACACCCGGGTAGGAAGACACGGGATGTTCCTTCTGAAAACTGAACAAAATTGCAGACGTTAAGTTAGAGTCAGAATTTAAAAGCGGGTGATTCAAATTCATTTAGAAATTATGTGGTGGTTGGGGGAAGGAGGGGGCACCTGGGTGGCTCAGTCAGTTGAGCATCTGACTTCCACTCAGGTCATGATCTCAGGGTTCATGGGTTCGAGCCCCACGTCGGGCTGGCTGCTATCAGCGAAGAGCCTGCTTCTGATCTTCTGTCCCCCTCTCTCTGCCCTTCCCCCCCCCACTAGTTCTCTCTCTCAAAATAAACTTTAAAAAAGAAATTCTGTAGAGGAAAAGAAAGACAAACCCAGAGCCTGCCTGGATTACGCTGCTCTGGAATCTGCCGTGACCATGACCTCACGCCTGCGTTCCCAGATCAATGAAGCGGCCTGGAATGCGAGCACCGAGCCAGGTTCACACCACCGGGGCAGCCTCCAGGATTGCTCCATTTTTAATTTGAAATTCAGGGAAATTTTCAAATATCCCCATTAGGTACACTCATTCTAAATGATAAACGAATACACAAACACACACGCAATCATAATACTAGCCGCGACACACATGTATACACACACTCATTACATTGGCCTAGAAGGAGAAGTACAACTTCGTATTGATTACGATTATTGGTACAGGAAATCGGGGCGTGCTGGTGCGTTCAGAGCAGGAATGATGAGACCAGAGCAAACCATCACCACGTGAAGTGGCCTAGTGCTCTGCCTCCTTTCCGCCCTGCCCCGATGGATCAGAGGGATTTTATTTTATGCTGTAACTCAAGACTGTTTATTTCACCACAGCCCAACAAACCCTCTTGCCTTTCTGTGATAAAACCGTGCGGGACCTCATATTTTCTCTGATCTGAATAATTTATAGTGTTTTCTCCCATAGCCTCGTGGTTGAGAAGCAATCAGAGCTCCTTTTAAAAAACACCACCATGGGGCACCTGGGTGGCTCAGTCGGTAGACCATCGGACTTCTTTTTTTTAATTTATTTTTACGAGAGAAAGAGAAAGACAGACAGAGCACGAGCAGGGGAGGGGCAGAGAGAGAGGGACACACAGAATCCGAAGCAGGCTCCAGGCTCCGAGCTGTCAGCGCCGAGTGCGGCTCGAACCCACAAAACACGGGATGATCATGACCTGGGCCGAAGTCGGACACTTAACCCACTGAGCCACCCAGATGCCCCTAAGCGTCTAACTCTTAGGTCTGGCTCAGGTCATGATCTCTCGGTTTGTGGGATCGAGCCCCACATCGGGCTCCATGCTGAGCGTGGAGCCTGCTTGGAATTCTCTCCCCCCCCACCCCCACCTCTGTACCTCCCCCACTCGCACTCGCTCGAGCTCTCTCAAAATAAAGATATAAAAATAAAATGCACCACCACATCCCCAGTGAGGTGATTAGCAGGAAGGAGAGAGACCCTTACCTGCTGCTGAGCACTAATCAAGGCATCAGTCACCTGTGCCAAGACCGTCTTCCCCACCAGCCTTTTGGGAAAGTGTTAGTGTCCTGCCCCTACGCCGGGGGCCTGTAGGGGAGGACAAGCCCAAGGAAGCACGGCGGGGTACGGGGCCTCGAACCCAGGTCTGGTCGCCCACAAAACCCACGTTCCTCCCCCACGGTGCTGGGTCATCAGGAGCAGATACCACCAGTGTGACAGTTGTCAGCAGCATGACAACGTCCTCAAGGCTTCCCCTAAGACCTCTGATAAGCTCAGAAAATTAAGCAGTGACTCAGAGGGGAGGCAATTCCACCTGTTTTATCTCCAGTGGCGACGTGCGGGAGGCAGAGGGCAGCACAATGGACCCCTTCAAGAGCAGAACTTGGCTGCAAAGGGGTGACTGGATAGATTACACGAGGAAGGCATTCCTCCTCCAGAAAAACACTGAAAATACACCACTAAAAAGGGAAAGGAATCCTTTGCTCAGAAGTGGACAAAAGGGTCCATTGATTACTATACACAGGAACCAATCTGATCGGAATTTCTACAGCACACGGCACCCACCTGCATTTTTGTAACATGACGAGGGGACACACCGTATGTTTCCTGGTGCTGGCGGCCTTCTGAAGGGCCAACAGTAGGCTTTTTATGAGCCTTGGGAATTAGGATTTTAATCAAGTGAAAAAATCCACTGATGGAAATGTGAGCGGTTCCTTGATCTTTGCGACCGAATCTCCCTGTGACGCATTTGCCAGAATGGCCCCTGGGGCCAGATGCGGATACCTCGCAGCTGCCACCGCCTTCTGGAGGCTCTGACCCGTCCCTCCCTCACCAGGATGACCGGCCCAGCTCCTGGCTTGTGTCCCTGCCTCTGCTCTTGCCCTCCTCCAGTAGGAGGAAGACGCAACAAGGGCACGGGGACCAAAATATAAATCTGAAATCAACGCTCTGTGCAAAACTCCATCTCCAGGGGCCCTCGCAGCCTACAGAGCCCCAGCCTCACTTGTGTAACTCGCCGGCCTGGCTCCATTCCTTCCACCCCATAACCCTGTGCTTTGGCCTCAGCGTCCCCTCTTCTGGGGGCTAGCAAGGACGCAGACGTGTGACCACGGCTGTTCTGAGGCAGTGCTCCTTACACACGGCTGTCTCCCCTCAGTCAGACCTATGCGGCTCTACCAGAATGTGCAGTGACTTTGTCATCAAGTAACTCAGACAACAGACACCTTTAATCTGCCCCTAACAACAGATTTAGGGGGTTTTCGCTTTTTTTTCCCCTTGGTATTTGATTTTTTTTTTTACAACAAATATGCAATACTTTAAATATACTTTGTATTATAAAATGGTAGAACAGGTTATAAAATGATAAAAATGAATGGGTTACCCTCTCTCAGTCCCCTTTCTCTCCATGTCATCAAAACAGAGTTTCAGTTCATTAAGGATTATGTCCCTTGAGATAAAGAACTGAAGGCACTGACGGATGGAATGGAGAGTCTCCTGTTCAGTCGGGGAGAGACAATAAGGAGGGCTATTATCCGCTCCAAATTACCCTCTCCTCCCGGCTCGCCCCTAGGAAATGTGCAGTTCTTGCCTTTCAAACAGAGTAACTGGAGTTTAATCTGCATCCTTAAGTGACCGATACATTAAGCGAAAGTCAGGAAGTGGGGGCATTCCGGCTTGAAGGGCTACGCTGGCCATCTGAAGGGAGAGTAGCGCGGACACTGGAGAGCGTCCAGAGAACAAGCAGATACTGGGCTACGGGGATTTGTGGCTCCTGTGAAACCAGACGGGGAGGTCTCGTGAGATCCTGGCACCGTGCAGTGTCACCATACGGCGCCCGGGCCTGTCCCTTAGCCAAGGAGCAAGACGGCAGGGAATGGAGATACTTACTTCCCACATTTAGTAATTCATCAAAAAAAGTTAAGGGACCTACTTCTCAGATGTGCGCCTGTGCACGTGCTGAGCACTCAGCTTGGAGCCCCTTTCCCCACACCACCCCCAGCAAGAGTTCTAGCGCCCCGCGTCACCCCCCCACCACCACCACAGTCAGCACAAAGATGGCAGTGCTGGTAGAGAGGACGCCATCATTTATTTCCTCTGTGATTCCAAATTCTGCCACGAGTTCTTTCTGAAGAGCTTCAGAGAGATGGGGGTGGGGGCAGAGAAGAAAGGGGGAGGGGAAAGTAGGGAGAAAGGGAGGGGGAGGCAGGAAGGGGGAAGAAAGGGGAAGGCAGAAGAGGGGAAGGGAGGAGTAGGGAGGGGGAAGAAAGGGGAAGGAGCTGGGAAGAGGGAGAGAGGGGGAAATGGGGGGAGGGAAAAACAGATGGGGAGGGAAAAATAGATGGGGAGGGAAAAACAGATGGGGAGGGAAGGGAGAAGGGAAATGGGGAAAGAGGAGGGTGGAGGGGAGGGAAGGGGAGAGGGGAGGGACAGGGGAAGGAGAGGGGGATTCACCTAAGCAGTGCTATAGCATCACCATTAATGGTCATCTAGTTCAGTGCTGTTGTTTTTTTCTATATTATTTTTTTTATTTTTTTAATTCCAATATAGTCAATATACAGTGTTATATTAATTTTTGGCCTACAATAGCGATTCAACAATTCTGTACTTTACTCAGTGCTCATCACGTTTTTTTTTTAATTTTATTATTTTTTTATTCATTTTTTAAAATTAAATTTACATCCAAGTTAGCATATAGTGCAACAGTGATTTCAGGAGTAGATTCCTTAATGCCCCTCACCCATTTAGCCCATCCCCCCTCCCACAATCCCTCCTGTAACCCTCTGTCTGTTGTCCGTATTTAAGAGTCTCTTATGTTTTTGTCCCCCAGTCTTTATATTATTTTTGCATCCCTTCCCTTATGTTTTGTATCTTAAAGTCCTCATATGAGTGAAGTCATATAATATCTGTCTTTCTCCGCCTAATTTCGCTTAGCATAATACCCTTTAGCTCCATCCACGTAGCTGGGAATGGCAAGATTTCATTCTTTTTGATTGCCAAGTAATACTCCATTGTATATATATACACCACATCTTTTTTATCCATTCATCCATCGATGGACATTTGGGCTCTTTCCATACTTTGACTATTGTCGATAGTGCTGCTGTAAACATGGGGGTGCATGTGCCCCTTTGAAACCGCACACCCGTATCCCTTGGATAAGTACCTAGTAGTGTGATTGCTGAGTCGCAGGAACCTCCATACTGTTTTCCAGAGTGGCTTCCCCAGTTTGCATTCCCACCAGCAGTGTCGCTCAGCAGACAAGTCACACAACCCATGGTTATGGTATCAGTGTAGTGGCTCCCACTTAATGAAATCAACAGAACCGAGTACATGAGCAGCACTAGCCCAGAAAGCGTCTGAAACCAAGAAAGAGAAAGGAGCCGTCCCCCAGAGGTCCCAAGGTCAGAGAACAGCCAAGGGGATTCTCGGGGCAGCACAGGCGCAGCGCGGTCGGGGGCCCACAGCGGGCTCTGTCCAGACGTCACCAGCACAGAAGGCCTGGTGTGCGTGCGATGCTAAGGAAGGACTGGGGACACCTAAGCAGCACAAGGACGGCGTCACAGCACACTCCTCGGGTCACAGTCCACACAGAGGCACCACAAGGTAAACACGGAAAACCCACCTGGCTGATACGGCGGCAGAACCAGACCATACTGAATGAGGGAGGGCTGGGGTCATGTGCGCGAGAGATGGCACGTCCCCTAAGGAACAGGAATCCGGTTTGAAAATTCAAGTGGCAGCAGCCGGATCGTGTTGCGGAGATGTGGCGACGCGAGCTCAAAGAACCCTCTGTCTGTTGTCCATATTTAAGAGTCTCTCATGTTTTTGTCCCCTTGTTTGTATATTATTTTTGCAGGGAATGGATACACTTCTTGGGGCTCTCGCTCTTCCCCTCCGCGTCACTGCCCCTGTCCACTGCAAGTCTCTCCTCCTGGCTTTCGAGGCCTTTTCCAGAGAAAGGACCACATCCCACTGGTGCCTGCCCTCTCCTCCCTCCTCCACCCAGGCTTCCGCAGAGCCCTAGGCCAGCCAGCCCTGCCCGCCCTGCCCTCGGGGATCCGCCTGTTCTTACAGGGGCTTCCCTGCCCGGAACCCCCCTACCTACCCCCACCTGCTTTCACGACAAACAGAACTCATTTCTCTGGTCTTGGAGATGGGCTGGGAGTAGGATCTGGAGTCTGGTTAACCAGATTCCTATAATAACGAGTGCAGCCACAGGGGTAACGCAGCCCATAAGCCACACGGGGTGCACCTCCATCACCAGGATAAGCCCAGGGCACAGCCTGCTTCCTTGAGGGCAACTTGCACCCCTCACTGTATAACTTTCCTAAGAGTCAAGGTGCTCTTTGCTTTCTGAAAGCCATTAAATATTGCCTAATCACTGAAAGTAACTGTTTTTGCCAGACCAGACATCTTAGTACCTTGAATTCAACGTGAACATAAAGTCCCCAACTTACAATCACAATGGTTCTCACGATGGTTCAACTTAGGATTCTTCAACTTTAGATGGAGCGAAAGCCATACACATTCAGGAGAAAGCCCACTTGCAAGTCTGGATGTGGATGCTGCCCCGGGCCACCGACACGCCACGCGACCCTCTCCCGTGACACTGGAGGGAAGGAGTCAATGAAACAAAATGTGCCCAAAGGAAAGTACTAGAACAGAAGCCGGGTCCGGAACAGCCTCTCCTCACACACCCCCCAACATCTCAAAGGCTTATTTCCTCAGCTTTGCTAGGTCCTTCTGGAACGCCCTTGCTCCTTTGCTTTGACCTGAAAAGTTTCCTTAAATCCTTCCTATTCTGTAAACCTTTCCTTTGCTACTTCAGACCCTCCTGAAGTCTCCCTTCGAGAATGTTCACTGTGATCATGGGCTCCCACCGGTCCATGCGCCTCCTGCTTCCTGCCAGCAAACAATAACTTTAGGATGAAGAACCTTGCCCCATACCCAGCTTGACTTCTGGGGAGAGAGGGCAGTGAGCACACAAACCAGGGTTCGGGCTGGGCCCCCCCGAACAAGCAGACCGTTTGTCATGAGGACCACTCTGCCAGAGGCTTACTCGGGAAGAGTCATCTCCACTCAGGGGCGGGACACAGAGGAAAGTTCTTCCTTGAAAGCCCGCTTTCTCTGTTCACGTAGAACAATCCCCTCTTTCTTTGCCAAGTGATTAAATGTAGGAAACCGCCTCCCAAAGAAAACCAAAATTGGTATTAGCATCCACAATAACAACACATGAAACACCCTCAGCATGGGAGCTGTTTCCCTTCATTATGGACTTGCTTTACCTCCAAGACACAAAAAGCTTCAAACTGAGTCCACATTTATAGTCTCCCTTGGACTCCCCAGTGGATGCAGTGAGTATTGGGTTTGTCCATCCAACAATTACCAGTGTTTAGCCCTGGGGGTGGGGGCAGGGCTAGCATTTAGCTCCTGGCCCACCAAACTAGGGGTATTTCTATCAACTGGCAAAATGAAAATCCAGTGTCTTCTTCAGGAAACGGGCAAGGACTCTGAATGACCTGGATCTCCCTATAGGAGAGCCGCTTCCATCATTCCCCTGCTCCGTCTGGCTTCTCTCTCACTGTGTGACCCAAAGACGAACAAAACCACTCCGCAAATCAAGGGGTGAAGAAACATTCAAATCCACGCACCAGGAATACCAATGAAGAAAACTTTCTAAACGCGTTAATTCCAGAAGAAAAGCCAAGAACCAGTGGGGAATTTACTAGAAAGAGGTTGGCTGCAGCCAAGTATGCCAAAGGTTAGTTTCTGCAGAATGCCTCCGATGGGGACTTGGAATTTCACACTCGGGCGCTAACATGGCTTCTAGAAAAAAAGAAAGTGATTTTTATCTCCCAGTTCAAGGTGAGACAGCCTCCACCTCAATGTCAACTGATAATCAGAAGGCCAAACAAAACGCAACGTAGCTCTGCCTCTTAGAAGAGGCATAAACACTCATGTTTACAACAAACTGCCGTTTAAAAAACACATTCCCCGAGTAAGAGTGTCATTAGACTACAGCACAAGGCCAAAGTCACCGCAGATCTCAAGTACTGGGAAATCTACCTCATCATCAGTCCTTCCCTCCTGGTCTGGAAGGCTCAGCATTCACTTCTCATGTTTTCATTCACTCCACTGCCCTGATTTATCACATATTGCTGGAGGCTCAGTCCAGACAGGCGTCACAGAAAGGCATCACTGCTCTCAAGGAGCTAGAAACACGTAAGCAGGCAATGGGAAACTCCTGACTTGAGGATACAAAGGGCACAGTCCCCTCAGGACAACCCTGGTTCCAAATGGGAAGAAAAGGAAATTCTGAAACTTCACTTAGGAAATGGGACTTGCCTGGATTTATCTGAGTGACACATGACGGCAAAATTAAGAATATGAAGTTCAATTCTCTATAGCTGACAATCTTGTCCCCCGAAAGGGGATAAAATTAATACTGAGACTTGTTAAAGGAACTCATACTCTACATGTAAAGCACTTAGAACTAGAACATATCAGCGTGAGTACTTAAGATGCTAGCATTTTCATCATCGTCATAAAATATATATAAGATAGTCTATGTGCATGAAAGGAAAACGGTAACATTTGAGGATTAGTATATTAAGGGAAAAAATCAACTTCCGGTTTAGTTTCACTCCCTATTTAAATATATGTACTTTTTTCATGTGTATATTAGTATATTAAGGACAAAAACGAACTTCCGGTTTAGTTTCACTTCCTATTTACTTTTTTATTTTTTTTTAATGTTTATTTAATTTTGAGACAGAGAGAGACAGAGCATGAGTGGGGGAGGGGCAGAGAGTGAGGGACACAGAATGTGAAGCAGGCTCCAGGTTCTGAGCCGTCAGCACAGAGCCCGACGCGAGGCTGGAACTCACAGACCGCGAGATCATGACCTGAGCCGAAGTCAGACACTCAACCGACTGAGCCACCAAGGCGCCCCTCACCCCCTATTTAAATATATGTACTTTTTTCATGTGTATATTAGTATATTAAGGAAAAAAAACAACTTCCGGTTTAGTTTCACTCCCTATTTAAATACATGTATTTTCATGTGTACACACACACACACACACACACACACACACACACACACACACGATGGTTAATGCTAAGAGCATATGCTCTAAAGTAAAAAGATTTGAATTCAAGTCCTGACCCAGCCACTTCACCTGACACATCAGTTGTCGACAAGCTTCTTTACGTTCCTCTGAGCTCCAACCTCATGTATAAAAAGGGAAGTGACATCCACGTCCCAGGGGCAAGACTCAATGCGGGGCTAGAGAAAACCCTTTGTGAAGCCTGGGGCTGTGCAAACATTAGAGAAGTGAAAACAAGTGGCACAGAACCTTCAGAAGCTCATTCTCCTCGAATTATCCCTCTCCTCAAAGCTTCGACATGTTAAGTAAACAGTAGCATTTAAGGATAAAACCCGTAAGAATTCCATCAGGGTCAAAACCATGGATCTCCCAAATAAATCGGAAAAGACATCCGACGCTCAGCTGTTACTCATGTTCCATTCATTCATTCAACAGATGTTTACTGAGTGCCACATACCACAGGTATATGAGAGGGCAGCCACCATACACCACGAATGGCCAAAATCTGCGGAGAAAAGAGGCCCCCCATCTGGTTTTGGAAGGCATACTATGGTTTTTAAAGCCAGTGTAAACCTCCTAAATGAGACTTAACTGCTATTGCTATTTGGGTTTAATGATTTTCTAACTGATTCGTCTCATCTCTTAATAAGGTTCATAAACTTCTCGTTAACTATGTCTGTTAAAATCACTTTTCACAGACTACCTTTTAACTTTGACACTTTTCACAATAATTTTTTTTAATTTTTTTAACATTTATTTATTTTTGAGAGACATAGAGACAGAGCATGAGCAGGGGAGGGGCAGAGAGAGAGGGAGACACAGAATCAGAATCAGGCTCCAGGCTCTGAGCTGTCAGCACAGAGCCCGACGTGGGGCTCGAACTCACAGACCATGAGATCGTGACCTGAGCTGAAGTCGGACGCTTAACCGACTGAGCCACCCAGGCGCCCCCACAATAATTTTTATGAGTTCAAATCATAGACACTCTCATCATCTTCAAGAAACAAACCAAACCAAACCAAAACAAAGCTAAAAAAAAAAAACCCCAGAAAATAGTATCAACTGCCCAAAATCCTCGACTGCCCCGAAAGGCATCTGGGCTCAGCCTGGGTGCCGGCCATCTACATGCTTTTCTCACTCTTGGAAATTCTGTAACGCCAAGTCCTATCGTCATGCCACCTGTCACCTGTCAGACGAGGAAACTGGAGACTATGGTGGTTTCACTAAATTACCGAGAGCGCTCGGGAACAGAGGAACCATACCACTGCCCTACCCGACAGAGTTCAAAAGTAATGACCTTATATTATTAAAGGAGCCTTTGCCATGCTGCAACCCAAAAGGAAAATGTTTGCCCAGTCACCGTACTATATATACTAAATTCGCATCTGCAGAGTAATCATTTAAATACGACATCCCTTATGTCCATCCTACGTGGCCACCCCACATTTAATTCATCCTATGGAAGTCCCATAGGTCTTCCTTTCCTCATCCCCTTTCCAGTGGGTGCAAAAACCCAAACGAGAACATAGAAACAAAACCCTTTTAAGTGTTCAGAGCCTACAAGGGGGGTTAAGACTGAAAGGCTTCTAGAACTTCCAGTAAGTTCTAGAGAAGTGAGAGAAGTAAGCTCAGAGATGTGGTCAACCAGCCACAGATCTTCTGTTTCCAACTCCTCGCGTTAACCTGGTGCTTTTAGAGTTACTTAGTCTTAACTGAACCCTCTGCACCAGCAATGAGAAGAGGGAGCAGGGAGGGGAAGGACCCAGGGCCAACGGAGGGTTCTGCTGGTAGAGTGAGAGAAGAGGGCTGGTCTTAGAACAGAAAGTATAGGTTTTTTCCCCATCTTTTCAGAATATATTTACACAAGAACGTGCCTCAAGTGATATAATCAAATTTGTGAAGAAACACATTCAAAAATCTACATTGTTCTTCTCACAGTTTTCCAACATAGCCTATGTTTCTGAGTCAACATAGGAGTCCGGGAAGCGTCTGTTCGTAAAATAACATGAAACGAAAAGTTCCGAGAGCTGTGGTTTGGTGAAAAGCATCAGGCCGTGTGCTCTACCAATCAGCGGTTCTGCCAACACTCGAGCAAGCCCATTACCATGAGCCGCAGATGCACAAAATGGATCCTGGACTGTTGGGGGTACAAGGTCCATTTCGGGGTTTGGGGTTTGTCTGTGACAAATTTTCCAAGAGTTACATTAGGGGCACACACGCACACAGTTTAATGTCAACGTCTGTTGGTCCCCTCTCCCACCGGGGATCATTAGTTTAAAACCGTAACACCTAATGGGCCAGAAAGAAAAGTCGTGACTAAGTTGCACGCTTTGCTCAAGGGGAGAAGCTTCCAGAATGGAGGAGAAGACGACGAAGCAAAATGATAAGCTAGATGAACCATGAGTTCCCTTTTCTTCTATCTCATCCCAGGACACGATGCACACAGCTACTCTCGAATTTCAGGGCAGCGCGCATGCTGAAGCCAGGTGCCGAGGACTCTGTGACTCGTTCTGAATCGACTGTTCGGTTCCCCTCCTCGTGTTGGTCACTGAGAACTGAAGGCCTGAGAAGCCTGAGCCAATGCAGCCACGGCCTCCTCAGTGAGACTTTAGTGGAATGAAAGGCGAGCAACTGGCCAGACGACTTTTTCGGGGCCCTCTCTATCAGCAATCTGGGCGGAGCCAATGACGCATGTGCGTGTTCAATAAAACAAGAAGGCACACGGCTGTTTTTTTTTTTTTTTTGAGCGCTCACGTGTGTCATCTGAATTTTTGCACTGCTGTGAAAACAGATGCTAGAAAAACCTAACCCCCTGAGAAATCTCCCCTTCTGATAAGAGGAATCTTGTACACGCATGACGGGCGCCTCATAGCTCGGAACTAACCGCACAGCATTGATGTGCGCAGCAGGCCGGCCTACTGTAGGCAGGAAATCATTAACAGAGTACAGTGAGCTTGCCCTCCCCAATCCAAAGGCCTAAACCAACCAGGAAAAACAAAAGCATCGCTGCCCTCGACATCCAAGAGAGACTGCCTTTTACACTCCAGCCATTTCAATGTGCCGTCCGGCCACAGTACACTGACCAGGGAAGGTTTTTAATCCATGAATCCCAGCGTTGTTTCATGGTAACACCAAGTACCGTCTGGCCATACCGGCCCCCAAACCTAGAAAGCTTAGCTCCAACACTCAGAAGGTCTGTGACCATGCAAAAACTACTAACCCTCTCTGTGCCTGAGCTCTCTCCTCTGCAAAACAGGTTATTAACAGCCTTCCTCATACTGTTTAATACACTCTTTTTCCAATGCTTGGAACAGTGCCTGGCACAGCAGACGCACAAATGTTCTGTGCTTGCTACCGGATGAGGAATGTGGGAGAAGGTGACAAACTAGGTTAGTAACTGATGACCTGCGTAAGAGATGGGGCCTCTCATGATGACGGGGCCAGACTCGGCGGTGGGAAGGGAGTGCCTGTGGGAGGGAACGGAAGGAGTTCCGCTCGGGCTGTGCTGACTTCTGAGACCTCCCTGGCATCCGGCGGAAAGGTCACGGAGCTGGCTGGCTCTCCGAGGGTTCGTTCAGGAGCAAGGAGTCCACGCGGACGAGGTTTGAGATTCAGCAGCTTCCGTGGAGTGGAAAAGCTCAAAGCTCTGAGCTACACGGAACACCATGAGGCAAAGCAGAAGGAAGAGGAGGGTGCGGGCACACTGCTGGAGCCTGCGAACGTTTAGAGGTGTGGACGCCAAGGACGAACTAGACGGTGACTTCGAAGGAATGATGGGTGATTCAGGAGAAATGCAGACCAATGGGGGACACGGGAAACAAGAAAGGGCCTCAGAAGGAGAGCACCGATGTCTCAAATACATCCCCAGATTGACGGCAGAGCACACGTGGGCCTGACCAGACGTGGGTCCCTGGCAGGGATGCCCAGGACGGTGGCTCGCGTCCCACCCAGGGACCCTCCTTGGGCACTGTCAAAAGTAACGGGGCGGGGGGAGGGGGGTCTCAAAGTGGAGTGGGAACCAGGAAGTCCAAGCTGCAGAGAGAAACCACCTAAGGGTGGGTGGCCGGTGGTGAAAGGCGGTAGGGTCCTCAGATCTTCAGAACGCTTGGTCGTGAAGTGACAGATTCACGTAGAAGCCTGGGAATGTGAGCTCGTGGAGTAAGTGGGATGCTTTAGATCACAATTCCGATCCTGATCAGGACAAAAGCCTCTAAGGAGGGTCGTTAAAATGAGGTGGGGAGGGGCCCCTGGGTGGCTCAGTCGGTTAAGCGTCCGACTTCACCTGAGGTCATGATTGCATGGTCCGTGAGTTCGAGCCCTGCATCGGGCTCTGTGCTGACAGCTCAGAGCCTGGATGGAGCCTGCTTTGGACTCTGTGTATCCCTCGCTTTCCCCTCCCCCACTCACGCTCTGTCTTTCTCTCAAAAATAAATAAACATTAAAAAAAAATTTAAAAAAAAAAATGAGGTGGGGAGTGATCACTGGCGCCGAGGAGGTCCGGGACTTGGAGGCCAAGTTGCCGGGTCGGGGGATCACCAACATGCGGTCTGAGGTTTCCACACACGGCGAGTAGGGACTGAGGCGGGAAACAGGTCATCTGTGAACGAGGGCCACTGCCCAGGAGGCGAGGACAGAACCGGGCGGGTGAAGGGGTGCTACCGTGGGTAATGCAAGCTCTAGCGGGGCTCAGGTTTTACAGAGGGGTAAGATAGGTTGGTGGGAAAACAGCAACAGGGAGAAATTACTCCTTGAGGAGATGGGAAGGGAGGCAGCATCCTCTGGGGACAGCCAGTCTGGTCTTCGTCAGAGAGAAGGAGCCAAGCCGGCGCAAACGGTCACTGTAACAGATGGTGCCACTTTACAGTTGGTTTGGTGGTAGACAGTAAACCAGTCAGCTGGTGCCCCCTAATCCCAGCTGCCCAAGCGAGGCCTCATTTGAGAAGCCGCCTACAACTGTAAGTCTCCCCCAAGGGCAGGCTGGAAGTATAAAGGTGAGAGTAACTCCAGATCTCACTAAAGCACGTTAGCAACTGAACACAGCCAACCCGGTCATCGGCTCGTTGACCTGGAACCATCCATCCCTTCCACCCCAGCAGGATGACGGCTTTAAACCAAAGTCGGCCACCACTAGAGGGCGACACAGCCCAAAGACCTGAGCAACTCCCAGGCACGGATTTTTAATAAAACGAAGCTCAGAGCAGGAGCCAACTCTGGTGGAAGCTTCTCTCACGTTCAACCTTAGTCCATTCTTGAGCATGGAATACTGTAGAACACAGAAAGGACCACAGGTATGGATAGGTAGAGAAAAAGGTCTCGAAGGCTTTACACCAAACTGGTGAACACGGCTCACCTCTGGCACAAGTAAGATAGGGGGTTCGGGGGAGAGGCACGGAAAGGCTCACTTTCTCTTTCTCGTCCACAGGCTACGGTGAGTGTTCTTCAAGAATGGACTCACGTGGTGTCTGTATCACTTAAAATACATTAAAAATTAGAGGGCGACAGTTACAGACAGAAAACCTATTACAGAAAGCAAACTTCAGGAAGAGACAGAGCAACACAAGACACTTCGCTACAGACAGACGCTGCAACAGCAGTACTCAGGATCTAAAATCCATCTCATCTAATTCTATATTCTGTCCTGGAGAAAAATAAAGCCCCCAAGGAGCACTTGGGTGGCTCAGTTGGTTAAGCATCTGATGTCAGCTCAGGTCATGATCTCATGGTCTGTGAGTTCGAGCCCTGCGTTGGGCTCTGTGCTGACAGCTCGGAGCCTGGAGCCTGCTTCAGATTCTGTGTCTCCTTCTCTCTCTGCCCCTCCCATGCTCACACTCTGTCTCTCTGTCTCTCGATAATAAATAAACGTTTAAAAATAATAATAATAATGCCCCAAAGGATTAAGTAATTTGCTCCAAATAACAGGGGCAAAATTAGAGTAACATCCAAATCTCATCCAGGATCCTAACACATGGGAATCCCGTTTCGTCTTCTATTTAAGACGTTAGCGTTTAGTGTTCATTCGCCAACTCTGTACTTGTTCAACGTCATTCCCACCTCTCTTCTCTCCCCTCCAGAGACAGGGGTTGGGGGGACGGCACTTAGAGATCACGTACCTGCCACAGGAGAAGGCTTCCTTTGGTTAAATTTAATTTAACAAATACTGGTTGATATTTTCATCTCTTGGTGGAAAACAGCACGATCGCTTGATTAGAGTACGGGAACACTAAAACCCGACGTGGTCCTCGTCTTCAAATCACCCACAGGCCATTGAAACAGCACAGGCGGAATCTGGCACTGACCACGTAAGCACAAAGGGAGTCCACAGGGGGTGAAATGTGACATGTGTTTGCACTAAGGGAACATTTCCCTGAATTGGAAGGCAGGAAAGGACATGTTTTAAGGAGCCTCTGCTGAGGGGCCCCTGGGTGGCTCCGTTGGTTAGGCACAGGACTCCTGATTTCGGCTCAGGTCATGATCTCGTGGTTTCTGAG
Organism: Paguma larvata; assembly: GCA_030068075.1. Taxonomy (NCBI): domain Eukaryota; kingdom Metazoa; phylum Chordata; class Mammalia; order Carnivora; family Viverridae; genus Paguma; species Paguma larvata. The sequence goes on from CM057835.1 coordinate 16,859,660, forward strand.
ATCGAGCCCCACGGTCAGCGCAGAGCCTGCTTGAGATTCTCTCGCAAAATAAACAAACTTTAAAAAAAAAAAAAAAGAGCACTCACTCTCGGCTGGGCAGGTGCTAAGGGTAGTTTATGCTGTTATTCATTCCGTCCTCAAAAATCCAATGCGGTTACTAGGATGAATTTCCTTAAAGAGGGAGGGAAACCACAGCTGGCCAGGGAGGAGCAGGGTCAGGACTGAAGCCCGGGTCGGCCTCGTCTGCCCCTCTCTAGCAACAGCCCTTGGCACGTGGGTCCGGGGGCACCCTCATTCCCTCCCCTGCCCCTCCCTGGCCTTGCTTTCACCAGACTGACATTTTTACTCGGGTTTTCCAACGTGGCTGGTATCCATGCAGGCAGAAAAAGGGGTCACGGACCCAGATCCTGAAGACAGCAGGCGAGGGGGGAATCCAGAGCAGGCGAGGGTCAGACGTGGGCAAGAAGATTCCTTCCTCGAGGCATCAGCGGAGATCTTACAAGACCAGCAATCCCCTTAAAGGAGGAGTAAGAGTGGACAAGAACACACCTGGTCTCTCAACTCTGGCTTCTTAGAATCACCCGTGCAGCTTCTAAACACACCCACCAAGCCTGTCCTGCCTGCCTCTGACCAGCGAAATCAGGACCTCCGGCCCAAGCCCCAGGGCTTCCATAAAGTTTCAAACCTCCCCCAGGTGACTCTAACGTGCAGCTACAATTTAGAACCTCTGGGCCAAAGCAACAGCTGAGAGGACTGAAATCAGGTAGTAACCAAAGGCAGGCAGGCAGGCCTGCGAGGTCTCAAAACTAGCCCAAAGTTAGCAGCGTGCATTGGTTATAATGCCACACAACTCAGCCTGGTGACATGCACCAGAATTTTCCTGCAGCCAGGAGAGGAAAACAGCAAGGTCATCCGGGGCAGGAGGTCAGTGGGTCAGGAGTTAAAGCGTATGTATGCAGTGAGTGCAAAGGCACTGGGGCAGCAGCTGATGAAGGAGTCCTGGTGGAAGATGGTGGTGAGGCCAGAACGCAGCGGACAGAATCCCGGGAGAGCCCCGAATGGAGCAGGCAGGGACGTCGGAATGGCCTATGCACCTTTTCAACGTATGAGGGTCACCCCTTCCCCCTACGCCCCCCGTTAACCTGGTATTTGGGAAGGTCTCCCCGGTGTTTGAGACCCCTGTCCCACCAAGACCATGGAGACAGGACAAGAGAACGGTGGAGCACAGAGGTCAGGCCCGAGAGGGGGACTCCAGAGGCAGCGATGGCTTAGAAAGCCCGCCCGCTGGGATAGCAAAGGCCCTTAAGAGGACGCGGGGGCCCAGGCAGCATATAAACTGAGGAAGGGGTGCAGACGTGGGGCCCCGGGAGAGCGCAGCAGGTGGTGGGAGGTGAGGTCGGGATCTACAAGAGAAACCCTGGCTCGGAGCGGGGGCCGGGGCGCCCTGGCACCAGCGCTGGACGGCGGGAAACACGTCGGCGGGGGGGAGGAGCCTTCGTGGGACGGGAGCAGCGTCCCCGCCTGACGGTTACTTTAGGTGAGCGGTTTCCTCAGCTGGAAAATTAGGAACTCAGCTTCCCTTCCGGCCTAGTGGCCTAAGGCGCCATAGGTCTCAGGAAATTCTGGAAGACTTAGTGAAGAGACTATTTGACCAACAACAACAGAACAAAACTGAGGGGCGCCTGGGTGGCTCAGTCAGTTAAGCGTCCGACTCTTGACCTCGGCTCAGGTCATGAGCTCAGGGTTCGGGAGTTCGAGCCCCACTGTCAGGCTCCACACCGGCAGCGCAGAGCCTGCTTGGGATTCTCTCTCTCCCTCTCTCTCTGCGCCTCCCCTGCTTGTGCACACATATACACACACACACACTCTCTCTCTCTCTCTCAAAAACAAAGAAACCAAAAAAACAAACTGAAAAAGGAACGCGAGTTCTGAGTGGTGAACAGGCCTAGGAAAGGACAGAGAAGTTGCTGGAACTCTTTTTCCACCAAAGGGAATTACTCTGTCGTAAGAAAAACATGTTCTGACTACGCAAACTGTTGTTTTAGCACATTAATGAAGCAGAACTTGCAGTGAAACCAGTAAAGGAGATGGAAAAAAAATATGAAAAGCCGAGTTTGCTTCGCCAATTCGGCTTCTGTGTATCCGTACATACATGGTTCAGAGCGCACCCTGGGTCACCAGCCTCACCCTACACGCACCCGAGGGAGGGGGGCGCCGCAAGGAAAACAGATGGACACGCAGGTGATGGGAAGGGCACCGGGCAGAAGCCAAGAGCGCGTCCAGGTTGGTAACCACACGTTCCGTGAACACGCCTGTGTGCTCACTCACAGAACAGATGTGAATTTATAAGGCATATCGAGTTTTAGGCTTCTTGGAACGTTTTGGTAACCTCTTATGGCGCTTCAGGACACATTTCATGAATGAGAAGCAGTGAGCTAAGTTAACGACGTCGGAGGACACAAAGGGCTGTGGGTGGTACAGCCTCCAGCCTCAGGCGTCGCCTTTCTGCTCGGATGTCATTCACAGGAAGTTTGGAGCAGCTGTTGAGAAGAGAAGGGAAGGAAAGGGAGAAGGAGTAACGGCGGAAGGGGAAGAAGGGAAGGGAAAGGGAAAGGGAAAGCAGAGAAGGGGAAGGAAAAGCAGAGGGGAAGGGAAGGGGAAGGGAAGGGGAAGGGGGAAGGAAAAGAAAAGAAGAAAATAAAAAATACTTGAATATAAGAGAGGCAGCCATTATCTAGAGGCTGAGAGAGAAAAGGCTTCTACTGACAGCATTAATGAAGAAAGGAACATGCTGTGTCTGTCACAGGCAGGGACGCTGAGGGGGCCAGAACCAGAGTCACATCCTCCCAAACAGTCAGGAGGGAAACATCCAAAGCTAACTGTGAGATGGCAATTTTTCTTATTCCAGACCCTGTCTCCTGAGCGTATCACTTCAGCCTTTCTACGACGACAGGATTCCCCAAAAAAGAGCAAAAAATGGCTGATGGCTTCCCCGTAAATAAAGATGAACAGACAGGAGCAAACATCCAAACTCAAAAATGTACTGAAATTTGGAAAGGACAAAAAAAAAAAAAAAAAATCAACTGATGACATATTATCTTTAACAGAAATTATTCTAGTTGGTAATGAGGATAGGCCGTTTTTCCTGCTCAGAGGCTCCCTGGGCCTGGATAAGTTCCCACATCCTCAATCATGTGTGTGCTGATTTCACTGAGCATCTGGAACCACGACCTTGTGTGTACCTGGAGAAAGAACAACAGTCAGATGGAAGACGTAGTTCTACACATGCTTTGGACGAAGAAAATCTAAGTTTCTTAATTCTTAGCTCCTTCCTCAAATACGTCCTAGGCACTGGTTCTCTCCTAGATATGGAAGCTGGGCCAAGCCGCCTTCCCAGGCCCCGGAAGCCCTGAACATACTCCCTTCTCGTGGAGGGACACCAACCAACATACCGTCACCTTCCCTGGCTCCCTCCGAGGCAACAAACGCCCAGATAGGCGGATAAGGAGCCAGCAGTGCCAGGCCGAACCTCCTCCTCTGGAGGACCTTCCCTCTTCCCTCGACTTGGGGAGGAGACCCAAGCCCGTCATGGTGAGGGGGTGTGAGGTCTGCCCAGTTCTGCATCAGCGAGTCCACTGGCCGGGCCGTATGAGCCACGTTCTCCTCCTAGTCAAGACGAACAATAAATCCCTCTGCTGTTTCTCTGACCGGGTGCACCTGCTGGACGCTCTCGAACCGCACCGACGGGCAGGGCCAAAGAGTTCAGGGGCCAAGGAGGTGGCTCTCAATTTTGAGTGCAAAGACCTACCTGGAGAGACTATTTTTTTTTTTTTTACTTATTTATTTTGAGAGAGAGAGAGGGGAGGGGCAGACAGAGAGGGAGACAGAGAATCCCAAGCAGGCTCCACACTGTCAGAGTGGAACCCAACACGGGGCTCAAACTCACAAACGAAATCACAGGATCAGGACCTGAGCCAAAACCGGGAGTTCACGCTTAACCAACTGAGCCACCCAGGTGCCCCTGGAGAGACCATTTTAAATGCACTTTCCGGAGCCCTCGGCCCACGAATTCTGAGCAGGCAGGCCTGGGCTCAGGCACCCGCACCTCGGACAACCGGACAACCGCGGCTAAGCCAAAACCACACTCGGGAGAAAGCCCTGGGGGAAGTTCGTGGCTCTCTTCACCTCTGAGCTTAAAAGCACAATGTGTTAATAATAGATCTGGGTTTCCATTTCTGTACAATGAAATGATTTTACGGTCGATTCGGTGACCCGTAGGAAATGCTCACAGGATGGGAAGACGGCAGGTGAGAAGTGAAAGCCCCAGCTCGTTTCAGTAACCGGACACGACGGTTTGTTGCCAGTTCAGACGCCAGCCTGGGTCACCCGCAGCCCAAGGAGGTGGGCTGAGGAGGGTGCCTGGTCCTCACGCAGGCACAGAGACCACCGAGAGGAGGCACAGCGCTTCTCAGGAAAATGTGGCCGTGCCGGGTGTGATCAAGTTACCTAAAAATCATCGGGTCTAAACATCTTTCTCCACCCGCCCCAGATCTCCAACCCGAGTGTGCAGCCCACAAATGCAGCGTCACCCGGGGCCTGCCAAATCCACACACTGCGCTGATTTGTCTAACCTCCTAGCTGGGGGGGAGAAGAATCCTATTCCAAGATCTGTAATGTCAAGACTGCACAAAAGGTCAAGGCCCAAGTCCCAAGTTGTGCACGGATACCATGCATGGATGAGCTACCACTTACCTGCGTCCAGCTCGCGTGCCCACCGTTCTGTCCGCACTGCTGGACGCCACGTCCAGGACGCACCTCCTTTCCAGCTAAGGGACGATGACACAGGTCAATGAAAGTGTAAGTCATTCGTGGGGTGGCTCAGTCGGTTAAGCGTCCGACTTCGGCTCAGGTCACGATCTCACCGTTCGTGGGTTCGAGCCCTGCGTTGGGCTCTGTGCTGACAGCTCAGAGCCTGGAGCCTGCTTTGGATTCTATGTCTCCCTCTCTCTCTGCCCCTCCCCCAGCTCACACCCTGCGTCTCTCTCTCTCTCAATATAAACATGTCTCTCAAATATAAACATTAAATAAATAATTTTACAAAAATCCCCCAAAAGATTCTCACAGAAAAAGCACCTTTACCCTACAAATACTGCCCAGCAGCAAAACTGTCACTAGAAGCCACACTTCAGCTCCCAAGTGTTAGAAGCTTGCGAGAACACATTTTCTAATTTGGTTGAGGAGTTTTCTCTACAGAAAGGTCACTCAAATATGTGTTCAAGAGAAAGCTCGGCCCTGGAGGCTCAGGAATGGCTTCTGCCTGGTCTTCGCTAGTAGGTCAGCTACCGTGACGACAGACTAACGTTATGGAGACGGCTCCCTGTGACAGAGGCGAGCAGATGGGACCGGCCCCCAGCTTGAGTGTGTGTGTCCTTGTGGAGAGTGAAGAATAAAGCCAGAGTGGGTGCCAGGGCCCAACCTGCAGTCCCACCCCAATGCCTCCAGGTGGGCCCCTGACCCTCGGGCTCCCTCCACCCATTCTTGCCACCCCTCCCCCCCCCCATGGCAATGTGTTTGACACACAGCAACCACAGTGAATTTTTTTTAATTGGATGATGCCATTCCCTCCTCAAGACCTTTCAATGATCTCTCACTGCATTTGAATACTATCCAAACTGTTAGCATGTCCACAAAAGCCCCGCCCATCTGGCCTGTCACAGCTTCCTCCCTTCCCAGCCGCCATCCTCCAACCACACTGAGCTCACTGCACTTCCTCTAACCTTTCAGAGCTTCCCTGCCTCCCCGTCACAGCGCCCCTCCCCTTCCCCTGGGTCTAGGAAGAAGGGTCACTTCCTCAAGGAGGTCCTTCCTAACCCGTCTCCCACCCAAATAAGCAAAACTCAACCTGGGAGCCCCCTCATTCTCCTACGGAGGCCCGCTTTCTCTCATAGCCCTTTTACGATTTGTAACGCCTTTATTCCTGAAAGGTCTGTCCCCAGCTAGAACTGACCCTCCATGAAGGCACGGACCCTGCTCAACTCCAATGGCAGACTAGTCACTCAAAATGGCATGTTGGGGGCCTGGGTGGCTCAGTCGGTTAAGCGTCCGACTTCGGCTCAGGTCATGATCTCATGGTTTGTGGGTTCGAACTGTGTGTCGGGCTCTGTGCTGAGAGCTCAGAGCCTGGAGCCTGCTTGGGATCCTGTGTCTCCCTCTCTCTCTGCCCCTCCCCTGCTCGTGTTCTCTCAAAAATAAATAAATGTTAAAAAAAAACTTTTTTAATGTCATGGTAACTTAGTATGTGAACTCCAGGGGGTTCCCACTTTTAGAATCATGCCCATTTTCAGAAACCATGTGATTTTACAACATGAATATTCAAATATATACATCTGACTTTACCGTCACAAACTGAAGAAGACTCAAGAGTGAAGACAAATAGGAACCACCACCAAGGTTCCTCACTCGTGGAGGTGATCTCCAAGCTAACACAGGACTAACTCTCATTTCGGCTGAAGCCTGACTGTTCCTCATCCAGAAGTCGTTGTGGGCTTGCCAGCTGGCTGAGTGGAAGAACCCAACACGGAACAACGTACCACATTTTAAAATTCTTTTTTTTTAATGTTTATTTATTTTTGATAGAGACCGCGCACGAGCAGGGGAAGGGCAGAGAGAGAGGGAGACACAGAAGCCGAAGCAGGCTCCAGGCTCTGAGCTGTCAGCACAGAGCCCGACGCGGGGCTCGAACTCACGAACCGCGAGATCACGACCTGAGCCGAAGTCGGATGCTTAATCGACTGAGCCACCCAGGCGCCCCCAAAGTACCACATTTTAAAGTGAGAGTGTAGGTCTGTCGATAGAAGGTAAGCATGTCCCTACGAAACATACACAACACAACACTAATAAATCAATGCAAAGTAACAAAAGCACAAGCTGCCGAAGAAAGCATGCGTGATGACAGGATGGCAGAACTGGGACATCTACGTTTCATGTGGAACGATGTAAAACATGTGACACCCGCCGGGATGGCCACAAAGACAGACGCTACCAGGTGTTGGTGGGGACGTGCAGAATCGGCACCCTTCCCCGCTGCTGGCGGGAACCCGAAATGAGGTGGACCGGCCTGGCAGTTCGCCGAACAGGTAAATGGAGAGTCCGCGTACGACCCGGCCATTCCACTCATAGGTATAAACTCAAGGGAAATGAAAACGTGTTCGCGGAATAACTCGGACGAGACTACACAAGACTATAGGGATGTTCACAGCAGCACTACTCCTGACAGACAGAAAGTGGAAACAACGCGCATGCCCATCCAGTGCCGAGTGGACACCCGCGACTCTAGAGCGGTCAGTGCTGCTTCCATGCTTAGAAACCATACGGTTTGACACTACGCTATATTCCATACCACGGAATATTTTTTGACAGCAAAAGAAAGGAGATAGTGATACAGGCTCTGACACGGATGAGCCCTGAAAACATTATGCTAAGTGGAAGGTGCCAGTCACGAAGGGCCGTACACTGCAAGACTCCGTGTACGGAAAATGTCCGGAAGGCACGGATCTGTACGGAGCAGATGACAGGTTGCCTGGGCTGGGGAGGGTGTGTGTGGGAGGAATGGGGAGTGGGGTTTCTGTGGGGGGTAACGGAAATGCCGTAAAACTGTGGTGATGCGAATTCACCAATCTGTGAATCTACTTAAAGTCACAGAACTTAGGCTTTCAATGGGTGAACTGCACGGCAGGTGAATTCTATCTCTACAAAGCTGACTTTAAAAAGAGCTTGTCTGTGCTGATGGCTCATCAGAGCCTGGAGCCTGCTTCAGATTCTGTATCTCCTTCTCTCTGCCCTTCCCCTGCTCATGCTCTGTGTCTATGTCTCTTAAAATTAAATAAATATTAAAAAAAAAAAAAAGAGCTTGTGAGTTTCTGACATCTAATTAATTTAAAAATACTGCTGAAGGTAGTAACGGTGACAAAGAGATGCTTTCATTTGCAGCTGTATTTACCTAAATGTGCGTGCGTACAGGCACGCACTGGTCGAAAAGTCCGTTCGAGACTGATTTATGGTCTAGAAAAGGACAATCAGCAAGGCTGAGCCTCTTGTAAAACAGTGTGAGTCAGGAGGGGGGCCAGGTCATGGTAGAAAGCCACCACGGACCTCTCGGCATCTCAGAAGCCTAGAGCAAAGGTTTCTTCCTCAGCACAGGGCCATCCGGTGTCCACTTGGGTCTGGTCTGTGCAGGCGCTGACCTCACTCGGGGACCCAGGCCCACCACACAGCCAGGCGGCTCTGCGGAACACAGCCAAGAGTGCTCGGCTGAGTGTTGTCTTGGCTCAAAATCAACAGGAGTCTCACCTGTTCACTTTCTATTTCAACTCCAGGTGGTCACATGACCACATCTGAACTCACTGGGGCAGGGAGATGTAATTCCACCAACTATCCTGAAGAAGAAGGGTCCAAATATTTGTGAGCAACTGTAACCACTACCAAAGGCATCAAATCTCAAACTCGCTTGCTCAGGGCCAAGCCTTGGAAGAGAGTGGCAGTCACGCTCACTGTCCTTCGATATGCAGATGGTGCCAAACCCAGAGGAGGGCCAGCTACCTATGGGAAAGGAAAACTCGTGCTGTCCCCTGACGTCTCCAACTCAACCCATCTACGATCCCAGCATCTGCTCACCTGCCCCACACACCCAGCATTTGTATGAAAGGCACCGTCAGCCACCCACCCACCCAGACACTCAAGCCAGAAACCCAGTCATCCCCACCCCAGCTACATCCATCCCAACACCAACCCCGCCAACAGTTCTGGAATCTGTCCTCTCTTCCAGGCTACTGCAGCCCAAGTTCAAGATCTCAATCTCATCTGGATCACTGAAAAGTCTTTCTAAAACTCCTCCTGGGTCTCCATGCTGCCTCCGCACCAAACCCTCCTCCACACCGCCATCGCCATCGGGTGAGTCTTCTTCAATTGCAAATATCATCATGTCGCTTCCCAACTGAAAACTCCTCAGCGGCTCCCCTCTGCCCGTGAGATCTGCTCCCCCTTTCACGCGGTGTCTTCCTCTACTCATCACCCGTGTCACACTCTTTCCCGCACTGTTTTCTAGCCATGCCGTGCACCCTCCAGACTCCTCCTGCACACGCCGCTATGTTTGTCTGAAATAACTTTTCCACTCTCCTGGCTGATGAATTTCTCAGAAGTCAAATTTTAAAGCAAGTGCTTCCTCCCCTACAAAAATCTTCTCTCCTAAAAAGCAACCCTCTTCGACACACCTGTCAGCAGCACTTCCTCTTGGTCTTGCCCACCCGGCCGGAAGCTCACTGAGGGCAGGAGCCTTGCCTTTTTCTACCCCTTAGCACTTAACCACTGGCTGGTGCTCACACTTTTTTGCTGTTGTTGAATGAATTAATTAATCCAAAGTTCATTGCTATTTATTTTTCTCTATTAAAAAAAAATCCCCCAAATTCACCTAGCGATATCCTCCTTCGAATATCGTTATGAGAGCTCGGTGCTCACCAAGGAAAGACACGGTGCTAGAACCTTCACATATATTACTGCACATGCACGCTCTCCATCAACCCAATGAGATACATATAATTATCCACTTCTCACAGCTGAGAAAATTGAAGCTCTGCCAATTTATGGCATATGATAAATCTGACAAAGCTAACAAGGGACAAAGCCAGGATGGAAACCCAGTCAGTCTCGGCTCTAAATTTAATCTCTACGACTCCACAATTTGCTAATTAAAATAACATTTGTTAATAAAATTAAGGCATGCTTAAGAAATTTAATTTTAGAAGATCTACATAATCTGTTTGTCTACAACCACAGACCCAAACAATTTTGCTGTCAGAAGCTACCTTGAGGGATCTACCCGGAGACCCAAATTGTCTCCCCGCTGACAAGAGCTGCACTATGACCCTAGACATTAGGTGCTTCACAAATACTTGCTCGATAAAGGATACAAAAGCCTATCAAAACAAAATACAGATTTCTCAGGCCAATGTTTACCATGCAATCAGCTGGTCGGTGCCTCTTCTCATTCACCCAGCTCTAACCAAATCCTCTGTGCCTACAGACCCCAGCTCGGCTCACCCGGATGGCTGTGCTCTAGGGACCCTCTTCTCATCACACACAAAGTCCACTCCTCTTTGTCCTTTGAAAACCATGCCTGAAATCAAAACTCAAAAATACCTAGACCAACCACCTGCTCTATCAGTTCCAATGCCGCCGCCTCTGCCCTCACTCCAATTCCTGACACAGGTATCCAATCTCTCTATTTTTATTACTAATCCTCTATGGGATGAGTCGTGTTTCCTGAAAATTCATGTGCTGAAGCCGTAACTAACCCCTGCATCTCAGAACGTGACTGTATTTGAACACGGGCTCTTTAAAGAGGTGATTATGTTAAAATGAAGGTCCTTAGGGTGGTCCTAATCCAACATGACTGGTATTCTAATAAGAGGAGGAAATCCAGGGGTGCCTGGATGGCTCAGTCGGTTAAGCATCTGACTTCAGCTCAAGTGATGATATCATAGTCCACGGGTTCAAGCTCCGCACCGGGCTCTGTGCTGACAGCTCAGAGCCTGAAGCCTGCGTTGGGTTCTGTGTCTCCCTCTCTATTTCTCCTCCACTCGCTCTCCATCTCTCTCTCTCAATATAAACAAACATTAAAAAAAGAGAGAGAGGATATCTGGACATAGGTACACAGGAAAAAGATCACTTGAGCACACAGGGAGAAGACGGCGTCCACAAGCCAGCAAGACAGCCTAAGAAGACACCGGCCCTGTAGACACCTTCATCTTGGACTTTCAGCCTCATATCTGTGAAAAATAAAGGTCCCTTGTTTCAGCGGCCAGGCCGCGGTCCTTTCCCACGGCAGCCGGGGGGCGGGGACACACATTTCCTAATCTTCTCCTGCCAGGTCAGTCGGGAAGCCAAGAGTGGAGGGTTGGGGACAAGTTCAGACCCTGCCTCAACCCCTTGCCAGTAATGTGACTTCTGCGACACGGCCGAGATGCTCAATGCACAATGGTGGTGGCCCCGCCTCCTCCACGAGATCGTGAGGGTGAAATGTGACAAGGAATTTTAATGCGCTTTAGTTCTAGGATAAGAATTTTGTTTAAGAACGCTTCCTAACTGCCAGGCCCTGCTCTCAGCCCTTGACATACATCACACTGTTTAATCCTTACAACGACACGGGTCCTTCATTAGCCCCAAGTCACGTCTCACCTGAGAAGTGGGAGGATGGGCCCTCTGGCCAGTGACCGCCGCACCACACTCCGCCACCCCAGAGCTGGGTCTTGGGCTCCCTTAAACCCACGGATCCCTGGCACTCGAGAGACTGAACAGTCTGTAACCTCCCCAAGAGCAATAGTCTTCAGTGTTTTTTGTTGTTGTTACCTTTCCGCACAGTGACAGATTCAAAATTATCTCCAATACCTACAGATACATTAGGCTTCCGGTAGGATTTTAAAAACGTGAACCGGAGTTGGAGGCAAGGTTGCAGAGCAGGCACTTCCACAACCCCAGGACAAATTCCATCTGCCGTTCTGGACACAGGCTCCCAGTCTGCAAGCTGATCTGGACAGTGTCCCGAGGGCCTCAGGCCACCTCTGCAGGAGGAATGCCACCCCCCCGACAGGAGGTGTGCCCAGGCCGGGGCCACCTGACACGCGGGATCAGGCCTCTTTCAACACCCATCAACAGCTAACCGAAGAATGGTTTTCCGCCTGCATGGCAAAATGGACTTCACTCCACTGCTGGCTACTGCGATCATTACTTGCTGGGTGTTCTAGAGTTTTCTTTTCCAAGAGAGTTCCTGAAATCTAAACACTCTGGAAGGCTGGGCCTAGAAGAGGCTAAGCATGTGCTTTAAGAGCACAGCCAACATCACAGACTATTTCCCCCACCAGGTCATTTCTTGTGGGCTGGCTTTTGTATTTTTTTTCTTCCACAAAACACCATGTGAAAACATGCACGCTGTAGAAGACATATCTCAGGATTCTTGCTGGAAGAGTGAATGGTGTATATTGTAACAATGCGCTGTAATGAAGATGTATAAACATTGCACAGACCTATATACATGGTAAAATATGTGTCGAGGCAGTCCTCAATTCTTCACAGTAGAAGGAGACTATCAAATGTTCACACAAGCAGTGCCTGGGTGGGTGGCTCAGGCGGCTAAGCATCCTTGGTTTTGACTCGGGTCATGGTCTCACAGTTTGTGGGGTTCTGCACTGAAAGCAAAGGAACCTGCTTGGGAATTTCTCTCTCCCACTCTCTCTGCCCCTCCCCTGCTTGCTCACTCTCAAAATAAATAAAATAATAAACTGTAAAATAAAATGACCATAGAAGATGAAACCATGCTAGGTGATCTTGATAATTATGAGAAGTTGCCATTGTCTTGTGACCCTTAAATGTTTGTCACAACATTGATAACTTACTGTCACTTATAAATGTACGGAGAAAAAAAATAATCAAGCTAATAAGTACAATGTCATTTAGAACATTAAAGTGTTTGACTTCTTTGTAAAAAAAAAAACATATCAACAGTTTAAAAGTGCTGCCTTCTTGAAGCATAACTTAGAATACAAAGAAACCATCTTTACCTTTCCAAAGTGTCATACTCTTTGAGGTGAAATTCAAACAATAAACAAATTAAAATGTTAACTTTTATGTTTAATTAGTTAACATACAGCACAATATTAGTTTCAGGCGTACAGTATAGAGATTCGACACTTCCAAACAATACTTGGTGTTCATCTCAGCAAGTGCACATCTTCGTCCCCATCACGTATTTCACTCATCCCCCTACCCCCCCAGCCTCCCCTCTGGTAACCATCTGTTTGTTCTCTATATTTGAGTCTTCATTTCATTTTTCTTTTTCTTAAATTCCACATATGAGTGAAATCATACAGTATTGGTCCTTCTCTGACTTATTTCACTTGGCGTTATACTCTCTAGCTCCATCCATGTTGTTGCAAACGGCAAGAATTCAGTCTTTTTATGGCTGAATAATATTCCACTGTATAAATGCACACCTCATCTTCTTAATCTATTCATCAGTTGATGGACACACTTGGGCTGTTTCCATAATTTGACTATTGTAAACAATGCTGCTATACACATAAACGTGCATGTATCACTTTGAATCAGTGTTTTTGCATTTTCTTGGGTAAATACCCAGTAGCGCAATTGCTGGCTTATAGGGCGGTTCTATTTTTAACTGAGGAGCCTCCCTACTATTTTCCATACTGGCTGCACCAGTTTGCATTCCCACCAATAGTACAAGAGGGCTCCCCTTCCCGGACATCCTCGCCAACACATTTCTTGTATTTTTGATTTTAGCTATTCTGATAGGTGCGAGGGGTTACCTCATTGTAGTTTCGATTTGCATTTCCTTGATAATGAGTGATATTGGCCACCTGTAAGTCTTCTCTGGAGAAATGTCTATTCATGTTTCTGCCCATTTTTTAATTGGATTATTGAGGGGTGTTGAGTTGTAGAAGTTCTTAATATATTTTTGATACTAACCCTTCACTGGATACGTCATTTGCAAAGATCCATTCGGTAGGTTGTCTTTTAGTTCAGTATTTCCTTTGCTGTGCAGAAGCTTTTTATTTTGACATAGTCCCAATAGTTGATTTTTTATTTCCCTTGCCTCAGGAGACATATCGGACAAATGCTGCTATGGCCGACGTCAGAGAAATTATTGCCTATACCATCTTCTAGGGTCTTTACGGTTTCGGGTAAAAGTAAACACTCTGAAGAATTCAGAGGCATTTTGCACATTCCAGTGTTGTGTAACCACCACCTCTGTCTAGTTCTGAAATATTTTCAGCACCCCAAGAGGAAACCCTGAACCCATTAACCAGTGACTCCACCCTCCCCAGCCCACCATGACAACCACCAATCCGTAGCCTAGCTCTGTGGATGTACCTCCTCCAGACATTTCGTATAAATGGAATCAGGCAGTACATGATCTTGTACACCTGGCTTCTTTATTAGCATCACGGCTCCCAGGTTCACTAATGCTGCACCAAGTATCCGTACTTCATTCTTTTTATGACTAAGCAATAGTCCAACTGCATTTATAGACCACAATTGGTGTATCCTACCATCCAAGGACTGACACGTGGGTTGTCCACCTTTTGGCTATCATGAATACTGCTGCACTGTAGTTCATGGTCCTTCCTAACACTGGACATACTTACTTTATCTTTTGCACTTTCTGTGTTGGAAAACATCTGAGAGTTCCTTTCATGTGAACTCTGCTTTGGTTTGGAAGCTTTGCTTCCTCTTGGGTATCTTTACTCCCTTCTCCGCAACCACTTTCCTTGTTTACGTGGATAGTTCACCTTCCTCACCTCCCCAGGCTGCACTCCTGGTCTCTCCAACTGTGGCTGGAATAGCAACGTTCTCAGTAAGAAACTGAAAGCTATTTCTTCTACAACTCCACGCAGGTCATGAATATCACTTTCAACATTTTTAACCTCTTTGCTGCATGTTCACTTTGTTGGCCAATTCCCTCTTGATTTGTGATATTTTTATAAAATGTCCTATTGACTTACTGCTAGAAGACAAGAAGGCAACCGAACTACACACTCTGCCGCCTGTGCATGTACAGAGTGACATGTGTGGTGGCCAATCACAGACAGACTATGAGAGAAGGGGTGTGACTGGTTACTGATCGCGATGCGCGCCTGTTACATACGTAGCAACTGGTGGACTGACACACTAGCCGCGAGGTTGTGTTCTTTATGTGATCAATGTTAACACACTGGGGGTAACTGAAATTTGAACCTGTGTTATAGGGGGACTGATATTTTTAAAAGGATGGTAACGGAAATTCACACGTTATCGGTGCTTTGCAAAGTAAGGGCTGCCTGTATATGTGGGCATGTAGCAATACAACATACATGTGCACATATATATGCACAACACATTCATTACCAAATACGGTGAATAGTTTGAGAAGTAGCATTGCAATAAGTCACTGACACTGTTGCTACACAGAGAAAGAAACACGCAAGGTGCAGTGCCTCCCCTCCATTCTATCTGCCTTGTTCTGGGGACATAGTCGCGGAGCACCTACTATGTGACCAGCTAGGACAGCCCCCACACCCCCCCCACCAACTCTTATTTGCTGTGATCTCGGACACCAAATCATGAGCTGGTTATGAGTGTGCCAACAAGGGCTGAGCAGCTCAGAAACAGCAACTGCTGTAGAATCAAATGTTCAGTATTTTTACACATTTTATTTTACATTTCACATTCTAAGAAGGAAAACAAAATGACATCGAAATTGGTCCCACAAGAGGGCCCAGAGACTTCTCTAGTGTACAGAATTTTGTCCTATTTTCAGGGGCCGATTTTGTTCACTTTCTGGTTCTGATCGGGTTGCAAAATAAGCTTTAGGTAGCTGAGTTGTTAACACTAGTTGGATTTTTTTTTTCTTTAAGTCAGATTTCCTAGGACCTATGCCTCTATAAATAGACAGGCCACAGTTCTCCAAGGACTCAACCCCCCCTCGGTGTTAAGGCTGCCTCTCGCCCAACAGGAATGTCATTAGGACGGCAGCAGCAATGAGGGGAAGAGGAACTGTAGACGTGATCCTATTTCAAAATGAATTACTGGAAACTTGAAAAAATTGTTTAGGAAAAGAAAAACAGAGAAAAGGATAAAATCAGGTAGGCCTGGAGTTACTCAAGTAGATACGTTAAAGCAAAAACAAAAAAAAAAAACCCCACAACCAACAAGGAGAACATCACTTAGGCTCTAAAGCTTCCTAGCAGACAGATCAACACTAGCGGCTTACCAAATGGGTTAACCATTTGCTTCTACACGAATTTAAAATAATGCCCTCATTCATTTCATCATGAATAATTCACCCACTTTCCAAGAAGCACCCAACATGATCCCATTCAACAGAAAGAAAGTCTTCCACACTGGCTCCTCCCTTTCTCTTGGTTATCACTGACCCCTGCGATGATGTAATTGACAAGGGCAGAAACAAGCATCTGAAGAGGCTTAGAAAGACATCTGCCCTAGAATGAAAATGCGTGTAAGAGGGACTGAATTTCCATTTGCGAATATAGTTTCCCCTTTCAGGATATCATCCTGTCGTCTATCGATTTGGGCGTATGCAAAAATCTAATTTGTAAATGGAAACTCTCAGGGCCTCGGAGAGATGAGCAACATGGTCGCTTGTTACTCAAATAACACTTGACACTGGGTAAACCGAGAAACACTGATTTGAAACCTCAGCCCTCATTACCCGAAACAAAGCCCTGGCTCTTTCCATGACCAGGCACTCCAGACACCAAATGCAAATTAAACCAACAGAACAAAAACCGTATTCACACGGCACAGATTGCAAAAGCCTTGTTCTAAGTTGAGCCATTCACAGACCCTAAGGAGGACAACTCGGGGAGAGAAACACAGCTGGGTCGCACTGAACACGCCGAGAAGCCATGCTCCTTTTACAACCGGACATGTTGGATTCCACTTATCCAAGTCTCCTTAATATTTTTCTTCTTTTTGGCTGGCTCTAACCTGCTGAAAATGGAAATTTCCCCTAAAAGCATCAGATAGGCATTCCCGGTTGGCACTTTTTGAAGCTATAACTAAGCCTCCGAGGTCTAAAGTCAGTGGTTTCTTTTTTTCACCCTGATAAGAGCTTCCTACTCCAACATCCACTTCCATCAACTCCCATGTCAGCAAGGGGGTAGGAAAGTACTCCCCTTCCGGTTTTGAGTACAAGCTAAAAAACACGGTTCTGTTCTAGGCCTTCCCCACCATCAGGGAGAGACTGGGTCATCAAAGAGTAAAAATCTCTTCCCCAGAAGAGAGATCTGGAATATTTCAGGCCAAGCTCCAACGGGCCTGAACAGAGAGGTACTCGGGACTTGAGTACCAGGCAACATTCCTAGTGTGGGAAGGGTTCCCAAGGGTTCCCAAGTCCTACCCATAAAACCTGGGTTTAAGATAATGAGCTGGCGTGGAAAGATCCTTTGGCGTCTGTTCAACAGTATCACCTTGGCAAAATCCCTTGACCACCAATTAGCTCTCCCGAGCAAATGCCAGATCATTTTCATTACACTCTCTCATGACTCCGGCCTGCGGGAAAACTAGCTTTGGGAAGCTACAGTCTACAACGCTATAATCCTCAGCTTTCCAAGACCAATTTCAGAATCAGCCAGAATGCTAAGGGGCCGTTAATGACTCTGCTGGCCCAAGAACGTGCCCCACCCCCAGGCCCCAGGTGCAGGCTGGTCAAAGACTCCAGCATCTGTTCCCATGAACCCACGGCGGCCTGCAGGGCCTGGACCCTTCCACGCCTGAGAACGCATCGCCCCAGCATGCTGCTTTCTTTGCCCTGGGGGCCAGGAGACTCCCAGCCACCTTAAATTCATTTTCTATGTCCCTTCCAAATTCCATTAATCATTCTCATTTTATTCGGCCTCTATATTCATTATAAGCTAACTCACATTTTCTATGACAGGCAAAATATCAAGCAGTGGATACGGAATTCACATCTCTTGAGGCCAGTTGTCCTTCAAAAGCTCTTACTCCATTGTGTGTGGACACTAGCATAACCATAAACCATCCCAAAGTCCCCAACTCTAAAGGGTCCACAACTCTCCATGTCTTAGGGTTTACTTCTGATGCCAAGAGCAGGTGGGATTCTCCAACTCTTTCCACATACCAAGCAACCAATGAAGCAGACCTCCTGATTACAATGTGGGCAGCGCCCCCCTGGCACTGTACAATATGGCGGCCTTGTTTAATGCACACATGAACATCCCCCTTAACATGTGATTGTCCTGAGGTGCCTGGCTGGCTCAGTCGGTACAGCGTGTGACTCTTGATCTCGGGGGTGTGAGTTCGAACCCCATGCTGGGTGCAGAGACGACTTAAACATAAAATCTTTTAAAAAAGACAAAACAAACATGTGATTGTCCTGACTGGTCCCTTGGTGACCTGGAATATTACGATTCTGTTCTCGCAGAGAATAACACTAAAAGAAGAAAGCTGCTGACAGGTCCGCAGCAGACAGTCAATACTTGTACCTGAGAACCCAAGCATGCTTATTTTTCCATAAAGCAGCTGAACATTTATTACTAAGGAATAATAAGCACATTCGAAACCATCTCCCAGATGCCTACCGTGAGCAAGGCACCGTGCTAGGAGCTACCAGGGAAATAAACATGAATAAGACAGCGCAGGTACAGGCCTAAGGAAGCCTCTTTACAAGCTCCTGGGGTGTCATGAAGTCAAAATAACTGGAATGTGGACGAAACTACATCCCAGATGTTCCAAGGCAATCCCAGTGTCAAATATCTGCAAACAAGTTCCCTGGACTCCATCATATTCTGTGTCCCGATTTGGGGCTGAAAAAAAAAAAATCACCACAATTAGAATCTAAGCTGGAAAGGAAGACTCGGCAGGACGCGTAATCTAATGAGAGTGACCCGAGAGCGGCGGCTCGCACGGTGCTCTGGCACTTACTAACAAACGCTGCGACACGAGCAGGGGAGCACTAACCCTCCCAGGAATGAGTAGCTTGACAAGGTTTCACCGTGCCAGGGGAGTCCTTACCAGCACCGAATCTGCCAGCGCCTTGATCCTGGGCTCCCCAGCCTCAAACTGTAAGAAACAAATGTCTTTGGCTTATAGGCCACCCGGTCCATGGTGTTTTTGGTAGAGCAGCCTGCATGGACTGGAGCAGGAATCTAGAATCAAGGGTATCGTTTCCTTTGGGGGGGGGGGGGGGCTCCAGAAATGATTCAGGGAAGGGTGTGGACGGGTCTGTGTGAAAAGACCGAGGGTGAGAGGGGCACGTGGGTGGCTCAGTCAGCTGAGCGTCCGACTTCAGCTCAGGTCATGATCTCACAGCTCGTGAGTTCGAGCCCCGCGTCAGGCTCTGGGCCGAAAGCTCAGAGCCTGCTTCGGATTCCGCGTCTCCCTCTCTCTCTGCTCCTCCCCCACTTACACTCTGTTTCTCTTTCAAAAATAAAGATTAAAAAAAAAAAAGGATGAAGATGGTGACAGTCAACACCTGACTGCTCTATCTTGCTCAAGGACAGGTACTGTTACTATTTTATTTTACAGTGAGGAACTGGGGCAGAGTTCACACAGCTGGAAAGAGGCAGGGCTGGAACCCAGGCCTTAGGGAATCCTGCTCGCGGCCAGTCAGGACAAGGCGTCGGTATTTGTATTTGAAGCACCCCATGATGAAAGGCCCAGAGGTGGAGCATATTTGAGAAATGAAGGAAACACCACATGAAGAGGGGAAAGAGGCGGGTGCAAGACTCCAGAAGGGTCTTTTAGACTCTTACAGGCCCAGGAGCCTGAGCCTCATCAGGCAAAAGAGGGCCTGGAGGGAGATACCAGAGTGACATCTGGTGTTCTGGAAGCAACATGTGTGTGGCCAACGCGTCCGTCCTTCCCACGCCTGCAGGATGGAGGGACGCTGTCTAACCCCCACAACTGTCCCTGGCTGCTCGAGATCCCCACATACCCCCCAGGCCCCTAAGAATGTTCCTTTTCACCTTGAGCCCGGTCCTCCTCTGGACTGTGACCTGACGAGTCCCCTCCCCTTTCATGGCTCCGCATCCTGCCTTTGTCAGACCCTTCCCCACTATTCTAGGACCATTTTCTGGATAAAACTAAGGCGCTGGGGGGAAGCCACTCACTGGTCCGGCCAACGTTTCATGCTTCTAAACGTGTCCCGTAGGCCTCCTCCTCGCAGCTACCCCCGGGGAGCATCTGACGCCGCTCACCTCTTGCCCTTCCCACCTGCACATCTAATTTCGGCGCATATCCACTCCAAAGTCAAGGTCCTCCGGCTCAACGAAAACTTTAGATAACATGTCACACAGTCCACATACAGAACTGAGAATTCCTACTCCCGGGCCGGAAGCAGCCGAGGATAACACACGAGGCTCTGACCTTTCGTCTCTGATGATGGCCTTCACCAATTCAACGCTGAGCCTCTGGTCCGGGTACAGTATCAACTCAACTACACACGCGTCTGCTTCAGGTTCGCGGCTCCCCCACCGTGGGACCGGAACGCTTCTCCCACTTGGAATGGTCTCCACGTAAAGCCGCTGCTTGCCAACTGCAAACTGGCCCAGAGAGGACTCGGCAGCTTCTCCACATTCTAAATAACACTGAGCGCAGAGCTGGCACTGACGTACTATCCCTGACGGCAAGTTACAATGGCTGCCTTTCCTTCCCATCAGAGTAAGAGCCACAGAGCTTGTCATAAGTCTTGGAAACAAAACAGTCATCATGCGCCTTTTTTTTTTTTTTTTTGGCAAGTTAGGGAAGAATTCTAAATGGTTTGCCTCTTGAGATGCCATGGTTTGATTTGAAATTTTACGAAGCACTGACCTTAATGGTTTGAAGACGAGAGCCTTACACGGCTACCGTGAAATCTGTAGAGGAGAAAAATCTCTAATCGCCACCTGCTATATTCTTCCACACGTCAATTTACTACATTGATAACAATTGTGCGAAGGCTAGGAAGAATCCACACCCCGACACGCTGCAGTCCATGATTTATGGGCCTTCGGGACAGATCGACTGCATTTTTCCCTTGTAAAGGATAAACCCATTACAGCAAGTGGGAGTACGTACCCGGTTTCTGAACTTACTGGCGTCCTTGTTTTAAACAAACGAACCGAAAAGACCACAACGTGAAATCTAGATTCGGAGTAAAGCAGGGGTGAGTTTTAGATGTGCTATTCAAAAATAATTCTCCCATGTTTTCAGAGGCACAGCTGTTGGCTATAAAGTGCCCTTGCAGATGAAAACAATACCAGAAGTGGAGTCGTACGCTAACGTTAGATTCTACCAAGGAGTCCCCACTGGGAAGAAGCAAGCTCATCCCACTAAACGCGAGGAGCTGGCATTCCCCAAACCTGAAGCCTAGAACTCGAGACCACGTAAGGCAAGGCTTTCTGGCAGAATTTAAAGTATAAGGCACATCGTGTTTCAGGTTCCACATGAGAACATGCTCGTAAGAAACAGAAGAAACTATGGAAACCGTTACAGGGAACCTGCAGAGATGTCAAACCCTAACTGAGGCTTTCAAGCCCTGTAGTCTCGAAGCCCAGGAAGCGGAGGCTCCCACGTGGTTCTGGCTGACCTCGTCCCACAGATTCTCCCCCAGGCCTGTCCCTTCTGCCTTCGGGCAGGCCAGTCTCGCCGCCCATCCGCCCAGGCCTGCCCTCACCCCCACCGCCCCGTCACCATTGCCTGAAGGGACCCTGTCACTTCCTGGCCTTCACAGCTGTGCCTGTGCTTAGCTACCCACAACCCATCCTTTCACCTTTCAAAGCCCTACCCACCACGCTAGGCCGGCTCAGACCCGCAGGCCCACGACACAGCCCCGCCTTAAGGGGCAGAGCCTCCCTCCGGGGCAGCACGGCCCCAGCCTGCCCGGCCTCCGTGAGAGCACAGGTGTGCACGACGGTGAGTGAAGCCACGTGAGAGGCTGAGAGAGTGAGCAGGTGTGAGCAGCAGGCCCGCCCGTCACCCACACCCTGAGGACCCTCGGAAGCAAGCCCTCAGCAGCCAGGCCCTCAGTAAGAGCCTCATGCCCAGGCTCCACGACCCGGGAGACGAGCCTGGCCTGCAGCTCAGGAAAGACCAGCGGACAACCAGCCTCTCAGGAACAGAGAGCTGAGATCAACAACATCGCATGGGGGAGAAGGAAGAAAGATGAGGAATAAAATAATGATCCCCTCATAGCATCTTAACTCCTAGAACATCTAGAAAAATGTTAGAATCTATGTGAACACACGACCCATGGGCATCTGAAATCCTAATGACACAGGTAGACGCTTCTAACCGCTCAACACAGCCGTCAGGACAGCCCTAAAGACACCTACAGGAAACCACCAACCAAGCCCTGGTTTTTAAACTCAGGCCATGAACAAAGAAATCCCTTCTTTGTATTTTTCTTGTAGGTGTTCTCTCTAGGTATTCACGGAAGAGGTAGAAGCAATAAGGCTGCACAACCCTATGCGTTTCTCCACACGTTCGGACATCTGCAAAGGCGAAAGGTCTGCTTTCAAAGCCACACCCTTACCGCCTGGTTTCCAGGGCCTCCAAGACCCTACTCTCCCCAGTCCGGCCTCCCGCCCTGGGATCCCCAGTACTCCGCTCACCAAGAGGAAAGCCCACTCTACAGCGGGGAGTCCGGGGAGAAGGTGATAGCAAGATGGGCCCCGAAGGGCAACCAAGGATGAGTTGAGTCCCTCAGGCATGCAAGGGAGGCAGAGGGACCTACCAGAGCACGGGGCTCGAGCGTGTCAGGTGCACAAGAGTACCAGGTGATATGGGAGCAGCAGTGCAGGGAGGCCAGGGCGGCCAGAGGTTAAGGGGGCAGGACTCAGAGGAGACTGCAGGCGGGAAGGGCCTTGGAAGCCAGACCAGAGAACGGGACCCTTATTCTACAGAAAGTGCAGACATGTGGCTCAGGCCACACCTGTGCCACGGGTGCTCCTACCTGTGGCAACACGGAGGACGGAGGAGAGCAGGGAGCCAGGCTTCGCGAAACCTTGCCACAGTCCTGCCTCGACGGCTCTGGGAGCGCCCTGGGTTGGGGCTCTGCCTCCTTCTCTGTCATCACGTGGGACACGAAGCAACTTTTTTTTTTTAAATGTTTGTTTATTTTTGAGAGACAGAGTGTGAGCGGGGGAGGGGCAGAGAGAGAGGCAGACACAGAATCCAGAGCAGGCTCCAGGCTCTGAGCCATCAGCATAGAGCCTGACACGGGGCTCGAACTCATGACCGTGAGATCATGACCTGAGCCGAAGTCGGCCGCCCAACCGACTGAGCCACCCAGGTGCCCCATGAAGCAACTTTTAAGGAAGGGCTCCCATTTATAACAGACGATAGGATTTCTCCAAACATAACCTAGCTTAGGTCTTACAGATGACTCAACTACAAAATTCAATTTCCTTTCATGTGTCAAAATGCTTATTTTGTTTTGTCAGTGGACAGAATTCCCCACCAGCGTGACTTATGCAGTGCTGACCTCTGCACTGTGACGTCAGACGACATGAAAGCACTCATCAAAAGAGGGCAGGGCCGCCAACTGTGTCACAAGTCTTTAGAGATGTCAACGTCTTTTCAAGTCAACTCCTAGCCCTGAAAAATGAACACACACACACACACACACACACACACACACACACACACACCCCACAGTGGCTCGAGTGTATCTTTGGGTGGGGTAGTTGGGGGTTTTGTCCCCCAGCCTGGAGATAACTATTGGCTATTCCTGCTTTTCAAGAAAAACTTGCTAAGCTACAGTACCGGTCAGTCTAAGGGACAAGGAGAATTATGAAATGTTATTACTAACCGATTATGACAAAGCAGAAAGAACATCTTACACGTTTCTCACCAAATAAATACTTGTTGAATAACTCCTATGTGAAAGCACCATGCTAGACACCATGAAATCAAAAAAATAAATAAATAAATCTCTGTATTTACCAAAATCCACGTTCCCAAGGGCTTACAACCCATACAGGAAACGACTCCCATCTCCCAGCGCACAGAAATGTCCTTACGCCTAAGTGACCCTCGTAGTACGCACCCTCCCATTTACCTTAAAACCGAATCTGACCTATTTCTGAAACACCCTTCGAAAGAGGGAATATACAGATCTTTTTCCTTTGGCACCAGGGAGGGGACTTTTTTTTTTTTTTATCTGAATTCTTAAATTCTATATAAACTGAAATGCTGGCAATTTGTACTGCATGTTTCTGAAGTGCTTTTGCTTTAACGCTTTTGAACTGCAAGCTCTTCTAGATCAAGAGCTTCCTCTTCTGGTCGCCCCCTTGTCCCCCGCCATGACACCCGGTGCAGTGCTGGGCCGCATGGTTGGTCGAGTCCCCTCTACCCTTCCAAACAGGGTGGGAGCGTTTCCCATAAAACGTTTGCACCTCCTTATCCCGTGTCCGTCTCAGTCCTCCTCCCACTGGCCTTGACCCAACGTCTGGTCCAGCAGCAGGATTTCTGCTAGGCCCCTCGGATGCCAGGGGCCTAGGCCTGTGGTGGCCCACCGGACCCAGCTCTGCCCCCCAACCCCAAATTTGAGACGTTTGGCAGTCTTGGCTGTGTTCTACACACAATCCCCCCACGCTCAGCCCGCCAGCTCCCCACGCAGAGATCCAACCCATCTGTGAGAGGTGGTCCCGTCATCCATCACACCTGCAAAACCTTCAGCTGGCGTGTCCACGTTTTTATCTCCTATGCTGCCAACACCCCTGTAGCTAGTCTCCCCGGATTATGATCTCAATCTGAAAGGAGAATGCTGGCGGCAAGCCACAGCGCCTGCCCAGACTCCTGACCTGGGCCATCCGCCCCCCCCCCCCGCCTCTTTTACCCACATCTTCAACTTGGAGGAGACACACAGCCACAGAGAACACCTAATACACGCAATGACAGAATCTCAAGTTCCAGAGATGACATTTCACTGATGTGACATGCCACACTTGCAGCCAAAACCCAGGGGTGTAGTAGGGGCAGTGGGGAACCACACACCTCCCGGGGCATGTAGGGGCCCGAATCTCCTAGGAGTGAAACAAGCCCACAGTAGTATGTAGTTGCCCAGGGACCTTTGATGCTCTGAGGCAACATTCGTGACAATAGCACGTGCTTGTTTACCCGAAGACAAAGCCTCAGGCCACAGTGTGTTAGTAAAACACAGCCCGGAAGTTTAGGAAGCAGATCCGAGAGCCCTCTCAGTCAGACGGAAACCTGGCTCCTCCTCGGACTAGCCACACAAGCATGGCAAGTTACATAACCTCTTTGGGACTCAAATGCCTCATCTGTCAAGTGGGGATAAGGATAATGGTTACACTCCCGCTGGAGTGAAGATAAGATGGGAGAGCAAGTCACGTCAAGCCCTCAGCAACAGTGCCTGGTATAGAGCGAGGCAGTCCGTGAACAGAACGGCTGTTGGCTGCTGGTCATTCTACCCTGGGCACCGAGCGCACCCCAGTCCCTGTCAGGTAGCGGGCACACATTCGCAGCTCGCTTCATCTTCGTTTTGGGAAGGAGGAAATGGAGGTTGAAGAAGTTCAATGACTAGTCTATGGGCAAAGAAGTGCCAAGGAACTCAAAGTCTAAAGAAACCCCAAGGCCTGAGCTCCATCTGCCCTGCTGTACTGAGAGGCTTCTGGAACCTTCCTTCACTGTGCCAGGCTCTGATCCCCACACCTGAAGAAAGATACAGACTGGCACCCAGTCAGTGAAGAGCAGGAAGGATGTTTACTAAACGGCCCTCGTTCCAACGGGGAGAACTGTATGGGGGAGCAGGAAGGCCTTGGAAAACCTGAACCTGGTGCTCTTCCGGCTCATGGGATGACTAAAGGTCAGTGTATAAAGTTCACAGAGGATGGACCTGCCCCTGCATCGGGCCCCTAGGGCTACCATAACAAAATACCACAGACTGGATGACTGAAGACACGGGAATTTCTTCCTCGCTGTGCTAGAGGCTAGAAGTCCAAGAGGTGTCAGGCAGGTTTGACTTCCTGCAAGGCCGCGCTCTTGGGCTTGCGGAGAGCCCCTTCTGGCTGTGCCCTCCCGGGGCCTTTCCTCTGTGAGCCTTCCAGCTGTCTCCTCCTCAAAGGACACCAGTCAGATTAGACTCGGACCCGCCCCCATGGCCTCATTTTAACTTCATCACTCCTCCCTCCAAATACGGTCACATTCGGAGGAACTGAGAATGAGGGCTTCCCAGGAGAGGAGGAGCTAATTCAGCCCATAACAACCCTCAGAATAAGGAAGATCTTCTTCATCCATTACTGTCTTCCAAGGACAGAATAAGGTGCTTCAGGAGGCAGCAAGTTCCCTGTCAGCAGGGATGGCCACCGGCAAGACAGCCAGGATAATCCCCTCATGGAGAGCTCACCTGCTTGGATGTTAGGCTGCAAAATCTTAAGGCTCTCACCGAAGCTTTGACAGTCTAGGAGTCAGTGTAGTTTAGGTGGTTGTTTTGCTTTGTTTTTAATATGTATTTATTTTGAGAGAGAGTAAGCACGTGAGAGTGGGGGAAGGGCAGAAGGAGAAAGGGGGAGAGAATCCCAAGCATGCTCCACACTGTCAGGGCAGAGGCTGATGCAGGTTTTGAACTCACAGACTGTGAGATCATGACCGGAGCCAAAACCAAGAGTCGGCTGCTTAACTGACTGAGCCCCCCAGGCGCCCCTAGGTGGTAGTTTTTGAAATGACACACCTCTATAGAAAACAATTCTACAGAAAGAACAAGAGACAGAGCTGCAAATCAGAAATGCGATGAGTCGTGGGTCTCATCTGGATAATATGACGATGACGGGAAAGGCTGGTTCACCCAAGAAAACGGAAGGAACCAACCAAAGTTCACAGAAGTTCATGTGCCAAAGAAAAGGAAGAGGTGGCACCAGCTGTACCATACACTTCATGACCCAGAGACAAGGACTTGTACGTTCCCTACTCCCATAGTAACTTCTACCTAAGGCAGTACCTTCTGCAGGGCCCCTCCGCTGTTCACACACAGTTTCGACGAATCTGCCTTGAGAGCCGTGATCGATGACCACCAAGTACAAACACGGCCTCGAAGGAGGAAGAATAGCAGGTGGTCCTAAGAGCAGGAATTGAGTCATAGCCCAGGAAGAAAGCACAAAAACCCGCAGGTCTTATAGTCTTGTGCAAAGGCTAGTCACTCTTACCCAGACCTCTTATCATCAATGGACAGTGTCTCCCATTACCTATTACCTTCTTGAAGTGCATTTCCCACCATTAGAATTTGGGACCTTCAAAGAGTCAATGTCATTACTTTAACCACCCTTATTTTAAACCATCTTATCCAGCACCCACAGCCACTTCCAAAAGCCTTCTTCAAAATCGGCAACTCGTATTAGTTATATTTTCTTCCATTTTTTTCTATGACCGATAGAATCATGAACTAAAACCTGAATGGGTAAGAAAGCAACATATGTATTTTTTTTAATTTTTTATTTTATTTCTGAGAGACATAGAGACAGAGTCTGAGCAGGGGAGGGGCAGAGAGAGGGAGACACAGAATCCGAAGCAGGCTCCAGGCTCTGAGCCGTCAGCACGGAGCCCGACACGGGGCTCGAACTCACAACCGTGAGATCATGACCTGAGCTGAAGTCGGCCGCTTAACCGACTGAGCCACCCAGGTACCCCAGAAAGCAATATATGAATTAAGAGGAGTCCAGAGTCCAGCAAAGGAGAGGAGTTCAAGAAATATTTGTTGAATTTAAGAGTATCTGGTTTTCGGGGTGCCTGGGTGGCTCAGTCAGTTAAGGGTCCGACTCTTGGTTTCAGCTCAGGTAAGGATCTTACAGTTCATGAGTTCGAGCCCCATGCCGGACTCCACACTAACAGTGTGCAACCTGCTTGGGATTCTCAGTCTCCCTCTCTCTCTCTCTGCCCCTCCCCTGCTTGTTCTCTGTCTCTCAAAATAAATAAACATTAAAAAAAAAAGATTATCTGGTTTTTATCCCCACAAGTCAATGGAAATATCTCACAGCAAAACATCAAGTAATAAGAACAGAACTATCCAAGTTAGTAGGATCGAGATAATTGCCACATTTGAAGAGATATCACATTTAGTTTCCTCCCAGCCAGGGTAACAATGGACACCAAGATTTTGCCTACACTGATTTCTGGAGAAAAGGCATTCCTCTAAGGAATTACACGGTGGACGCCACCTAGTATAATAAACACTGCGTCCATCTGCATTTATCGAAAAATTGTGAAGTTCACAGGATGCTCTCCCATGGCATCCATTAGTAACAGCTGAGGGCTTCTAAGTAACGTAAGAGAACCCGGATGACCTGTTTTCAAAGCAAGACATTTCCCCAATCAGTGGGAAGAAATCCCTGAATTTCACAGAAATGGTGTTAGCCAGCCTCCACGGTGGCCCTCACCGCCTCGGCGTCTCCGTGACAGGGAGCTGAATCCACGCCCTCGCGCGGTCACCTTCCACAGCAGGGCTGATCTAGAATCATCAGGGTATCGTGAGAATGGCCCAGTGTGACTTCTGCGATTAGGTCACGAAACACATGGCAGCTCTCGCCTGGCTCTCTTGGAGCGCCCCTTCTGAGGAAAGCCAGCTGCCACGCCACGAAGTCCACATTCGAGTGGTCCACAGGAACGTCCACATGGCAAGAAACATAGGCTTCCTGCCAACAAGCACGGACTTACCAGGCAGGGGAGGAAGACCCCCGGGAAGCAGGAACTGCACCCCACTCAAGCTTCCAGGGGACGCTAGCCATGGTCAAGGTACCGACCACCACCTGAGGAGAGACCCTGAGCCGTCATCACGCAGCTGAGCACGCCAGCATCCCCTGACCTGTGGAGACTGTGAGCTGATAATGAGGACCACTGTTTTAATCCACGGAGTTTGGGACTAACTCCTACTGCACAATAAATAAGTAATACGGATTCTGGCAACTGGAACGGACGTGCTGCTCTAAGAAAAACCTAACCCGTGTGAGTAGCTTTGAAAGGAAGCTGGAAAGGGCCTGAGGGTTAGCGAAAGCCTGAACCATCCTGGGAAAGCTAAGCGCGGCCCTCCGGGTCTTCAGGAGGCTGCGAGGGGTGGCGTAACGCGACGGGAATGTCAGAAGCTGGAATAAAAGGATCATTATTATTTAGTGAAAATTTGGAAAATTTAGCCATGCTGTTGCCTATGGAAACGTGAAAGGGAAAAATGTATCTAATGAAACAATGAAACAGGATCCACCTAAGGAGAGAGCATAGCCATGCAGTGTTCAAGGTGCCCCATCCACAGAGTCTTTTTAACTATGCAAACTAAACAGGACAGAACCGAACACAAGCCCCGGGAGAGCCACTCAGGCAAACAAGGAAAAGCTGCTGTCCTCAGCACAAGCCCAGTGTAGAGAAGAGCTTTTCTCTCCCACGGATCTGTGGGTGTAGCTCTTGTCTAATGAAGTGAACCCCTATAAGATTCATAGGGCATCCACAACATTTTTAAAGGAATTATACTCTCAGAAACAGCTTGACCTGAAAGGCACAGAGACAGTAGAGAGCAAAATTCCTTCGGCAAGAGGCTGGCTGAGAAATCTGAGCTGGAAACAGTGGCTTTTATAGAAAAGGAAGAATGACATGTGACATGACTGTTTTAAGATGCTCGATTTTGAGGTTGCTTATTAGCATTGTGTGTTAATCATATACTTTTTCCCCAATGCACAGATGAAGGTTATTCCTCTATTTCCTTTGGATTCAAAAAATGCCCTTTTGATTAGAAATGAGTAAAGTAAATGAACTTGTAGACAGTCGGGTTACACTTAAAATGTATTAGGCGTGTGACCCTCTGTCCTGTGTGATATGGCCCCTCCCCCCAAAAAAGTAAAAACCAAAGATTCAAGAGTTTTACTATGACATTTTTAGATAGTGAAACTGTCTTCTTAAATTAGCATACTCATATAGTTCAAAAAAATACGTAAGATGATACACCACAAAAACATCCCTCTCTCACCCTGACCTTTACCCTGCCAGCCCCCCCCCTCCATCCCACCTACACACAAAACACCACAGGAAACCACTACTGCCAGGTTTCTTGGGAATGCTTCCAAAGTTTGTTTTTACAGGTAGAAACACGAAAAGCTCATCTTCTGATCTCCCTTCTGACATAACAAGCATTAACTGTTAACGCACGGTGCTACATCTTTAGGGAGCTTCCGATTAGCCGGAGAACTGTTCATCAAGCCTCTCTCCTCTGACACGCATCTGGGTGATGAATGTTCTACAGTGCTCGATGGGCTTTAGTTTTAAAAGACTAAAAGTCAAAATGATAGATCTATGAAATTCAACAGCTGAAACTTCAGTATATATAAGCAAAATTTACCCAAACCAGGGAACACACCCCTGTGCTCTGATGGTTATAAACAAGGTAAAAATCAAAAATAGTTAGTGGGAATCCTAACCATCGCTTGTTAAGGAACCAGCTGGAAAGTTTGCTAAACTGTCCAATATTAACCAACGCAAGTAATTAACAAATACACTGGTCTCCATCTGACCCCTACTGTCAGGTTCCCGATAACTCTTTAAGGGAATCTGTGGTTGGTAGTGTAAAATAAAAGACTCTTTTTAATGGAAGAAGAAAAGAACTGGTTGCAAAGACTAAGCTTAGAAGAAAGCTACGTACGTGACTATGTTTTTACTTTAACACGAAGACGACACACGGAGGAAATAACGCTTTACGTGCAGTATCAACAGTGAGACCTATAGTTTCATTTGCCTACATTTCCCTGTTTCACGGTACTGTGTTTGCAAAAGTCAAGTTTCAAAACTCTGAGGTCGACTCAGACTCCTGGGTTCTGAACCTTGCCGTCTTTGCAAGGCCTTCAATCCTTGTACCTTCCTGTGTTCGCCTCATCATCCTGTTCTTACCTCCCTCCTTCCTGCTTCTTCCTTCTGCTGCTGAGCCGCATGAACTAATTTTCCTGAAGTATGTTTTCGCTAGGTCACTCTCAGTTCATGCATCCGCCAGCGGCCCCCCACTGCCTGGAGACCCAAGTCCGCACTGCTGACCGTGGCACCAGCCCCCCACAAGTGGCCCAACCCCACGCGTCCAACAAGCACCCTGCCACTGCTGTCAATCCTTTGGCCTTAGAAAGATCTGTCAGGTCACTGGTCCAGACGGCTTTATACCTTCATCTCCACTCACATAGGTTCCTCACGTCAACCAGGTAACCACTGTAATGAGCTGAACTGTGTCCCCCTCAAAATTTGTATGATGGAATTCTGATGCCCAGTACCCTCAGAATTTGACTGTATTTGGAGAAAGAGCATTTAAGGAGGTGATTACATTAAAATGAGGCCCTCAGGGTGGCCCCGATCCAATGTGACTGGCATTCTTGGAAGGAAGGAAGGAAGGGAGGGAGGGAGGGAGGGAGGAAGGAAGGAAGGAAGGAAGGAAGGAAGGAAGGAAGGAAGGAAGGGAGGGAAGAAGGGCGGACGGAAGGGAAAAAGGAAATTTGGCCACACAATGAGATGCTAGGGATATACAGACAAAAAGCAAAGGCATGTGAGGACACAGGGAAAACAAGGCCATCTGCAAGTCAAGGAGAAAGTCTTCAGGTGAAACTAAACCCGCCAGCCCCTTGACCTTGAACTTGTAGCCTACAGAACTGTAAGACAATAAATTTCTGTCATTTAAGTCAACCAGTCCATGGTGTTTTGTTACAGCAGATCCAGCCAACTAATGCAACCACTCATACCCTCCATCTACACCAGGCTAAAGCTCACCTGATTTTTTTTTTCATTTAAAAATATGCCATATTTTAAGTATACCAATTGTATGGCATACCACACATTCCATACAATTCGCTCATTTAAAGTGTACAATTCAATGGTTTTTGGTGTATTCACAGAGTTACGTGAACATCGTAACTAATTTTAGACCCTTTCGCCACCTGAAATTAAAACCACACCCATTTCCCTCTTCGCCTACCCCGAAACAACCATTAATCTCTTTTCTGTCTCTATGGATTCATCTACTCCAGACATCTCATGTAAATCAAAGCATACAGTATGTGGCCTTTCATTAGCACAATAGTTTCAAGGTGTAGCCATGCTATAATAAGTATCGGTACTTTCACTGCTAAATAATATTTTATTGAATGGACATACCACAGTTTGTTCATCTATTCATCAGTTGATGGACATTTTGGGTTGTGTCCATTTTATTAAGCCCACCTAATTTTTTAAGTCTTACTTCCTCCCCAGCGTGTGAACATTAGAAGTGGACTCTCTTCACTCCCAAAATCCCACGAGACAACATGCTGTAAATCACTTACGTCATTACCCAGGGTCAAACTGCTACACAGTAAGCATTAGCTATTATCCTATTATGAATCACTGTTGCACTTCCTGTATATACAACCTTTCAACTGTCTCCTTTCAGTCAATAAACATTTATTAAGCACCTACTACATTAAAGCACCTAGATGTACATATTCGGTTAATAAAACAGATGCCTTGGGGGCACCCCAGTGGCTCAGTCAGTTGAGCATCTAACTTCAGCTCAGGTCATGATCTCGTGGTTCGTGAGTTCAAGCCCCACATCGGGCTCGCTGCTATTAACCTGTCAGCACAGAGCCCGCTTTGGAGCCTCCGTCCCCCTCTCTCTCTGCCCTTTCCCCACTTAACACTCTCTCTCTCAACAAATAAACATTAAAAAAAAACTTAATAAAAAAATATTAAAAAAATTAAACAGATGCCTCATCTAATCTTAGAAATCTTAATCTGTTGTATGCTACTTACTTTCTACAGGCGACCCTTGGACCCCGGTTTGAACTACGTGGGTACACTTCTATGGGGATTTTTTTTTCAATACAGTAAATTTATTTTCTCTTCCTTATGATTTTTAGTAACTTCTTTGCTCTCACTTACTTTATTGTAAGAATACAATACATGTAACTTGCAAAAAAAAATGTACTAACTACTAATAGCCTACTGCTGACCAGAAGTCGATTAAGTTTTGGGGAAGTGCAAGGTTACATGGAAAAAAAAAAGTTATACGCAGATTTTCAACTTCAGTGGGTGGGGGTGGGGGCTGTGACCAGCCGTAACTCCCGGACTGTCCAAGAGTCAACTGTACTTCAGATTTAAGTTCCTCCTAAAAATGAATACAGTCTTTGGCTCGTCAAGAGAAACTGATAAGAAACGATATCTCAGGAAAGAATGTGAGGAATAATAACGCTTCCCACAGCCTATTTTGTAATACGGGAAATACCAGAAACAACCCAAGTCCAAAAATACATAATAGACAAATAAATTAAAGAGCATCCATATAATGCAATATTTTATCATTTTCTAAATATTTAAGTAACCCCTACACCCAACATGGCGCTCAAACTCACAACCCCAAAATCACAAGTCACATGTTCTTCTGACTGAGCCAGCCAGGTACCCAATATTTTATCACTTATGATAACGTGTACTAAAGTTTTCTTTTAAACAAAATGCTGATTTTATAAAAAGGTAATGTAAAAAGTGCATCCACAGTACCATTTCAATGTGTAGAATATTTATTAGAAAACTAAGAGAAGCATTAAAAACTTATAACATTCATTGACTCTGGTTTGTTTTTTTTTTTTTCCTTCTTTTTCCTCTCATATTTTTCCAGCTATGAGAACATATCTCTTAAAAACATCAGACGGTTTAGGGGCACCTGGGTGGCTCAGGTTGAGCGTCTGACTTCGGCTCAGGTCATGATCTCACGGTTTGTGGGTTCAAGCCTCATGTGGGGCTCTGTGCTGACAGCTCAGAGCCTGGAGCCTGCTTTAGATTCTGTGTCTCCCTCTCTCTCTCTCTGCCCCTCCCCCACTCATGCTCTGTCTCTCTCTGTCTCAAAAATAAATAAACATTTAAAAAAAAAACTTAAAAAAAAAAGTGTTTTAAAAATGTGCCTCTTTAATTCAAAGATCAATCTACACTACCAACTCCTGGGAAAGTCACGTCTCCCAAATCACAGGTCACCAAGTAACACAGCAAATATGACGAAATGTAAGAAAAGCAGAATGTACAGGAACCAGAACGAACAACGGAACGTACAATACTAAGGAAGGAAATCAATAAATTATGAATGCATTCCCCCATGCTGAAGCTAAAGCCATTCCTCAAAATCCAGATTAACGAATAGTGGAGATTTCGAACTGCATTTTTAGTCCTAGGTTCCAATCCTTTTCTGTACCCTTCCTTTCTAAAATGAAAGAGATGGGGCGCCTGGGTGGCTCAGTTGGTGAAGTGTCTCTGATTTCCGCTCAGGTCATGATCTCGCAGTTTCCGGAGTTCGAGCCCCGCATCGGGCTCTGTGCTGACAGCTCAGGGCCTGGAGCCTGCCTCAGATTCTGGGACTCCCGCTCTCTCTCTGCCCCTCCTCTGCTCACATTCTGTCTGTCTCTCAAAAAGAAATAAAAACATTAAAATGAAAGAGATGCACTTTTTCACTCTTAAAATATAAAGAGCCTGTCAAATACAGGGCGAGATCATTAGGTTAGGTAGTGACCACCAACTCTAAGTACGGCGTCACCAGGGAAAACAGCTAGGGAGAACGGCCTCGAAAAAAACAGCAAGGAAGCAAAGTCGGCCGACTCTTAACTGTCGAATAATTAAGGTAAATACTCAGACAGGTACGAGCGTTCGCCCGTACCATACAGCTTCAGAGCAGGAGCGGAGAAAACGAAAATAAACAAAGCTTGCGGTTCGCGTCAGGGGAGAGGAAGACATGACCATTTCTGTGCTTTCTTTGGTTCTGACCCTGTTCGTTCCAGCATTCAGATTGCCACACGTGTTCCAAAGTCCCTTTGTACGGGTAACAATAAATCCCCTGCTTCGAATCACTCAGTGGGTTCCAAAATTTCATTCGTGAGCTTCTAGTTTCCTGAACCTGGGACTCCATTTCCTCAAACACAGACAAGTTTCCAAAGCTGGCTCCACACCTGCCTGTTTAACTCACGACCGAGCTGGAACACCACCGGCGTTCAGCCTCCGGAAGCGGCAGAGAACAAGGTGACCAAGGTGACGGTAATAACTGACACACACGGCGGCTGTGAAAGCCCAGACGGCCTGTTATTCCTGGAGTTGTGACGCTTAGGAGTCTGCCTGCTCACGTTTCTCTGACAGGGGCTTCCCCCCACTCACCCACGCCAGCCCGCCCTACTCTCTCCCCCTCCGGCAAAGTTTTGGGTGTTGGTTTTTTTTTTCTTAAACCCTTCTATAGGATCGCTGCTCTCTCCTCTTGGAAGAGGTTGTGAGGGGAGTCTGGGGGGAAAAAAAAAACAGTTGCCTCTGGTTCCCACCAACGGGGCGAGCCAGCCACCAGAACTTTCTATCACACCTCACTCGGGTCAGCTGGCCAAGGACAGTCCCCCAAGCTCCGATGCTTACTCTATCTCTTACTAAAGGACTGTCTTCTTTTTCCTTTTTATTTCTTGCTTCCTTAGACTTGAGGGCTACAAACAAAACAAAATATCCTCTCTGTTCACAGCAGCCCCGTGTGGCTCCTCCTATCTCGTGGGTGCTCCCTCCAAACAAGCAGCAGGAAGCACACCCTGCCGCTCCCCCCTCAGCGCGGCTCTGCTCTCTGGGGCGACACGAGTCTCCCTCACAACCGTTTCTCTCCCACAACCCATCCATGACGTGGCTCGGGCTAACGACTGTATCGCTTCGCACACCTTTCTAGACCAAAAGTGCCCGTAGGGGAACTGGGGTAGCTCACAGAAGGAATCCACTTTCCTCTCCACATCAAACCCGCGAGCGTCAGCTTATCCGACATCAGCGAGAAGCAAAAACCTCAAAGGTGGTATGTCAAACCTAAAGCTTTTACCAGAACTCAGAGACCTGAGTGAAACACAGCTCATCTGAAACCACTGAGGACGTGCTGGAGCCAGGTGTCCAGGTGGTCCCCCTACAACCCCGCCATCTAAAGGGAGCACTGGACCCCATGCCTTCTCACTCCCCAGGGCCCACCGCCCTGCCTCATTCCCATCCCCCTCTCCACGGACACATTCTCTCGGTTATTACACACTCGCACCTCGACCAACTTAAAACGAATATAACTTCTATAGCCCCACCCACAGCCAAAAGGCTCCCCAAATTCTACACACACACACACACACCATCACCCCTCACCCCTGAACCACACCAGGCCCCCAACTCCGCAGCCTGCTCCAGGACGTCAGGCAGGGGAGGTGGCCAAGTGGTTAAGATCCCAGAAACAGACTATGCGCCTTCCTAGCTGTGACCAGGGGCAAGCCACAAGCTTCCGGGCCTCGGTTTCCTGCTCCATATAATGGGGATAATAGTACCTACATTATAGGGTGTTAGAAAGGATTATTTTTAAAGTCCAGAGCAGAGGGCCTGGAACACCGTAAGCACCGTGCCTATTAAGGAGATGAGAACGTGTATGCACACGGCCATTTATGACCGCTTGGATCACGACCCCCATTCCATTCCCAGCAGCTTTTCTTCCGGAAAGCTCAACACCCCTGCCTGCTGAAGACAGAATGGTCTCTACGATTATCCAAGCACCTCCATTTCAGATACAGAAAAATGAAGCAAGACGAGAGACACTACATAACGTGCCCAAGGACCCATCCTAATTAAACCCCAGAGGGGAGCCAAGACTCGCAGGGAGCTCACTGCATCGGCGCCCACTTCGGCACAGCCAGCAGGGTAGCAGGCGTCCGCGCTTACCCAGGTACACCCTGCACACACCCTGCAGGTGCGTGGTCTTCGCGCATTGCCACACGCAGGCCCCCCGTCCAGGCACAAGAACACCTTCTGGCGAGCGCGAACTGCGAGGTACATTCGGATCGACTCTCACAACCATAGCTCCCTTAACCTTCCTGCAGCCACAGGGCATTGTTCTTCTTCCTTCACGTAGATGGGAAGCAGGTGAAATGAGCGGACCCATCCGGAGATGAAGTCCAGCTCCCCTCAATCCGCCCAGCTTCTCATCCCCGCCACGCTATCGCAGGTCCTGAAAACAACAGAGCAGGAAGGGATGTCTGACCCAACCTTGCCCGTTCAAGCTCATCCCCCCTGCTCTTTCTCGGGGCGAGAGCAAGCGCTGTCCCCCACCGGGCCCACCGTTCTCGCCTCGAAGAAAGATCATGCCCCTCCACTTTGTTAAGCCCTCTTTTTTATATTTTGTTTGCTTGAAGACCGGTAAAAGGTAAGTACAGCGATTCTAGAAATGCCTCTTTATCAAGAGACACTGTGGAGCTGAATTGGAGTCTGTGAGAAACAGCCCCACTAGCTTCTGAAGCACTAGAGTGACTACTGAGGTGCCCCCCACTCGGTGTCCTGCATCCACCTCCAGCCCTTGCCTGCCCACCTGCACGACGGGTCCCAGAATACGGGTGTGCGCGAGACTGTTCTGTTTGATGCCAATTACCGCAATCCCAAAACAGTTTCCTCTGCTTATATTTTTAGATTACAAGAAACTTAAAGGCCACCACAAGCACTACCTTTTTCAGGGAAAATTCACTCAAAGTTAGGGATAACTGACCTTTTTAACAAGCTTCTGGATATCAGATTTTAAATTAGGAACTTTCTGGAGCATAAATCTGTATTTGGTGGAGAACAGGTTGATCCTGGTTATAATACTATCTCTAATGGTCCCATCCGACTCTTCAATCCATCTTGTGGTTTCATTTTCTTTTAGGCAGGCAAAAAAAAGTCTCTCAATCTCAGCAGTACTAACATTTCGGTCCAGATAAGTCCTCCTTGTAGGGGTTGCCACAGGTGGTCGAGGATGTTCTCGGCATCCCTGGCCTCTGCCCACTAGATGCCAGCAGCCCCTCCTCCCTGGAAGGACAGCTAAAACATCCCCAGTTGAGAACCAGGGTTTTAAGCAAAAGATCCCTGAAACCTGAAAGGAAGTCGAAACCTGTGCTCCACGGTGAGGAAAAGGCAAAAATCTAGGACCGCGTTTCGGGGAAAGGTTAAAGCAACCAGGAAGTGCTTCCTGGAGAAGACCTCAAGCCTGGTGCACCCTGGGAGCTTTTCAAAGGAGATTCCTGGCCTTGCCCCCGCTCTAGCTCAGAAGCTTTGATGACACCTAGGAATTTAATTTTGAAAAGAATTCCTGGAAAAGAGCTATAAGCAAATACTGATCTATACTTAATGACATGTACCTTGAACACACAGGACCAAACTGTACTGCTGTGGGTCCTGTACTTCAAAACAGATCCATAAATGGAATGGACAGAGGGCACAGACAGGTAATAAAGCCGGCAGAGTAAAATGTTAACTGTAGGATCTGGAAAGTGGGTACACGGGTGTACGTTCTTCCCGCTTTTCTGCAGACTTGGAAGTTTTTCATAACGTAACGTTGGGGGGTAGTCCCGAAGCACTTAGGATCAGCCGGATGAGAAAAACCACTGATATAAAGTGAGTCCAACTCCTTTCTCAGCTGAAGGACACGGGCCTGATCTAACCGCTCACTTTATCCATTCCGTAGGAAGGCAACGTACCCAAAGAAATTCACGAAAATGGGTCCAAACCTCAAACAGGATTTTTAAAAGTCAGCTGGCCCTTTTCCCTCTGTGCCCTGCAACATGTTAATGGAGCATTACAATATAAAGCAAAACAGAATTTACCATCTTGCCTAGTTTGTTTAGTTTTTCTTGTTAATAGCCCCAAGCCAGGAGGCACGGCTCTTCGCTAGTTTTTCAATCTTTCACTATGCCCACTTTTAGAAGAAGGAGGATGTCCTATTGTAGATTAGGAATAAAAGGGTTTGCTTTCCTTAAGACACGAGCCGCTAACTCTGCCTCCCTACACTGCAGTTTATACAACTCAAATTACCATGACCGTGGCAGTCTGGCTTCGTCCCAAAATACACCATCCTCAGCTCACATCATTTGTGGGCTTCTCAGCTTATCCAGAAATCCTGACCACAAAAAAATGGACAGGTAACGTTTCCACTGAACCACAAGTCAGACAATCACGGGAAACGCTCTGGAGCAATCCAGTGCGCACTGCGTTTATCAAATGGCATGATCATTTCTCTTGGTCTCAGCCATGGTTATTTTCCACGGCGCTTTGTGCCAACCTAATGATTACTTTGTGCGGCTCGACGAGAGGTAGAACAGTAATGAAAGACATGATCAGCTACTGGAGAAAAAAGTTCTTGAAAAAGCCTCATTCCTTTTATCTTCCTTTTGTTCTCTACTACAGGAAATCCCTGCCACTTGGATCTGTGGTCCTGAGACTGTTTGATAAATGGGACCTGTACAAAGCATGCGCCCTCCCAAGAGAGTGATGGGGCAGAGGAGCCATAACAGAAAGCATGTGAAACAAGGAAGGTCATTATGTACCAAGAAAGAGGCCAATCCAACAAGAGGATATAACATTTGCAAACATTTATGCACCTAACATAGGAGCATCTAAATATATAGGCAAATATTAACAGACCTAAAAGAGAGGAATAGACAGCAATACAGTAATCCTGGGGGACTTGGGATACTCCACTTACATCTATGAACAGATCATCCATCAGCTTTAAGTGATGTATTAGACCAAATGGACATACTGAACACTCCACCCAAAGCAAGAGCATGCCTTCTCACGCGCACAAAGAAAGCATTTGCAGGCTATGCAGACTATGTCCTAACAACTATCTGTCCATCCAACTCTTTCCCAACAGAGAAGGCTCCCTTTTCCTGCCCCTCCCACTTTCATATTTCCCAGCATCCTCTTACTCTGAGCCAATCACGTGCCACATACGGAAACGTTTACAGCCAACACTGGCTGGATGTCTTTGTATCTTCTATGTCCTTGTCTAATATTAGGGCTTAGTCTCCTGGTCTTAATATGCAGCACTGTTTCTCCCTGAAGGGAACCAGTGAAGGACAAGAATTTGTGTCAGTCTTTAACACGAATTATCCTGCTTATTCTGTAATCACTTGCTCAACACTGGGGTCTCACAGCCTCCATCAGACAGAAGTTTTTGGACATCCCCAAATTACCTAAGATCATCTCTACAGCTTCCCGCCCCCCGCTGTGCTACTTCGGTTTTTTTTTTTTTTTCTTCACATGATTCTGGGAGGATTAGGGCAGAATGACAAGGTGAGCATGGGGAGGAACATCACTACGTCTGACACCGAAGCCAAGCATGTATCACCTTTAGGGAATCCGAACAAGGAGCACCACACACCAAAAGAAACTCTATACAATTTACAGTCACACTCTATTCCCTCCTGCCACCAGCCTCCCGCGAACACGAAGCTACCCGCTGTCTCTACGGATTTGACTATTCTGAACAGTTCCAGTAAACGTGCAGCCTCTGTGCCTGGCTTCCTTCACCTACCGTAATGTTTTCAGTGTTCACCCACATGGTACCATTTATCCGAGCTCTGTTCCTTAATAGCAGAATGATATTCCGCGGCATAGACAGAACCCATTGTGTTCATTCATTCACATCTTAGCACTCTTCGTTGGAAGACAATAGACCATAAATGTAAGGACTTACTTCTGGACTTTCAACTACTCTGTTGATCAATGTGGCTTACCACTGTACCTTTGTAATAAGTTTTTTAAATTGAGAATTCTGATTCCAACGATGTTCTTCTTTTTCAATATAGTTTTGGCTATTCTGAGTCCCTTGCATTTCCATGTGTATCTTAGGAGCAAGCTTGTCAATTTCTACAAAAAAGCCAAATGGGTTTTTATAGGGATTTCGCTGAATCTATAGACTCATTTGGGGAGTACCGCCACGTTAACAATGTTAGTCTTCCAATCCATGAACTTGACAACATTCCACAAGTCTCTAAGGTTCTGTCCATGTTTCTATTCTTTTCTTAGGTCAGCTCAAATCTGCTGTTGAGTCCCTCTAGTGAATTCTTCTTTTCAGTTACTATACTTTTCAACTCCAAAAAGAACTTGTTAAATAATCCCTACCTTACTTACATTCACTATTTGGTGATAAGTCATTCCATTCTTTCCTCTCATTCTTTAAACGTATCTATCATAGCTGATTTAAGTTTTGTGTAGATCATCCAACATCCGGGCTTCCTCCAGGACAATTTCTGTTAACTGCAACTTTTTCCCATTTGTATAGGCCACATTTTCCTTACTTTCTAAGATATCTTGTAATTTTCTGCTGAAAACGGATCATTAAAAAAATTGTTTTTAATGTTTATTTTTTTGAGAGCGATGGAGACAGAGTGTGAGTGGGAGAGGGGCAGAGAGAGAGGGAGACACAGAATCCAAAGCAGGCTCCAGGCTCTGAGCTGTCAGCACCAAGCCCAATGCAGGGCCTTGAACTCATGAACCATGAGATCATGACCTGAGCTGAAGTTGGCTGCTCAACCTACTGAGCCACCCAGGCGCCCTGAAAACTGAACATTTTAAAGAATATGATGTTTTAACTCTGGAAGTCAGATTCCAGTATGGTTTGCTGTTGTTGCCGTTTAGTGATTTTCCTGGACTAACTCTATAAAGTCTGTATTTTTGTCCCATGCGGCCATTGAGGTCTCTGCTTAGTTCACTTAGTGGTTTGCTAATGACTGGACAGAGATTCCTTAACCAATAGCCTTCCGGCTTTTCCCAAGGGCTTCTGTGTATGTGCTGGGACGTGCCTTCAGTGCTCTGCCAGACAGTTTATGACTTCGTCTTCACTTCTGCTTGCACGGAGCATCAAGGTCAGTCAGGGTTGAGAACTTAGGGTCTTCTCGGGTCTTTCCTGGGCACATGCGAAGCCTTGTAAGCTCCCAGAAATATGTCGGAGCTTTTCAAGTCCTTGATGGGCATTTCATTCCCAGGTTTTTCTTTTAGTATATTTTGGTCAGTTACTTGTTGGCCCTAACCCGCAAGACCATCTCAGGGGGCTGTGATGAAACAACCGTACCTGATTCTTTCCAGCAAATGCCCAGTGGGTAACGCCCAGTGGGTAAAGCCCCTTACACCAAGTGAGCTCGGAGTCAGGTCAAATGAAGACAAGCTCTAAGAACGAAGCTTTCGAGTGAGCTGCCAGGCAAGTCCAATGGTGACATTTCTTTGGGAGTGGGCCTTTAAGGGAACTCCAAAGTCCTGTTCTGCCCCCATCCAGTGGCCACCACACTGGTTTTCACAATGATCATACCTGCAAGGCAGGCCACTGGCTTCCAAGGCCACTAATGCAGCTGGGGCCAGGGGGGGATGGGATGAGCACAAGTTAAAACATTACCGGGTCACTGTTCCTGCTGAGAGATCTCATTATTTTTCTTGAACAACTATTCCTCAAATGTTGCAAGTCTTGAGCTAAGTTCTGAAAGTGTGGATACTGATAGCTTTTGCCATTGTTCTCAATGCACTTATGGCAGAAGTTTTCAGAGGCCCTTACTCTGCCATTCTGGAATTCTAGGGCCCTTCTCTTTGTGCGTGAAATTTTAGTGGAATGTTTACCATCTTTTAAATCTCGGTATTACCGCGTCACCCAGCATGACAACATTAACACTTCCTCTTCGTGTTCCGAGAGACTGTTACTTCTTTACCCGTATGCACAAGAGAGAGGTGGAAAATTTATCATCACTGCTTTCTATCCAGCTAAACTTCATTCCAGGGGAACCGCTAGGACCACGTCCTACCGCTGAGCTTAGGAGAGAGAAAAATGATCCGAATCTGGAGTCCTCTTAATCATTTTCCCACGCTGCTGGGTTTACACGGACTTCAGCCCCTGAGACCCCATTCCTGGTGCGGTGGCCCAGAGTGCAAGTCTGGCATTGCTGGGGCTCAGGACTTGAAAAGTTGTGGAAATAAAGCCTTAACAGTTGTGCTCATCGCGCTGGTAACACTTGCTGAGGAAGGACAGAAGGTCATTCCCATTCCTGATCAACCATTCGAGAGAAGAGTGTGTACCAAGGAGTTACAGAGAAACTCCTTTTCAAAAGGAGAAATAAAGAGCCAGTGCTCTCAGAGGCCCCGCTCTGGCTCCTACAACTAGGACAAAACCATCTGTTCAGTGCCAAACCTGGTTCAGGGCCATCCACCTCACTGACCTCTCTTAAGTGTCTACCATTCTTTGATGAGAAATGGAAAAAAAGAGAACCAGGAAGTAGGGAACGGACATTTTCCCTTGTAGGTTTCCTTTGGGTCTATCATACAACAATTCTAAATGGATGTGTAACACCTAACACAAGACAGTAAGCAGGGGCGGGGCGCCTGGGTGGCTCAGTTGGTTAAGCGTCCAACTTCAGTTCAGGGCATGATCTCGCAGTTCATGAGTTCGAGCCCCACGTCTGTGCTGACAGCTCAGAGCCTGGAGCCTGCTTCAGATTCTGTGTCTCCTTCTCTCTGTCCCTCCTTCTGCTTGCACTCTGTCTCTCTCTCTCTCTCAAAAATAAACATTAAAAAAAAAAATTTTTTAAGACAGTAATCAGGGGCACCTGGGTGGCTCAGTTAAGCATCCAACTCTTGGTTTCAGCTCACACATGATCTCACGGTTCCTGACTTCAAGCCCCACATCGGGCTCCATGCTGGCAGCACGGAGCCTGCATAGGATTCTCTCTCTCCCCCTCTCTCTCTGCCCCTCCCCTGCTCTCTCTCTCTCTCTCTCTTATTCTCAAAATAAATAAACTTAAAAAAATTTTTTTTAGTTTTTTTTATGTTTATTTATTTTTAAGACATAGAGACAGAGCGTGAGCAGGAGAAGGGCAGAGAGAGAGGGAGACCCAGAATCCGAAGCAGGCTCCAGGCTCTGAGCTGTCAGCACAGAGCCCGACTCGGGGCTCGAACTCACAGACCACGAGATCATGACCTGAACCGAAGTCAGCCACTCAACCGACTGAGCCACCCAGGCGCCCCAAAAAATTTTTAAAGAAGACAGTAATGGAGAGAATCTGCTCATCTTTATCTCCTTTTTCACTAATCAGAATCCTATTTACACTTTTCCTCACCTCGCTCCTCTACTTGGCAAGAGTCGTTTTTCTCTCTGCCAAAACTGCAGACAAATCAGGATTGCAAGGAGCAACGGGGCTGCTTCTGTTCTTTGTGTCTGAGAACTATGCAGCCCTGTTGCCAAACAGTGCAGTGCCCCCACCTTCTCGAGGTCCCACCCGCTGAGCCCCATGTCCCACCTGGACACAGACCGCCCGCGCTCCCGCTGCCGCCACCAGCTGTCACCTAGCACCCTTGTGTTCCCAGCCTGGCTCTGAAGCGCCGACTTCCCAGGTCACCTCACTTCACCTCCAATCTGCATAACACCTTTCTTCCTCCCGCTTCCGCAGCTCCGCCGGGACCCAAATTCGAAAGGACAACATATGTGAGCAGTCAGAAAAGCACTGAACGTATTGCAGAATTCCCATAGAGCTACTCTCTTTACTTCCTCGCATAGACTCACTTCTTAGTGAAAAGACCCTATTTCATGGGAACCTGAAGTGCACCAGGGGACCCCAGGGGACCCTAACAGCCCCCGCCCTGGTCAGGTGCGCTAGGGACAGCAGGGAAGCCAGGTGTGCCCTCAAGACACCCTCACCAGGCATACGTACTAGGTGTCCAGGTGAGCCAGGTGTCATCAGGTGTTCCAAGGAAGCCAGGTGTGCCCTCAGAGGCCCTACGGTGACTCACCCCACCTCATCCCTAGCCACTGCTTTCACCAGAAAATGCCAACTTAGATCATTCCCTGATAACCCCTCAAATAGGCACAGCGAACGGTCTCCCAGCAGGCATCCCAGGATACTCTAT
This sequence comes from Paguma larvata, assembly GCA_030068075.1. Taxonomy (NCBI): domain Eukaryota; kingdom Metazoa; phylum Chordata; class Mammalia; order Carnivora; family Viverridae; genus Paguma; species Paguma larvata. The sequence continues at coordinate 16,903,895 of CM057835.1, forward strand.
CATCTCCCTTTATTGTCACTCTTCACGGCTGGAGGTCTCTGCGGGATTAGATGCACAGATATGTGCTCAAAACTGGGATTAAACATGCGCAAGCATGATATGTGAGTTTGGACCTTCACCCGACCCCTCTTGTTCTTTCTTGGCAGAAACTAAAATGCATCTCAGTTCGCTTTAAAAGAAAGGGCCCTAAAATGCTTACGCTGGTGAGCAAGCGTACCAAGCATCGTTTAAAGACGACGAATTCCGAGTCCACTGTGGGGGCGTGGACGAGGGATCCAAGTTTAGAAACCTCACAAAAGTCAACCCAATCCCCAAACAAGATTGCAGCATTCAGTGAGAAAACGCTCTCTCAGCCAGTCCTGAATTTCCTAGAGCCTAGAAATCAACATCCCAAGAAAAACCCCAAACCACCTCACTTCTATGAAAACGGAGGCTTCAAAACAGGATTTACAAAAGCCTTCCAAAAATATCACGAGATGTAACAGGAAACAAACAAATGAAGTAATGGGGCGGGGTGGGAGAGAGGGTGCAGGTGGGGAGGGGGGGCGAGGATTTGTATATATTTCTACGGTACAAAAATTCAGCAATTTCTGCTTTCCCTTTTGTTAAAGATTCATGCCAAGTTTCTTTCCTGATACTAACTCTACAAGATCTGCATCTTCGGGAATGTGGCTGGTTCTTTCCGAACACAGCACCAAGAACTTTGGCACGCCATTCCGGCCACCCTGGGACTCTAAACACTTACTTCAACAGAAAGTCATCATTCAACGCCTCCTCAGGCCTTCCCTACTGGAGGAGTTGCCATCAGAGCCCATATCCCGTTACACCCAACCCCCTGAGTGGTGGGCAAGCATGCTTTCCCGGGGGGTCAATTACATTTCTAGAAACAGCTTCAAAGCCAACCACAGTGACTAAGAGGAGTGTTGGCTGCAGTGAAGCCCATTTTGATGAGGTGTCACTGTAAGGTAATAAGGCTGATGTGGACAGGACCCTGGCTGAGAAGGCAGTGTTGACAGAGTAAGGATTACCAAAAAATTCACTGACCTACAGTTACCCCGTGAAGAGTCAAGGCAAGGCCTCCCAAGAAACCACCTTGAATGGCAATACTCGTTCTGTTAAGAAAATAAATTGTTCCTTATTTTATTGTCATCCCCGGTTAAAAGCAATGGGAGAAAGGAATTATTTCAATGCAAGAATACCCAAGCGATTCTGGAAACTTGCACAACTCCATGTGTAGCCGAGGTACCCGTCGCTGATTTCGGGTGGCCTTGAAATATAAAAAATAAAAAGAGAGAACACAAAACATAACAAAAGCATTTACTACTTGAAAACTCAGCAAGGTCATCTGACAGCGATGGTGGAGAAAGGGTTGCTAAGGACTGGAAAGAGGAGACTGAATGACTGTGTTATTTTACCAGGGAAATTTTCAGTGCCGAACTATCTTTAAAAGACAAGATCTGTGTGACATCAAAGAGCAAGAAATGCTTAGGGTGCAGTCGATGTAACTGAGGAGCTCAATGAAGCCACGTGACTGGAGCCAGGTGAGAGTCCTCCACACTCTGTCACAGCACAGCTGTGTCACAGCAGCGCCAACAGACAGACTGCAGCAGCTTTCCAAAGAGGTTCCCCGCCCATCAGAGGAATTCCCTCCCTGCTGGAGAGCAAGGACCACACCTTGCACAGGAAGCCTCCGGCAATGACCTTCATACATTAATACGAGCACATTCTAGGTCATCTACATGGCCACCTCTTATAGCTGCCTACTCCCACTGACTTCTGGAGCTTCCATCGGCGCTCGCGTACATGGTCTAGATGGCAACAGTAGTTCCACTGTGTCTCCAGCTAACACGACTTCAAGTCGACAATGCCTTCGTGCTCTAGCACATAGTACAATAGAAGTCCGAACAACAGAAGTTAAGAAAAACAGAATAAATAATGACCCCGCCCCCAACTCCACTGCATGTGGTAGGTCAGGAAGAAGCTTGTCCTAGCAGCCAGGCTTCCTGAGCACAGAGGATGGCTGTGGTTTCAGCCAAACGGCATCACCTATCACATTGAAATCCCAGTTCACCTGAATTAGGGTGGGAATTAGATTTGTAATGAATCTGTGTATTGGGTATCATGACCATTATGGTGAGGCATGTACTACTATAAACATGCTTATCCCTTTTATGTTTGGATGCATTTTAAGAAACACTACAATAAAAAATAATTTAAGGCAACACGTGGAGTCCTCACTAAGGTTTTCTCTCTAAAGGAGGTCTACTTCATAAATGCTTTAAAAAACTACTAGATCATGTTGCCTGTGGTCTTCCCATCCCAGAAAAGGAAACACAATGGATTGTTCTTCCCAAGGCAAGCGACATAGAATAAGGTCTTCCTCACTGGGAAATCTTGGGGCAGAAAAAAGCTAAACCCAATCGGTCAGGCAATGACTAATATTAACATTAATATAGTGAATAAACATGATATTTTGATGGTTATGCCTCAATATTGAGCTAAACTTAGAAGAGTGCCTTTTTTCATTGATCGTGCCTTCAATTTATTTGTCAAAACTTCCTAGCACTACTTTGAAGTTATGCATGTGAACCTAAACAAAGGATCTGAAAAGCAGAAATGACACAAGTTCAATGCTGAAGATGGCGTAATCCAGGCTAGCAGCTACTTGCACTTAGGTGGCAGCCAACAACCAAGTTTGAAGTCTTCTGTTCCCATTTTCCCTCTGATTTGGTATCTATCTGTGCCGTAATGAAAACATGAACTCTCCCAACACAAGCTTGCAGCTCTGCTGTTGGCTTGTCCAACTCCATGATGGGAACCCCCTTCAGGACCCTCTTAGGCATTTACTTTCTAGCAGAACTGGCAACAGATTCAAAGGTGACAACCAGGACTTCCCCAAAGCATTGGCTGGACTCACGAGTCTCATCTGTTTCACGACAACAGTTCCGATGGGTGAAGGACAAACTTCACACTCGTTGAATGGTCCCTACAGCCCTAGCACAAAATAATAAGACTACACAGCACAAAGACTGGTTTTTTTTTTAATGTTTATTTATTGAGAGAGAGAGCGACAGAGTGTGAGCAGGGGAGGGGCAGAGAGAAAGGGAGACATAGAATCCGAAGCAGGCTCCAGGCTCTGAGCTGTCAGCACAGAGCCCACGTGGGGCTCGAACTCACAAACCACGAGGTCATGACCTGAGCTGTAGTCGAACGCTTAACCAACTGAGCCACCCAGGTGCCCCACGAAGGCTGTTTTAAACAGACAAATCACACCCGTCAAAGTTCCTATCCCATCCAAGACTGTATCTTCAAATACATAACCTTGAGAATGTCAATAATATGATATTATGAAGAATTCAACTGGGAGAACTCTGTCCCAAAGCTCTAATGTCATGAATTACCAAGGAAGGCTGCCTGGAGCTGGATAAGAACCACTGAAAGTGGGCAGCAGCTGACAAAATTAGAACCCCATTAGAAAATTAGCAACTGTACCCTGAGCTACCAAAGCTGTCTGGTCGTTCTAGACCACACTAAAACGGATTCTCGCAAAGACTCCTTACCTCCGGCAAACCAATGTACTTTTACATTTATCTTTAAGTCCAGAGCAGTCTTAGATGAACCTCCAAATTCCCCCTCTTCGTGTTATCCCTTCCCAAAGGGATACCTCGTAATTAAATTACTAAAAGAGAGTCGGCAATAGTTCGTACGCACAGGGAATAAACAGGGGCTGGAATCACAATTTTTGCATTTTATCTAACCGTAAATTTACAGGTTTTTTTTTTTTTTTTTTAAGGAAAAGATAGTATACGTTCCCATATTTAGATCTGCAGGGGGAAGCCAACATCTAAATGATCATCTTTCTGTGAAATCCTCACTGTGAGACCTTCAGGACGGGAAAGCGGAGAGCCATTCGATCCGATGCAGAGCAGAGTATAAATAACCACCTTCCTTCCTGCCTCCTTCAGTCTGGAGCCAGCACTACAGAAAAAGAACCTCCCGGGCCGACGTGCCTCTTCCTTTGCCGCGCTGTGCGGAATAAAAGCAGCAAGGAGAACCGAGAAGGCACGTCTGATCCTGACATACAGAAGACATGGGTTCAAATTCGGACCCTGGCAACTATTAGCTCTCAGGCTTTGGTCCTGTTCTCCTCCAAGCCTTCATTTTCTCACTGGAAAAAATGTGAAAGATAGGGTTTATAACATCTCATGACTGGTCCGTGGGTTAAATTAGATGGCTCTATGTACAACTGGTGTGCAGTTATAATCGGAGTTAGACTGCTCAGCCCTGGCGACACTGGCATTTGTGGCCGGGTGTTTCTTCGTTGTGGAGGATGCCCTGCGCCTTACAGTGACCCCGGCCTCTACCCGCGAGATGCCAGTAGGGGCTCCCACGTTGTGACAACCAAAAAGATCTCCAGGCATTGCCCAATATTGGAGCAGGGACACCCCCAGTTTAGAGCCTTTATACTATAGATGTTTACTAAATGTGGGTTTCTCCCTTCCTCCCCTCCATGTGGCCTCTGAAACAAGAAACCTGGGTGACTCTTCTAGACTCCTTCCTTTTTCTCACCTGATCAACCAGTCACCAATCCAATGCCGCCTGCCTTCTAAATGCATGTATCCCCCTTGCTGGCTTTCACTGTCATTACCGCCATCTCTACCGGGCCAGGCGCGTGAACTCCTACTGTTAGTCACCTCAAACCCGCTCTCCCCTCGCTGCACAACCAGCGCCAGGAAAGCACAGATCAACAAAGGTTTCCCAAAGTGCCTCCGAGGAGGCGGACCCCGTTCTCAGTTCTGGACAAGGTCTGCAGGTTGTGGACACCCAGCCACTTCCTCTTTGACTTTCAGTGTGGCCCCCCGGGCCTCGGCTGTGCCCTCCTCCCCTCCCTGAGACACGGCAGTGTGGAGGTTCCACCCACAGTCTTGGAAGCTGCCTGGATTCAAGTCCCGACTCTGCCACTTATTAGCTCTGTGACCCTCTGAGCAAGGCAATTAACATCTTTGTGCCTCAGTTTCTCCCCCTGACCCTCTAAACTGGAGGCAGGAGACAGAAGTATGCACCTCAAAGAGCTGAGGTAAAGATTAGGGGAGTTCATTTTTGGAAGACCTTTCTATCAGCACCTAGCATGTGGAAAGTGCTCGAATTTTAGCTGTTCCCATATCTTTTTCTAAAACTCAGCTCAGAGCTCACTGTTTGAAGCTGGATACCCGGTCTTTGCCACCTGTCTTCACACCCCAGACCCAAAAAGCACTGCCCTGGATGGTGGTTTCTGCTCCTTCGTGGACCACCACGTGTGATGGTCATTCACGCAACTGCCTCAAACGGGTCAGAGCTGCGTGCCCCTGGCTCTCGCCATCCCCAGCACAGCAACTTCACGCCCCTCGAGTGCGCCCTCCATCCACGACACCTGCAGACCGGGCAATTTCAGCACTGAAAAGGCGCCCCCCACACACACACACAAAAGAAAATCATTTTCGAGATATTTTTGAACCTCAATTTGCTCATGCCATAGAGATTACCCCTTTTTTCTAGTCTCTAGCATTAACTTAGAATTTGGGGGAAGGAAAACGGGGAAGAGTACAATCCTAAGTGAAGAGACCCCCTGCCCCTCCAAGTCCCAAAGAGGCAAAGAGCAACAGAAGGGCACAGACTCGCCTTTGAGCCTTCGGCAGCCCTGGGTTTTATTTTCCTCAGATTCTTAAAAGGGCAAAGAACCCGTCCCGACTATCCTGGTCCATACCAGAGCGCCGGCCTCAAGTGGCAAGTTGCAGACTCTAGAATTCAGCCTGCCTGGCAGAGAAGGGCACGGTCGTTGTTGCCCAGAAGTTAAAATCACCACAATAACGGGACTGGTAAACCGAGAAGCTGCTCCTTCCCAGAGCGACAGGGACGTGATGGACTGTGGGTTTGCCAAACCACCTCGTCCTATCCACACCACTGTCCCTTAGGGGGCCTTCCTGTCCCCTCCTGCAATTATTAGCCTTTTTGTGTATTAAGACCAACCTCGTTCCAACGAGACTGAAGTTGCTTTAAAGAATATATAAAATATAAGACAATAAAAGCGTTCCGAAGCATCAGGGCAATGGGAGACAGACGGTCAGAGGACACGAGAACGTGAACCGTGGCTATCAACCACGAATTAGAACAGCACTCCTCAAGCTTGACATTCCATTGAAAAGGTGAAAAAAACTTTCTCAATTCTCCTCTCTGCTGACTTACATTTTTTGGTTGTGATTTCACTTATGAGGCATAAAGTAGGTCTACACCCTGTGGCGCTGGCTGCCACGAGGCTGGTTCCCGGGGCCCAGGACGGCTATGCTACCTCCGCCATGTTTGGTGCTGACTCAGTGCTCCTGGGCCTTTTCAACTGTAGGGAAGTGTACTCTCATTACCCACCTTCCCGCCCCCTGTCCACCATTGTCTGGCTGCGCTGGGCAGGGGGGAAGACACCCCTGACCGGTTACCACCTCACCTCCTCGGCCTGAGGCAGCCGAAGGGTCGCCTATGCCAACACAACCAAACGTGGTTTCAAACGCAGGCCCCAAAGCCCCAAAGCGGTGATCGCACCAACCTCACTGCCTAGGCAGACTCCCTTCCTGCATTGATTCCTCCCTCTCCGCACACAAATACACCTGGTGTCTCCTAACCTCGGAAAACATCCTCGGGACCCAGCCCTCGCTCTGCCGCGGCCACAGGCCTCCACGCCCGTTCACGGCCAAATTCCTCCAATGGGTGGTCTCCCCAGGGCGTCCATTCCCACTCTTCCCGACACAGCTTCTGTGAGGGCCACCAAGGGATCTGCCTCGTCCTCCTGTCACTTGTCCCCCACAGCACCGGCCACGCTCCTCCACCCCAATCCTCACCTTCCCGGAGTCCCAGGCCTCAAGTGTCAACTAGCTGCTGACGGCCCTATTGTCCCATCCCCGCCCTGACAGCATGGCTGGGTTCTAGACGCTCGTAACCGCCTGCCCGCTGGCATCACCCAGATGCTTGATGCATGCAATGCCTTTAGCCTCATCAGCACGGACCTGCTGATCTCCCCATTTCCCCCCAACTGCTCACACCGAAATGCTACGTCTCAGTAACTGTCCGGTCCCAGCCAATTCCTCCAAAACCAATGGCAAGTCCCTCTGTTCCCCCTCACCCTGCTGTGCCCGGGCTCGAATTCCAGTGTGCCACGCCTCCTACCCAACCAGTACTGGAGTCCCCCAACTGGTCTCCCTGCTTTCGTTCATTCCTGTCCTTCCAACAATCCTTTGTCCTCTAGGCTTACTTCAAGGCACAAATCAGACCCCGCTACTCCTCTGCCCAAAGTCTTCCGATGCTTCCCACTGCACCGAGGAAACCCCAGCCCTCCACGGTGGCTGTCCGGGCCCTCCTGACCTGTCCCCTGTCCCCCGACCCTGCTGCCTGCTAGGCCCCCCAGGCTCCAGCCACTCTAGTTTTCTGCTCTTCCTCCGGCTCATCCAGATCATTTTTATCTTGGGGGCTTCGTGTTGGCTATTTCCCCCGTCTGGAATACTCTGTCCCCAAACCTCAAGCAGCTGGCAGCACCTCATGGCTATTTCCCCCGTCTGGAATACTCTGTCCCCAAACCTCAAGCAGCTGGCAGCACCTCATTCGGTCTTAGCTGAATCCCCATCATATATCCCCTACTACACCGAAGGTCCCTGGAGAGCGCCTGCAAATCTACGACACCTGGGGTACACGCAGCTCCCCCCATCAAGGACACAAAATCTGCAAAAAATATGTCACAGCCTCTCCGTGACGCAGGGATGGCAAATGCTCAAACACACACCACCTCGCCTTGCTACTGCAACCCCTCAATCCACACTTCTAACGGGTCTGAGCCATGCTTAGCTGAGTCTTCTCTTAGGGAGGGGAGTGCTGTGCCCCCCAGCCCCTGAAACCAATTCCCGTCCTGGGGACGCCGCACAGTGTGCGATCTGCTGGGAGGCCAGGCCCACCTCCCGCTACGGAAACCAAAAGTTTAAAAAAGGAGGAACAAACCCCACATCCCCCCCTCCCACGGCAGCAAGGGTCGCCGGCACAGGACTGAGGTTGGTCGCAGGGAAACGCCAAGAGGCAGCAAGCAGAGTGTAATTGGTGCCGCAGCCCCCAGACCGTTCTCCCTAGAAAGGCCCGCTTCCGAGGGTGGCCCTTGGCTGGTGTCTGGGAACGTGAATGGTGAACAGTTCCTTCCGCAGAGGATACAACTTCCCCTAAACGAGCAGTGTGCCTCACCGCGCCCGCACTGTGCCAACCACGTGCTCCATGCCGCACGCCTATTTCCTTCCTGGGGTCTGGGACTGTAGTGCGTGCCAGGCGGAGGGTGCTCACATGTCCAGGCTCCGACAGAACATTGGGCCCCGAGTCCCTCATGAGATTCCCCGGCGGACAGCGTCTCGCACAGGCGGTCACAATGGCTGCTGGAGGAATCCCGTGCCACCGCTGGGAGAGGACTCTCGGAAGCTCGCGACCTGGTTTCCCCCGTACCTCACTCCGGGCATCTCCTCCTTTTGATTTTGCTCTGCGTCCTTTTACTGCAATAAGCCATAACCGGGACTACGACAATTTCTGGGTCCTTGGGAAGGAATCACCGAGCTCGAGAGTGGTTGTGAGGACCCCCAACTCAGGTAAGGGAGAGGAGAGTGACCCAGCCACAGCAAGAGGAGTGCCACCACGTGGCATCCAGAGACAGGTATGGAATGGTGTTGGGGGCGGCATTCAGTGTCGGGGAGCCCCGGGGCCTTCACTGTGATTTGGGGTGCCCAGGCTCCCTTGAGCCCTACCTCTGCCCAAGCCTGGCTCTCCAGCTGCAGAGGTACTCCGTGCTATCCAAAACGCCTTCACTAAGTCCCTTTCTGCTTAAATTCCTCAGACTCGGTCACTGTTGCTCGCAACCAAGAGCCCGAACTGGAACAGATTTTGTATAAAAAGTACTATTAAAAAAATCGAAATGGTGGAGTCAGAGAGCAGGTGGAGGGTCCTGTACGTCCTACCAACCCAGCTTGGGGACATTGGGCGTTCTGAACAGGCAGAGCGGGTTCAAGGGCCCAGAGGTCTGTTTGATCCAAATGGTGTGCCTATTCACGTGAGGCTCATTTCAAACTGCTCTGAGGCAGAGGCGAAGGGAATGAACAGAGCCTGGAGACCTGTCGCTAAGACACAGAAATTCCCAGAACCAGAGACCTCGTCTAGATAAGGTCGCTGGCTGTTGTTACCAGCTCAAGGTATTGACTGGATGCAAACAAACCCAGTACCTAAGTTTTCACAGAAGCGATACTCCCAAAGACCCAGGTCAGCTGACGCCAGCTTGTGGCTGTTTGACTCCTAGACACACAACCGTAAGGCCCCAAACTCGCACCCAGGCAGGACCCAAGAAGGGGCAGTCTGCCAGGGCCGGCCCCATCCAGGTGCAGCTGTAGAGGACAGGGACCACGGGGGACTCTAGCGCTGGGCATAATCCAGCAGAGCTGAAAGCTGCCCAACTAGCGGACCGCGCCGAGGACGCCTTGCTATTCCCGATCCAGCGGCCAGCACGCGGGGGGCTTTCTTGTTTTCACCCTCTCCCAATGGGAGGCTTATTGTAGCATCCTACTTTCTTCACCATTGCGGGTTGATGTTTTGGGGGACCCAACCTATTTAGCCATAAGTCACTAGACCAGTAAAAAAAAAAAAAAAAACAACTCCTTTCGGTTGTTAAGAGAAGAGACAGCGTATCACCCAGAGATCCTTGCAATACTCAGATGAAAATCAGGGTTGCCTCCCTAGGACAAGGGAGCACATGATTTCAGGAAGCCATGGGTATTTCTGTATACATCTGAAGGTGGATGAATTATCTAGTGGGTGGACTGGGGGGCCATCAAGGGCTTCACCTCAGCTCCAGGGGTACACCCTTAGAGCAATAAAGGTAATCCCATCCCCTCCTTGCCAGCAGCTGGTTAAAAGATGAGCAGATCAAAGCCTCCATGGCCGATGGGACACAAGAGATTGCCTGGGTGTTTCTGGAAATGAAATTTCTTTCATCTTAACGGAAAGACCCAGGAGGCCATTTTCTTTCCTCTGCAAGTAAGAAAAAAAAGAACAAAGCTCTGGTTGCCACCCTCAGACCAATGAGGTCTCTGAAAAGGGTCAGGCTTTAGACAATGGAATGAAGAATGGAACCCGAGTCCTTGATGACGTCATTGAGTTGGCACGCATCCTTACGGTCCAGGTGGGTGCCTAACAGACACGGCGTAACTGAACAAGAAAAGTAACACTGGTCTCCATGACAACTATCAATAATCTACCATAACGCGCAGGCCGCCGTAATACACAAATGGAGACTGGCCAACTCAAGCACAATTCTGAGATCCCTGTAAACGGTAGCTTTGAGAGGCAGAAGGAAGGGGAGCGTGGTGTGAGTGCAGGGAACCCACCACCACACTACACACACACACATCAACTGCAAGCTGCATCCTCGGGTCAGGAATATTAAAAGTGGCAGTGGGGAGGAGACACACAAAACAAGTGTCGCATCAGACATAACATGGTATTTGTCAACTGCGCCCTTTTGTTTGGGAAGGGACCACCATGAAACGAACTTGTCTAGACATACCGATCCTGGATGGACATTACAAGTCAGCTCAAAGGCAAAATAAAGAGCAGGTTCCAGATACTTCGATATTTGCACAGATGACCACAGCGGTGTCCAAGTACCCTTTCGACATCTAAATCTATCCAGTGCTGCAACAAGACTGGGTCAAAACCCAAAGACACAAAAAGAGAAACAGATCTCAGATTGGTTTCTAGAGTACACGCAGGCCACAATTTTCATTGTACACACAAAAACTTCAGAGAACATAAAACACAACTAATCATCTAGATTACTTTTATGCCACTGTAACGCGCAGAAGGACGAAAATCCAAATTTCGAGTGTCTAGAGTGGACAAAATGAAACCTCTGTGCTAAGAGTAAAAATAAGTCTAATATACTGATCCCCGTCCCCCTTTTTTTTTTTTTTTTTAGAAAAAAGTCCAATCCTCCCCTCACCTATCCCACAACTCCCCACATTGGTGGGGAGCTCCTAAAAGTCAAGAGAGGCAATGCATCGACCTTGATATCCTTAAATACAAAGCACACGGGGGGCCCTTGATGAACACACGTTCGGCTGAACACACACCATCAGTGTCTGTTCGGAACAAGTGCTCTCATTTTTACCCAAAGCCTGACATACTACGTGCATTCGGGAGGTTTCTTTCTCCCTCACTCTTAAATTTACTTTTATATTAAGAAAAAGTTCACTGTAGAAATATAGGAAAATGTAAGTAAAATATAAAAAGATGATGAAAATTACCTATAATCCCTTTACTCAGAGATAACTACCATCAACTTTCTGGGATACATACCCAGTTATCATTTTTTTCTATGCATAAACACAAACACACACACACATATACATACATATATTATATATACACATGTATATTTATATATAATATATACACATACATATACATGTATATTATAAATGTATACATTATATATACATATACGCATACATGTATATTATATATGTACATGTTATATGTTATATAATATGTATATGTTGTAATTATACATATGTGTATACATACTTTTCATACATACATATATGTGTGTGCATGTGCATGTGTAATTATATATATTATATAATACATGTATACGCATGTATGTGTTATATAATATACATGAGTATGTATATTATATTATATTATGCACATTATTATATTATACATTATATATTATAATTTATATTATACACATGCATGTGTATAATATAAATTATACATGTGTATGTGTATAATATGTATATGTGTGTGTGTGTGTGTGTATATATATATATAAAAGCAGGCTTCACATCCAGCACAAAGCCCAACGCAGATTCACAACCCTGGGATCAAGATCTCAGCTGAGACTGAACGCCGGACGCTTAAACGGCTGAGGCACCCAGATGCCCCGCTATGCCTAAATACTTTTAACCACAATAGGACTGCACTGCACCCCCAGTTTTGTAACCTACTCTTTCTAATTATATGAGTGACATCTCCACGTTATTAAACACTCTCCAACATCTCCCCACCGCCAGCCATCCCCATGGGCGGTGCATGCTCTTCTCTCCCTCGCTCCTCAAAGAAGGAAAGGAAAAGCTCTCACTCTGAGCTCAGAGTGTTCTCCTCCACTAATAACAGCCGGGGAAATTACGACATCTATTCCAAAGGCAGACAGCACGGCACATACCAATTTCTCAATTATCGGCATAAACATAGTCTACGACACAAAATCACCCCAGGGTTCAGCTCCCTTCAGATAGTGCTTAATTCAAGAGCCACGTCCATTTATCTTCTGGGGTTACTAACAAATGGGGGAGACGCAGAGCCGGTCCGAAGTTTACACAACCACCTCACTGCAGTTTCGTGTGCATCCAATTATCACACACAATTCACGAAGCACAAAAGGAACTTGGAGAATGATAAAAGGAAGCGAACGGAGTCCCAGTTTTGCTTTTTCTTGAAACCTCGCACTCCTTCCCCTTTCCGACCCAAACTGCCAAAGATCGAGCCGGGCAGGGATGAGACCTCAAGATGAATCACTTATTAGCAGAGACAGAAAAAAATGGAGCCTGAGCAAAGGAAGGACGGATTTTCGACCTACGCTGGTTCCGAAGGTGGTCGGAAGATTGGAGACAAAGTATGCGGCACTCCAACTGCCGTGAGACACACACTACGCGCTTACTAAGCAAATTCTCTAAATAGCTTAGGCTTGCTTTTGTTTTCTGGAAGGGGGAAAAAACCCACCAGACCAAAATAACTTCCAGCACTTAAAAAAACAAGACTTACGCCTGTTAAGTAAAACTAACCCATTTGGAAAACATCTTCGTCTAGGCGGGAAAGATCAATAGAGAAGATCTCCATGTTCCCCGTGACCTCCGACCCAGCCCGTCTTGACCAGAATCCCCACGTGGTGACTTCCAACACGGTTGCCGAAACGTACATCGACACTTGAGATCTTACAGATCGTGGAACGAAACTAAGTTTGCGTTTTAAGACATTAGTTCCTAACAGACGTTCCCACGGAGGAGAGAAGGCGTGATCTCCCCCCGGGCGGGGGCGTGCGGGCCACCTCTCCCAACCGCAGCTCTCTCGCGCCAGGAAGGCCACCTCAGCGCCCGAGCCGCAGCGCGAGGCCAGCTTCGCGGGGTGCCCGAAGAGACATACTACAAAACTGGATCCAGGACTTCATCCAAGGAGGACAGAAAGGGCCAGGCCTTGAATGCCGCCGAAACTGGTAATAAAATGTGCAAAACGTGCCAACGAAGGCCAAGACCGAGGCTCACGGACACAAGTGGGCCCTTGTCACTGCACCACAGGGTCCCCGCTCTGGTCTGGAGGTAGCCAGTCACGTGCAGAGGCAGAAAAAGCCCGCGGCCTCCGCTCGGGGGACAGGAGGTGGGTGGACACATGCCTGAGGCACGCAAGTGATCGATCCATCACAACTTCGCTCCAGTACGCCTGGGAAGCCACGGGCTGCGGGGCTGACATCAACAGGTGACCGGACACGACCCCGACCAGCGATGGCCAGTGCCTCCCCTTCATGGGCCACTATCCCCACAAGCCCCTCTAAGTGCCACCTTTACCGGGTGGATTTCACACCGCAGCATCTTGCGCTAAAAACAAAATCGCTTTTCAATGGCCCCTTTATCTTGGTGAATAGAAGGCACTCAGTGGATGCCTGCCCGCCAAGAAGTCACCAGACGCCGAATGCAGAGACAGCGAGGGAATCAGATAGTCTCACCATTAAACTTGGCAAGCTCTGAATCAATACAGGACCTTGGAGTCAGGGACAAAAAGTCGACTTCAGTGCCACATGGAAGCTAGTCACCCCAGATACACTTACAGAATATGGCTTCCCTCACCGCAAGGTATTACAGGAAGAGCCAACATTTGGGCCACTCGGGTTCAGAATGGAACATTACAGCCATAACGAGGTCCTATATATTCATAAAGTAAGTGTTCCAGATCTTTCCACCGCTGATTTTCTCTCTGCTAGAAGCTGAGCCACAGCCTAACCTCAGGAATCGAGAAGATCTCCAGCAAATCAAACACCCGGGAGTAGTGATAATTATTAGTTCCTTCCCAAAGCCCCTGACGGCAATTCCGGAACAGTCCGTATGGAACTAGCATTATTTAGAAGTCCCTATGCGCCCAAGAAGAAAGGACAGGATGGTGTTTCTCAGAAGGACCGTTTCCGTGTGTGTGTGTTTGTGGGGGCTCCCCCCGCCCCCAGATCCCAATGCCTTCCCTCTTCTAAATTTAATATGCTCTGGCGAAGGGGGAAACCTTAGAAAAAGGACGATGTTTGACACTGCTCACGTTGACAAACGTCGCTTGAGGTATTGTTACCTAATTATTTTTTTTAGTTTTTAGGAAAATACTGGCTTCTGAATCTACTTTATCTTCATCTCTAAATTCGGCTCTCGTTTCTACATTCCACCAACAAGCAACTCCCAACTAAGGGTAACGTCACTAAACAGTACAAACATTGCCACCTATAGTCAGAAACAGAGATATATTTGTTGATACGGTGACCTGGAAGAGAAACAATAGAAAAACAGAAAGTAACATTTGGTCACCCTTCTCCCAGCCTTCACCAAGCCTCATATCCGAATGCTGATTTTCATCATTATGTTATCCATCTATTATGTTGATCCTCCTTAATACAGATTGTCAAAAGATCAACATATAGTTGGCTTTATTACCAATTAAACAGATCACTAAGGCAAAAACCACTTCAAAGACCTACGACATCGAGAATTTGTGAAAACCCTCCTATTCGTCCAGGACCCAAAATTCAGGGGCACCGATGAACTCCGTTCAAACAGATCTTTTAACTCAAAGAATCTTCAGATGATCTCGATCTGTCGGAGAAAAGGATTCGTTTCTCTCCTCCCATGCTGCTATGATGTTTAAGAACCGCGCGATCCGGGAAGGCTGTTCAACCAGGCGGGAAGCATCAAGTTTCTCCTCTCGGTGGTGAGTCCTCCTGTCTATATGTCAGGGATACTGATGCTCCCCAAATCACGGAACAACTCTCCCTATGGTAGGGGCACCTGGGTGGCTCAGTGGGTTAGGCGTCCGACTTTAGCTCAGGTCATGAACTCACGGTTTGTGGGTTTGAGACCCGCGTCGGGCTGACAGGTCGGAGCTTGGAGCCTGCTCCGGGTTCTGTGTCTCCCTCCCTCTCTCTCTCTCTCTGTCCCTCCCCCACTCATGCTGTCTCTGTCTCTCATATATAAATAAACGTTTAAAAAATTTAAAAAAAAATTCTGCTATGGTAAAGAAACGAGGATTGTCTTAAGGATTCTGTTTTGCCACTGTCCTCATGCCTTACAGCAAAATGATTTTTATTCCTTTAGGAAACTGCTTTTCAGTAATGAGAGAATTCAAAACTTTCTGACTTAATAAAACTGAAGAGGATAAAATTAAAATGTCGATTTCTCCAAATTTCATAGAACTCCTGAAAAAAATTTAAAAATCTAACGAGAGTAGAACTGAAATTAAGACAATACTTTATATTCACCAACTTATAAAACTGCTTTTAGGAGTGCCTGGGTGGTTCAGTCGGTTAAGCATCAGACTTCAGCTCAGGTCATGATCTCAGTTTGTGAGCTCGAGCCCCACGTGGGCTCTGTGCTGACAGCTCAGAGCCTGGAGCCTGCTTCCGATTCTGTGTCTCCCTCTCTCTGTGCCCCTTCCCTACTCATACTCTGTCTCTCTCTCTCTCTCAAAAATAAATAAACATTAAAAAATTATAATAACTGCTTTTATTTATTTTATTTTTTTTAACGTTTATTTATCTTTGAGACATAGAGACAGAGCGTGAGCAGGAGAGCCCGATGCTGGCCTCGAACTCACAAACCACGAGATCATGACCTGAGCCGAAGTCAGGCGCTCAACTGACTGAGCCACCCAGGCGCACCTAATAACTGTTTTTAAATATCACGGTAAAACTTAGGCCCTTTTAGGGTTTTTCTTAAATGTTAGCAATCATGACACAGACAGACCGTCACCGGGGTATAAGCCCGTGTCCTGGGCACTGAGCACACCAGCCAGCAATGCTGGCTTGATTCGGGCATTTGGACTTGGAACAAATGGGCAAGTCTCATCTCCGTCTTCGAAGCTGCTTTTCAGCATCCACCCTTAGATCCAAACAGTCTCTAAACTAATTTCCAAAGGCAATCATGTGACCGTTTTTTGCACAGCCGTGAAGACAGCTTGCAGGGTTTCTCAAGTCATCTCTGGAAAACACACTCGGACCACTTTTTAAAAATTAACGACTACTCTGAATTACTTACAGATGGCCACTCAGGTGGCGTCTCCTGTGGGCTTCCTGTTTCTTCTCTGCCAATGCCCAGTTAAGAGCGGCTCCCATATGCTACCCCTTTTCTCAGTAACAGAAAGGCGAAAATCTGACTAGCAACGGACTGAAAAGTGCTGAATGACCGGGTGTTATTGGACACCGATGGCCCAGCGTCACCTCGGGGTTCTAACCAAAGTCACGAACTCTAAAACATCCCTGAAATAAGGATGCTTCGTGAAATTAATAGTATAGCACGGTGTGACAGCAAGTCTTTTTCTTTCTTAGCGGTACATAAAATAACGGTGCATCTTCAAGTTAACAGCCTCTTAAAGAAAATATACCTATGCCGACCTTCGGTGTTCGTGATGGAGGAGGTAATTTTATGCAAATGAGTAAAGAGAAACCTAAAACAGGGAGGAGCGGAGGCACGGCTACCACATCTCCGGGGCCACGCCTGGGACCCACTCACCGTTGCCGGGTGAGCATGGAGCCCCCGGGAGGTCAGACTTTTACCATTTTCTGTAACAATTCCCAAGTTTTAAAACACAGTGGACACCATGCTAAGAAAGTCTCCGGGTCAATTCGGACCTAGAGGTCATTCGGTTTACAACTCGTGATGTTTATGGCCACCGCGAACTAACCTCGCCAACCCAGCTATGAAGACCTTTCCAGATAACCTGGAGGAGAGGAAGCATGCTCAAAATGAGAACTAGGGCTGTGTGGCCACCAGAACTGGGTTCAAATCCCAACTCCGTAACTTCCTGGCTGTGTGTCCTTAATGCAGGTCACGTAACATCTCCGAGCTGGGAATCTTAGCGCACCTCCTAGCGGGTTCGTGAGGAGTAAAGGAGACAAGAACGTCAAGGCTTAACGCGGTGCTACGTACAGAGAAAGCACACGACACCATCGCCGACTATTCTGGTTTGCACAGAACACAGAGGGACGGTGTCAGAGGACTATCCCATGTCGGCCTGGCTGCTTACCTCACTGTAACCACAGCCCACCTAATAAGAAAGCTGTCATTCAGACTTTAGGATTTCACCCAGTAGAACTCTTTTCCATAAAGGATGCCTGTCTAAGATGCTGTAAGGGGAGATTTCAGAAGATTAACAGTAACGCTCCCAAGTAAACTGCCAAAGTGGGCTACAGGACTGCCAAGAAATAAATACATAAACGAATACGACAAAGCAAAACAAAAAACCGCCACGGAACCACGCCAGACGTACCAGGTCCAACTCTTGCGATTCCAAACCAACTCTGAGGCTGGGCCCTGAATCGCAGATTGTGCTCATCCGCGCATCTCTCCAACGCCAAAGGTCCTTCACCTGCCGGCAATTTCAAATTCGGTCTCCTTAAGGTGACCCGATCCAAACCGGTAAAGGTGAACAGTAACTCACTGAGGCACCTCAGCCGGAAAGGCGCAAAAAACGAACAACAGTACCTGCACTCACACCAGCAAAGCCCACATGTAATCCCTTCCATTCCGCAGGCAGGAGAGACCTAGGAGCGATCTGTCTTGGCATCCACCGCTTCAGCTGCAGCAGTACTTAGAGCTAAAGCAGCTTTCTGAGAGGGGATATGAAACTTAAGTGCACTCCAAACACACAAAGCTCTCCCCTCAACTTCCGATGAAAATACAAACTTGCTTTTAAGAAACGTGCTGGGTAAGGACGCCTATTTTGCTAAGAGGTGTATAAGATAACGTTGTGGCAATCAAACCCCCCCTCCCACCCCGTGTGGTGTCCTGCAGCACAGCGAGTCCAGCCCGGGAACTGAAGTGCACCCCTAGTTAACACGCCCGGAAAAGCAGCCCTGCCGTTGGTGTCATCAGCCAGTCCGCTTCGAGAGCCTGTTAAAAATCTGTCACTTGTTTCCTTACACAGACTAACGCAGAGAGACAAAACAAGCTGTGCAAATTCCACGATTTGTTAATATTCTACGAAGGCATTCCCCGATTTTCCAAAGGGTAACCTGACGGCACGAAACCTCCCACGAAAAGCAAATACCACAGAAATGGGAAGTCATCAAAACAGCCCTGCCTCATTTTCTCACTGGTAGGGGAAGCTGAAAAAATACAACAGATGTGACTTGTCTTTTCTGCTATAACGTGCGGGGGGCAGGGGGGGGGAGGGGGGAAGGATCTAAATAGTACTAGCGACAGAGCCATCACTCAATCAATAAAATGTCTTCGTCGCCTCATGCTGTTCCCCATACAGCCCCGCACGCCCCTCTAGCAACACGCAGGAATGAACCCAGTCCTACATACACACGCAAACCTCAATGCTGTCTATATTCCATCCTTCACTTTCACACTGGACACCAGGGAAGGAGATCTGTGTTAACTCATCTAAAGTGGCCGAGGCGCGCGCTAGGGAGATGGGGACCCTAGATGTAAATGTAAACAAAGAATAAACAACGGGGACATGCATAAGATTCCTTGATCCCATTAAATTTCCCCAAAACACTCTCAATGGTACTATACATTTTTTTCAGGGAGCTTTAAAAACCATGTAATTTAAAAAAAAAAAAAAAGAGAGACCAAAGATGAAATGCAGCAGTCTTCCCCCACAATACCTCAAAAGCCCTTTGTTTAGGAATGTCTGTATCTCAGCACCTTCCTAAAAGCTCACTGTCTGCCATCTACCGCTGCTCATTAAATGGAGAAGTAGAGAATGAAAGGGAAAGCTCCGGAGCAGAGCCAGAGGAGAACCCCCTGGGTAAAAGAAACAATGGCCCTTTTCACCCATCCCCAGGTAACTGCTCCAAAAAGGGAAGTTATTTTACCCGAGCGCAGCGCGGCAAAATAATCGACAACGTAAATCATACATTATTTGCAGTGTGATCATTGTTTGATAAAATACACACCACGGCAAGCTTCTCCTAGCTGTTAAGAAAAAAAAAAAGTCATACCCCCAAACGCCCTCCCCACCCCCAGATAACTACTCCATTACACACTTACAAAGCACGCGCGCGCACACACACCCCATACCAGAGCAGGAAGGCTGGTGAGAGAGAAGCCATAACGTGGGCAGGTCTAGATAATAGCCTCTCCGTGAACCCCACCCCCAACCCCAGAGAAAAGAGGGGACCTCAGAAAAGAAAGGAGAGGAGAGAAAGCCAGAAATCTTTGAATTGCCAGGCATCAACTTTTCATGAAATGAACAACCACGTTAGGAAATACCTCCCTGCTGAGTAATGCTTCATGGGTTGTAAATTCACCTCTCGAGAGGGGAGCCAGACCTGAGCGCGCACCCCGCCAGATGGCAAACCCCTCCTACCTGCTCCATCCAGCCTGCCGGTCACGCCGCGCCAGCGACAGGCCTCCCACCCCCCTTTTTGGCAGCGCAACACACCAATAAGAGCCGAGCGTGGCTCGTCGAGAGAGGAATCACAGCG
This sequence comes from Paguma larvata, assembly GCA_030068075.1. NCBI lineage: Eukaryota > Metazoa > Chordata > Mammalia > Carnivora > Viverridae > Paguma > Paguma larvata. The sequence continues at coordinate 16,923,675 of CM057835.1, forward strand.
ATTTACCAGGATCGCTTCGAAAAGGAGGAGTGGGAAACTGCGAGGAGTGAGTGAGGGTAAAAACAAAGCTCTTTCCAGTCGAACCAGGCAGCCTTGGGGGCGTGGCTTATTTGATTTGCTTTATTAATAAAAGAGATCAATAGAGCTTTTGTCTCTCTACCTACCCCAGAGGTGCCGGGCTTTGAATCCTTGGGGGGGCGAGGGGGGGAGAAATGGCAGGGCTGCAAGCCTCCTCCAAGTTTCTAGTAGCACCTGCCACCACGCTAGCCGTCTTCCCGCACCAAAAAGACCCCGAGATCCACACTCCTGGTTTCGACTCTGCAAGCCGGAGGGACAGACACACCCAGCTCAAACGTGTCGCTCACTGCCACCGTGATAAGCACACGCTCATCAAGAGCACTTGCTGACTCGATCACTGGAAAGTTCCAAGGGGAGACAATTCAGGCTCCTCTGCGGCCCCGGGCTCCCCCGCGCGGCGCGGGCCCCCAGCCGAGACCCAGACGTGACATACATCATGGACTCCCGACTGGAGGGGCGAGAGGCGGAAAGTTGCCCAACGGCCCGGGAGACGCTGCTGGGAGAGGAGGGGGAACAGGCGGCCAGAGAGGCGCACGCGCCCGCCTTCCACCCCCAAAGCGGGGAGCAGCGGGGCGAACCCTGGCTCGAAGGGCGGCGCGCCGCTTTATTTACAAACAATGCGCACGGCTGGGGGTTGGGGGCGCAAGCGCCGGGCGGAAGGGCCCCAAAGACCACCACCACCACCCCCAGCCGGGCCCCCGCCGCAGGACACACCCGCCCCCGAGGTTCCGCCGCCGGCGCCGGAGACGCGCTCCCCCGGGGGTCGGCCGGGTCCCCACCCCCAGCCGGCGCGGGACAGGAACTCCCCGGGGAGTCCCAGGAGGGAAGGGGGACGCCGCTCACCTCGTCTTCCGAAAGTCCGTAGATCGGCTCCCCGAGCCCGGTCGCCATGGAGCCGGTGCCCCGCGAGGGCTCAGAGGCGCTCCCGGGCGGCTGGGCTGCGGCGCCGGCGGCCGGTCTTCTCTCCTCCTCCGCGCCCGGCCTGCGCGCGTCCCGCCGGGGGAGCAGCCGGGCGCCGGCAGGTGAGGGAGCCCGAGCGCGCACTTCGGCCGCTGCCTGCGCCGCTTCCTCCCGGAAGGCTGCGGGGCCGTGTGGGCTGGCGGTCCGGGGAGCGCGCCGTGCAGCGGGCGGCCGCACGGAGCCCGCCGGGCTTTCCCTCCCCGCTCGCTCGCCCGCCCGCCCGCCGCACTCCGCCCCTCTCCGAGCCTGCTCTCCGATCTCCGGAACCCGGCTCGCCCGCCCCCTCGCTAGCTCCCTGCGGCCCCCGCTCTCTCCGCCCAGTCCTCCGCCTCCTCCCACTCGGCGCCCAGAGGGGACCCTACCCGCCTCGCCGGGGCGGGCACACGCGCCCCCCAAGCCAATCACAGGCCGGGCTTGGGGGCGGGCCGCGGGCTGCAGGGTGGCGGGGTTCTGCCCCCACGCCCACCCCACCCCCCAGGCCTACAGAGCGGCTCTCCCCGGCTCACCCGGCCTCACCGCGGTCCGCAAGGGGGGGTGCGGGGCGCGCGGTGTGCTGGAGTGATCCTGGCCTTCCTAGCTGACCCACCCTCCTCTCTCCCTTCTCCTCTGCTTTGGGGAAGGGGCGACCTAGGCATTTGGGGGGCGGGGGGGCTGAAGGCATTTTCCCCAGGGGGGCAAAGAAAACCCACTCAGTTCATTCTTCTTCCCCATGGTCTTTTTACCTAAAGCCCTGAGCTCGCAGTAATTGTTACAGGGGAAAATATGGATGTTTCTAGACCCCTTTAAATTCTTGACCACCCGAGCACGCCGGACTTGGCTACGATGTCAGCTCCCCGGAGCCGATCCGCCTGGCCTGGCCGCCTGCAGGGGAGAGGCTGCCCCGATGTGGCCGCGAGTCGCCACTGCCTGTGTCAACCTTACAGGGCACAAAACCAACACAGCGCCAGCTCTGGGTACACACCCACCCACTCGAAAACAGACAGCTTGGTTCTTTGAATAAAAAGGCAGCTCATTTGTGAGCTGCAACGTGAAATATCAAACTCAAGTTTAAGGTTATCCTCTGCATATGCAAACCATTAAGATGTCTTATTAGCCACCTCAAGGTTCTTCCTCACTTCCAAGCTACTGTTTCTTCTACAGCAAGCAGCTCATTTTAATCCCTCGGATTTGCAGGAACGCCAGAGACTACTTTAAATAAATGAAAGAAATTCATCACTCGACTTTTTCCAAGAAGCCTTTCCTTAAATTTAGATGGTAAGTGCAGTTGTGAGTTTAAAAAAAAAAAGAAAAAAAAAGGCAGAACAGGCCATTTTCCTTTGAAAAGAAACCTGGGAATGCCTACGTCGGTATTAACTGGGTGCTTTTAGAATTTTTCAAGAAGGAACGCACATGATCCAAGAAAACCTTTATGCCTGTTCCCAGCTACTTTACTAAAATATCTGCTGTATGCCCTGCCAGATCATTCTCAAAAGAAAACGGGCATACCTAACCTCACTTAAACTCTTCTTTGCCTCCTCATGACATTACACTGGCTTAAAACCATGTACCCTAGGCATCACGGGTTTCCTTTCAAGACTTAGCCCCATGGAGTTCATATCTTTCAGAAGACTTCTTGTCTAGGAATCATGGGTCATTAAATCAACAGTACTTAGATACCACAAAAGGCCAATTGGGAAAAAAAAACCTTTACCAAGGAGCACTTAAGACAGGTCTCTGTCCGTTCTTTACACACGGCCCCGATTCTAACACACTCTTCACGGTGCCTGTGACTCCTATGGGAGTCCCTGCCTCTTTACCCGCTAGCCAGGCCTTTGTCGAGCTTTGCTCCCTTTATGGAGGCCAGGGGGGAGAGTACTCGATTTTCAACTTTTCTAATCGAATATTGAAATTTCTAATAATATAGGACACCCTTCCGACATCCTGGAGGTGCACAGCTCCGGGCCTTAGCTCTGGGGGAGACCATAATTTATGGGACTCCTCCATGGCTCCTGTAAGAACACTCAAGACTTTGCAGATCTATGAAGAAAAGCTTTCCTGGAGAGCCTGGGTGGCCCAGTCCGTGAGGCCTCCGACTTCGGCTCACGTCATGTTCTCACGACTGGTGAGTTCGAGGCTCATGAGTTTAAGCCCCGCACCGGGATCTGTATTGACAGCTCGGAGCCCGGAGCCCGCTTCAGATTCTGTGTCTCCTTCTCTCTCTCCTCCCCTCCCCCACTCGTGTGTGCTCCCTCACTCTCTCTCTCTCTCAAAAATAAACATTAAAATAATTTTTTTTTAAGAAAACCTTCTTTCTTCCAACGGACTGGTAAGCGTTTACATATGGATGACAGAAACTCTTTCGAATGATTATTTTTCTATTTTCTATTTACTTTGGCCACCAGGAAACTCAGGACCATCTTCTGGCCTTAATAAGCCGTAAAAGAACCCATACAAAATGAAATCAGTCCCCTTCGTAATTACATACCAGCCTTCCCCCCAGTGCAGTGGGTCTGTATGCTGGATGCACACTGTTACCATCCGGGGAGCTTTAAAAGTATCCAGTACCCGGCAATAAGGGTTCAGCTGCCAGCATAGGAGACTACGATTGCATTGGTTCAGAGCAAGAGCGCGGCATCAGTAGTTCCGATGGCTTCCCTGGTGAGGATACTGTGCCACGTGAAGCGGAGAATGGCCGCCTCTGCCAGTGCTTCCCAAACCTCACTGCACGTCGGAACACGGGGGCATCTTTAAAACTATTATCCTCTCGGGGCGCCTGGGTGGCTCAGTCAGTTGAGCAGCCGACTTCGGCTCAGGTCATGATCTCGCGGTCTGTGAGTTCGAGCCCCGCGTCGGGCTCTGTGCTGACAGCTCAGAGCCTGAAGCCTGTTTCAGATTCTGTGTCTCCCTCTCTCTCTGCCCTTCCCCTGCTCATGCTCTGTCTCTCTGTGTCTCAAAAATAAATAAACATTAAAAAAAAATTTTTTAACTATTATCCTCTCCCTCCCTCCCCCATCCGCTGCGCTAATTGGCGTGACCTGCCACGTGTGTTGTCAAGCACAGCAAAATGTAGCGATCTCTGGCTCAGATTCATGTTCCTTTTCGTTACATATTTTCTATGTTCTTGATTTTTTAATTTTGAGAAAATTGCAGATTACAAACATACTCAAATCCTTTGTGGAATGAGGCAGAAGGTAAGAAGTCACTTACCGTGACTAGAATTGCCAATTAGTCGTACCTGCGCATTACCGCTCGGAAGTCTCAGAATAGCAATCCGGTCGTTTGGGAGGGAGTCGTGGGGGGAGAACAATCCCTCAGAGAAACCGTCTGGCTTTCTCGTCCAAAGCAAAATCTCTCTTGCGTCCTCCGGTCAGGCTCCCATCCACCCAATGTAGATCCTGACTTTACCTCTTTCTCTGACATTTGTTCCATTTGGTTCCCTTTGGAGGCCACCTTTGACACATCGAAGATTCGATGCTGTGGGTGTTTGGTAAATGCTCTTCATCAGATCATCAGAAATGAGAAATTAGCAGGAATAATTTTAACGGACAACAGGTGATCACAGGGAACGTTTTCCCGTGAAACTTCTTTACAAATTGAGTTGGTTTAGCTAACGATGTGTGCCTTTTTAAAATTTTTTAATGTTTTTTTATTTTTGAGAGAGAGAAAGAGAGAGAGAGACAGAGGGGCAGGGGGAGAGAGAGAGAGGGAGACACAGAATCCAAAGCAGGCTCCAGGCTCTGAGCTGTCAGCACAGAGCCATACTCAGGGCTTGAACTCAGGAATGGTGAGACCATGACCTGAGCCAAAGTCGGATGCTTGACCGACTGAGTCACCCAGGTGCCCCTAACTATGCATGTCTTAATCGAGCCTGGGAAGTACCCAGAGCTGAGTAATCCATAGTGTCATGTATTTGCATAAATTTCATATAAGTAACACTAGATTTCTCTACTCAGTTGTGGGTGACTTGGGTTCTTTAAAAAGAAAGCCCAGGAAAGAGGCCTTTTGAAGATGGCCACATACCTGTATAAAGTGATGTCATCTTGGAACTTAGCGGCATTCATGGACACAGAGAAATCTCATAAATTTAAGGTGTTCCTGATTATACAAGGCAATAAACCATCTTTCAGATTTTGGACAAGCATAGAGGTGGGCAGCAAAGAGGGACTTGTACATAGCTAATCTTTGTCTAAAAACAGCTAAGCTTTTTAAGAATCACATCTTGAACACCTGTGTGCTGTTCATTCTAGCACTCTAAAAATATCTGAGACATAGATACTGGATTCCTAATTTCTCCCAGTCTGACTCAATACTTGCCTCTTAACTGGCTATCTTAGTTATTTTCCTTTTTAAATAATATTTCTAAGATCTCTAGATTTGCTTCCCCATTTTTACTGTATTTTTCCTAACTTGTCAATGAGTCTTTTCATTGAATTGTTCTATTGTTGTTTTTTTAAATTATTATTTGTCGGGATGTTAATCACCGCATCTCTGTTTTTGTTAATGTTTATTTATTTTTGAGAGACAGAGACAGAACGTGAGTAGGGGAAGAGACAGAATGTGAGTAGGGGGAGAGGCAGAGAGAGAGGGAGACACAGAATCCAAAGCAGGCTCCAGGCTCTGAGCTGTCAGCACAGAGCCCAACATGGGGCTCGAACCCACGAACTGTGAGATCATGACCTGAGCCAAAGTCAGACGCTTACCCGACGGAGCCATCCAGGCTCCCCATTGCATGTCCATTTTTTTATGGTTTAGTTTGTTTGTTTGTTTTAAGTAATCTTTACACCCAACATGGGGGCAAACTCATGCCCCCAAGATCAGAGTCACATGCTCTTTCAGCCGAAGCAGCCAGGTGCCTCATTCTGCTGTTTACTTTGAACATTTTATATGCACGTCTAACGCGACAAATAAAAAAGTTAATATCTTGGGGCGCCTGGGTAGTTCAGTCAATTAAGCGTCTGACTCTTGGTTTGGGCTCAGGTCATGATCTCACGACTCGTGGGTTCTGTACTGACAGCGCAGAGCCTGCTGAGGATTCTCTCTCCCTCTCTCTCTGCTCCTCCCCTTCTCAAGCTTTCTCATAGTCTCTCTCCCTCTCTCTCTCTTTTTTGCTCTCAAAAATAAATAAACATTAAAAAATAAAGTATCTTAACCCCCCATCTGAACAAGTGAGGAAGCTTAAAACACCCTTTATGATCATCAGCTCTTTCCATGGTATTACTATAAAGTTTCATTCCGTCCTTTTTCAAACCACCTAATTAGATATTTTCATATTCTACTTTTTTTTAATTTGCTTTAGCAATGTTTTTGTGGTTTTGTTTCTAAGGATTCCTTGCTGCCTCTTAGACATTCTTCTGAGATCATTTTCCTTCTTCCTGAGGGACATATGTTTACATTTTGAGTAAAGGTCCGTTGGTGATAAACTCTCAGTTTCTGATTATCTGAAAATGTCTACATACATAAAGACGGTAAAATTTATATATTAGAAACAGACCGGATGTGGTCATGGAATGTGGAAACATGTAAATAAATGTTCTTAATGTGACTAGTGTCACTGCTTTTACCCAACCCCACCACTCTAAAGTCTTTAGCTCGTGAATTATTTTGAGGGCAACTGGGGGACAAAACAACCCTCTTAAGAAAAATTCTAGTCCTGGGGCACCTGGGTGGCTCAGTCTATTAAGCGTAATGATCTCATAGTTTGTGGGTTCGAGTCCCATGTCGAGTCCCATGGGTGGCTCAGTCTATTAAGCGTAATGATCTCATAGTTTGTGGGTTCGAGTCCCACATCGGGCTCTGTGCTGACAGCTCAGAGCCTGGAGCCTGCTTCTGATTCTGTGTGTGTCTCTCTCTCTGCTGCTCCCCCCCCTCATGCTCTGTCTCCCTCTGTCTCTCAAAAATAAATAAACGTTAAAAAAAAATTTTTTAAAGAAAAACTCTAGTCTTATCCAAGTTAAAATGATGGTCTCCTTCTCTGCGCTTGGAAGATCCTATTCCTTTGATTTCTGGCTTCCGTTGCTGGTGATGAATGGGCAACTCGTAGTCTAATTATTGTTCCTTGGTCGCTCATTCGTCTTATCTTCAGCAGCATTTCATTCTTGGTGTTCTGAACATTCTATGATTTGTCTACATGTGGCTTTCTTTTTGTTTTTCCTGTCTACCATACCTTGCACCTTCTCTGTGGACTGAAAGTTTTTCTTATTTGGAAAATGCTCGTCTCTTCAAATATTGCTTTCTTCCATTCTCTAGATCTGTCCCTCTGGGATTCCAATTAATCACATGTAAACCTTCTAATTGTGTTGTCATGTCTCTTACCCCCTTTAACATATATTCCCCATCCTTATCTGTCTGCGCTGAATTCTGAGTGATTTATTCAGAACTCTCTCGCATGTTACTAAATCACCATTTTGCTTTCTGTATTTTGGTGTCTGTTTAGCCCACGAATTGAGGTTTTAGTCAATAATTAGGTTTTTCGTATCTAAAAACTAGTTTTCTAATGAGTCTCATCCTTTCGATTTTGTGTTTCCCAAAGTCCTCACTAATTTTTATGCTTTGCTCATTCTTTTTTTTTTTTTAATTTTTTTAAATTTTTTAATGTTTATTTTTTTAAGACAGAGAGAGAGAGAGCATGAGTGGGGGAAGGGCAGAGAGAGGGAGACACAGAATCCGAAGCAGGCTCCAGGCTCTGGGCCGTCAGCACAGAGCCCGACGCGGGGCTTGAACTCATGAACTGTAAGATCATGACCTGAGCCGAAGTCGGACGCTCAACCGACTGAGCCACCCAGGTGCCCCTGCTTTGCTCATTCTAAAATCTTAAAGTTTGGAACGTGTCTCTTCTTGTTTCTGCTGACGCTCACTCGTAGTGATTTCATTCCACGTGTTTATCATTCATTAACATGGTTGTGAAGTTATTGAATCTTAGTCCGTGGGAATCCAACGTGGATTTGTGTTTGCTTCTGCTAAGAACCGGGGGCACCATCGCCCTGAGACCACTTTATTGACTCGGTTCGGAGTCTCGAGCTCATACAGAAGTGTCAGGTTCAGCCACTTGCCCCAAAACTACTCTCCCATCGACTGTGGTGCTGAGACAGCATTTATTTGCCGCTTACTGCCGCATTCTTTGGTTTCAACTAACTTTTTCAGGGTGGAGGAGTCTGGCACATTCATTACAGTTCAGCAAATATTCACTTCCTCACCTCCAGGAGGAAAAAATGTTCCTGCCTCAGCGATCACCCTTGACCATGTAACTTACTCTGTTCAATGGCATAGGAGGAGAAGGCACAGGCGGCCAATTTGAAACAAAAAGGCTTTGCTCGTTTTGCCACGTCTACTGTGCTCCCCCCCTCCACCAGGGAGAACGTTACATCCCAGCTGAGAGTCGCTCCTAAGCCTGGGTCTCAAAATGATACGAAACAGGCCTAAACCTTCACCTCAGCCTAGAGCAGGGTCCCCCAACTTAGCTGCCCATATGCTGCTGTATGAATTAGAGATCGATATTATTGTAGCCACTGCGGTTTTGAGATTTTTGCTGTACACCATTATTGCAACCTAAGCTAATGCAGGGAACATTTGGGGACTAAATAACTGCAAGCCTCACGATACATTTAAAAAATCAAGATAATGGGGCGCCTGGGTGGCTCAGTCGGTTAAGCTTCTGACTTTGGCTTAAGTATTGATCTCATGGTTCGTGGGTTCCAGCCCTGTGCCAGGCTCCATGTTGACAGTGCAGAGCCTATTTGGGATTGTCTCGCTCTCGCTCTTTCTCTCTCTCTCTGCCCCTCCCCGACTTGTGCTTTCTCTCCCTCTCAAAATAAATAAACTTGAAAAAAAAATCAAGACGGTGTATAGCAGGGAGCCCCTTCCGAGCGGCTAGACCACGGTCACGCCCGGCTGAGAAAGATGTTGACCTTCTTTACAAACGAAGCACTTGAAATGTAATAGAGTTGTTTTTCTGCCCCAAAAGAGGCAAAATTTGTTGTTTTAGATAATGCTTTTATGGCCTTATTCATGCCTGTTAACTTAGTCAATTCTAAGATCAAAGACCAAGCTCTGATTTCCTAGAAACTGGGTGTATTACTTTCCAATGGCCACTGTAACAAATTATTATACGCTTATTGTTTTAAAACAACAGAAGTCTGTTCTCTCACAGTTCCGGAAGCCAGAAGGCTGAAATCAGTATCAGCGGGCTGAAACCAAGGCTCCCGAGGCTGGAGGGGAGAATCTTCTGCCTTCCTCAGCTCATGGCTTCCCCCCCACCGTCTTCAAATCCTTCTTTCTCTTTGTTGAAGCCATCATACCTCCTCTTGCTTCTACCTGTAGTCAAGGCTTTCCCTTGCCTCCCTCTTATAAGGACCTTTGTGATTACATTTAGGGCCACCTGGATAAACCAGGAAAATCCCTTCACCGGAAATCCTTACTCACACCTGCGAAGCCTCTTCCCGAATAAGGTTAACATTCACAGATTCTGGAGATTAGGACCTAGATGTTTTGCCTTTTTTTTTTTTTTTTTTTGAGTTGATTTATTTATTTTTGAGAGAGAGAAAAAGCGGGGGATGGGCAGAGAGAGAGGGAAAGAGAGAAAATCCCAAGCAGGCTCCACACTGTCAGTGCCGAGGCTAGTGCTAGACTCAAACCCACAGACTGTGAGGTGGTGGCCTGAGCTGAAATCAAGAGTTGGACACTCAACCCACTGAGCCACCCAGGCACCCTGGACCTTAATATTTTTGGAGGTAGTTATTCAGCCGACCGCAAAAAGTGCGGTGATAAATTTCAGCCTAAACTTTTCCAGATGACACAAATGCTCAATTATTTGATCTGATTTTTTGGTAGAATGAGGAATGATTTTTTTTCCTCCTTACGTTGCATTTTCATTTGCCAGAAGCAAAATAAAATTATGCCCTTCAGCTCTGTGGTAGACCATCTAAAAGAGCGGCTGAAATTAACAATTTTAACAAGTTCATTGATTGTGTTTTTAAAAAATGTATCTGAGTGGCCTGAAAAAATCTCTACTTAATTTAAAAGGTGAAATGTGTCTTTTCTTTAGAACTCCTTTACCCCACTAATAACATTTGAAAAGATTGCTTCTAAAACGCATTCTTTACATTTATTATTTTATGAAAAACAGGAAGATTGAGGCAAACTCATTGAACACCGGTGCCATAGATTTCCCTAACGATGTTGAAACAGCTTTCCGCTGTGTGCTGGAGAAAGGATGAATTGGAGGAGTGGCATTGGGATTATTTCTAGAAGGATCTAGTTCCCAAAGGACTGGAAAAGAGAAAGACAATTTCCCAGTCTAGAAATCTTGAGTTACCCGTGTTTTCATACTTCATGAATTAGGGCTTGAGATAAACCAAACCACCTCGCACAGCTATTCGCAGGGAGCAAACATCTTACGTTTTTCTCTACAGATTTTTTCCATCTCTCGCCTCCAAACACAACCCCCATGGTGCTCCCTGCCGTCACTCCCCCCACGTCTCCTCCTACCTCTTTCCAGTGTTGTGTGCTGTTCTTTCAGCATCTCTAGTCAGGTCATAATCTGATCCTAAACAGGGATGACTCCACCCACTCTAGGTTTGGCCCACCAGCGTCTCCAGAACCTAACCTCAGGGTCTGTGTCCCTGTCTTATCAAGTTGATGCTACCGACCCTGGTGAGAAACTGCTCTCTGCCTTTCCAAGGAGGGCAAGACTTGAGAGAACAGGATTAAAATCCCGGGGGGGAAAAAAGCCAAAGGTTTGACAACATACTCTGTTGGCAGTTTGTGGAGACACGAAATTTTCACACGTTGCTGGTGAGCGTACGAAATAATCCCGGTGGAAGAGAATTGGTCCATGTCTCGCAAACATTACACCGGTACAGTAATCCCACTTCTAAGGCTAACAGCGTTGGGGAAAAAATACAAAGTGTTGTGCATTTGAAATACTGAAAGATTGGAAAATAACCCCATCTCTGTTGACGCCCGTCCATAGACATGTGGTTGAATCAATTATGGATACATCCACACGATGCAGTGCTATGTGATTGTAGAAATAAACAGGGATGCCCTCCGCCCACTGATGTGGAGTGATCTCAAGGTTATGCTGTTTAACTAAAAGGGAAAAAACGAAGTGCAGAACCATGTTTCTCCTGCGCTACTATTTGTATGCAAACAGGAAGTCATGTCTGAGTCCAGAAGCACAGATAATGTCATCAAAGCTCTGACGCTTGGCTCTTCACTCTGCAGTCTGGTTCTTTCAAATGACAAGATGGCTTGCAGCCCCAGCTAATCAGTCACAGGCTTTCCCCTCTACAAGAAGGGGACAGAGCCGTGACAGCCCCGCCAGGACCGTATGACAGGAGGGTGGGGAAGATCTCGAAATGAAATGGGACCACTGAACCCACGAGGACGAGAGAGGCCCACTCCAGGCTGAGACCTCCAAGACAATGGGAAGAGACCGTCTCAAAGTTTGTCCGCATCTCAAAATTCTGTGAAATCGCTGAGCCTCCATCTCTGGGGAGGCTCAGCTGGAAACAGCTGGAAACATTTCTTAAAATTTCATATCCAAGAATTCATAGCAGTTTATTGAATTCATTTTGGGGTTGCATCATAGTTTGCTTCTGGTTTCTCCCCTTCATCTACTGGATTTTTCTGGGAATCTGAAGCCTAGTGCCTGGAAACAAAGCGGGAATGGAGAAAGTGAATTCTGCACGGCGAAGGGAGAGTCAAAACAGGAGCTTGTATGAGGACAAAACAGCTTTCGGTGTTAAGTTTCGCTCTGAGAGCTCTCCCTTCGCTTCCTGGCATGGATGCCGCTGGGATTCTCCGGGGCCGGCTGTAAAGGAGAGCTGTAAGGAAGGGGCAGGCGTTGCTTATTGGAAGAAGGCTAATGACCTCAGAAGCACTTCAGGACAAGCAGAGAGCTTTCGGCGAGACTTATAACATAGGCCGCTGGCCCAGTCTTAGCATTTACAGAGATGGGCAAAGCTTCCAAGAGAAAGCAAAATTTCCGGGCAGGCAAAGGTTGTGACGGCTAAGACGCTCATCATCTGGAGTGTCCCCACCTGTTTCAGTAGGAAGCGCATTCTTGCAAACTACTTTTGTAGACTTGTGCAAAAACAGTTTCTCTTCCTTTCTTTCCCTTTCTCCTAAAACCAGACATCTTTGCATCACGTGTCGAGAAATCTTCCGCTTCCCATGGTTGAAACTGAATCTGGGGCAATGACCTTGTTACCTTTTGAGAAATAATTCCAGTAAGCCCTGCGAGCTAATGGCCACTCACTCTGCATGGTCCCCAGGATTTGCTCAGCGGAGCCTCAACTCCGATTTATATGAAACAAACCAAACCCCTACTCCCCTATGACAGAATTTCTTGCAATCACATAAATTCAGGTTCTTTTTAAAAAGTCAGAGGGGCGCCTGGGTGGCTCAGTCAGTTAGGCGTGTGACTTCGACTCAGGTCATGATCTCACAGTTCGTGAATATAAGGCCTGCAGCGGGCTCTGTGCTGACAGCTCGGAGCCTGGATCCTGCTTCAGATTCTGTCTCCCTCTCCGTCTGCCCCTCCCCAGCTCGTGCTCTGTCGCTCTCTCTCTTTTCTCGACAATGAACATAAAAAAATTAGTAAGTCAGAAATCTGCGATTTTTTGACCGCGATTGCTCTATGTTAAAACTAAGGCACGTTAAAAAGACATTCCATTCCAATTTTTAGTTTACCATTCAAGTTCAATACTGTAAATGACTTCTTTGAGGCCTGTGTCATTGTGCCTCTCCTTCATCTTGTTGCCGTGTCCACGGGTCCCTCCAACCACACACCTGTACCAAGTGAAGACTTTGGTGCCCAATTCACCATTATTTTGTCCACCTCAACACTTGGGCTGTGACCTGCCAAGGATGTGGAGATGGCCCGTCCACGCTCCTGGCTTCCCTAGTCCTTGAACTCCCTGTTTTGAATGGCCTTCTCCTCCACGTCCTAGATATGTCAACGCTCCACACTGCTCCACCCCAAAAACTCAGTGATTCAAACACCCTCTCGTCATAGGCTCCTCCCATCCCAACCGAGGCTCTCTCCTGTTCTTTCGCACCATTATGATCATTATCCCCTCCACCACCGCGGGCTAGCTCTGAAACTCTCGGGCTTCATTCACCACCTTCCTGGTCTCGCTGAGTTTCTAATCTCTCATGTCCATCTCTTTCTCTCAGTTGCTCCCAAACTGTGACTCCCTCTTTCCTCTGCTGTTTTTGCTTTATCCCAGCCTGAACCTGGGTAGCCAAAATCTTTGGAGAAAATAAAGGAGCTCTCGAGTTACACCCCCCCCCCCCGCTGTGAATTCCCAGGGGCCAACCTCAACTATGCTCCCCTATCGGTAACCTCCTTTCTACGCCTCCTCCCCCTCAGTGGATGGCTTTGCTTCCTGGTTCTAGAAAGGGTTCTAGGAGAAATCAGAAACCACCAAACAGGCTCCTCACTGTCACACCTGCAAACATCTCCTCATCCACAGCTGGGTGCTACTGCTGTTTCCTTCCTTCTGTTATGGACCAGTCATCCCGACACATCCTAGAATCCCTCGCTCGCAGTTATCTCCTCTTTTGCCCACTGGATCCTTTTCATCAGCATTTAAATTTTCTTCCAACCTAAAAAAAAAAACACAACAACCAGCCAACAAACAAAAAGACAAAGCTTTCTCTGGACTTCACATCCCTTTCCAATTACTAGCTTATCTCGATTTTTCCCTTCACGGTCCAAAGTCTACACCTGCTGTCTACGCTCCCTCACAACCATTTATTTCCGGACTCCTCCAGTCCGATTCTCATTCATTTCAACAGAGACATGCCAGTGGATACTCTTCGGTCTTTTTTACTTGTGCTCTCCAGGGCCTCCGCACAAAGTTCTTTCCTCTGGCAGCTTCCTGGGCTCATTGACACACACTCACCTGGTTTCCCTTCCATTTTTCTGGCTTCTCCTATTCCGTTTCCATCACGTGCTCTTTCTCTCCTAGCCAGGGAGCTCCCAAGGGACCCCTCTCTGGGCCCGCTTCTCTCCTTACCCTTTACGACATCCCCTGTGATCTTGTTTGCTCCTCTGCTTTCAACTACTCTTTTTTCACCCAAGACTCTGAAATACACATTTCTGTCCCAGGCATTCTGTCCAACTTCCAAACTTGGGTGTTTCCTTGGGGAAAAAAAAACTGCAAATTTTGGGCGCTGGGCTGGCTCAGTCAGTGGAGCGGGCGACTCATGATCTCAGGGTTCTGAGTTCAAGCCCCACACTGGGTGTAGAGATTACTTAAAAAAATAAAATCTTAGAAAAAACAAAACAAAAAACCAAATCCCTGAATGTATGTATATAATCTAACCGACCACATAACTACTCAAGGATGTCTCAAATTTTAGGATGACCCCATCGAAACTACTCTCTCTCCACCACCTCCTATCCCCCAAATACACTCCAGACAGAACAGGTGGTGTGCTCAGAGACCCGGAAGTCTGAGCGTGGTATCTAGGAGCCGTTAGTGATTCAGCGAGGGCATACATGCTGGGAAATGATACAAGAAACAGAAGGAAAAGATCTTAACTACTTAAACGTAAGCCAACCCTTTCCCTGCCTCAGAGAGAGACTGTGCCAATAAATTAGATAGTATTTCTGAAGGCCAAACTGTATTTATAAATTCCTAATACCCAGTAGACTTCAGGGTCTTTTTATTATAATACGCCTCCAACCGCATTTCCCTACATGATAACTACATTGTGTAATCGCTTGATATGGACGTCTTTTTATGTCTGACTAACCCTTGAAAATGGTAATTCTGCAGAAAAACGAAGGGTCAGATTAAAATGAAGGAAACCCATAAAATCATGAACGCGTGAGAGACAAGATGAGTCTGTTCATTAAATTCCAGAACCCCCAAGAGAACACTCCCAGAGGACACCCGTTGAAGCTTAAAATGAGCCATTTTATATGAGACGCCATGGACGGTGAGCTTCTGAAACTTCGCCCCAGAAGTGACACAAGCCTCAGAACGAAGATAAACTCAAGAAAATGTTTAGTCGGGGGAGTGGACAACAGACTTAGAGGGGGGCTTGCATCACTTATCGTCACGGCAAACACTTACTGAGTAACACAACCTGTTGGGGTCTTCGCCAGGGCCCTTTAACGTTTTGAAGTTCACGCCATGAGGGCAACTGCAGGGTCCCATGGCAGAGCCCTCATGTACCATTCTTAGAGCACTGGCTTGGGAGTCAGCAGTCTGACCTAGAACGATGACCTCTTTGTTCTTGCCCTCCAGCTCCAGCATTCTAAAGGGCGTCGTAGGAGTGATTTATCATGCTACGAGTGCTCCTAGTTTAGACAAGCCATTCCTGTCTCTCTCTTAAAAAATAAACACGATCCGGGGCACCTGGGTGGTTCAGTTGGTTGGGCGGCCGACTTCGGCTCGGGTCATGATCTCGTGGTCTGTGGGTTCGAGCCCCATGTCGGGCTCTGTGCTGAGAGCTCAGAGCCTGGAGCCCGCTTTGGATTCTGTGTCTCCCTCTCTCTCTGCCCTTCTCCTGCTCACACTCTGTCTCTATGTCTCAAAAATAAATAAACATTAAAAATTTTAAAATAAAAAATAAAAAAAAATAAACACGATCCTTTTCCTATTTTGCTCTAAGCCCGGCTCTGTGTACACAGATCCCGTGTGCTGCAGATCGGCGCGCCTTTCCACACCTTCTTTTCTCACACGAATAAGTATGAAGACACAGGCAGCAGCCTGATGCGTATTTTCTATGTTCACAGTCTCAAAAGCCAACTATGCATTTCCCACGCTGACCCCCTCCTAGGCGTTGCCCAGTTCCGGAGGGGTTGTGAGAAATCTCAAAACAAAATTCATCTCCTGTTTAATCTAGTTTTGTGAAAAGATGCGCACCAAATAGAGCTCAGGAGCCGGGAGGGATCCCGCATCAGAATGAATGAAAACAACGCGTAGGAATCACGGATCCAGGCATGAAGTAAGATAGCCCTTCTGTCCCCCTCTTGTTATTCATTCATCATATAAAACATTCCTGCTCAGAATTGAATTTTATGATTCCTCTGTACCCACTGTGTTTCGACAGCACAGGGCAAGCCAGGAGAATGTTTTCGCAGTGGCTATAATATCATACAGCGGTGAGTTCCCCCAGGAATGAAATGAATGGCTATTATCAGTTAACGAAATCATTTGATTAAAAAGCAAGCAATGGCCTGAACTGCCCGCAAAATATTATCAATCCCCAATGTTTGGGGAAAGCAGTCTCTAAGAGATATCACGCCATTTCCAGTAAACAGAATCTTCATACTTATTAGCCAATTAAAATAAAATAGGACTTCTGCATGGAAAACAGTAATGGATTTAGTGTATTTGGTTTGGAAGGACGTAGAGATCTAAGCCAGTGAGCAGAAGAAACCATGGTTAGAGAACATAGCCGAGCCTCTGGAAGAATCCTTTTATTCTCTTCTTCTGAGAAAATGCACTCGGGAAAGCTTTGTGAGGTAGCCCGTTTCAAACCTCGCTTCCATCATAAAAGACTTTGCTGGACTTCAGTTAATCTGGTTGTTTATGACCTGTTTAGATGCCGGCAATTGAAGGACATGGAGAACTGAGATATTTCCATGGCAACGATTTTTATGAAGGGAAGAAAATGCCAGAATTCTTTCTGATGACCAGACTGTTCTGAAATAAGTAATTGATCAGTAAAGTTATTCAAGAGTTGTTTTTCTTTCACCCGAATAATGCTTCAATGATTAGTTAAAATTGAAGATTGCAGGCCCCTGACCCCTAATTAAATATGTCACTCTATCTCCCATCCTCCCAGCAGGAAAACAGAGGGCCTGGTAGTCATGTCATACAGGGGTAGTTTTAAGATTTATTAGCTCGTGATTGTAAAGTGTGTTTTGAGGTAGTAAAACAAAAAATACTACAAAATTTTATAATGTCATATCACGGCTTTGTAAAAAATCAAAATCAAAATCTAATGTCCTTTGCTCCCATTGGGTCTATAATTTATGGACTCTAGCTCTTATTTCTAAATTTTTTTTATTTCAGTAGCTACAAGCTCATTTTCAAGTTATTTTATCAGTATCGCCTGAATCCTAGTTTAAGACACACACACACACACACACGCACACCCAGTCAGCTACAAAGACACAACATACAAATTTCCTGAGCCTTCCAGATAGAGATAGAGAGCGCCAGAATCCCTGCTCGGATCCCATTTCTTGCTTCTACTCCCATTTTTCAAAGATTTAGAGAATGGAGCCGTATTTGCAACTCTGAATTCTTCAGCACGGTTCCTAAATTTGACTTCCAGATTATTTAAATATTCAAATAAGGAGGAAGACATCAGATAACATACTTAAATTATTAATTTTCTAACAGCGAGAAATCAATATAAATACAATTCATAAACTATACGAAACACAATATTACCATTTATATTGGCAGTTCAGAAGGTACGCTCAAGGGCTATAAGTAATATTAATTATCTTTACTTTCTACTATGGACTATTAGATAGTAAGATGCATAGTAAAAGGAAGTTCACCTTAGTTGGGGTTTTTTGGTAAATTTCAGTACCAAATACAAAAATCTATACATGGTTAATTTAATGAGTGCTTTTCGTATAAAATACAGTAATTAATGGGTGAAGATGGTCAAAAGGCACAAAACTCCAGTCATAAAACAAGTAAGTCATGGCGACGTAATGTACAACATAGTGATTACAGTCAATAATACCGTATTGTGTATTTAAAAATAACTAAAAGAGTAGATCTTTTTTTAAACATAATTTATCGTCAGGTTGGCTAACATACAGTGTGTATAGTGTGCTCTCGGTTTCGGGGGTAGCTTCCCATGATCCTTCATCACTTACACACACCCAGGGCTCATCCCAACAAGTACCCTCCTCAGTGCCCATCACCCTTTGCCCTGCCCTCGCATCAACCCTCATTTTGTTCTCTGTATTTAAGAGTTTCTTATGGTTTGCCTCCCTCCCACTCTGTTTGTAACTATTTTTCTCCCTTGCCTTCCCCCACGGTCTTCTGTTAAGTTTCTCCAGTTCCACATTGAGTGAAAACATATAGTAACTGTCTTTCTCTAACTTACTTCACTCAGCATAATACCGTCCAGTTCCATCCACGTTGCTGCAAATGGCAGGATTTCTTCCTTTTTCGTTGCCAAGTGGTATTCCATTGTATATACAAACCACATCTTCTTTATCCATTCATCAGTTGACGAACATTTAGGCTCTTTCCTTAATAAAAGCGGAGATCTTAAAAGTTCTCATCATGAGAAAAAAAATTGTAACTATGTGAGGAAATGTATGTTAACTAGACTTGTGCGGTGATGGTTTCATGATATGCACAAAGAGCAAATCGTGTCATACACCTGAAACTAATATAATGTTATATTATATCTCGATTATTTCTCAATAAAAAATAATAGTAGCAACGATCATCCTATATAGTAGATAGTATTTTACATGTAAGGAAACCGAGTCCCAGAGAAATTAAGGAAATAGGTCAAGGTCGCATAGGATTAGAACCTAGGCACACCTGACTCAATACCACCTTGCTATAGGCCTCGAGGTGTCTGTCTCCATGTGCGCAGTAGAGTGACTGCCTCCAGTGACGCACAGCTTCCCCAGCAATTCACTGAGCTTATAGCCCCAGGCAGTGCCTGCCCTTGAAAAGTCCACATTGGAGGCTGGGTAGCACACTGTAAGCTCCCATGAATAGCATCTCAATGTTGACCGATCTCCAACTCCCCAAGACTGGGTTTATCTACTCAGGATATGACTCATTTTCCTTTAGGTTCCTAGACAGGCTGATTCTCCTCTAACTGATGGTGATTGTCACCCAGACCTATAACCCCCGATGACTCCCCCACCCAAGGTCCTGCACTGAGTGCCCACAGCAGCGGAATGTTCCAGCCCCTTTTTACAATCCCAGCCCTCATGGGGCACCTCACAGTCTCGACCTCGACACAGCCCCACTCTTGCTCAGGTACCAGAGACCCCCAGTTTGCCCCAAACCTCAGGCACAGAGACTCATACACACCGTCCCCAAGTTCAGCCCTCCTCAGAGATGAGCCAGGCAGACAGAGAGGTGTAGCAGTGCCCAAGACTGTATGTATCAGAGCTCGAGAAAAAGCGCCGCCCACAGCCAGGGCAGGGAGAAATGAATGAAATGTGGAAAGTTGAGGAGAAGCCACAATGGAAAACAGGAAGCTGACGGTGGCCGAGCAAACCCCTAAGGCATTGTCCATCACGGCTCTTTGAACTGGGGCAGAGATAAGTCTCCGTGTGAAGGAACAAACCGTTCCTGCACCAAGACGAGGCCGTTCATGAACTTGCATGTCTGACACTTTTAAAAAGTAATATCATGGAAGCTGAGAGAGAACCGGGGAGAGGGGGACTCTGGACCCCAACTTAGTCACAAATATTTCGGTTCTTTAAAGAGCTCCTGTATTTTTGAAACTTTAAAAAAATGAATCCCATGCTTGAGGACTAAGATAAGCATACTTTGGGAAAAATGAGACAAACCATTTAAAAACCTTCACTCACTCATACAATACGGGAGGTGTGGTCCCCATAGGCACACAGGGACACGCAGCCTCCAAATGAGGGAGTAGGTATAGTGCAGAGGCCAGGCGTGGCGGCCGTGTGACCTTGGTCACCTCATCCCACTTACTGTATGAAATGTTCGTTTAGTGCGTGGTCCGAGGGAGCGCAAGAAACACAAAGATGGCTGAGATCACCTTCTGTTCTTCTCTGATTCCTTGTGTACTCACTTCATGTGAGGTCCTTCTCCAGTCTAAAATTTTGTGATCTAAACGTCCTTTACTGAGGATCAAGGAAAAGTTAAGGAGTGTTCTCCTCAAAGGTATTTATCGCATCCCGATACCGAGCAGTGATGAATCTATCTAAAACTTGAATAAACCTGTCAATAATCCGGCACTCGGTTTTCCTGTCTGTAAATTGGGGATCATAACATCTGTCGTCCCATCCGCTGGGGAAACCCTTGTCAAGCCTGAGTGCTATTAGGATTTTCTCCACAGAGAAGAGAGACTTAGGTCAGCAGTGTTCAGCCTTGGCTGTGTGTTACGATAACCTGGGGAGACTTAAAAAGACCAGTATCGGGGTGCTACCTCCACTGTGCAGATTTAAGCCACTCGGGTGTGGGGCATGGGCATCAGAACATTTAAAAACTCCGGGCATGATTCTAACGTCCAGTTTAGGTGAGAAGGGCTGCTCTCAGTTGATTGGAAGGACAGTTAGTCCTCATCGGGTTTGAATATGATGGGTTCTCTATTTAAAGCCGCATTTTTAAAAAGCTATGCAAATAACCACACGCGTGCTTCTTCTTACCTTCAGCTGTGATTGGCATGACCGCCACCTTGAGCTGGCTGACGCCGGACAGAGGGACCTTCCTCCAGCAGGGAG
Organism: Paguma larvata; assembly: GCA_030068075.1. Classification (NCBI taxonomy): domain Eukaryota; kingdom Metazoa; phylum Chordata; class Mammalia; order Carnivora; family Viverridae; genus Paguma; species Paguma larvata. Next base: position 16,944,124 of record CM057835.1, read on the forward strand.
TGGACGTGTCGCCGTTCGTTTGTGGGTTGTTTATTTTTTTTCTGGCTTTGTTGCAGGGTGTTTCAACTCAAAAAACCACCATCTTCCAGCCTTGATGCAGGAGAGGATTACTGTTTTATATTATTTCTCCTTTGTCCTTTAGACCATGAGGTCTGAAATACACCTGAGGACCGAACTCACTTCACAACATCCCCACGTCTGGCAGATAGGATACAGAAACCTGAGTGGGAGCTGGCAGTGCATCCCTGACGGCGACACCTGAAATGATAATGAATAAAGTCCACACAAAAGAAAATCAACTACGGCCTAGACCTGTGAGTTTCTAAGACCTGTCTGAAGGCCAACACACAGAAAAACCATGGCACTTTCAGCTTGCACTCAACGTCTCTAGGATTTTATTCCCCAAAGGCCCGGGAGGCTCATATTCCCAGCTTCAGAAATGGCTTCCCTTCTTCCGGGTCCTCAGGACGCTCCGTTATTTTGCTCTGGTGACTTTTATAAAAGTTTATAATCCATTTCACTAAGTGTAAATCAAATGGAGAAACCTGGTGGTCTCTGAGGAGGAGCCCCGAGCTCTTTCTATAAATATGTGTCCATTTTCTCTAGTTCAGCGTTAAAGTAACACCCCGGAGAATGAAAAGAATAACACCACAGGCTCGGTGAGAAACACTTTTCTGCTTTTCGTCTAAACACCGTGTCACACACATTTTCAGAGACAAGAAAAGCTAAGACATAGACACACTCTGCCTTTCTAGACGATTCCTGGTCCTTATGTTTTTAGTGTACGCTTTCTTAAAGTGGACTGTTTTCTTGAAAGACCAGACAAGAAAGGACAGTGGAAAAAATTCCAGCTGGCGATTGCCGTGCTCTTACCAAAACCTGGGCTCCGTATGGAGTGCTTACTTAACCTACTGTTAAGGGCTGTTGTTGTCAACCCCATTTTGCAGAAAAGGAAACGGAGATACAAAAAGTCAGTATCTCTGGCGCCTGGGTGGCTCAGTCGCTTAAGCATCCCACTCTTGATTTCGGCTCAGGCCACGATCTTATGGTTTGTGGAATTGAGCCCCATGTCATGTTCCACGTCGATGGCTTGGAGCCTGCTCAGGCTTCTCTCTCTCCTTCTTTCTTTGCCCTTCCTCTGCTCTCTCTCTCCAAATAAATAAACATTAAAAAAAAGAAATGAGAACGGGGGCACCTGGGTGGCTCAGTCGGTTAAGCGTCTGTCTTTGGCTCAGGTCAGGATCTCATGACTCGGTTTGTGAGCTCAGGCCCTGCATCAGGCTCCTGCTGTCAGTGCAAAGCCTGGTTCAGATCCTCTGTCCCCCACTCTGCCCCTGCCCCACTGGTGCGTGCTCTCTCCCTCTCTCTCTCTCTCTCTCTCTCTCTCTCTCTCTCTCATTCTCTCTCTCTCTCCCAAAAGTAAATAAACTTAAAAAAAAATGTTTACCTCTTCACACCTAGCCGAATACCTGAGCTACATGCTTAACCAGAGTTAGGAATTATCCATTAAGCCGTTTCCACTTAGAGACAGCTCTCATTCTGTTTGTACTCTCTTAAAAATGTGGAAATACGTACCCATTCATCCAACAAATATTGGGCGAGTGCCTAACACAGGTCATGTCATATCCTAGAAGCTATAGCTATACAGCTAAGACAGACATGGTCCCTCCTTCCTAGAGACGAGTCCAACAGATATTACATAATAGCTACAGAAACCATTCAGCTCTACTGTGACAAAAAGCCAGGAAGGAATGTTGAGCGAGAAGTGAGGACAGCTGCTGGTAACGGAGGAGGTAATGGTATCAGAGGTTGGGAAAGCAGGGGTCAACTCACACTCAGTGTTTACTCTGTGCCCGCACTGTTGTAAGCACGACACTTTTACTATTTTATGTATGTTTCCCAACTATTACTGTCTCCATTTTAGAGAGGAGTAAACTGAGCACAGACAGGTTGAGTAGCCTGTCCAAGGTCACACACTGAGATCAGACTTCCAGTGACAGTACCAGGGCCGACCAGAAGTGCTGGCTGGCCCTCCTGCAGAAAACAACTAAAAATCGCCTGGATAAAATATATAGGAAAAAAAAATTCTTGAAAGCATATAACAATGGACATTACAAAAAAGAAGTATTAAGCTAAAATCTAAGTAAAGGCAGAGACCCAGATAAATAAGTGGAACGCTAAGGATGCTTTTTCATTGACGATGTTTTTTTGGAACTTATTCAGTTGTCGAGGCCTCTTGGATAAGAAGCCACAAAAGACAAAGCCTAGAAGTCTAGTAGGACGTCTTCCGCATATTACATTGAGATCCTCACAAGCTATACCCCTAACGTCTAATGATGAACCAGAAATAACCCAACCCTCCCTCCCTCACCCCAAGGGAAGTCTTCTTGGACCTGAGTATATCAGGAGGAATTAAACCCCTGGCCCAGAAAAGCTGTGATAGAAAACAAAGTTGTTCTGTGGATTGGTGGGCCAAATTCACATCCCCTGGGTATTCCAGAAAACCTCAGGCTATGACTTCATCTTAAAGTCGTCCCAGATGGTTAGTATCTTTATGAACCGAGAAGAAGGAAATATAAATCTCAGAGAACCACGTTTTTATCCTTGGCCTCAAATAATCCCCTTGAACAATTTCTTTTTTTTTTTTAATGTTTATTTATTTTTGAGAGAAAGAGACAGAGTGTGAGCAGGGGAGGGACAGAGAGAGGGAGACACAGAATCTGAAACAGGCTCCAGGCTCTGAGCCATCAGCACAGAGCCCGACGCGGGGCTTGAACTCACAGACTTGAGATCATGACCTGAGCTGAAGTCGGCCACTCAACCGACTGAGTCACCCAGGTGCCCCCCCCTCCAAATAATTTCTTAAGGAAAATGCGTAGTTCACAGTAATGAATGAACGAATGAACACACATTCGAGTAAACTAGACCCATGAAGGAGAAGCAATAGAAAAAAATAGGCAGAACAGACCCGTGAGATTTCAAATGTTGAAATTACCCAAAAGAAATTATGTTTTTAACATACTAAGCCTATTAGGTAAGAAACTGACAAGCTTGAACATATCCTTAAGGAATCGGAAACAATAGCCACAATGACAGATTTTTTTGTTTTCTTTTTTATTGAGATATAACTGGCATATAACATTGTGTAAGTTTAAGACCTACGACATATTCATCTGATACATTAATGTTATATTATAATTGCCATTGTTGGGTTAGTTAACATTATCATGTCACATAAACATATTTCTTTGGGGTACCTGGGTGGCTCACTTGCATTAAATACTCTGCAAAGATGGAAAAGAAGATAAATTCTCTTTTCCGCCCATAATGTATTTAGGAGGGACGAGAAGAGAAGGAAAGCAGCTATGGAGGACGACAATAGTAGATCTTAGCACAAGGCAGAGTCCAGATCAAGGACTAAAATGGCTTTAATCCACCCCTATGAAATAAATAAATATGGATGTGTCCTTGCTTCTTAACAGTGTGACCTTTTGGCTGCATGTGGAGAAGAAAAGTCTGGCAATCTGACCTTTGGAGAAATGATGGAAAAACTGAACTGGTACCACTTTTCTTTGGGAAAACCCATTTTCTATACTACCTCCAGGAGCTAGGATGTGTCGGGTCAGGCAGTTAATTTCTCCTGATGTTCCAGAACACTGCAAAGACACATGGCCAAATTAGGTTCTTTTCTTTTTTTTTAAGTTTATTTTTGAGAGAAAGAGAGAGGGCAAGTGGAGAGGTGCAGAGAGAGAGGGACACTGAAAATACAGAGTGTCAGAGGAGAGCCTGACAGCAGAGAGCCTGACGCAGGGCTCGATCTCACGGGGCTGCAGCTCGTGAGGCTCCAACTCAGGAATCGTGAGATCGTGACCTACGTCAACATTGGACGTTTGACTGAGCCGCCCAGGCGCCCTAGGTTCACTTTTATCAGAGATCGCTAGCAGGACTTTCGGCAAATGTTTAACCGTAAGGTTTGCCTTTTCCCAGGAAAATAATTGCCATAACCTCTCCTTGCTGTCAGATTTGCTGATCAGAGGTCAATAGTAGCTTTGCGAATAGTTATTGATTTATGAAGTCAAGTATTCCTGGGTCCTTGCCAGGTACAGATTCCATTCCTCATCCAGATTAACTGGTATGGTGCAGTTACCACCTGGAGAAAGGAATTCTTCTAAACCCCATTGTATAATAGAACTGTAACAACACCTTGCGTGTCACTGACATCTGATTTCATTCAACACCCAGATTAATTGCTTTTCAAAGAACATGTTGACTTTGCCACCACCTCAGTCAGTATTTACTTTGGAATCAACAGCTCGAGTCAAAACTTTAAAGGTGGAGCCGAAAGCCTCCGTAGTAAAGAAACGCTTGACAGAGAAACGGAGCAACTAAGGAGGAAACCGAAAAATCACACGTTGACTCTTAATGGCACCAACTTTGCTTTGGAAACCGGAGTCCAGATTCCTGGTGAAGCCAATGCCAGCCTGACTCTCAGGATTTCTTTTTTCTTTTCTTTCTTTTTTTTTTTTTTTTGCAGAAGGAAAATTAGACACCGGCTGCCCAAGTCCATGAATTGTGCAGCAGGTACAGTTTGTGTCCTGAAATAGGAAGCGAGAGTAAAATGGGTGACTCACGTTTTTGTCACCGGCATTCACTGAGCACACCAAGCATGTGATGCATATGTCAGTCAACCGCCAGTCCTGCACAAATGGGACTGAAAAATGCTTTCTGCCAGAAGTTCGTTACAACAGCTTGTTAACCAAAGCCTCAGTTGGTACTTGAGGAAGCTGATCTTCAGGAAGGTTAGGTTAACTGCCTGACCTCCATCTGCTCTGTAACCCTTCGTGCCGCCCGGGGCTCCACTGTTAACGGGAATGCACTGTAGACCAATGCCCCTCAAACGTTACCCTCACGCAAGCCCCCTCAGGAACTTGAGAAATGAACATTTGATGCAGTAAGCGTGCAACGGGCTCGAGATTTTGCATTTCTTTTTTTTTTTAACGTTTATTTATTTTTGAGAGACATAGAGACAGAATATGAGCAGGAGAAGGGCAGAGAGAGAGGGAGATACAGAATCTGAAGCAGGCTCCAGGCTCTGAGCTGCCAGCACAGAGCCCGATACAGAGCTTGAACTCACAGACTATGAGATCATGACCTGAGCCGAAGTCGGCCGCTTAACCAACTGAAGCCACCCAGGCGCCCCGAGATTTTGCATTTCTAACAAGCTCCTGGCAGTGTCGCTGCTGTTGGCCTACGACCATACGGAGCACAAAAGGGCTGTAGATGTTATGTGCTCTACACTCCTTCGTCCAGGTCATTACTGTCATCACCTATGGTGCCCTTTTCCATCTCATCGTGTGTGGATTTTGAACTTGTCGTGGTATTATACCAAGTATCGAGTCTGCTGCAGACACGTGTGTTCTGAAATAATGCTGAAGGGTTTCATTTATTATCTCCTAGGGAGACTTCGAAGGTATCTTTAGACCAGTTTTTCTTTAACATCATTCCTGCTTACTGTTGAGACTGTTGAGTCCCACGGACTGGGACTAAGGACCAAAATCTGACAGCTAAAGGCAAAACTCTGTCATGGTGTAAATACAAAACGTTTGGGGGAAAAGTGACCAAGTCGTGTGAATATATTTTGGGTCAATGCTGAGATGTATTTTTTGAAGATACAGTAGAGAAGAAGTGTTGTGAACTTACTCTCTATTCCTGGACTCCAGTGTCCCTCTGTCCTTGTCCCTCTGCCCTTCCCATGTAGCCGTGTGAGCCTGGGCTCCAGGTCTCTTGGCCTCGAGTCCTGGATCTGTAAAAGGGATAGGTTGGAAGAGATAATCTGAAGGGCTCTTAAATTCCAAAGTTTTATGGTTGGTGACGATTGTCACTTTTCCCCTAGACTGCCCATCAAAAAATGTGATGAAATGTTTACCAAAGAAACATCTTGTCTGATCAGAGGTGTTTCAGGTGAAGTGCCTGGGTCAAAATGGAAGAGTACACATGGCGAGACTAAATTGTCCTCTGCTCATTTCTTTGTATTTTCCTCTTTTTCAGTTAAATGAAATTTTATTGAGATGCAAGAAATATAATGTAATGTTTAAAAAAAGAAAGAAAAGAATGTCTACCAAAGAAACAAAAAGCCATTTTTCCAGTTGGATAACCAGGCAGATTTTACTAAAAGGACTGGTAAGCACAAGCCAAGTTCTGGCTTCTCTAGGCTTGCTTGTTGCTATAGCAGAGGTACAGATGGGGAGAAGATAGACAGGCCGTGTGAGATTGGGCAAGTCACTTCATCTCTCGGAGTCTGGTTCCTTACCTGCAGAACGATGCGATTGCACTCACACCCATTTTGGTCCACAGATCCATACGATAAATGGAAACAGTTACAAAATTCTCGAGCCCAGTTTTCCTCTCTCCTTAGCCATCCATCTTTAGCTATGATGGAGTAAGTCTTCCAACACTTCTAGCCTTATGAATGGAGCAAGTATAAACTCCTAAAGACAAAGACATATTATTTTCCACTCTTCCCTTCATCATTCTTTGAAGATTTGGTGCAATGAATAAATGAATGAATGAATGAATGAATGAGCGATTTCTACCCTGGGACAATAGGGAACCATCGGACATACGGACGCCAGTGGTGCCCAGAACTTCATGTCTCCAGGGGACGGCACAGAAGCTGTTGCCCAAAGGGCAGCGAATGGCATTTTCAGTACCTGAGCTTTCAGTGTTCCGATTACCCTGGTTGTAAGATGAGTCAGTGAAGGGTGTTATTAGCAAAGCTACGATAGTGCTCAGGACCCTGAGAGGGAAGAAAAATTAGCAAATTCGGGATCCTCTTTAGTTTTTATTTCAATCCCTAACGCTACATTTTAATTTGAATTGGGATTTGGGTTTAATCAGAAGTGATTCCATAGAGAAAAGAAGCTGTGAAATTAGTACACATATGTGGCTGCCTCGCTTGGTTTCAAGAGAAAACTCCAATCTTGCAGGGAGGGTATGAACGTTTGGGAATTGCGGGCAGATATAATTAATAGAATCATAAATGTTAGAGCAGGAAAGATCCTCACAAATTAGTCCTACCCTTTGTCTGCTATTCTTCTCAAAGGCTAACTTGGAAGGTGGGGAAAGGAAAAGAAAATTCACTACAGAAGCGTGAGAAGGGTAGTGAATGCCCTTCATGGATTTACTCTCATGTAGGGGCCTCCAGCCATGGATCCGCATTTTTTTAGCAGCTGCCTAGGTGATTCTCAGATACTGCCAAGTTTGAGAATATAGCCTTGAGCAACTACCAGTCATTCATACATTCATGCGGATAGATGTGAATTTCTTTCCCTACTGCCAATTGTATATCATTAAGAAGATGAAGGAGAAGATGCTATAGTTAAATATGAGAGGTAGTTTTGGAATGGTGCTGGAGGGAGGTAAATTTGGAAAAAAAGGCAGCACAAATGGGAAGGCAGAATGCATTGGGGGAAACATTTCTATCAAAGCCTTGCTCAGAGTTAGCTCTGACTTACAAGTATTTGAAAAAATAGCTCAGAATCAAAACACCCTTTTAAAGATGTTTCCAAACAATGAGGAAATGGAATCACTCTTTGATCCACTTAACCAGTTCAATTCTTTAAACTTCTTCCGCTGGGGAGGAGGAGTGAGGAGGAGGCCCTTGAAGACATCTGCGAGCACAGCCAAGTGCCCCAGCTCGCGTCTCTTGACTTCTTCCTCCTACTCCTCATGGAGACAGATTCCTGAAAGGAAGAAATTTCATCAGACATCCAGCTGCCTTCTCAAAATCATACTGTGTATCTTGAGAGCAGTATTGATAGAAATCCTTTTGGGTTAGACTTTTTCAAGACCTGGCAATAATTTACACACAGGGCCCTCAGGAATTTGGGTATTTAGAGAGAATGAGCAGAGTGCCTCTCTGGGGATTAGCGCTACTCAAGGAATATAGACGACATGAAATACAGTGTCTCTCTTCTCTAAAAGTTAACGGCCTTGTCAGGGAGATGAAACAGGCAAACAGAACACAAAGCAGAAAACCGTACGAGACCCTACATACTCAGCGCCAAAGAGAATATCATTTAACAAGCTCCCATACAGCACCAACCAATTCCCACTTCAAAATTTAGCCAAAATGAAAACTCCCTCTTTGAAAGGTTTCCTCCTAGATTATGTTCATGATGTTTTCCCCACTTGGCTGTTAACATGAAGCAGTACTCCCTCATGCAACCTTATGGTAAGAAACTCAAAGATTGGAACAGAGGAAATAAGTGGATTTTGCATGGGGGAGGCACATGAATTATTGTGGCCAGCGGCAAGCAGTGGCAAGTTGTATTTCCTAAGACAGCCACATCGGCTAATACCTGTTCCCACATGCCTTTCTCATAAGGCAACAGATACTGCTTCCCCACTGAGATGTAGGGTCCATTCTCCTTCCCCCGAATCTGGGCAGGAGCTGAAGATGGCCTCCAGCTGACCATCATCCGGAAGTCAGGACTTTCATAGCACAGGAAATAAATTCTGCCAAATACCTGGACGAGCTTATGTGCATATTTCTCCCAGTCGAGTCTCCAGATGCGAGTGCAGCCCACCGACACTTTAACTGCAGCCTTGTGGGACCCTACACAGAGGACCCAGTCAAGCCACACAGACCCACAGGAACTGTAAGGCAAATGTGTGTTGTTTAAGTCACTAGGTTCGAGGTAATTTGCTATGCAGGAAACCAGTACGGCTGGTCATTCTGAAGTTGCCATGCTGGGGAGACCATACGGAATGGCCACATAGAGATAAACAGATGGCCCACCGAGCACCAGCTGCTTCAGCCCCAAGCCATTTGCATCTTCCCAACATCAGCCACGAGACTTGTAAATGAGCCTTCAGATGATTCCAGTTCCCAGGTTTTGAGTTCCCTCAAATGATGCTGAGGAGAGCAGAGGCAAGCTATCCCCATTGAGCCATGTGTAAGCTGTAGATTCATGAACAAAATTAAAATTGTTGTTGTTTAAAGCCACTAAATTTGGAGATTACTTGTTATGCAGCCGTAGTAACTGAACAGGTATAGGTGGTTTTCTAGCACCTGTTGGTACATTTCCTTGACTTTCTATATTTTTTGACAATGACTTCTTGCCTCTTGGTATTGAATACCCATCAGATCTTGCTTTCTGGCTTCTGGACCTTGGTTACCAGTCTGGCAGTCTTCCATGTGTGTCCCATACCTTGGATGCTAATCCCTCTTTGATCCAACAGAACCATTCTTAGAGCACAGGTAAGATTCAGACAGCCCACAACACTCAGTCCTAACTCTTCTACATATTTATTATAATGTATTCACCTGTTTCCTTATCTGTTAGGCCCATCAGACCGTGAACTCCTCCTGATCAGAGCTTTTGTCATTCTGGCTCTAACTCAGGATATAGGTGCTCAATCTGCTGAATGAATGTACAAATGAAAAGACCTAAGTTATTTTGCTGTGTAGAAGTTCAAGATCTGTATGATAAGATCTTTGCCCATGAAAACCTTACAATCCAGTAGTAAAATACATTGCCCAAATTATAAACGCTATGAAAGGAAAGAGAGGAGGGCTCTCTTGGTTTGGAAGGCTTCAGAAGAGAGGAAAATATTGAACTTGACATTAGGAAGTGGTTCATTGGATTTGAGTGAGAGGAAAGGAGACAGGAGGGCATTTCAAACTAGGAAAAACAGTAAGAAAATTATGTAGGGGTGAAGAAGAGGAGCAGACTGGTATTTTAAAGACCATAAAGACATGCTCTTGGCAGAAGCTCTCCTCTGGGGAGAAGTAGTAGTCATGGCCTGTTGCTTCTACTGTCTTTTCACGGCTACTGGATTTCACAAGTGCTTGTTTATTTGCTTGGTTTCAACTCCATAATCTACATCACATTGAGTATCCAGATTTTTCATCAGTGGAAACAATGAATTATTGGCTGGAATATTCATTAATCTATACATTGTTAGTGCTATACATTCATTCTGTATCAGTCCACACCGGGTGAAGCTTCAATTCATCACTAAGTATTAATTTGACATATGAAGTAAGGTCTACAAATGTAAAGCCAGAAAACTTAGATTCCTAAGCACTGAGAGCTATGAATAAAGTAGAATACCATGACCAACACCTGCCACAGCTCTTGGGATTTAAAGTTCATATAATCCTTGGTATTACAGTGTTAATAACTCTGACCTCACCAAAGCCAGATGAGGTGTAGTAAGAATAGCAAGTGTGTGTGTGTTGACGTGGAAAATCTGAGTTGCATGGTTGTTATCTGGCTGGGGCACCAGGAACGATTCACCTGAGGAGGAACATGGGATCAGAGTAGAAGGGCCCAAGTCAAGTTACATGAGACAGGGAGGTACGTCCTTACATTTAGATGGCAACTAAACAGTCAGGGTAATCTGAGTCCTGCTGCGGGACCAGCTCCAAATCGTAGGGGCTTAAAACTACAGAGAATATTGGTGGCTCAGCCTGCTTATCTGTCGTCGGTCATCTGAAGGGGTCTGTTCTGCCTTACCCTCACATAAACTTGGGAGAAGGTCCATCTTTGTGTTCCCCATATTTGTTCCATGATGGTTGAAGTGGAAAAAAAGTGAACATGGTATTGTGCACTGGCTTTAAAAGTTTTGTGCCTAGAAGTGACACGCAGCACTTCTGGTGACATTACACTAACTAAGCAAGTCAGCGACAAGAACACTGACATACCCCAGCTGGGCTTCTCATCCCCAGGACTAGTGACATTTGGCCTGGAAACTTCCTTGCCTTGGGGCTGCCTTGTGCATTGTAGGGTGTAGCCCAGAACCCAGGCAGGCTCTGTCTAAGAAGTGCCAAACGTGGTCACAGAGGGGAATGAGTGAGAGTCAGCGTTGACTCAAAGGCTAGGAGACCCCCCAGCAGTCAGCCTAAGACTTTGTCTTCTGAACTCTCCTGTTCTAAAGCGAGGTTAATAGTTGATAAACCCCAGAGCTGTCTAAGAACATTTTAGTCCCAGCTCTTACATTTGAGTCAACAACCAAGGATTACTGACTGCTAGGAAAGCCTCAAACAAGACAGAGACCAAAGCAAGCGAACAAACGAAAAGGCAACTTGGAAGAACAAAAACTATACAGATAGAAGAAAACTTATTTTTAAAAAATCTCTCAATATTCTGGGGCACCTGGGTGGCCCAGTTGGTTAAGCATCTGACTCTTAATGTTGGCTCAGGTCATGATCTCACGGTGTTTGTGAGACAGAGCCTTACATCCGGTCCTGAACTGACAGTGAAGAGCCTGCTTGGGATTCTCTCTCTCCCTCTTTCTTTGCCCCTCCCCACCTCTCTCACAATAAATAAAAATAAACATTTAAAAATCTAGCAGTATTCTTAGAGAATTAAGGAAGATATTGTAATTACAAAACAAGAACAGAATGTTATCAAAAGAGAACATTCAGAGAACAAAAATATTTGATAGAAACATGAGGGCATACGTTTGAAACTCAATGGAAGGGTTAGAAAATAGAGATGGAAGCATTTCTCAGGTAGCAGAGCAAAGAGAGCTGAGAATGGGAGGTAAAAATGTAATCACATTAGAGAATTATTACAAGATGTCTATCATCTAAATAATAGAATCTAGGAAAAGAGAACAGAGAAAACAAAGAAAAGATATCATCAGTGAAATAATTCAAGACAATTTCTCAGAGCTGAAGGACATGGATTTCCAGATTGAAAGGGCCCATCGAATGCCCAGAACAATGGTTGCAAATAGATCTACAACCAAGGCACTGATCAGGAAGTACAAAAACACTTAGGACAAAGATGAAGCCTTGAAACTTTGCAGGGGCAAAAGCAGATCACAATAAAAGCAACGCTGGAAGCTAGAGAGATGTGGAGCAATCTCTTCACAATTTTAAGGTGGAATTATTTTATAAAACTAGAATTATGTTCTCAGAAAAAGCATAAATTAAGTGTGAGGATACAATAAAGAAATTTTTGGAGTATAAGGTCTTAAAAATTACCTCCCAAGAACATTTTCACTGGAGACTACTAGTGGAATACTGTCTAATATGGGAGCTAACTTGTCATATGTGGCTGTTTAAATTTACATTCATTACAGGGATGCCTGGGTGGTTCTGTCCATTGAACTCTGACTTTGGCTCAGGTCGTGATCTTGCAGTTCGTGGGTTTAAGCCCTTCATTGGGCTGTGTGTTGACGGCTCAGAGCCTGGAACCTGCTTCAGATTCTGTGTCTCCCTCTCTCTCTGCCTCTTCCCTGCTCATGCTCTGTCTCTTTCTCTCTCCAAAATAATAAATAAACGTTAAAAAAAATTTTACATTCCTTACAGTTAAATATGATTTAAACTTTCATTTCTTAGTCACACCACTCACAATTTACATGCTCCATTGCCATCTGTGGCTGGCGACTACCATATTGCACTGTGCACACAGAGAACAGCCCCATTGCTGCAGCATTTCTGTCGGATGCTGCTACATTAGAGGACACCCCTCCCCAAATGAGTGAGTAAGCCAAGAGAGAGAAAGATGTGAGTATGTAGGAAAGAAAACATCCAGAAGATGAGCAACAGGAATTTCTAAAATACCCCTTGTTAATTGAATGCCTTGAGAGGAGATCTGTGCAATTGGAAAAATGGTTGGAGTTGATTAGCGATAAGTACACAGAAAACAAAACAAGAAAACAAACAGAGCATTATGCCCAGCAGGGTTTAATGAAACACCAGAGTCAATCGCACCTAAGCCTTCCTGATTTAAACATGATTTCTTTGGCTGCGTCATTCCAAGGCTCCTCTTTAAGATGAGTCCTCAAGTCATAGCCAGTGCGGCTTTGGGATGACCACATAGCAGGCCTTAGAGGAAGTAATCTGATTGACTGTGGGGGTGCCAGGGGCAGAAGCAGATTTAGTAGTAGGCTAATGATCCCCCCTTACTCCCACCCCAGAAAATGCACATGTCCTAATCTCCAGAATGAGTGAATATGTTACCTTAGGTGGCAAAAAGGACTTCGCAGGTGTAATTAAATTGGAAATCTTGAGTCTGGATTATTCAGACATGCGCTGGTGCAGAGGAGAGGCCGTGTGGATACACAGGGAGAAGCAGCCATCTACCAGCCAAGGGGAGAAGTTCCAGGAGACACCAGCCCTCCAACACCTCGATCTGGAACTTCCAGCCTCCAAAACTGTGAGGAAACTAATATCTGTTGTTAAAGCCACCCAGTGGGTGGCCTTTTGTTATGGCAGCCGTAGCAAATGAATACAATTTTCTTTAAGAAAACTGGCTATGTCCCTAGGCCGTAGGCTGAATGTAGAAGGCATTCTACATGAATTTGAACATCAGTCAATTGTCTATGGATGGGGGTGGTGGCGAAGTGGCTGATGAAGATTTTAAAGGTGCTAAGCCCCCTCCCCTAAGCCACCCCTTGTCCTGCCAATGACAGTCCTTGCCATTTTGTTCTTTGCAATTTGCTCTCCTTCGCCCAGAGTCATTGGCCCCATTGTTCCCAGCCCATCTTGCATGTTAACATACATGGTGCTCCAGTGTTTTTCACCCATCCTTTCTTTCTTTTTTTTTTTTTAACATTTATTTATTTTTGAGAGACATAGAGACAGAGCGTGAGCAGGGGAAGGACAGAGAGAGAGAGAGGGAGACACAGAATTTGAAGCAGGCTCCAGGCTCTGAGCTGTCAGCACATAGCCTGACTCGGTGCTTGAACTCACAGACCGTGAAATCATGACCTGAGCTGAAGTTGGCCACTTAACCAACTGAGCCGCCCAGGTGCCTCCACCTATTCTTTCTAAACCCAGGGGTGAGAGGTACGATGTCAAAGTGTCCGGATGCATGCGTGCGGCTCCCTCCCTGGCAGATGCTCTGCCTACTTACTGACACCCCTCCTTCCTGGGATTACTTGTTGCTTGCTGGGTTTCTCACTGGGTATTTGTTTTTCTGGCTTCTGCTGCCTCCTCTCCAAACAAGCCAACGCTTTTTCTCTCCAAAGCCCTTGAGTCGTGAAGAAACGAGATTTTGCGAACTAGTTCTCAAGACATTCTCTCTCTCATCTTGCACCTCTCGCAGGACAAATTCTATTTCGGTGACTTTCCTGTCCCTTCGTGTGGCTGCTTTCAATCATCACAACTACCCCATGGGCCAAACTTTGTTCTATAGCCTCTGATTTTAATTCTGCCATTTCCGGTTGTCCCATAACTCTCTATGATCCTGTTTCTCCTTGTAGGTGAGGCAAACCCATACCTCTACCCTCTGAGGGTCTCCAAAGGCACCTGGGAAGGAAGTCGATACAAGACAGAATAATAGGTTCTTACATAGACATGGGAGCCCCTAGAGGAAAACAAAGACCCCAAACATATAGTCCCATGAACTTACATACTATTAAAGAGTAGCGATTGTAGAAAAGTAACTAACATATATGGGGAAGCTATAGGAAGATAAGAGTTACTTTAACAAGGTCTATTTGTACAGATTTCTTTTGACCTTGACTCCCATCTCTGGTGATAAGAATGTTTCTTTCCTCCTGAGGAAATCTTTTCCCTGTGAGTTTCCTCTCCTGCTTCCAGGAAGAAAGAGGGAGGTTAGAATGCCTTTCCTGCACTTCTTATTTTTCAAGTGCCTTTAGCTCAGAATAACCTTTATGCCCAAGTGGCATATTTGAGGATGGTATATTTTGCTACCCTTTGCCATCATATTCTCAGTTTTGCGCTCATCACCCTTCCTGCCTGCCTCTCTCCATCCTTTCCTTCTTCTCTCCCTTCTATAAACATTGGTCTTATGCTTTGGGCAAGATGGATATTTCTGGTCAGTCACTGTTAAACCCACCCATTGACTAGGGTGGTACAACAAAACACTGGTCCCTCTGTTTCTCATGAAGTTACTAGGACAAGGACTACTGTCACAGTGGGTCCCTCACCATTTACTCTCCTTTCTCAATGCTATTATGGACTCTTTATCATCTAATCATCATTAGGAGGGTGTTTCCCCAGGAATTCAGCTATTTTTTTTTCCTGATTGACTTTCCAAGCAGGACTAGAAGAATTCTGTATCTTTTGGTGTAAATAAAGACAAGAAAGGTTGGAAACAAAAAGAAGTAGGCTCATACCATCTATGATATATTTAGCTACAGGTGACAGAAAACACTATTAACCATGGATTCAACAGTGAAGGCATCTTGTTATCTTAGTGAATGAGAAGTCTGGAGGAATACAGACCAGAGCTGGATGAGTAGTTTAGTGATAGCATCAAGAAGCCAGGCTCATCTATCCTTCTTCCTTTCTTCCTTCCCTCCCTCTCTTTCTTTCTCTCTTTAAAGTTTATTTATCTTGAGAGAGAGAGAGTGTACGCACATGAGCAGGGGAGGGGCAGAGAAAAAGAGAGAAAGAGAGAGAATCTCAAGCAGGCTCTGCACTGAGCCCTACTTGGGGTTTGATCTGCCATGACTGTGAGATCATGACCTGAACAGAAACCGAAAGTCAGTCACCCAACCAACTGAGCCCACCCAGGCGTCCCAAGAAGCTAGGCTCTTTCTGTCTTTCCTTGTCCACCATTTTCCATGTGTTGGTTTTGCATCTTTGTGCTTGAGGCCCAATGACTACAAAATGGTTGCTACAACTTCTGATGCTGCAACAGAATTCCAAAACGGGAAGCAGTAGAGGAGAGGCAGCTACTAACAAGAAAAAAACTTCTCCTCAAATGCCTCCCTATAAGGGAAAAAGTTTTGCAAAAGATTCTGTCATACATCTCCTTATAGCTCTTTGATCAGGACCAGGTCACATGACTGCCTCTAGCTGCAGGGACGGTCAGGTAAGTAGGGATCTCACTTTTCAGCTTCTCTGGAAGAAATAACTCAAGGAAGAAACAGGTTGGAATGGCTACATTTTAGCCATATGTGTTATAGCTGACCAATCAACCATACATATTTTTTAAGTTTATTTATTTATGTGTTTATTTATTTATTTTTTAACATTTATTTATTTTTGAGACATAGAGACAGAGCGTGAGCAGGAGAAGGGCAGAGAGAGAGGGAGACACAGAATCTGAAGCAGGCTCCAGGCTCTGAGCCATCAGCACAGAGCCTGACGCGGGGCTCGAACTCACAGACCACGAGATCATGACCTGAGCCGAAGTCGGTGGCTTAACCGACTGAGCCACCCAGGCGCCCCTATGTGTTTATTTTTAACTAATCTCTAACCCCAACGTAGGGCTCAAGATCAAGAATTGCACGCTACACCGACTGAGCCAGCCAAGTGTCTTGACCTTATGCCCTAACCATAACTCTTGATACTCAAAAGCTCTTAAATCACCAACATTCTAGACTTTACCTCTATTCAAAGTCCGTAAGAGATCAAAAGGTAGAAGACATAATACAACAGGAGGAATGATGTCTCTGGCATTGCCCAATTTCTCTCCTTACATATTTGCCCAAGTCCCACCTCAACATTTTGTGTCCAGAGCTACCTGGATGTGGGTGCTTTGTGCTTAGCAGTGCGAAGGCTGTTGCATATGCTCCTTGGAGCCTGGATGGCTGCAGTGGGGATCTATGATCTCCCATGCCTAGGGCCTTAATTATCAGGCAGAACCCCACTGAGCTCTGTGAATCAGTGATGTGGACATCGGCCATGTTCTGTGAGCCTGCCATTCCTGCAATCTAGACTCAGTCTCCAGTCCAAGCAGAAACGGTCTCAAGGGTTCACATCATACACACAATCAATTCAGTATTCTACTAGAGCTAGTTGAACATTTACCAGTAAAGGGAGATCACATTGATCATGACCGTTTTAGCCCCACATGGCAGTTGGAAGGAAGGCTCTAGAGGCAAAGGCGTATCCTATAAAATATCCTGCAGAATTTGAAAAGGAGGAAGATAAGAGCATAAAGCTTGAGGAGGGGTTAACAGGTATTGCCAGGATGGCACAAAGGTCATCCCGTGCTCAGGCAAGATAATAGCCTGTGTAACCTCAGACCTTTTAGGTTTCACCTGTCCAGGGTAAAAAAATAACAAAAATACTTATCATATATTTCTGAAGATGGTATTGGTGACTCACTTCGGTAGGGTGCCTTCTACTTATTTTTTTCTGTAGAAGCAGGAGATTTGTGTGGGCTGTTCAATCTCTCCCTGTGCCTTCCTTACTAGAAGATACTGTTCTTTGAGGGGATTGAACAGGGTTAGGAGCAGACTGTCTTTTCACAGAGCAGGTAAGCAGTCTGCCTCCTTCGTAATCCCTTTAAGCCCTTATATCCGTCAGTCATGCCAAACATTGCGCGAGGTCCCTGAGCCTAAAGCGCATGCTCTGCTTGTCCAGACTTGTGCTCTGTCCCTCGCCCCCTTCTCTAGAATGACCGCTCTCTGATCTGCCCTCAAGCCATGCTGCTTCTTCTCATGCCCTTCCAATCCCTGGATGAGCTTCTTCAGCCCATCTTGGTAAAATCAAATCATTTGTATACATGATTTATATGCACTTGAACTTTAAGGACTTGAACTTTAAGGGCTTCGTATTTTTTGTGAACACACATGCCTCTGTCTGAGACCATGAACCCTCCCAGGTCAGAGACTGAATCTCAATCATGATGATTATAGTGCTTGCCCCAGAGAAGGTACCCATTAGAGATTTGGTGGATGAAGAAGTAAATGTCTCTGTGCTAGAGAAATTAACCCATGTCGAAGCTTGATTACAGTGTGGTTTGATCCCAAGTTTTTTTAGTTTTTTTTTAAAGTTAAAATGGGAGTACCCTGGTATTAATGATCACTTTATCACCAAACAATGATTTTGAAAAGGAAAAACAATGTTAGAGAATTTACACTATCCAATTTCAAAAATTACTATAATTAAGACTGGATAATATTTAGGTAAAGATAGAAAAATCAATGGAATGGGGCACCTCGGTGGCTTAGTTGGTTGGCTCAGGTCATGATCTCATGGTTTGCGAGTTTGAGCCCTGCATCAGGCTCTGTACTGACAGCTCAGAGCCTGGAGCCTGCTTTGGATTCTGTGTCTCCCTCTCTCTCTGCCCCTCCCCTGATCACCACACCCTCCAAATAAATAAACAAATATTTAAAAAATCAATGGGATAGAAAGGTGCCAAAACATTTTAATGATAGTTCTTTTTAGCAAACAGCACTAGGTCAATTGCATATCTGTATGCAAAAAGAGAAAAAGAAAAGGAAATTTAAACACTTACCTCCACCATATACAAATGATTATAGACCAAATGTAAAAGTGAAAAGTACAAACCTAGAAAAAAACATAGGAGAAAGTTTTTGTGACTTGGGTTTAGGCAAAGGATTCTTAGATATAGCATTAAAGTCATGAGCCATGAAAGAAAAAAATTGGTATATTGAAGTTTATGAAATTAAAAAAATTATGCTCTGGGCACATGGGTGGCTCAGTAGGTTAAGCAACTGACACATCAGGCTCTGTGCTGACAGCAAAGAACCTGCTTGGGATTCTCTTTCTCCTTCTCTCTCTGCCTTTTTCCTGCTTGTACTCTCTCTCTCTCTCTCTCAAAAATAAATAAATAAACTTTAAAATTTTTATACTTTAAAAGATACTGTGAAGAAAATGAAGACAAGCCTGGAAGAAAATATTTGCAAATCATATATCTGATAATAGACCTGTATCCAGAATACATAAAGAACTCTTACAATTCAATAAGAAGACAAACAACCCAATTTAAAAATGGGCAACATACTTAAATAGATATTTCACCAAAGAAGACACACAAATATCTAATAAGCACATGAAAATATGTTCGACATAATTAATCATAAGACACACAAAAATCTAATAAGCACATGAAAAGATGCTCGACATAATTAATCATCGACAATAGTACATTAGAGCCACTTTGAGATGCCACGTCATATCCACTGGATTGGCTATAATAAAAAGAGACAGTACCAAGTACATAGAGAAACCAGAATCCTCGTACATTGCTGATGGAAATGAAAAATGGTACAGTCATTTCGGGAAACCATCTTGATAGCATGTTAAAAAGTCAAACATACCTATACCTAGCAAATTTACCTAAGAAATTTACCCAATAAAAATGAAAACATATGTCCACACAAAGACTTGTACATAAATGTGTACAAGTGACATTATTCACAATAGCCCCAAACTGGATCTCATTCCAAAGGTCCATCCATCAGTGAATGGATAAACATATCCATACAATAGAATATTATTAACCAGTAAAAAAGAATAAAACAATGGTGCATGCTACAACTTGGATGAATCTCAAAAACATTATGCTAAGTAAAAGAAGCTGGACATAAAAGACCAAACAATGGGTGATTGCCGACATTGGATATGAGTTGATCATTTTTGAAGCTGGTGGTGAACATACAGGGTGAACTATTCTCTGTAATTTTGTATATGCTTGAAATTTCCCCTTATAAAAAATTTTAAATGTTCCCGGTCACTGTTTTGTCAATTATGTAAATTTTAAATCTATTTCAGACATCATCGGTCATCACTCGTTGCCCTACATACTGCTTTCATGGTTATTTTCTTTCTCTCCTTCCTTGACCCAGCCTGGAACACATTCATCAACATGAAACACACAAGCATGCTAGGTGCCTTATTTTAGTTATTCTCAGCTTAGAAGTGGTTATCCTCTCTCGGGTCATTTCTCTCTCAATGCCACCTTCCCTCACCGTCTTCTCTTGTTTGTTTTTCCCAGAGAGGGTGCATGCGGCTTCTCAGTTACCATCTGGTCACACTTGGCCTGATGATAATTTCTGCTTGTTAGCGTGTATCTGGCTCAGTTGTCCATTGATACCTGGTTAGGAGCTCTACGACCTTCAACTATGTTTTTGAAAACGATTCCAGTGAGCTTCTTCTATGCTTTAGAAATTCTGTACTTAAGCTCCTTCCATTTATATAAGGACATCTACTGGGCCAGATTTTCTTTTTATATGTGCATCCTTTTGGTAAATGGGTGTTTTATGGCATTTTATGAGCATTTAGCTCCAACATATTATACATGCTTCCAGTGACAAGTGTCAGACTCTAATTCTATTGGGCAGATACAATGTTTACCCTGATGAAACACCAACAGTTCTTGCTTGCAGTAGGTGCTTTGGATGCAAATTCAATTCCTTTTTTTTTTTTTTTTTAGGTTTACTTATTCATTTGAGAGGAGAGAGAGAGCGTGCATGCACATGTGGGGGAGGGGCAGAGAGAGAGTGAGAGAGAGAATCCTAGGCAGGCTTTGCACTGTCAGTGCAGAGCCTAATGCAGGGCTCAATCCCATGAACCCACAAGATCATGACCTGAACTGCAATCAAATGTCAGACACTCAATCAACTGAGCCACCCAGGCAACTGATGGATACAAATTCTCATTTAATTTATGCTTATCACCATCTAATGGATAATAAAATGGAGGTTTGGGGGTGTTGAGTAACTTTTTCTTAAGATGGTATGGGGAGTACGTAACTGAGACAGGATGGAACCCAAACTTATTGGACACCTAAGTCTGTGGTAACAACGCAGACTAGTCTGTTTTCATTATCAGCCTTGAATGGGACCCACACCAACTCAGGGGGTTGGGAAAGAAGAGGAAGCAGAAGCCCTAAAGTTGACACCTAACCTCTCTACTACACTCTTCGGGTAGCTAGGAGGACTGAAGAAATGGCTGGGGAGTATTTTATAGGGATGGACAGCTTCAAACACCCAACTGGGGGTAGGAACACACAACTGTGGTTTGTTTGCTTTTAAATGTTTTATTTTGAGAGACAGAGAGACAGACAGAGTATTAATAGGGGAGAGGCAGAGAGAAAGGAAGACACAGAATCCAAAGCAGGCTGCAGACTCTGAGCTGTCAGCACAGAGCCCAATGCAGAGCTTGAACTCAGGAACTGTGAGATCATGACCTGAGCCAAAGTAACACGCTTAACCAGCTGAGCCACCCAGGAGACACCGTTGTGGTTTGAACTCATGTTTCCATGACTCTAAAGTGGTTCTCCTTCTGTTGTAATGTGCTGTTTCTCAAAGAGTTATCGGAACTAAGAATAGCAGAGTCAAAGCATGGAGTTACAAGACAACCTTGGCGATTCGTATTTGAAGATTTCTTGTGTGAAGGGGAGGAGATCCTGGGAGAGTCCGATGAGAGGGTCAGCCCTAGTCACAGGCAGAATCGCTGGTAGGATGACTTCAGACTTTCATCCAAAGTAATTTCCTAGATACAACCCCATGAGATTCCAGAATAAGAAGACTAGAGTCAATCCCAAAAGCCTCTAGAAGAAAAAAAAAAGCAAATTACTTAGAATGAAAGTCATGTTGATATCAGATTTTGTTCACAACATTGGATAGTAAGATGTCAGTGGAACAATCCCTTTAAAATCTTAAACCTGGAACCTAGAATTCAGTACTCAGCCAGATTATCAATTACCTGACATGTAGCCCTTCGGGGGGAAAAATATTTGTAAGTATAATAAAAGAAAATTTTCTATTGATACTTAAAATATTACCCTTCCAGTGGCACAGGTATAAGGACGTAAAACCACTGTTTATTCTTAGTGGATGGAATTTTGCTATTTTTTTTCAAGCAGTGAAGAATATTTGTATTATCCAATTCTGTATTTTTTATATTTTCATTATATGATTATAGTATTATAAAATGCCACTTACTGGCTCTTGACATATTGTAGAAATTTACATAAACCAAAGGGGATCATACTATCATAAATCTTTGTATCATACAAGCAATGTCATAGCTGGCAAAAACTGGAAAGTGGAGGGAAGGAGATTAGAGAATGGTGAGGAGATCTCACAGAATGGGGAGAGAGAGATCATGTTTACAGTTAAAAGATTAAGAAATAGAGATTTAATTCTGTTATTTAAAGTTGCTAAGTTTTGAGAGACTGATTACAAAAACAGACAATGACCAGATCATATATAAAAATAGAAATCTGGGGACTCCTAGGTGGCTCAGTTGGTTAGCATGTGACTCTTGATTTTGGCTCAGGTCACGACCTCATGGTCTTGTGGTAGGGTCCCCTCCCTAAGGAAAGGGGAAAAAAAAAAGAGAGAAAAGAAAAAAAAATAGAAAAAGACTTCCAGTAACCTGGCTATGCGCCTATGTGACAACATCCCTCATGACCTTGTAAACTCATATGACTTAATCAGACTACATGTTTGTGTGTGTTACCATATATCGGAGACAAATAAATAAAAAAATGTATTAAAAAAAAACAACTATTGGATGTTTGGGGCTCAGTTCTTCGGGTGCGAACCCAACTGAGTGGTGCCGGCAGGAATAAAGTTGCTTCCTGGAAAGAAAAGTCTCGGTGTCACAACTCTCTGTGCAAGAATCCTGCTACGATCGTGAGATTGAGCTCCAGGTCTGGCTCTGAGCAGAGCACAGAGCCTGCTTAAGATTCTCTCTTCCCCTCTCCCTCTCCCTCCCCCGTGCACGTGAGCTCTCTATCTCTCAAAATAAATTAAAAAATATATAAATAAATAAACAAATAAAATAAAAATGGAAATTTGATCCACAACCTGTAGCCCAGACAACCAATCCCTTATTTATGATAAGGAAGCCGGCCCACTGTAAGTCAGGTTTGCAGGAAGCCAGATTCCAATCTCTAGTAACAATGCAGGACGCTAAACAACTAACCTCCATAACAATCAGCCCAAAATGGCCAGGGCAATTAATAACTGAGAACTTCCATAATCTTCATCCCCTTTCAACTTTAAGACCAACTAGAGGATGCCATTGCACCCCTAACCAATTACATAAAATGCCCCACTTCTAGTTGGCCCACCTACAGTTTCCCAGACTAACAGCTCCCAAACTGGGCACATCTGAAGCCTTCTCTGTTTTCCACTTTACAGCTTTCCTTCTTCCTTTGCCTGCCTTTGGATCTCTGTCGAAATGTCAGTGATGGCGTCTGACTCCCTCGCTACAGCAAGCTCAGAATAAATCCTTTGCTTTTCTCATTTGGTTGGTCTTCATCTACTTCCACAGTTGACTTATAGAAGGACCAAAACATAAAAGTACAATAAAACTTTGGTGAAGGAGGAAAAGGAGAGAAGCGAAGTAACTTCCTCATTTTCACGATGAGAAGTCAAGAGATGCTATTTTGAGAGATACCTCAGGAAATAGGGGCATGTCATGTTACTTAGAGTTATGGGGTACTTCCTCATGATTTACAAGAGCAATAGGTCCCAAGTAGCTTTCCGCTCTCCTGTGAAGGGGCACAGGGAACGGGGAAAAAAGAGGAGGATGTTTCCTTTTCACTCAAGAGTCTTCAACATTTTAACTTTCGTTTTCATATTGATTCACTGTTTTTATAACAAAATACATTCCTGGATTGTTGCCTTTTATTTCTACTTTGCTCATGAGTGTGAGCAGGGGAAGGGTAGAGGGGGAGAGAGACAGAGAGAGAGATAGATGGGGGGACAGAGAGAAAGAGAGAGAGAGAGAGAGAGAGAGAGAGAGAGAACTCAAGCAGACTCCACATTCAGTGCCAAACCCAACTTGGGGCTTGATCCCACGACCATGAGATCATGATTTGAGCCGAAATCAAAAGTCAACGCTTAACCAGCTGAGCCACCCAGGTGCCCTTTAGCATCCTACTTTTGAAATGTAGATGCACCTAAGGAAGTCAAAGTCCATGGCACTGACCTTGGCAGGGAAGACCCAGGCAATGAGAAAGACATGAAGGGAGAGAGTGGATAGTCACAGGTGGAGACTAGGAGGGACCTGGGAAGGGGTGGGGTGTTGCCCCATGGGCGAGATGTTGGGCCACAATGGTAGGCATGCAGTCACGGTCACATAAAGGGATATCAAGACAGTCAATCATTCCTGCTCCGCACTTCTCCTGGGGATATTTGTTACCTACTCCAGTAACAGACATGCAGGGAAGGACCCACGACAGTAACTGCGATTGAAGAAGAAGGGGTGAGTCTGCAGAGACAAAGTTTAAAAAACAAAACAAACAAACCAAGATTCAATCCCAGACAGCAATGCAGGAATTGATCTGAAATTTTCAGATATGTGTTTTTTTAAGAAAAAAATGTTAATCCACTTTCACTTAACGGCCCAAGATGAAACCATCTGCTCTGCTTTATATTTTCTAAAATTGTGATTATTTAAGAGTCTTTGATTATTTCCTTTTATATCACTTGTGGGGGTGGGGTGGATGATGAATCCTTGGGTAGCGTCTGAAATGTCCCTTGCAGCCCTAACCTGATGATGGAGTTGGTGTCAAGAGCTGACTAAGGAAGAGGAAGTCACAGAAGGCTGCTGTACGGTTGAAGATGCTCCTGCCAGTTAATACTGAAGAAAGGACCCTATGTGTATATCTTTTAAATACCCCAAGTGGACGTTCGTTAAAACCCCAACCCTAAACACAGTGTAAATGGTCACCCTGACGAAAGGTCCTTGCATGCCAATGCAGCTTGCTGTTTGCACAACCTCAAAACTAAGACTTTATTTTCAGAATTGGGCACAGAGCTGTGAAGGACCAATCAATCACTTCTGGTCTGTATGACTCTCTCTCTTTTTTTTTTTTTTAATTTATTTTGGGAGAGAGAGAGAGACAGAACATGAGTGGGAAAGGGGCAGAGAGAGAGAGGAAGAAACCCAAGCAGGCTTCATTGCCATCAGCACAGAGCCTGGTGCAGGGCTTGAGCTCATGAACCGTGAGATCATGACCCGAGCTAAAAACCGGCAGTCAGACACTTAACTGACTGAGCCACCTAAGCACCCTGGGTCTGCATGACTCTTAAGCTAAGATTCATACAAATATTCATTCATCCCTGGAGCCATCGCTCATCAGAACGCACCAAAGCCCTGTGCTATGAACAACCTGCTGCCCTTTCTAGTTCTCGTGGCTCTGTTGATGCTCCGTGGCCTCTTCTCCACCCCGCTACACGAAGCCTGGCAGGACTCTACTAGGCTTGGCCTTTTGGCTCTGGGGTGCCTGCTATGGCCATTCTCAACTCCTACCAAGAGTTTATTGAAAACATAGCCCCTTTCTAAGGTGCATGATAGAAAGAGATTTGGTTTGGTTACCAACTCACTGGGCTCTTTAACAAATCCCTGAGCCTCCTTTCGCCTTGCTGGTAAAATTCCACCTCGTCCCCAAGCCTACAGAACCTTTCCCGGTATACTTTCTAATTTGCTCAGAAATCATAGGTGGCAAAGAAACATAGAATCCCAAAGGTGGAAAGAAATAGAATTGAAGTTATACAAATAACCTCTAAGGCGAAATATGGAGGTTTATATTCCTACCTCTTTGTTGTGATTTTTGGGAATCCAGTGGGGATTCGTTGACTCTGCTGCCAGTAATAATCCTTCTTTTTGATTATACTGTTGTTCTGGTTTACTATTTCCCACTCTTTTCAATGACTAGACTCTGGGGCAAATTTAACAGAATTGCCAATAGACCTAGATCGACTACCACACAGAGCCTGCTTTCTGAGAAAAGGCAAGTGGGAAAATAACGGTTAACTGAGTAATTGGGATGGGGACCGTTATCAATTCTTAGATGCTGTTGGCAATCTTTAAGGGAGCAGTTTCATTAAGTTTGTTCTTCCCCCCACCCCCCCCCCATGACAAATGTGTTTGGACTACAGACTGTATAGATCTGTCTGACTCAGGAATTGCTGTCACAATTTAAAAACCAAGATCCACCCCAGGCAAAACGAATGCCCTGTCTCTTGCCTTTTGCAAAACACAGCTCGATCTTAAATCAGAGTCTCACAATCCATGCATGACTAGCAGGACTTTTAATCATGGAAACCCAGCTTTGAATGTCATTTTCTGTTTTCTGGCTTCTGCTCTACCAAAGACACTCTGGGTGAGGGTATGAAGAGCCTTTTTTTTTTAATTTTTTTTTTACATTTATTTATTTTTGAGAGACAGAGAGAGACAGAGCACAAGACGGGGAGGCAAGGGAGACAGGAAGACACAGAATCTGAAGCAGCCTCCAGGCTCTGAGCTGTCAGCACAGAGCCCAGCTCAAGGCTCAAACTCGCAAATGGTGAGTTCATGACCTGAGCCGGTCAGATGCTCAACTGACTGAGTCACCCAGGTGCCCCAAGGGAGTGAAGAGCCTTAAGCAAGGCAGCCCACAGTCAGCCTTTCCCTCTCCAGGCTAGAAAGCAGAGATGACTCTTAAACTAAGAGAGACTAAGTCATCTCTGCATTCACCTGTCACTGACAACGCCCTGTCCAGCTCAGGTGATTGTCCTGTAAATACATCACTATGTTTCTGCGTGAGATGCTGAGGGAGCACACGGGAGGAAACGAGTCACGGAGTGCCGTAGAAAGTTCTACAAACCAGGAGGTCATGTCTGCGATCTGAGTCATGCCTGTGAGGGGAAGGTGTGGCAGGAGAATGACGAAGGATGTGAGACACACAGGGACTGTAGCAACCACTGCTGTGGGACAAGGGGAGCATGAGGGGACATGCCTGGCTGGATGCTGACCGAGCCCAGGGTCCAAGCAGAGGAAGACATTGCAACTAACCCAGGAAGCCCTGCCCCCCTGCTACCCAGGTGCAGAGGAGGGGGAACCGAGTAGTGTCTGTGTAATGGGGCTGGGGGAGGTGTTAAGAGCTAAGGGCTCAAAACCCAGCTCTGCCGCTTACTCTTTGGGGTCAAGTCACTCAAACTCTCTAAGCTTCCAAAGTCCCCCGGCAGCCGCACATACACAGAGAGACTTCTAGGTTCCGCTAGTACCACATGAGGCAACCTCCTCCCTCCCTCTGCTTTAGCCCTATTGTGCTGCTGCCTTCACTCTGATGGAGCTATGCCCAAGCTGGAGAAAGCAGGCAGCCTACAGCCACAAACGAGAAGGAGGCCAGATGCCCCACTGCCTTCCAGCTTTTTAACACATTTCTAGATATTTCTGAAGCTGCCTCCAGCTTCCTTGAGGGGGCAGGAAGAGAAAATGAGGATCTTAGTATCCGCCTTCCCCTCTACCTTGCCTGTCCCCGCTCTTCTCCCCACGTTCTCCTGGGGTGACAGGGACAGGCTTTCTCTTCTCCCCTATATATTGATGGGAACTCCCTAATCTAAAACTCTACGGTGCCAGGGGCCAGGCTCCTGGAGGTCACAAAAGAAAATATGAACCATATTTCTCAAAAAAACGTGGCTTGCGACACTATGTATTTGGGCAAAAGTCCTAGTCAGATGCCAGAACCTGAATACCACCTCTCTCTACCCTCCTATTCTAACATCCCCTGCACTGTTGGAACCCCTGCTCTCTGTCCTCCTGAGATACATGTACAGACAGGTCAGTAGGGACAAAGTCATAAACACGAACATGCACATGAGGAAAGCACCATCATGTTTCTTAAAAATAGTAATGTTATGAGCTCAGAACTTTCGCCAAGATGGTATGTGTAGGAGACACACTTGAAGTGTGCGTTGGAGAACACCACACTGCTGGGAAGAAGGAAGAATCAAGACTGAGCATTTCAGGGAGCATCAAAGCCGTCTCTGGCCTCCATCACAGTCTGACTCCGGGCAGGTGTTGGCACACATCTTCTAATCTCTCCTGCCTGCCTTGGGCGGAGGGCAAAAATGCAAGGTGAGACACCGGCCAAGTCGCTGCCCACACTTGCCCAGCTGACCTGCTTGCTCCCTCAATGTACACATTCCCTTCAGCCAAATTGCTGTCTGTATCCTTGCTGTCCCCCTCAGTTCCCTCACCATTGGTCCTCTGCGAGATTTTTTTTGACAGACTTTTAAACAGTTCACCTCGGACAATTTCAAGTTCAGGTGTTGAATATGGTATACTGAACGCCCATGTACTCATCACCAGCTTCGACAATGACCAACTCTTTGCCAGCCTTCTTTCATTTGTATCCCCCTATTCCCACTCTCCCGGCCTCCAGATTGAAGGAGACCCCAGATCCCAGCAGATCACCTCACCTCTGGAGGCTTTCTAAAATCCCCTATGGCAATTTGCCACCTCACCTAAAATGCACGAGTCTCTCACTCAACACCAAGACTACATTCATGAACAGTTATAGGTAGCTCGGAGTTTGTAACTCTAGTTGCATTCCCATGTCACGTCTCTCCAGGAATTGTGCATGAATATTCAGTAATGAGAATAGTAATCCCATAATTTATCCATTTGAACAAATACAAAAAGTCAGTGTCCCCAATGACTTTAAAAGAAATGCTTCTAAAGCATTTTGATCCTTTAAAGGATCAACGGTAGCTTCTCTTTAGTAGTTAAAATTCCTGCCCTCCTCCTTTCCCTTCTTTCCCTGCGCCATTTACCTAATTCGCTTGCTTGATGAGATATACATATTTCTGGTAAGGTTTTCTTGAAGTAGAGAGAAAGTACGTATAGCTCGAACCAGTTTTTTTGGCTCTAATTAATCGGGAAGACTGAGACGGCAGGAAAAATCAAAGGATGACTGCTTTACTTTGCAGATGGGCTTGAAGTTGCTCCTAGGAGCTGCATAGGAACAAACCTTATTACATAAAATTATAGTCTCTGCTCTTTCTAAATACCTCCTCCAGCAGAAATTGTATCATGAGAGTCGGTAATAAAAGCCCGGACTCTCCCATAATGGTAGAGGTGGCTAAAGCTTCACCCCCTCACTCAGGGGTTTGTTTGGCATAAACACTCTAGAGACCGGCTTTTTGTTGGAACACTCCAATGTTCCTAGGATGGTGAGCATACTCACTTTGTAGCAACAGGCTTCAGACCACACGCTACCCCAAAATATGGCGTCTTGATATATTAAATATATTAAGCTTAAGGAATATGAGAAATGGCAGTTCCAAGAAGCAGTGTCAGACCTTCCCCCGATGCAGATCGTAGACCCTCATGTGAGAGGCACTCTCCCTGTATATACCCAGAGAAAAGGAGCATCCTTCCCTCCAAGACCAAGAGACTCCAAGAGGAATCCAAAGGAATAGGCTTTGCTAAGTTTCTTCAATTTACTACATTGAGTTCATGCCCGTTTATCCTATCACAGTTTCCTACCGCTTGCCACTCTTCATCTAGCCTAGTATGAACACCCAGGATTAACCATTTCTTTAGGTCTTCATTTCCTCAGGAAGGCTCCAGTACCATGTGAAATTTAGATTAAATAAATGCGTAGGTTTTTCTCTCGACTCTCTTCTGTTATAGAGCCCCAGCTGAGAACCTAGAAGAGTAGAAGGAAAAGAGGTTTTTTCCCCTCCCCTCCTAAATTCCGTATGTAACCCTTGCTAGCATAAATGTAAGTGGCCCCGTATCTCTGCTATTGGCTAATGGCTGAGTAGGTGAACTGGCCTAAGTGTTTAGCATTGAAAGCTTGTAGGTTTAAGTGTTGAGTGTTGCCAACGGTTTTCCAATACGTATTTGTAGGCAAATACTTTTATTACTACTATTGCTTAGAATAAAATGTAAAGAGCTCATCCAGAAATCGCATTATATGAAATGATGACTTTACGTGTTAACACGAACCGTGTCGGAGAACTACATTTTCTCTCATTCTATAAGGCGTTCTCCTTTATTTTTTCACCTAAGCTTTTTTCCTTCAACTATTATATAAAAGACAGTTACCAAATCTTAACTCCTATTTGCATTTTGTATTGTTTCTTGGTTTTAGGACCAACTACAAATTGGGTTCCTGGTTTGTTTGGTTTTTTTTTCCTTAGAACTAGGGATTTTTGTCAATATTTAAGGTCATTGCTAGGAGAGAAAATGAAGATGATCTAGTGAAGCCCAAATCCCTAATGTTAATGGATGGAAACCTAGGGTTTCCAGAAGTTCACACTGCCAGGAAAGGGAAGACCAACTTTATAATCTGGACATTCTGACTACCATCACCTCTACTAGGCCCCCATACTCTGCTTCAAAAAAATTATTTCTGGATGATTTCAGCATGATTTTGTAGCTCAGTTGCCCTTTAGCTAACTTAAACTGAGGTTGCATGCTAAAATATATTTAGCTTGTCTATGATTCCCTTCCCTTTATGGAAATAAAATGTGAGAGAGTTAGGAGTAATTGGAACAATGGAAACTCTCAGGGGGTAGAGCCAAGTTCAAATCTCTCTGTATTCCCTGAGCATTTGCCTTTCAGGGGAGAAAGAATCTGTCCTGTATTTAACTCTGGTCCTTTGTCAGGAGGAAGGATAACATTCATCCTCCTCCTTCACTGACTGAGCCAATGCTGAACATTTGGTAAATAGTGATCAATTGCTGGGTGGTGATGGCAACAGGGGTGTTGTGTTCTAGGTTCCATTGAACGCTATGACCTAGTGATCATAGGCTCTGGCTATGATAAAGAGCTCCGGAAAGAGCATTTGGTAGAATTCTCATATTTTCTAGATAACAAACCTAAGGCTCAGTCAATGATGCAAAATGCAAGGTGTGGTCCCATAATGCAAGCAAGAGTGGAGAAGAACTTGTAGAATGTGTCGTGGAGGCACACAAAGCAAGAACAGAGTATAAGACATTTCTTACTACTCTCCAATTGCTCTCCTTATGTTAGTGTTTCTCAACTTTGTGGGTGTCTACCTCCCATGATACACAGGGTGGTCTTAGTTGATGTGGATAACTTCAATAATGTTGACTCTCGTGGTGACAAAGAAAAGTATTCCCTTTCCAATGCTCTTTCCAAATCCCTCTGATTAGTTAAGGAGAAGTGGCTCCTAACACTTGCTGATCTACTTTTCCCCTTGAGCTCAAAGTCCAAAGGCAGTAGTAGCTGACTGGAGTTTAAGAAATAACAGCGTAGCTTTAAAAAAACATATTACGATGCCTGGGTGGCTCAGTCGGTTAAACGTCGGACTCTTGATTTTGGCTCAGGTCATGATCATGATAACTGTTGGTGACAACCCTCTCTCTCCGCACCTCCCCCAGTTGTGTGTTCTCCCTCTCTTTCTCAAAATAAATAAATAAACTTTCAAAAAGTATTTATTTTTATATTATCTTCGATTTGTGGCAAACAATATTGGTTTCCTATTTATGGAAAGATTTTATTTATTTATTTATTTATTTAGATTTTATTTTTAAGTAATCTCTATACCCAGTGTGGGGCTTGAACTCACAACCCTAAGATCAAGAGTCACATGCTCTGACTAAGCCAGCCAGACACTCCGGAGATCTTCCTTATCTTTCTTGTAAAGTAAGCTAATTTAGATTTTACAAGAGAGTAACTCGCAGAAAAATGTCTAGTAAAAACAGTACACGCAGCATGAAGATGAGGCAACATTGGAAAGGTGGCAGGGGACTGACTGGAAACACTCCACTAAGTACATGAAAGTGAGTCCGAAGGGCAAAAGTAGAACTTAGTACTGATCAAGTGACAGATATCTGTGCAAGAACTGACTCCTGACTTTAAGGAGCTTAAAATACATTTGAGAAAACAAGGCATTGTATACATGAAGTATGCGTAGGAGAATAAAATTAAATCAATAAATACATCCCAAGTCCAGATGGTGAGCAGTCAGGGAAGACCAAGTCTTGCCTCTCTCTTCCATAGGAGGGAAATAACTGCTTGAATGACAGGGAAGGAAGATATTTCCTTTGAGCAGGGCATAGGGAAGATGCCAGGAAGGAGGTAGGACCTTATCCAAGCCTAGAAACATATGATTTTAAAAAATAAAACGGGAGAGGGAGAATATTCCCAGCAAACCTGCTGTTTCCAGCAGGTTTTTCAGGATTCTACACAGAAGCTTAAGATCCATATTTCATTTTTCACAATGGATTTTATTTTTTACTATTTTTTGGAAGCGTATAAGCACACATTTGCATATACTCCAATGTGATAGACACAAATTTAAACAAAATGGAGACTGCCAATGTTTTAACTGTGCCAAAAGACTGAACAATTTTGTGCTGACCTCGATCTCTTTATTATATGCTTATAAATGTAAATAATGCACCGAGGATGAAAGCGAAATAAAATTTGTCTCTAATATGCAATAACAAAATAAATTTAGTGGTTTTAAAACCTTTAAGTGTCAGGAATGAACCCTGAGATTTTTGAGTTTCTTCTTATTTATATCGTTGAACATTTCATGTTATAAGATATATTTGGAAAATATTTTTTTTGAACAGCAAAAATTTTAAGTGGTTGAGAAAGCTGTTCATTAACACTTTCAAAATTAAACAATCACTAACTAAGGATTATGAGCTATTCTTGGATACGCTCCACGCTTCAATGTTGAAATGGAAATTTCCTATAACTCTACCCTCAAGCTTATGGAAGACTTTATTTAAGTGGATCCTGAGATTGCAAGACAAGCTGTTAAACTATTACCATTTGCAAAACGTAACCGAATCAAAATCCTCTTGATACCAAATGACAATAAAAACCCCAGGAATAAAGAGTATGCTGATTCAGTTAGGAGTCATTGTTTTAAGAAACAAAACCAATACCAACTATCTCATGCAGAAAGAAGAAAAGAATATTTATTACAAACATACTGGAGGCTCAGAAAATCAACAGGTAGATGATGAAACTTATCTTGGGGAATGGTAAAAAACAATAACAACAACAACAACAACAAAGAAGGGGATTCAGGAGGGTAGGACAAGCAGAACCCCACAAGAAGTTTCACTTCACACATTGCCACTGGAGTCACCTCTTACTATCTATGCTCCCGTGATACTTGCTCAAGATTTAAACTCCCTGGGGAAAGCATCTGGGAGAGTGAGCCAAATCATGGGGTTCTCTGGGAATAAGATGGAGCTAATGGCTCCTTTCATTGGTGATAAAGTGAAAATGTCACCATCTCCCACCAACTACTTGCAACAGAGGCACCCCATGGAAGATGGGGTACCAGCAGGTGCAAGAGAGGACTGGATGCTGGACTACCCAAAATGACAATTATTCACTACAGATGGTGAGTCTGATAAAAGATTAGAATCTGTTAACTATAACTCCCAAGTTTTGTTTATTGAGCTCACTGAACTAACGGGGAGATCTCAGTCTCTGACACCCAGGCTCCATGGACAAAAAGACTGATTTCGGGGCTGGAGCGGAGCGGGCGCAAGGTGGCCAGGAACAGGGCTTCCCCGAGGTGTGTGGAATATCAGGCCAATAATTTCTGCGAGCTCTCTGTCTACATAAAATATTTGGTCAAAAAATGTATTACGGGGGCACCTGGCTGGCTCAGTCAGTAGACCACGTAAATCTTTCTCTCAGCGTCATGATCTCAAGCCCCATGTTGAGCATGGACCCTACTTAATAACAAAATAAAGTAAAATAAAATAAAATAAAATGTATTACAGAATTCATGAGACCACATAAGGTATGGTGATTTATCAATGAAGATTTAGACGAACTGGTAGAAAAGAGGTTGTTACCTTTGTGTGATTGTTCAAAGTACACATGAAGATCCTTTCTGGGATCTAGAGTCCATGTCTTTCTGTTTGCCAAAAATACTATCCTTGGATAAACTCATGTGTGTCACCACATGATAAAAGGTAACAACAGTGTTAACTGCAAGAGCTATAGCTCTTCAGAACCTGCTCTTATTGAAACACTACAGATTTTCTTGCATCTGTATCTTTCTGATACATTTGCTCATGATGCCGCGTTATCCACTGAGCAGTCTGTGAATGCTGACCTCCCGTGATTCAATCCAAGGTAGTTCTGTGCTTTGTTGATGATGTTCAGAATGCCTAAAGTGTGCAGGGAAATATAATCTATTTTTTTTGTTGTTTTGTTTTCTGGTCATGTTAAATTTCCCATTCCGAATTTTAAAGAACTTAGAATAACGTAGAATAACATGTCCTCCTGTTGTGTCATCTCTTGAACTCCTCAGGCCTTAACCACCAGGCATTCCTGGTTACACGAAGGGCTCATGGGTGGAGTGAGAAGAGCAGTACCATTTATGCAATAAATACCTATTCCCATTCTAGCGCTCGAGCACAGCGTTAAGACTCCCTTGAGGGCAAGGAATGACATAGGGTGGAAAGGCTCATTGGCATTATAGTGAAGAATTAACCTGACCCAAAGAGAGTATTGGTCTTTACCTTCAGCTTCTGGGAGGTGATCTTCTGGCCCTGGAATGTCCTACCTGTTGGGAGTCTTTGTTTGCCTGGGAGTCTTGGCTGCCAGATAATCTTACAGTGGGTTCTTTGGGCTGCAGCATACCAGTTCTGACCTTGAGGTACTAGAGACTAACATTTTAGTCCAACCTCTGGGAAGGGCTAGAGACTAAAGGTCAGTATGTGGAAAGTGTGTGATTGAACATGAACACAAACTTCAGACACTAAAGGCTCAGGTGAGCTTCCCTGGTTGGCAAGCTCCAGATGGAGTGTCACGCATCACGGCCAGGAGGAGGTCTCTTCGCAGGGAGAAAATGACCAGAGTTCTGTGTTTGGATCCCTCCTGGGCTCTTTCCTAACGTGCTTCTCCCCTTCACTGACTTCAGTTTGTATCCTTTCCTTGTGATAAACTAACCATGAATATAGTTTTCCGTGTTCAGTGTTCAGTTCACAGTTTTCAGTGAATTCTGAGTCCTTTTACCAAATTATCAAAACTGAAGGTGGTTTTGGGATCCTCCTCAAACTTGTAATTGTTGTCAGAAGTGAGAC
Organism: Paguma larvata; assembly: GCA_030068075.1. Classification (NCBI taxonomy): domain Eukaryota; kingdom Metazoa; phylum Chordata; class Mammalia; order Carnivora; family Viverridae; genus Paguma; species Paguma larvata. The sequence continues at coordinate 16,978,636 of CM057835.1, forward strand.
CTGTCTTGTGGGGGCCGTTCCCTTAGACCCTGCAGCTTGGTTAACTCTGGTTATCTCAGCAGAGATACGCAAGGCTCATATGTTGTTGATCAGAACATGGTGGGAGGGAGCTGATGCCCAGGCCCAAACACCAAGCTCAAGCTCAAGCCCAAGAGCCTGCAGTGGGCAGTACACGGCCCAGACCTCTGAACTCTTTCCGTGTCCAAGTGAATGGGAGTCACCTCAAGTCAGCATGTCAGCACCATGTTGGTGGCCCAATCTCAAGTGATCCCTTGAAGGAAATAAGGGGAGGGCAGACTGAGGTTGGGAACTTGCATCAAAGGGAAGAAATGAGAAAGGGTACTCTACCCAAGCCTCCCAGATGCTGGCCCAGAGCAGTCCTAAGACTGTGCTGGCCCAGAGCAGTCCTAAGAGCCAGTAGAGACTTAGAAAAGTTCAAAGATGGTGGTCTTAAAGCACGTGGCCTCCTGAGGCCCTGGTCTGGAACATTCCTATATGCCAGAAAGTATGAAAGTGTTCCAAACAGTTGTGAGCGTATCATGAGGACATAGGAACCAGCATGAAGAGTCTCCCAATCTGAGCACAAAAGTGATTAAGCACAGTAACAATTAATAAACCATCGAAAAAATTGGAATTCAGGAAGCTAGGTAGATAAGGAAAGAAGAAAGGAAGGAAAGAAAGAATAGAAGAAAGATGAGTGGAGAACCCTCTTTGGTTGACAAGGGCTATAGACAAAAGGGCTTAGACAAAAAAGGGCTAAATGTGGAGGGAGTGCTAGAGTTGAACACATCTTCCAAAACTCATTATTTTGTGAGCATTAAGGTAAAGACTGGAAAAGGCAGGAATCCCGAATGAATGTTAAATCTGGGGGGATGTTTTCCTGAAGAGCAGAGTATACATATAGTCTTAAGAGTGTCTCCCCAGAGAAGGTGTCATAATTACAAGGGAAGAAGGGAGAAGTTATGGTACAGTAGAAACATCAGACAACACCTGGATTGAGAGATCAAAATTAGCACCACTAAGGAGAGACAGAGGGGTGTCCATACCTCCAGGTATAATGCTCCGAGAAGGACACAGAATCATCTGTGTGGTGTTCCAGCCAAAAGTACGTAATTTCAGTCTAATTCCAAAGAGACATCGGACAAATTCCAAATGTAGAATATCCTATTTTTTAATTTTTTTTAATGTTTATTTATTCTGGAGAGAGAGAGAGACAGACAGACAGACAGCATGAGCAGGGGAAGGGCAGAGAGAGAGGGAGACAAAGAATCTGAAGCAGGCTCCAGGTTCTGAGCTGTCAGCACAGAGCCCAATTCGAGGCTCGAACCCACGAACCGCAAGTTCTTGACCTAAGCTGAAGTCAGATGCTCAACCAACTGAGCCACCCAAGTGCCCCGAATGTCCTATTTTAAAAAAAAAAAAAAAAAAGGGCAGAGGGTAACTGTACTCTTTACAATTGTTAATGGTACAAAGGGAAAGAAAGAGGAAATGTTCTAGACTGGAGGCCGCTGAGAGACAGAACAACTAAATGAAATAACTGACCCTGGACTGGCTCATGCAGTAAAGGCAGGGGGAGGGGGACGTCATAAGGGACATTATTAGGTTAACTGACAAAACCTGAGCAGGGCTAGTCGAGTATTGAATCAATGTAAATTTATTTATCAAACTGATAACTCTATTACGATTACATAATGGAATATCTCCATCCTTAGGAAACACGCACTCAAGTATTTAGGGGTAAAGTGTCATGACATGGAATTTGTCCTCAAATCCTTCAGAAAAAAATAATTGTGTGTGTGTGTGTGTGTGGAGAGAGAGTGGGGAGGGGGAGGGAGAGAGAGAGGGAGAGAGGGAGGAGATCAAATGATAGAGCTCAGAGGGCAGAAAGTTTATAATAGGTGAATCTGAGCAAAGGCTACACCAGGAGACTGTGACATTTTTATTTTTGCAACTTGTCAAAGTTTGACATTATTTCCAAATAAAAAGCCACAGTGTTTTGCATTCATCAAACCACCCTAAATCTTGTTGATCGCCTTTGTTCTCCATAAAAATTACTCATTCAGGGGCACCTGGGTGGCTCAGTGGGTTGAGCGACCGACTTCGGCTCAGGTCACGATCTCACGGTTTGTGGGCTCAAGCCCCGTGTCAGGCTCTGGGCTCTGACAGCTCAGAGCCTGAAACCTGCTTCTGATTCTGTGTCTCCTTCTCCCTCTGCCCCTACCCCATTCGTGCTCTGTCTCTCTGTGTCTCTCTCTCAAAAATAAATTAAAAAAAATTACAGACTCAGGGCGCCTGGGTGGCTCAGTCAGTTGCGCGGCCGACTTTGGCTCAGGTCATGATCTCGTGGTCTGTGAGTTCGAGCCCCGCGTCAGGCTCTGTGCAGCCGGCTCAGAGCCAGGAGCCTGCTTCGGATTCTGTGTCTCCCTCTCTTTCTCTGCCCTTTCCCTGCTCACGCTCTGTCTCTATGTCTCTCAAAAATAAATAAAACATTAAAAAAAATTTAAAAAAATTACCGACTCATATTTAAATATAATATGTCTTACGCAGTTTGTACAAGATTTTGTTAATCTGCTCTGAAACATAAGAGGTTTGATATCGAGTGACGTAAAGGCATAATCATGGGGAAAGTACGTTGAGACGCCATTGGAGATGGCTGAAAAGGCTGCATTAAAAGAGCATTCGCACAAGTCCAGACCCACGCATATACAAACAGATATGTGTAGACTCCCACATACCAAATGTGCTATGGAGAGGAACACAGAGAGCAATAGAAACTGTATGTGTAGCATTCGAAGAGTCGAAGGTTTGGAACAATCCATGAGAGATTATCTGAGGATTAATATGAGTATCTTACAGTAAAATAAAGGTCCCTATAAAACAAGACTGGCACCTCCCTAAGACAACCCGTTTCCTTATCTTGTAGTCCCAATCGTCAACATCATTCATGTATTCACCATATCCTTTTGTGTCGGACTCAAATTCTTATCTTCCCGCCCTCAAGGGACAGGCATAAAGAACATTTTCACTTCTAACAATTAAAAAAAATCTCCTAGGAGAAAAAGCACTTTATAAAACCCTGACTTAGATACATATGTTCTCAGAGTTTGGTTTCCTCCTATCAAAAATGGGTAAACAGTAGGGCGCCAGGGTGGCTCAGTCATAGATCATGCGACTCTTGATCTCAGGGTTGAGTTCAAGCCCCACGTTGGGCGTGGAGCCTACTTAAAAAAAAAAAAGGGCAAACAGCACCGACTTGCCCTACAGGCATGTTATGTAGATTAACTAATGAGCATAAGGTATTAGAAAACAGAAACTTTGGCTACAGTGAAAAAAAACCCACTTCTAGTACTAGATGGGGTTGGGGGTATGGGTATGGAGGTGGGGGTGAGGGTGGAGGTGGGAGTTGCCAACTAAAATAGAATTGGAGCAGTGGTTCACAACCTGATTGCTCACTGGCTCCCCTGGGGATATTTCAATATCCCAGGTGCCCAGGCTACACCCCAGATCAGTTAATTCAGATGCAGTCACCAGTGTTTTCGTGGCTTCCCTGGTGATTCCGGTACACAGGCAGGGCTGACAACCACAGCCACAGAGGGATGTTTCCTGCTTTTAGTTTCTACTCTGCATGGCTTCTATCTCTCTACCGCTTCACCACAAAAAGGACTGCTGGCAAGAGACTGTGCTGGAAGGTTCCAGAGGGTTCTCTCACTCACCAAGTGAAGGGAGATAATCTCTAGGCCACCGTGTCTATTTTAATTGTTTGTGGAGTTCAAACTAGTAGCACATTCTCACACAACTCCAGGGGGCGCTGTTCTCGCCAGTGTATATGACAGGCTCTCTTGTGAATAAAACTCATGAATGGCGCCACCTGGAGTTGGGCAACTGGTTAGCCACGGTTCAAGTGCTGGCCCAAATTAGATGAATAAGTAATTTCACGTTTATCTTCCCTCTGAGAAGAAATAGGCTAGTGTTCTACCACCTGGGGAATAGCACGAGGTCAGCCTGACTCATTCCTCACAAGCTTCTAGTGGACATGCTTGTGCTACTCATTGGTCATGAGCCTCAGCTGGTCTGCATGGGTGGGCCCTACAGGGAAGCTGGTGAGCGAGAGGCAGAGCTATATGGTGAGTGTGAAGAGGTGCGGGAAAAACACCCTGTCACCCCCATTATCTCACTCTGTAACTTTGCCATTGGGCTCCATCTTCCCACTGTTGGCTTTTTAATAATAATTTATAAGAAATATGTATTTAATCATTCATATATATTTGATCTTCATCTGCAGTTCCTGAATACGCTTCTAGTGGAGAAGCGAAATGGGCGTCTTGTTATTAATGAAGGTGACTTCTGGACCCTGCCCAGGGGTGGGGGCTTGTTACCAGGAGGACCAACCAGTAAGTGGAGGGTTGGACCTTTCATGCCCACCCTGTCCTGACTTCCAGGGAGGGGAGAGGGGCCAAAGGCTAAATCCGGCAATGGCCATGACTTAATTAATCATGACTATGTAATGAAACCTCCATAAAAACTGCAGAGGAGAGATTTTATTCTTGGAGCACTTCCAATCTTTGAGCCGGAAGACTCCCATGTGCCACCAATCTGGCCCCAAGCTCCACAAGGACAAAAGGTCTTTTGTTCAGGACCTCACTATCTCTCCTCATCTGACTGTTGATTCATATCCTTTATCCCTTCCTTTAACAAACCAGTACATGTGTTTCCCTGAGTTCTGTAAGCTGCTCTGGCAAATTAATGGAACCTAAGGAGGAAGTCGTTAGAACCTCCAATCTGAAGCCCATTGGTCAGAAGCTCAGGTAAGAGCCTGGAGCTTGCAACTGGTGTCTGGAGTGGGGTGGAGGCCGTCTTGTGAGACTGAATCCTTGACGTGCAGAATCTGATGCTGTCTGTCTCCCCGGACAGTGTCAGAATTGGCTTGAATTCTCGGACACCAGCAGGATGTCTGAGAATTGCTTAGTGTTATGTGGGGTGGAACCCTCTCCCCTGCCGTGTTGGAATTGGGTCTGAGAACCCTAATAGAGGCTTCTTCTTTGGTTAAGAGTTTGCAGTTAGCTGTAAAAATGGAAATACGATCTGGGCAGGAATCTAAATTTAGGAATTAACTATTATCGTGCACTTAGTTAATAATATTAATGTTAGCAGTGCATGGGACTCTGGAGGGAATGGCAATATAAGAGGTGTTTTTGATAACGGGCATGGAGGAGGGGAGAAAAAAGTTATCCTCTGTCTTTTTGCATCATAAGAACTTAGGGGGACCTTGTGGGCATGCTGGGAACACGTGGGTGGGGAGTAATGAGAAGGGGGACCAAAAAAGAGGAATATAAAAAAGAATTCATTAACTTTACCATTCTGTCTAGCGCCATCCTGACTAGGTAGTCTCTCATTTATTTAATAAGTAATTTTTGAGCTTCTATTTAGCAGCGTTTTTAGTACAGAGGATAAAAGTGAGCCCTTCTTTTGGGTAATTGGCAGTTTAGTGTCAGAGACGCTTAGGACGATTTAAGCTGCGATTAGAAAAACAAATTCAAAATGTCTTCGACAATAAAGGAATTTCTTATTCTATGTCCCTCTCCCCCAACACAAATACAAAATCTGGCCTGGCATTTCTAGGGTTGGTCATGAATGTCGTTAAGGACCAGGTTTCTTCCATTTTCCTCCTGTGGCTACTCCGTATTTTCATTTCAAGCTCACTCAATGCACCGACAAGATGGCTGCCATAGCTCCAGACATCACTGGGAGACCCCAAAATATCCAAGACTGTTCCTTCCTACACGTCTTTTCCTTTTAGAGTGAATTAACCTTGCCTAGAATCGCACAGCAGATATTGCCTTGTGGCTTGTTAGCTGTGATTGCCTTAAGTCATGCTTTACCTGAGACATGGGGGAGGAAACGGATATCGGAAGAAAATCAAGGCTCTGATCAGTATGAAATGGTAGGTTATTGTGAGTGACTTGCATGTCCCTGTTGACTAATATAAGGGGAGGCACCATTTCATATGCTGTTGAGTAGGCACATTTCATCCTTCTGGAATGCCCTGCTTATTCCTTTGTCTTCTATTCAATTAACCTTATCTTATTGATTTGTAAATGTCTTTTAAATACTACAGCACTGGGTGCTGGGATGCTTGACTGGCTCAGTCAGTAGAGTATGGGACTCTTGATTTCAGGACTGTGAGTTCAGCTCCGCATTGGGTGTAGAGATTACTTTAAAAAAATCTTTAAAAAAATTAAAAATTCACCGGATACTAATCCTGTGTCATTTAATGAATTACAAGTGCCTTCCTCCAGAAGGCCTGGTCTTTTCTATATATGTATGGTGTCCTCGATTATAAGAAATTTAAAATAGTAATTTAGTCAAACAGTAGTAATTCCATTATGATTTATGTGTTCTTATATAGGTAGGATATTTTCCTATATACCATCTATGATTTCACATTTCAGATTTAGGCTTTTAATACACCTGGAATTGGTTTCTATATGGCATAGGGTTCCAATTTTACTTTTTCCTGTGAATAGGTAATTCCCCCAGGGCTGTTTATTGATTCAATATGCCTTCCATTCTCCAAAGGTTTGTAATTCCACCTCTGCCACAAACCAAATTTCAAATATGAGTGGATTCATCGCTTTATTCTCTTCAATTGGTTCTACATTTTTTTACCATTTTCTCTTCCTTGTATGAATTTTTAAGATCGACTTGTTAGAGCCAGTGAAAGTCCTGTGGAGATTCTTTTTTTTCACTTTTATTATTTATATTTTTTAATTATTTTTGAGAGAGAGAGAGAAAGCATGGGAGCAGGGAAAGGGGGGCGGGTAGAAGAGAGGATCCGACGCAGTCCCTGGGCTGGCAGCAGAGAGCCTGATCGACGGGGGCTCGAACCTATGAACCATGAGATCATGACCTGGGCGGAAGCTGGATGCTGAACTGCCTGAGCCACCCAGGAGCCCAAGTCCTGTGGAGATTCTTGTCAGAACTCAATTTATGAATTACTTTTGGAAGGTTTTCCATCTTTATGACGTTTTATCTTCCCGTAGATGAGCATGATCTGTATTCGCTTATTCAGATATTCCTGTGCCAGTTAAAAACAGATCTAATATTTTCTATTTTGGTTTTGTTCGTCTTCGAGATTTGTTCTTAGGTATGTAACAGTTTTTATTTATTATCAATATACTTTTTAAGTGATTATCATTGGTATCTGTGAATACTATTGATTTTTTATGTAAGTTTATTTAAGAGAGAGAGAGTGCACACTCTCAAGGAGGGGAGGGGCAGAGAGAGAGAGAGAGAGAGAGAGAGAGAGAGAGAGAATCCCAAGCAGACTCCTCGCTGTCGGTTCAGAGCCTGACTCTGCGCTCAATCTCAGGAACCTCAAGATCATGACCTGGGCTGAAATCAAGAGTTGGCTGCTTAACCAACTGAGCCACACAGGCGCCCCTACTATAGACTTTTTAAATTTAATTTTTTTTAATCATAGTAGTACATGGACACAGCTTTAAAAATCAATTTCACAAAACTTACAACAAAAACCCTCTGTTCCCTATTCCAGTTTTCAACTTGGGATGATTTTGATCACCCTTCACCCCACGGGACCCCTTAGTGTCTGCAGAGGCTTTTGATCTTCACAGTTAGAAGTGGGGATGCTACGGGCACATACTGGGTAGAGGCCAAGGATGGGACAGCTAGCCCTGCTACAACAAAGAGTTCTCCAAGTGCAAAGTACTGACAATGCCAAGGTGGGGAAGCTCTGGGTTCTCCCCTTCAGTCACTCTTGTTTGTAGCTGTTTCTTTGGGTATTAACCTCCATATTTCTAAGTAATTATAAACTGCAACTTTTTCTTTTCTCTCTTTTTTGTTTAAATGTTTTGTTTTTATTTATTTTTGAGAGCATGAGCAGGGGAGAGGCTGAGAGACAGGGAGACAGAGAATCCCAAGTAGGCTCCGTTCTGTCAGTGCAAAGCCCGACACGGAACTTAACCCACAAGCCATGAAGTCATGACCTGAGCTGAAGTTGAATGCTCACCTAACTGAGCGACCCACAAGCCCCCCTTTTTTTTGTTTTAAAAGTAACTATCATTGATTTCTCCTCATATCTCTGCCAGAGATGAAATCTTCCAATATGTTGAAACATCAAATAAACTCTCATCTGCATTTGTTCGTGGGGAATCCGTTCAACCTTTTGTGTGCTCTGTAGGACTGCTGTAAAGATACTAATCTGGGACTACCCTCTGCTATAATTTTGGGAATTTGTTTCATTTCTCGTCTGTGTTGGATTACCAGTTTGCTGGACCCCTGTCTTGTACTTCTGTGATTTCCTCCCTTACACTCCTGGAGCAGAAGCTTCAGTGTTTTTGCAAGAGACAAATTTCTTTTTTTTAAAAATTTATTTATTTTTGAGAGAGAGAGAGAGAGAGAGAACACAAGCAGGGGAGGGGCAGAGGGAGAGGGAGACAGAGAATCTGAAGCAGGCTCCAGGCTCTGAGCTGTCAGCACAGAGTCTGACATGGAGCTTGAACTCACCAGCTATGAGTGAGATCATGACCTGAGCCGAAGTCGGATGTTCAATCAACTGAGCCACCCAGGCGCCCCCATCAGTTTGTTCTTTATAGTTAAGAGTCTGCTTTTTGGTTTGCCTCTCTCTGTTTTTTCCCGTCTGCATGTTTGTTTTGTTTCTCAAATTCCACTGAGTGAAAGCATAGAGTATTTGTCTTTCTCTAATTTATTTTGCTTAGCATAATACTCTCTAGCTCCATCTGTTTGTTGCAAATGGTAAGATTTTGTTCTTTTTTATGGCTGAGTAATATTCCATTGTGTGTATTGTGCATATGTGTATACATACAATATCATATCGGCTTTATTGGTCCATCAATCAATGGACACTTGGGCTGTTTCCATAATTTGGCTATTGTAGATAATGCTGCTATAAACGTTGGGGTGCATATATCTTTCTGAAATAGTATTTTTATTATTATTCTTTGAGCAAAAACTAGCATAATTTCTGGATCATAGGGTAGTTCTATTTTTAACTTTTTGAGTGACCTCCATACTATTTTTTCCAGAGTGCTGACAATTCAGAGCCTGGAGCCTGCTTCAGACTCTGTGTCTTCCTCTCTCTCTGTGCCTCCCATGCTCATGCCCTGTCTCTCTCTAGCTCTCAAGAACAAATAAACATTAAATTTTTTAAAAATAAAGGTTGTTTTAATTTTTAGTTTTCTTATACTTCTTAGATCCTCTCTCTTTTGTAACTACTCTTAACTATTATTAGGGAACATGAGTGCGAAATAATCATTTGAGTGAATTTATCTTTTGATTGCTCGTTTTGTTGGCTTTCTTAGATTTTTTTCATAGATTTTGGAATTTTGGCTTATGGTTAGTGGGAGGGTTCTCTCTCTCTCTCTCTCTCTCTCTCATACACACACTCATCCACTTGTATTTCCCCTCCTTGTGTCTATTTTCACAACTGCCTTCATTCCGTGTGGGGCCCTGTCCAGACTTACATCTTCTATTGGCGATGAAGAGGCTCAGATTATGCTTCCCCGATGTACACCACTTAAGCACGAGGATTATTTTGAGTTGAAGGTAGTTGAGAAACAGCAGACCCAGGAAAAGCTCACTGCTCTCCCCGTTTCTATCTAAAAGCAGGGCATAAATTAGCCTTTGTCAAGGTAAGGGATCTCTGTAAATGTATCTCCCCTGTCCTGAACCAGGAAAAGGAGGATGACTTTAATCACGATGACCTTAACCACTGAGACAACTCTCATCGAAGAAAAGACCCCAATTTGAGTCTGTTGAACAAACATTAGTAAATAACTTTCACGTCCCTTTATTTCACGTCCCATATACTTACCTTTCCACAATTTACACCCTTAGAAGCCCAACCCTCTTCCTTTTTCTAGTTGCTTCTCCACAATTAACTTATTACTCTTTGTTAAAATGGTATATAATCCAAGGCGCCTGGGTGGCTCAGTCGGCTAAGCGTCCAACTTCAGCTCAGGTCATGATCTCACAGTTCGTGAGTCTGAGCCCGCGTCAGGCTTTGTGGTGAGAGCTCAGAGCCTGGAGCCTGCTTTGGATTCTGTGTCTCCCTCTCTCTCTGCCCCTCCCCCACTTGTACTGTCTCTCTCTCCCTCTCTCTCAAAGTCTGACATGGATTTCACTGGGCTAAAATCAAGGTTTTGGCAGATCCGTGTTCCTCCCAGAGGCCCCAGAGGAGAATCCAATTCCTGTGTCTTCCACTTTCCGGAGGTGGCCTGCAAGCCTTCCGGTCCTTGGCTTGTGGCCTCTTCTTCCTTCCACCTTCAAAGCCAGCAAGGCTGCCTGAGTCTTTCTTGCCTCCCTCTGCACAGATTCTCCCACTTCCTTCTTCCATGCTTAAAGGAACCCTAGGATGATACTGGATAGTCCAGGTTAACCTCTTCACTTTTTTAAGGTTTGTATTTAAATTCCAGCTGACATAGAGTTTAATATTAGTTTCAGGTGTACGATATAGTGATTCATCACTTCTATGCCACACTCAGTGCTCATCACAACAGGTGCACACTTTAGTCCCCATCACCTAGTTCTCCCATCCCCACCCCTTCCCCTCTGGTACCCATCTCTACAGTGAAGAGTCAGTTTCTTGATTTCTCTCTCTCTTTTTCCCTTTGCTCCTGTAACTTCCTTTTTGAGTCACATTTCTTTGTGAATTCCCTTTTATGTACATGTCTATTTTTTCTCTCTCCTGTTAATCTGTCTTTTTTTCAGTTTAATACATGGGCACCACCCACAGAACTAAAGACAATGGAGGAAGATTTTTTTCCCTCCCTACAGTAACATAGAAATACTGCTCCTTAGGATATTGAGAATATATCAGATCAGTCACCAAGCCTTGGGTAGCTTGGCGTAATTCCAGCAAAAAGGGTTTGTGTTATTTTTTTTGGTCTGTGAGAAAGATTTTTTGCTTGATCAAACTTTAGCCAGGTCCCCTGGACCCTCTCCCCGACAAGGCCTGTCTGTACTTCCTCGTAGAATCCAGCTTTAGAAAGAATCCTCAGTTTAGGGGCGCCCGACTGGCTCAGTTGGTGGAGCATGCAACTCTTGAGCTCGGGATTGTGGGTTCAAGCCTCTGTTGGGTGTAGAGAGTACTTAAAAAAAATCCTCAGTTTAGCAAGATTTTCCCAGCTCTACTGTTTGATCGAGCTTCTCACTACCACCCACTCCACCGGGTGATATCAGATCACACTGGCCGGACTTTAGCAAGACTCTATTAGGTGGGTTCAACTACCCAGGCTTGATGTCTCCTCAAAGTCAATGTCCATCATCAATGTCCCCTCCCCAAAGCTTGTTCCTTGATTGTAATTCCCCACTCCTTCCAGCTGTTTCTAGAATTAAGCCCAGTTCTATACTAGAGTCTCTCTGCCCCTATTACAATAGCTTTTTGAATAAAATCTATTTTCACCCCTTTAATTCTGCCCAATTTCTGATTTTTCTTTGACACCTTTTTTTAAATTAAAAAACATTTTAATGTTTATTTTTGAGAGAGAGATAGAGTGCAAGCAGGGGTGGGGCAGAGAGAGAGAGAGAGGGAGACATAGAATCGGAAGCAGGCTCCAGACTCTGATCTATCAGCACAGAGCCCAAGATGGAGCTCGAACACATGGACTGTGAGATCATGACCTGACCTGAAGTCAGATACTCAACTGACTGAGCCACCCAAGCACCCCTGCCATCTCCTTTTATATATTTATATGTATTTATGTCTTATTTATTGTGCATTGCAACAAAGAAGAGGGGCCTTACATCTTGAAACTACAATGCAATCTTGACTGGAAGCCCATTCTTTAGTCCACAGAAGTCTGACTTCCATCCGCACCACACCTGTAAAACTACTTTTTAAAAGGACATTGGTGGTCATTGTGTTGCTCAACTAAACATCTTTCAGTCCTGATCATGCATGCATGCTTGCCTGTTGACTACACTTTCTTTCTCCAAATGCTCTGTTCTCCTGGTTTCTGTGACATACTTTAAAAATTGTGGCAAAATACATATAGCATAAAATTTACCATCTCAGCCATTTTTAAGTGTATGGTTTAGTGGCATTAAGTACATTCACATTGAGGAGCAGCCATCACCACCATCTATCTCCAAAACTCTTTTCATCTTTTTAAGAAATGTTTATTTATTTATTTATTTATTTATTTATTTATTTATTTATTTGTAGAGAATGAGTAGGGGAGGGGTAGAGAGCCAGAATCCCAAGCAGGCTATGCACCACCAGCACAGAGCCCTACACAGGGCTTGAACTCATGAACCATGAGATCATGACCCGAGCCGAAATCAAGAGCTGGACCCTCAACCGACTGAGCCACCCAGGCGCCCTCAAAACTCATTTCATCTTGCACAGCTGGAATTCTATACCCATCAAACACTAACTCCCCATTCTTCCCTCCCCATAGTCCTTGGCAACCACCATTCTACTTTCTGTCCCCGTAAATTTAACCACTCCAGGTACCTCAAATAAGCAGAATTACGCAATGTTTTTCTTTTTGTGACTGCTTTGTTTCCCTAGGTGTAATTCAGGGCTCATCCATGTGATTCCATATGCTTTTTATTTTCCTTCTAAATTCCTAGTGACTTCTTCGTCTCTCCTTTGTTAATCTGTGTCTTAAATATTAGAGTTCTGGAGTATCTGGCTGGCTTAGCCAGTAGACCTTTGATCTCGGGGTTGTGAATTCGGGCCTCACGTGTTGTGTGGAGTTTACTTAAAATAAAAATTTTTTAAAATATATTAGGGTTCTGTCCTGGACCCCCCCTTTTTTTTTCGTTTTCCTCCATCCCTGGGTAGTCTTCGCTGGTCTACATATCGACGGAGACGGGCCTGCGTTCCTGCCTCACGCCTCTCCTCTGAGCTCCAGGGTTTGTATTTTAAATTGTCTGCAGGACAAATTTCTTTAAATGATTTCTTGAATGTAGACACTTCAAAATCAACATGCCCAAAGTTGAATTCTTCACCTCTCTTTCTTTCCCCATCCCTAAACTGCTCCTTCTGTCTCCTCCCAGTACTTGGCACCACCATCAATCCCGGCTCAATCCAGAAACAAAGAAGTAATCTTTGATTCCTTTCTTACCTCCCTTCTCACTGCCACAGTAAATCACTCACTTCCTATCTCCTAAGTCTCCTCACATCTGACCATTCTCTCCATCCCCACTGCATTCATTTTTTTTCCTTTTCAAATTTTTATTTCTATTCTAGATAGTTAACATACAGTACAATATTGGTTTTGGGAGTAGAATTTAGTGACTAAACTCTTACAATACCCAGTGCTCATCACAACAAGTGCCCTCCTTAATGCCCATCAACCATCTAGCCCATCCCCTGCCCACCTCCCATCCAGCAACCCTCAGTTTGTTCTCTGTTCTCTATCACTAAGAGTCTTTTATGGTTTATTTCCCTCTCTCTCTTTTCCCCCCTCCCATATGTTCATCTGTTTTGTTTCTTAACTTCCACATATGAGTGAAATTTTATGGTATTTATCTTTCTCTAACTGGCTTATTTCACTTAACATAATACTCCCTAGCTCCATCCATGTTGTTGCAAATGACAAGATTTCTTTCTTTTTGATGGCCGAGTAATATTCCATTGTGTATGCATACCACATCTTCTTTATCCATTCATCAGTCAATGGACGTTGGGCTCTTTCCACAGTTTGGGTATTGTTGATAATGCCCCATGGCATTCAATCTAGAACAGACTAACACTTTTCCAGCCTGAAATGTAGCCTCCTAACTGTCTTCTCTGATTCCAAATCTTATGCCTCCCTTACTTATTTTCCAAAATATTACTTTTCAAATGCAAATCCAAATCGCATTTGAAAAATGCATAACTTTTTTTTTTTTTAACTTAAATCCTTTAGTGGTTTTCCATTGCAATTAGCATAATGTCTAAACTTCTTGGCATGGCTTTCCTTGACCAACCATGAAGCCATCTCCAGATCACACTCTAACAGTCGAACACCCACAACAACAACAGCATCCAACCTGGCTTTCTTGGGTCAGGAAAGACCTTAGAAGACAAATGCTAGGGGATTATGGCTCTCTTCAAGATGCAGGTCACACCATAACCACCAACCATACATATGCTGGTGAGGCTGGCACCATGACACCATGCAGCTGACCATGTGGCACATGGTGACTGCCAGTGAGTGTGAAATCTAGCAGGAAGAGGAAGAGTCTCAGGTGTGATAACGAGAAGGATTGCTTCCTGCAGGCTCTGATTAGGATTGTCCTTTAATTTTCCTGTTTCCTAGCATGGTAAACTCAGTGGGACATCTTTATTTGAGCAGAGCCTAAATTTCCAGTTTATAAATAAATGAGGAAAAGATAAAATCTTAATGCCCATTCCAGGGGGGAAAAGATGAACCACTTTAAGAATCAGAGAGTAAGAAGGGTGCCTGGGTGGCTCAGTCAGTTAAGCATCCAATTCTTGATTCAGCTCAGGTCACAATCTCACAGTTGGTGAGTTCGAGCCCCATGTCAGGCTCTGTGCTGACAGTGCAGTGCCTGCTTGAGATTTTCTCTCTCTCTTCCCCTACCCTGTGCTCTCTGTCTCTCAAAATAAATTTTAAAATATTAAAAAACAAAAAAGAATCAGAGAGTAAGAAACAATTTCCTATCTCACTGTATGGGTTTGGAGTATAAATGTGAACAATCTGGCATGAAAAAAAAAAAGATTTGTAGAAGATAGTTTGGGATGATTCAACAAAGGATGATTCTATGAAGGGCAGTCTGATGGATGCCCTGAATGAAGAGCTGATTCCCTTTGAGGGAAAACTCAGAACAAAGGAAAATTATTCGAAACATTTTTAAAAGGGATAAAGGAAAGAAAGTGGTTTTCAGCCTTCTTTCAGGTCGTCTATTTCTTTGAGAAGCTATAGAAAGATCTTTCCCTTGGAAAAGCCTAAGTGCAGGCCACATCAAATTTGGTGTAATTTGAAATGGTCCATGGAATCCTTGCAACAAACCTGTAAGTTCTCAGGGCTCCATGAGTTATAGGTTCGGAACCTCTGACTGGGAGGTAAGGAGAACTCAAAGGAGGAGTTTATCTGGGCAAGAACATAAACATTTTTTAAGAGTGTAGTTAAGCCGAACAAACATGAAGGACCCAAGTATAGATTGCTCAGAGCAGAAACTGAAGCTGAGAGGAAATCAGCTCTCCATTGTGCCTTGGAGAAGCTTCAGGAGCATCTATCTCCACACTGGAGGCTGTTGAGAATTAAATGGCAAAATTTTGCCTTTTTTTTTTTTTTTTTGGTTAAGAAAGACTTTGTTCCTTGAAAAATTAATTACCAATTGCCAAACAAGATGACCAGGGGCTGGGGAAGGAAACTGTGATGCTACAGTCAACCATTCTCTAGCGAAATTCCAACACTTCCATTGACTGTGGCTTTAATGAAGAGAAGACAGCCTGTTTAAAATAAATGGATGATTATATTTGACAATAGATCCTAAATGATTAGGACTTTGATTAAGTAATAGGGTAATTACTACTGCTTGGAAACTTGTGCTGGACTGTCACAGAAAGAAGACACAGAATTAAAGCACAATATGAGAAAAATTCTGAGTAATGTGACCTTCAGGTTTGAGATGTTTTGACATGCTTGTTAGCTTTAATAAATCATTTTCCATGGATATTGATAAAACAGTCAAGCCTCCTTTGTGAAAACAGTTACTGAGATGAGCTTTTATGTGTATGGTGTTCTCTGGTGGGGAAGCTGGGAAGCTTTCAGAGTCTAAGAAAAACCTGTTCTCTTTATTGCACCTCACCTTCTGCCTTTGTAGAAGAGGAACATTTATAGAGCCCCAGGGCTATAGATGACCTTGAGAAGGTAACCTAATCAGTCTGTAGGCAAGTTCCCCAGAGAAACAATTCTGACATCCCTTAATGATCCATCCAATCCCATGGAGATTCTAGAACTGAAGATAACTACTGTTACTGACTTGGGACCTTCAAAGGATGTGCCAATGCCAATAAGCTCTGTCCACGGTATCACTTGGATCAGGCCACTGTTTCATCTGACTGCGTGATTTTTCTCTTTGTGATTCTAGAGTCAACTATGATATTGGCCCTAGAGTCAACTTTGTGACTCTAGAGTCAACTATGAAATTGGCTCCCTTAGATACTAGCTCCTCCTTGTGTTATCTGGTGTCTTAACTAGGACTCTCAATCCATTCTTTCCCACCAGTATCTCTTCATCCTTTACCATTTCGGTACCACCAGCTGACTTCTGGTTGCCTGCAGCTGCCTCTTTGCATGAGGACTTCCTCAGGCTGGCAGAGCCCACTCTGCTCACATGTATAGCTGGCCAGAAGTGCCAAGGAATTAATTACTCAGGAGCACTCAGAAGAGTGGCTGACAAATATTCCAGCATCTTTATTTATCTTTTGGGTGGGACCACTCTGCAGTGCATGCTCTATTCTACTTTCCAGAGTTCCCTGGAGACAGTAAGCTCCAATTGTCTATACATTAGTAACTCACTTGATAAAGTACACCCTATGGGCTGCCTTCTCTTCCCTATCACCCTTCCCCATCTACCCATTTGTGTTTCCTTAGACCCTCTCCCAATTAAACTATTACACTCCAACTCTGGTCTCAGAATTTGTTTCTGGGGAACCAAGACTAAGACAGAAATCTCAAACTTAGCATGTCCAGGACAAATCTAACTCATTTGCCCATCTACCTCTAATCATACCTAGTCACACCCAAACTATTTCCATCTCCCCACTTGAGCAGGCTGCATACTTGGGAGTCCTCTTTAATCCTCTTTTCCCTCGCACCCAATATCCAACCAATCAGCAAGACCTACTGAGTCTACTCCCAAGATAAATCCCAAATTCGACCACTGATCATCAGCTTCCCTGCAATGACCCTAATCTAAGTTACTACCATCTCATATCCTACCTGGTACATCGACCCCTTACTGCTTCCCTGCTTCCACTCTTCACTCTACAGCTCTCTTCTACCTGACAGCCAACATGATTTGCAAAAGTATAAATCAGTCTTGTTACACTCCTGCTTAAACCCTGAAATGGCTCCCTTTGCCACCAGAATAGATGCAGGACACCTAGCCCATAAGCTCCTGCCTGCTTCTATCAGTCCTTGTCCTACATTCTCTTTAGTATACTTCTATGGATTCCTCCTTCCCATTGTTTACACACACCAAGCAAATTCTTGCCTTAGGCTCTTGTATTTGCTGTTTCCTCCACCTAGAATGTTCTGCCTCCATAATTTGTATTCATTGTTGTAGATGCTATTTCCCAACGCTGAGATTCCTCTTCGGAAATAAAGGACTTGCTCCCCAGCTGCTGAAAGTGTTGCCTACAGGCAGCCCTGGGCTGTCAGCGCCCTTGGGGATTACCCCAGCCTAGAGAGCCGCCCCTCCCAAGGTCATGTTTCCTTTTTGGAGAAGCCCACATCTAATGACTGATTATTGCAGAGACATAAATGCCTCTTCCCCCTTGCCCCAAATTGGGGCAACTCTGAAAGGCCGTCTCTGCTCTAGAGACCTTCATTGGGACTGTATCTGGTTCAGCCTGTCCCTCTGCCGAGGCTGCTTTCTCTCCCTCTGTTCCATGAGGGTTGATCTCAAGCACACACTGTAATCAATGCCATGTGTGCTAATTTCCATCCAGCGTCTGTTTCTTGAGGAACCTGTCCAGCAACACTCACCATGGAGGTATCAGCTCTTCACAGGCCTGACCATGCAACCTAAGGCTGTATCCCACTTCTGAATGGGTGAACACAAACACTCATGAAACATTATGGGATGCCACGTGACTGCAGTAAACACTGAGACAAGGTACAAAGCAATGGATGCAATGGATTAGAGAGACCAGATAGGTTAAGGAAGCCTCACAGAGGGCTCGGACGTCCCATGGTTCCGATGAATCCAGGGTTGACATATCAAGACTCTGGACTCTTCCTTTCTCTCCTCTGGCTAGAAATTGGACAAGCCTGATTTCAATCCTGTCCTTCAGTCGGGGTGATCAGTGGTCAATTGGATGGTACTGGTCCCTGACTGATCCATTAATGGGTGACCGTGTAAAGGGCATCTTGATGGTGATGTAATATCTTTCACTGGCTGCTCAGGGGAACTGATAACAAAGAATGGATGAAAGACTTTTTTGCATGTTGGAATCAAAGTGCTATGATAATGTAAGCAAAGCAGGTCTCTGCATGGGCGAGAAAACCAGCTGCCTCTGCCTTCCCCCAGCAAATGCTGTTCAAATGCTAATCCCAAACTCAATTCCCCTTCCCCTGCAGCACACTTCCTGGCCACTTCTCCGTAGCATTAATTAGTGCATACTGAGAAATGCAAGCTCATTTCGGCACCAGCCCAGCAAAACAATTAAAAGAAGGCACACCAACTGTGAGAGAATATCATTTCATGCAATCCCACTCTACCGATGAACTAGGGGGTTATTGCCTTCCTTTCTTTTTTTTTTTCTTTTTTAAATCAACCACTGATTTGTATAATAATCAGTGAAAAGTATTTGTTAGATAACTGGGTTTAAAAACAGGAAAGTTATACCTCTGCACTCCTCCGTTACCACTGACGATTAAAGAGGCATGGAGTAATTATTGATATTTGGCAAACTGTCTGGTTACCTAAGTTAGGTTAAGAAGATTCATGCTTCATGTGAATTGACTAAGCATTATTGTACTCTATTTGAGAGGGCTCATTTTCATAACCTGGCACGGAACATGCAGAATCTGCACGGGGCGCAGCTTTTATGCCCCACCCATCCCTACAGGCCTGACAGCATGTGACTTTCAATGACATGAGAGGTGGCCTCAACTGGGTCTTCAATTGACAACGGAAAACGCACTGTGGCACCAGAAAAGGCTCTCGGGGCATCTGAGAGCATTCCTGTCTTCGTTCAGTGGGTCTAGGCTGCAGAATACACAATTGTCTGCTGAACTTAGACACTTGCTTTCACCAGACAAAAGGAGAAGCCTTCATCCCAACTGCCAGAGCAGCTGCAGCAGGAGGGGGCCCCTCAGCCCCTGCAGCAGCCCACGCGGTGCTTGGCTCAGAAGCGCTTCCAAATCGTTGCTGGCAGAGCTGACCACCTGGACCGCAGGGCCAAGGAACGCATTATCTCCCATATGTGCTAAAGCAAATGAATTACTAATAACGTAGCTGAATTTCTGATCTCAAAGTGCTTTCTCCAGCGCTCTGAGCTGTACCACAGTGTAAAAGCACCAAGAACTTTATTTTTCCAAGTAACATTTCCTTTCCACAAATTAAAACTACTTAGCATTTGTTTGGGCAGAGTCTTTGTCTAGCCTGTCCCTGAGGTATGGAAGCGTGGTCCTGCCTAAAGAGAGGGCTTGAGTGCCCTAAACTCTCCCTCCTCAAACTGGTCAGCCACCTCGCCCAGAACGTAACCCTGGAAGAGACAGGTGTTCAGGGGGGTGCTAATTTGCATTTCTCTGATTGCTGGTGAGATCAAGCTGCTTTTCACATATTAATTGCCATTTGTATCCTTCTGTTGTGCATAAAGCCCCAAGGTTTCACAAAGAAACAGAACGTAACCTCTGTTACAGCAGGGTATCTACATCTTCTGAACTGTGGATAAAAGGCAAAAACTGAGCTCATATTATTGATGGTGTTGGATTCTTACAACATATGCACTCGGTGGCTTGTTACAGAAGTCGTGTTCTGAAGGTTGCGTGGATACCGATGAATTCTAATTTGAACAGTAGATAAATTTGTAGAGAGCACTTCCTTTAGGCAAATCTGATCTAGAATATGAAAATCCAGATTTAGAGACAGATTTGTTCAGGGATGATTATTTGCTTTACAAATGGTTCGCCATAGGGTTCCCTTATGTCGCCAGCCCCCTCATGTGGATTTAAATTAGAATCCCCTCCTGGAACACACGGTGTTAATGGATCTGTTATACCTGATGCATAAAGAAAGGTAGGCTTCCTAAAGTATGTATTGTTCTTACGAGTGAAGCTCTGGCATTTTTAAAGATGTCTGTTGAGACGGGAAAGAGCACAGGGGGTATTTTCTCCACTTTTCTCTGCCCTTTCAAGCAATAAAGGAAATAGACAAAGAGTTAATGTCCTGCCCTCTGGTAGGCTCCAGATTATTGCTGGGACCAACTGGGGCATGACACAGCCTGCTTCCCAGCACAGCTGGCATCCGGCCCTCGGATTCTCCTGGGAGACAACCGGTGAACGCGTGGCTTCCTTGACAGTCCTGCGTACTGATGATCTGATCAGCTTCTCTTCTCACTGGCGCTCTTCCACCCCAGCTAGTTGGACCTGACGTCCAGGTCACTCCCAGGGCGTCGTGAGAGGCACCGTGTAGAAACAACCTGAACCTGACTTACAGTTGTAGCGTCTTCCAAGGCCCTCCCTGTTATCCCCTGGCAGATTTCTGGATTGTTCTTTGCGTCCCCATGCTAATTCCTCCAGAATGCTGCCTGACAGACCTCTTTGTTGGTCTCTCCCTTTCCTTGGATAGTAGCCACTTTATCCTGGAACAGTAAGCCTCAGACGCTAAGCCGATCACCGAGACTGTTTCCGATACTCGCACCTCAAGTTGGACAGGATCCTTGTCACCAGCGGGAAGGTGTCTGGACAGCTTTTACCCCTTCTGTGATATTTAGCCACACAGATATTGTTATCAGAAGAATTCTATTGTTTGTTTGGATTCCTTACATATTAAATTCTGTACATAAATTACAATTATCCCATTTCTGTTTTGTTCTGTTGCTCTATGCTTATGTTTTAGAGCAAATCTCTAAAATATCATTTTGACTATTATAATAAAATCAGTTTTCAGATAAAGCTAGTTGTCTCTCACTGTTCTTTATATCAATATTCCCTCTACTTTTCCAAATGAATTTTAAGCTTATTATATCAAGGTCTGTAAAGTAACCAATTAGAATATTAATGAGAATAGTGTTTAAACGCTGACTCACAATGAGAGAAAATCGCTATCTTGCCTTATCGCCTCTCTCTTTTAAGAAGCATGGTGTTTTGTTCCACTGGAGTTAGAGTCTCAACTATTTTATATTTTTGCCTGCCTTTATGAAAATCATGCTATTTTAATTATATTTTCTTTTTACATATAGTACAGAAGCTTGAATTTTCTTTTTGATTACATTCTGAACATTCTTTTCTTGACTACTGCATTTATATTTTTTAGTAGCTTCCTGCCCAGCACGGAACCCAATGAGGGGCTTGAATTCACAATGCCGAGACCGAGCCGAGATGAAGAGTCAGACACTTAACCAACTGAGTCACCCAGGCGCCCCTCGGGTAGTACTGAAACATGAAAAAGACTTTCATAACCAGACATTTTATTGAACTTTTAAGTAGTCTGCACTAATGTGTGTGTTCACTTCTTCGGATTTATTAGGAATATATTTTTGCCAGTTGCAAATAATCTTTTTATTTCTTTTTCTAGGATTTTAAGCTCAGGCGCTTCTTACCAGGTCCCAGGACTTCAACCGCCAGCCATTAGCAGGGGAAAGGAGGAAGCTTATGCCAAGAACTGATTATCTAGAGATAATGGGATCCTGAAGGAAAGAGTGACCTAGAAGTCAAAGGAAGGAAGAATTTCAAGGCAAGGAGATTTGACCCAGGAATTCCCCTTCTCGGAATCTCCCTTAAAGAAATAACAACACAATACGGACAAAGCTGGAGATGTGGGAATACAGGGAGTATTACTTATCCAGGTCAAAATTTGCAAATGGCCTACATGAACTACAATTAGGAAACCGTTAAATAAATTACGGCATTCCATGTCATGGAATAGTTTGGGAGCATTAAAATACAATGCAAAGAGCATCTGACCGCTTACAGAAATGGTCAGGAGTCATTGAAACAGCACAATATGAGCTGCAGATAATGCAAACCGCAAATGTGAATGCGTATGCACAGAAGAAAGAATGGAAGGATGTGTTACTTGCGCTTATCTCCAGATTGTGGCATCATGAGTCACTTTCATCCTTCTATTTTCTCCCCTGAGCATGTGTTACTTTGTGATTAAAAAGAACACTGCCGTGGACTGAATGCATGTGCCCCCACCCCCAGCCCAAGGCATATGGTAAAGCCTAGCTCACAAGGGGATGGTATTTGGAGCTGGAGGCTTTGCCGGAAATTTAGGTCAAGACGCAGAGCCCTCCCGAACAGGATGAGCACCCTTATAAAAAAGGACATGAGAGAGGTGATCTTTTTCTCTCTGCCCCGTAAAGATACAGCAGGAGCGCAGCTGTCAGCAAGCCAGGAAGCCGACCCTCACCAGACACCGGATCTGCTGGTGCCTCCATCGGTGTCTTTCCAACCTCCAGAACCGTGAGAAATCAATGTTGAAGCCATTCAGTCTATGATATATTTGTGAGGGCAGCCTGAAAGAATTAAGACAGACACCATGTTTTTATTAATAATACGAAAAGTAGAAGAAGAATGAATGAGGAGGAGAGTCTGAGTCAAGTGGCAAAGAGAAAATAGACCACAGGATTTGGTCATTAGAGCGAAGGCACCAGCATCTGGGTTAAGTGTTATGCATGTGGGGATGAAAGCCTTATGCCCTCGATCAAGTACCTGAACTCTGAGGTGGGCCATCCTACACGGTAGCGAAAAACCCACTGGACCTGCTATAGGTAATTTTCTTCTAGGGGACAGGGTGGGCGTAGTAGATTAAAGATGGCTGCACGTTCTTTGTTACTCCCACGGAGAAGTAGAATTGAGGGGCGTCTGGGTGGCTCAGTCGGTTAAGCATCCGACTTTGGCTCAGGTCATAATCTTGCAGTCTGGGAGTTACAGCCCCACGTCGGGCTCTTTGCTAACAGCTCAGAAGCCTGGAGTCTGCTTCCAATTCTGTGTCTCCCTCTCTCTCTGCTCCTTTCCCCCCCTCTCTCTCAAAATTAAACAAACATCAAAAAGAAAAAAAAAGAAAGAATTGAATTCACCACCCCTTGAATCTGGGTTGGCAGTAGTGACTTCCTTCATCAGGATGCAGTGGAAGTGATGTTCTGGAAACTTCAAGGCTAAGATCACAAGCTTTACTTTCTATCTGGCCTCTTTGAATACTCTCTATGGGAACCCTGAATGCTGAGTAAGAAATCAAGTAGCCTGAGACCCCTATGGCAGAGAGATCTCATGTAGGTGCTCCAGTCAACGTCCCCAGCCGAACCCAGCCCGCCTTAACCAAAGCAACACACCAGCAAGAGAAGCCATCTTGGACCCGCACCCCAGCCCATCCAGCAACTAAATGACTTTTACAGACGATTCGTGAAATGGAAGAATCGCCAGCCGCACCCTGCCGGAATTCCTGACCCACATAATTGGGAAATACAATAAAACGGTTGCTGTTTTAAGCCAGTACATTTTGGGTCAGCTTTCTATGCGACAGGAGATGACTGGAACAGCGGGGTATCTATTTTTACATGAGTTGCTCTCTATGTGAGTAGAGAAGTAACCGGCTTTCTTTTCTCAGTGAGTTTCCCTCTGGCGTATCCGCAGGACTCACCTGGGCTCCTGACTGGGAAATCCCAGGAAGAACAAATTCTAATTTTCACTGGTCTCAGCCTCTTAAATCACCCTTAAGATGTTCTCCCGGAAAAACACCCATGCCTTTCTTCCGCGACCCATGCCTTTCTTCCGCGACCCATGCCTTTCTTCCGCGGTGTCTGCCAACCACTGCGATTGAACTTTGGTATCAACCACAGGCATCTGAACTGGGGCGGGAAAATCCTCTGAAGAGGAAGGGCCCTGCGAGAATGTGAGAGAGATTTGGGGACTGCGTGCCAGAAGGGGCAATGATTCATCAATGGAATGGAACAAGTGCTTTCATTGTCCCTACCGTAGAGAGACCGTCTGTCTGTCTCTTTTCAAAGGTATGACGTACCCTCCTGGTCCCCTGAGCGGTTTGCGCCTCGCTGGTCCCTGGTGATCATCTACTCCCACCCCCTCACTTTACAAAAGAGGAAACGGGTCTCAGGTGTGTGGGCTGTTCTAAATCCCGCGTTCGTGGCAGAGAAGTAGCAAAAAGCCCCTGCCCGCCTTTGTGTGTGTGTGCATGTACACATGCACACCTCCACGCGCCCTCGCCTGTGAGCAACCAGAGGAGAGGACAGAGAGTCTTGTTTTTTAGCATAAATCAGCAAGGTCATTCACCTGCTGGCTTATTAACCCTCCACCAACAATAAGTGCTGGAACTTTCTCCCTCGTCAGCACTGATCGATAGGCAGTGAGTTGGGGCGCCTGAGTGGCTCACTCAGTTGAGCATCGGACTTCGGCTCAGGTCATGATCTCATGGTTCATGAGTCGAGCCCCTCGTCGGGCTCTGTGCTGACGGCTCAGAGCCTGGAGCCTGCTTCGGATTCTGTGTCTCCCTCTCTCTCTGCCCCTCCCCTGCTCACACTCTGTCTCTCTCTCAAAAATGAATAAACATAAGAAAAAATAGGCAGTGACTTCTGTGACAAGTGTCAGTAGGGCCTGAGTAGAACTTAGCCCGAGAGGAAAGGGGACACTTAAGAGCAAGAAAAAAGGCCACCCACCCCCCCAAAAAAATGGGCAGGGGAGCCCCAGCCCCTGTAGCTCGCTGGCCCTAACCCTCAGAGCACTTATTGTCTTAAGGCATTTGAGACTTCTATGGGGTTATCGTGTTTGCTGGGCACAGGCTGTCTGAAAAATCTTGCTCTGGATATGTGTCTTTTGTCAGCCATATGTTGTTTTCTCCTTACAGCTTCCCAGGATGAATGTGCAGTTCTTTGTGTGAATAACAAAGAGTGAGGAAGGATTCAATAGGTAATATTTACAACCAGGCTAATTTTCTTAATGAAACCGTCGCAAGAATTTCCTTTTCGAAACTCTGTTCTCCTGACTGTTTATCTTTATATAGCTTGTCACATATTTTCGGTTTTTGTTTGCCTTAATTCCACTACTAAGACCAGACAAAACGTAACAAACACTTGATTCTTCCGGTCTTTCAGATTCTCTCTGACGGTATTTATTTTCATTTTTTCAATGTCGTATTTTATTTTTGAGAGAGAGAGAGAAAGGTGGGGGAGGGGCAGAGAGAGAGAGGGAGACACAGAATCTGAAACAGGCTCCCGGCTCAGGGCCCGACACGGGGCCTGAACTCATGAACTGTGGGATCATGACCTGAGCTGAAGTTGGACACCCAACCTACTGAACCACCCAGCCGCCCCTCTCTTTGACATTTTAGATCCAGGGGGAAGGGGTGTTGAATTTTTATCTACAGCTACCTATCTCTGAGAGGCGCACCTTAATTCGGGATGCTCAGTGTGCCCCCAGGTGGAGTTCCAAGATGGCCGCGCACACTGTTTTTAAAAATTAAATGATTCGGAGTTCATCCAATCATTCCAGACAAACATAAACCGTGAATGGTCCCGGAACTGGATGAATTCTCTTCCACCTGTCGCCTCCGTTCCACATGCCGTTTACATGGTAAAATGATAGGTTTGCTCTGTTTGTTCAGACCTGGAGTTCATTTTGTGGCACTGGCATTTTGCTTCATGTTCCAGACGACATCTGTCTTGTACAAAATCTCAGCCAGTTCCCGTGTTACCTGGGCAAAGGAGACCATGTCAAATGCCCTCAGAGGCCTATAACTTAATTCTGAAAACACCAACACTGCTCTCTGGGGCTTCCTTGGGGATGCAAGATCCTGGAAGTAAATCCACGTGAAAAGAAGAAAGGAAAGAGCTTGGAGTTTTGTCTAAGGCAATGAGCTTAGCTCAATTTAACGCAAGAGAAGAGGCTGTTGAAATAAAGCCTCTATGAGTATTCCTGCCTTCCTCATTTCTTAAGAGTCTCTCAATTTTGCTGAGAAGTTATTTTGTACCAAGCCCCGTGAGCCTTCACTGCTGGAGTAAGTTGATAAGACAATACTGGCTCAGAGAAAGAGACATTCCTACTCATTACCATTTTACACCAACACGTATACGTACGTGTGGGCTAAGTAGACCCTGCCTGATCCCACAGACACTCAAAGAAAATTGATCACGCTCTGTGTAGAACTCAACATTGTCAAGCCAACAAGTTAAAACATCAAGTGTAAGAATCCTCAAGGCTAGAAAATATACAGTTGGCAGCTCCTTCTGGGGAAAAAAAAAGTGATATGACATTTGTGCAACTATTTTAAAATGCAGTCAAGGATTTCAGAACCCAACATTTTGGGAACAATGAGTGAGTCTTGGAAACGCTCTCGACAGTGATAGGAACCGCTAGAGATCTGAGGGACACTGGCGCCCAGGCCAACCCAAAGAAGGGTGCTTGCCGTGCAGAGCCAAGACACACCCTGGCCCTCTCCCAATTTTGACAGCGTTAGCCTTGGCCTGTTGGCCTAAAGACAGGTGCCTATAATATTAGGACATGAACGGCACTGAGGGGGACTCTGGACAGAAATCGAATCTACTCGGGGGTGCGGTTCAGTAAGGGGGTGGGCGACAAGCAGAGGGTACTGGTAAATATTTAACAACCAGCTCTAAGGAAAAATATACACGTGTGTTTGATAAATTTTACTGACATAAAGGATGTGTAGCACACAATATATAAATAATACTAACATACACAATCCTCTTCATTATATATTCCACATAGCCATTTGATTCTCGCAGAAAGTATTCTTGTTTTTGCCGAATTCTCTTATCACAGTCCACCTCTGTAAGTCAGCAATCATTTGGTAAACCATTGTTTTTCCACTAAATTTGTTGTCATGAATTCTGATAGGTGATTTACTGTTATGCTGTCTCTCAGCCTTGGAAAATTGTTAAACTAAAATCTCTCTCAGCTTCACTATAACATCACCGTCGCTTTGGCATTTTAGGTGTCAGCCTTTGAAAAATAATTTTATGTTACAATAAAAGGTACAATACCCCTTGAGGGTTAATGTAAAATTGTCTGTGAATGGTTTCTTCATATAATTTTAGAGCCAAAATTAGTTTTAAGCTAAAGCATTCACTTTATTTTTCAGTGTAGACTTCTAATCAGTGTGAGCGGAGACTTCATTCATTCATCATGACATGAGCGACTTCTCCACTGAGTCAGGTAAGAGATTTCAATGTGGGAAGAATAATTCCTGGATATTTTTGTGATATTCACGATGTAACTGCTGCAAACACAATGCACTTTTAAATTTAACCCTCAATTATTACCATTTTCTCTTTCTAGACTTTTTTAGGTCTAGACAATGGGCAACAGAATAAATCAAGTCCCGATTTCCAGCGTTGGCCAATGTCTTTAGTGTAAGCACTTCCACCATGGCCGATGTTGAGCAATCAGTGTGACACCATTGAATTTCGAGTTGGAAAGGGGTGAGCGATAGCACACCATTCTATGTTATTTGCACCATACACACTCAGCAGATGTAAATAAGAGTAAAATGTAGTAAGATAACCAAGTGGTAAGCGTTGGGTATTGATCAGCTTTGTTTTTAACATTATTTAGCAGTGAATTTGTATAATTTCATTTTTTACTAATAAGTATATTACCATTGGATCCTGAATCCTGGTTGGAAATGCAGGGGACTCATGATGCAACATGCAAACGCCACTCCTGGGTGTGTGAGTGAGTCTTGATTCCAGTGGAAAGGAGGCAGCGTGGGTTTATCTTGCCCTGGCTTGACTGGCTTAAAACAGAAGTGGGTGTGGGCCATGGTTGGTCTGGTGCTGTCAGTAGGTTCTCTGGGAGGAACTAGAGAGAAGGTTGAGGTAAGAGAAATGAGGCAGAGCTGCCAAGAAGAAATCCGTATGGTACCTGCCTCTGCTCCATACCTTTAAAGTCACCCAGCACGCCTGTGCACATGCCCGCTGGCTCGTGAGAAGGCTCTGAAGGTACCCACTGGCATTAGAGTATCTGCAGGAAGTCTTTTACACTTTTCTGTGTGCTCCTAGCTCCCCTTTCCAACCTCACTTAGACCTGCTGAACTTGGCATTCAGCCTCTGAAATCCCAATTCTTGTAGTCATCTCAAGGTTCTAGACTGGAAAGTACTTTAGAAATTATATTTGTCGGTGGCAAGGGTGCAGTGACATTGGCATCTTACAGACTATTGGCAGAAATGGATATTAGTACAACTTTTCTAGAATTCGACTTGGCACTATACCTGTTGAGTCTTAAAACTGTCCATATTCCCTCTTCTAGGAATATAGGTGTATATTTTTAAGTTTATTTATTTATATTGATAAAGACAGCAAGAGAGAGAGAGCACATGTGCTCTGGCATGCACGTGCACAAGCTGGGGAAGGGCAGAGAGAGGACATCCTGAGCAGGATCCGCGCTGTCAGTGCCAAGCCAGACCTGGGGCTTCATCTCAGGAAGCAAAGTGTGAGATCACGCCCTGAGCTGAAATCAAGAGTCGAACACCTAACCAACTGAGCCACCCAGGTGCCCCAGGAACATTCAGAATAGTAACTAAGGGAAGTGAAGGATATATTAATTAGGTTTTTAAAAATTTTTTAATGTTTATTTATTTTTGAAAGAGGGAATATGAGCAGGGGAGGGACAGAAAGAGACGGAGACACAGAATCTGAAGCAGGCTCCAGCTTTGAGCTGTCAGCATAGAGCTCTATGCGGGGTCGAACTCACCAATTTTGAGATCATGACCTGAGCCAAAGTCCCATGCTTAACCTACTGAGCCACCCAGGTGTTCCTTAATTAGTTTAATTCTGGTAATAACTTTACAATGTATATATATATATATATATATATATATATATATATATATATCACATTGCATATCTTAAATATATTTCATTTTTATTTGTCAAAAATAAATAAAACTCAAAAAAGAAAAAATATTCAGAGATGCTATAAAAGTATTTATGTTAAGGAAATGTATTATTTGTTGTAGCAAATAATTAGGAACAACCTAAATGCCCAATAATAGAGTTCTATTTAAATTGATCATATGTCCATTCTAGAAGATCTTATCCTGTCACGGAAAATCATGGTTTTAAGTAATATTTAAAGACATAGGAGGGGCACCTGGATGGCTCAGGCGGTTGAGCGTCCGACTTTGGCTCAGGTCATGATCTCACAGTTCGAGTCCGACACAGGGCTCAAACCCACAAAACGTGAAACCATGACCTAAGCCAAAATCAAAAGTCAGAAGTTTAACCTACTGAGCCACCCAGGCACCCCAGGAGGCTTTTAAACTGTAAAAGAAATAGGTGTACGACAGAGGGAAACTCCTTCCTTTGGTGACACCACCTCACTGTTTAGCAGCTGTTTAGGTAATGCTGAAGGATCCACTCTGTCACCCCAGACTCCATGTCCAAGACAGTCACAACATTTACCAAATGACATAAGGAAGCAAGTTTCAGTATCTTAAAGTAATAGTATTTCTTTTTTGTAATTTTTATGTTTCTTTCTTTTAGGGAGAGAGTGCCAGAGGGGGAAGGGCAGAGAGAGAGGAAGATACAGAATCCAAAGCAGGCTCGAGGCTCTGAGCTGTCAGCACAGAGCCTGACACGGGGCTCGAACTCATGAACTGTGAGATCATGACCTGAGCTGAAGTTGGACGCTTAACTGACTGAGCCACCCAGGCGCCCTAGCATTTTAATTCTTAATGACATTTTCTGCCATTACAATCGATATTTATTAATTAGTCTAAAAACAAAAATGACTCTCCACTAAGGGCTGCTAGGAGTAGCCAGACAAAGGGTTTTCAAGAAAACTAGGCCTACCATGTGACCCTCACAATTCTTGGCCATCTTTCTTCTCACTTTGCTGCTCTTTTGCTCTGCTATTACCCACTCATATCCTGATTTCATTCCAGTACTCTCTTCTGTCGTTGGCTCTCAGATTTTTCCCCACCCTACTTCAAATCTGATTATAATCTATCTCCTACTATTCTCTTTGAAAACATTTTTTATCTTAATGGATATGCCAGCTCCTCAAAAGGTAGTGCTTTGCTATTTACTTGTAATCCCCTAGATACTTTAACCAGAATTAAGCAAAGAATTTACACTGGAAACATCCTACAGGCTTGAATTGATTGGACTCTCCCTTCGAAGGCTGATTTAGGATTATACATTTCTCTGTGACCTTGTGTGATATTGGTAGTGTTCTGGGGGCTCTCCAAGGATCTGTCAAAAGGACTAGACCCATCTACTGCAACCCAAGTTTGTTTGTTTTTTGGTTTTTGGTTTTTTTTAAGTCAAATTCAGGTTATTTGCAACTGGAACGAAGACCCTCACAAGCCACATCTCAAATAATTGACTCTTAGGGTTTATTTTTTCCCCATTCACAAAACTCCTTCCATGCTCCCAGAAGAAGTAGAAAGGAGGTGGGGGTGCCTGGGTGTCTCAGTCAATTAAGGGTCCGACTCTTGATTTTGGCTCAGGTCATGATCTCACTGTTTGTGAGTTTGAGTCCTGTGCCAGGCTCTGTGTTCATAGCACAGAGCCTGCTTAGGATTCTCTGTCTCCCTATCTCTCTGCTACCTACCCCTCTTGCTCTCTCTCAACGTAAATAAATAAATATTTTTTAAAAAAGAAAAAGAGTGGAAAGGAGGAAAAGGCAGGAAACAGGAGGGGCAGGGGTTTCCCATGTATTTACAATGTTTGAAACAAATATTGCTCAATGTTAACCTGCATTAAATCTGAGACATGAGTACAACATGGCTTGCCATGTAAATTATTGGAACTTTCATGAAGAGCAAAAGAAGGAAGGTGCTAATACTTACATTTTGATTGCTCAGAGGACTCGGGGTCTGGGCCCTGCATCTTTCCTGGAAACCACTCAGCAGGTGGGAAGCTATACTTTTCTGAACTTAAGGGGAACATAATTTATATATAGATCCAGGATAAATGCAAACCCTGGATAAGTGTTTCGGTAACCAGTGGGATAGGTGCTGAGCCTGGATCTTCCCAGTAGATGGTGGCAAATGTGAACCAGCATCCTGGACAGAGAAGATAAGAGTACTTGATTCATTCAAGAGGCAATTCATGAGGAAAAGCACTATAAAAGAGTTTAGGAAAGTCAGCATATAAAAAAAAAAGGGGGAGGCAATAGAAAAATCTATCCCAGTGGAGAAAGAAGATAAGCAACTCAAAACTATAAGAAGCTAAAAAAAAAAATAGTATAGGGCTCTTTCCCATATAGGGTTCTGAATGTTGAGAAGAAGCAGCACCGTAGAGTTGTCTGAAGAAGGTGAGCATTCTAAAGAAGGATCGGTCTTCAACAAGCAGAAGTCTTTCCATCACTATTCCCTGGAATGATGTCAGTGTCCCGCTGACAGATGTAGAAGTGAACTTGGTCAAGACATGTCTTCTCTCAGTTTGAGTAGAAGTGGTATTAGGAGACATCCAGGGCCTAAACCACCTATCATTGAGTTTCTAGTGACTCACATGGAAATGAACGATACTTAAGAACAATCTGATGTTGATGCTTTTGCCAGAAAACCAGAGTCTAGTTGCAAGCTACTCCTTTGAGTGGGTCTATGGGCAATGATGGCGGTCTGCATAGATGGTTAAAGAAAGGATTGGATCTCTGGGACCTGACTGATGTTAATTCCCTGACTAGGAGTCTATCTCATGGATTCTAGAAAAGATTGTGTTTGCCAGCGCAGACTGGTCTGTTCAAAAAAATTTCTTTCCCTGTGGCAATGGAAGCAAATTTATTGAAAAACAAAAATCATTGTGTCTAAAACTTAATAGAGAGTACAACATACAGCACTTTCAAGGGGCCAGATCCATACAATCTCCATAGACTTGATTTAGCCTGACTCTCAAACCAACCCTTTGGGTAGGAACTATTATTACTCTAGACTTAAAGATGAGAAAACCGAATCTGAGAGAAGTTAAGGAATGTCCCTAAGATCACAAAGGTGGTAAGTGACTCCAGGTCCCTCAGACCCATACCTCTGCTCTGATTTTTATGCAACGCTAAAACACACCCTGAAGTGATACAAATTCTTACTTATTCTTAAAATTTGGTAACTTAAAAATCAGGTTGTTTTTATGGTGCCTGGGTGGCTCAGTCAGTTGAGCATCCAACTTCAGCTCAAGTCATGTTCTTGTGGTTCATGAATTGGAGCCCTACATCAGGCTCTGTGCTGACAGCTTGGAGCCTGGAGCCTGCTTCAGATTCTGTGTCTCCCTTTCTCTCTGCCTCTCTCTCCCACCTCAAAAATAAATAAACATTAAAAAAAAAGAATTGCTTTAAAAATCAGGTTGTTTTTATGAGTGCTTACCAACAAATAATGTTTGTGTACTCCTTCATACCTCCTTCCTCAAGAACTATGGTTTTTATTAGGCATTAGTGTTGTTGTGTAGTGTGGAGTAATTTCCTAGGGCTGACATAACAAACTGGATGGCTTAAAACAATAAAAATGTATCCTGGAGTCTGGAAGCCTCAAATCAAAATGTCAGCAGAGTCTGCTCCCCCCAGAGGTTTCTGGAAGAATCCTTCCTCACCTCTTCCAGCTTCTGCTGGTTGCCAGCCATGTTTGGCCTTCCTTGGATCGGAATTGCAACACTCCACTCTCTGTTTCCGTTGTCACGTGACCTTCTTCCTTGCGTGTCCATGTGTCTCTCTATGTCTCCAAATCTCTCTCTCCTTAAAAGGACACCAGCCACTGGATTTAGGGCCCACCTAATCCAGTATGACCTCACCTTAACTTGACTCCCTCTACAAAATTCCTGTTCTAAATAAGGTTTCACACTTTGAGGTTCTAGATGAATGTGAATTGGGGTGGGAAAGACACACTGTTCAACCCAGCATGTAACAGAAGTGGTTTCCCTGCTCTCCTGGCAGCCTGATGGGCCAGTGCTACAGCCATGGACCACCACATTTTGGAGCATTCCATGATCTCAAGGGCCAAGTTACAGGTCAAAGTGGTCTTCAGAGCTCAAATGAACCAACAGTAGCCCCTGGAAATCTCTGAAAGTGGTGGGTCATGGATAAGAATTGGCTTAATATCTCTATTCTACATTTCCTTCCAAAAAAGTTCCCGGACTCTCCTCCAGCACTAAGGCCTTCAATCTAGCAACATGTTTTATTGCTTCTCCATAAGTCTATGTACTAAGAATGCTTTCTGAGGGATGGTTATTTGATCCCAAGAATGCAAACCATCACCTTCCATGCAAATGAAGGACATAGGAACTTGAAATACAGAAGAAGGACACAGGAATTTGAAATACAGAACTTCTTCCCAGAAGAGACCACAATGGTGCCTCATCGAATAGAAAGGACACCATCTAGAGGATCAGACCTGGAATAAGCCACGCCATCCTTCCCCCCAACCATTCAGCATTGCATTGGAGGAGGGTCCTTGATGAGACATGAGGTGGTGTCTCCCAATCAAATTTCTCTTGCAGGGAATCTGTCCCTCAAAAGAACAACAAGGCAAGACCCTGGCAATTAGAGGGAATGGAGTTCTTCATCCCCTGACTTGTTTCCTCTGTTCTTTCTGACCTCAACTTTTCCCTGTTGAAACATTCATGTTCCTGATGTAGAGGCATAGTTCTGCTTCAGCTTCTGAACCAGCTATGGCCAGAGAGAAATCCTATCAGGTGTTTCAGTCACACCTGAAAGAGCTGAGTTTGGATTGTGTTCCTAAAGCCTGGAATCCTGTTCGCAACTCCCAAGGGCTCTTCAGCCAGGAACCAGGCTGAGCCCAGCGGTGTTCACCCTGGTGACCCTTGCAGCTTTCCCTAGGCTCATTTAGGACTGACTCTGCCATAAATCTGGGATTGAGCCTGACTTCCTCCTTCCTTAGTACTTCCAGCAACTCTACTGAGTGCCCCAAGCCCCCTCCGGACTCTACTTCCTGTCTCCTTTACTGTAGCTTGGAGACAGTTCTCTTGCCAAGCCCTGTTCTGCCTGATTTACACATTGGACAGCTGCCTGGCTTCCTTACTCCACCCACTGCACGGGGCCTGTTGGAGCTTCTGACAACGGTTATAACCAAGTGTCCCAAAACCCTGCACTCTCTGCTTGGGTCCTCTCGTTGCCTTCGCCTGCACCAACTTCTGTGCCTTGCAAGGGTCCGTCAGCACAGGCCTCGCTGATGGGGCACGGGACCCTCTTCCTTTGCTGTCAGTCCTGTGTTGCTGTGATTCCAAAAGGCCCCGTGTCCCAGAGCACTGCAGTTATAGAATCCTGAGGATATATCACTACCTCCTGGGACCGGCTGGAGGGAGTCCAACATTGAGCAAATCATGGTTTCAGAGGAACTACTGAGGGTCCCCTCACCCCACGTGGACTAAGCTCCCACCCTCTGCATGTGACTCTTCCCTTGGTCTCCCTATAGCAGATTATGGTCTCATCCTGCTTCACCTTTTCCAGGGATGTCCTGGCCTCACCTGAGAACAGTCTCCCTACCAGACCCTCAGTCTTTTTTTTTTTTTTTAACGTCTATTTATTTTTGAGAGACAGAGAGACACAGAGCACAAACAGGGTGGGGCAGAGAGAGAGAGAGGGACACAGAACCCGAAGCAGACTCCAGGCTCTGGGCTGTCAGCATAGAGCCTAAAACGGGGCATGAACCCATGAACCGTGGGATCATGACCTGGGACAAATGAACTCTGCCCAGTTCACTCTAGGTGGGTGTATCTATTCCTGAAAGTTGATTTTTTTCTCACATCCTATATCATGAATTTCCTTCCACGTCTGTACATGTACTGTGTGCCTGCCCTGTGCCAAGGCCTGAAGATTACAGCCCCTTGGAGTTTACAGGTTAGGTTATAACAGTTGCTCAGAGCTCCTGGGTGACTCATTTGGTTAAGCATCTGACTTCTGCTCAGGTCATGATCTCACAGTTCGGGAATTTGAGTCCCGCATCAGGAGAGCTCATGCCCTGCTTTGGGTGAACATAAACCCTGCTTCTCTGCCATGCCCCCCACACTGCCCCTCGCTCTCTTGCGCCCTCTCTCTGTCAAAAAAGAAAAAACAGTTGCTCAGTCTTTGATTCTTTACTGCGCCATTGATGAGCATGTTGGCCATTTTCATTGTTTTCATGGTTACAAACTGCCCTGTCATTCACATTCTTGTAGATACATCTTTGCACATTTGTGCAAATGTTTCTGTACAATAAATTCCTGAAGCAGATTTGCTGAATCAAAGGAAATGCATTCCTAAAGTTTTAAAATCAACTTTACCGAGATATAATTTACACACAACAAGCTGACCTATTCGAAATGTTCAATTTAATGAGTTTTAGCAAATTATGTATATGTATACATATATACACACCTGTGAAGATCTACCTGTGAAACCACTAGCATAACAAATATACAGACTATTTCCTTCACCCCAAATTTTCCTTTTTCCTATTTGCGATCTGTGTCTCCATCCACTGTCTGCTTCAGGCAGGCACTGATCTGCTTTCTGTCTCTATATATTGGACTAAATTTTCTAGATTTTTAAAAAAGTGGAATTATGCAGTGTTTGACTTTCTCTGAGATTTATCCATGTTGTTGTACATATTAGTAACTCGTTTTTATTGATGAGTAGTATTCCAGTGGGTAGAAAGAATGGTATGGACATGCCACAACTTGTTTATATTTTTAGTCTGTTGATAGATATTTGGGTTGCTTCCAGTTTTGAGCTATAATGAGTAAAGCTGCTACAAATATTTTTGTACATGATATTGTGGGATGCATGTTTTCATGTTTCTTGGCGTGTACTGTTGGGTCATGTATGGGGTTTCTTTTGTTTTTTGTTTTTTTCTTTGCTTTGTTTGTTTATTTGTTTGAGAGAGAGAGAGTCGGGGGGGAGGCAGAGAAAAGAGAGAGAATCTTAAGCAGTCTTCTTGCTCAGTGTGCAACCCGACTCGGGTCTTGATCTCACAACCCGATCATGACCTGAGCCAAAATCAAGAGTCGAACACTCAACCGACTGAGCCACCCAGGCACCTTGATGTATGTTTAATTGTATAAGAAAGTAGCTACTTTCCAAGGTGGTTGTACCATTTTCTCATTCCTGCCAGCAGTGTATTGTTAGACTTCTGATAATTATTACCAAGTTCTTCTCCAAGGTAACTTTTCTAACACTCTTCAACAGTGAATAAGAGGGTCTATTTTCTACACTCTCACCAACATTGTTGATTATCAACCTTTTTCGTCTTTGCCAATCTTTTAATTAAACACGATGATTCATTGCTTGGAAGTGCATTTATATAACTTTTTGAGAATTCCAGCATCTTTCCATATATGTATTTGCCATTGCACTTTGCCCTTCTTGAATTATTTTCATATCCTTTGTCCACTTTTCAAATGTGTCATTCATGCTTTTCTCAGAGCTTTCTTTTTTTGGACCTTTGGTCTGGCTGGAAGATGCTCTGAAGTAAGGAGTGAGGTGGGAATCTATAGGAAGACTCATTAGATGGGCCCAAGGTCTGGTCCTGCCAGAGAATAATCACATCTCTTAAGTCCGGGAAACTGATCTTTAATTTACCTTGTCTTGCAGTGAACAATCCAAGAGCCATTTTGAACAAGTTACTTAGACTTAGTGAACACTAGGCACAGACTCAGAATTTCCAGAACAGCAGAATCCAGTGGGGTGGGGCATAAAGACTGCCCAAGAACAAGAGGGTGTGTGCTTTTTGATGAGGACAGTGGTATCCTAGGCATCTGTATGTTCTCATGGGCAGCGTGTGGGCTTGGAAGGCATCCATCTGGGACCATGCTGCCCAGAATTTCTTACAGAGTGGCTCTGTTGTTTTTAGACACATTTCAGTATTACTCGCCATTAGAGAATGTTCATACATTTGGCTACGTTTGTTGGCATCTTTCCATCAAGTACATCACGCTCTTATGTTGGAGCCTGCTGAATTGTTTTTCCCAAATGGCTGGGATTGTCCACCTATACCACTCACTGAATTGTGTGCATTTTTCCCTCCTGATGCTGGTTCTCATTTTGCAAGCTCTATTCCATTGGCCTGTTTATTACTGTGGCACCCCTATTTTTTACATTAGTTTGTTTTCTTAGCTATCATAATTGCTGATAGAACAAGTCCCTTCTTTCAAAAAATTCCTGAACATCCTACTCTTGCAGATTTGTTCTTCCAGATAGACCCTATCATAGAACCAACTCTTGGAGAAACTTTTCTGATAGAACACTAGCAAAGCATCTATAATCAGTTGGTAATAAATGCATAAGCTCTTGGCCGCAGAGGATTCTTTGGTTCTTGCTACCATACCAGGCTTGGGCAAAAGCAGGTGAGTGCCATCAGGAAGGTCAAGCCTGGCACCTGGCTTGAAGGTGGAGGACACTTAGTAGAAGGGGATCAAATGTGGAGAAATCCTCAGTGGCTAGAAAGAACAGAATGTGTATGGCCAAAGCCATGGGTGCCAGCAGCAAAATTAGGAAGCTAAGTTTATAGAAGTACACAGGCCAGGGTTCTGGGCAAAGGAAGTGGCACAGGGCCTAAGACATAGATAGATGAGATTTTTCTCTTCTAAAGGCTAAGTCTCAAAATGTGGTCTGTGTAAAAGATATTAAAGCAGGAGTAATAGAATCAAATGTAGAAGGCATTGAAGCCAAAACTTCCAACTCACAAATAGGCTGTGTTTATGCTGGGTTATGATTCTTCACAAGGGGCTGTGGGGCCCATCTTATTTCCTCATTATGCAGGAAATGGAGGGAGTCCTAATTAATGCCTGATGCTTGATTTAAAATTTTTTTTAATGTTTATTTATTTTTGAGAGAGAGAGAGAGCAAACATGAGCAGGGGAGGGGCAGAGAGAGAGAGAGACACAGAATCTGAAGCAGGCTCCAGGCTCCGAGCTGTCAGCACAGAGCCCAACGCAGGGCTTGAACTCATGAACCGTGAGATCATGACCTGAGCCAAAGTCTAACACTTAATGACCGAGCCACCTAGGCGCCCCTACTGATGCTTAATTTTCAAAAGAAGTTATTGTAAACACTGTAATTGACAAGGGTGACCATCTGGGTTCCTTGGTGACAGCAAACAGAAGTCAAGTCTGGAAAATTTAAGCAGGAAAAACAGTGCACCGAAAGGATAGCAGGTAGTGTGTGGAATTCACGGGAACCCAGGGGAACAAGCTTGGGAAATGGGTTGGAACTCAAAGCACCAGCAGCTGGGAACTCTGCCAACATCTGAGAGGGACTGTCAGACACCGCCACTGCCCTACGGGCCCCAGGCATCTGGACATTCACCACGGGCTGCTGGATGCCTCGCTGCCCTGGCCAGTGATTATCGTTCACTGTATCTTTGCTTCACTCCTTGAGGGTCAGAGTCCCAGCTCCCGGAGCACGATTGGCGACATGTGGAATACACACCCATGCTCTTGTCATTCTCTGTCTCCCTAAGCAGGGAGCGGGGGCTTCTGGACTCATAGCCAAGACAGGTATTCAGATAAAACATGCCAAGAAACAATTGAAGGGACAATGAAAATTCCAGTACAACTGAAAAAAAAAAAAAGTCTGTCCGTTACTGGATAGGATCATGCTTTCTAAAGTTTTCCAAGCCGATTAAGGAAGGCAAACCGGTCCTCCAACACAGACATCGTCCTTGGCATATGCACTTCCGAACTGCACTGAACAAATCGTGTTATGCAAATCGACGCAGTCGCATTTCCGGCAAGTTTCCTTAAAAGGGAGGGTAACCACGAACATCCTGCTTTCTTCTTGTATTGGGCACCTTAGAGTATTACCTGCAGAGGTGGTGGTAGACATACCTGTATCAGACTTGCTACATTCAAATGTCTGCGGTTTCCTTTGCAAATAGCCCCCTTGTGGAGCTCTTATTCCAACAGTTCAGGCCATTATTCATCACTCTTCTCTTACACATGTCTTGAAACCATCACTTATGACATTGACCACAATTTTAAAGAAGTGTTTAATACCTGTGTTGACAAAAGTAAAGGTAAGTCGCTGGCCTGTGTCAGACAGCCACGAACAAGAATGCCCCACAGCAGCACGTCTTGGCAGGAATGGACCACAAAAATGTCATGTTGACAAAAGAACACAAAAAATACAATCCGATCACAAAGAGAAACAAAATCATGTACATGCAGATGACAGAGTTTGGTCAGATATGCATACACGGTGAATTTACGGAGAAGACTAGAGGAATATTCCCAATAATGGTTTCCCTGAGAGGTGAGGGAGAGCAATATGATCAGAGACCCAAAGAGGGTTTCTAAATAATATAAGTATGATCATTCTATCATTGATATAAGATTTAATCTGAGAGCTGAGAGTATGGGTGTTCATTTTAGTATCGTCCCTTAAACCCACATATGTGTTTATATATTCTTTTGCATGTAGATCAACAAAAAAGATAAATAGATATATCTAAAGATACCCCTCCCCCGCTAAAAAGAGAGGTAGGAAACTGTCTTATACTGGGTGACAGTCCAAGAACCCTCATCACAATATTATCGATAAATCGAAAAAAAAAATCAGAAAAAAAAATCTGTTAAATTACTATCCACATGTTGGATAATGACAGCTGCTATTCGGAAAAGTCTTCCAGAAACCTTTAATAATGTGGGAAAATAGTAATTTAATATTATTGCTACACGAAACAAGCCGTATATCATCTTAGTTTTGATAGAAGGAGATGTATGAGATCACAAGGCAGATGAAAGACTAGAAAGAAACAACATAATATGTACAGAGCGTTGCTACATAGTGGCGAATTTTATTCTCTTTGCTGCTCTACAAATATTTCGCAAAATGCAAATGAACGTGCGTTAATTTTACAATGAGGGCAAACATCACTTACAGGGAAAATTGGGAATCAGTTAAACCTTCTTAAAGATCTGTTTCCGGTCCCGGGACATTTTCCCTTTCCTCCTGGCTGCCTTCCTGTGTTTTACTGGGCGCGACTCTACCCCTCTCCTCCTGTTGTGACTCTCAGGGCGGGCCCTGCTGCCAGCCAAGGAAGCAGGTCTGTGACCAGCCGGGCGCAGTGTGGACACGGGGCTCAGGCTGAAGCAGCACCAGAGCATCCTGGGAGCTTGGTGCGAGCAGCGTGGTTCCCATCAAAGCTCCTCTCTCACTTGTTTGGAGAAGGGAAAGCACCCCCATGGGAAAGGAAAGACAAGGCCCTCACCCGTGTGGGAACCCTGCGTGCCCCAGGAGCCTACCTGTCATGGGGTCATGGGGTCATGGCCTCTCGTCCCCCAGCCGCACAGACGGGGGGGGGGGGGGGGGGGGGGGGCGGCTGTGTCCTGGGATCAGGGAGGTGATGACGCCCGCCCCGCAGCATCCCCCTAAGCGTGCTGAGCATGTATCTGGCGGAATGCTGGCTTTCTTCTTTTGAATGTGCGTGTATAATTTTCCTGTGGCTGCTGTACCAAATCACCACAAACTCAATGGCTTAAAATAGCAGAAATGTATTGCCTTCCAGAGCAGGGCTGGGTTCTTTTCTGGAGGCTCCGAAAGAACCTATTTCCTTGTCATTTCCAGCTTCGTGAGGCCATCCGCCATCCTTGGCTCGCGGACCCCTTCCCTCACCTTCAATGCCAGTGATGTTGCAGCTCTTCAATGGTCTTCCATCGGCACATGACCTCAACGAGGAAAGGTTCTCTTAACCTTGATAACCTCTTAACTCTTGATTACCGGCTGGGTAATCAAGTAAAATCTCCCCATCTCAAGGTCATTATCCTTAATTTTACCTGCAAAGTCCTTTTTCCATGTTAGGTAAATATTCACACATTCTGGGGATTAGGATGTGAACACCTTTGGAGGACCATTATTCTGACTATCATAGTGGGTTTACTTGTACCTTGTGTGGTTTGTTTGTTTTTTTTTTTTTGTTTTTTTTTTTTTTGTAGGTTTTAAACTTAGTCATGACTCTGTAATCTTCTGATAAATTTTCCAATAACTGATATCTCCCCCATGGGGTTGGCATGCAGAATACATGAGACGGTGCATGTTGCCTGGTACATAGTAAAGGGCTCAGCAAATGGCACCATCATCGCCAGTGATTATTCTCACATAGAAAGATTGTCAGGGCCACCTTCATGGGTGTGTCGCCTGTCACACAGTCTGCTCTCAGAAGGGCTCTGACCTTGGCTTAGTGCTCTGCTGTCACCATTTGGAAATTCTTAGTACATCCTCAGCACAGCACCTCACATTTTCATGTTGCCCTGGGCTCCATAAATTATAAAGCCGGTCCTGAAGATTACTCATCGTTGGAAATCCACTTACAGGCTCTTTCCTGAATTTGCAGCTCTCGCTGAGATTCTTGTAAAGCTCTTCTCTTGTTAAACGTGGTCTTCGTTTGAGTTCCCCAAAAAGGAAATCCTGCAATAAGGA
The DNA here is from genome assembly GCA_030068075.1 of Paguma larvata. Taxonomy (NCBI): domain Eukaryota; kingdom Metazoa; phylum Chordata; class Mammalia; order Carnivora; family Viverridae; genus Paguma; species Paguma larvata. Next base: position 17,019,900 of record CM057835.1, read on the forward strand.
TTCAGGTACAAATAGTTTACTTGGGAGATTATCTCAGAAAGCACAATGAAGGAGGGAGTAGGGCATCCAGTGAGAAAGGGTAGGGGGAAAGCAAATAAAGGGCATATTAATGAGAGGGTCACTTCGGAGAGGGGAGTGCACCTAGGACACAGTCCTGCTGAGAGACCTTTGAGGGACAGTCAACAGATATCTCAGAACTGTTCTTCCAAGGAAGTGGTGAGGAACCATGGCTATTTATCTACCCATTCTGATTCCTCAGTGGTTAAGTGTTGTTTTTGAGGAGTTAATCCCCCAGTTCTTCTCATCTTCCCCAGGCATGGATCTAAAGCCCTCCGGCAAAGAAATAGGACACGAAGACATTGATGTGTGTGGAAAGTGAGCCCCAATGCATGTTTGGTCCTGGGTGTAGTCTTTCAGTTAAGAATATACTGATCATTGAAATGTCATAGTCTGAGTAACTCTGAGCTAAAAGGTAGGATCGTTGAGTCTTAGTTCTGATTCTGCTGCGTGGGCAAGCCAAGTCCTCCATTTCCCTAGGCCTCTTGCGCCATCTGTGAAAAGAGTTGGATGGCATCTAAATTCCTTCTATTCTCAATGTCCTATTCTAAGTTGTCTCTGTAACCAAGAATGTTGGGCTTGGGGGAGGAAAAATGCCAATCCACTAAACAAGTAACTCATTAAAATAGAAGACTCTCATTAATTTTTTTTTCTGGAGAAATGAATTCTTAAAAATAGGGAGGCATATTGAATAAGAGAGCAGGAGCAGCTGTTCTGTTTTTCTCTGAGGATAGAATGAAAGGGACTGGACTTAAATGGTGCCAAAAGGGGTTTATTTAAATGAGACATTTAACAAGTTGTGAGACAATGCCACGTGTTACCCAAGGAGGTTTTGGAAGCTGCTATCTAGAGAAATGTTTAAAAGCATGCGATTTATTTTTATTCTTTAAAGTGTACATATATGTTTCCATCGAGGCTTTTGTATGTACACTATACCTCATCATAAAATCAGAAAGAATAGCTAGGTCTTTCTAGGAGAAAATGGCAAACAGGAGGCACATATTCTCATACACACCCTACTGTGGCCATGGGAGACATTACTAATCAAGCATTGCTCTTTTCCTGTCCAAGCCCAGACAAGTTCTCATAATTTATCTCAGCACTGTGATCTAGGCAGCCATTACTAATCAATCACAGTTGATTTGTGAGTAGATAGATTAGTGACCTATCTGCTCTCTCAGGTCTTCCATGATTCTGGGGTCTCTTCTCACGATGATGGTTACAACTATTTTACTTGCCTTCATGGGTGACTCAAAACACTTTGTGCAGTATCCTATGAAAATATAGTGTTCCTGAGCTTCCTCAAATATGCCATCCATAATGCTCCTGCCTGGGAATTTTCTCTTTTGGGGTGTCTGGGTGGCTTAGTATGTTAAGCATCTGATTCCAGCTCAGGTCATGATCGCACGGTTCGTGGGTTCGAGCCCTGGGTCAGGCTCTCAGCTGTCAGCACAGAGCCCGCTTTGAATTCTCTGTCACCTTCCCTTTACCCATTCTCTACTAGTGCTCTCTCTCTCTCTCTCAAAAAATAAATAAGCATTAAAAATTATCTCTTTTTATTAAAATATGAATTCTAGGACCCCTTCCCCAGAAATGTTTATTATTATTATAGGAGGAGGTCCAGATTCTGCATTTTACCAGACAATTCTGATGCACCTAATCAGGTGATTACTCTCTGGGAGGCATTGGCCCAGAAAGAGGGAGGCAAGTCATAGGTTCACAGCACTGGCTCAGGAACCTATGTGGGAAATAAATGCTCATATTTGCACACTTAGTTCTGGGCTGTTCCTATTTGGTCCCATCTAGAGTTCTACTTCCAGGCCTTGCCTGGACTCTGCCTTCTCTTTCTTGCACAGAAACAAGCTCATTCTGGTTGCTTCCTTAGGCTGTTTCTCTAGTTGGAATCCAGAGCAAACTGAAGCTCCAGAAAACCTTTTATCAAGCTCCTTGATACCTGCTCATTGGGTCAAGAAGCTTTGCTGTTTACTTTCCTGTGGCTTTCCTCTTAATTGTCTCTAATATTTCACACTTGTATCACTGATCCATCCCTGGACTTTCCTTGTATGTGGTTTTCCTTGACTCGCACTTGATTTTCTTACAGTTGAGTGTCAGTTTCACACATTTTTGAGCTCACTCACTGTCAGTTTCAGCCTCCTACAAAGTCATTTTTGCTGATCCCCTTAACAAAGAAGGTTGAAAACAGGGACGATATTCAGAATATTTAACAGCTAGTCAGTGTCAAAATACAGCACAAATGTAGACAACTGGCAGAGACCCCACCAATCAGAGAAGACTCTAGCTCTAATCAGTCAGTAGAGCCATACAGGTCACATCTGGTACGGTAGGCTGAATAGTGGTGACCTAGAGATGTCCATGTCCTAATACCCAGAACCTGTGAATGTTACCTTACAATAAAATGGGATTTTACAGATGTGGTTATGTTAAGGATCTTGAGATAGATTGTATTGCATTGTCTGCGTGGGCCCTAAATGTAATCACAAGTGATAGTAAGAGGGAACACAGGGAGATTTGGCCATAGGTGAGAGAAGGTAGTGTTATCACTGGGGCTAAAAGGCAACACAAGCCAACGGGTGTAGGTCACACTAGAAGCAGGAAAGACAAGGAGACAGACTTTCCCCAGAAGGAACTAGCTCTGCCAACTTTTAAATTTTAGTCCAGTGAAACCAATTTTGGATTTCTGACCTCTAGAACTGTAAGGAAATAACTTTGCATTGTTTTCAATCACTGAGTTGGTGGTAATTTATTACAGCAGTAATAAGCAAATATACCTAAAAATACTAGTTTGAAAATGGCCCAAGATGTGAGAAGAATTAGCCATTGCATATTCTGGCAGGCTCGACTGCGGACTTCAGTGTACCATGGAAGCTGGAACTGAGAGCCTGAGAACTGCTGGAAAAAAAGGAGGGAGAGCATGTGGGGAGTGGCACGGATCCAGATAAGTATTTGGTGGCCAAAGTGAAAGTAGCACTGCAATCTGGTTCTATACGCATCCTGTATGTAACTAGAACACCCCTCTACACTGTTTAGGGTGCAACTAATGTACCCAAGCTGGGTGCAAATGCTTGCTTGCCTCCTGTTTTTTGGTAAGGGGGACAAAAAATAAGTCAATCTATTTCCCTCCAAGTCTCCAATCCCTTTCCCATAATGCATCCAGAAATCTGCTTCTAGTACTTGTTAGAGTCTAGAAATGGTATCATGGAAAGCTGGCTTCCTGCTCTCTGAGGCTTTCCCTGTGGAGTGCTTGGTGGATTCCCATTGCTTACAAACTTTCTGCTGCTGTTCTCTTGCCTCTTGTCTTTGCTCGTACTCTTCTCTGGTGATAATGGCATAGGGATAGACATTTAGATCAAAGGACTAGAATTGAGAGTCTAGAGATAAACCCTTACATTTATGGTTATTTTTGACAAGGTTATAAAGACAATTCAATGGAGAAAAAAATAGTCTTTTCAACAAATTGTCCTGGTATAACTAGATAACCATAAGCAAAAGAATGAATTTTGACCCCTATCTCACACCATATACAAAATTAACTAAAAATGGGCCATAGACGTAAACGTAAAAGGTAAAACCATTAAACTTTTAGAAGAAAGCATAACATTTTTGCAATCTTAGATTAGGCAGCAGTTTCATAGATAGGACACCTAAAGCACAAGCAATCAAAGAAAAAATTAATAAATTGGAACGCATCAAAATTAAAAAAATGTGTTTCAAAGGATACTATCAAGAAAGCAAGAAGATAACGTGCAAAATGGAAGTAAATATTTGCAAATCATATATCTGGTGGGGGACTTGTATCAAAAATATATAGAGAAACCTCTCAATAATAAAAAATATAATAACCCAATTTAAAAGTGGGCAAAGTATTTAAAGAGATGTTTCTCTAAAATAGGTATACAAATGGCCAATAAGCACATGAGAAGATGCCCATTGGTCGTTAGTTCCCTAACGAGATCCACAATTTCATCCTCATTAGGATGGATAAAATAAAAAGAAAAGAGACACTATTAGCAAGGAAGTGGAGAAATCAGGGCTAATATACATTGCTAGTGGGAAAGTAAAATAGTGCAGCCTCTATGGAAAGTTTGGCAGATCCTCTGTTAAATACATAATTACCATGTGATTCTGCAATTTCACTTCTAGGTGTATACCCGAGAGAATTGAAAATGTATATCCACACAAAAATTTGCACATTTATATTTATAGTAGCATTATTTGTAATAGCAAAAAAGTGAAAATAACCTGAATGCCCATCAATGGAGGGATGGATAAACAAATGTGATATTTCCATACAACAGAAAGCATTTGGTCTTCGAGTGTTCATCTATGTTATTGCACTCTGAACCTTGAAAACACCATGCTAACTGAAAGAAGCCAGACACAAAAGACCACATAATGTATGATTCTATTTAGATGAAATGTCAAGAATAGGTAAATTCATAGAGATGGAAAGCAGATTAGTGGTTGTCAAGGGCTGTGGGAAGGAGGGATGGGGAGTAGCTGCTAATGGCTATGAAGTTGAAGTTTGTGGGAGAGATGATTAAAATTGTCTATAACTGGATAGTTTTGATGAGTGCACAACTCTGAAAATATTCTGAAGACCATCAAATTATATTCCTTAAAAGAATGAATATTATAGTATATAAACTTCATCTCAATATAGCCATTTTACTTTTTTTAATGTTTGTTTGTTTGTTTGTTTGAGAGAGAGAGCAGGGGAGGGACAGAGAGACGGGGAGACACAGAATCTGAAACAGCCTCCAGGCTCTGAGCTGTCAACAAAGAGCCCAACATCAGCTCATCACAAACCGTGAGATCATGACCTGAGCCAAAGTCAGACGCTTAACCAACTGAGCCACCCAGTGTCCCCTCAATGTCGCTATTTTAAAAGAGAGAGAAATTGGATGCTTCACAGAATTATGGAGGGGGTGGAAAATGATGCTCAGGGTAAAACAGCTAGGAGCAATGCCCTAGAATCTGCTGCAGAATTGGTCTCCCACGTCCATCCTGTCTTGGTCACCACATCCTAGAGGCTGCATGAGCAGTGCCTTGAGCACCCTGTTGAGCTCCTGCATGAGGGCCCAGGAAGTCAAACTTGCTGCCACTCCAGAGTGCCCCCCATTCAAAGTCTTGGGTGGAGTATCTAATTGGAAGATTCTAGGTCACGTGCATATGCTCAGTGGCAAACAGACTGGAAAAATGAATATCGGTAACTTCCATGATGGATATTAGACCACCAAACTCGTAAGTGAAGAACCCCAAACACGAGATGTGTCAGCTGCTAAGCCACCAGAAACGAATGTAGATTAGTCTTACAGCATCACATTTATTTTTTGGCTTCTCCTGAACTTCTGCAACTAGAACAAAACAACCTTAATCATAGCTTCTCTCCTTTCTCCCAATTATGACTTCCTTGCCCCTCAGCTATCCCCTGATAATTATCTATACTGAATTTCCATTTGCTGCCAGCCTGTATTTCAGCTGGCATAGCCAAGACATTAGCTCTTAGGGTTTCATACTGTTCCAGAGTATTTAATTTTAATAGGAAACTATTGAGAACTAAAAAGCTTTTATGATGGAGAAATCTGAATAGCGTAGTGGAAAAAGAACAGGCTTTGGAATAGGTCTTGAATATGAATTTCAACTCTGATCTCCAATGAGTTTCTTGCTTCCCGAGTCTCAGTTTCTCCATCTGAAAATGAGAATAATGTTTAGCATGAGTGCTAAAGGGGGTCATATTTGTAAAGTCCACAGCCTTCTGGCCAGCATCTGGTGGATGCTCGGTAAATGGAAGCTGACATAGTAGCCCATCGGTGATACTAAGTTACCTCGAGAACAGTTGCATGCTTGAATAGGCTTGAAGCCTGAAGCAGGCACCTTAGGAATGGTTAGGTCCAGGCACCCCTACCAGAGCTTGGAGCCTGGGAGAGAGGAAAGGACATCCAATATGTTTCTGAGGTCATTTCTGAAGATATTTATGCTGAATGTGAAGGCTTTTGCACAATCTGTCTCTTTAGACTCAGAACCAAGCCAGTGCCTCTGAACCATCCAGTTTTCAAGACCCTACAGTTTTCAATTCAGTTAACTTTTTTAGAATATAAGTCAATGTGAGATTCTGTGAAGGCAGTGAAAGCATGTGCATTTCACAGTGGCTCAGCAGGAGGAAGGGGTCAACATATTCTATCTCAAGAAATAGAGGATTTTGGATATTATAAAAATAAAGTTATAACGATGGTCTTTCAGAGAGAGCCTACTACTAAATGCTCTTAAATTATGTTTATCCATTCAAATAGATATTGGATGGGGTTGAAACTACCTTCCCCCTGGCCTCATGTTTCCTTGTGGGGAGATGCTGGGGTTCAGGACACACTATCCCAATATGGCACCTTGGCATACTGAATATCTCAAGCTGAAGGAATTTGAGAAATGGCAGGGACAAGAAGGACTCTCTGATCTTCCTCTGAAGCAAGTTATAGACCTCATGTAAGGGGCTCCCTCCCTGTGTATATATGGAGGAAAGGTGCATCCTTATTTCCCAAGACAGAGGAACACCCAAAAGAAGCTGAACAGGTCTTGCTGGGTTTTCCCCCACTCACTACACTGGCCTCACACTCTTTGTCTTTTCATGTTCTACCAGGACTGTCCAATCTTCATCAAATCTAGCATAAAAACCATCAGTTTAACCATTTCTTCGAGTCTTTGTTTCTTTATGAAGGCTCCTATGTCACATAGAATTCATACCATGTAAGTTTGTATGCTTTTCTCCTATCGAGCTATCTTTGTCATTTAAATTTTCAGACCCAGCCCAGGCTCTGAGAGGGTCAGGGAAACCTTTTCTCCTCCACAGAGACAACCATTGGTGTACAACTCTGACTTCTGGTATCTTTCTGTTCATGTTTGCTTAGGAGATACATATGTATACACACACATGCATGCATACAAATACATGCATACATGCATATACACGTGCATGCGCACACACAGACACACATACAGACACATACATACATATACATACACACATACATACATATGTAACTGAGACAGAGAGATACTTGAGCTAGGGATGGAAGCTTTCTCCTTGTGTATGAGGGGGCTTACCTCTCCAGCTGTGGGAATGAACTTGGTCTGAGTAGGAGAGGAATTATTATTATTAAAAATATTTTAAATAATTTATTTTAAAAATTAATTTATGTATTGTGAGAGAGAGAAACAGAGTACATGAGAGAAAGGGAGAGAGAGAGAGAATCCCAAGCAGGCTCCATGCCATCAGTGCAGAGCCCGATGTGGGATCTGTGAGATCATGACCTGAGCCCAAGTCAAGAGCCAGACACTTAACCACCTGAGCCACCCAGGAGCCCCTGTAATCTTTTTTTAAGTAGACTCCACACCCAACATGGGGCTTGAACTCACTATTCCGAGCTCAAGACTCGCATGCTCTAACTGAGCCAGCCGGGTGCCCCTAAGGGGGAGAGGAATTATGATGGAAGAATGAAAGGGGAAAATACAGAAGACTTCTTAATGGCTGCCTTCCTAGGCCTACTTTCTGGCCAGGCACCCACTTTCCATCCACAGGCCTCTCTGTGGTGGGACTGAATTCTGTTCTTTCCAGAATGACCTAGGACTTCCTCTCAGTAGCAGAGACACTTCCTTGGCCATATTTCTGCTCTGAGAGCAGGGTGCCTCCTGTGCCTTCTCACCACCACTACATCAGCTTTCGGAGTCTGTCAGGCCTGTGGACCCTTCTTCTGCCCCCTCCTCTGGCCCCAGCTTCTCAGAGACCACCTTCCCCACTGGATCATGGCCCCTGCTCCCCACGAATGCCCTTGAGCCTGCTGGCTATGGGTCCTTTCTGCTTACTGCTTCCCACGAGGTTCTGCCTTGGCAGCCCTGGTCCTGGCATCTCACTGTGCCTCCCCACCCCCCTCCTCTCTAAAGTCCTGGCAAGCAAAACTAGAACAAAGGGACCAAAGGGAAGGGCTAAGAACTCTGGAAGAGGAAAGGAGCCTTTGTTGTCATCTGCCTTGTCCTCTGCGCTCTGGCCTCTTTGAAGAGCTGTACCCATACACTGCACTGTTAACATTCACCCACTGATCCACAGCACATGGCCTTCCCTTCCCCACCATCTGTGCACCAACACAACTGCCTGGTTGTGCACCCTGCAGACTGTAAATAAACCAGTAGTCTCAGCTTCTGAGGGAGAACCGAAGCACAGAAATTATGTTAATTCCATTCCTAACCTATTTACATGCATACATTAATATGAATCATGTTCTGCCCCAGCTGTTTCGTTGTTACAAATCATCTTCGGTGATAAAGCCATTAAGTATAAATCACCAAACATCCCCCCTTCCAGCCACATCCTTCTTACAACTTCCAACACAATCTCGCTCAACTATAGTAAAATTTTTGGTATAGCGATTGGGAATTGAAAGCACACCCCCCACCCCCGTGATGCAATTGCCCTAAAATGGATATTAACTATGATGTTCCAAAGAAAATGTCAGGAATGACAGGCTATGGTGTGTGGACAGAGCTGGGGATTATTTTAGAAGAGCTTGAGTCCCAAGCATTCAAGTTCCTACGCTCATTAAGATCAATGCACGTCACATTCTATTGAGTGTTGGATTTTACATAATTGTTGAGCAGATGGGCTGTAGCCATGATTTCATGCAAATGTAAATTATCTTCTAGATGAAATGTGCTTGAGAAAGATACACCAAGCTCAAATTTCCAAACACAGAGGGGAAAAAAACAGCTCACCAAAGTCCCATTATTTACTCAGCTGGTTTTGAATGCAATTCTCCTAGCCAATGTTTTGAAAAATCTATCCCACAGTCTCAGGAATGGGGAGAGGTAAAGTATGCTGCATGGCTTCCTCTCCCTTTCCCAGGCGTCAGCAGCAAGCCATCTGCAGAGGAACTTTGTTTTTCCTTGGGCATAGTCCAGGGAGGTTAATATTCTAATTCTTTCTTTCTCTTTAGCATATTTTAAATTGAGGTATAATTACATACAATGAAATGCATGGCTGTCCACTGTTCAGATGGATGAATTTTGACAATTGTTTATACACGTGTAATGAACACCCAAAACAAGATATAGAACATTCCTGTGACATCAGAGCGTTTCCATCCCTATCCTCAACCGGGCAACTATTGATTAGCTTTTTGTCACTGTAGCATTAGTTTTGTCTGTTCTAGAATGTCATATAAGTAAAATCATACAGTAATAACCTTCTATGTAGCTTCTTTCATTCAACATAATATTTTTTAATAATTCCTTCAGGTCGTTGCATGTAGTCATACTTATTATTATTTCCATTGTATGAATATACTATAGTTTGTTTATCCATTTATCTGTTGAGGGACATTTGGATTGTTTCCCAATGTTGGCGCTACTTCAATGGGGAAAGGAAAATATTTTTAATAATATTGCTAGAACAACTGGATATATGTATGGAAAAAAATTGAATCTCGATCCCTATCTCACTCCATATACAAATGCTAATTAAAAATCAATCATAGGCACAAAAGTGCTAGAATGAAGCATAATAACTTAATGGTCTTGGGATGGGCAAAGAATCCTTGAACAGAATACAAAAAGAACTAACCATTAAAAATAATGGTAAGTTGAACTTCATCAAAATTTAAAATTTCAGCTTGGGAAAAGATACCATTAAAAAATGAATAGACAAACTAGAGTGGGAATAAAATACTCCCAACACATATATCTGACAAAGGACTCGTTTCCAGAATATATAAACAATGCTTACAAAGACAACCTAATTAAAAATGGCCAAAGACTTTGACAGATACTTCACAAGAGTGGCATGAATGGCCAATAAACCAAGAAAAGTGCTTAGAATCTTTAATCATTCAATTTTTGAAATTCTTGCATGGAATTCATCTGATCAGTCATTCAAGACTTTTTTTCATTCCCTCTATGATACCGGAAGGACCAGATAGAAAATGCTAACTGGAAGCAGGTTTTGCAGTTGAAGACTTAGTCCTCCAGTCCCTCAGTTTACATGCTTTCTGCTTGTCAATTACAAAGCACTTTCTAGAACTGCTGAGGTGAACATGCCTGACGCTGCCAGAACAGTTTGCACAAGGGAATGCGGAGAGCTTGCAGCCTTGGACCTGCATGGGGAAAGAGGCAGGTGGCAGGTGGGCTGCAGGGAGAGCAGGTCAGCCCACGAGGAAGGGAAAGTGCCGACAAGTGCGTGGGCACCCCAACACAGGGCTAAATTCTGCCCTGTGTGAAGTTCGGGTTTGGTGCAGCTTCTAAAAGCAGAATGAAAGCAAAATCTACGAAGGGCTAACTTTTCATCACTAACCACTTAAAAGTGAAAACACTGGGGCGCCTGGGTGGCTCAGTCGGTTTAGAGTCAGACTCTTGATTTAGGCTCAGGTCATGATCTCACAGTTTCATGAGTTCGAGACCCACATTGGGCTCTATGCAGACCCTGCAGAGCCTGCTTGGAATTCTCTCTCTCTCTCCCTCTCTCCTTCCCTCTCCTGCTCATGCTCTCTGTCTCTCTCAAAATCAATAAACTTAAAAAACATTGAAAGTGAAAACATTATAAGCTCAGTGTTTCTTTCTTATGAGTGGACTTCAGCTTTTTGAAAGAATAACATTTAGAATTTATCAATGCGATGACTTCCTGAGCACCTGCGATGCTTTGGGCACTGTTATAAGCACGGTAAAAGTACAACTTCGTGACACACATCATTGGGAAGCTTGAAAGATTCAAAATAGGCTGTTTTCACGGAGAAGGAGTTCCCACTGTATGAGGAAACTGAATAGGGAAGGAAGTGTCCCTGGCATTTAAAACAGTTAGAAGTCGGCTGTTGTTTGGGATGCATTTTGTGTGGCTCTCTGAGCTTGGGATCTTGCTGGGATAAAAAACCAAACAAACAAACAAACAAGCATTTTATGTGGATCTTAACTGGAATCAAAATTAGATTAAATTCAAGTGAACATAGTCTCTGCCTTTAGCTCCATTTTAAAGAATGTGGCAAAGTGGAAGAGAAAGAGATGCCCGAAGAAGGAGTGGGGGGCTGGGGTGCTTGGGTGGCTGCTTGGGATGTTCTCTCTGCCCCTCCCCCGCTCACACTCTCTCAAAAATAAATAAATAAACGTTAAAAAAAAGGAGAGGAGGAGGGGGCTCTGGAGAACAGTGTTCACTGGACAGTATGGACTTTAATAGGGGCACAGTGACATCTAATTAAACATCAGTCGGGTGCGAGGGTTCCCACATAGATAAAATGATCAGACAACTGATTCTTGTCTATTTAAAAGAAAGTTAAAATTGTTAATAATGTATTTTTGTGTTTAACCCAATATACCCAGGATATTCATGTTATCAGTATGAAATTTATTAAGGATGTATTTTACATTCCTTTTTTGGTACTAAGCTCTTGAAATCAGGTGTGTATTTAATTATCCTTTGCTGCTGAGACCATGGAGAGCTCACTGCTATTAACACACCTCTGCCCTCTGCTGGTGGCCCCTGATTCCAGCACCTCTCTGGCCACCTTTGCTGCTTCATTTCATGGTGGGACCCTTCTTCCTTATTCTCCCTGCAAAGCATTGCAGGAGCCCAGTGGTCCCTTGCAACCTAGTTTACCTGAAGTGTTGTTAAGGAGACAGAAAAAAAGAAAATTCAACCAAAGAACAGCTGATAACTTACGCAGTTGTGGCTTCATACTGAGATTCCAGCCGGGACCCACCTTTGGAGTTGCTAAGCATGCCTGGTTCTCAGCCTACTTCCAAATGTAAGTGTCAGCACCCGCAGTGCTGTACATGAAGGCCAGGGGTGTGAAATTGCAGAGAAAAAAAAGGAGCGTTTCTTCCTCCTCCCCCTGACTAAAGTGTGCCTTTCCAGGGTTTCATTTCCTGATCTAGTGTCCCATTGCTAGAATTGACAGCAGGATTGGCCACAGAGCTCAGGGAAATCCCTCTTCCTTCACAAGAGCTTATATTATGGCCTTGAGCAGGACAAATGAAATTATACCAGACAGTGGTAACCCAACATCACCGTGTTCTGAGGTATTCAGAATTCGATTACCCTGCATCCATGATATGCCTGCTTCCTTTGCACCATCTTTCCTTTCATGTGAAGTCAAGTTCAAGTCTGCAAAACTCCCCTGTTCCCACAGAAACTCAGATCTAGATCTCCTGCTTGTTCAAGAACACACGACTCTCAAGAAAGGGCAATATCTTACAGACACAGAGCAATAGAACTTCCTGCTGAGAAAAATAAAATCTCCTCTAAGAAAATAACAAATCTCTGCTGAAACAGAGAAGAAAAAGAAGAAGAAGAGGAGAAGGAGAAGAACGAGGAGGAGGAGGAGGAGGAGGAGAAGAGGGAGGGGAGGGGGAGAGGGAGGAGAGGGGAGGGGGAGCTTGCAAAACCAAGAAAAAAGCTTAACTTCTCAGTCAGAGCTAAGAAATCTGGTTTTGGGGGCACCTAGGTGGCTCAGTTGGTTAGGCAGTCAACTTCAGCTCAGGTCATGATCTCACGGTCTGTGAGTTCGAGCCCCACGTCGGGCTCTATACTGATGGCTCAGAGCCTGGAACCTGCTTCGGATTTTGTGTCTGCCTCTCTCTCTCTTCCCTTCACCTGCTCACACTCTGTCTCTCAAAAACAAATAAACATTAAAAAAAAAAAAGAAATCTGTTTTTGGACCACTTTGGCCGGTCCAGGTTTTGTCCCCAAAGAAGGCTGTGGACTACGAGATCCACGTTTGCTTTATGCTCAGCAAGGGGCTTTTTCTGATGGAGAGACAGCCTGCCCCAATGGGAAATTTAATGTCCACCTCTTAGGAAGTAGAAACCACTTCTAACTTTAAAGTGATGCTTTTCCCAGCTACCAAACCCATTAAGGTTTCAAAAAGCAGTACATGGCTCTAGTCAGGGCAGCCTCTTTTATTGGGGTGTGACTCAAGCCCAGTGGTGTGCCCCGTATTCTTGTGCCCCCTCCATGGGATGACTCAGCCATCGTTATGAACATGAATTACTGTGCTATTCTAATATGACACCTTCAGGGGAACTGGACTGCACGGGTCAGTCCGCCCTGATATTACACAGCGGCAGACCGTTCTCACCCGAGTTCTGTCTCCTGCGCTGTAGGGTTTACATTTCTTCGTTTTGCTTTTCAGTCATATTTTTTTCTTCTCGCCGCTGTTGGTGAATATGCTTCCAAGAGCATGAATTTCCCCTTCTCATTCTTGTTGTGGGCTGAGAATCCTGACATCTCAGCTCAGTAAAGCTATTTCTAAATTAAGAGTGTGTATATTCTGAGTAAGGATCTCGGGGTCTTCTGACTGAGTAAAAACCATGCTCAGCTGCTTAATTTGTTTCTCTTTCTCAGTTCTGTTGTTGTTATTCACCTATGTGTTCAACCATGTTGATGAAGCGGTTCTGTGTTAGGCACCAGTGCAATGGTTTCTAGCCTTGGCTGCATGTTGGAATCATCCTAGAGAGCTTCAAAAACTCCCAGTGCCAGGCTTCCACTTCCAGAAGATTCTGATATAACTGGTCCTGGGTATGGTTTTGGCATCAACTCCCCAGGTGATTCTAGTGTGCAGCCAGGCTAAAGAACCCCTGCTCCAAAGGCTAAGTGACTTCTTCGGAGGTCTTGAGTGTCCACACCCTGTGTGAACCCGTTATCTGCCTCTCTCTGTGGCACCTGACAGCCGTCACCACCTCCAGGATTGAATATATTATTGCTGATATTATTGTGGACAATGAAATTTAATTGGCCATTGACTTGTTATCAAATCTTAATATGCAAGAAATCTGAGCTTCTTCATAGAGCAGAATTTCATCCTGAGCTATGGAGGGCACACTTGTTCTGATGAACAGGAGAAAAGCATACACATGTATTTAATGCAAGTTTTAGGTGTCTGTCCTTGCTGATCTTTTATTAGAGTGTGTGGCCACGTAAGACATTTCTACTCTCTCTCCTTCATGTAGCCTCACGCTTGCCTTGTGGTCTGAAAGGTCTCTCACTTTCTCCAGAACTCCACTTTCTGTCATCCTGATTTCCTCTAATAAAGTTTTTGCATGTTTAAGCCCATCTTGCCACCTGCACCTTGGAGAAGCCATATGATGCACCTCGCTTCTTCCATCATAACCCGCCCCGACCCTGTTTGTCAAAGATGTACTCCTCCATAGAGGAAGCCCAGGACTGAAGCCTTAGTTTCACCCAGGCACCATGTCCTCGGGCTCCATGCCTGAGTTCTCCACTTCTCTCATGTGTAGGAATCAGAAACGAAGGTTGCCATGATGGAGGACACAGGTTAACAGGAAGAAGTGAATTAAAAAAAAAGCCACCTGGGTGGCTCAGTCGGTTAAGCGTCTGACCTCTGACCTCATGGATCATGAGTTCAAGCCCCGCGTCAGGCTCTGTGCTGATGGCTCAGAGCCTGGAGCCTGCTTCCGATTCTGTGTCTTCCTCTCTCTCTGCCCCTCCCCCACTCACGCTCTGTCTCTCTCTCTCTCTCAAAAAAATAAACATTACAAAATTAAAAAGAAATAAAGTTGGACTTTTTCTAGCAGAAAGTAAATCTGATTGGGCTGATTGACTTGATGGTGAGGACTGGCCTGTCACTTCGATTACATGTCATTATCTATATATTGAATGAGCTAAACCTGCAACTCCCAGATCCTGAAAAAAATCTCCACATGTTTAGGCATGCAATTTAAAACCTATGTATTTTAATTACACTGATAAGAATTGAAAGTAATTATATTTCCAGTTTTCCAACATTTTCTGAGTATATTAGGAATGAAAATCTGCTTCCAAAGTAAGAGTAATTGGTGTAAGAGTAACTTGATAAATCTTGATTCACCTTTTTTGGTGTACTTCCCAGATAGCGAGAAAAATGAGTGACTCTAATGACCTGGTAGCAAATCCTTTTGCAAGTCAAATGGCTTTCAAGTCTCTGTCTTGAGCAAAATTGGAGTTCTTAACTGAACTGTCAACCGACAGCTGAAAAATATGATTTTTGGCATATGCCTTAGAAGGAGCTCAAGGAATCAAGAGCTACCACTCTAAGAGAAATGCTCTGCTCCTACCTACTTATTTATGTAATCCAGCGTTTGCCAGCACTTGAAAATTTATACAGGGAAGGGTAAGAACACAATTGTTGGTAAACCTCATGTGTATGAGTCCATTGGAAAAAAAACAAACACACGCCTTCACCTAGCTCATTGAGATAGACATTTCGAACACGAGTTTACTTTTCCTGTATCATTGCAATCTCTGCCTCCCTCTTCATATTGTCTTCTCCTTTGCATGTGTCCCATCTAGTTTCCCTCTTCCTCTCTTTATCAGAATCACTGTGATTGCCTGTAAGGCACCGATAATCCAGGAGAATCCTCCCATCTCAAGATTCTTAACATAATCACATCTGCGAGGACCTCTTTTCCAAACAATGTCACATTTACGGGTTTTGGGGCTTAGGATGTCCTATGTTTGGAAGCCATTATGCAGTCTACCACACCTGGTGAAGTGACCTTAACCTGGTTGTAATAAGCTGTCCATTAGTAACTGAAACTTATCCACTGTGTCCCTGGTCAAGGCATTCCCTTGTGGGCTTGGTCTCTGGGTTCCTAAATGTGTTGTGCTACCTCCAACTACCAACAACACTCCACTTGATGGTCCCTCAAACTCCAGATGTCTGCCCAAGATAGGAATCTGGAGGAAAATGTTCCAGACACTTCATAAGGGAGGTGTGGATGGAAACAGGATAATGGGTTCCAGAAACTGGTCTGGGAAGGAATGCTGTGGGTCCACAAGTGGAGAAAGGGGGACTCATTCATCAAATATCCTCTACGCCGGGTGCGCCATTTTATAATAGCAACAAAGGGTTCATGGAAGCCCAGGTGTCCTCAGAGGGTTTCTATATAGAGATGCAACAATTTCCTAGGCCATAGGACAACTCTTCAAGGGACCCAGTTGGGCCAAACAATCTGATGAGTAAAGAGAGAAGAAGGAAACAGAGAGAAGCAGAGGGGAACATGAGCTCCTGCTTGTTTTTTAGATGCTGTTGGAGAAGAAAGCCAAACAATGAGATATATTGCAAAGTCTTGATGGAGAACAGATACTCCTTGATGGAGCATCTATGTGGCGCTTCTGACCGACGGAGCCGAGGTGCAGTTATTTGATGCAATGGTGTAATTATTTTTTCAGTGTCTTTCAGGACAGCCACAAAAATGGGCTGCTATTTTTGGAAACTTCTCTGGGAGGACCTTGCCTGTGGCAAGCCCCCATTAAATATTTGTTAATGTGTTGGTGTTTCCATTTGGGAAAGAAGGGCTTCAGCCACATAAATCATTTCTAACTTTGGGTAGTTGGTTGATTCTGGATTTTACTCTGTCCTGGCATTGGCTACACTAAGAACTCTGTGACTCTAATTCAGGCAGCTTCACGTTGTAATTGGATTAGCATTGACCTCTTCTGAACCAACACTGATGGTGGATAAAGGGTTTTCTTTGGGTTTAAGAGCATCATCATCTCCACCTACTTGAGGTGTCTAGTCCATTCTAAGACAGTCAATTCAAATAAATCACTCTGTCCTTTTCTTCCTTACTCATCTTTTTACTTACTTATTTTCTCAACCCTTCTAAGCCATTTTGGCTTTTCCTGTTACCATTTCTTCACCCTCACTTCCCCTCCCCATATACATATACACATACACACACACATGCACAGAGGGTGCTATCTTCATACATTGGTGCCAGCTGCAAAATGACTAAGAGGCCATTATAGTTTCCTCTTGAGAGTCAATGGAATATTAAATACTAAAAGTCCTCTGACTGGGTGCAAGTGTCTGGGTAATGATTTTAATCATGTTGGACCTGGAAAAACAACAACCTACTATAATACTTCTAGAACAAAACCAAACCTGGGGCTCTGCTGACTGTCACAGGGAGAGCAGAGTCAAATTCTAGGCCTGGCTCTGGCACTAGTTGACTATGTGACTTCTCTGCACCTGGGCCTTACCCGAGCTGTGTTCTCTGCCTGGAGCTTTGGGCCTCATGGTTCTACCAGACTCTTCTCATGTGCACGTCAGGCTGTAGCCTTCATGTCATTCCTTCAGGGATGTCTTTCCTGCCCCTGATTTGAGTGCATAGATTCCCCTGCTGCATCCCCCAGGCCCTTATCATTTATATCCACCAGCTCACTCATTTATTCATCTGAGTACCTATGCCCCCTGTGGGGCATGCAGTGTGGAAGGGAGGAGGCAAGCACTGCTGGAGTGGGAAGGGGATGAAGGAAGAGACATACAACAATTCCACGCTCCATAGAGTTCAACCATGACAAGTGTACTGCAGGAAAGGAGAGGGCATAATGAAAAATTCCCTACAGCCATAATAGGCTGACCCCAGACCTCGGGACCCACCTGAAGAGGTGGGAGCCCCATAACCATACTTGCCTAGGTGGCACAGCTCTTGCTCTAACCTTCTTACTTTTTTAATTTAAATTTTAGTTAGCATACAGTGCAATATTGGTTTCAGGAGTAGACTTCAGTGATTCATCACTTATAATGCAACACCCAGGGTTCATCCCAACAAGTGCTCTCCTCAATACCTGTCACCCATCTAGCCGATCCCCCACCCACCTAGCCCATCCCCTACCCACCTCCCTCCATCAGTCCTCATTTGGTTCTCTATCATTAGGGGTCTTTTGTTATTTGTTTTCCTCTCTCCTCTTTTTTTCCCCTTCCCATATATTCATCTCTTTTGTTTCTTAAATTCCACATATGAATGAAGTCATATGGTATTTGTCTTTCTCTGATTGACATACTTCACTTAGTATAATACATTCTAGCCGTACCCATACTCTGACCCTTTTATTCAACACTAGGTATGACGCCTACTGGGTGCCTGCATGTGATGTGGCTCTTCTCCCAGCCCTGAGCCTTGCCAATCCTAGATGTGTCTACCCTGCAGTGGGCATGGCCTTTGCATTAGGATCAGGCCCTTCTGGGAGTTCAGGAGATTTCCTGACAGGGTTTAGGAGGCATAGTGAGGTCAGTTACTGTGAGCAGGCTGTGGTCGGTGATTAAGAAATGCACTTTGAAGCAGGAACAGGAAGCCAGGTATAGGGAAGGGCCTGTGTGTGAACATAATTGTGCTGCGTTCTTTGTTTCTTTCAATGAATACTGAAAAGCTGGCAGCCAGTGGCCCTGCGTGTGATCTGCAGCTCTACCCTTGACCACAGCTAATAGAACTGCAGCTAAGAGACAAAGTAAACACCTGACAGATCGAGGTGGGCGAGGGGAATTCAGTTTTCTGGCCACTCGATTGGGCCAGAAGGGGTGCCCATCCTGATGTGGACCAATCAGAATGTTTCTCCAGGGTTTTCCAAATTGGTGCTAAGGAGATGATCCAGCAATCAGATCCCAGACCTATGGAGAAAACTGATCTGCAGTAGGAGAAAGTAAGAGAGAAGAATTTGTGAAGAATCACAAGTGAAGATAAAATGGAGAAAGAGAGAGAGTGAGCAGTTATTCCCAGTGTTGTTTAAATCCCTAGTTCTAGGTGTTTCTAAGGCCCTGAGGAGCCCCTACTCTTACTATGACTTGTTCAATTCCTTAAAAGAAAACTTTCCCTTTCACTAAATTGAATTGACTTAGGTTTTTGTCACTTAACATCCCAAAGAGCCCAGAGAGACATGGATGATCTGCTACAGGGCTAGAGACAAGACCAGGACCCCCACAGGCAATTACACCAAAGACTTGGTGACCCAGTTCAGCAGAGTCTCCCCATGTCAGTAATTATTAGTTCAGAGAAATAATTAAAAGACATAATTTTGAGCAAACTGATAACTCACAAATACCCAATGTTGATCTTCATATTTTTATTATATTGCTAATTCAATACCATTTAGCAAATACTTCTTTAAAAAATTTTGTTAATGTTTATTTATTTTTTGAGAGACAGAGAGACAGAGTGTGAGCAGGGGGTGGGCAGAGGAAAGTGGAAGACACAGGATCCGAAGCAAGCTCTAGGTTCTGAGCTGATAGCACAGAGCCCGATGCAGGGCTCAAACTCACAGATCACAAGATCATGACCTGAGCTGAAATCAGATGCTTTACCAACTGAGCCACCCAGGCACCCCTAGCAAATATTTCCTAAGCATCTGTTAAGCATCTAGAACATAATCCTGTTCTAGGATCCTGAGAGAAGGCAATGGCCACAAAAAAAAAAAAAAAAAAAAAAAAAAAAAAGACAAAAATCTCTATCCTTCATTCTAGTTGGGGATAAATAAACTTGAACATGTACAAACACATATCTAGTCTCCTTTATCTCCTTCCACTTTTAGCTCTTATATAAACTGGATGTAACCTATAAAGCCAAAATGTATTTACAAATTTTTAAAAAGCTATAAAATTGATCAAATTCAAATTAACGATACAACTTCTTGTGGCAAATTATATTATTGTGCTAAAATTAAATGGACTTCAATGGATTTAAGTACAGAAAGATATAGTCTGAAATCTGGTTCTATACTTAATCTTTTTCTGTGTTTTAATTTCAATAATGCTAATGATTAAATGTATTATAAAGACTTGCATAAGTATATTCAAAACTTTGCTGGTTTAAGATTTAAGACTTTACACTTCCACCAAGTTGTCTTGCAAGCAGACTTCAAATGCCAGTTTTAGTCATGGCTCACCTGTAAGAGTGAAAGAGAGAGAGAGAGAGAGAGAGAGCACACGGGTGCACATGTGGGAGGGGCAGAGGGAGAAAGAGAATCTCAAGCAGGATCCACACTCAGCACAGAATCAGATGCAGGGCTTGATCCCAGAACTCTGAGATCATGACTTGAGCCAAAATCAAGAGTCAGATGCTCAATGACTGAGCCACCCAGGCGCCCCACTCTGTAAGCCTATCTTATCCATCCGAAGATAAGCCTAGCCAGTTTGAATTATTAAACTCAGTATTGAATCGGTAGCTAGCCCATATATTGCTGATACTAAGAATAGAAACTATTTCTGTTTTTCTAGTTACTACCACTATTATTCCGAATGAACTCTTTTGACTCTTAATATGCATGCAGAAGTGGAATAAGCATCTTAAGCTGTGATTGACAGTTGTTAATATGTAGTAAGCACCAGGAGCTGTTCTAAATGAGTTCATCAACTCAGCCAAGACTCCAATAACCCTTCAAAACAGGTACCTCTGCCAGTCTCATTTTACAGATAAAGGGAAAATGAGACACAGGAAGGTCAGATAACATGCCCAAGATCAGACATGAGAGTAAGAGACAGAGCTGGGATTTGAACCCAGACAACTCTGGCTCCAAAGACTACAGTCTAAATCCCCCCGTGACACTGTCATTGACCGTGGTGCCAACTGCCACAAGGTACGTTCTTCATTATCTAGTCTGATGATTAAACTTGTCGCTCTGTCATGACTCCATGCTCTCACCAGTTTTCTCTCTCGGACCAACTGAGAAATGTCCGTTTACCCATCAAGGCTTATGCCACTTGGCTTGCATTGGGCTAGAATAGATAAATATGCAATTGAATATTCTGCACTGAAATCACGTAGGTGAAGGAACAACAAAGTACGACCCATTGGCCAAATCTGGCCTGTTGCCTGATTTTGTATCAAAAGTTTGATTGGACTACAGCTCTTTCCATTCATTTATGTCATTAGTGTATTGTCAACGGCTGCCTTTGCACTACAGGCTGGGCTGTGTAGTTGCAGTAGAAACCACATGGTCCCCAAAGCCTAAAACATTTACTATCTGGCCCTTTACATAAAAAGCTTGATGGATTTTTATTTAGATGAAATAAATTATATTCAGGTTATTTTTATAGGCTATCCTCAAAATGAGAATGTATAATTTCTCATAGAAAATGCAGGGGACTTGGATGCCACTTTGAGAAACATCTTTAATGTTATTTATAGGAAATGTAGGCTTTGAGTATTGTAGTGACTTTGAAAGGCCAAGCAAAGGGAAGCATTTCTTTTTCTTTGGAAGAATTTTTTAAACTGAATGCACTCACCAGCTTGGAGGGTCCTGCGTAGCTCTCCACACATAGTGGTCACATTTCCACATTTGGACCAGAACCTGTGCACTCCTGTAACACCACTTCCCAACACATGTAGGACAATATTTCCTGCTCCCTCCTCAACACTGTGGTTGAAGGGGGCCATGTGACTCCTTCTGAGGAGAGAGTGTGAGCAGAAGTGGCGTGTGCCATTCTGAGCCAGAACATTTGGTAGCCAACACCCTCCTGAGCTCTCTTCCTACCACAACAATGTCACAACAATATCTCTTGTGACACTCAAGATGGCGGCTGCCCCATCAGCCCTGGTTCCTGAGTGACCATATCATGGGCAAAGCCTCTTTGCCAGTCCCTAATGGACATTTAGCATGAGCAAATAATAAGCCTTTGTAGTAGTTTGCTGGGGGTGTAATTAACAACAACATCAACAACAACTATATGACTGCAGATTGGATGGCTTACATAACAGAAATGTATTTTTTCACAGTTCTGGAGACTATACATCTATGTGTCCAAATTTTCTCTTCTTATCAGAACACTGGTCAGATTGGATCAGAGCCCATCCTAATGATCTCCTATTAAAGATTCCTACCTTCCAATATGGCCACATTCTGAGGTACTGAGGGTTAGGACTTCATCATGTGACATTTTGAAAGGATACCATTTGAAGCCTTTATTGTTTGATTTTTAAAAAAATTTTTTTTAACATTTATTTATTTTTGAGAGACGGAGCAAGACAGAGCATGAGCCAGAGTGGGGTTGGGGGTTTGCAGACAGATGGGTGGACACAGAATCTGAAGCAGGCTCCAGGCTCTGAGCTGTCAGCACAGAGCCCGATACGGGACCCAAACCTGAAGACTTCAGGATCATGACCTGAGCCAAAGTTGGATGCTTAACCAACTGAGCCACATAGGCGCCCCTGAAGTCTTTACTCTTTTAAGGGACTTAGATTTTGGCAGGGGTGTCTGTTATCACAGCATAACTCAGACTATCCTGACTGATACAAAGAAACAATCACATGTTGACTAAAAATGGGAGTTGTCTATGCATACTTATGGCCCCATTAAAAACCACATTAGACTTCACTGGAAAAAAAAAGTTTACATGGAGGGGGGCCTGGGCGCCTCAGTCAGGTCATGATCTCACAGTTTGTGAGTCTGAGCCCTACATCAGGCTCTGTGCTGACAGCACGGATCCTCTGTCTCCCTCTCTCTCTGCCCCTTCCCCCTCTCTCACTCTCTCTCAGAAATAAATAAACATTAAAAAATAAAAAATAGGAGCCCTGGCCCAAGCATTGACTCTTGGTTTCAGCTCAGGTTATGATCTCCTGGTTTCATGGGTTTGAGCCCTGTGTCAGGTTCTGCACTTACAGTGCAGAGCCTGCTGGCGATTCTCTCTCTCTCCCTCTCTCTCTGCCCCTTCCCCACATGTGCTGTCTCAGTCTCTCTCAAAAATAAATAAATACACTTAAAAAATATATTTAAAAAAAAAGTTTACATGTATTGCAGCAGTGAACGGAATAGCCCACAGCAGTGTCCTTAGAGTTAGAACATCATTATTCTTTTTCCACTTCAGGAAACTGAAGACTAGAGAAGATAAATGCCTCTTTCTGGCCAACAGGAAAGTCCCGGATCCAGGATGACTCCCGGTCACATGCACATTCCAGGTAGCCTGGCCACCTTCCTGCCTCCCTGGGATCCAAGATGGCCACACCAGTCACCAGGGCAACGTGTCTTCCCCTCAGGCCAGACCTGTCAGTGACTCCCTGGAGCCTGTCAGGCCTTAATGGTTATGAACTTAAGCTCACCCAGATGTTATCATCTGGCTTGTGACAGATTAATTCCTTAATCATCCATTTGAGTTTTTCCACTTAATAGTAAACCTCTCATTCCTATTTCCTCATGGTGGTGAGACTGTCAGAGAGCTAAGAGGTGGTTTATTTCTTCTCCAGGACAGGTCCTTCAGACTCTAAGACGAGTTCCCTGGGGAGGGGACATACCCTCTGTAGTAGTGTCCTGTGGCTGCTGTCACGAATTGTCACATACTTGGTGACTTAACACAAAAGAAATGTATTCCCTCACAGCTCCAGAGGCCACGAGTTGGTAAATCAAGGTGGCAGTAGGGCCACGTGTCCTCTGGGAGTTCTGAGGGAGAATCTTTCCTTGCCTCTTCCGGTCCTGGTGGCCCTCAACATTCCCTGGCTACCGTGGCTCTGCCTCTGTCTTCCCACATGGCCTCCTCTTGAGCCTCAGATCTCCCTCTGTCTCTCTCTTAGCAGGACACTTGTCATTGGATTTGGAGTCCACCTAGACAACGGAGGATGATCTCATACCAGGATCCTTAGCGTATTTACATCTGCAAAGACCCTTTTTCCAAATAAGGTCATACCCACAAGGATGCAGGGATTCCAAGGGGGCCAGCGTTCCCTTCACTCGCTCTGTGTAGTGTCATGAAAACTTCTTCCCAAGACAAGTGTGGAAGGTAAATGAAGTTTGTGCTCTGCCCATTTGCCCCTTTCTTCCCGGTTTGTCTCCTCTCCACATCCAAGGACCCTCATGCTCCCTGACTAATTCAGTCTAAGGTTTTAGGGGATTAATATGCACCTCTACAGAGATTTGTAGTTTAAATTTGAATAATAGAAGGGACACCAGTGCGAAATTTTTCTCCTTGTAAAATGTTGGGTGTTGACGAGGGTATATTTCTGGACGGGAAGAGGGAAACAGGGTGACGAAATTCCTTCCAATGGAGGTGCCCTCTGCATACCAGCCTCTATCAGAGTCTATCATTATGCTAATTTCTGAGATAGACTCAGCACACCGATCAGACGTGGGCTTGGGCTGAAGTTGGGAGGGTGTGTGTGTGTGTGTGTGTGTGTGTGTGTACATAGGACAAAATTACTACCCAACCTCAACAAGCCAAATTGCTGAAATCAGGAAAATTAAACCTAACAGGGATAATACTAATATTGGTAATAAAATGCCATCACTTATTTAGTGTCTACACCTGGCTAGGCACAGTTATGGTTTCTTATCCATTTTCCCCATTTGATTTCCAAAATCAGCTGTACGTGTTCCGGATGGGGACAACTTGTATAAAAGTGGTTTTCATGGGGCACCAGGCTGGTTCAGTTGGTAGAACACGTGACTCCATATATATATATATATATATTTTGTCAAGTTAACTAACATACAGTATAGTCTTGGCTTCAGGAGCAGATGCCTGTGATTCATCACTTACATACGATACCCTGTGCTCATTCTGACAAGTGCTCTCCTCAATGTCCATCACCCATTTTCCCCACCCCCTCCACCCTCAGTTTGTTCTCTGTATTTAAGAGTCTCTCATCCTTTGCCTCCCTCTCTGTTTATGACTATTTTTTTCTTTCCCTTTCCCCATGATTTTCTGTTAAGTTTCTCAAATTCCACATTTGAGGGAAAACATATGATATCTGTCTTTCTCTGAATGACTTCTTTTGCTTAGTGTAAGGCCCTCCAGTTCCATCCACGTTGTTGCAAATAGTAAGATTTCATTCTTTTTCATCACTGAGTACCAAAACATATATACGTATATACATATATACACCCCACATCTTCTTTATCCCTCCATCAATTGATGGACATTTGGGTTTTCTCCCTAATTTGGCTGCTGTTGATAGTGCTGTCATAAGCATTGGGGTACATGTGCCCCTATGAATCAGCACTCCTGTATCCTTTGGATAAATGCCTAGTAGTGCTATTGCTGGGTCATAGGGTCATTCTATTTTGAATTTTTTGAGGACCCTCCACACTGTTTTCCAGAAGGATATGGAGAGTGTTTTAATACATGCTGAATGAGGGAATATAAGAATGAGAAAATGAAATATAGCTGGTACAGAGAAAAAGATTGCCACACCATGGAATAGATTTCTGAGTCAAATAAGGTCATTTTTATGCCTGGAGAGCTCTGAAAACAGACTACGGAGGGTCCTCAAAAAATTCAAACTTGTGCACCAATAGCGCAAGAGGGTTGCCATAGAACACGTGACTCTTGATCTCAGGGTTGTGAGTTCAAGCCCCACGTTGGGTATAAAGATTATTTAGAAATAAAATCTTAAAAAAATAAAAGTGGTTCTTATGGAAAAAATGTAAAGGTTTCAGTCACCCACAAGCTTAGTCAATGAGTAATATTACTATGTGTGGCTGCAAAAAGGGGGACACAAATTAAGACTGTTTCCTGACACTACTGTAGTGTCCAGATTAAGGGTGCTAAATAGACCCAATTTAGCAAGAATGTCTCTCTTATACCTCATTAACTGAGTTCAAGGTCTTGAGGGACACAAGAGAAAGGAAGTAGCTTCCAATGTCACAGTCACTCATTTGTGGACAGATTATCTTCACTGAATCCTGGAGGAAGCTTGAACATTCTGGGAGCAAAGCTTGAATCTCTCCCTTTAGCTATCTCTCCCTCCATACACCATGACTCTGGTGTGGCCAAGTCTGCCTGGACCTTTAACCTTGACTTCCTCCTGGGCACCCCGAAGGCCTCCTCCCACCAGCATGGCGTTTCCCCCAAAGTTATAATCCTTGCACTCCTACTCCAGAGCAGTTGCTCCCGTCTTGCTTGCATCTGTCTTTATCCTCCAGGATGAGGACCAATGGAGAATGGGCAAATGGAGGAAGAAATAAAGGCCATAGGCCAGCACTGGAAGAGAGGAATCCAGAATGGGGGCAGGAGCTGGCACCCAGGCCAGGTGGGAACAGGTGGAGGAGATGGAGGCATTTAACTTAGAGAAGACTTTGAGGGTCCCGAGGGCAGAACCCAAATAATGATAACCACATAATCTACTGGACAAACTACTCCGTTCCAGACTCTGCTCTCCATGCTTTATCTACGTTGTGCTTACTTACTTCAATCTTCACAGGAACCTTCGGAAAACTCAGTGCCCCTCTTCCAAGATTAAGCAAATCAAGGCAATGAGGAGAGCTTAAGTAACTTACATGAGGTCCAAACACTAAGTTAATGTCAAGGCCAGTATTCTACCCGGGGAGGTCTAACTCCACTGCAGCACCATCAAGAGAGAGAAGAAAGCAAAGAGATTTATTATATTTCACACCACAGAAGAGAAATGCAGGGACGAAGGGCCAACATTCCAGGGAGGCGGATTTTTGGCTCAGTGTAAGAAAGGATTCGGTAGCGGTTCGAGCTGCCTGGGTAACGAGTGGGCGGCCCTGAGGCTCCCTGAGGCTCCCACCAAGGAGCAGCCAAGCAGGAGCTGGGCGACCATCTGCCGTGGATATAATAAGGAATTCCGCCCTGGAGTGAAGGTTGGGCTGGGGGAATTCGATAAGAGGATATATGTGCACTGACTGATCCAAGGCAGTTCTAAAAAAGCCCGACATTCTGTGCTTCCCGAAACCTGACAAACTTTTTTGCAATATTAAATCCATAGCAGTCACTGTCTTCTGCATCGTGCCATCCAAACCAGAAAAAAACAGTATTTGCCCGGATTCATTTCCTGAGCTAGGATGAATTTTATACTCATCATGTTTTCTTTTCCTTTACCATACACTGAAGAACAATAGTGTACTTAAACTCTCATTAGAGCGTTCCCGAGACATGAATAAGGCCCAAATTCTCCATCCTGTGATGAGTTATTCCATGTGTGCCAAATATCAATTCAGACAACCGTATTCTACGCTACGCTTTTGGTTTCTCAAGTTGTGTTTGGAAATCTGGTAGAAGCACTTCCTGGCATCCTCTGCTTCGTTACGATTCCCCACTTTTCATCACTGTAATATCCTCGTTCTGAAGGCCTATGAACACTGACAGTGGGGGGAGGCAATCTGAATTCAACAGTAATGATACGACAACTTCTAACACTTCCCTAGTACTTACTGTGCGCCAGGCCCCGGGTGGAGCACTTGCAATATACTCAGTGATCTCGGATTCCTAACTGCCCTCTGAGGTAGATACTATTCTAATTACCCCCCATTTTAAAGATGAGGGAGTAGAGGCATGGGGAAGTTAAGGAGCTTGCAAGGAGCGGGGCTAGGATCCAGATCGGAGCGGTTGGGAATCTCCCACCCTTAATCCTCGCTATTCTACCTTCAGCTGTGGCCCTGTAGACAGCCGAAGGAATCGGGGTGGGTCGTCCACTTCTGAGCTGCGGCTCCAGTTTTCAGGTTCTAGGAAGCTCCATTTCCAGTCTGCAACGCTGTGTCCGCTTGAGGCCCTACATCTACCCTTGAGCCAGCCAAGAAGCCTCAATTCACCTAATAAGGGAGACTCTGTAGTCTGTTTTCAGAGCTCTCCAGGCACAAAAATGACCTTATTTGACTCAGAAATCTATTCCATGGTGTGGCAATCTTTTTCTCTGTACCAGCTATATTTCATTTTCTCATTCTTTTATTCCCTCATTCAGCATGTATTAAAATGCTCTCCATATCCTTCTGGAAAACAGCGTGGAGGGTCCTCGAAAAATTCAAAATAGAATGACCCTATGACCCAGCAATAGCACTACTAGGCATTTATCCAAAGGATACAGGAGTGTTGATTCATAGGGGCACATGTACCCCAATGGCTATGGCAGCACTATCAGCAATAGCCAAATTAGGGAAACAGCCCAATGTCCATAATTGATGGAGGGATAGAGAAGATGTGGTAATATATATATATATGTATATATATATGTATATATATGTATATATATGTATATATATGTATATATATGTATATATATGTATATATATGTATATATATGTACATATATATGTATATATATATGTACATATATATATAGTATTCCCATATATATATATATAAGGGAATACTACTCAGCGATGAAAAAGAATGAAATCTTGCCATTTGCAACAATGTGGCTGGAACTAGAGGGTATTATGCTAAGCGAAACAAATCAGAGAAAGACAGATATATGTTTTCGCTCATATGCGGAATATGAGAAACTTAACAGAAGACCATGGGGGAAGGGAAGGAAAAAAAACAGTTACAGAGAGGGAGGCAAACCATAAGAGGCTCTTAAACACAAAGAACAAACTGAGGGTTGATGGGGGGAGAGGGTCGGTGAGGGCAGAGAAAATGGGTGATGGGCATTGAGGAGGGCACTTGTTGGGATGAGCACTGAGTATTGTATGTAAGTGATGAATCACGGGAATCTATTCCCAAAGCCAAGAGTACACGGTATACATGGTGTGTTAGCTAACTTGACAATAAATCATATTTAAAAAACAACAACACCCTCCACATCCTAAAAGTTGTTTATTAACATTTCCTGACTTCCATTCAACAAAGTATACCGTTAATCACACACTTAATATTCAGTTATTCATTTACCCAACACACATGTACATCGTGCCTATAGGGTACCAATCAGCATGATGAGCTCTGTGTTTATAGATTAGATTTTGGTGAAACCTGATTTTGTCAGTTCTCTTAGAGTTGTGCTAGCTGCTGTAACAGATAACATCTCTATATATTTTAACGGCTTAACCCATTAAAGTTTATTTCTGGTTCACATAAAATGTAGAACCAGTTCGGACCCAGGTTCTTTCCCTCTTGTGGATCCACCTTCCCCTGGGGCATGAGAGTCATTTACACTCAGCTGCACTTCCTGATAGGAAGTGAGCCAGAGTAGGGAAGACACTCCTTTCTCCAGTCACCTTTGCCCAGAAGTGACACACATCTCCTCCATCTACACTGGTGGAGGTGCAGCCGTGAGGTTGGGGTGGGTAGACAGGGGTGGAGGTTGAGAAATGTCACCCTCGCTTGGGAGCCTCTTCCCGGAGGGCGGCTGCTCTGTTGGGTGGCGGCTAGCACGGCCAAGCTGTGGCAAGTACCGCAGGTCGTGGCCGGCAGGGACCGCTAGGCTCGGCAGTGGAATTTTCCCAGGCAGGTATGCCCTCCGTCAGTGATGCTGACACTGCTTCATATGTCTTTGGCAACCCTTCTTTGGAAATCACTTTGAAAGCAATTTGGGAACAAAAGATCTCTCTTCGTAAATCCTTCCGTGGTGGCAATGTGCGTTCTTTGTGGGCTGATTTAATTCTTGCAAATTAGCCATGAGTCATTCAGAGTCAAGTCTGGAGCATAAAGCAGAGGCTCCTTAATGCAGTTTTGAATCAAAGTCAAAGTGTATCAATAAAGTGAAGAGATTGATTCTCCCGCAGGCTGGCTGAATTGGCCTTGAAAGCAGTTCCCTGAGAGGAGCTGAGCTCCGAGAGGGTCTCTAGCAAAGGTAGGGCTGTTCGATTAGGGCAGCAAGAGCCAAGACAGCTCTTCTTCTTCACGTCAGAGGATCTGAATATTAAATGCATAACTCAGGACAAGACTTGGGACTCTCTCTGAGCCTGAGTTTCCTCATCTAGGAACTGAGGATGGGGGGAGTGGATTAAATCGCTTCTCACCATCTTTGAGGTGCTGACATTTGAGATTCTAAGGATAAAGCTTTCAAATACTGCCTTTCATCTATCTGCCTAGGTCAGTGCCTCACTGTTGCTAAAACTCGACCTGCGTTTCTGGTTATTGACACATCATGTGTCCTAGAATCAGAGAAGCCCAGGCGGGAAGCCCATCCCGTCAGGGTGCCTGTGGGTCACGTGTGACACTGGACAGGTCTTGGAGCCTCCACTTCCTCCAATATGAACTGGGAAAACAATAGCCCCCTCCCTGTGGGAACGGGGTGAGCTTGAAAACAAGGGAATGCAGGATCGTAGCACAATGCACTTTCTGGCACCAGGAAAATGCTGGTCAATGCTCCTGCCTGGACTGGGTCGTTGTGACTGTGACTGTCAGCCATTCCACTTGCAGAACCCGTCAGCATAGCCCTCAAAAGGGGACTCATTGCTTCCCTGGGCAGCAGCCCTCTTGGGATTGTGTTGTTTTTTAACATTTGTTTTATAAAAAGTAATCATAGTAAGTGCTACTTTTTTTAGATATTTGTTTCTTTTTGAGAGAGAGAGAGACAGAGTGTGAGCAGGGGAGGGGCAGAGAGAAAGGGAGACACAGAATTTGATGCAGGCTCCAGACTCCAAGCTGTCAGCACAGAGCCCAACATGGGGCTTGAACTCTTGAACCACGAAATCATGACCTGAACCAAAGTCAAATGCTTAACAAACTGAGCCACCCAGGCATCCCAACAGGTGCTACTTCTATTCCTTCTTCCCAGTTCTTCTTTCCAGGGCCTACGATAGAAAGAAGTCTCTGGGCACCCGGGTGGCTCAGTCGGTTAAGCATCTGACTTCGGCTCAGGTCATGATCTTGAGGTCTGTGGGTTTGAGCCCCACTTTGGGCTTTGTGCTGACAGCTAAAAGCCTAGAGCCTAGCTTTCTGCATCTCCCTCTCTCTCTGCCCCTCCCCCACTCGTGCTCTGTCTCTCTCTCAAATATAAACATTAAAAAAATTTTAATAAAAAAATAAAAAACCAAAGAAATCTCTTCCACGAGAAAGCTCTCAGATGTTGAAAGCCAGCTCTAAACTCCCTCCCGACTGTCTCTCCAGTGTCCTCATGTCTGCACTGTCTCAATTGTTCCTCTTATAAAAATGAATTGTTGGTCCTTCACAAGGCTGACTCCTCCTTGAATAGGAACTGGCTTGTCTTTATTTCCCTTAAGTGGAGCACATGGATGGGACAGGAGGTGTGACTGGGCCTGAGCCCAGCAGGAGAGGCATGTCTCAGGGGCTCAGCCTGGTCTGCGCACTGGAATCACCGGGGAGCTTTTAAAAAATCGTAACCAGACCATTTACATTAGCTTCCTTGAGAATTTGACATCAATACGTTTTTCAGCTTCTAGGTGATTCTGATGTGTGGCCAAGACTTAGAAGCAATGTTCTAGATGCTTTTGCCTGTCAGTGTGGTCTAGTATTACAATCAGTTTTTGCTAGACTCATTCATCTCGATGTTGAGTCATGTAGGCTACTGTTGAGAATGACCACTTCTTTTTCAACTAGGTCAAGGGATCCCCAATTGTTTACTGGGTACCTGATTTTTTTTTTTACTCAAGTGCAAATACTTTATACAGATGGAATCTCATCCGGTTAAATTTGTCTCTTTTGCATAACCCAGAAGTTAGCAAATTTTATGTTATATTTTACCACAATAAACAAACAAACAAAACAAAGTCTGGCTCTAAAGACCTTCCTCCAGTTCTCATCAATACCTGGGCCAGGACATTTCAAATATAAACTACTCAGACTGCAGCCTAGAGTAGGTGATAGAAAATTGTGAATAAAAATAAGTAAATGAACTTGATGTCAACCTCCCACGGACATCATTGTTTTCCTCTGTTCGACCAGATCATAACAGATCCCATCAAAGCCTTAGCGTGCTCACTAATCTGTTCGTATATCTGTTAATCTGCCAGTTCGTTACCTATCTAGGGAGGAACTGAGGTTGGCTTTTCGTTTTGAAAAAGCACAGTAGGAGAAGGCATCAGGACCAGGATGCTTGCCGGCGGCGCTCAGGAGCTCCATCTGGGGGTGGGCTGCAGCCCCCAACAGACACCTGGAAGGGTGTGCCGGGTCCCTCATGACAGGTGTACAAATGGAACGAGGCATTCTTCTTCCGTGTTTTTGCTTATTTCCGTGCAGTTAACGTAAAACACCCAAAGAGAGCTGACCGTTCCAGTAGGGGATTCTGACAGTGAAGGGAGCGCGCCGGCTCTGCGGTGTGTAGCTCCCTCTAGTGTTTGATGGGGTTTCCCTTCTCCGGTCAGAAAAACAGCTGTGAAACCTGTATTTTGCATTTCTGTAACACAATTAAGTGTGTCATGCGATTTCCATCAGCTGTACCTATAGCATTCTCCTGAAACCCTCCACGTGTTAATATGAAAACATCTAGGATTAATTAAATGAACTATTTACCAAAAAAAAGAAAAGAAAGAAAAAGGAAAAAGAATGAAAATAGAAACTATGATGCTTCTTTTGTTTTTAGTTTTTAGCTTCCCAAGACAGTGTTCTATGGAGCTAAAAAACCTCTTATGGGCGCCTGGGTGGCTCAGTCAGTTAACCTTCCGACTCTTGATTTTGGCTCAAGTCACGATCTCTCTGTTCCTGAGATTGAAGCCTCTGCCAGGCTCGGCACTGACATCTCAGAACCTGCTTGGAATTCTCTGTGTCCCTCTCTTTCTGCCTCTCCCCTGCTTGTGCGGGCACTCTCTCTCTCTCTCTCTCTCTCTCCTCAAAATAAATAAATAAACTTTAAAAAGGCCTCTTATGACATAGGATTTATCAAGGAGAAAAATCAGTTCCCTTCGTTCCATAAGCCATCCCTCTCTCATTACCGTTCCATAGAATCCATAATATTCCCTATATGACCACAGAGCTAGGGAGAGAGGTCTTCCTCACCTAAAGGTGGAGAAGTATAGCAATACATCTGCTCGGACGGCAAAGTGTTCACAGTGAGATCTTTACTCGCTGAGGTCTGGTTTGAATACTTTTCTCTTGAAAGGAAGTGATATACTCTTGATATATTTTTTTTTAAGTCACTAACTCTTGAGAAATAATGCAAACTATGGACCCTACTCATTTCTCTGCCCCTCAAATGCTCACTCACTCAAAGTGCACACACAACTCCTGGAGATTGTCTTCCTAAAACCATTCACAGACCCTGAATTCCAGGTTAAGAATCTAAAAGGGACCCAACATGGCGCCCCTTTAGATGGGGCGGTGCCTATTTTGGATACCGCTCGCCGCTCTCCTCAGGTGTGTGCAGCCACAGTGAGGCAGCGCACTGTGCACGTCAGAGCAGCTTACTGTTTTCACAGTAGCTCACAAGTGTTTTCTCCTGACCCCTCCCAACCACCTGGTGAGATCAGTAGCCCCACTCAGGGCGGGCGACAGCCCCTAAGGGAAATATGGGTGCAATGCAGACAGATTATCATAATCAAGTCTTTATAAAATATTTGCCCCTCTTCTCCTTACCCACGAAGCGGTTTACTGATGGCCAAGGTGAAGGGACGTAAGGGTGGGAATTGTCTTATAATGCCTTGGGGAGGCAACATCTGTGGAAGCTGTGCTCATTCACTGGAGGAGCTGAGCTATACTTACCCAGGCATTTGTGGGGAACCCTAAGAGGGTGGCGACTGAACACCAGGCTTGTCACTAAACCAATGGGGGTATTTTTAGCTGGCGGGATATCCAGCCTACCGAAAGTGCCATCTTCCTCTCTACCTTGAAGGATGCCCAAGTCAACCCCGAGGTGTCCAGGATGGCCCCGGTATTGTCCTGCAGCGATCGGCTATGAATCTTCATTTCTCACTGATCTCACATAATAGGTTCAAACTCAACTCAGTAACCATCACCTTCTGTGTTGGTCTAGGTCCTCCAAGAAGCAGATGCCAACATGGGATTAAAGGTGAAAGGATTTTAACAGGGGAGGTGCCTGTGTGAGGAAAAAAATCGGGAGTTGGATAAGGCTGTAGGACGTGATATGAATCTAAGATGAGTGAAGGAGAACAGAAGAGAAGGTTGGGTGGGGAAGATTCTCGGATGGTCATGCCATCTAAGGAAGGTTCATCAAAGCCGAGGTGGGGGGGTCCTCTGGTTGAAGTCAGCCTTCTAAGGAGTGTGTGCCCCCTGAATGGTCCAGCCTTAGTATCCTCACCACACTCATCTGGTGGTGGGAAGATCCCATGGTAAGTGTGGTCTGGGGGCAAACGCAAGGCCATAGGTCACTTAAACACCCTATAGTTGGAGGTCTATGAGTACCACCTCATGACCATCACACCTTCTGTCCCACCAGCTCATTTCAATTCTCTGGCCTCCTTGGCTCTTAACTTTGTTAACTTCACTTTCCCACTATCCATCATTCCTCTGTGTCCTCATTTCTCTTCTCAAGCAATTTAGATTTCGGGGCCCATCCCTGGAATCACTCTCTTGGAAATACCTGTAAGCCTACTAACCTGGTCTCACTCTGAGCTGCTCATCTGGTCCAGTAGACACTGGTAGAGGTCTATTCCCTACACCCTGCTTCCTAGCAGAACCCTCATCTTATTCATGGAGTTCACCACACTGTCCTAAACTTTGTCCCTGTTCTCAAACTTTGCTGTCCCTCAGAATCACCTGAAAGGCTTGGTAAAGCACAGATTGCTGGGGTGCCTCCATGGCTCAGTCGGTTAGGCATCTGACTCTTGATTTTGACTTGAGTCACAATCTCAGGGTTGTGGGATCCAGCCCCACATAGGGCTCTGTGCTGAGCGCAGAGCCTGCTTGGGATTCTTTCTCTCCACCTGTCCCTTTCTCCTGCTTGTGCATTCTCCCTCTCTAATAAAAAAAAAAAAATTAACTAAAAAAAAAATGCAGATTGTTGGGCTTCCATACCTATTATGACAACAGTTCTCCACAGAGGCTCAGGAATTTACTTTGTAGATAAGTTCTCAGGAGGCCCTAATGCTGCTGGTCCAAAAATCCCACTCTGAGAACTACAGATCTAAATCCATCCTAGAAAGCCCATGGCCCTCCTCTCATGGTAATTGTCAGCATCTGAAGAAAATGCCCTGTGCTCTTTGGCTGGTGAAAGCCGTTCTCTCTCTCTTGCTCTACACTGTCAGCAGCTGTCATGTCACACCTGCAAGACCCAAGTCATAAGAAGGAACCAATACGTGAACAGCAGAGAAGAGAAAAAAGAATCTGGATCCCTGAAGAAATCCATGGATCACAGAATCAACTGTCCCTGGAGCTTGACCTACTTCTGAACCTTCCTTTAAGTTAAATAATTCATTTTCTTATTGTTTAAGCTGGTTTGAGGGAGGTTTTCTGTTACTGGCAAACAAAAACATCCTAGCTGGTACACCGAGGAAAAACCAAACCCTGAACTAACCCAACTTATTCTTGAGTGCATACCTACACCTACACAGCTGAATGCTTAACATGTTTATTTTTTTTTACAAACCAAGTTGAATTGATTTATTTGAAAATTATGACCAAACTGTCATGAGGCATCTAGGAATGCCTGTCGATCTCTCTGAAACATTGCCTTCTTTACTTTCTGTAGTAGTTATCTCATACTTCCTTCTCTCTCTTCAAATCACCCTCCCTTGCCCAACCCTCAGTCAATGGTGTTTGCCCAATAAGGGTGGAGGCAGTTAGAGAATAGCTGCTCTGTCTCTACCACCCACTCAATCAACCGACCTGTGCTTGTTCCTGCATATTCCACCTGCCCTCCTGTTAGAGATGAGGAAGCCCCCTGCTTTTGCCTGAGGCCAACCCCTCCACTCATGCTTTGGATTTCAATACCTCCCTGTTCCCAAGGACTCTGGTCCTGCAAGCATCCCCTTCTCTCCTACCATGTTGATTTGTCGCTTAACCAGATCATTCCCATTGGCAAACAAACAAACATGGTGGGATAACACGTCTTTCAAAAATGTTCTCTCTTGACTACTCTAAGTCCCACTCCAGCTACTCCCTCTCTTGCCTGCTCCCTTTCCCACCTCTCATTAGCTCTCAAACCTGCTCCATTTGGGCTTTTTCAATGTCTGCCATTCTAGTAAAATGGCACTCCTCAAGATCACCATCCTGTCCCGTGGTGACCTGTGTCAAAGGAAATAATCAGTTCTCAATCTTCACCTGCCCAGATCTTTTAGCAGCGATTGACACAACTGACTTCTCCTTCACTTTCAAACATTCTGTGACTCTCCTCCACTGCACTGGCCTCTCCTCCTTAACTGGTTTCTCCTCAGCTCCCCAACTTCTAAGTATTGATGATCTTAAGAACATCTGTCTTCATCTCCCCTTCTCTATATCTACAATCCCTAAGTGTTCTCTTCTGGTCCCAGGGCTGTATAAATAAGTTAACTAAATTGATTGTTGTCAAACTCATAGCCTCCTGTCCGCAATCACCAGACTCACATCCAACTGTCTACCTGATATCGCCACTTGGATATCTCACAGACTCCTCAAACCTGGAGGTATACACATGAAGGAATTAAAAGACCCCAAAAAATCAGCAATCATGGCAAATAATATGTAACGATGACTCACATCACCTATAAAAATATATAGTTATCATGCCATTAGGCCAGCTCTACCTACTGTGTGGTTGTTGAGCAGAACTTTACTTACCTTGGTATGTTTTCTTATAAGCCTACCCATTAGGCATAATTCTTGCATATTCGCAGGAAGCAAAAGATCTTCCTTTGGCTTTGGTTCAATGACATGCTGTTATGTCTCACTTCTCACCGGCAGCAGGGGTACCTGCTTTTCACACTGCTGAGTGTCCAGCTCAGCTCTGTGCTCCAGCTGGCAGCTATTACCATGTTGATAAAATATATAACATAAAATTTACCATTTTAACCATTTTTCAATGGCATCAACTTCATTTACAGTTTATATTAGTCTGGTCAAGTGGCCATGACAAAATTCCACAGATTGAGTGGCCTTGACCTTGATTTCTCAGAGTTCTGAAAGCTGAAAGTCCAAGATCAAGATCTAGCAGGGGTCTATTTCTGATGAGGGCTCTCTTCCTGGCTTACAGACGACCACCTTCTCCCTGTGTCCTCACATGGCCTTTTTTTTCTATGTCTGCACAGAGAGGGGGTTGATGAGAGAGTGGGAGAGAGAGATATTGAATGATACGATATATGGATATATGATTTGGACCCAGGGCTCTTTCCTCTTCCTCTCCCAGGGGTAGATTTCTTCTTCTTTCCTTTCCCCAGAAGCAATAGGCCCTTATCTAGGGTAGATAAGGAGGTAGAGGTTTGT
The DNA here is from genome assembly GCA_030068075.1 of Paguma larvata. Classification (NCBI taxonomy): domain Eukaryota; kingdom Metazoa; phylum Chordata; class Mammalia; order Carnivora; family Viverridae; genus Paguma; species Paguma larvata. Next base: position 17,056,703 of record CM057835.1, read on the forward strand.
TGCCTTTTCCCCAGCAGCTTAAAACTTTTGCTCTGTATACAAGAGTCCAGGCAAGGAAGTTTTATGCCATAAACCCTCCCACAGGCCCACACCAGTCAGGGTACCTCTCTCTTGTCTCCCACCCTGCCTCCAAAGTTCTTGTGAGCATCCAGTGGAAGCCTCTGGAAAAAAGCTACAAACAAGTGCCAACTTCCCTTGTGTTTGGGTTTCTTGGGAGTTCTATACTGTCATGCTAGTGCGTCCTCAACCTTTAGCAATTTGTTAAGATTTTAGCTGATTTCTTCTTTTTTTTTTCACAGATTTTATTTTTAAGCAATCTCTATGTCCAACGTGGGGCTCAAACTCACAACCCTGAGATCAAGAGTCACATGCTCCACTGACTAAGCCAGCCAGGTGCCCCCTTAGCTGATTTCTTCTGACCTGCTTCTAGGGTGGCTAGTGCCTCTTGCTCCCATGCTCTGCTACAGGTAAAACAGTCCACGTGTCCATCTTTACTCAGGGGATCCTTTCCCTCCTTGGAATTTCAGCTACTTAGTTGCCTTGCAACATTTGCTAAGGGAAGCCCTCAAAAAAATTTATGATGTAGATTACTCCATTTTCTCCTATTGGTAGGGTGAGAACAGTGTTCTTTCCAGCACTCAACATCCTCAGTGGGAGAAGAGGCATCACACAGAGGTGTGTTGAGGTCCAAATGAAGGAATGTAAGTGCAGCAGCTTGATAGATTGTATCTTCTTCATAAAAATTAGCTATTAAACTTACATGAGGGCAGGAGGCAAGATCTATAGGAATGCACTATGATCTGAAACAGCAAACAAGCAAACAATGGGAACAATCCTAATTTCTGTCGACAAATAGTGAGATACCCACAATGGAATGCTGCATGGCAGCAAACACACTACTGCGTTCAACCATGCAAAAATAATCTAAGCAATATGTCAGGTTAAGGAAGCCAGACACCAAAGAGCACATACACTATGATTCCACTTTCAGAAAGTTCAAAAACATGCGAAAAACTTAAAAAATATATACTCGGGTATATCATGTAAGAGAAAGCTATGAGGAAAAGCAAAAAAATGATTAGCATAAGATTCAGATTTGTGGTTACCATTTTTTGAAGTAATAAGTTGATCAAAGGCCAGTACAATTTAGGATTTCCATTTCCCCCGACAATTGTTCTCATTGCCTTAAAGAACTTTAGGGAAGTTCAGATGTAATAACCGCTGATGTATGGGTGTGACTAAACATTAATTTTCTAGTTCCGGAGGTGGAGCCCGAATTAGGTTCTTTCCTCTGTGGATGTGAGGACTTTACTCTGCAACACTGACTTGCAGAATATATAAGCTTCATTGCCACATATTCTCGTCATTTTGGGACCTAGGGCATTAGATATGGAGCCTCTCCAGTAAAGGAGGGCATTAAGGACTTAAGTTTCTCCTGAATTGAGCACGGTTTAATATAAACGGAGTGCAGAAAATGGGGCGTGTGATCTCATATAACAGCTTACGTGTCCTCAAAGAAAGCTGGATCCCATCTTGTCTCGCTAGAGGAAGATCAACCCTTTGGTCAGGAGGTCTCAGTGGTGGAAGAGCAATGGACCATCCAGGGACCCAATAAAGAAAGTCACGTTTCAAAGCAGCATGTGTTTTGACAGGGTCCAATCCACCATTCCTCTAAGAGATACCAGAGACCCCTTCTCAAGACAGGTGAGAAGTGCTTTGAAAAGAATCTAGCAAATCACTTACCCAGCATTTACTTCATATTTACTAAACGCCGGGCACTCACTGCTCTAGGCTCATTATAAATATTAGCCCATTTAATCCTCATAACAACTGTAGGAGGTGGGTAATGTTATTACCCCATTTTACAGAGAAGAAAACTTGCCCAAGGGAGTGCTGAGTAAATAGGGGCTGGGATATGGGGGCATGGGTCCAGTTCCAAAGCCCAGGCTCTTAATCACCACCCTGGCTGCCTCAGGGTCTCCAGCAGCACTCACAGTGGCTTCTGACTGATCCATGGCTCAAGAATTCTAAGATCACCTGTTTCAATAGGCAGAGGAAGGGTCTTGCCCAACTTTCTCAGACAGTGTGTAGATGTTGGCTTGTTTTCACAGACTTTAACTACTGGCCTGGAGTCAGCAGCTGAATTTGCATAGTCCAGAGACCAGCCCCAAGCAAATGCCACCCGTGGCCCTCAGAGCTAGGAGGATTGTCTCTCCACCCTGGTACGGACTTCCTACAACAGCCCCAGGGACAAAAATCACAAAGAAGTACAAGAGACAGGTTTAAAATTGGCATTAAAATGATAAATTGAATCTAGAAGAAGACCAAAGATCAGCAAGAAACCGCTCTCGGCCTTGACTGTTTGTGGACAACTCCTTCCAGGCCCCCACCTGTGAAACGAAAAGCTAGGCCGGGAGTTTCCAAACACAGCTATGCCTCTGTATCCCCCAGAAAACTAGGGAAACGATACAGTCTTCTCCTCCCAGCCCCCCAAACTCCAATTCAATACAGAAAGCTAGGGACAAATCATTCTCGAATGATTCAAGATTATTGGGTTTTAGCATATACCAGGCTCATAGGAGAGACAGAGTTCTGCATTACTGTGAGATTTGCATTGAGACAATTAAAAAAAAACTCTTACCAAAATGTCCACATTTTTATAGAAGTTGATGTGACAGTTGGTTAGAGACAAACAGAACATTAGATCCCCTTCTCTTATAAAAAGATACAGTTTTAAATTGTGGATGGGCAGGAAAAGTTCTTTATCTCTCGCGTCATGGCTCACATGTCAGACCACATGCCAGGTACCTCATCCTCTTAATGGGAACTTCATCAATGACGGATGTTCTTGACAGGTGAAAAGTGAGATTAGAGGGAAAAAAACGAACATTTTGCCAATGATCACAAAGCTCCGAAGGTCTGTCGGACACTAGATAAGTACATTTCCATAGACGCTTTCCACATATTTCCATATATTCATTCACGCGTCTTCGTGTGCATGCTACATATATTCATCTATTCATCCAACAAATATTGACTGAGCCATTTATTTTTCTGCCAACTGAGAACACAAAAATGTGTCAAGTATCCTCACTAACAAGGTTTCTTCCTGCTCGATTAGAAGCCCATTTTAAAATATCCCCAGTTTTTTTCAAAATTACGGACCTTGGGGAGAAAGGAAAGGATGCAAATCCTTTCCGAGCGAACTTGGGTAAATCCTGACTCTTGACTACTAGAAAAGTAATTCGGTGTTTCAGAGCTTCTATCTTCATTCTACAATCAAAACAACTTTCCTCAACAGTCTTTAAAGAATATTAATAGGAATATTAGTATTAAAAGAAATCTTGAGAAAGAAACACTGGAATAAGCAAAAGTTGGCTTTAAAAAGACAGAGGGGAGCCTAGGTGGCTCAGTCAGTTGAGCGTCCAACTCTTGATTTCGACTCAGGTCATGATCGCAGGGTCGTGGGATGGAGCCTCGAGTGGCACTCTGCACTGAGTGTGGAGCCTGCTTGGGATTCCCTCTCTCTCTCTCTCTCTCTCTCTCTCTCTCTGACCCTCCCCGCCCCTCCCCATGTGCACAAGCATGCTCTTCCTCTCAAATTAAAAAAAATAAAAATAAAAAAAAGACAGAATTAGGATAGATATCCATGTTTCAAAACCTTTTTTCTCAAACAGTGTTGAAGATATTGGGCTCCAGTCAGAGTTAATGAGTAAGAGAAATGTACACTACTCAGTCTCTCCCCTCATACACTGCATATCCAGAAAAACCGGTGTGGTGTTGGCCATCTAAACCGCTATCGTTGGAATTGGTTTAAATATTTATCATTAAAACAACTTTCAGAACAAGTTACATAATTTAAATTATCTTCACCCACACTTTTATTTTCCCGTGCACAAACTTTCCACAGCTTCATGTACCTTTAGCATTTTGAATGGGAATATATAAGTTTACATAATTGTCCTCAGTCTGCGATACTTCAAATTTCACATATTTTTCCAAGTAATTTTCAAAGGTGTGGCAGAATATACAAGGGCTTTGTTTCGGATGGCTGCACAATATTAGCAGGCACCATCTTTTAAAAACAAAAACAAAACAAAAAAAAGAAACACTGATCCATGGAGTTTAGCTCTCAAAGTTGCCTCAGAAAGCATTTGGGCCAAACGTCCTATGGTACACTTGATAAACTTGAAATCCAGAACTTGCTCGCTCCTTTGCCCACGGCTCCCTCTCTGCATGCTGCTTTCAGAGCCCTCCATGAGATCTGTGTCCCTCTGGCTTCCCTGGCTGGGGACTGAAGCCAGGAGATCCCGGGAGGAGGGGAGTGGTAATGAGTTAGCCGTCTGTGATCATCCATGTTGGTCCTCTGCAGCATGGTGGTATAGACTGGGGTGGGAGTTGGGGAAAAGAGGTCACATGCACACACACACACGAACCCATGTCTGTATCCACCCACTCTTGCCACGAGATCCCAGTTTACTTAGACGAGAAAACAAGAGATTAGACAATGTGAGACATATATATACACAGGGGCAGGGTCTGCGCAGAGGCAAAATACCCTCGTGCAGCTTTTCCTGGGTTCCCTTCAGGCCTTGTAGCAGTTGTTAGATGAAAAGAAAAGTTGCAGACTTCATTCTCTCAGACCCTTGGATGTATGTGATAGACCCATAACGTCATGAAATTATAGTTGGGAACATGTTGGAATTATGGCTGGAGAGGCATAGAACTCCATGATTCCCAAGCAGGTCAGGCGTAGAGTCCCAGAATCTGAAGTCTAACTTTGAAAAGCCCCTTAAATGATTCTGATGGGCAGACTTATTTGGGAAACACTGATATGGCTCACCTCCTACCCGGGGTGGGACTCTCTTCTTATGCACCCAGGAGCTTGACTTGAATGGCTGGGATGTAGGGAATGAATTCTTATCTTCAATTTTGTTCACGTTTATGGAATAACCATTGCTTGGACAACAGGAATTCTATAATAAATGGTTGGTTAAATTTTCCATTGGCTCAATATGGCCTTCTAGATGTACCTGGATACAAAATGCTTGTTGGGAATGAAGCAAGCCCTGCCTAACAGCTAGTTTCCTCTTGAAACTCACATCTTACTCTCCAAACTAGCTGATACACTTCCTTTCCTGCTTTCCTCTGGGTTTCTGATGGGAGCGCCCTCAACCCATTTCCTTTCTGTAATTCCCGCTCTTTTTTCAAGACTAAGTTCTGGTGCCATTGTTTTTGGAAAACCTTCCCTCGCCACTATGGCCTGGGTCAGGGGCCGCTCTCTGGCTCCATGACAGCCTATGGTCACCTCTAATGCTGGAGGAGGAATAGATTTGGGGAAGTAGAATCAAGTCCTACATTTTATACATGGTAAATTCGAGCTTTGGAGCACTCCAGCATTTGGAAGTCTGGAAGAAGAGGAAGACCAGTAAAGGATGTTGGGGAAGAGTGACCAGTGAGAAGAAGCTTCACACATAACTGTTTCCATCTCAAGCGTTGATGTCTCATTCATATCAAATCCAAAGCAGTGTTCCTGACTGGCATTAGAGGGACTCTGCTGCACACGGTGATTCAGGGACCCAGCTAACAGAGGCTTCGTCACCTGCAGCAGAGGTCACCCTGGGCATCCATCCATAGCAGATGGAGAAGAGCCAGGTAAAGAAGGTGCTTGTCAACAGCCTTAGCCTGGGACTAACACTCATTACTTCTGCTCATATTCCATTGCAAGAACTAGTTTGTGCCCTGACCTAGGTGACAAAGGGGTCTGGAAAATGTAGTGCCTAGCTGAGCAAATGATTCCAGAAACAGCTCTTAATGGAAAAGGAAGCATGAGTCATTGGTGGACATCCATCCAACTGTGCAATAGGCATCACGAAACCTAACAGAAGACAGCAGCTCAGAGACAGACAGTGAATGCTCCTGACCTGTTCCTTAGATGAGGGCTGAGGATTGCCTGGTGGTTGATGGAGCGCTTTGCGGGGAGTCAGGCATGTGAAGGGAGTGAATGTGTGTACCCCTTCACAAACCAAAGCTCAGAAAGGGTGATTTTTATGTATTCCCTCTGGAAGATTGGTGGATTTCGTTAAATTTATCCAGGATTTTTGGTTGCAGTCGCGTATCTGATTCTGGTCTCAACATAGCTTTAAAACAAGCAACGAGCAATCAGAGCCTTCCCAAGCTAATGCAGAGAGGGCCAGACAATTTTCCGATCCTAACTTATTCCACAGTTCAGATCTTGCCACAGACCCAAGGATTTAATTCTCCTAGCTACCAGCTCGCTTTTCATGAAAGCCATTATCTTCAGTCGCCTTCTCTGATCCCTTAGTAGGAAAATCCCCCACTTGTCCAGTATGGTGGCCATTAGCAATTTGAAATTTTACCCCTGAGAGTGTTGCTTATCCAGAGAGGAGCAATTCGCAGTCCATTTATTGTACCCTCTGTTATTTAAAAAAAAAAAAACAAAAACAATTAGGTCACTTGCCCTGGTCTTTACTGCTGAAAGTGAATTGACCATTAGCAGGAAGATATTAGCTGTTAAGTGAAATCAGTTGTAGACCATTCTCGAAGACCATTAGCTTTTCATTGCGGGGGGGGGGGCAGGTGAGGGGGAGCGCAGTTGGTGTTTACTATTTATTGTGTAGTTCAGTTGCATGCATTTTTCCTCTAGAGGCTGTAAAACCTTCAAAAGCAACAAGGGTAAGTAACAAGGGTACACGTGAAAAATGTGCAAGAAAGACGGAGTAAGGGTCAGCCAGTAGGAGAAAGAGTTGGTAGCAGGGGCTTTATTTTACTCATGATCAGGCCGATTTAACTGCCTTCTGACTCCATATGTTATTCCCCTTCCTCTGAGCTTTAGAGTTAATCATAAATAATGTGCATCCATTCATTTCCCCCCAAATGCAAATATCAATCCTGGAACAAATATTTAAATAGCACTGATCAGAGCCTTTTATGTTCTTTTATCAACCCCAGAGTAAACACAGCTTCAGAAAATACTTTCTTTTCTGCAAATGTTATTCTGAAATCTAGCTCACAGGCTACAGGGTTTTTTAACTTAGCCTCTGGGATGGGTTCAAGGAGACTCGGAGGTACCATTGGAAAGAAAATCCAGGTCCCTCAACCGCTGGCCTTGTGCTCCGCTCCCCTTCCTCCCTAAGTGCACCCATTCATTTTGGGAGGGGAGTAGTTACAGTAAAAATTACATCCACAAGACTGGCTCCTGTCCCTCTCTTGGTTTGATACCCTTGCAGGGAGAGGGGGCATTAAAGGAAAACAGGCATCTCCTCTGATTGCCACAGGGGGAAGGTAGTGACGTGTCATCCCTGGCTTGGAAGGAAGGGACGAAATCTGTTGCTTCCCAAGAACTGGGCAGAGTGGGAGTCCCTTTTCACTTGAATGCTATGAGGAAGGATGGGGTGGGGAAGAAGAGGGAAAGAAGGGGAAACGTCCCTCTTATAGGAAAATGGATAGAGGCACTCATTCTCTACTAGAGCCTGAATTTATTTGCTCGCCTCGCGCAAACCCCCATCCTAGTCCTGACCACCATCACGTTGTGCGTGACCTGGGCCAACAGACTTTCAAATGGACTCCCCTCTGGACTTGTCTGCGCCAGTCCAGCAACCACACAGCAGCCCCAGTGAACTTTTCAAAATGTAGGTCTTATAACTCCCCTGAGAAATCTCGACCAGAGCAGGAAGAAGCCCACTCTTTGCCACATGACTCCCAAGGTGATGGGTGGTCTTACCCTGGCACTCTTTCAGCCTCATTAATCCTCCCCCCTCAACGGAACTTTCCAACAGACACTCTCTTGCCCCTGGACCTATGCCTCAGCCGGTCCTGCAGACTGGAGTGTTCTCTCTCCCACCTACTCTTGGTAGAATTGTTTGTTCAGTATTTGTCTCCCCCAATACCTTGTAAGTACCATGAGGGCAAGCCCACATCTTTCTCTGTCATTGTCATCCTCCTAAGGATGTCATTCCTCCTAAAGGAACTTAAAAGGTCCTTTATAAACGTATAAAAATTAAATGAACAAACAAGTGACACTCTACATGTCTTGCAAAGCTCATAATGGAAGTTTCTTCCCCCAGGGGGCTTTTTCATGATTCCCAAAGTATAGAAGGTGCCGACCTACGTGCCTCCACATATCTTATGCCACCGTGGCACTTCTCACACTGAGGTGTCATTGCCCATCTTCTCTGCCTCCCCCCTCTGCCCCCCACAAGGCCAGATGCTGAGCTCTGGGGGCACAGAGAACGTGTCAGTCTTGCTCACTGGGCTGCGGAACCACGTACGTCAGGGCCTAGCAAAGCATTCATACTCAATATTCGTCAAACGAGTGATCATACACCCAAGTCTTCCGATTCCCAGGTTGAAGCCGATGTGTTTGCTTTCTGGAAGAGTGGGAAACAATAGTGTCGGATCACTGTCATCCACTTATTGTTCATTTTATGTTGGGCACTGTGATAAGCACTCGACACCCGTCATCAGGGATGTCCAGGTCCCACCAGCTTGTGAATACGACCGAGGACGCTTGCCTCATTATTTCCCAGATTATTGTGATTTTTGAGTCCCCGCTTACCCCAAATACCAATGTCTGTCCAGCTGTCTTTTTCTTCCTCTGATTACATGAGCTCTTGCCCTTTCTGGTTTGTGAATCTTCATCTCTCTCTCTCTCATATTTTCTCTGCTTCTTTATGTAAAGCTAACATAAATTATTATTTGGTTTTGGGTAAATTATTCGACTTCTCTCTTTGCTTTCCATAACTATACGTTGGAGATAATACTTTCTCATAGGATTATTACGAGAATTAAAGAATTATATACATATAAAACACAGAGAACTGTGTATTAAGTTCTGATGCTGCTGGTGCTGTTGCTGTGTAGACGTGCCAGCCCTCCTTGCCCCAGCTCGGTCTCACATCTCTCTCACGGAAGCAATCAGCAAAGACAGCCAGCATCTCTGCCTGCTTCTGAACTCCCAGGAGACCCAGCGTGGAGTAGACATTTAATCGACGGTGGTAGGGGTCTGGGCCAGGGGGTAGAGATAAAGTGCAGAATTATATTACCTGTTATGAGCTCAATTGTGTCCTCACCTGCCCCCAATTCAGAGGTTCAAGCCCCAGCTCCCAAGGTGATTGTATTTGGAGATAGGGTCTGTGCGGAGGTAACTAAGGTTAAATGAGGTGTGGGTGGGGCTCTAATTCAATAGGACTGGTGTCCTTCTGTGAAGAGGAAAAGACACCTTGGATGAAAGCCCACAAGAAAGACCCCAGGAAGACGCAGGCAGAAGGAGGCCATCTGCAAGCCAAAGAGAGGTGTCAGGAGAAACCAAACCTGTAGACACTTCCATAGCAGACTTCCAGCCTCAACGGGGAGAAATAAATTTCCATTATGTAAGCCCCGCAGTGGGCAGTACTCTGCATGGCAGCTCTAGCAAAGTCCTATACAACCCGACAGTTGTTGGCTCTCATGTGTGTGTTTGGGAGCGCGAGTCTCATGATCTAGACCAACGGAAAGAAGTTTCCTTTAAAAATAGTGCCTGGGACAGGGTAAGTGAACTGCAAGTGACAGCAGTCATTTTGCCACTGCTGTTGTTTCTGTTGCTGGTGGTGGTCACATTGTCATGGTTAGGCTCGTCCCTGAGAGGAAGGGCCGCTCGGACTGCCCTATAGCCTAGAAGGTTCAGACACCCTCACGAGAAAGCCAGAATAACTACTGTGTTCTCCACACACAAGATTTGTTTTTGAGGTGTAATTGGCATGTAACATTGGATTAGTTTTAGATCGACCTAATGATTCGGTATTTGTGTCTCCTGTAAAATGGTCACCATAATAAGTATTGTAACACCTGTCAGCACACACAGTTACAGAAATTTTCTTTTGTTATGAGAACTTTTAAGACCTCCTCTCTTAGCAACTTCAGATATATAATATAGTATTGTTAACTATATTCACCGTGCTAGACATTATATCCCCAGGATTTCTTTTGTAACTGAAAGTTTGTGACCCTCTCCACCCATTCTCCTGCCCCCACCGCCTCTGGCAACCACCAGTCTATTCTCTGTACATATGGACTCTCTTTTGTTCTTGTGCTTTTTTCATTTTTAGATTCCACATACAGGTGAGATCATATGGTATTTGTCTTTCTCCGTCTTATTTCTCTTAGAACAATGCCCTCAGTGTACAAGTTACAGGATTTCCATATTTTTTGCGTCCATCTTTTGACTCTTGTAAATAATGCTTCGATGGACATGGAGGTGCATATACTTTTTTGGATTAGTGTTTAATTTTATTCAGATAAATGCCCAGGAGTGGAATTGCTAAATCATACAGTAGTTCTGTTTTCAATTTCCACACCGTTTTCCATCATTGCACCAATTTACCTACCACCAATCGTGTAAAAATTTCTCTTTTTCTTCATATCCTCGTCAACACTTATTTTTTGTCTTTTGGAGAACAGCCGTTCTAACAGGTGTGAGGTGTTATTGTAGCTTTTTTATTGAAGTATAATTAACATAAAATGTTGTGTTAGTTTCAGGTGTACAACATAGCGGTTCAGCAATTCTATACATTACTCAGTGCTTACCGATAAGTGTAGTCACCGTCTGTCACTATGTTGTGCAATATCACAATATTATTGACTGTATTCCCTATGCTGTCCTTGTCATCTCTGTGACTTATTTATTTTATAACTGGAAGTTTGTACTTAATCCCCTCGCCTATTTCACCCTTTCCCCATCACCTCCTCCCTCGGCAACCATCAATTTGTTCTCCATATTTAAAAGTCTGTTCGGGGGCACCTGGGCGGCTCAGTCGGTTGAGCGGCCGACTTCGACTCAGGTCATGATCTCATGGTCTGTGAGTTCGAGCCCCGCGTCAGGCTCTGTGCTGATGGCTCAGAGCCTGGAGCCTGATTCGGATTTCTGTGTCTGCCTCTCTCTCTCTCTCTGCCCTTCCCCTGCGCATGCTCAGTCTCTTGAAAGTAAATAAACACGAATAGAATATTTAAAAAAAATAAAAGTCTGTTCGATGTGGTTTTGACCTGCATTTTCCTGATGCCCAGCGATGTGAGCACCTTTTCATGCTCCCGTCGACCGTCCGGATGTCTTCTTTGGGAAAACGTCTATTCAGATCCTCTGCCCAGTTTTCAACCGATTGTTTGTTGTTTTGCTAACGCGTTGTATGAATTCTTCATGTCTTGTGGATTTTAGCCCCTTATCGGATATATGATTTGCCAATAGTTTCTACCGTGCAGTAGGTTATCTTTCCGTCTTATTGGTGACTCCCTTTGCTGTGCAGAAGCTTCTTAGGTTGATGTGGTCCCCCACGAGATCTTGAAATTCCATGGGAAATTGAAGATGATTTGTTTGAATTCAAAGTTAGGGCTGACGGGAATGAAGATAGTAAAGCTGGGGAAAGCGCTTAGAAATGAAGGCACGATGGTAATGGTGACCGCAGGTGAGAAGAAAAGACTTAAAACTGAGAGTATTGGAGCAAATAAGAAGGAATAAAATCACTTTAGATGAGTAATTGATAGAAGTTTTTCCTGCTATTTCTCATAACAGTGTAACAAAATACTTTCTGTATAAACTTTTTTTTTTTTTGAGGCAACCAAAAGGTCTACTCCTTTCCCTTTCGTTGAAACAAAGCAACTGCTGGCCCTTCTGAATCAGTGTGAATTATGTGGACCTTCCGTCGTTTGCCTCAGAATCTTGCCATCATTTTTATGTTGTTCTATGAGAAAAGTGTGTTTTGCATTCCAAATGGGTTGGGGATCATAACATGTCTATAAATTGGGACAGTTGATTTCCAGTTTTAATAAAAGGCTGTGGTTCCCGCCAACACTCAGAGGTTGGTGTATCACTTCCATAATTAGGGAAAAATAAACTATCCGGCCACAGTTGAGTTGAAATTCATTCTCTGCCTCATAAAATGTGTTCTAAGTGGGGAAGGCTAACTTCACCCCTGTTAAACTCTGACTTCCGTATTAGTGAGTTTTCCTCTTTCGTTTTTGTGTACTCCAAAGTTCCTACAACAATCTCATTCATTTTTGTGATCAGAAAAACAATATAACAAATACTTTTTAAAAAGAGACTCTGGAGTTTTCTTTCGTGTGATTGAAACTTAAAGTTAAAAGAAAGCCACTTGGCACTGAGAAGACTTCATTTACTCCTACCTCTCTGGAGCAATGCCACAAACTTCGTTGGTAATGTACCAAGTTTATCTTTGGATGGAAGATTGCAGAAGGAGAGCGGGGAGGCCAGATGTCCTTTATTTGCACATAATCTCATAAACTTCAACGTATTCTGTGCCCCGTTATCACCAACACCTGCATGACAGGCTGGGGCAAACAAAAGAGGCATTCAGGGGCAGAAAACTATCCTTCTAAAACTCCAAAGTCAAGGTTGCATCTTTGTTGAGTCCACTCAGTTAGCTGCACATTTCTTTTCTTAATCATCAGTAATTCATACAGTTCATTAACTTAAAAATGTGAAACTTTTTCCAGTGAAAACTTTTCGGGTCCTTCATCTGTTCAGTTTTCATCTCAGAGCCCTCACAGGTCACTAATTGCTTTTGTCAGTTTCAGGGACATTCTTCCAGACTTTCTTTAGGCATGTACGGGCATATATGATCTCATGTGTATTTTAAGCTGTGGATAATTTAAAGAACACTGTACCTAGTAGAAATGATCTTCTTCCAGGATTTTTTCCTTTTGGGTGTAAGAAAAGTTATTATAGCGAACCTTATATGGTTTTAATTTTCTAGCAATACTAGAGATAGCCCAGCCGACTAACCAGTGCTCAGCTAGGCATCAGTAGATCTGCCTTTAGTTTAAAATATGATTCTGGGGGGCACCTGGGTGGCTCAGTTGGTTGAGTGGCCGACTTCAGCTCAGGTCATGATCTCACGTCTGTGAGTTCGAGCGCCACATCGGCCTCTGTGCTGATGGCTCATCAGAGCCTGGAGCCTGCTTCGGATTCTGTGTCTCCCTCTCTCTCTCTGCCCTTCCCCTGCTTGTGCTCTGTCTCTATGTCTCTCAAAAATAAATAAATGTTTAAAAAATATATGATTCTGGGGCACCTGGGTGGTTCAGTCAGTTAAGCATCCGACTCCCAGTTTCGGCTGAGGTCATGATCACATGGTTCTTTCTCTCTCTCTCTCTCCCTCTCTCTCTGTCTCTTTCTCTCTCTCTCTCTCCCTCTGTCTCTCTCTCTCTCTCCCTTCCTCCCTCTCAACCCCTTCCATTCTCTCTTTCTCTCTCTCTTTCTCAAAAGTAAATAAGCTTAAAGGGGCACCTGGGTGGCTCAATTGGTTAAGCACCTGACTTTAATTCAGATCATGATCTTGTGGTTTGTGAGCTCAAGCCCTGAGATGGGCTCTGGGCTGGCAGCTCAGAGCCTGGAGCCCATTTTGGATTCTGTGTCTCCCTCTCTCTCTCTCTCTGCTCCTCCCTTGCTCACACTCTGTCTCTCTCTCTCTGTCCAAAATAAATAAACATTAAAAAAAATGCTTAATAAATAAACTTAAAAAAAATAAAAATAAAGAAAATATGAATCCGACCTATAGTTCTTCAGGCTTCAGCTGAGAAGAGAATGTGCATCCATTGCTATGAAATGGAGGTGAATGTGCCCATGCTCCGAGAAGTACAAGCTCCCAGGCAAAGAGAAGGAATTGGTGATTCCCTTCATGCGGACTATGGTGTCTTCTAAGCTTCCTTTGACGATACATGAACAGCCTTAAATTGTAGCTCAAGACTATTAAACTAAATTTGCAAAGCAGGACACAGCTATCAGATATAATCCGTACAATGAACTCATCAACCAACCTTCTTTTATTGCTTGCAAATGTCACTACCATCAGCCAAAGTTTATTGAACCTCTGTAATGTGCTTTCTACCATCCCAAGTGAGATGACTGACTTGGGAGAGCTCTCTGGACATCGAGGATGCCTAAAAAGGCCGTTGGTAGCCAGCCAAAGAAGAGATAAATGAGAATTTGCTACAGAGGCAATGGTGGCGTGCCCTCTTTCTCTCAATATATCTGAGGACACTTATTTACTTAAACAGAATTTCACAGCGTTGTTTTGCATAAATCAATATTAATTTATTGGTTGTATTTTAAATGCCTTGTCCAGTATCTTTGATCAATATAGTCTATAAAAAAAAACATTGGGCTCATTTGCTTTTTTATGTACCTCTCTAACTTTCTCATATATAATATACATTACATGATATATTTATATTTATAGATATACAAACATGATAATTTTATAGACACATAAAATTTTAGAGATACTATTTCTAAACATTTAAAACTAAGTTGGAGATGACAGACTCTAATCCTAAAAGATTAAGTATGATTATTTCCTAAGAACGAGGACACTCATTTAAGTAATCATAATGTAATTACTAAAATCAAAGCTATAATCTTGATAGAATTCCATTATCTTGTTTGAGGATCTTATTCAAATTTCACCAATGGTTTAAAAAATACCCTCCTCTACAGTAATTTTTATTTTTCTAGGATGGAATGTAATCCAGGGTCACTCAGTGCATGTGGCTTTCATGTCTCTTTAGTTTCTTTTCTTTTTTTAAAAAGTTATTTTATTTTATTTTGCCCAACGCGGGGCTCAAACTTACAACCCTGAGATCAAGAGTTGCACACTCCACCTACTGAGCCAGTCAGGCGCCCCTTCCCTTAGTTTTCTTTAAAATGGAGCCATTCCTCAGCTTTTGTCTTTCATGATACCGGCATTGTTGAAAAATACAGTTATTTTGTAGAATGTTCCCCCATTGGTGTTTGTCTAGTGTTCTCTATGATTAGGTTCAGGCTGTAAAAACTGAGAAGATATGATATAACTGACGCTATGTTCTTCTTAGTCCTTTTAATTTCAGTCTTTCTGGGGCGCCTGGGTGGCTCAGTCGGTTAAGCGGCCGACTTCAGCTCAGGTCATGATCTCACGGTCTGTGAGTTCGAGCCCCGCGTCGGGCTCTGTGTTGATGGCTCGGAGCCTGGAGCCTGCTTCAGATTCTGTATCTCCCTCTCTCTCTGCCCCTCCCCTGCTCATGCTCTGTCTCTATGTCTCTCAAAAATAAATAAACGTTAAGAAAAAATTCAGTCTTTCCGGTGCATGTAGTGTCATTTGACATTGTAATAGTTGTTGTTGTTGTTGTTTCCTTAAAGATGCTATTTTCAAATAATCTCTATACCCAGTGTATGGCTCGAACCCAAAACCCTGAGATCAAAAGCCTTATGCTCCTCCAACTGAGCCAACCAGGAACCTTCACATTGTAGTTTTATTTTATTTTATTTTATTTTATTTTATTTTAATGTTTATTTGTTTACTTTGAGAGAGAGAGGGAGTGAGAGAGACAGAGTGCATGTGAACAAGTGGGGCAGGGGTGGAGGGAGAGAGACAGAATCCCAGCAGGCTCTGTACTGTCAGCACAGAGCCTGATGTGTGGCTTGATCCTACAAACTGAAATCATGACCTGAGCCAAAACCAAGAGTCAGATGCTTAAGCAACTGAGCCACCCAGGTGCCCCTACATTGTAGTTTTAACTGGTATTTCCCTCATGACTAATGAGTTGGTACAAATTTCCATGCTTCTTAGCTGTTTGGATATCCCTTCTTTTGCCCAATTTCCCCTTTATTGTGTCTTTCTTATTGGATCGTATGGGTGTTCTGCATATGTTCCAAATACATGCTCTTCTTGGTATGTGTGTCACAAATATTTCCTTCTACTTTGTGGCTTGCTGTTCACGCTCAAGGAAATTTATTAAACCTTTTATGTTTAAAACATTGTGGCCTGCTTAAAAAACCCTTCCCTACTGTTTATATTATCTTCTACAAAGACTGTTGTTTAGCCTTGCACAATCTATGATCAGCCTGTTACTAACTTTTGCATATGGTGTAAGGTAAGCTCAAGTTTCATTTTCTTTATATGAAGGTCCAATTGCCCAGCACCGTTTATTGAAAAGGCCATCCTCTCTTGTTCTGAAGTGCTGTCCTTGGCATAAATCCCTTGTCCATGCTGCATGGTCTTTTCTGGAGTTTCAGTCTCTTCCATTAGCCTCTATCCATTACTACCCCGAAGGCATTCTACCTCATTACTATAGTTTTGTAAGTCTTGATATTTAGTGAGGGATGCCCTCCCATCTAATTTTTCAACAATACCTTGTCTATTCTTAGTCCTTCGCATTTTGATAAAATATTTAGAATTGTTTTGTTAAATTCTGTGATAAAAGAAAGAAAAACACTTGGAGTTTTAATCCGAATTGCGCTGAATCCCATACATCACTGGAGAGAAGTGACATTTTTACAATATTGATTTACCGATCTATGAACATGGTTTATCTCCCCATATACTTAGTGGTGTGTGTGTGTGTGTGTGTGTTTCTCTCAATAATGTATTACAGTTCTCTGTATAAAAACATCATTTGTTCATTTGCACATCCTTTGTTAATTGTATTCCTACATATTTGATTTTTATGTTATTAGGATGTGGGAATGCAATTAACTTTTCTTTTTTTTAATTTTTAAAGTTTATTTATTTTGAGAGAGAGAAAGAGAGAGAGAGCAGGATGGGCAGAGAGAGAGGGAAAGAGAGAATCCCAAGCAGGCTCTCTACTGTCAGCATGGAGCCCAATGCAGGGCTCGAAACCACAAATTGTGAGATTATGACGTTAGCTGAAGTCAAGAGTCAGATGCTCAATTGAGTCATCCAGGTGGCTCAATTAATGTTTAAAATAGACATTGTATATGGGTCGTGGCCTAGTCTGGCTCTTGATTTTAGCTCAGGTTGTGATCTTACAGTTTCTGGGATCAAGCCCTGCATCGGGCTCAGTGCTGACAGCACAGAGACTGCTTGGGATTCTCTGTCTCCTTTTCTCTCTGCCCCTTCCCTTCTCGCATTCTGTCTCTCTCTCAAAAGAAATAAATAAACATTGACAAATAAAATAGACATTGTATGTAGCACACTTGATTAATTCAATCATTCTAAATATTTACTTGTATATTCCTTTGGTTTTTGAAATTCATAGAATCTTCAAATAATGCCAGTGTTACTTCTTCTTTC
Organism: Paguma larvata; assembly: GCA_030068075.1. Taxonomy (NCBI): domain Eukaryota; kingdom Metazoa; phylum Chordata; class Mammalia; order Carnivora; family Viverridae; genus Paguma; species Paguma larvata. The sequence goes on from CM057835.1 coordinate 17,073,778, forward strand.
CTAATTTTTTTTTATTTTTCCCTATTCTTTATGGCTTGTGTAGGGCCTCCAGCACAGTGTTGAACAGACTCAGTCACACTGGAAATCCTTGCGGCACCATGGAGCTATGCCTCTGAGATCCCCCTTCAGAAATGAGCCTGACCTAGGGGGTGTGGTTAGCTCACAGCCTCCGACTGCAGGCGGCTTCAGGAACTTCTCCAGCTTCTGAGCTGGGGCCATGCAATTCCAGAGCAGCTTCCAGCCAACAAGTGAGCATGGCAGTTGTGGGAGGAGTCACTTTTTGGGGGCACCTAGGGCTCCTCTATGGGAAATCTTTGAGCCGCAGCTCCCCATTGGGTTGGTCAAGGTATTCCCAGAGCTGCACTGTGATCGGAGGCTACTCCTATCTCATGTTCTTCCCTCCCCTGTCCTTCCACACGGGTCAGAGCCACACTGAAGCCGGTGGTTTTCTCTGCCCAATCCTACTCCCTCTTAATCTTTCACAAGTATCACCTCCAACAAATATATTGCACTTCGAGATCCATCTTGGCATCTGCTTCTCAGGGATAAGTCAACACACTTTGCCTTGTTCTCGAAACCAAAAGAAAAAAAATTGTAACATTGAATTATTAATTATGGTGTTTAGTATAAGCTTTTTGTGGATGCTTATGATCAGATTAAGGAATTTCACCTCCTGATTGCTAAAAGCTTTCTTTTTAACCATGAATGGATGCTGAACTTAAGCAAAAACCTTCCTACACCTGTTGAGGTGATTATGCAAATATTTTTTTCTACTCTGTTGAGTTAATATAGAGAATTACAATGGTTGATTTTTGACTGTTAAACACACCTTGCTTCCCTGGGGGAAAAAGTAACCCGATCATTCTGTATATTGGCCTTTTGTGTATGACTGGAATCTGTAAATATTTTGTATAGGGGTTTTACATCTAATGTTCATGAGGGAAATTAGCCTGGAATTATCCTTTATCATAATGTCTTATCAAATATTAATATCAAATTTATACCAGGCTCATAAAATGAGGTGAGGAGTGTCCTCTCCCTCAGCATAAATAATTTATGGTAAACATTCGAAGGTCGCACTAGTGGACTCGAGCGTTCACTCGGCCGTACTCTGCATGGGGGGCCAGGAGTGTACTGAAAATATAGCGTGTGAAGACGGGTTGTTGAGGAGCAGACTTCATGCCATAGCCTTGGTCAGCTAAGCTACGTTGGGCAGGAACAAACTAGACTGAGCCAAGAACTCTCAGTTCTCCTCTGAGCATCCCACCCTTGGTTTCTGGTCCTTCCTCACGCTTCCTCATTCATCATCTTGTTGGGGAGAGGGAGGCATCAGGAGGCAAGAAGCTCTCTAGCTGCCAGCTGGATGCTACCAGCTGAGCATTGGGTCCCCAGTCTAGTCTTTGGCTGGGAAGGTGTCCAAGGACTTGGACCTTCATTGTAGGGTCTTCAGACTGGTTGGGAAGAGGGCTGTGACCTTGCCCTTGGGCTGCCCTCCCTCTGTGGCTTCCAAGAGTCGCTGCATGTAGCAGAAGGTGCAAGCAGCATGTGGCCTATGGCCTGCATGCTGAAGGGGGGCCAGTAAAGAGCTTCCTTCATGATGCACTTGACCCCGTAGAAGTGCATACCGTAGGAAATAGAGTATGTCCCATCATGAGTTGCCTTCACTCTCAAACTACCGATGAAATCCTGTGGGTTCATTTTGTACAAGTCAAGGTTAGGTGGGCCACTTTGATCTTCTCGGCAGGCTTATGGGAGAGGGGAAATTAGTGCCTAGTCTCTTGCACCAAGACAACCATGTGGTTGGCACCTCTCAAGGGCTTCTCCCAGGCTTTCAGTGTTCTCTCCCTTGCACGTGGGCACTCACTTGTTCTGATGGGGACTGCCATTTCTGCCCCCTTCTGGAGGACCACGAACATTGTCTTGTCTGTCAGGGTTTGGAAATACTCTTCTGTCTTTACGGTTGTGCTGTCTTCCTCTGGTACCAAGAAGTGGGCTTATCTGCCAGGATCAGGGTGTCCCTGACCTGGAAGGAGACCTTCCAGATTGTGTCACGATGTCCTTCTGCATGCTCTGGTTGGCACTGCTGACTCTGCAGGGCTCCAGACTGGGCTGCAGCAGCAGCTACAGGGTCACCACCGATGGGCCACTGCCACACCCCTGTGGAGGGACTTGCAGTAGAAGAAGTTGAGGCACTTCATGGCATATTCCAACCTTATCAGCCAGACTGGGTTGGGCCAGCCCCCCACAGCCTCCTAACCTCCCCACCATACTGCTTTTGGGAAGAGGTTCCTCTTATTAATGTCTGGAAGAGATTGTGTAAGCCTGGATGAGGAGGGGAAACAAGAATATGATTCCATTCATAAACGTTTTTAAAATGGGCAAAAATAAGCTATTCTGTCTAGTAATGTATACATAGCTGACAAAGCTGTAAAGAAAAGCAAGAAAATGTCAATCGCAAGTGTCAGAATGGTGGCCATGTCTTTAAGGGAGTGAGGAATTATCGTCTAGGATGGGCAGACAAAAACTTCTTCAGTGTTATCTGCATTATGGACCTGGGCAGTGGTTATGCAGAACTTTGCTTTAAAATTCTTTAGACCAGGGATAATAAGTCTTCTTTAAGCCATAGTCTTTCAATGATGACCTACAGGCCAAATGCCGCCTGCTGCCTGTTTTTATAATAAAATTTATTGGAACACAACCACATTCATTATGTGCTTTAGTACTGCAAACGGACTGGAGAAGTTCTGGCAGAGACTGTACGTCCTGCAAAGCAAGAAATATTTACTACCTAGCCCAGAGGAATTCACAAAACATGAGCAAACTTTCAACCGGAGGTGGTTTTAACCTTATATAGAAATCGTATGCACTCTTCTGTATGGATGGCGTAGTTCACAGTTTTTTAAACGAGCAGAAAAAGAGAAGAAAAATGAATGGGATTAGTTCTTCATATAGTTCTTAATATTATTCATTAATTGATATAGTCTTTGTTTTGAAGACCCACTCTGAGAATATGATTCAAGGATTGTTTGGTGTCATTAACCAAAACCCATTTATGCTAGTGCATGTAAAAGGAGATTTATTATAAAGAAACAGGACCCCCAGGAACCCAACCGAGCTTTGGGACTGGGAATACCAACTCCAAGCAGTTTCTCTCCCTCTCCTGGTCACCACCACCTCCCTGGCCTCTCGTCTTTGCCGCTATCCGCGAGTGGTGATTTAACTCCACGATTTGTTGGCATTCTAGCTGGTCCTTTGCAGATCATTTGCTCAGTCCCCATGTCCAAATTCAGAAGAGACAAACTTACTGCCCAACTCCCGATTCTTGGGGCAAGTGGAATGTCTTCCAATTTGGGTTACGTTCACCAGGGTACAGTTCACAGGGATCCAGACTGCAGTAATGGGCAGGTAGGGGTAGACTGTCTGACCTGTGGGGACAGAAGGGACCATGGGTAGAGAGCAATGATTTCACACATGTAATAGAGTAAGAAAGCAACAGAGATGGGCCTCGCATAGGAGGCAATAAACAGCAGGGAGTGAGTGAGAGATGCTGAAAGGTACGCAGGATCGCTTTAAAGTGTGTCCAAGGATTCATTTACACCTGGTATTGAGAGTATTTAGAAATACTTCTAAGCCCTTGGAATAGAAGGCTAAATTGGGGGGCAGGGTGGAAAAGAATAATGGAATTGTTAGGAAAAACAAAAAACAAACATAAAAACAAAAAACCACCGAGAAGGAAAGGCAAAAGCTAACGCTGCTGTGGAAGAAAAACCTTTGAATAAGATTGATTTGCAAATGAGCACAGGGGAGTATACACACTTAAACGGCTCTGACGTCAAAATAGGAGTCCTAGGAGGAGTGTGTTTGTGATTAACATGGTGGAAATCAGAATTATGGAACTCTTACTGCAGTACTCATGCTGGGCTCTTTACACATGCCAAACAGATGTCGGCTAATCCACCTGGTACTTAGAGATGCAAATGAAACTAACTGAACTCTAGCCCTTCGCAGTGGGGCGGCAGCCGTGGGGCCGGTTTCCCAAGCTCCTCCAGCCCACAATCTCTAGCGGAGTTTAATGCGTTCCTTTGATGGCTCCGCCATGACTCCCCAGGTGAGGACACAAGTGACCTGACAGTAAATTGGGGGTAGAATATGCTTCCTAGGCGATGGACTGGGTTTCCGTTTCCCTCCATTAGGTGTCTGTGGCACTGGACCCCATTTTGGAGAAACTTTAGAATATAGGATTGTGAGAAGTAAGGGACATGATTCATTTTCAGAAACACCAAATAAAAGCTGTGGTGTCTAGTCAACAAGAGGTTTACGACCTATTGGGAATATACATGACCCCCCCCTCCACTCACTGACAATGGAACCCCAAGCCCTTAGACACTTCACTACCTGGTTCTCCGCCTTTGTTTTGCAGGCTTATTTTCACAGGCTTTGCAATGAGGATGTGCCAAAGAACAAAGGGAGGAGGGGCTGAAAGTCTCTGCATCCCCTCAGGGAATGTACGATTATTTCAATCAGACCACTATTTGCTTTCCGTGTGGGCACAGGCGAAGTCTGGGTAAGGCTGTAACTTCTGCAGTTCCTCAGCCAATGAGGAACCAGGGGAGGGATTCACACACTAGGAGATAAATTGTCAGCTGTAACTGCCCCGACTGTGTCTGTCCCTTAGACCCTGCTCTTACAAGAATGTTGATTAAAGCCTTGCTTCACTGTGCTCCGCCTCCTTCCTTTGATTGGGTCAGTGGGCTTATTTCGCACAGGATCCATCCCCAGGAACGGAATCCCTCCTTAAAACGTTTGAACATTTCTAAAGGGTTTGGACATATTGCTGAATTGCTTTCCAAAGGCTTGTAACAAGTCATACTGTCCCTGGCAAGGCCAAGGGTTCCTGTCTCTCGGTATTCTTGCTGGTACTGGAGATGAATTTTTATAAGCCGGCGAGTAAAAATAACTACCTTGCTTTAATTTGTGCAGAGTTCCTTTCAATGAGAGATCTAGGTAGGTGGGTCGATAAATAAGATTCTAAACTTTAAAAGGTGAAAATTTTCCACAACCAAGTGCAGTCAAAAGAATATGCTGCAGGGTGCCCCCACCCCGAAAAAGCCCCAGAGGAGAGTTTCAACAGTGCTGTGAGCAAGAATAGTATTGCCAGAACAACAATGTTCATGGACTATTTATTCAGGCAAATAACTTCTTGTGTTTATGTTTTAAGAAAGGAAGAAAGCATAGTTTTAATTGGATTAATAAGAGCCCCAAATGAGATAATGTATGTGAAACATTGGCACATAATAGATCAGAATGGTATCGTGTGCTTTTAAAAAGTCAGGTAGGGGCGCCTGGGTGGCTCAGTTGGTTAAGCGTCTGACTTTGGCTCAGGTCGTGATCTCACGGTCTGTGGATTCGAGCCCCGCGTTGGGCTCTCTGTTGACAGCTCAGAGCCTGGAGCCTGCTTCAGATTCTGTGTGTGTCTCTTTCTCTGCCTCTCCCCTGCTCACACTCTGTCTCTCTCTCTCTCTCTGTGTCTCAAAAATAAGGATTAAAAAAATAAATGAAAATAAAAAGTCAGGTAATTTTGGAGCACCTGGGTGGCTCATTCGATTAAGCATCTGAATTTAGCTCAGGTCATGATCTCGCGGTTTGTGGGATCTGCTCTGAGACTGCTTTGGATTCTGTGTCTCCCTCGCTCTCTACCCCTCCCCCACTGGCGCGCGCGTGCTCTCTCTCTCTCTCTCTCTCTCTCTCAAATTAAATAAACATTTAAAAAATAAATAAAAAGTCAGGTAATTTTAAAGACATACTTCAAGTATATCATGTATCAGCAAATACGGAAAGCATAATAAAGGCCAAGTCCAAGAAGTGATAGTTATGAAAAATACTCATGACCCTCCAACCCCCAAGACTGAGCGAGTTCACTGCCATCCTGGGGAAACACAGACTCCGTATGTGCTCTAACAGGGTTTACCTTGAGATGTTTACAAAAGTCACCACATTTGTTCCAACAAGTTGATCCACTTACTGCCCACATACCATTTCTAGATACCGCTTGCAAAAACCTAGAAAGTCCTAGAACAGTCCATAACTGTCATACCAAAAATGCTGTTAACACCACGTTTAGTGGAACAGAACGGGGCACTGAATAACAGGACAGATTTACAAGTAGATACATTTACCAAACCAAATTAGTAGTAGGTGCAAAAGAAGAGATCTTGAAATGTATATATCCTGAGGTCATTCCAAACTAAAAAACTGTTTTATGCCCAAGGGTAGTTTTTCAAAATATTTTTTTTATTTTGAAAAAATGATAGATTCACAAAGAGGCTGCAGGGAGAAGAAAAACACACAACGCTAGGAAGTTCAGTGAACTTTGTCCAACCTCTAGTTGTTGGTAACATCTGGAGTACAATATCGAAAGCAGGAAATGGACGCTGATATGCTCCACAGTGCTTATTCAGATGTTACCAATTTCATAAGCACTCGTGTGTGTGTCTGTCTATGCAATTTTATCACAGGTGTAGCTTCGTGTGACCACCAGTCCCGTTAAGACACAGACCTGTTCTGTCACCACCCTGGCCACCTCTTGTTTCCCTTTTATATCCTCCCAACTCCCATCCCTAACCCCCTGGCAATCACTCGTATGTTCTTATCTATAATTTTGTTCCTTCGAGAATGTTCTAGAAATGAAATCATACAGTACATAACCTTCGAGATTGCCTTTTATCATTCAGACTAATTCCCATGATCCGAGTCGCAGTGTGTTATCAATAATTCATTCCTCACTCTTGCTGGGTAACGTTCTATGACATGGATGTACCACTGTTCGTGCAAGCCATCGGAGGGCATCTGGGCCATTTCCAGTTTGGGGCTCTCGTGAATAAAGCTGCTACATGCACTCGTGTACTGGTTTTGCATGCACTGAAGTCTTTATTTCTTGGGACAAATGTCAAAGAGTGCGATTGCCGGGACATGTGGTAACTGCATGTTTAGTTTTTTTCAGAAACTGACAAAGTATTTTCCAGCGCGGCCGAACCATTTTACATTCCTATCCAGTGATTCTATATCCTTGCCAGCATTTCGTGTTATCAGTATTTTTCATTTTAGTGATTCCGAGAAGTCAGCCATGGTCTCTCACTGTGGTTTTAATTTGCCTTTCCAGCCCAGCTAATAATGTCGAACATCTTTCTGTGTGCCTTGTCGTTTGTATAGGATTTCCAGTAAAATGTCTGCTTATTTTCTAATTGGATTGTTTGGATTTTTAAACAATTTGTCATTCTGCACATGCTTTCCAGTGAAATATCTGTTTATTTTCTAACTGGATTATTTGGGTTTTTAAACAATTTGTCATTCGTATATGCTTTCCAGTGAAATACTGTTTATTTTCTAATTGGTTTATTTGGGTTTTTTGAGAACTTCCTGTGTATTCTGGATATAAGTCCTTCGTCAGATATATACGTGGTTTGCAAACCTTTTCCCCCAATCCATAGCTTGCTTGCTTTCCCTCTTTCAGAAAGCAAAAATTCTTACTTTTGGTAAGGTCCAAGTTATCAACGTTTCCCTTTATGGATTGGCTCTCAATGTCAACTCTAAAAACTCTTCACCTAGTCTTAGGTTCAACAGACCTCCTATGTGGTTTTTTTTCCTAATACTTTTTAGATTTACACTGTACATTTAAGTTCAAACTCCTTAGCACCATATGCCAAGCTCACCACTGTCCAGCTGCCACCTCTCCAGCCACACCCCCTTCAGCCCTGGTATTGAAACACCGCCATCTTTGAAACAGATGAGGAAGAAGCAGACGTGCGAGGGCTGCTGGCTCCTGGGGTGGATAACTGACTATTTGCTAAAGGATCCAAGAGTAGCTTGAAGTGGTTATTTGAAAGTTCTAAACGTGAGAGTCTGCCCAGGGTTCACTGATAGAATTTTTGCTTTTGAACTTGCCCCTCTTGCAATAGGAAGCAAGAACACTTGGAGTTGGAGATCCTGCAAAATAAGAGAATGTTAGAAGATGGGGTCTGCATCTCCCCACAGTCAACCAAAGTCAACCAAATTTCAACTCCAAAAGGATAGTACGAGTGCCTTTGCCAGTGTGACTCAGGGACCCACCTATTTTTTTATAGCTATTTTTTTTAATTTATTTATTTTGAGAGAGTGCTCGTGTGTGTGCATATGAAGGGGAGGAGCAGAGAGAGGGAGAGGGAGACAGAGAGAGACAGAGAATCCCAAGCAGGTTCCATGCTACCAGTGCAGAGCCCCATGTGGGGCCTGATCCCATGAATCGTGAGATCATGACCTAAGCTGAAATCAAGAGTCAGTTGCTTAACCAACTGAGCCACCCAGGCTTCCAAGGAACCCCATCTATTCTGAAAACACTGGAATTATGAGAGAGCAGCAGAATCGATCTTGCCAACAGTTGTATCAAAAATTAGTATAAAAAATGACTTGAGGACAGGCAAAGGGAAAGTTACTATATTTTATCTGAAAGAGAGAGAGAGAGTGGGGAGGGGCAGAGAGAGAGGGAGAGAAAGAGAGAATCCCAAGCAGGCTCCACACTCAGCAAGGAGCCCGATGTGGGACTCGATTCCATAACCCTAGGATCATGACCTGAGCTGAAATCAAGAGTAAGACACTCAACTGACTCAGCCACCCAAGCACCCTGAAAATTATTATTTTTGGCTGAAATATTCCTGAGAAGAAAGTTGATGCCAGGCTCCGGCGGATGGTTCTCTGACAGTTTAGTGGTCGGAAGAAGACGTCGTCACTTTCTCGCCACTTTCTCACCTCCTTCAGCACACGCCTCAGTGAAACCACAGGGCAGCAGTCCTGAGCACAAACGCAAACACAGCTGCTCTGGGAGGCCGTGATTGGCAGACCTTTCCCAGAGACAAGGGCCAGCCTCCACCTACCTGGTCCATCAGTGGTGTGCCTAGAAGTCAACTGACAAAAACATACGAGTAGAGATTTCTAAATGAATTTCATTGAGACAACCTTGTATAACCTTGTTGAGAGGGAAGGGTTAAACAAGCAGACTTACAAAAGCATTCATCTTCATTCATTCATGTGGTCACTCGCTGGTTCATTCATTTATTCAGCAGGTGCCTCCTCCGTACCTCCTTGCTATTTTAAGTAGCAGTGAGAATTAATGAACTAGAGCTACGTGTATCAATGTAGCTTGCTGTCTGGGCACTGGGTTTACGGTGATGAATAAGGCAGATTAGGGCCCCTGCCACAGAAAGCTTTGTCTAGAGCAGGGCTGACCAGTCAAAATATAATGTGAGCCAGAAATGTGAGACACGTGTTATTTATTTTATTTTTATTTTTTTGAGAGAGAGAGAGAGAACATGCAGGTGGGGGAGGGGAGGCAGAGGGAGAGGATCTTAAGCAGCTTCCACACTCAGTGCAGAGCCTGACACAGGGCTCAGTCCCACGATCCTGAGATCATGTCCTGAGCTAAATCAAGAGTCAGGCACTTGACCAACTGTGCTGCCCAGGTGCCCCTGTAATGTAAAATTTTCTAGTAGCTACATTTTTAAGAAATGTTTATTTATTTTTGAAAGAGAGAGAGCACACAAGCAGAGGAGGGGCAGAGAGAGGGGGACAGAGGATCTGAAGTGGGCTCTGTGCTGATAGCAGTGACCCCAGCGTGGGGCTCAAATTCACGAATGGCAAGATCATGACCTGAGTCCAAGTTGGACGCTCAACCGATGAAGCCACACAGGTGCCCCTCTAGTAGCCACATTTTAAAAAGTAAAAAGAGGGGACCTGAATGGCTCAGTCGCTTAAGTGTCCAACTCTGGATTTTGGCTCAAGTCATGATCTCACAGTTTGTGGGTTCAAGCTCTGCATCGGGCTCTACACTGACAGAATGGATTCTCTCTGCCCCTCCCCCATTTGTTCTCTCTCTCTCTCTCTCAAAATAAATAAACTTAAAAAAATAAAAAGAGGGGCGCCTGGGTGGCTCAGTCGGTTGAGCGGCCGACTTCGGTTCAGGTCATGATCTCACAGTCTGTGAGTTCGAGCCCCGTGTCGGGCTCTGTGCTGACAGCTTGAAGCCTGGAGCCTGCTTCGGATTCTGTCTCTCTCTCTCTCTCTCTCTCTCTCTTTCTGCTCTTCTCATGCTCTGTCTGTCTCAAAAATAAATAAAACATTTAAAAAATAAAATAAATAAATAAATAAATAAAAAATAAAAAGAAACATGAGAAATTGATTATAATTATGTATTTTATTTAACCCAATATATCCAAGAGTTTATCAATATAAAAATTATTGATAAGATATTTTACTTGCCTTTTCTTTTTTTTTTAATCTTTGAGAGACATAGAGACAGAGCGTGAGCAAGGGGAGGGCAGAGAGAGAGGGAGATACAGAATCTGAGCCGTCAGCACAGAGCCCAATGCGGGGCTCGAACTCACAGACCATGAGGTCATGACCTGAGCTGAAGTTGGCCACTTAACCGACTGAGCCACCCAGGCGCCCCTACTTGCCTTTTCTTATGTATCTTTTCTTCACTATCTGGTGTCTATTTTATAGCCACATCATACCTCAGTTTAGACTCGGCAGATCTCAAGCGCTCAGTAACCACACATGGCTTGCGGCTTTTGTCTAGAAGAGTGTAGCTCTAGAAGAAAGAGTTCTAGGCGCCACGACTTATACTGTGTACAAAGAAACTTATTTTTATTTAATTCGCTTATTTAGTTATTTAAAGTTCACTTATTTATTTGGAGACAGAGACAGCACGAGTGGGGGAGGGACAGAGAGAGAGGGAGACAGAGAATCCCAAGCAGGCTCCACACTCTCAGCACAGAGCCCAACATGGGGCTCAAACTCACAAAACCATGAGATCATGCCCTGAGCCGAAACCAGGGCTCAGATGCTTGACTGACCGAGCCACCCAGACACCCCAAGAAACTTATTTTTATAAGACACGTTTATATGCATATCCACAGGAGAATACATTGTAGTATATATTCATATATTTAAAAAAAATTTTTTATGTTTGTTTTTGAGAGAGAGAGACAGAGTTGAGTGGGAGAGGGGCAGAGAGAGAGGGAGACACAGAATCCGAAGCAGGCTCCAGGCTCTGTGCTGACAGCTCAGACATGAGGCTTGAACCCACAAACTGTGAGATCATGACCTGAGCCAAAATCGGACGCTCAATCAACTGAGCCACCCAGGGGCCCCTATATTCATACATTTTTAAATAGCAGTGAGAATTAATGAACTAGAGCTACATGTATCAACTGATAGACCTCTCCATGTTGAATAGATAGAACAGTTGCAGTAGAATGCATATCCTAGTCTATCTATATTCAAAATATACAAAAGTAAATAATATATTGTTTAGAAATATATGCAGATATATTAAAAATATAATAAAGAGAAATGCCTGGGAATGATACATTCCAAATTAAGAGTAAGCTGAAGAAATAGAAATGGTAGCCATATTTTATTACGCCAGCTGGGTGGCAGCTCACATATTTGCTGTAGCTCCCTTCACCCCTTTACGAATGTCTTAAATGTTTCATGGCAAATTTCTTAGGAACGGGGAAAAACATCTTATGTTGATACTACTATTACTATTGTTTTGCCAATTGCTTATAAAGCTAATTGGGCTAAGGACTCCAGGAGGAAAGCTACAGAAAAAGAAGGGTAGAGATGGAGTGCTTAAACATAAAAAAAGCTAAGTGTATGTTCTCAAAGTGCTTAAGAGCCAAACTTGAAACTGCAGCTCCTTCTACCCATGAGTTAAGAAAGGACCGACACTTTGTAGAATCCTTCCTTTAGGAGAGCTTAGAATCGAGCAGGCAGCAAGGCAGTATCTGCCATTTCCCCACTCGGGACAGCAGACCGCGGGCAGCTGGGAGGCTCCAGGCTGTGCTCTGAGATGAAAGGCGAGTCTTTAAACCACCTTGTCAAAAAAATCACATCTGATTACTCAGCATCCACCGTGGCCTGTCGTGCTGCATGGAATGCAAACTCCAACCAGATAAGGTCTTGGTCATTCACCTTCAACTGGGCCATGATGTGAAATTGAAGGATCAGGTGCGGAAAAGCTTTCTCTAAACACCAGCCTTATCTGCTTCATATGATGGTCAAACTACAGCCTTCGGGAATTCATTCAAAGATGAGAATTCAGTAACTGTCGCCGTTGAGGCTGTGAAAACACTGGCCATGTGTCTTTCCTTCATTAGAGACCAAAGGACAAGATGGCCAAAGTTTAACCCGAGAGCTGGGGTCACTGACTTGAGGCGGACATCAGTACGTGGACCTGAATCTTTACCAATCCGCAAAGGGAACAAGTGGCATTTGCCACATGAGGAAGTTTATTTCTCTGTACGAATTATAGTTAGTTATTCCATTCTCCCTTATGTTCAAAATTATTTTTGATGCAACCTACGAAGGGAGTAAGCTGACTTTTGTTCCTCCGTCCTTCCCTCCTCTGTCCTCATCTCTTTATTTTCTTTTGGTAGTGAAATTAGTTAGGATACCAGGTCCACTGCTGTAAAACAGAGGGTCCTGATAACACTGGCTTAAGCAAGATAGAGGTTTATTTCTCTGACACATAAAAGTCCAAGCTAGTAAGGCAACTCCCTGCCATACGAGGGATCACTTTCTTGCCTAGATTACTCTGTAATCTTGGACATACGGTGGCTAATCTTCTCATGATCCAGCCTGGCTGCTTCTGACCCCACTGACTCATCTGTATTCCATTCTGTAGAAAGATTGATAGAGCAAGGTGCATTCCCTGAACGCCATGTCTATCTGTGGTGGGTAGAATACTGGCTCTCAAGGATATTCATGTCGCGATCACCATAACCTGTGCAACAGCAAAAGGGACTTTGCAGATGTGATTGATTAAGTTAAGGATCTTGGCGTGGGCGTATGATTTCTTCACTCAAATTCATCAATGGTATGATAAGCTCACTGGGCTATTTTTGTCAAAAAGAAGGACACGCTTTTCCCCAAAGTGGCAGTGGAAGGAAACCAAATGATGAAAACAGAAGTTTTTTCAAAGAAAGGAAGCCTGAAATAGTAATACTCATTTTTCTCAGATATGTTGGTATATTGATTTTGATTTTGTAGGCATCATTGATGGCAAAATGCTGAAACTGTGATGTGTTATTTATAGAAACGTATGGTCTAATGAACCAATGGAGCCGCCCAAACTTAAGCAGCACTCACATACAAAACACGAAGAGCTCAAAACCAAATGATCCTGTTAAGGAAAGAGTAATGAATTAAGAAACTGTTCAATATTTCAGGTGCAAACATTGGTACTATGAAGCAGCACTTGGGCTTAGTTGGATTAAAAACTAAGACTGAATAAAAGAGGTTTGCTTGGAAGTGGGTGAATCTGTGACAAAGAAGATAGCTCAATAACCATTTTTCTAGTATACCATAGCTCAATGTATTCAGGACCTGACTAATCACAGACCAAGTCAACAAATAAAGCTGATAGATTTTTTAAGTTTATTTATTTATTTTGAGAGAGAGAACAAGCGACTGTGAGTAGGGAAGGGGCAAAGAGAGAGAGTGAGAGAGAACCCCAAGCAGGCTTTGCACTGTCAGCACAGAGCCAGACTGTAGGCTTGATTTCACAACCGTGAGATCATAACCTGAGCCGAGGCCAAGAGTCTGAGGGTCAACCGACTGAGCCACTCATGCTCCCCAAAAAGCTAGTGTTTTCATTGAGGCTTGAAAAATGAACAGATATTGGGGCACCTGGATGGCTCAGTCAGTTAGGCGTCCAACTTCAGCTCAGGTCATGATCTCACAGTCCGTGAGTTTGAGCCCCACGTCAGGCTCTGTGCCATCAGCTCAGATCCTGGAACCTGCTTCAGATTCTGTGTCTCCCTCTCTCTCTGCCCCTCTCCTGGCTCTCACTCTCTCTCTCAAAATAAAATAAAGACCTAAAAAATTTTAAAAAAAAGAAAAATGAACCAATATTGCTAATGACAATGTTTAAAGTATATTTTGATCATGAGAGTATTGTAAAGGAAGAATTATTTCTTTCAGTTTCATTGGCTACAGACACAACTAGCTCCAAACTGTAGAAACCTCTGAGGGATTATATTCACAATTAGATGGAGCTTGGAGTTTAAATTTTTCGTAGGAATGAGTTTTGGTGGTGTAGCTATAATGACTGGGAAATTTCCTGGAGGAGTTATACGGATTAAGGGTTTTACCCCAGAATGCAAAGAAGTCAACATACTGCTTCCTTTGTCACAAAAGTCTTTCTATAAAAAAGCCAAAATAGTCAGGTGAACAAAACCGTGTACCTAGTGTCATAGTGAAAATTATTCATTAAAGAAGATATGATATGTTAAAACTGCGATTATTCTTTTTATTACGTAAGGACATAAAAGCTGATTGTAGACAACCATTACCGCGTGCTCCAGGGCGGTGTTTATCTAGGGGAGGAGCTTTAGCAAGAATCTTTGAACCGAGAAACAAACTCTACACCTTTGCAAGGTGTGCGACCAGGTTGGTCCTGAATTTTTTTTTTTAATTTTTTTAATGTTTATTCAATTTTGAGAGACAAAGCACAAGCGGGGAGGAGGCAGAGAGAGAGGGAGACACAGAACAGGCTCCAGGCCCTGAGCTATCAGCACAGAGCCCGATGTGGGGCTTGAACTCATGAATGGCGAGATCATGACCTGAGCCCAAGTCAGATGCTCAACCAACTGAGCCACCTAGGCGCCCCGGTCCTGAATTTTTAAAGGATGAATTGGAACAGGGGAGTCGGAGTGGTTTGGTCTGTTACGTGTCCGACTCTTAATTTCGGCTCAAGTCACGATCTCACAGTTCGTGAGTTCATGGCCTGAGGCGGGCTCTGTGCCTACAGGGCAGAGCCTGCTTGGGATTCTCTCTGACCCTCTCTCTCTGCCCCTCCCCCACTTGTGTGCATGCTCTGTGTCTTTCTTGATGTGAATAAATACACTTAAAAAAAAAAAACAACAGAGATTCTCTATATTCTCCACGTGTGCCTATTGGCACCCTTTCAAGGAGCAGCTGTACGTCTTTTCCTGATCCCTATGTCACGTTCTGATTGTATTTATTAAAATATTTTCTGTCTGATCCTAAAAAGATTTCTGAGCTTGTGCTTCACATGTCTTTGATTTTCTCACTTTTAATTTAGCTAGGAATTGATCTTTATTGCACTTTTTATTTTATTAAATTATTTTTTTTGATGTTTTTATTTATTTTTGAGACAGAGAGAAAGTACGAGCTGGAAGGGGAGAGAGAGAGGAAGACAGGCTCCGAAGCCAGCTCTGTGCTGACAGCACATAACCCGACGCGGGGCTCCAGCTCACGAACAGTGAGATCATGGCCTGCGCCGAAGTCATATGTTCAGCTGACTGAGCCACCCAGGAGCTCCTGTATTGCACTTTTTAAAGTATTGGTCCGAAGTAGACTGGAAAAAAGAAAAACTGGTCTTTCACCAGAGACGTTTTGAGACACCCTGATTGTTGGCAGCTCTCAAGCCTGTTCTAATTCGCTTTATTTTCTTTCGTGGCTCTTGCCATAATACCCAACACATGTATATACCAGTCACTAATCGATAACTTGTTTATTGCCCATCTCGCCGACTAGACTGTGGCTCAGCGAGAATAAGGACTTCCTACAGTCACCATCACACCCCTGGATCTTGAACAGTGGCTGGCCTGGAGTAGACGATCTGTGTATGCTTTCCTGGAGAAGAAACTCAGCTGTCAGACACGACAAGGGAGGCAGAGGGTTTTGGCTAACTAGAAGTTGCCGGGACTTTTTCTGCAGCCAGCCGAAGTCTCCTCCTCGAATATCAGACATCTCTGTTACTGAAAATTTTCTATTAATTAGTACTGTTATTACAGCTCTGTGTTCACACTTGCCCCACTTTTCAGAGCCCTAGGAATGCTAATAATGAAAAAACACAGCCCAGAAATATTGAAAGAGACCTGCACAGAGCCACAAATAATGGAAGAAGTGAAAGTAATTGAATCAGGGAAGCATGGCTTCGTTTAGAAATATTTACATACAAAGATATAAGATCTTTAGAAAAATTTGTCGCAAAAGGGGTAAGGTTTCGGTTATCCAGAGCAGCGAGCAATAGAAAAAGCTGTCATGCCCCACCGGTAAGTTCAATTAGACAAGAGGTTACAGGGTTTCTCTGGCATATGAATTTAGGTTATAAAAGAAGCCACGATGATGAGACTTTTCAAACAGCACTTGGTAGAATTCCCACCAGAAGTGAGGTCCCAGAGCTGAGGGGGGACAATGACGATCATACTGACCTGCCGAGTCTTGGCAGACAGTCCGGATGTGTAGATTCCAGCTCTGGCTGCAAATCAGAATTCCCTGGTGAGCAGGTGCAGAGCCTGCTACCTGGCCCCACGCCACACTGAAGTCAGGATTTTGAAGCTCCCCAGGGGATTCCAATATGCACTCAAGCCCAAGCGCTCCCGCACCTGCTTTTTGAAAACCTACAGGATTTTGTTAAATGCAAATTCCAGTTCAGTCGGTCTGGGGGGAGCCCGAGCTCCCAGCCGATGATGATGTTGCTGTTGTCTAGGGACCGCGCTTTGAGAAACAATGCTCAAGGGGAGTAGGTGGCATGCTGTACCAAAGTGCAACTAAAGAACAGTTAGAAGGACAGCAGGCAAGGCTTTGAAAAAAAATTCCCGGACACCTTCGTTTTTTGCAGTACAATATACAGAACATAAAAGTTATCATTTTTATCCTTTTTAAGAGTTTCTTTTGAGAGAAAGAGAGTGCGCATGTGTGTGTGCATAAGCAGGGGAAAAGGCAGAGAGAGAGAAAGAGAATCCCAAAGCAGGCTTTGTGCTGTTGGTATAGAGCCCAATGTGGGGCTCAAACGCATGAACCGAGAGATCATCACTTGAGCCAAAATCAAGAGTCAGATGCTCAACCAACTGAGCCACCCAGGTGCCCCTCAATTTTATCATTTTTAAGTGTACAGTGGAATGACGGGAAGTACACTCACATTGTCGTGCAACTATCACACCACCCATCTCTAGAACTTTTTCATCTTCCCAAACTGAAAACCTGTACCCATGAAACACTGACTTCCTGTTTCCCCTCCTCCCCTTAGCCCCAGGCAACACCATTCTACTTGCTGTTTCTGTGAACTGGACAACTCTGGGAACCTCTGTAAGTGGAATTATATAATATTTGTCCTTTGGGTTTTTTTAAAGTAAACTCTTCCCCCAACGTGGGGCTTGAACTCACGACCCTGAGATCAAGAGTCGCACACTGTACTGACTAAGCCAGCCAGGCACCCCCAATAGTTGTCCTTTTGTGACCAGTTTATTTCACCGATCATATCCTTAAGTTTCATCCATGTCGTAGCATGTGTCAGACAGAATTTCCTTCCTTTTTAAGGGTGAATGATATTTTTGTAGTAAATTTATCTCTGTTGGAAACAGACGGCAGTTTTGATTGCAGAAGTACATACCAGAACATGCCTCAGAGCAAAAGGAATCTATTACATTGGGCAAAAGTCACTCCCTTAAATGGGCTGTCCCTGATAATACGAAAATGGCCCACTGACTTATCGTCCTCTCCCATCTAACATTAATTGGGAAATTCCTGGTCTGAAAGAATTATTAAGGACATAACTATGTTAGCAAGAAGTCAGCCACTCGTGTTATGATGACAAAGTTTGCAGCTGCTGAACCAGGTCCAGAAGAGTGAGGTCACCGGTGAGCCTTGGCTCACGTGTTCTGAAGCGACCTCAAAATGATGGAGAAGCTTTACATGGTAATGCCTCAGTGACGGCTGCGCAAAGGCAGCCGACCTCTGGGGCTGGCTATGGTAACCAGTTTTTCTGGTGGAGGTAACACTTCCCTAGAAAAAGAAAGAAAAAAATCCCCCAAAGGAAACGAACAGTCAACTCACTGCAGGACTAAAATGGAAAAGGTTGACACCCAAAAATAAAACAATGTAAGAAAATTCCAAAGGAAATACTCCGTCTCCCGTCTCGAAATGTGAGAATAGGCTTCCAGCAAGCCAATCAGAACAAAACTAATAACGGCGGGGAGGTTCTTTTTAGGAGTCTCAAGTATCAGGAAGCTTCCCCCTCCCAACCCCAAGGCCCTCAGATAATCTTGGCTGTGATCTCTGCAACCCTTGGGTTAGGCTTTCCTCGGAGGATACATTTTGCCCTGTTGCTCTCTTTTGGTGTTTCACTGGCCTTTGTGAACAGGGGCTTATCTAATAACTCTTGAGTGGAAGGGGTTTGTAGTCTTGATTCCAGAAACAGCCTGGTATTAGCGGAAAGATCTTAGAACTGAAAATTCCATAGGCCGCTTCTACCACTTACCAGCTTCTGGCAGGTTATTTATTTATACTGTCTTAGCTTCACTGATCTCATTGGTAAAAAGCAATGCTAATGATACCTTCCACGTACGATTAGTGGAAGGATACATAAGATAGAGTTGGTAAAAGTGTTTATAGGGAGTGCTTTATAAATATTGGTACCTATATCCTTTCCATGTTTGTAATCCAGGCACCATTAGGTAGCAGGGATTCAAGGGTGAGCAAAACTAGAGGATGACCCACCCTCAAAGAGCTTAAAGTCTAGAGGGGAGGCAGGTCATAACCAAACAATCACGCATGTTCAGTTGAACCTGGGTTAGGCTCTGCAACAAAGGAAAGATACAGAATGGTAGAGGAATGAATTGTGAGGGTGTGCACGTGACTGTCAGGAAGGGTTTCTCTTGGAAGGGATGACTGCCCTGGGATCTGAAGGATGAGCAGGCATTGGGCAGAAGACTGTTCTCCAAATGGAGGGTCTCTAGCAAATTAGAGGGTTGGAAGGAAGACAGGACAGCTGGAGCCCACAGGAAGAAGCTGAGATGGCAGTGGGGGAGACCCAGACTAGGGGAGGGGGTAGGGAGGGCGGTTCTTGGTCACACACAAGAGATTGGCCTTTATCCTGAGACCAGGGAAAGTCATTGAGGGTGAAGAGGCCACTGTTGAAGGCTAACATTTCACTCTGGGAAAGTTCCCTGGTCCGGGAGGCACACGGTGGCAGACTGGACTGGCAGTGATGAAGACGGCAACATGGAGATGAACTGGACATAGAACCCTAGGCAACACATGGTGTTTGCTCTGTACATGTTTGTAGAACAAATCAATGAATCAGTGGCATTTTTTGTCTAGGACTGATGGTTGGCCCAGATGCCAGTCTGAAGCACATGAAACATGGTACGTGTGTATAATTCGGCTATAAAAAAGAGCAAAGTGCTGCAACACAGGTGAACCTTGAGAACATTCTGCTAAGTGCAAAGTGCAGCAGCCAGTCATAAAGGGCCACATACTGCGTGCCTCCATTTAGATGAAACGTTGGAAATATTAAGAGTAGCAAAAACTGGGGGCGCCTGAGTGGCTCAGTCGGTTAAGTGTCCGACTTCAGCTCAGGTCATGATCTCGCGGTCTGTGAGTTCAAGCCCCGCATTGGGCTCTGTGCTGATGTCTCAGAGCCTGGAGCCTGCTTCAGATTCTGTGTCTCCCTCTCTCTCTCTGCCCCTCCCCTGCTCACGCTCTGTCTCTATGTCTCTCAAAAATAAATAAACGTTAAAAAAAATTAAAAAAAAAAAAAAGAGTAGCAAAAACTGGAGCTCCTCACTGGCTTAGTCATAGAGCATGCCCCTCTTGATCACAGGGTCGTGAGTTTGAGCCCCACGTTGGGTGTAGAGATTACTTAAATGAATAAATAAATAAAAACGTTTAAAAAAATGAAAAGGCCTTGGGGTCCCCCTGGAGGGAGCTCTTTTGCCTTTATCTCCAGCCACAATGGCTCCTCGAAACAAAACAAAACAAAGCAAAAAAGAAAAGAAAGAGAAAGAATAGCAAAAACTATAGAGACAAAGTCGTTAGTGGCTCAGGGTTTCTTTCTGAGGTGTTGAAATGTTCTGTAATTGTGGAGGTGGTTGAACACTCTGAGTGTACCAAAACCCATGAAACCATACACTTTAAATGGTTTGTAAATTATATCTCAATAAAGCTGTTACCTATACATACACAGACACACACATATATATGTGAATATAAATATGTGAATACTTATATGTGAATATATATATTTATTTTTCTTACATTTTATATTTATTTTATATTTATGTATGAATATATGGTCTATATACACATATATTTAGGTGAATATACATATGTGAATATTTATATGTGTGAATATATATTATATATTTTATATATTCACATAGATTTGTATGTATTTACATATATGTAAACACACACACACACAAACATACATGGGAGTGAGAGGAGGAAGAAGGAAGAAGAAAGCCCAAAGTCATAAACATCGCTGCCCATTGCCAGAATAGTCCAATGGGCATAAACTCTAAGGTGCTAAGGGTGGACTTCCTGACCCAGTGTCCTCAGGGGAGGAAAACACCCCAGGTCCTTAACTCCACTCTTGCCCTGGCTTCTGGCTCCTTCCAAAGCAAATGAAATGGTAGTTTGCAGACCTCACAAAAAGGAAGAGAGAGGGCATTTTATTTTTCGAGCCACCTCACTGCTACCTACTCTGCTCTAGATCTGAAGTGAAGAACTGTCACATGACAGCAGGTGTCCCTGAGCAGTGACTAAGGGGAGGACAGAAACTCCTACTCATCCTCTACGTCTCTGTGTAGGTGTCACCTTCTCCAAGAAGCCTTCTGTGACTTCCAAGAATGAGTCAGGGCCACTCCTGCCTGCCTGCCTGCCTGCCTTCCCCCTTGAGGGCACTTACCTACGAGGTTATGAGTGCTTGCTTCTTTACCCAGGTTCCCACCGAGCTGTCACCTCCTGCGGGGCAGGCATGGGGCGTATCCACTAGCTGTACCGCCAGTTCGACTATGGGGGCTTGTGCATAGGACATGCTCAGCGAGTCTCCAGGGAACAAATGGGGGCGCCTGGGTGGCTCAGTCGGTTAAGCGTCCGACTTCGGCTCAGGTCATGATCTCACGGTCTGTGAGTTCAAGCCCCGCATCGAGCTCTGTGCTGACGGCTCAGAGCCTGGAGCCTGCTTCAGATTCTGTGTCTCCCTCTCTCTCTCTCTGACACTCCCCCACTCATGCTTTGTCTCTCCTGCTCTCAAAAAAAAAAAAAAAAAAATTTAAAGTTGGTTCGTGAAGCCTTAGTGCAGGAAAGACTGAGCAGCCACGGCAGCCGACGCAGACTGGTCTGTGAGGAGCGCTGGGGCGCCAGATCCTTCGGGAGCAGGAGAACGTGACTCAGCGCGTGCGGATGACCTCATGCTTCCCCGGAGCAGGGATCACTTTCGCATTGCTCAAGCTTCGGGAATCTCTCTTCCTTCCAAAACAGTCCCACATGTATGTAACACAGGGGACGCTTGACTGGACTGACCAACTTCTCATCTTCTCCCCTGTGGGGGAGGAGCAATAATCCACCAGCACTGATACAAAGGCGTTCCCATTTTTTTTTTTTCTTTTTCTTTCAATACACAGTCTGAAGTTCTGGGATTTAAGGTTTAAATTCATATCTCCTTGAGTGAGTCCCCGTGAAACATTACTTAGGAACATGGATATATACTAATTTGTTTTTTGTTTCCTTAAAGTTACAAATATTCAAGATGCCCACCATCTTTTCAAAAAATGTTTTTAGGTTTATTTATTTATTTTGAGAGACAGAGACCGTGTGAGTGGGGGAGGGGCAGAGAGAAAGGGAAAGAGTGAGGGAATACCAAGCAGGCCCCGTATTGTCAGCACAGAACCTGCTACAAGGCTTGAACCCATGAACCATGAGATCATGACCTGACCTGAAATCAAGAGGCAGATGCTAACCTGACTGAGCCATCCAGGCGCCCCAAAATGCCCACCGTCTTCAACAAAGTATCATTTGACTTTATAGTAGCTAAAAAGCATTCACATTTAATTGGAACAAGTTGCATCTACCTCTATTTTAAAAGGTCAATCAAGGGGCAGCTGGAAGGCTGAGTTGGTTGAGCATTCGACTTTGGCTCAGGTCATGATCTCACAGTTTGTGAGTTGGAGCCCCACGTCGGGCTCTGTGCTGACAGTGCAGAGCCCGGAGCATGCTTTGGATTCTGTGTCTCCCTCTCTCTCTGCCCTTCTCCCGCTCACACTCTGTCTCTCTCCCTCTCAAAAATAAATAAACATTAAAAAAAAATTTTCTTAAAGGTCAATCAAGTTGAGCCGGGGCCATTGAAACTTAATTTTGCTTGGCTTTGCCATGCCCTCCCCTTGGGGCCTCCGTTTCCCACCGCATAAAACGGCTGGTTGGTTGAAAGTTTTAAGGTTGTTTCTATTTCTCATAGAATATGTTCTATTTTAGCTTTTGCTGACTTCTTTCTTAAAAATGTGGAAACTTTAGTCTCCTATTTAATCTTACCTTACCACAGAGAGGAGTTGCATTTAGGGAATGAGTGACAGAGAACTGAAAAATAATGGCTTAAACACACACAGTTTTATTTTCTCACAAAAAAATACTCCAGAAGGAGGCAGTCTGGGGGCTGGTGGAGTGGCACCATGTTGTCATCAGAAACCCAGGCTCCTTGGGAAGCAAATGGCTTCCATCTTCAAATTCCCCTTGGATCCAAGATGGTGGCCAGCTCATCAATTATCATGACCAGCCTGCAGATAAGAAGACTAAGAAAAATAAAGGGTTTACTTTTAGAGCCTTCCCGGAAGTCCCATCCAACATTCTGCCTGCCCCTCATTGGCAGGAACTTAGTCACATGGCCACATCTAGCTGCAAGGAGCCTGGAATATGTGGTCCTTTTGCCAAACACAGTGCTGCCCCAAATAATGCCAGGTTCTGTGACTAGGGAGAAAGTGGAGAGTGGATGTCGGGCTCAGCAAGTGAAGTCTCCGCCACACTCCAGTTTAACCCAACAATTCTGTGAGTGCAAATGACATTCTAAGAGAGATAAAGTTACCCTTGTGTCTATGTTGACAGGACTCTTGTGTCTTCAACTTGGGTTGGTCTCTTGCTTCCAGGACAATGGGCAGTGGCCCCTTGTGACTTGAAGGTTCTGAAAGAATGCTTGCTCCAAGAGCTCACAAAGAGTCTCCTCTTCTCAGACTTGGCTGTAGCTGCCGCCTAAAATTTCACCACTGAAGAGTTATGTCATTGAGACAAAGCATTAATCTCTATTTAATTTCTATTAACCTTTGGAAGGGTTAACACACATGGCTGTAGTCTGTCATTTCTCTTTCAAATGACAGCTAGCAGGAGAAGCTACACTGAGCCGTGGGGAGAAGAGCTGTCCCATCATGTTCACTGAAGACCGTGCTTGAAGAAGGCAGGTCTGGGCAGAGCCCGGGCAGAGCCCAGGGTGTCAGAGCCTGGGGGTGAGGTTTCCTAGCTCCTCAGGGAAGAACAAGCCTGGAAATGGAAGCCTGTGTGAGACAATATACGTGGACTTTGGATCAAAAACTCTTGGTTTGGGGGCCCCTGGACGGCCCAGTCAGTTGAGTGGCCAACTCTTGGTTTTGGCTTGGGTCATGATCTCATGGTGCGTGGGTTCGAGCCCCATGTTGGGCTCTGCGCCGACAGAGCAGGTCCTCTCTCTCCTTCTCTCTGTCTCTTCCCTGCTCGTGCGCTGTCAAAATAAATAAATAAACTTAAAAAAATATATTAAAAAAAAAGTTTAGTTTTGAAAGGGACCTTGATGATCACCTGGTCACACACACCCATTTTACATGTGATGAAGGCCAGTCTGAGCAAGGTCAGGTGACCTGACCGAGGCACACGAATGGCCCGTGACAGGCGTAGACCTCGGGCCCTGTCTCCTGATTCCTAGTCCAGGAATTCTACCACCTTACAAGTTGTTTATTTATTTATTTTATTTTAAATATTTGTTATGTTTATTTTAATTTTGAGAGAGAGAGAGACAGAGCGCGAGTGGGGGAGGGGCAGAGAGAGGGAGACACAGAATCTGAAGCAGGCTCCAGGCTCTGAGCTGTCAGCCCAGAGCCCAACGTGGGGTTCGAACTCATGAATGGTGAGCCGAAGTTGGGGCTCAACCATCTGAGGCACCCAGGCGCCCCCAAGTTGTGTTTTTATTTTGTTCTCCAGAGGTTTGGGGTTCCATGAAGGAGGGCTGAAGAGGACAGGGAAAGGGATGAGACGCTAGGGCTTGCCCAGGAGTGGGACCAGGTTTTGTGGGGCTAAAGTTTATACAGCGGGTGGTTGAGTGGGTTCTATTTAAAAAAAGGGGGGGGACACCTCGGTGGCTCAGTCGGTCAGGCATCTGACTTCAGTTTAGGTCATGAACTCCAGTCCTGAGTTCGAGCCCCGTGTCAGGCTCTGTGCTGACACCTCGGAGCCTGGAACTGCTTCAGATTCTGTGTCTCCCTCTCTCTCTGCCCCTCTCCCACTCACACTTTCTCTCTGTCTCAAAAATAAATAAACATTAAAAAAATTTTTTTAAAAACTACAAAATTAAAAGTACAAAATTAGGCACGAGACCTTTGAGGGTCCCTGAAGTCTGAGTGCCATTAGCTTCGTGGTAGTCCCGCCACGAGTCAGCTCAACACATGACACTCCTGCGTTAAGGTATTATGGTTTAAAAAAAGAGAGAAAACTGTAAAAAAAAAAAAAAAAAAGTTGAAAATCACCATTCTGTACTTGCCGCCACTCGGCATTACCTAGGACCAGCCAGCATCGCAGGCCTAATCACCTGCCCACATTTAATTTTTGAGAAATTAAATTCTTTTAAGTGAGTCATAGGACATACACTTGTACAGGACTTAAGTGCTGGGACGCGGAGAAGCACAGTAAAGTTTGACTCACAAGTCGGAATCTGAGTGATTTTTTTATCATGTGCCAATGTCCTGACATGTCATAAATGACATTTATCAAATGTCATAGATGATTTCTATTTTAATACACAGAGGTTTAAAAGTTACTTCTATGTGAAGCATGCCTCAAAAAGACACACATGTATGTATCTTTGCATGTTCTAAACACCGGCATTTATTTTCCTTAGTGCCTGGGGGAAGGGAAGTCGGCCAGAATTCTCAACGCGTGAGAATGTGAGGAGCATCTTGGGAATGTCCTCGTCCTGAGGACAGAGAGGTTGGAGCACATAAGCAGGCTTTATGTGCTACCAAGTCCCTAATAGCGTAGAGGATGAAGTTGTTCTGAGGGTGGTATGGGTTTTATCCTTTAATTCTATTCCTTGTCCTTATGGATTGTTCTTGGGTTCTAAAAATGCTGTTAGCAGGGCGCCTGAATGGCTCAGTCGGTTAGCGTCCAACTTCGGCTCAGGTCATGATCTCACGGGTCGTGAGTTCGAGCCCCGCGTCGGGCTCTGTGCTGACAGCTCAGAGCCTGGAGCCTGCTTCAGATTCTATGTCTCTCTCTCTCTCTCTGCCTCTACCCCACTCTCTCTCTCAAAAATAAACATTAAAAAAATAAATAAAAAATGCTACTAGAAAAAAATAAAATTAAAATAATAAAAATGCTGTTAGACGGTGGAGTCTACGAGTCAGTGGCCCAACCCTCTGGAGAAAGAACGAGATGGAGAAGAGGCATTTCCCCTGTGATTACATTTCTCCTTCTCTTTCTAGAGACGCAGGGACAGGGTTCTTTGCAGCGAAACTCCAGGGTGTCGGGGGTGACAGTGCCTCCGATAGAAGACAGAGAGGTTCTTAGGGGGTGCAGTGTATCTCCAGCGAGTGGTGGCAACCGGAAAGAAATGGGGGGTGTTCCTGGTACTTTTCCTGATCTATGAGGGCTCATGAGCTGCCCTCTGGGAGGGGCCTGAGCTCTAGGAGGAATCTGTGGAATTCTGCACTAGCAGGTGAGGGTCACACAGAGGAAACACAGGCTAGGTGATTTTTCTGTCACCTCAAGTGCCATTTCCACGGTACTAGTCAAATCCCGTTCCACCAGGAAATACTACCACAAAACCAAAGCTTTAGTCCTGTCCTAATCAGGAGACAGAGCTCGACCGGAGTGCCTTTCAATGAACAGTTCCGGGTACCCCCCGGTAAGCTTGGGTATTAAAGCTGCAGCATGTAGCGGGGGCATCAGAGTATAAGTGTACAATGATAATGTGAAGTGTACGATAAATACTCTCTGGCCACTGTTGGCACGCAGAGAAAAAGAATGTGTTTTGTATCACCAACATACGCAGTGTTTTTGAATAAAGGGTATGTAACATATTTCAACCCTCTCTTGATACCCAACTTTAAAAAAAAATAAAAAAGAGGGGAAATATGTGTTAGTTGATCTCATTGTGGGAAACAATTCACAATATGTATGTATATCAAATCATCACATTGTACACCTGAAATATATACAATGTTGGGTGTCAGTTATATCTCCAAAAGGCTGGGGGAGAAATTAAAGCAAAGCTATGAGAGAGGATGGGCTCCAACAGATATCAGGTAAAACCAGAAAGGCTTTCCAATTCACACAGTGTGTGCTGATACGCAGAGGCAAACAGGGCAACAGAAGAGAGACAAATGCAACTGTCGGATTCGTATTTGATAGAAGTGTCATCTCAAATCACTGAGGCAAATGATGGCTTTTAAATAAATGATGCTGGGATATCTTGTTAGCCATTTGAAAAAATAAAATTAGAGTAATACTAGATGTCCTACACAAGACATAAATTCCAAATGCATCAGGGATCTAAATGTGATGAAAGAAAGAAAGAAGGAAGGAGAAGGAAGGAAGGAAAGAAGAAGCTGATTAGGAAATACGATTTGAAGAGTAAAAAAATATGAACTCTTTTTCAAGTTTATTTATTTTGAGAGAGAGAAACAGACCGCACGCATGCTTGCGTGCAAGTGGCGGAGGGGCAGAGAGAGAGAGAGAGAATCCCAAGTAGGCTATGAACTATCAGCACAGAGCCCAACAATGCGCCTGACCTCATGAACTGTGAGATCATGACCTGAGCCCTGATCAAGATTCGGATGCTGAACCGACTGAGCCACCCAGGCGCCACCCAGGGGCCCCCCAAAATATGAACTTCTTAATCATCAATTATTATTCTGAAATTCCCACTTTTTACCCACTCATTTGGGATAAAAATACTAAAAACCATGAAGGCCTGTATGTTTGGTATGAGGAAAGCTCATTAGAGTATTTCAAGCTCTTTGACATCTCTCTGTGAATTAATGTATAAGGTTACCCATTCTGGTTATAAAAGGTAAGCACTGGCTTTAGGTCAGTTTCATATATGAATAAAAGGCAGTGGGGACGGGTTGGGGCGAGTTCCCGGAGGCTGGGAGACTGAGTTTGGGGTTCCATACTAACACACCTTCCAGTAAAAGTTTGGAACCAGAGAGAAAACCCTCCCAAATGTGGAGAGCTGATCACCTGCAAAGAACGGGGACTCGGAACCGCGTCAAACATCCGAACTGCTTCCGTGGAATCTAGACTCTAATGAAACATCCTCTTTAACATTCTAAGAGAAAATGCCTTCCAACCTCGAATTCTATACCCAAACTATGAAGGTAGAATAGAGACACTTCCAGCTGTGGAAATGGACAGGCCCTGTGGATTGCCTGGCTACTCCCCCAAGCCTCCGTCCCTACTATACAGAGACCCGTTCCCACGATGGGTACTGAGCCACATATTCATTCTCCCAACCTTCCGCAGAGTGGCCTTCGGCCACGTGACCACGTCCTGGTAAGTGAAGAGGGCCAGCTGCTGTAGACACCACTACAATGAAAGCGGAGCAGAAGCGTGACAGGTACCTGGGCTCTGATGGAATCACTGAGCCGCTGATCAAATCGTAAATCTTCTACCTCCGGAGACTTAGAGGTTTGATGATGCTGACAATGATAAAACAACCCATTTGTATTCCAGAACACCGAGGCCATCCTGACATGGTAAGCCTCAAAATATCTCTCTCTCCTGTTTCCTTATTTCAGATATGTTCCACCAGAATTGGCGAGTCCAACGAAAAAGAAAATGTGAAGGGGCAGGAAGTGTCAGGAGGACAGGCAAGGGAGTCCCGCAGGACAGCCATCTATTCACACAGGAACAGGGGACAGAAGGCTCCAGCAGGGGGTGTCCCAAGGAGGAAGAATGTAAACCAGTAAGTCATGTGTTGGAATTTCCTAAGAGGAGGTTTCTGGTTATGTGAGAAGTTTGGGGAATGAATTAATGGTAAGAAAAAGGCGGGGGGTAGAAAACGTGGTGGGGGGAGGCGATAATTAACCCAGGTCAAACCCCAAAACTTTATGAGGAAGGAAATGGAATCATAGAATTGAATCTAACCATGTGACTTAGCTGCAAACAATATTTCCATAATCAATAATGTATCCACTGAATGTGATTCAATTATAAATGGCAATCTAATTAATTATGGTGGGAGAGAGGGTGAGCGGATGTGTGGGCGTGTAGTTGTGCTGGGAATAGAGTGCATGACCGTTAACTCTTCCTCGCCCATAGCAGGAAGGCCATAGATGATGTCTAAGACAGAAAACATCAGAAATGACAATACAAGCATGTTATTGGTGTGATGAAAGTAAACGCAAGAACCAACAAAAAGTTTAAAAATGATTATCTTTGGAGAGCAGCATTTGAGCAAGAGAAATGGTGGGATAGAGGTCGGATTGCCTTTCATTAGCAACTTTGTAGTACTACTTCTGTTTTTAAACTGTAGGTATTTATTGGGGTGCCTGGGTGCCTCAGTTGGGCATCCGACTTCGGCACAGGTCATGATCTCATGGTTTGTGGGTCCAAATCCCATGTCGGGCTCTGTCCTGACACCCCAAAGCCTGGAGCCTGCTTCGGATTCTGTCTCCTTCTCTCCCTGCCTCTCCCCAACTTGCATTCAGTCTCCCTCTCAAAAATGAATAAATATTAAAAATTATTTTAAATTATCGGTATTTATCACTTTGACCAAACTAAGTTAAGTTTTAAAAATTATATAGGACCATAGTAAAAAAAAAAACAACTGTACAAAGACTTAGCCTCCTCCATTGAGATGAGCACTGTTAACTATTTCATGTATATCCTTCAAGGTCATCTCTCGATGCATCTATATATCTATCACACATATATACAGTACCCATGAGTATTATAGCTATGTTGCACAAATGGAGACAAACTAGAAACATCACACTGTATATTTTATTTGCACACGCATACCCTTCTGTGCCTTGCATTTTCATGTAACAACATATTTGTGAGATGTTCCCAACAGCAGCACAAGTAATTCTCCCCAATTAAAAAAAT
Organism: Paguma larvata; assembly: GCA_030068075.1. Classification (NCBI taxonomy): domain Eukaryota; kingdom Metazoa; phylum Chordata; class Mammalia; order Carnivora; family Viverridae; genus Paguma; species Paguma larvata. The sequence goes on from CM057835.1 coordinate 17,102,965, forward strand.
TGTTTTTAACTTTTATTTATTTTTGAGAGAGAGAGAGAGCATGCATGCAAGAGAGAGAGAGAGAGAGAGAGAGAGAGAGAGCGCGTGTGTGAGAGCATGCACAGGGGAGGGGCAGAGAGAGGGAGACAGACAGGATCCTAAGCGGGCTCTGCACTGCCAGCACAGAGCGGGATGCAGGGCTCAAACTCACAAACCATGAGATCATGACCTGAGCTGAAGTCAAATGCTTAGCTGACTGAGCCACCCAGGTGCCCCTCGATCTCCTAATTTGTTAAAAAAAAAAGTCTGATGATTATCCAATTGTATGGATATAATCTCTTAATGGACATTGAGGCCATTAAGCCTGTTTTTGTGACACAACGGTAAATGATGAAAACCGCATAATACACACTAACTTCATACGATCACTTAAAAACATGGCTACCTATACTAACGATGGTCACAAGGCAATTTGGGAAATGGTTGATCAGTTAGACGTATTAAGTTTAACAGGCATTATCGACCCAGTTCAATGCGATGTTCATGAATCACATTTTCATACAGAGAGATCGTTAGGTCACTAAACTCTCTTTGTCGAAAAAAATTACCGTGCACTAATGCCATATATTTACATACTCATGAATATGAAAGAAATAGAAATGAACTTTATAATGTGCTGAGGAATAATACGTCCCCTAATACCTCTTGCACGTTGAGCAGGTGTAGAAACAAAATAACTGAGACCCACTTAGTTACCTGATGTTCAAGGTTTCTTTTGCAATCATATTTTTGATTTCAAGTGTTGGTCAGGAAAAAAGAAGTCAAAAAGTAGCAAGGAAGGAGGAAAACCTATAAATCAGAAGGAATTTGGAAACTTATTTGTGCAGAGACAACAGATTATATCACCTAAGTCTGTTGTTTTAAATACCGTTTAAAAGAAAGTGGGACAGACTATTTGCAGCTTCTAATTTCGCTTGTTGCAAAGACGGGCTCACCTAAGAGGTACCTTCTTATCATGTTTAAAATTCTGGAGCTCGTCTAGAAAATGACTAAGAAGAATTTACCTTCCAACTGTGTTAATCTTGACTGCCAAGCAGGGGTTACAATAGCACCTAGTGCAGCATGAACACCTTTCCATTGGCATTAAATGCTTTAGCTTAAATGGACGCTGAGCTTAGTAAAGAACTGAATACAGGCAGTGTCACCTCACTTTAAATATAGCTTTGATTCATTACCTCATATCTTGTAGAAAAATTTCTTCTTGAACTTTCAGTAAAATTGAGCTAGATCTTTTGGCAACCTCCCCAGCCTGCCTATCCACATCAAGAAAATGCATAGAAGTGTTGCCAAGAAAAGGAAAAAAAAAAGAAAAAAAGAAAGAAAAAAAAGAGATTGCGGACTACAAAATCTGAAAGGCATCATCTTCTTTATTTAGAAATGACTGTTTCTGTTAATTATTTTCCCCAGCACGGAATTATTTTTCCCTTGCAAGGTAAAAGTGTTGGTTGCTGAATGGGAGTGGCTTCTAAATAAAACCAGAAGGCTGGGGCGCCTGGGTGGCTCAGTCAGTTCAGCATCTGACTTCAACTCAGGTCATGATCTCATGGTTTGTGAGTTTGAGCCCCACGTCAGGCTCTGTGCTGACAGCTCAGAGACTGGAGCCTGGTTCAGATTCTGTGTCTCCCTCTCTCTCTGCCTGTCCCCTGCTCACACACTTTCTCTCTCTCTCTCTCTTAAAAGTAAATAAACATTAAAAAATTTAAAAAAACAACCCAGAATGCTATGCGATCCCGTTGGGTTTCCTGAGAAAGAATCACAAAGGCTGGTGGAATCAGGCCACGGCTAGGACAAAGAGGTGACTCATGTAAGATACATTTCCAAATCGATCCTCGTTGCATGCAAGAAACACTTTCAGGGATTGACCTGCCAACGCACCCTGAAATTTGGCATGGATCTTTCAGAGAGGACAAAAGTCAGGACTTGGAGTTGAGCTCCTTCCTTTATCAGCAACAGCAGCCGACATGCCCTAAGAGACGCCATCTCAATGACCCGGAAGGCATTATGGGAGGGGAACTCAGTAGGACAAGGTGTGAACATGCCTTTGTCCCGTGGGTTCTAGGTGAAATGAGTTTCCAAATTTCTTTCACCTGGGATGAAACTCTTTCACTTTCTTACGAGTCTTTTCCAAATCCAAATCTCTTCGTGAAGCCTTGGCCGTTTGTTTAAAATTGCAACTCATTCTCCCATTCCTAATCTCTTAACTCTGCTCTATTTGTATTGTCTTTTAATGTACAAATCTTAAGTGTACAGGTTGAGGAAGTCTTATATATATGTATGCAGTCCTCTAACCATCCCCTGGATCAAGCTCTAGAACTTGGGGCATCTTCGAATTCTGTCTACCATTCGGGAGAATATTTAATTCTTTGAAAATTGTTCAATATGCAATTTAGGAAGATTCAAAACAGTTTAGAGTATTTAAAATAGGATAATGGTGTAAGGGTAGTACTTTTATAGGACAACAGAAGCCTCCCTCAGCGTCCCCCTCCCAGATAGTCCTCCTCTGTTTTTCCAAAGCATTTGTTACCTTTGATACAACTTGTCTGATTGATTCGCTGATATATCCAAGCAACTAGAACCGTGCCTACTCTGTGATATTGTTAAGTGAATGAATCTTTGAAACATTCCCCACAGTGTTCCTTTATCCACACCTGTCCCCACTCTCCACTCCATGTGGTCTGTAAGAGAAACAAACTAGCTTGAAATCTTCAGGGTCTACACTGGAGTGTTAAACGCAGTCATAGCAATGTTGTTGATCTGATCTGAGCACAGGCGTGGATTGGATGTGCCTTAGTGTCGTCTCTCTTCTGTGCGATGTTTTCTTAGATCGAGCACCTGCTGATAGATCTGCAAGAAGAAAGGGATCCTTCCTTTTTTCTAGAGTCACCTCCTGATTCTTGGGTTTATTGGCATTTTCCCCAGTGGGGCAGAGCCCTCCTCAGTGGCCTCCCTCTTCTGACTCTGTTGCCCCTACTAATGCCAGTCGCTGGTCTGGTGAACTTGGCTCATCTTTGTGCTCCTGTCTGCCAGTCAGTTGCAGAATCTGCGCCCTGTCGCTTCTCCTGCTGCTGTCCCTGAAAGTTCCTCCTCCTTTTTTCCTTCCATTGGCAACTCCTTCAGGCTTGCCTTTTGTTGCTTTATGAGCTTCCTAAGTGGGTACCCCATCTGAATCTTCTTCCAAACTAGCCCTATTACTTTCCCTAAACACAACCTGGATCGTGTCACGGCTGTGATCAACTTTCAAAGGTTTGCAGGTGCTATCAAAAGGAAGCCTAAACTCCTTAACCTGCCTTCAAAGGCTTCTAAGCCCTAGTTCTCTCTGCAACCTTATGTATTACCCCTGTGCTGTCAGCCAACTGGTCTTCCCCATTGTAACTAACTGGGTCCTATGTTTTCTGGCTTTTTTTTAATGTTTATTTATTTTGTGAAAGAGAGAGAGGAGCAGAGAGAGAGGGAGAAAGGATCCAAAGCAGGCTCTGCGCTGGTAGCAGAAAGCTGGACGTGGGGCTCCGATTCACGAACTGTGAGATCATAACCTGAGCTGAAGTCGGATGCTTAATTGCCTGAGCCACCAGGTGTCCCTGTGTTTTCTGGCTCCTGTACCTTTGCTCTGGTGTTGGGTTCAGAAAATGGAAGGAACCATTTGAGATAATCTGGTCTGGTCTCATATACAGATGAGAAAACTGAGGCCCAGAGAGATTGAATGGCTGACCAGTCCGCTGTCAGTAAAGTCGAGTGTGAAGCAGCAGTTGGCTGGTTTACCTGGTAGAGTGGGGGACTCTTGGTCTGGGGGTTCTGAGTTCAAGGCTCACATTGGGTGTAGAGATTTTTTTTATTTTTTTAACATTTATTCATTCTTGAGAGACAGAGAGACAGAGCTCAACTGGAGAAGGGGAGAGAGAGGGAGACACAGAATCTGAAGCAGGCTCCAGGCTCTGAGTGGTCAGCACAGAGCCCCACGTGGGGCTCGAACTCACAAACTGCGAGACCATGACCTGAGCCGAAGTCGGACACTTAACCGACTGAGCTACCCAGGCGCCCCTAGAGATTATTTTTTTTTTAAAGTCAAGCGTGACTAATGAAAAAGAAACGCAGGGTAGTTTAGGGTGTAACGGTATTAGTTGACTCTTTCATACACTTGGAGATCAAATTAGTGGACTACTCTTTGAAGATCTTCTCCATGTAACTCTGATCCCTGAAAGTGTGCATCTCTGAGGCCCATCTTCAGCAAGGCCTCCTCAGAGAAGACACCCAACCGGGGTCTCCGTAAGCCCCCAAATGGGTGTCTGGACTCTCAGGCCCATGACCTGAGCCTCTCAGATCTGCAGGTAGCTAGATATGCATTTATGAGTTCTATCTCCCCTGCTACATTTTAAGCAAACCTTTTGATTCATCTTTGACTTTCCTCCGTTCTCCTTAATGACTTTTCCTAGTGGGTGAGCAGTAAAATTCCGCGAGTTTCCAGTGTAAAGAGTATAATGTATATGCACTGTCAAGGAGGTACGATTTGCAAGCCCAGACATCGGCTAGCAACCACGCCCGTGAGTCCAAAATCTCCAGCAACTCCGTGCCATTCACCTGCTGCACCTTGGCTGCCTTTGACCCCAAACTCCCAAAGGCGAAGGAGTTAGGTCTCAGCAGAAAGCCTGCTTGCTGCGACTACAGGTAAGTTTCTCCAAGTCTTTGGGCGCAGTCCTCTTCCCCAACCTCCGCGCAGTGAACCGCGGCGCGCGTTGGGTGACCAGTCCTGGAACGTGACTTGGCGTCGAGAGGGTACAGCTCCCCTTACCGAGGGAGGTCAGGTCCCAGGCGAGCCGCAGCTCGGCCAGCTTTCCGGGCTGGCGAGGTCACCGACCCCGGGCGGCGGCCAGACCAGCCGAGGGCGGCGGGAAAAGTGACGTGAAGCTGGTGGGGCGGGGTGGCCCGCGCGGCCCCCCGGGAGGCGGGAGCGCCAGAGGAGCCGACGGCGACCGCAGCTGCCAGGTGGCAGGCCGGGCGAGGCAGGGGACGCGCTCGGAGCACCGCCAGGGTGCCCACTTGCCGCCAAGGCGCACGGAGGGCGCGGGGCTGGCCCTGGGCCGCGTGTGCCCGCCCTGGGGCTCGCCGTCCAGCCCCTCTCCGCCCGCGGGAGGGACGAAGGGAGGGCAGACGGCCGGGCCCGCCCCCAGCCCCAGCCCGAACCGCCGCTGCCGGAGAGAGACTGGAGGCACCACCCCGGAGAGGAGAAACCAGTTTGGCCGGTCCCGGGGAGCGGAGGGAAAAGGGCGGCCGCAGAGGACGGGCGCTCGGACGCGGGGCGGGGGAAGGCGGGGAGCCATTGGCGAGAGGCGAGAGCCCGAGGAGCCGCCGCCAACTGGACACGCTTCCCGGGGCCCCGCGCCAGCCCCGTGCGCCATGAAGCGCTAGCGCGGCGGCCAGGGCTGGGGCCGGGCGGTGGCGGCGACCACGGCCAGGTGCGCAGCGAGCGCGCGGAGGGGCGCGCACCCGACGGATGTCCCAGCGGGGCCAGCGAGCGCCAGGTAAGGACGGGCGCGGCGCCGGGCCCCCAACTTTCCCCACCCAGCCGGCCCCACAGTGACCCACAGGTCCCCTGGCCGCCCCGGAGCGGGCGGACTCCCAGGATCGGGTATGCGGTGGCAGCAGCTGTCCGCCCCCTCGGGCTCCGGAGCCCGCCCGGGGGGGTGATTTAGGCGGGGGTCGCAGGAACCTTCTCGGCCTCGGGGATAGGGAGGCACCGCTGGCCGGGTAGGCAGCGCTGCGGGGACGTCCATGGGGGTTTCACCTGCTGGGAGGCGAGGGAACTCGCAGGTGGCGTTTGGCTCGTTTGGGTTTGCCACGCACATGTCCGGGGTTAAGCTTTGAGGGGCAAGCCTGGCAGGACTTGCGGGTCCTTGGGGGAGTGCCGCCGGCTTCCCCGCGGTGTCAGCTGCCCCTCTGGAAGTCTGCCTGGCCGAGCTCTCCTTTTCGGGAGCCGATGCCAACGTGTCTGAAAAAGACCCTAGGACCTCAGGTACCCTGGCGCACCTGCGGGGAGGGATGGAGGGCGAGACCGCCTCCGCCGCGGCCGCCGCAGGACCAGGCACCCTCCTGACGTCTTCCGCGGGCTTTAGCTCAGGTTGGGAGGTGAGCGACCGAGGGACATCTCCCCGGGTGATGGCAGGATCGTGTCCGCCGGCTCCCGCGGCACCGCCTCAGGCCGTCTCCTTCCCTCCCCGGCGGGGTACCCAGCGCTGCGGCTTCGCTGGTGCGTGCAGAGGGGCTACATGTTGGGGCGGGGGAGGGTTGCGGAAAATGGCAAGTGTCGTAACCCCCCGCGTCCCCGCACGTCTCCAAGTGAAAGAAAAGCCTTCAACTGTCAGCCCAACTTCTCCGAGGGGGGTGTGCGCGCCTGGTCCTGGATCGCGCCTCGGAACTCGAGTTCGCTACAGCTGTAGGGGATGCGCAACCGGGGAGGGTAGTTTACACCCCATGTAAGGGGCCAGTGGGCCCCATTTCCGCCCAGTGAGCGCCCCCGCCAACCCCACCTGACCCCTTTGGCCTGCCCGCGATGCCCCCGGAGGGCTCCAAGTCCTTCTTGGGTAGCTCCGGACGCCGCCCGAGTTCCCCTCCCGGAAACTGCCCGCCCTGTTGGCTTGAGAAAAGATTCTCTCCCATCTTCCTGGTTGCATTGTCTTCAGTTGTCTGCCTCTGCTCCTTGAGAATTAAGTGAGACCACACAGGCCAAAGTGCTTGAAGATCACCGGACAACACAGTAGGTTATGGACCAAGGCTGGCGGCTTTTAGGAGCAAAAACTAAAAACATGTGTGATAAAATCTCCAGTGATAGTAAATACAAGCCCACATAAAGAGGAAACACAGACTACAAGTAAAGGTTCTGCTTTTCATGGTCTCAGGGGTGCTTTTGTGTGAGACCTAAAATGCCATTCATTAATCCTGGGCCTGTTGGTGAAGGCCTCATTTGAACCTATTATAAAGTCAGACGGTGCAAAAGATAATTAATGTTTATTAGCCGATTACTTTCTGGGGGCGAAGTCTACCTGCAATTACTCTCTGAATTTTCTTAATGACTTCCACTATGTGCTTGGGCTCATTTTAGGTAAGAAACCTTAACCGTTTTCTTCATTTGTTATTTTCAGGCGGCCGGGCTTTGGTAATTCTTGGTGATTCTCTGTGTCTGTTACCAAGGGCCAAACAAGACTCGTGTGGCTTCATGCTCGTGAACACAAGGCCAATGCCATCCGTGGAAAGGCAGCTCTGGCTACCCTCAAGCTTTCCTTCTGGTTTTTATTTTAAGGAAAATGCATGCAGTGTGCACTCATTCTTGACAGTGACAAGCTAGGAGATTTTTTACTTTAGCTAAAAAATTTTTTTAATGTTTATTTATTTTTGAAAGGAGAGCCAGCGAGCCAGCCAGAGTGTGAGTGAGGGAGAGGCAGAGAGAGAGCGAGAGAGCGAGAGAGACATAGAATCTGAAGCAGGCTCCCAGGCTTTGAGCTCAGTCCTGGGCTGGAACCCACGAGATCATGAGCTGAGCCAAAGTCAGATGGGTAACCCACTAAGCCCCCCAGGTGTCCCTATTTATTTAGCTTTTTAAAATTTGTTTATTTATTTTGAGAGAGACAGGGAGAGAGAGAAAGAGTGGGGGAGGGACAGAGAGAGAAAGAGAGAGAGACGATCCGAACAGGCTCCGGTCGGTCAGAGCAGAGCCCGATACGGGGCTTGAACCCACGAACCATGAGATCATGACCTGAGTCGAAATCAAGAGTTAGTCACTTAACCAACTGAGCCACCCAGGAGCCCCTAACTTAAAGTTTTTAAATTGAGGCTTTAATAATTTGCTAAAGCAAAAGGCTTAAGAAAAAAGTCTGTGCGCTGAGGCAAGCTTAGTACTGGCCCCGTATTTCACCTGGATTTCAGTCTCTGAGTCCTTAGCATTCGCGGCACTAAACAGATCTGGCTCTAGGTTTCTCTCCTTCTCTGTCTGCCTGCCTGCCTGCCTGCCTTTCTTCTTCCCTTTCTTTTTCTTCCTTCCGAAGCAAGAAGTGGTGGATTTAGATTCCCACAAGTTTCAGTTATTTATTTTAAGTTGTAGTCGACTTCTGGAATTTATTTTGATTATATTTACTTACTTTTTTTTTTTTTTAGTTTATTTTGAGAGAGCATGTGTGCATCTGAGCTGGGGGAGGGGCAGACAGGGCTAGAGAGAGCATCCCAAGCAGATTCCTTGCCATCAGCACAGAGCTGGACACAGGGTTCAAGAACCGTGAGATCATGACCTGAGCCAAGATCTCGAGTTGGATGCTTAACCGACTGTGCCACCCAGGCACCCCAATATTTACTTACTTTTTTAATTGTCTAACCTTAGATGAATTCCTAAATTTTCTGAACCTCAATTTATTAAAAAAATATATTATCAACTTCCTTTGGTTGTTGAGAGAATTAAATGGGAGAACAGGTGAATGTCCCTTGTATACAGTAGGTGTTCTACGTTATTATTTTCTTCATTAAAATGATATTTTAAAAATAGCATAATGCCCAGATGTTTAGCATATTTTTAATATTGCCTTGCTAGTTTGAATTCCTTTTTAGCTTTTCATAAACGACATTCATGAAATTCAGGTGATCCTTACGACTCGAGAGAGATTTGGATCTCCTACTTACCTATGCTTTTAGTTTCATCATTGTCACAGAAGCCTGTGCTCTTCTGAATGCAGAGGAACTTGCTTTCTAGGCACCAGAACAAGTTTTGTGGGGTCCCTTCGTGCCATGTGTGTCTAAAGAGGTGCTTTTAAAGTCTCTTAACCCTGAATTTTAGATTTGTTTCTATATTTGATCCTAGATTTGTCTCCTGGGAAGGTTCTTTGTATATGTATGTGTATGTGTGTGTGGGGTGGGGGTGGGGGTGAGTTTTCAGGTGTTTGTTGGCCTCATCAATTAGATTAATTGTGTTCACAACATCTGTAGGTGTTTTGTTCCTTATTAAGATAAGTGAAAATTAATTTGCTGCCCTAGAGTTTTAATAACACAAAAAGAAGATCGCGTATCCTTCATTTTGTTCCCCGAGTTCCTACGGAATCCGTACCCCTGTGCCTGGCTAAAAAGAACACCCAATCTAAGATCTTTTGAGGGCCTGTGTTGCCGAACACCTGGCATGATGGAGGAAGAGTCTAGAAAGCATGTATATATCAAACAGTCTTGTTTCTTGTTCTTATTCTTAGAAAACAGAGGAATTGTCATCTGATCATCTAGGAATGCCTTAGTACTTTTCCTAATAGTTCGAAATGCGTTGTACTTTTAAATAAATTGTTTCCGGGGGCGCCTGGGTGGCTCAGTCGGCTAAGCATCTGACTTCACGGGTCACGATATTGCGGTTCATGGGTTCGAGCCCTGTGTCAGGCTCTGTGCTGACAGCCAGGAGCCTGGAGCCTGGTTAGAATCCTATGTCTCCTTCTCTCTCTCTCTCTCCCTGCCCCGCCCCTGTTAAATGCTCTGTCTCTCTCTCTCAAAAATAAACCTTAAAAAAACTTTTTTTAAAAAAATAAATTGTTTCCAAAACACGCCCTGTGGGAAGTATGTTTGATAACTGGTACCAGCGTGCATGGAGCCCAGAGGCAGCAGTAAAATAGAGGTTGGTGACACATGCTTCAGAGTCCTTTGACCCTGCTTGGAATCCAGGCCTCACTGCTTTCTTGGCCGTATAACCTAGGGCAAATTACTTAATCCTTTTAGATTATGTTGTTGTCTTTTTTTTTAATCTGTAAAATGGAATAATAATAATAGTACCTCACAGGGTTGTGTGATGAGTTCTAAATGAGAGAATTTACCTAAATTTAGCTTGGCCCAGGCTTCCATAAAAAGTAGTCGTTAATATGACTGTTGCGTTGTCAACGATCTCTCTCAGTAAATATTTATTGCTCATATAGCAATTCCCTTTCTCTTAGCCTGTGTAAGAAACAGTGTCACTCTGCGCGTTTGTATTTATTTAGCAAACATAGGTACCTGTTTGCACCGAGCACTGGCGAGAAAGAGCTCCCGAGGGTAGGGGTGAGCTGCAGGGCTGGAGTTCTGGACCACAGGTGTCCGGGGACAGCATGGCATTTGAGGGTCCTCTGTGGCCTGGGGACATGTCCACTCAGTTGCAGCCCTGAGGTGCTGGCTGTTCTTTCTGCACGCAGCACCCAGGCCTTTGGGATGTACAGAGCACTTCTGTGTCCACTTTCCCCCCCACTTCCTCTCTCTTTCCTCTCCTTCAGCCTCTACGTCCCCCCCCCCCCACACACAAAAGAAATCACTTTTCCCTGTTCAACAGTCATGAACTGAAGCCTGAATCTTCCTTAAAGGTTCAGTGTTCTCTGCAAACGTTTCTCATTTGGGGTGTCTAGGAAGCGTCGCTAATAAGAGACCCTTGGTACAGCCCCATGCATTCATTCATTGCAAAAGTACCTTGAGTAGCTTCTCCTGCACTGTTCTGGGGATCGTCCCTCCTTGCAAAGAGAGATGGCTGCCTAAGACCTTGGAGGATGGCCCAGCTTGCTTCCAGCTCGGAAGCTCTGTGTTCATTTTCAGTCTCCAAACTAGGGAATTTGCAGAGCGGTGCCGGGAAGCTGGCTCTCCGTCTGGAAAAGGGCACTGACTCCTTGGGCGGTTGAAGTCACCCTTGTCCTGGGACAGCCTTTCGGTGTTGAAGGCCACCCCTCCTTCGTGTGACTAGGAATCCTGTCGCTTTTGCATGTGTAGCCTGACCTTTGGCTAGTAGCTCCGGGCTTTATTTACAGGGCCGTTGCTGATGTCTTTGTCTCTTTGCTGAGTGGCTTTTGTGCCACCAGCGTTGAGGTTTGTTTGATTGAGGACAGGCAAACTGTTTGAAATCAGTTTGCTCACCTTCTCTCACGTCGAGCCGGAATATCCTCCCTGGAACTCCTCAGGCGCCAAGTATTGTTCTTACATAGTCTTCAAGTGTCCATTCTGGCTGGTAAGGAAGCTCCCATGCATTGGCTGCATTATTTACTTTATAAACTGTGATGTGACTTGTACAGAGGTTTTTATTCTGTTTTCTTGGGATGCCAGAGAGTACGGAGACCATTCTCTGAGATGTGTGTGTGATCTGCGGATCCAAAAGAAACCTTCAGTGTTCTCTCTAAGAAAATAGATAACCAGGGCGCCTGGGTGGCTCGGTCGGTGTGTCCAACTTCGGCTCAGGTCGTGATCTCACAGCTTGTGAGTTCGAGCCCCGTGTCAGGCTCTGTGCTAACAGCTCAGAGCCTGGAGCCTGCTTCAGTCTGTGTGTGTGTGTGTGTGTGTGTGTGTGTGTGTGTGTGTCTGTCTCTCTGTCTGTCTGCTGTTCACCCTCTGTCTCTTTCTCCTTCAAAACTAAATAAACATAAAAAAGAAAAAAATAGATAACCATTTGTCTTGGATGGTTTAAAAATTCACCTACGTGAGAAGATGCGTCAGATGTCGTACATTTCACGCTGGAAAATATTGGCCTTACTGCCATATTGGAAATAAATTTGTGGGCTTCTGAGCCAGGCACTAGCAAATGCTATATCAAAAATTCTGGAGGCTTGGGGCGCCTGGGTGGCTCAGTCGGTTGGGCGGCCGACTTCAGCTCAGGTCATGATCTCACCGTCTGAGTTCAAGCCCCGCGTCGGGCTCTGTGCTGATGGCTCAGAGCCTGGAGCCTGCTTCAGATTCAGTGTCTGCCTCTTTCTCTGCCCTTCCTCTGCTCATGCTGTGTCTATCTCTCAAAAATAAATAAACGTTAAAAAAAAAAGTTCAAAAATTCTGGAGGCTTATAACACAAGTAAAGTGAGTGTGCGGGGTTCATGAGATGGAAGAGATTGTACAGATTATGTGAAAATCTGTATTCTGTTGTTTGCACCAGAACCCTATGTTCTCACCTTAGTGCAGAGGAAGTTTATTTCATGGGAGTTTTGCTTTAACTGTGGCAAAATGTTTATAAAATTTGCCATTGTTAAAAGTGAGTTCAGTGGCATGAAGCACAGTCGTGCTATCAGGCAACCATCACCATCGTCCATCTCCAGAATTTTTCCATCGTCTCTTTCTGAAATATTATACCTATTAAACAGTAGCTCCCTGTTTCTCTCTCCCCACAGCTCCCAATCGTCTCTATCCCTCTGTCTCCATGAATTTGGCTAAGTTCCTCACGTCAGTGCAGTCACGCAACATTTGTCCTTTTGTGACTGACTTATTTCACAGAATAATATCCTCACGGTTCATCCGTGTGGTAGCAGATGTCAGAATTTCCTTCTACTTCCTTTTCAGGGCTGAATAATCGTGTGTGTGTGTGTGTGTGTGCACGCACGCATACCATATTTTGTTGACACATTCATCCATCAACAGACACTTGCGTCTTGTCCACCTTTGGCTATTGTGAATAATGTCACTATGAATATGGGCAAATGACTGTCCATAGGAATTTTGAGGTCTTATTTGGTTTTGTGAGATTTATGGTTCATAGATAGTGGATTAAGGGGCACCTGGGTGGCTCAGTCAGTTAAATGTCTGACTTCGGCTCGGGTCATGATCTCGTTTCTGAGTTGGAGTCCCGCATCAGGCTCTGTGGTGATGGCTCAGAGCCTAGACAGTGCTTTAGATTCTGTGTTTCCCTTTCTCTTTGCCCCATCCCCACTCACTCTGTCTCTCTCAAAAATAAATATACATTAAAAAAAAATAAAAATAATAAAGTGGCTTAAAATGGGCAGAATGATTTCTTCCAAATCACCTTCCTCCTCAACAGCCTGTAGGTAAGGGCACATGGGGCTGCCAGAGGTTGATTGTGTGGAGGGCCTGTGAAGGGCATGACACCCTTCTCCTTTTCACCCTCAGCTGCCCTTACCAAGCTGGTCCCCAGCGTGGCTGACACCCTGCCCTGTGCCAGGCTACACGTAAAAGTTCAGGAGACCTGGCTTTACAATCTGAAGGCTTCTGCAGAGCGCAGCTGTCTTCTGGGGAGGACGTTCTGTAGTAGAGAGAAAAAATCCTTAACTCTCCTCCAGAACTGACTTGGATGAAAGCAAACATATTTTTTGGTGGAAGGAAGGGTAGAATGTGAGAGTGGCTGATATTGAAATGTTTGAAAAATTGACAGATTGATTTCTGCCTTGGAATAGAATCCATGGTTTTCAAAAGAAGCTTCAAGGCCAAAGGTCAGTTATAGACTGCAGAGAGGCGGAATGACCCCATGTTGCTTATACATATGACAGGATAAAGACCAGAACCTTTTCTCAAATGATTAGATGTCAGTCCGTTAGGTTAAAGATATCTTTTTTTTTTTTAAGTGTATTTATTAGAGCGAGTGAGGAATAGGCAGAAAGAGGGACAGAGAGAGAATCCTAAGCAAGAATCCACACTGTCAGCAAGGAGCCCGATGCAGGACTCGAACTCACGAACTGTGAGATCATGACCTGAGCCAAAATCTAGAGTCAGAATTTCAACTGACTGAGCCACCCAGGTGCCCCTACGTTAAAGATATCTTCATCTATATTTTCTAAAGAACGACAGACTCTCATATGTGTTTATGTTCATACTGTGCCCTAAAAATTAGCCAAAATAAGCATTTGTGTATTTTAAAAGCAGAGATTTTTTTTAAGTTAAAAAAAATTTTCAAACTAAGCCCAAATGCCACCATCCGTGGGCATATTCCGTCTTCCTATCCCGTCACGGCCACAAAAAGGAGATTGGGACTAACATGGCTGATCTCTCTGAGGTTTGATACTTTGTCTAGTTCAACTTGATGAAGATTGTTTAGAATTTTTATCAGTCTTTTGCTTGGAGAAACATGGTGACAGTTCTCAAAGGTCATTTGGAGAACCTCGGACTGTGTGAGTCATAATAAATGGTATCTAATGTGTCCTGGCTCTTTGAGATTGCGTGGACCGACATTCTTTTTAAGGCTGTGTCTTGGTTAACTCTTAGTCTCCCTTCCCGAGTTCCATGGTCAGACAACTACGCTCTTGGGTTCTCTTAGGGAACTTCCTGTCTCCTCAGTCATTCCGCAGGCTGGATCCTCCTCCTTAGCCTTATGGTCTGAAACAGAGGCCTCTTTTATCCATCCTGCCAGCTGCCCAGCGGATCTTAAGAAGCATATGCTTTGTGCCGGGCACTTGGCATCTGTCAGGGAATCAAGTAGATGAAGAGCCTGCTCCATGAGACATGGAGCTCACGTTCTAGAAGGGGAGAGAGACTGTAGATCATTGAAGTAGTAGAGGGGTAAATGATATGGTGTGTCTGGAATAAGTCAGAGGGGGGATAAAAAGAGAAAGTCAAACAGGATAGAGGGGGCAAGGGTCAAGGGAAGAGGATGCATTTGTAGTGTGTAGAAGGTGATGTTTGAGCAAAGACTCGGCAGGGAGACGGGGAACCATGAAGACCTGGGAGCAGAGTGTCCTGGGCAAAGGGGACTGACACTCAGTGCAGCGGCCTTCACGTGCGGGTACTTGGCTCCTGAGTCCTCCGATGAAGCCGCTGAACAGCTGGTTGGCTGTTTCTCAAAGCTGTGAGCGTGGAGGGGGCTGGGAGGAGAAGATGAGAGTGGAGGGTAGGGGAGCCCCACCGTGTAGGGCTTCCTAGGTGGATAAGGACCTTGGCTTTGACTTTGTGCAGGATGCAGGGGGCAGTCGGTGCAGGATGTCGCCCATTGGAGTAGCGTGATCTTGTGGTCTTGGCTGCACTTCAAAAGGGTCTTTCTGGCTGCGGTGGTCCTAAGCAGAGAGACCAAGTAGGAGGCTGACCCAGGGGAGCCATGGTGGAGGCTTGGACTTGGGTGAGCTGTCTGAGAAAGAGAAAGCTGTGGATATACTTAAAAGGTAGAGCCAACAGGATTTCCGGATGGACTGGATAAGGGGATGTTAGAGAAAGAGGAGCCAAAGATAATTTTCTTGGCCGAGCCTGGGTTGCCAACGGAAATCTGAGTTTCAAAATGCTACAAACTCAATGAGCTGTGTTCAGGTCACTCACAATAAGTTATAAAGAAACGTGCATATTTATGTAATGTTTTGGTCCCAAGACCTTTACCTTTGTTTATCTTTAGAGCATGTCTTCCTACTTTTGGCATGGTGGGGGGTGGGGAGAGGGCTGGTGTTAGAAAAAGGAAATGATTTGCATAAAGCAGAGGCCTTTACTGTACTGGAAGGAAGGTGGGCTGTGATCCACAGGGTTCATGGGGCAAAGAGGCCTCTGGTGCAGGAGGAAGCCGGCTGCCCCTCCAGGCTGCTGCCCGAGATGCTGCCTCCTTCCCGGGCATTGCCTACGTGGGGAGGCAAGCTCTCCCCAGCCCTCAGAGGCAGGCAGGTCCCCTCCGTCTCCATCCACATACGTTCCCTTTTTTGAAACCGCGTTATGGAGCTATCATTCACGTCCCCTAAGATTCATCCTTTCAAAGTGTCCAATCCGGTGGTTTTTAGGAGTTTACAGAATTGTGCAACCATCACCCTAATCCGTCTTAGAACCTTTTCATCACCCAAGAAAAGAGATCCCGTACCTGTTAGCAGTCCCTCCTATCCTTCCTCCCCTCAGCTCCTGGCGACCTCCAACCTGCTTTCCGGCTCTCCGTATTTGCCTATCTGGACGTTTTGCATAAATGGAATCTTACAACATCTGTTCCTTGGGGATTGACTCGTTTTACGTAGCAGAATGTTTTCGTAACGTTTTACCTAGGATGCTCATCCCTGCCGTAGCGTTTATCAGTACTTCGTCCCTTGTCCTTGCCAACCACACAAGTTACTTTTGCACGTGATGCATTCTCGAAAACAACACAGGGAATGTGCGTTCGTCACAAACAGGATTCACTTACGTGTTACAAAGGGAATCGTTTGTGCCCAAAGAGCCAGGTGTGTGTGCGCGCGCGCGTGTGTGCACACGCATGCATATGCACACTTGCATTAATTTGTTCTCTTTCACAGTTGAATACACAGTGCATGGAATCTGTGAGTGCATCTGAAGGTCAGTGGCTTCCTGGTGTCCTAATGATTTTCTTTCATTCAGTGATTCAACAATTACCCATCAAATCCCCACTACACTCCAGGGCCTGAGGCAGGTAACGGTGGTGAATGGAAAGATGCATAAAACAATGTCCTCTCCTTCATGGAACTTACAAGGGTGGTTGGGGGTGGGGTGGCAGGAGCAGACATTAAGATATTGAACAAAGGAGGTATGAAACCAACTGATATTAGAATTATAATCTATGATAAGCACTTAATGGAAGATAAGACCCTATTAAAAGAGTAACGAGAGCCTGCTTGAAAATGGCACCAAGGAACCCAAATGGCTGTTGATGGATGGATGGATGGTTGGATGGATGGATGGATAAACCGATGTGGTGTATCCATACATTGGGATGTTATTGAGTCTTAAAAAGTAAGGACATTCTAATATGTGCTGTAATGTAGGTGAAACTTGAAGACCTTACACTAAGTGAAATAAGCCAGACACAGATGTATGATTCCACCCTGTGAGGTACCTAGAATAGTCAAGCTCATAGAGACAGAAAGTAGAACAGTGCTTACCAGGGCCTGGGGGAAGAGGGAATGGGAATTCGTGTTTAATGAGCATTTCAGTTTGGGACGATAGATTCTGGAGATGCATGGTGGCGGTGATGGTGGTATGAGAGTATGAACTGCTGAATGGTGTGAATTGCTGAACCGTACTCTTAAAAATGGTTAAAACGGTAAATTTTTGTTATGTATATTTTACCACAATAAAAAAGTTAGCCTAGGAGGGTCTTTTGGAAGAGATTATACCTGAGACCTGAAGGATGAGAAGGCACCAGTCAAGGCTTCCCCTGGTCCAGTCGATGGGAACAACATGTAGAATGACCCTGTGGTGACAGCTTGGTCTGTGTTCTAGGGGCCGTGAGAAGGCCAGAATAGCTGGCAAAAGTCACGTGGGACCAAGAAGCATGGGACACAGTAACTCAGACTATGATGCGCAGAACGGGTTTTGGGGGCAGGAAACCAGTTAGGGGGCTGCTGCCGTGTCTGTGAGCGAGGTGATGGGGGCGCGGTGTGGGGCCAGGATGATGGGAATGGAGATGAGGGGTGGAGGATAGCAGCCGTGTTTGAGAAGTGGAACCTTGGTCTTGGTGTGGATCAGATTTGAGGACCTCATAGAAGGGAAGTGTGAGGTGATTCTCAGATTTCTAACGTAAGCAACTAAAGATAATGGGGTTAGAGGAGCAGGTGGGAAGCAGAAGCATTTGGCTTTGGCCGTGTCCAGGTCCAGTTGCTGGGACACCCAGGAGTGGCCAGAGGTCAAGTTTCCAGAGGTTCAGAGGTCTTGGCTGGAGACACAGATTTTGGGAACTAGGCACGTGGAGGTCGGTTTCCGGAGATCCACAGGGACATGGGAAAACTCATGAAACCAGTGCTTTCTATCTTTGGGGGTCAGCCTTTTAATTTTGAAAGATTTTTGTGAAATCATACATTCAACTTTTTTTTTTTTTTTTTGAGCAATAAAGCATTTACATTTGGGTACAAAAAACCCTTATGCAAATATACAGGCTCTGCTTCATGGATGAAGAGGAGAGGGAAGGCCAATGAAGTATTGTCTAATAGGCGGGACAACCACACACATCGAAATGCTTATCAGATGCAGGAAGTGGCCGGTTTGTTTTGAATGGGAACTTGACAAAGTCCGGGGATTTCTCATGGACACTAGGGCATTGAAATTGTGTGGCGTGTGTATTGACCGGCCTCTTTGTGTGAGTGAAGGAACTGTAACCTGCCTGAGATCTCAGAAACCAGAAATCGAAATCCTGTTTTCTCGACTCCCAAGGTGAGAGTTCCTTCTAGAACATCCCAGCTGAGAGTTGGAAAAGCAGTACAGACCCAGAAATTGGTTAGGAAATAAGAATACAGAGCACACAGTTAAATTTGAATCTCAGATCAACAGTGAACAATATTTTTTAACGTAAGTATGTCCCATGCTGTATTTGGAACCTACTTATACCAAAAAAAATTATATTGTTCTATCTAAATTTCAACTGTAACTGCATGTCCTGTGTTTTATTTGGAAATGTTACCCAGAATCGAACTTTTGGAACATAGAGATGTTTGCAATTTGAGGACTCGTTGGATATTCCATTTGACGACTTCTGGATTTTCCACGCATTTTTTAAAATTTCGGGATTGAGTGGGAGGAGGATTCATTTTCCTAGTCACTCAAAATGGCCGTGTTGGGTTATTTGCCTGGTCTTTGATGAATATTCATCATTTGTAATAAACAGCAGCCTGGTATTGGAACAGGTCTTGGGTTCAGGAGATGTCAGATCTGGCCAAGTCACGGACCAGTCGGTTCTTTGACCTTGACTAGTACTAACATACTTCATGTTTTTAGGCCACTTTGTGGCTTTGAAGTCTTCTCATTTGCCAATTATCAGGACAGATGGTGTCCCCATGAGTGAGATGAGCAACACAAAGGAAAGCAAGGTCTAGGTGGATGGTCCCCTGGCTAGAGCTGGGCTTGGACCCTCTTCCTTTTAGTTCAGTGACATCAGTTAAGTTTTGAAGTTCTCATTTCTTTGTGCTTCCTGCCACACCCCTATATTTTATTGGCTATCCGCCCAACGTAATCCTAGGACTCTCCTCACAGTCTCCTATGCCCTGAGATTCCAGCTTTTAAAATTGATACGGTGGAAATGATTTCAAGTTGTAGGTTAAGACAATGAAACACGCACCGCGTTGGCAGTCACGGGCAGACTCCCTGTATGTTGTTGTGTGATGTCGTCGGCAGTGTCTGACAGGCACAAGGGGCCACTGTGTTGTGATAGCAAGTCCGGCTTCTTACAGGAGGCATTGTCATAATAACAGTGATGCCTATGGGGATTTTGAAATCTTGAAAGTGTATGAGTCCCAATAGATACCTCCAATAGTTATATTCCCAGATGTGGGTAGTACATATTCTTTATTTATGAAGTTCTTCCTGTGTTTCTTTTGGAATATACATTTGCTGTATACAGCCAGTGCGAACCACGGTTGATGGCACACAGTAGGAACTCCACAAGTACGTGGGGAGTGAGTGATTGTAACAGACCCTATCTTTGATGACAGCTTTGGAGGTCACTGCTTTCACTTTTAATTGTTTTAAAGTATATTCATTTATTTTGAGAGAGCAAGTGAGTGGGGGAGGGGCAGAGAGAGAGAGGAAATGAAGAGAGAATGCCAAGCAGGCTCTGCGCCAACAACGTGGAACCTGACGCGGGGCTCGAACCCACGAATCGTGAGATCATGACCTGAGCTGAAAACCAGGAGTTGGATGCTTGACCGACTGAGCCACCCAGGTGCCCCTGGTTTCACTTTTAATGCTGACTTAGAGAATGATAGCTGTGTTAGAAATACTCCTTGCCATTCAGACACTTAGTATTTAGTGGGGGAATCAGACAAAAACACATCTAACTAAAGTACAAGGAAGTAATGGTTTTCATGCAAAGAAAGTTAAAAAACCATGTTTTACTGATGCAGGTGTGTGCAGTTCTGTTTTGTTCATTCCATATTCACTTTTTTGAAGTGTTTATGTCTATACAATGAATACTACAGATCCTTTTAGAAGGTTTATTAAATTTTATTTTATTTTTATATAAATTTATTAATGTTTTTATATATAATACATATTATATATAAATATATTGATACAAATAAATTTTATTTATTTTTTAACGTTTATTACTTTTTTTTTTTTAGGGACAGAACATGAGTGGGGGAGGGGCAGAGAGAAGGGGAGACACAGAATCTGAAGCAGGCTCCAGGCTCTGAGCTGTCAGCACAGAGCCCGGTGTGGGGCTCAAACTCAGGAACTCTGAGATTGTGACCTGAGCCCGAAGTCGGACGCTTAACCAGCTGGGCCACTCAGGCACCCAGGTTTATTAAATTTTAAATGAGACCTTTTGATTTTAAGTGTTTTTTCTGTATTTCGAGAAAATTTAAATCTTCAGAAAAATAAAATAGTACCAACATTCATGTACCTAACCACTGAGGTTTGACAAAATTTGGAGCATTTTTAAATGAAAAGGCTTTTTTCTTTTAAGTTTATTGTTTTCGAGAGACAGGGCATGCACAAGGGCATGAGAGCAGGGGAGGGCAGAGACAGAGAGAGAGAGCGAGAGAATCCCAAGCAGGATCCTTGCTGTCAGTGCAGAGCCCAACACGGGGCTCGATCTCATGAACCACAAGATCAGGACCTGAGTGGGGAGATCAAGAATCCGACACTAAGCCAACTGGGCCACCCAGGCACCTCTGCCCCCCATTGGTCTCCACTTAATAGGCCATCCTGAGATTTCTATTTTATTTTCTTGTTTTCTGGACCGGCACAGGCACCATCTTTACACTGACTGTGAGCATTCTACGTCTGCTCATATCCTTGGTAGTGATATTTAAATGGCAGAGGTACTAGTATTTCATAATAAAGCATGTGATAGACTCTTTTTTTTAAGATTTTTTTTTAAGTAATCTCTACATCTGGCATGGGGTTTGGGCTCACATCCCTGAGATCAAGAGTCGCAGGCACCACTGACTGAGCCAGCCAGGCATCGCTGCGATAGACTCTGACAAAGCCCAGGCTATTGCTTAAGGAGGAAAGCATTTAGTGCAAAAAGAAAGAGAATGACATATTTGATCGTTAAAATGCTTTCAATAGAAAAAGAATGTCTTCTTTTAGAAGCAGTTGCTTCTACTAACTTCACCTGCTGGGAAATGTCATTGAATTCTAATGGGGCAGAACACGCTCCTCTGTCTCAGGGTCTCTGTGCTGTGTTCTTTGCCTGTGACTCCACCACCCCCTTCCCCACCCCACCCCATCCCCACCTACCTGCTGAGCAGGTGCTACTTTCTCCTCGAAGACTTCCTGATTCTTCACCCTCCCAGGTCAAAGTCAGGGGCCCCTACTCTGTTCTGGTCACCCTCCGTACATTCCCGACCCAGATCTCACCATCTCAGAGATGGTAGCTAGCTTTTACTGACTCGGCTTGATTTAGCGGTGGTTACTTACACACTGGTTTTCAAAGAATGGTCCCAGAGCAGCAACAGCAGACTTCCTGAATTAGACACTCGGGAAGGAGGACCCGGCTGGGTCTGAACGCAACTTTCAGATGACTCTGATGCCTGCTCCGGGTTGAGGTCCCCTGGCCTAGAAATTTTTGGTGAGGAGGATTCGGAGGTCACGTCCAGCCATGGCAGGGAGGGGTAGATTAGGATTCCTTAGCGATATCACCTTGAGCAGGTGAGAAGCAGGACAGATGTAGACCCAAGGCTGTGCTCATCCCTGAACTGTATTGGAGCCACTGGTCTATTTCTCTCTGCACTAGGCTGTCCTCACGGTGAGAAGAGTGCCTGTCTGGGGCTCACTAACGCAGCCCGGCCCCCAGCGCAGTGCTTACATTGTAGTAGCCGTTCTACAACGACATGGTAAGCAGCGCAGTCAGACAGATGCCTTTTCCCACACTTGGGGTCCCCGGAACTAGCTGCTATTGGTAGAAGATGTCCTCCGAGAAAAGGTGTTGAGGCTGGTTGTTGTGTAGGGACCCTGGGACAATAAGAACCAGCTGTGGTCTGATCGAGTGAACTTTGTGATTTTCATTCCTTCGGTAAGATTGCCAGAGGGCAGTAACCACGTTCTCGGACCTTATTACTTCTTAAAATAGTCACACACAAAAATCGATGTTTTGAGATTTTTTTAGCATCAGCTTCTGGTACGCATGGCCCATCCTTGGCAAATGTCACAAAATACCAGGGATTACTTTTAGTTAGCGCCTACTTGGGAAAGCAGACTCCCGTGACATCTTGGTCTGGGGAAGAGGGCTTTTTCCTAATGGTACTCAGAAGCTTCTCGACCATTCCATAACTCTGAGCTCTAAAATATTTGTGTACAAGGGAAAAACAGCTAACGCCAAGATTCACTCACTGTTTTGGTTTGAGTCTCTGTTATCAAAAGACTAAATAAAGATGAGGCGTTTTCAAGATGTTTAGACTACAGTGGGGTTAGTACCACTACCCTTGTTTCTTATTAAATAAAGCAAGGTCAAGCTTAACATGAGGTCTGGTTTTATTTGGTCAATTCTAGGTGCTTGTCCACAGCGCCACAACGTGAGAAAGTTGAAGGGATCTGTGGGGCTCTTACTCTAGGTTGGTTGTGAACTTTCAAGATGGAAGTCAGATACCAGCTTTATTTAAGACTTTGCAAAAGCATCTCTAACCTAATCAAACAGAGGTGACTTGGGGCCTCTGTAGGGCGTCACAATTCAGGGGGTGCTACTAGCATTTATGACACCCTATGAATGTTGCTGGCCATCCTTCAGCATACAGGATCACTCCCACAACAAAGCGTCCCACCTACAATGGACAGTGTGGGGATTGAGAAGTCTTTCCTGGCACCATGGACAGGAGTCATCTTAAAGGGCCAGTTCCCCAGGACTCAGTCCCAGACGCTTCTCCTACTGTGAGGTAATCTCCTCCATTTTGGTGGCTTTCAGTACTGTTGACGGTCCGGTTCCTAGCGGGTTTCCACTGCAGCCAGCCTTTTCTCCCTGCCAGCCTGCAATCTCTACTCGTGTGTCTCCAGGGCAGCGCGGTCAGGGTGCATCCAGCACCGACCCCCCCAACTGGTTTAGAAGAGGACTCTTCTCCAGCTGGTGCTTATGCCAGACACCTGGACTTGAACCACCACCCCTCGTCTCCCCCAGATTGTACCACCCGCACCTTCATTTCCAGTCCGTCTCTCAGATCTGCTTCTTCCTCCACAAGATCTTGAGTTCACCTGGTTAGCTCCACTGCCACCCCCTTATTCAAGCCACCACCACCACCGCCACCCTCTGGACGCTCCTCCCTCCGGGACGTCACCATTCCCAGCCAAGAGCAGCCACTCGGGTCCTGGGGCACATCTGTGTCCAGCTGCAAACTTTTTTGTAGCTCACCATTGCACCAATAACACTTTCCTCCTTCCCGAAGCTCGCCAGGCCCAGCCTGCTCCCCCCACCCTCCCTTCCTGTTGCGTTCTTGCCCTGCTTCAGCTTCTGGAGCATGACAAGCCCCTTCCTATTCTGAGACCTACACATTTATTGTTTTCTCCCCTGAAAAGCTCTTCCCCTCAAGGACTCCTTATCTTTCGCTTTCTGGCTCAGGGGTCATTTCCTCAGAGCATTCTCTGACCACCCCCCATTAAGGTCGGTGTCTCCCAGGACGTGACTCCTGCTCTTTTTCTTGTCCCTTTATTTATTTGTGGAATATTTGGTGTGCTCCCCCTCTGAGTCTGGAAGCTTCCTGAGAAGGGACTACCTCTGTCCCGCTCTCTACAGCTGACAGAATGGCTGAAGCTCGTTCTTGGATTACTGTTTGTGGGATATTAGTGGGAGTGGTTGCCTTGGGTGGCCCGGTGAGTGGAGGAAGGGAAATCAGCCCGCAGGGGTGAGGGAGGGAGGGAAGTAGGAAATGTCAGGCTGTGGGAGCACAGAGAAGGGAGTTATTAACTCAGGCCAGGGGTGTTCAGGAAGCTTCCCCAACCTCAAAGAACAATTGGGGGTTCCCCAGGTTCAGGAAATGATAGAAAACTTCAGCTGGGGTGGGGGAAATCCTTGAAATTAAGTGGAGCCTAAAGCAGCTCTGGCCTCTGGTACGCCCACACATGGATGCGTTGGACCGTCCAGAAAGTGGCTGCTTCCCCCGTGTAGGCCACTGTCTTCTCAAACATCAACGCGCGTGTGGATCTCCTGGCGAATCTTGTTAAAATGTGGATTCAGGCTTTGGGGGAAGGTGAGACCCTGCAGCTCTCCCGATCTCATCTAGACGACGCAGGTGCCGCTGGCCCGCAGGACACGGAGGATGGGGAGGCCCAGCCCTATTGAAAGAACAACAGTTCTGTCCTGGCGTGCCCTTCGCTGGATGGTAGAAGACAGGACTTCCGTGTTTTCACCAAGATTTAATTTTCTGCTCGACCTTCTCGTGAAACACGAGGAGGCATCTGAGGGCTTCGTTTTAGGCAGCATCTCCCAGTTGTGTTTGACAACTGTAAGGTTCTTACTTTACACAGGCCTTCCTATGTTATCAAAGGAAATGGAAGCACACAAAGAGTTGTTCGGGAGCCCCTGCGTCCACCCTGTTACACGTCTTTGTCCAAGGACCGCAGTCGGCGTGTCGGACTTCGTTAACTCTAAACCCACCTACTTGTCACCCATCCTGCATCCCTGCGGGTGCACCCTCTTGTCATCTGCACAGTATCTCTTATGGTTTCTCTGCAGCACGTTTGTAGCTCGGACAGTCTGTTCCGTGCCACCCGTCCTATTTCTGGGCACCTCCCCTCCCCCAGGCCGCCTCCCCTCTCAGCCCGTGTGTCTTTAGAAAAGACAAACTAGTCTTAATCCAGGCCAGTCACCATTCAGGGGGCAAAGCTGTTTTCCTAAAAGAACCACATCACAGTCCGGACTCCAACAAATGGATGTCACATTATCTGGAGTCTTCCTTAAGATGCATAAGCCAGAAATGACGGAGGAATTGTCTGTGGGGGGGGGGGGGCGTTCAGTCTTCTTGGCCTTGCAATAAACGAGGTGGTCAAACTTGGCCGCACGTTGGAATCACCCGGGCGGCATCAGCTATCCTGATGTCCGAGTCCCCTGCAGGGGTGGGGGAGGGGTGTCTCCCAAGCAGGGGGGGCGCCCTGGGGGGGGATTCTAATGCATCATCAAGGCTGAGAATTGCCTGGAGAGGAGCTGCCGTAGGACTCAATGGGACGACTTTTAGTGTGTCAAAAATGCACCCAGGTTTATGGAAATGTCAGGGGATCGCCTATGGGGGAAGCGATTGAAATAAATGAGCAGCAACTCAGACGCCGGACTGGGTTCTGTAATGCATTAGCTGTGGGTGGTCTCAATCAAGTCCGTAACCTCACAGTTCACATCTGCGTAGTGATTCGCCGACGACAAAGCACCTTCCCGTGCAGTATCTTATTTTCACAAGAATTCTAAAGAGAGGGCAGGGCACCTGTTCCCTCCCTGTACCCTTTATTCAAGGAACACAATTCTTTGTTATTTAAGATTCCACTTCGGTGTTGTTCTGGCCTGGAGCCCCTCCCAGGCACTTCCCGGGCTGTGTTAGGGACCAGGCTCCACATGTGGTCCTTTCCTGGTACTTCTGGTACTGAACTGTCATAATCTGTTACAGTTTCTGTCCCCTTAGGGCATATCCTATGCCTAGTAGGTCTTCAGCAACTGATGATTTAAATCCTCCATCCGTCCTTACCTCTCAGGTGGGGAGCCTGGGTCCCAGGAGATGAAACACGGTTCCGTGCTCACCTCCCCTAACCTTTCTGAGACCCAGATTCCTCTTGTGAAAATGAAGAGTTTGGAAATTTTTCTAAAATCCTTTATAGCTCTGAAATAGGTGGTTCTGTTCTATAATTTTAACTTTGTCACCAGCCCTCAACAAAGCTCTCCGGTCTCAAGAATAAAGAGGAAAGGTACGATCAAGGTAACACCAGTTGACAGGAACTGGAAACTCATATTTGCTTCAACCTGGACCAGTGACCCGGTCCTGACCCTTGTGCATCAGAATCCCCTCGGGGGGTCGGGAGAGCAGGAAGTCCTGTGTTGCGCCCCTTTTTCTAACGTTCCCCAAGTGATTTTGAAGTAGACCAGGGGGTCTTCTGGAGATTGCTCCCATCTGGGCAGCAGTGGTTTTATGAATGGACTCCGAGACCGTTTTTATGAATCTTAAACAGCTGACCGGCCCCAGAGCAGCCTCGTTTGTGCGGCCAGTGTGGGCCAGCTGCGTGCACTGCGCATGTGTTGCCGAGACAAGGAAGGTGACTTCTGTCCGGGTTGTGATGGAGTCGGGGGCGTGGCTTACTGAGACCCTGCTCTTGCCCACTTAGAAATCACTTCCTAATCAGGGTGAGAGGAGGGGTGGGTGCAGGCAAACCGAGAAGGACATGTGAAACCGTGCCTTCCTCCCCTTGGGGTAAAGCTGTTCACGGAAAAAATAAGTCGTTTACATATTGTGTACAATCTTATTTGCGTCAGGCAACCCCTTTGACTAAAGCCAATTAAGAGATTTCGAGGGTTCTAAAGTGGAAGGGCTAACCAAGTAGACCTGAGAGCGTTTTGGTTAAAAAAAATTTTTTTTTCTTTTTTAGAGAGAGCATGTGAGCAGGGGAGGGGTGGGGGGGGAGAAAGAGAGAATTTAAAAAATTCTTAAAAGTGTTTATTCATTTTTGAGGGAGAGAGAGACAGAGTGCGAGTGGGGGAATGGTAGAGAGAGAAGGAGACGCAGAATTCAAAGCAGGCTCTGAGCTCCAAGCTGACAGTGCACAGCCCGACACAGGGCTCGAACTCCCGAATCGCGAGATCATGACCTGAGCCAAAGTCTGATGCTTAACCAACTGAGCCACTGAGATGCCCGCGTCTCAGAGTTTAAATGAGAAGTTCTCTGGCCTTGCGTATGACTGGCAAATGATTGAAAATACACACGGCCGAAAAATTACTGTAACGGAGGCATATGCGGGATGTTCAGGGGGAAGGACCTGTTTTCACTCATGGGTCTGCCGTCCGTAGACAGGTTGGCTAGTGGCGGGTTGGTATAGGATGGTCTCTGCCGAGACGGCCCTCCTTTATCTGCTTCTCATCATCCAGCAGGTCAGCTCAGGCTCGTTTTCGTGACAGCAAGGCAGAGATCCCAGGCACGCGTGGCCTCTGGAGACCTAGTCTCATTCCTGACATAATGTCAGTTCCACTGCATTCTTCTGGCCAAAGCAGGTCACAAGGCCAGTCCAACTTCAAGGGGTCAAGCTGCAGATTTTTGTATTGTAGGAAAGAGTGAAGAATAGGGCTGTTATTTTAAATGGCTTACCGCAGCGATCATTACCATCATGATTATTAAGTGGTTATCAAACTAATTTACAGTTGTATTAGTTGTATTCATCTGTCTCCCGATGAAGATTAAAGCGAATAATTTTGTAACGTGAGCATAAAAATGTTGGTATTTATTTAAGTTTCTCCTTTTTTTGGAGTTAGAAGCATATAACCCTGGCTTCCCTTTGCTTGGTTCATGGTGCCATTTCTGCCTTTAACTCCATTCAAAAGTGTTACTAGAGTTTTTCTCTTTTATTTAAAATTACTCACAGAAAAATAATAGTTAAATATACAACCAAGACTGCAATCGTCAACCCCCTCTTGGTCACCGCTTCTAAGAATGCATCTATATGATAAAAAGACTTGACTAAATGCGTTAAGAAAAGAAAAGAAAAGAAAATCCACATTCTCCATGTAATTGTGCTTTCCCTGCCCTGACAAACACCTTCCGAGAAGGTTTCTTTTTCTAGGTCTGCCCCCCCCACCCGCCCCCCGGCCCCCAACCCAGCTCTGATTGGAAGCCAGCCTCTCCTCGCTCCGCGGTATGATAAGATCTGACTCCTAATTGTTAAATTCCTGAAGCTGGCAATGTATGTCAACAGGCAACAGGATGTTCCCTACAGCTGCCCATGGTGACTCGGGAAGTCAGGCCAGAGGGAGCCGTTTACAGAGAGCCGTTTACGGAGCAAATCCTGTAAAACCTTCAGTTAGGTTTACAGTCATTGTGAACCAGGCGTTTTCATTGTAACAGGCCTTTTTAAAGAAATTGACAAGTTAAATATCTCATAATCCTTTCAAGGGTTTACTGAAGTGAGTAAAAGATTAAAATGGTCTTGTTTGCTCTATCTTTCTCCAACTTCAGAATAAAAAAATTCTCTATTTCCTGGGCTTTCCAAGGCAGTTGTGCACACAGACAAACCTGTGAATATGAGATTCATAATAAATAGGAGGATCGGAAACGTGGACTTAAAGGTCAGCTGATTTCTCCGGCTTTTGAACTCGGGTATTTATATGATGTAGTGATTGCAGTGGGCTCAGCAAAGAGAGAATGTTTAATACGATTCCCTGCGTGTTTTATTTCTCTTTTATTGCATAATACAGGTTGAGAAGTGATCGTCCTTCCCCCCCCAAATAAGATATAAACACTACGTTCAGTGTTGCTAAAATAAAACAGCAAACGTATTAGACCAGAGCTGATACCACTTTGATTTTAATTTTTTCTTTTTTTTTTTAAATTTTTTTTAACATTTATTTATTTTTGAGAGACAGAGCATGAGCAGGGGAGGGGCAGAGAGAGAGAGAGGCAGACACAGAATCTGAAGCAGGCTCCAGGCTCTGAGCCATCAGCACAGAGCCCGACGCGGGGCTCAAACTCACAGACCGTGAGATCATGACCTGAGCTGAAGTCGGCCGCTTAACCGACTGAGCCACCCAGGCGCCCCTAATTTTTTTCTTAACATTTATTTATTTTTGAGAGACAGAGACAGAGCATGAGTGGGGGAGGGGCAGAGAGAGAGGGCGACACAGAATCTGGGGCAGGCTCCAGGCTCTGAGCTGTCAGCACAGAGCCTGACACAGGGCTTGAACCCACAAACGGTGAGATCATGACATGAGCCTAAGTCGATGCTCAACCGACTGAGTCACCCAGGCGCCCCTATTTTTTTTGTAATTTTCTTTTTTTTTTTTTAACGTTTACTCATTTTTGAGAGAGACAGACAGAGCAGAGCGTTAGCAGGGGAAGGACAGAGAGAGGCGGAGACACAGAATCTGAACCAGGCTCCAGGCTCTGAGCTGTCAGCACAGAGCCCGATGCGGGGCTCGAACCCACAGACTGTGAGATCATGACCTGAGCTGAAGTCGAACGCTTAACCGACTGAGCCACCCAGGTGCCCCTTTAATTTTCTTTTTAACATTTATTTTTGAAAGAGAGTGCGAGTGGGGGAGGGCAGAGAGAGAGGGAGACACAGAATCTGAAGAATGATTTTAAAAGCTAATTTTGACTTTTAGTTTTGCCTCCTCTGGAGCCTTGCAGCCCTGTGAGGGCTCTGTGAGCAGCCCTACTGCCGTTCTTTGGGGGGGGGAAGTCGTGTCTCCCGGGCTTTCATTTTACTGCCGGACCTCCTCACGTGCTTGTTCCATGCGAGCTGTCTTAAGGGACTTTTTGTTTTTAACCAAATTTGGGGCTCTGCTACAATGCTTCAAGAGTCTCGTAAGTGTAATTTGTGGCTTCTGCTGTTGCTGTTTGTGGGTGGCCTCGCTCCTTGAGTAGGAGCTGGACCTGGTAATGCACTTGTAATGAACAGAACACGGGAAAAGTCATGGGAGGTCACTTCCAAGGCCAGCGTGCAATAAAGACCCTGCTTTGACTTGCTCTGGGAGAAGCCAGCTGCCCTGTCGTAAGCTGCCTGGTAGAGAGACTTGCGTGGCACAGAACTGAGAGTAGCTTCCCGCCAATAGCTGACGAGGGACTGAATCCTGCCAGCAGGCAGAACCAGGAAGCCGAGCCTTCCCAGGTGAGCCTTCAGGTGGCTGGAGCCTTGGCAGACACCTCGATAGTCGCCCCAGGTCAGACCCAAGATCCCGAGCTATTGAAACTGAGATAATACTTGTGTGTGTGTGTGTGTGTTTTTTACTGTTTATTTATTTTTGAAAGAGAGAGTGAGGGAGGGGCAGAGAGAGAGAGAGACAGAGGACCCAAAGTGGGCTCCATGCTGACAGCAGAGAGCCTGATTTGGTGCTTGAACTCCCAAACCGTGAGATCATGACCTGAGCCGAAGTCAGACGCTCAACCAACTGAGCCACCCAGGCACCCCAATTACTTGTGTTTCAAACTGTTAAATTTGGGAGCCATTTGTTATGCAGCAACAAATAGCAAATACAAGGACCGAGATTTAAGGTGCAATTAAAACGTGCCCTGCCTTTGGGGCCCTCACCGTTTATGTAGTTAGTAACCTTTATAGTCGCCAAGCATCATGGGTAAACCAAGATGTGAAACCATCATTGTTATTTTCTGATGGAAGACTCCAACAAAAATAATTTCCAAGCTTCAGTTTCGTTCCACATATTGTTTTTCTGTTTAATGTTTTCAATAAGTAATACCCGCGAATGATACAGTCTTCAAAAGGTACGAAAGGGTAAAAAGTGTAAAGTCAATCTTGCTTCTCCCTTTCGCGTCAGTGCCCACTTTCCTCCCCAAAGTCAACAGCTATTACCAGTTTATTGGTTAACTTTCTAGAGTTCGTCTTTGCATTTACGAATGTGTACATTACAAATGTGTACAGACCTATCCCGCCCCCACAAAAACACTCAGATGGCAGTGGAATTTGACTTTCAACTTGGGCTGGAAATCAGGAATATAGTCGATGCACAGCAGATTGAAAACTTACGTAATCTCCGCCTCTGGATTCTGCTCTGAACTCAACAGATAAGAAATTAACTTCAGGAAACCGTTGAAAACCTTTGAGAGAAAGAGAGATAACAAGTTGTGTAATGATTGGGCCGAAAGAAGCCATCTGGTTTGTCCACTTGCCTTGGGCAGGATAGTATTTAAAACATCAAAATGAGCTTCACTGGAGAGACTTCCATGATGAAATATCTTCTTATTCCTTGGGGGCGAGGGGGACATGAAAATAACTCTCGGTATCAGGAACCGTCCCAACAGTTGTTCCAGTCTTTTCTCTCTAAGGATCCTTCATATTGTGAAAAATTAGCCGCGCGCGCGCGCGTATGTGTGTGTGTGTGTGTGTGTGGTTTGCTTCTGGGAGCAAATCACCTTGAGGGAAGTGAGAGGACCCCTGATTAGCTGTAGAGTGAGTCCCAAGAACAGATATGAAGAGAAGGGCTTGCTCTCACTCTTCTTCTTCTTCTTACTGCCTCAGTGGTGGAGACTTTGACTAACAGTTGTTAATTGTGTGGGTGGTGTCCCGGGCTGGGGAACAAGTGAACTCCTACCTCCACTGGCCTGGCGACCTTTGCAACACATCTTAACCTGATTATATCTCCGTTTCCTTTCTGCAAGGTGAAGGTGATGAAGCCGTAGCTTTAGAGGATGGCGGAAGCCTAATTAACATGGTCCGTGAAGACCAATAAATGCCTTGGAAGAAAGGTGCCTTATGAATTTGAAGTGGTTATTATTATTACAGTCATTACATTTAAAATTATAGGCGGCATGCCAAACGAGTCCTAACAGAGGCAAAAGAATACTTGGACAGCATTCAGCTGAACACAGATGTTACTTTTGGTTCCTTAGTGTAGAGTATCGGATTTGAACTGAATTGGACCGTGAAGGATGCTCACCGGGATTATTTTCGCCGGATCGGTCGATGCATTACATTTATGGCTCAGAGGATGGTAGGCGAGAGCACGCTGCGAACAGCAAGGATGTTATTCGGTGACTCACGGTTCCTTTGACTAAAGTCCAATGTATGGCCCGTTCCTTGCTCCGGCATCATTACTAGATATTTCTTTCTTTTTTTTTATGTTTACTTATTTATTTTTGAGAGAGAGAGAGTGAGGCAGAGGCAGAGGGACAAAGGATCCCAAGCAGACTACGCACTGATAGCAAACAGCCCGACGCGGGGCTCGAACTCACGAACCGTGATATGATGCCCTGAGCCAAAGTCAGATGCTCAACCAACTGAGCCACCCAGGTGCCCCAGGAGTTATTTTTCATTCTGACTAAAGCAATTCAGGATGGATAAATCTTCAAGTGAACGCTTGCTCATTCCCTGCTGTCCGACAGGATCTCTTCCTACATGTAGGAATCTGAGAACCAGTTAATGTTCCTTTATTTTAGGCCCCTCCTCGTGACCCTGATGCTATGGACTGAGAATTCCTTCCTCCTTCCTCCCTCCTCTCTCCATCTGCTTCCTTCCTTCCACTAAACATTTGAGTACCCGCAGTGTGCCTGGCATTATGCTAGATGATCTGGATTCATCAGAGAGAAAAAGAGACCATGTCCCTGCCCTCATGGGGCTTCCATTCTCACGTGGAGAGACAGAATAACCGCACCAACAAGCATTTGTGGGCTGGAGATAAAAACAATGGAAAAAAAACCAAGTTGGGACAGGGGGTGAAGAGTGACCAATGAAGGTTTACGGTTCTGCGTGGGTGACTAGGGAGGCCACGAGGTGAGCGTTTATCCACAGACATTTATGAGATACTACCGTGTATTGGGGCTGTGTTCTCGGTGCCCAGTTACCACGGCATTTAAACTGTGCAGCCTCACCTGCCTAGTGCCTCTGGTTCTCCTCTACATCGCTTTCCATTCCACTTCCCACCTGCTTTTTTTTTTTTTAATTTTTTTAACGTTTATTTATTTTTGAGAGACAGAAAGACAGAGCGTGAGCAGGGGAAGGGCAGAGAGAGAGGCAGACACGGAATCCGAAGCAGGCTCCAGGCTCTGAGCCATCAGCACAGAGCCCGACGCGGGGCTTGAACTCACAGACCGTAAGATCATGACCTGAGCTGAAGTCGGCCGCTTAACCGGCTGAGTCACCCAGGCGCCCCCACTTCCCACCTTCTAACAGACTCGAACATGTACTTACCTACCGTCCGTGGCTCCCACCGGAACATCTACTCCCTGAGGGAGGGGGGTTTTGTTTCTTTTGTTCAGATGTATCCCTGGCATCTCGGGAAAGCTGTTGCTTCTCTCTCTGAAATGTTTCCTGCGAGCCCTGTGCCTGCACCGCCTTCACCTCTGTCTCGATCATCTGCAAGCCGGAGGACCGTGGGGACTTCCTACAATCTTGTCTCGGCCACAGACTGACATCGTCTGTCCCTGGAGTCCCTGGTCAGGGTTATCATTTCTAAACCACGCATCTCATTAGGCCAGTTCCTGTAAGAGGCCGCAGGCTCTTTACACAGACAGTTTCCCTCCTTCCATGCTCTGCTTATGCTTTAAACCCCAGAGCCATCCTCACTTGTCCTAGGACGTCCCTGCCCTTCCCACGTCCCCATGTCCCCTTGTCCCCATTGTCCCTGATACCTGCCTGTCACAGTGTAGTGTAGCTCCTGCTCAGGACCCCTAGTCCTGTCTGTCTCCCCTGAGACTGAGGCTTCAGAAGGATGGGAGCCATGTCTTGCCCACCGGCAGCTGATCAAGTATGTGTTGGAAATCTCAGAGACATTTGTCCAAAGCACAAGAAGCTTCTCATCGTCTCTGGTTGCTTAGCCTACAATTGCTTTTTTTTTTTTTTAATATTTTTAAAATATTTATTTGTTTTTGAGAGAGACAGAGCACACACAGGGGAGGGGCAGAGAGAGAGGGAGACACAGAATCCGAAGCAGGCTCTGGGCTCCGAGCTGTCAGCACAGAGCCCGACGTAGGGCTCGAACTCACAAACAGTGAGGTCGTGACCTGATCCGAAGTCAGACGCTTACCCAATTGAGCTGCCCAGGTGCCCCTAGCCTACAAATTCTAAATACCTGTCACCTACAAGGCCTTCCCAGCCTTGCCTCAGTCTACCTCTCCAGCCTCCTCTTCCAATCACTTCTTCCAACCCCTACCCATACTATAGTGACTAGTCTGGGCCTCCCATGCTTTCATCTCCTGAAATGCCTCTCTTCTCTAACTTCCCA
The DNA here is from genome assembly GCA_030068075.1 of Paguma larvata. Lineage (NCBI taxonomy): Eukaryota > Metazoa > Chordata > Mammalia > Carnivora > Viverridae > Paguma > Paguma larvata. The sequence goes on from CM057835.1 coordinate 17,136,425, forward strand.
TCTCCCACCCTGATCACTGCCCAACTTGACCTTCAGGGCCGGACTCAAATAACTTCCCTCCTCTCTCCATCCTTTCTTGGAGTCCCTGCTCTTTTCTGTGGCTTCTTCTAGTACCTGTCACACCGAATTATGGTGAGATGTGTATTTATCCCTGTTGCTGCAGAGACTGCTGGCTCTAGATAAGGCTCCTATTTCTTTTTTTTCTTTTTTAATTTTTTTTTTTTACATTTATTTATTTTTGAGAGACAGAGACAGAGCAGGAGCGGGGGAGGGGCAGAGAGAGCGGGAGACACAGAATCCGAAGCAGGCTCCAGGTTCTGAGCTGTCAGCACGGAGCCCAACATGGGGCTCAAACCCACGAACTGCGAGATCGTGACCTAGGCCGAAGTTGGACGCTCAACCGACTCAGCCACTCAGATGCCCCAAGGTTCCTATTTCATATGTCACTATGCACTTTAGATACCTCTGTATGTTTCACGTTTATATATATTTTATCTTTATGTGTCTGCAAATACCTTTAATATACTTCACATATATCTCTAATTTATTGATCACATGATTCGGGGGTTAAGAGAAGAGATGGAATTTTACAATTTTGGAGGCTCGTTCTCTATGTTTGTAACGCACCGATGTTAACAGAATTACAGGTTTGACCTCCGTGCAGGAAGGTTGCCTGTGGTGGGAATTCGGGGCTTTGCAGTGTGGCTTGTCTGTCTCAGAACTAAAGGGAGAGCCTGCCTGTTTCCTCTCGGGTATGTTTCATGAGTTTCTGGGCCTCCTGAATGTGGTTTTCCTGAAAAACGCCGAGGGTGCCCCTTGATGTTACTGAAAAACTCAATTCTCTTGCTTGACACTACTCAGATCTTTGGAAACTGGATATGTCCTAATCAGATCATTGGTCTCCAGCAGCGGAGACTGTAGGAACATTTAGACCTGAGGCAGCACCCCAGAGCTGCTGAGGGTGTGGCCCGAGTGACTGACTCCTAAGGCTGGTCACTTATCACAAAGGAAACCCAGCGACAGACTTTTAAAGTGCAGATGCCTAAAAATGCCTACTCAGCCTGATTTTTAGAAGCCTAGTAAGGGAAACCTGGTAATCTCAAATCACTTAGGAATTAGGAAGAAGGGGAATCGAAGGATCAGAAGCAAAGCAGAGGAGGGAATGGTTGCAACATGAGATGCTCAAAGCCCATTGGGGGGGTGTGGGGTGGGCTCTATGATGCTCATTAAAATCATTTGCATGTGCAAAGGATTGCTAACCTATCCTCTAAAGCAGGGGGCTTGTCCCCAAGAGAAATGGCCCTATTGTGAGTTTATGAAGTGATTGTGGGGGAAAAAATGACCATCTTAATGTTCCCATCAGCTGCACTAGAACTAAATCCAAATTTCCTCTTGAAAAAAATTAAAGGCCATATCTCTACTAGAGAGAGGGCACATTAGATAACCCTTGTCCGACCCTTTTCTGTTCTTCCAGTTCTCTTTAACAGTAGGGCATGCTGAGGGGTGCCTGGGCGACTCGGTTGAGCGTCATGATCTTGGGGTCATGATCTCGGGGTTCATAAGTTCGAGTTCCACGGTGGGTTCTGTGCTGACAGCTCAGAGCCTGGAGCCTGTTTACGGCTCTGCGTCACCCTCTCTCTCTGCCCCTCCCTTGCTCGTGATCTCTCTCTCAAAAATAAACATTAAGAAACAAACACACAGCGGAGCGTGCTGAGATGTGTTCACCTACGTGCATATCGCCATGAAGTTGAAATCGGCAGGAGGCAGGCGCCAGTGCCCCTGACCTTGTATGTGGTTTGCCCCACGGACAAGACACTCTGCGGCCGGCTCAAGGTCCCATCCCACCCGTCCTTCTCCTCCAGGCCTTTGCCCCCTCCCCCTTGAAGCTTTCATCTCTCAGTGGGTTCCGGTGAGTTCCCCAGGAGTTCCAGTGGGCCGGAACACGTATGAGGAGGTTTGTGTCTCATGCAGGCCACAGAATGACCAGGATGAAGACTGTGGAGAGGGCTTCTCTCAGTCCCCTCTGAACAGAAAGAAACATTATTGCGATGGTGACTAAATCCCAAGGTACCCATTCTGTGTAGGACACAGGCCTCCCAAGGCATGACGTGGACGACTCTGGAAAGAGATCCGTTCTGATCTTCACATAGCAAACTCCAGTCCTTGAATCCCTGAATCCCTGAATCCCTGTCGGCAGCTCGGGTGAGTGGGACACCCGGGGGGCCTGCTGAGCTGGGGCCCCTCTGCCTGAGAGGCGGAAAAAGGAGTTCCGGGCATGACGGGTCGTGAACAGGATGCTGGGCCTCGAGTGACTGGCTTTGAATCTAGGCTCTACGACACGCTGGTTGTGGGATCCCGGGAGAGTTTCTAGGCCTCGGTGTCTTTATCTGCAAAATGGGAACAACAGAACCAACCTAACCTCCCTGGGCTCTCGTGAGCTCCAAATGCATTTACTTGCGTTAAGTGCTTGGAAGAGTCCCTGGCACCTAGTCTCAGCTCAAAAACTGCTGGCTAGTGTTACCAAGACGTTATTAAATCAGAATAACAAGTAGACAGTTCTTGGAGACTCTGTGCCATTTGCTGTGCGTCTGGAATGCTCCTGGCATGACGCCCCTGATGAGTCCGTTCTCCAACTCCCATCTCCATAATTCCGGGGTCCCCTTTGGTGTTTCCTGCCGCCTGAGATAATCCACAGGCAAACCGCTTCCTGCTTTACTCTGGCACCCCAAGGGGCCTGACACAGACTTTCTTGCTAATCGTTGCTGATTTTAACCAAACCAGGAACTGGTGGACAAATGGCCTTCCACCTGTGGTGGTTTCGAGTGGAGAGGCCATGAACGTCTCTGGAAAGGCTCTAGAGAAACTGGTTTGAACCCGAGGAAGGGTTCTAATCAGAGCACGGAGGAGGGAGCCAATTAGATCTTCATTTCCAGCCCTGCAGGGCGGATCTGGCCAGAGAGGAGCAGTTGTATGTCAGACAGGCGGAAAACAGGGCCAAGGCAGTGACAGCTGGCCTGTCCCTGGCTCTAGCGGTTTTGAGCGACGCAGACACTCAGCTCTTGTTTCTTTCTGAGATGCCCCTCCTCTTATCATGCCCGGGCAGGGAGAACGTTGAACAGAGAGGCAACGTGCGGTCTGCCTCGGCGGGTACTCTTCCCAAAGCCCCCTGTCCCTTGGCATCAGGACCTGAATGCTCAGATAACCTGGGAGGACCTCACCAAGAACTTGCCTGCCAGATCCTGCGAGGGGGAGGTGGAGGGTGGGATCTTGGGTGTTGCCTCCACACTCAGGCTGGCCAACTACTTTCTGAGCGGCTGCGAAAAGAAAAACATCTCTGGATTTTTAGTTGTAGAAATCCTCGCCCCACCTCTGGTTTCTTGGCTTTTTAATGAGCTAAAAAAACGATGGCGGGTATGGTCAGCCTAAGGGTTAAGCTTCCCTCCTGGGCGTGTGTTTCATTGTAGAGCATAACTCATTTCCTCCCCGCATTAGTTTCCAGTTGTCCTGGCTTGGCGTTTGTTACCAACTTGGCATGCGATGTCTCTTGCCTTTTATTTTTAGAACTTAGAGTAAGGATTAGCAATGTAATATTATGAATCCCGGGTATTGAATCGAGTAGAATACATGCTAGAGGAAAAGACTTCAAAGCTTAGCTTTTTTTGGCATGTAAGCAGTAAAACGGCCTTGTAGAATTTTAATCTAGAGTGTATTATCCTCCCTCAATTTCCCTGACCAGTTACCTTGAGGATTTAGAAGTGGCTTTGGAGAGTGATTCTAGGATTCTTCTTAGTGGCTTGGAAAACATATCCTTCAATGTCCTTATATAAGGATATGATGTGTGTCTTGGGTATTTATAGCTTGGATATACATTGTGAGGAACTGCCGATTGTCTAGATTTTTATTCTGTAATTTTAAAAAATCAATTTAGAGCTCCCTGTGTGTTTGTGTGTTTTCATTCACAAAGGCTCAAACCAGTTCCATGCTGGTTTAATTCAGTAAGATCGAGATGCCTGGCCAGTCTTTTTTTTTTTTTTTTCTTTTTTGAGGGGAGGGGCAGAGGGAGAGGGAGACAGAGGATCTGAAGCAGGCTTCACACTGACATCACAGAGCCCGATGCGGGGCTCGAACTCACGAACCATGAGATTGTGACCTGAGCCGAAGTCAGACACTTAACCGACTGGGCCATCCGGGCGCCCCGCCTGGCGAGTCTTAACGCCAGTCCTGCTTTCTATCTCCCAGACCAGGGCTGTCCAATAGAACTTTCAGTGATGAGAAAAATGGTCTATATTTAGCCACTAGCCACATGTGGCTCTTGAGTACTTGAAATGAGACCAGTGAGGAACTGACTTTCATTTTGGTTAATTAAATAGCCTCACACGACTAGTGGTTCCTTGTGTGGGCCCACACAGTGGACCTGGGCTTTTCTTGCCGGAACAGGCTGTAACTCAGGCGGCAGTTGGGTTTCTGAGAACCTAGCTCTTGGATCAGGTGGAAACCAGAATCAGAGGGACATGGGCCACTGTCTCCTCCCTAAACCCCCAGGCAATGTCTGTGCTGGACTCGAGTCCTCTCAGAGAGGTAATGACCTGCCCTTAGTTCCTAGAGTTAAAGTCTTTGATGCCGGAAGCCCTTCCTGAGGCTCTGTGTTGCCTTGAGGAAAAACCCTAAGGTCCTTGATGCCCTTTACACTCCGTACCGCTCACAGCCTCCTGTACCGCTTTCCCCATCACCCTCCAACGCCCAGCACAGGGGAAGTCTGGGGTTCCAAGAACGGGCTGTGTGCCTTCTTCCCTCTAGACCTTTGCAAATCCTGTGCCCTCCGCCTGGAATGCCCTTTCCCTTCTAGTCACCTGCCTGTCTCCTAGGTGTCCCATGGGTCTCGATTTAGATGTCCGTTCCCACAGCACCACCTCTAGGAGGGGCATTCTTGGTCCCTCCTAGAACCGATAGGCACCCCTGCTGGTGGGCATCCTGGGAGGATCCCCATCATAGCCCCTACCTCACGGGACTGAAATCGCTTATTTACCTATGCATCTCTACCCTTATACTAGAGCTTCTCAAAGCGTGGTCGCTGGGCCGCAGTATTAGCATCACCGTGGAGCTCACTAGAAATGCAGATTCTCAGCCTTCCACTAAGATCTCCTGAATCAGAAATTCTGAGAATTGGGCCTACTGATTGGCAATGAACCAGCGCTCCAGGGACGTCTGATGTCAGGCGGGGCTAGGGAACCGCTTTGCTGAACCGTAGACCCTTGTGAAGGTAGGGATCTAGGACCTTCTATTTGCCTCTGTGTTCCTAGTCTTTAGCACACTGCCTGGCTCCGAGTAGCAGGTCCTCAAGAAATGCCTCCAGAAATAATCAGTTATTCTTTGGACAACTTGTCCAGTCCAGAAACTTTTAGCCAAAATCAACTTAAATCTTTGTTCTCCAGAGGAGATAAAGAACAGCTGAGTATTTTGTTGTTGCTGTTGTTGTTGTCGTTGGGGTAAAATTAAAACAAAATAACAAAATTTACCATTTTAACCATATTTAAGTGTACCTTTCAGCGGCATTAAGTAAATCTTTATTGTTGTACAGCCATCACCACCTTCTATCTCAAGACCTTCATCTTCCCAAACTGAAACTCTTCCCATTAAACAGGAGGGCCCTGATAACACTGTTTTCTACTTTCTGTCTCTATGGATTTGACTGTCTCTAGAGACGTCACATAAGTGGAATCATAGTGTGTTTGTCCTTTAGGGACTGGCTTATTTTACTTGCCATTGTATCCTCAAGGTTCATCTATGTCGTAGCACGGGTCAGAAGTTCCTTTTTAAGGCAGAATAATATTCCATTCTGCGGATACACACTTGGTTCACTCATCCATCTGCTGATGGACATTTGAGTTGTTTCTACCTCTTAGCTGTGATGACTAGTGCTGCTGCGAACACAGGTGTACAAACATCTACTCAAATCCCTGCTTCTGTTCATCTGGGTATATGCCTAGAGGTGGAATTGCTAGAGGATATGGTAACTGTGTTTGATTTTTTTATTGTTTATTTTTATTTTTTATTATTTTTCTATGATTTTTTTGAGAGAGAGAGAGAATGCAAGTTGGGGAGAGAGACAGAGGCAGAAAATCTCAAGCCGACTCTACAGTCGGCGTGGAGCCCAACATGGGCTCAATCCCACAACCCCGGCACCACGACCTGAGCCGAAACCAATAGTCAGATGCTCACCTGACTGAGCCAGCCAGATGCCCATCCATGTTTGATTTTTTAAAGAAAACACCAACCATAATGCTTTCCACGGTGGTATCACTTTATGTCCCACCACCAACGAACGAGGATTCCAATTTCTCCGCATCTTTACCAACACTTGTTCTTTTCTGTTGTTGTTGTTGTTGTTGTTTGATACCTGAATACTTACAGAGAGAAAAGTTTACTTGAGGATAATGTCAGAGAAAGTGCTCTGAAATTGCTTAAATGTATTTCTTTGATCACTTAAAACCTATACACTGAGGACCTCTTGTACAATAAGTTGTCGAGTTAAAAGAAAATCGATAGAGGGTCACCTGAGTGGCTCAGTTGGTTAAGTGTCTGACTCTTGACTTCCGCTCAGGTCATGATCTTGTGGTTCATGAGATCAAGTCTCACCTTGGGCTCTGTGCTGACAGTGTGGAGCCTGCTAGGGATTCTCTCTCTCTCTCTCTCTCTCTCTCTCTCTCTCTTTCTCTGCCCATCCCCTGCTCCTGCATTCTCTCTAAAGAGAAACATTAAAAAATATGTTTAAAAAAGGAAAAGAAAATCGATAGAATTTATTCCGGTTGGCCCATGGAAAGGTTTGTTGGAATTTGAAGAACAGAAAAGCATATGAAAACTTGCACAGTGAAGTGTTCCTGGTTCCTGATGCAGTTTGTGGAAACAGAACTCCATCTTTAGAGAATAGCTTTTTGACAACTATCCTATACTTGGAATTTCTCCTCAGGAAATCACTGAATAACCGCAAAAGTGTACGTTCAAGAAGCTTCATTTCCCCTAAGATTCTCATTTTAGCCCCCGAATTTCATAGAGTTTCAGATACCAGTTGTCTTTGGATCCAGGGAAGTCATTTTTATCAACGCCTTGATGTCATCTCTTAGATGACATTTTTTAAGATTTTTTTTTTCCTTAAAAAAAAGTTTAAGGCTTTCTAAAGTCATTGTGATGTATCATATCTGGGAAGCACATTACATATCTGGAAATACCTATGGGTTCAGTAGTTTAAGTAACAGAGATACATCCTGTTGGAAAGATTGGAAAGATATCCTAAGTGCTAAAAGGGAAAAGGGAAAAAGCAAGAAAGTACTCTTCTGTGTTTATGTTATGTTTATGGACATTATACCAATGTTTCATCTAACTATCTGTGATTTGTCCTAACTTCAGGGTCAGTGCAAGAGCTAGTCCTCCTCGAGGGAGAATTTAAATTAGGAAACGTATATGTCATTGTACATTTGTCAAGCCCTATAGAATGCGAAACACAGGGACTGAACGCTACTGTAAACTACAGACTTTAGTTAATAGTTAATAATAATGTATCCATATTGGCTCATCATTTGAAACAAACGTATCCTACTAATACAAAATATTAATCACAGCCGCAATAAGGCCAAGGGCTAAGGGGCTGGATGGGAATTTTCTGTACTTACTGCTCAATTTTTCTCTAAACCTAAAACTATTTTTTTAAAAAGTCTAATTAAGAAAAACATTTTTTTGAATCTGATGAAACTCAGAAACTTAGTACCAGAAGGGAGCTCAGACATCTTCTAGAAAAGCCTTAGAACAGTCCACCCCTGTGGACTGTTTCAGGTCTGGATTAGCAGTCTATTGCTTTTAAAAGCCTTCCATGGGCTTCTTGGGTGTGGTCATGTTTTAGAACCAGAGATCTGGTCAGGAACCTTCGCCGACAGATGAGAATCCGAGTCCAGGTGGGGACGTGGCCTGCCCAAGGCTGTCCAGTGCGCGTACCTTCTGTGATAGACCAGAGTGTAGGTCTCTCTCCACCACTTCGTACCAACTCGAGAACCTCCAGAAAGGCCGCTGCATTTTATCCTAATGGTTACTTGAAGCACAGATGGCACAATTTCTCTGGTCTCTTTAAAAAAAAAATAAAAATAAACGTTAAAAAAAACTTTATAAAAAGAAAAAAAGGAGAGGACAGGAAATGATTCAGCGGGCCCCTTGGCTGGATAAGTCCAAGTTTCTCTTGTTCTGAGAAAATCTTTTCCAGCAAGCTGCCCATTTGGGAAGGTGAAGATACTTTTTATGACTTCTTTCACTTTTAGTAATAAAAATTCTCAGTGATTACTGATTCTAGAACATGCTATTCCAGTTAGACGTTCTGATCTTTTTAAATGTTTTCTCTGGGACGAAAGCAATGTTTTTTTTTTAACTGTAGAGGAGCAATTTCATTAGAATCCATTAAATACAGATTTGAGGCGTGTGAATTCTATCTATTTATGTGAGCTGTATTTCTCTGAAACAACTTTTAGGCTTTATGATTTTGTTTTTGCAATGTAGTGGCGAACAAGGAGTAGGTTGACCATGTTTTCTTGTCAGAGTTTCAAGAACGGGAAAAGCGTTGCAGGAGGTCTGGGAATGAACGCCAGGCTGTGCGTTACTCGCGAGCTGTATCTTCCGGAAGCCGCTGGCTTCTCTTTCCCTGAAGGGAGACCAGTTTTCAATTTGGCGAAGGTGAGAGAGAAAAGGCGAAGCTACGTAGAGATGGATTATCTAGGGGAGGGGGTCCTCCGGCATTTCTGGAGCTGGCTCTGCTCAGCACACCCTGTTCCCAGTCTGTGGGGTCTCGGGGACAGGATTTCCCTCAGCTGGACCTAGGACAGAAGCTCCTGAGATGTTACATCCACCCGGTCCTTATCCCACAGAGAGTGTTTTTAAAAGGTGAGCCTCCTGAGACTATTAATTACATTGTTACACTGAATTCACCTGTGGTTTTCTGTTATTTATAATTCTTTGTGCCCATTAAAGTCACTATGGGGGGATCAAGTTTGGTCATGATCTTTTCCCCCTTTGTACACGGGCGAAGACTGGTGAACTCGGAAAAGCCCAGTATCACGGCATGACCCCCTTCCTGTTGGTGCGCAGAGTTCTCTTGGTGTGCTGGCTCTCTCCAGTGCCTTTGAGTTTGGGTGCTGGTGACAGAGTGGGAGCCTCTCTCCTTCATGGTGGGAAAGACGGGAGGGTGTCAGCAACACCAGTCAGAGAGAATTATCTTTGAGGTGCAGTTGACTTGCCAAGGCTCGGGACTGGTGGTGGGTTTCCTAGCAGCGGTGGTGGATTTGTTTTGAGTCATCCTAACCTTAAAAAAATTTTTTTTCCTGGATCCTTTTGACATGAGGTTCCAGATACCTGTCAAGGATGAAAGATGCACAAAGTGACCTTTCTTTTTATTCCCTTGGAATATTTACCTGCTACCCTTGTGGCCACCACTTTAGATGGAGATGTGGCTTGGGGAAAGTCCCCGGAAGTCATAAGTGTCTTGCCTGGATGTTAATAATAAAGTCACTGTGGTAATATAGCCCTGGTAGAGTTGAGTTCCAGAAGCAAGCTAGACCCTAGACCCAGCAGCCACTATGGAATGCTGGTTGCGGAATTCTGTCTTAATAGGGAGAGGAAAGGGTGCAAAGCATGGTGGGATCTATGTATTTTTCTAAAAAGTCTTCCAAGCAAATGGTTCGTACACATACGTAAATGTTTCTCCACTTGTAAACAGTGCCTGAAGAGTGACTTCTAGTGATTGCCAGGAGATTTTAAGTAAAAGAAGCAAGTGCAAAGGGGCATATATATTGCACTTCTGTATACGAAAGATAAAAAATATGCAATACATATATCTGCTTATCTTTATGAAAAGAAACACAGGGAGAATAATCAGTGAAGTTAATTACTGATTAATAAGGAGTGGGTGGGAAAAAGAAGGGGATATGTGAGGGAGAGCCACGTGGCTAAGTAGACCTTTTTGCAATGTTTGTGTTTTGACTCTTTGGAGCATATTATTGGTCTACATATTCAAGAATGAAATTTAAATCAATAAAAAAAGGAAGGAAAAACCCTGAGACGGAAAGCAAAATGAAATGAATGAACCCAATTGCTTTTCAAAATTCTTTCTTAGGGGCGTCTGGGTGGCTCAGTCAGTTAAGCGGCCGATTTCGGCTCAGGTCATGATCTCAGGGTCTGTGAGTTCGAGCCCCGCATCAGGCTCTGTGCTGACGGCTCATCAGAGCCTGGAGCCTGCTTCAGATTCTGTATCTCCCTTCTCTCTCTGCCCTTCTCCTGCTCACGCTCTGTCTCTATGTCTTTCAAAAATAGATAAACGTTTAAAAAAATTTTTTTTCTTAATGTTTATCTATTTTTGAGAGAGAGAGAGAAAGAGTCTGAGTGGGAGAGAAGTAGAGAGAGGGAGACACAGAATCTGAAGCAGGCTCCAGGCTCTGAGCTGTCAGCACAGAGCCCGACATGGGACTTGAACTCGTGAATCACGAGATCATGACCTGGGCCAAAGTCAGACACTCAACTGACTGAGCCACCCAGGTGCCCTACAATTGCCTTTCAAATGAATACCACAACCACAAAGAAGGGGCGGGGGGAAGAGAAAGAATCTAAGGAAGTAGGAACATAGTATTTTACTGTAAATACTCCATCTTAGACAATGTGTGGGACCAAGGCAAAAAACAACCTCAACTGGTTTATGTAGTGATGTTGGCAAAGCAATTCCGAGACAGTTTTAGATGTACGTTAACGTCGATCCAACAAGTAAATGTGTAATTTGGGGAGCCAGGCTTCTCACTGAGGAAGAAGGGACATACCGATAATAGATGGCAGGGATCAGTTAGAATGGGAGGTTTCGGCATGGGCTCAATTTCTGAAATACGTGTATGCAGAAGCGTTCTCATATAACACGTGTGTGTTCGTATGTGTGAGTATGTGTGTATGTGTGTGTGTTCTGTCCACCAAAGGGCCAAGGAGCAAAGACACCCCAGTAGCAATGAGTGCATCTAGTGCCCAGATCTTGGTCTCTAATACCCTTTCTCACCCAAAGGAAAGGGCTGCAGCAGGACAGGTGCAATGAACCCGGAACATCTTGTTACTGCTGCCAAGTATGGAAATAATCAAAGAATGATCAGGGCCCACCACAGCACGTATGTCCCAGCTTGATGGGACTCCCACTGGCCATGGCTTGGGCAGTTCAAACACTAAAGTAACTGTGGGCAGTAAGGAGTTATAAACTGCTAGGGAACATAGAATTTAGGCTTCCATATTGATAACCGGTTGGTAAATAGACAAATAACATTTCAGTGGAATGCTCAGGATGGCTGATGAATGCAAAAGGCACACTGGAGCTGGGAGTCCTGCTGGGGGCGCCGTTATAGCCAAGACTGGACCGTGCAAGGATCCCCAGTGGATGCCACAACTAGGAGGAAAAAACCTCAGTGTCATTAATGACATCAATGGAAAAAAAATAATAAACAAGAACGTTCCAGATTAAAGGGCTTGGCCATTGGAAGTAATCACTGATTGAGGCTGGATCTCATCCTAGAGGAAAAACACTGAAGACATTATTGAGTCAATGGTAAAATAAGAATATTAGATTGTGTATTAATGTTGGATTGTGTAAAGTTGATAGCTACAGTACGATTCTGTAAGGGAACAGAAGAGGCTACCCCTGAACTATTTAGGGGTGCAGGGATGCGATGTCACTTGGCCTCAAACGGTTCAGGCGCGGGCACACACGCACCGCGCGCGTGAAGAGTGAGCTAAGCGTGAAGCAAATGGTGTAAGATGTTAATAGATGAATGTGGGTCAACCACAACAAAGACTGCTAATTTGGAAATAGTCTGCGGTTCGGCAGATGGGTTTTCTTTTCTTTTGCTTTTCTTTCTTTTCTTTAAAATTTTTTTAACGTTTTTATTTATTTTTGAGAGACATAGAGACAGAGCGTGAGCAGGGGAAGGGCAGAGAGAGAGGGAGACACAGAATCCGAACTAGGCTCCAGGCTCTGAGCCATCAGCACAGAGCCCAACGCGAGGCTCGAACTCACAGACCGTGAGATCACGACCTGAGCTGAAGCCAGCCGCTTAGCCAACTGAGCCACCCACGTGCCCCTTCTTTTGCTTTTCTGAGAAGTTGATGGCAAATTCGCGGCTACCTTATGGATCCTAATTCAGAGCGCCTTCCGTAGATTAATTTCAGAGAGCGCTTTCTCCTTTGCCGATAGAGAATTTGAAAATTACCCAGGCATGCCTGTCTTGCCCTTTGACCTGCTAATTCCTTTGCTAAAAGGGAAGGAGGGAACAGCAGAGTGAGGTCCTTAAAAACACCAATTCTGGAGCGAAGCGGACCGCGATTGCGATTCCAGCTTGCCACTGACTCGTTGTATGACATTGAGGGTATCCCTAACCTCTAAGCCTCAGTTTTCTTATCTGTAAAATGGGACTAGTAACAGTATTTGCTTCTCGCAGATCCAATTCCTGCAGGGGCTGGGGAGGGTCAGGCTGGCGGGGCGGGGACTGCGGAAAGCGGGGCACAGCACACCTCTCTCAAAAGGAGAGCTGCTACCCCACCCCCACGGATGGTTGTCTTGCCCAAATGTTTTCCACTGAAGAAAATTGGGAAATCTGGGTTTATGCAAAACCCCAACAGATTTTTTTTTAATGAGACTAATTCAAATTTAAACAAACAAGAAACCCTGAGGCAGCCGAATAACGCATGGCCACAAGTTGAATTCAGCTAGCACATGGTGGTTTCTGCTCTAACTCCAATGGGGTCGGGAGGTGGTCTGGGTGCACGGGAATCTGATGCCTGTGCCCAGAAAGACTCCCCGTCTCTTCTGGTCCGAGGCGGGGTAGAATTGGAACAATACCGCTATGACCCTATAGAGCTCATAAGAGAGTATGGGAGGATTTTCTGTATTTAAAGCCTGGAAAAGATTAGGATATCGAACCCTTCTGTCTACTCTTTAAACAGTTAAAAGTTAAAACCTCCCTCCGGGAGCTTGCCTGTGTAAACAGGTGAGGCTGAGCAGCTGACCAGGGAGCGCGCCCAGCCTGGGATCCACAGATAATGAAGAAGTCAATCATTAAACATGTAAATAATCAAGGATTAACCAGATTAAGCCGTCGCTGTGAAATTGCCAACGCCATAAGAAATTTTCTCAAGGAGTTTTGTCTTGGTAGGAAAAAAAAAATGAGAAGATTCAGTGTCCAAAAATAGTCTTTCCCTTTCCAAATGTCGACATGGTTCTGTGAATCGTGAGTTTTACTATTCAAAGAGGAGGCTATCCTAGGAATGGTTTCATACAGCAATTCCGACGCGAGTGTAACATGTGCCCAGAGAATACGTGCAGCTCAGGGCTCTCCAATGTACAACTACACATTGTTGATAAACAACCAAGACTATTTTGGGCTGGCAGGTATCGCGTGTCTCTTGTTGGCAAGATAGACACCGTATATTGTGGCAAAGGTGTCAGATGGAAAGACGGCTTCTGTTTCTGAAAATAACACTTTCTCTTTCTGGGGAAAAAAAAAAACCCCACTTGTATCCATCAGGCAAAAATACGGACCGTGCGATGTTAGCTTTATTTTCTACTTTCGATTCCAGAGTTGGAGTTTGATGACCCGTTCCCTCTTTACTCGGGAGATCTGAAAAAAAGGAGGTAATGGATACACCCCAGGCCACTTTGTTGGGAGCAGCTGGGGAAGTAAAATATTTAATGTCTCTCTCACTACTAGGGTGACACAGCAGGTTACGGGCTAGGTATTCCCCTAGCTATTAATGATTCACGGGAAGGTAAATTTGAGCCCAGGCATGGGCCGTAGTAGCTTCTCAGCTGTTCCCGAAGTGTCAGTTTGGTCACACGTTTCTTACCGTTTAAGCCTCTCACGCAGGATTAACAATGACCGATCTTTATCGTGCCTTTCCTTTGGGCCTGGCTCTATTCTGGGAGCTTTCTACCTGTCGCCTCATTGCATGCTCAGGGCAACCCGAAGAGGCAGGCACTATTATTTTACCCATTTTGCAGACGAGCGAGGCAAGGAGCAGCAATGTTACTTAAGGAGCTTTCCGCCCAGCTGGCAGGAGGCGTGACTCCAGAACTCAGGCCCTTTCTGCTGCGCCAGAATGAACTGTAGGCAGGCTGGGGGCGGTGTGCCGGGCCCAGTGACATGACCTTGGCAACTGGAGAATCTGGACTTGGCTCCAGTTTCAGCCCTTATGGCAATGGGCTGGGTGACCCTGAGCACTCCATGTAAACTTCCTCGGCCTCAGTTTGCTCATCCTTGAGATGGGGATGATAACAGTATTTTATTCACATACCGGAGGAGAAAATAATGCGACAAAAGATGGGAACAGTGTTTGAGCTAAAAATTATTCTTTTCAAAAGAATTTTTTTAATGTTTGTTTATTTTTGAGAGACGGAGCATGAGTGGGGGAGGGGCGGAGAGAGAGGGAGACACAGAACCCGAAGCAGTCTCCAGGCTCTGAGCTGTCAGCACAGAACCTGACGCGGGGCTCAAACCCATGAGCCGTAAGGTCTTGACCTGAGCCAAAGTCAGATGCTTAACCAACTGAGCCACCCTGGTGCCCCAAGCTAAAAATTATTCTTAAAAGCAAGGCAGTTAGAACGCACAAAACAAGGTCAATGCTAAATGTACTCAGTGATCTAAAGAGCAAATACGCCTCGTGGGCTATGGATGGCACAGCCCTAACTTACAAAGCATTTCCGTTTTCTATGCTGTTTTTCCTTTTAAGAGCTAGCCAGTGAAATTCACTTTTTACTTTGGGAAATATGAAATATTCACTTTCATTTAAAAATACTCTTTTTTACTATGAAAAGACTTATTATTTAACATCCGAGTTATGTAATATCTGAGTTCTCAAGATGGGCCAGTGGCTGCTCAAAGCGTGTGGTTCCTCAGAGCCTGTGTTATGAATTAGGACGTACGTGACCTTTGTGATGGTGACCTACGTAAAGACCTTAGTTTCTTCTAAAGCTAGTTTATTGTTTCATTTTTTAATCGAGGAAGATTTCAAACATGTAAAATAGGAACAATCGTCTAATGAAGCCCTTCCCCCCGCCACCGCCGGCCTTGTTCATGGCCATGGCCATGGCCAATCAATGGTCTTTCATCTACACCCCTGTCTACTTCCTTCCTCATAAAATTTCAAAGCAAACTCAACCAGTGCGTCTTTCCATTAACATTAAACCCGGTTTTAAAATTTAAGTTTGTCCTACTTATTTGTTCTATGGTAAAGAGTGTTTGCTCTGCAGACTTGGAGGAAAAGACAAATCTGTGTTTAAGGGGTTAGATGACCAACTCTCACTCTTCCCTAGATGATACTAGAGTGATAGTTTTGCTTGTTTTAACTGGGGTCCACTTTTTAAGGGGTCTTGGAGTTATTATAATCTAGAAGATATATGATGCCGTATACAAACCTCGTTCTCTGAAACCTTACCTCAGTGGCTAGAGGAAGAGTGATGAAGGGAAAGGAGGCAGGATTTGGATTCAGATGGTAACACCTTGCTCTGGTCTGCTGCCTCTTAGGAGCTCCGAGAAGCTGATTACAAACAACACCGAACTCTGTTTTCCTTTGAAAACCTCAGTTCTCCAAGTGTTGTAGGCTTCTAAGATTTTAATAAACGTTTATTGAGAAAAATATTATGCCTGCTATCCTGTTTATGCTGTCTTGCTGCATTTTCTGATGAAACGGATGACTGAAATTGTTCACTCTGTAGATGCTTGAGTCCCAGGTACCATACGCCCCACTGAGGGTTTTCCATGAGGTTAAGGTCGAGGACGATGTAAAGTAGGCATTACCTTCATGTCGCAAACGGAGGAGGCTTATTGAGGATATTGTCCCCAAGGTCCCCCAGGTCGTAAGTGGTAAAACTTAAATCCTGCCCCACTTGGGAAATAAGAGACATAGGGTTTGGTCCTGAGCCTTTGGAACTTTCTGTTAGAAACAAGACCAACCACCACACAAGGTAGAATGTAAAGAATGGGTTGGGCAGACGGTAAGTTCACGCGCAGATGAAAAAGCCATTACATCAGGATCGAAGGATGTGGGAACAAAGTGTCTCGTTGGCCTTGGCGAGGAGGATGTGAGTGGGGCCCTGCGCGTGGATGGGAGACGGAGCAGAGAGAAGCCTGCCGTGGGGCGTGGGCAGCAGATAGACCAGGCTCCGATGCCATGTGAATCTAATAATTTCCATAGTGGTACATGACTCAGACCATCCGTCAATAGCTTGGGAAGACACCCTGAATAATCTCAGAGATTTCTCATCTGATGAACCACGGCCATTTCTTGAGAGCTGTTAAGGCAGATTTCAGAATGCTTTGAACACTAACAGTGTTTTGTATTTGGTCTAGATAGCAAAATTTCAGTCTCATTCAAAGGAGTCCTTTCTTATAGATAGCCTAAGAGTTTCAACAGGGACCAGCATCCGTAATATGTAAATCTCATGTGATGCATGCAAACATACACAAATCAGCTGCATCGGGGATGGTGTAGCATTCTATTCCGTGCATGGGGTTCGACTCTGGAAAACTGAGATACAAATTCACTATAGCCAGAGCTCTAAGGTCAAGGAGGAAAAGGGAGGGTGTCGCCTCTGAGTTTGGGTTGGGGTGGGACAGACCTGCTAGGCAGGTCTGGCTGAGGAACGCTCAGAGGTGGCCTCTTTTGTGGTCAAAAAATTAACTTTGGGTCTTGAGTGTAGTTTGGCTTTTCATTGATTATATATGATGACAAAGCATGTGTCACAACTATGAAATATTGAGGGACGGCCTTAGGTAAATTCAGAGGGCAGTTGTTTTCAGAGTACTTTTAAAAGATGCTTTGAAAAGATTTTAATTAGTTCCAGCTACTTGAAGTTCAAACCTATGTGGTATTCAAAGACTTTCAAATAGTTCTTTTTTTCTTGGGTTATGTACTATACATACCTATTTATTCCTGACTTGGTTATGATGATTTATGGATTATTTAAACCTCTCATTTCTTCCTGATACTCTTCTTTTCTTCTATTAATTTTTTCTTTCTTTCTTAAAGAGCTCTGGGAAGGCAGGAGGATTGTTTTGCTGAGATATTAAAGTTTAGGACAGATTTGCTCCTTTTGGAAATTTTTCCCCTACCATTGGTTTATGATGGACAGTTGAGGGTTTGTTCTTGGAAATAGAGGTGGAATGGGAGGAGATTTGTTGGGGGTGAGGGGAGAGTCCTCCGAGCAACTCAGCCAGAGCCTACTTGCTCCCCAGACCCAGAGGGAGTGATGACAGGGAGCCCTGTTTCCTAAATAAAGGAACCATCTTCCTGACTCAACTCAGAGATCTATGGTATGTCTTCACCTAAATCACACATTAGATATTGCGAAAGTGTATTAGCGTTAGTAACAGTGCGATAAAAGTTATAAATAGTATAGTGATAACAGTGGGGTTGAAGAAGTAATTTTCTGTGTCACTGGAGTCCAGTTACATTCAAGGAAGTCCTTGCAAGAGGTGGGGGTTGAACTCTGGATCTCTGGAGAAGGGGGGCTGTAAAAGAGCAAAAATATTCACCTGTGTCTTGGTTGGCTGGTTGACATTTTATTTCACCTGAGAGTTTAAATGAAAGTTCTTCCTGTATCACGTGGCGTTGCAAGTGGAGGTTGGGAGTGGGCGAGGTGTTGCTAAGTCAAACCCAAGCCGTCACTGCCGAGCTACTGCGCCCAAAAAGGTACATGGATTTTAAAGGGAAGCAAATGTTGACAAGGAAGAGAAAATATCAGCATAGAATGTTCTGGAATGAACCAGTATTTTGGGGGGGGGTGGTCATGATTTTTAAGAGATGGAGTAGGAAACTTATTTTATTGGCCTTCTGTAAAACCTCAAAACATTTTGATGTTTTAATCAGTATTGGATCCCTCTATGGGTTTATGTTTTCTCTTAAAATGCAAATCAGAATAGATGTTTGTGCAAGGCCTTCATTAGTCATACCTATCTGAGCAGGCTGTCCTTATTTGCATGAAATACTGGTTTCTTCTGGGTATTCCTGGCAAATAATTCTTAAAATCTAGTTAAGTGGCAAAACATAGCATGTTTTAGCTTTGGGTAATTAGAAGAGAGAAAAGAAAATACGGTCATTTGTGTCTTAATTATATAAGTTGTTAACAAAAGCAACCACGGTTTTCCCTTTTCGGTACACAGTCGTGGTCGGGAGGTGAACTCTGAATTTATAGACAGAGTAAGCAATTTCTGACTTTTAACATCCTCTTTAAGGGGGTGGGGGGTGCTGCGTAACCGAAAATACTCGGAATTACCTTCCATAGAATTCAGTGTTTATTATAGGAGAAGTCATTTTATTTTATTTTTTTAGGATAAGTAATTTTTTTAAAGTGGTTATTTGGGGGCATCTGTGTGGCCAAGTCAGTCAAGCGTCTGCCTCTCAATTTCAGTTCAGGTCATGACATTATGGTTCGTGAGGCAGAGCCCCACCTCAGGCTCTGCGGTGACGGTGCGGAGCCTGTTTGGTGTTCTCTCTCTCCCTCTCTCTCTGCCCCTCCTGCATCTCTCTCTGTCTCTCTCTCAAAAGAAAATTAAAAAAAAAAATTAAAGTGCTTATTTGACACTTATATGTTATCAAAATGGAGCAGTTAAAAAACCAAACTGAGTGGTAATGATAGCAAAAAGATTTTTGAGAAGAGGAATATTTTATCACTGACCATATCCATTCATATAATAAAGTAATACAAATTATGACTTTTTAGTTGGTTTTGCTCCCATTTTTTGAATTCCTACAGAGGATGTGCTTTCTTATTACCGTCAAGCTGGACCAATGAACTCCTCCTCCCCCTGGTCGGTCCCTGCAGGGGCAGCCGGTCCCTGCCTGGCTTCGGGAATTGGGATGAGTTGCGGTAAGGATTCTGCACCCGATCCCTATTGTGTGTGGTTTTTCCACGCCACCGAGCAGTTCTCTGACACCAGCTGGGCGTCGTGCCATTCAGCACCATCCTGACCCTATCTGCCCGGAGATAACATCAGTGTTCAGGGACTGTTCAGTCGTGAAGTCCGCGACCGACTTCAGACACCAACTGCCAGTCTAGATAATCACCTGCTGCTTATGACGGACAGGCTCTAGATGGCCCGTTCCAACCACCCCCTTCTTGGGTGGAATTAATTTGCTAGAGCAGCTCACAGAACTCAGAAGCATTTTACTTACTAGATCACAGGTTTGTTACGAAAGGAGATGACTCAGAAACAGCCGGGTGGAAGAGACGCACAGGGCGACGCACGAGGAAAAGGGCAGACCTTCTGTGTCTTCTCTAGGCGGATCACTCTCCCTGAATCTTCACCGTCTCCCCAACCCCGAAACCCCAAACCCTCTCCTTTGGGGTTTTTATGGAGACTTCATTGCATTGGCACGATTGATGAAATCACTGGCTATTGGTGAGTGAACTCCTCTCCAGCCGTCTAGGTCGTCTTTTGGTTACTTAGGTGCTTTTCAAAAGTCACCCAATTAACATAACAAAAGAACTTTATCACTCCCATCACTTGGGAAATTCCAAGGGTTTTAGGAGCCCAGTGCCAGGAACAGGAAGATCAAATACATATTTTTCATTAGAAATCACAATATCGGGGCACCTCGGTGGCTCAGTCGGTTAAGCAGCCGACTTCGGCTCAGGTCATGATCTCGTGGTCTGTGAGTTCGAGCCCCACGTCGGGCTCTGTGCTGACGGCTCAGAGCCTGGAGCCTGCTTTGGATTCTGTGTCTCCCTCTCTCTGCCCTTCCCCTGTTCACCCTGTGCCTCTATGTCTCTCAAAAATAAATAAACATTAAAAAATTTAAAAAAAAAATCACAATATCACACACTTCTCTCATTCTTAGTTCCTTGGGAGAATGGGCTATGGCAGGAGTCACGTATCCTTTTATTTATTTCATTTTTGAAAGCCATAAATCCTTCCATAAAACTTGTGTAGTATTCTGTCGTCAGATTTGAAAGAGATGGGAGGCGGGCCTGGATGGCTTATTTGGTTGAGCTTCGGACTCTTGATTTGGGCTCAGGTCATGATCCCAGGGTCGTGGGATCCAGCCACATGCCAGGCTCCACGCTGCATGTTGAGCCTACTTAAGATTCTCTCTCTCTCTCAAATAAAAAAATAAAAACAAAAAAAAAGAGATGTCAGCTGAACTGCTGTTCTAGAAGCTGTGCTAAGGAGCACTGCACAGGGACAGTTGGAAAACCACCCGAGCAGTCCGCGCGGGGAGTGGAGTGTGCAGAGTAAAGGCCGAGGGAAACCTGGGAGCTGTGGGGACAGTTCCCCCCCACCCCCCATGTAAGCAGAGGGCAAAAGACCTTTCACACAAAGTCAGAGACCTGGATTCTAGGAAATAGCGGAGACAATCTCTTGCAAGGGTGAACACCCACTTGCTGGTAGTGTCTTCCATTTTATGCCCCTCCCTCTTTCTCATTTTCCACAAATGGCAGACACAGAGTGTGGCAATCAGAGGATGGCGTCACGATGGCTGGGCACCCGCCCATTCTAGCTCCAGCGTAAGTTTAACTGTATGTCTTGTAGTTATTTGTGTCCTCAGATTAAATTAGATTAACTCTCCTCCACTTTGTGCCATGGAGATGGTATCAGGTACGATTAAGTACTGAGCGTGTGACTAAGAGCATAGACTGTTGACATGGAGTTTATTCAAGTTACCACCTCTATGCTCAGGCAAAGGACAATCTCTTAATCCATTTTCTCACTGTAAAATGAGGAGAATAATTGGACTCTCGATAAATAAAACTAAGATCATGTATATCGAGCAATTAGCTCTGTGCCTGATACATAGAATGCTCTCTTGGAAAACACTCCCCAACATCATCCCATGAAAACCCTGGGAGCTTCGGGAGCTGTCTAAGTGTCACTGTAAGTTCTTAAAAACTATCAGGTATGTAGAAACCTATGCTCTCCTGTTCGTCGGCCTGTCCAAAAGCTGAAAGCCAGAACAGATAGAAATGCTGCTGACTGTCTGTAGGAAACTCTGGAGATGGTTCAAGCCGAATGACAGTGTTTCCGAAGGACATACAAAATATTAACCATGCGTTTGCAGTATGGTCTGGGTCCAAAACTTCGGGTGTGAATTCAGCTGCCTGGGAAGAGTTTGTAATCTAAGTTGGATCCCCTAAGCTGACTTTAGACACAGCTGTGGAGACCATGATTAAATACAAGATAGGGCCCTCGTCCCTCAGACTTCTGGCACCCAGAATCTGCGAAGGTGTTAACTTTCCGATGGAATGAGAAGTTCTGTTGGCCAGACTCAGATATTCGTGAAACCACGGCAGTGTCTAGAAACCTATCCAGTAAGTGCCCCAGTCATACTTGATGTGTCCGTCATACATAATATCCGTTTAAGCCTTGGCTCATCTTTATATATGAATCTCTGGAAAATGTGAAATGTATCTACCTATAAAAAGGGTGCCGGGAGGGAGTCTGAAGATGGTTTGTATTTTCAGTGGTGGAAGCCACAGACCTTTACAACACAGATTCCAAGGGATGAGGAACTAACTTCTCCAATCATTTTGTCACTGGACCTGTGTCCAGAGCTCTCGAGGTCTCTTGTCCTTAGTGCGTGAAGGTCACTGGTTTGGGGTCTCCATCCACACATCGTTTAGGTCAGCAAGGGCTCTCTTTTTTTTAATGCTTATTTATTTATTTATTTGGGGAGAGAGAGAGCAAGCCTGTGAGTGTGGAGGAGGAGGGAGAGAGAGAGAGGGAGAGAGAGAGAATCTCTGTGCTAATAGTGCAGAGCCCAGTGTGGGGCCCGATCTCACTAACCGTGAGACCATGACCTGAGCCAAAACCAAGAATGAGATGCTTAACCAACTCAGTTACCCAAGCACCCCAGCAAGGGACCTTAGAGGGAAAAAACAGACACAGACTAGATTTCATGGCGTCTCACGATGGGTAGGAGAGAACTGGAATCTCATGTTTACCAAAGTTCTGGGAAGGCACGGTGAGGTGAAGGAGTAAACGTGGTAGGTTTCATCTTTCCTGCCCCGACGTGGAAGCCATCACGTCCCTGAGCTCAGACACCGGCTCTGGCTGGAACCAACCTGCTCTACTGCTGCTGTTTTTGGCTTTTTAGTCATTTTTAAAGGGAGAGACTGATAGTAGAGGAAGTGTGGGCGGGCACAGCCCTCATACCCTGATGCAGTTTTTCTCCCTCTGTGACAAATCTTGAGAAATTTGGGGAGAAACAGATCTGGTTGAATCCTCATTGTATGACCCTGGAGAAGTCACCTAACCTGTACTAAAGGCTTCAAAATGAGGAGAATAGCTTCTTTGGGGTATGTTGCAAGGATTTCATGAAGTGAGCCCAGGACGCAACGGACAATTTAGAAGTCATAGTCTTTGGCTATGAGGGGGGAGGTAGGGATTATCAATTGTTGATTGTTTTGGAAAGAGAAACACCGTGAGTCTCTTGTTTCAGAGCAAACATTATTTTCTAAAGTGTATTATTTACAAAGCTGCAGTATTAGGACACAGTTCTGAATCCTGACTTTTCCTCTTTTAAAGTTGTATTGAAAACATTTCCTCTATTTCTACGGCTCCCGTTGTTAGTGGCTACCCTAAAATCATAATTTATAAAACCATTATCCTGTTGGACTTTCAGGTGGTTTCTATTCTTGCTTTTTATAGCTAACGATGACGATCAAAACTTTTGTGTGAAGTTATTTTACTTGTTTGTTTATATTGGCAGACCTTCTATAGATGAGATCATTGGGTCAAATGTTATTAATATCTTTAATGTTCTTGGTGCATAAAATGTTGTTATATTGTTTTCATATATAAGGAATGTACCAGTTTCAATGCTAGCAGCAGTGTGTGTGTGTGTGAGACAGAGAGAGAGAGAGAGAGAAATGAGAGAGGGAATTCATTCAGCTATACCCCAGCCAGCATGAGATGTAGTCATTGAATTAACTTAATAGGCATAAAATGGCATCTTGGTTTTCATCCGTGTGCCTTCTGTCTTTGCTAGAAAGAGTAATCTTTTCCCTGCGTGTTTATTATTCCGGTTACTTACACATCTGCCTCTTCTACTTCCCCTTCTGTTCCAACAAGCAGTCTGTTGACTCTGGATGGGGAATATGAACTGTCTCTTTGTAGATGTCAAATGTTCAGGTTTATGTTTAGTTCTGGAAAATTGGGCCGACTCTTATGTCTGTCTGTAGTGTAGTCTTTACGTTAAATGCGTCCCTTTACCAATAGGTGGGCGACTCTTCCAACATTAAAATAAATAACTCGACAGATTTATTTTTCATTTTTCCTCGGAGGTTTGCTTCCAAGCAGCTATTAGTTGTAAAGCCCCAATGGTTTTATGGTACGTAAGCACGAATATAATTTAAAAACCTAATCACAGCGGCAATAGCAACAAAGTCAAAATGAGGACATTGTCACCATTGTCACCAACAAGTGACATTGTCACCAACAAGTGACAATGAAGCTTGACTATAAAAACAACATTGCTTTTTTCCTGGTAACTTTCGGTATTTATTATAAAAATACATTGTGAATTGAGACTGTATCTCTAAAGCAAACACTGGGGGCGGGGTGGGGGGGATTCTGGCATTATTATCCTATGGGAACCGGTTCTAGTCTTTTGTTTACTTTTTTTTCTCATAGTTTTCCAGACAAAGCATGCAGCCCCACCCGGTCTTAATTTGAAACACATTTTTCGAGTTTGCCACCACCCTAATTCAGGCCTTTATTCCTCCTCGCTTCAGTTACATTCACACAAGGAGTGTTGTTTCTGAGTGTGGCTGCAGAGGTAACAGGACCCGAGCTGCTTGGTTGTAGAGATGACAGAAACATGACGGGCGATGCTCGCTGTCCAGTGTGACCTCTGGCCAGTGTCCCTGCCCGGCTCTCACCTTCCGGGCCGCCCACACTCCCTCCTCGATCAGATGAATCTTCCCGAAGCACCGCGTGGGTCACGCTCCTTTCCTTGCAGACACCTGTGGGGCTTCCTCTCGCTCCCTGGAAGAGAGCCCGGCCAAGCCCTCGTGGGCGGGGGAAGAGGACTCCAGACGGCCCTGCCCCAGCAATTTGCACCCCTAAATCTTTCAGGTGGGTGGGTGCCTCACACTGGCCTGCTGCTGTCTTCGCCCCGGCTGTTCCTCCTTCCTGAAAACCTCTCCCCTGTCCACCCTCAGTGGTGGCTCACCTCTATGACTCCTGTATTCCCAGCTCAAAACAACTAGGAGATAGTTCTTGATTTAAGTACACCCCTATGTGATATAAACTGGGGAGCATTTAACATTGTCCCGCTGTTGGTGTGGGATGGATCACAACGTTTGCTTTCTTTTACTTGTGAGTTTCTCCATTTCTTTCGCTTAGGTTTTTCTCGTGACTAACGGTGTGCCGGGTTGGTGTGCGGCCGGAGAAAGCAGCAGTAGGGAGTCAGGCTCAGGAGTTTCCTGCACGGAACTTGAATTCCAGTCTGAACCCACTTATGGCGACCGTGCCACACGGTCCGTAGGGCGCAGACTTGGCTGTGCCGGCCTAGGGCTTGACTCCAATCTAATGTCACCAAGCTGAACAACCCCAGGCGTCACCACCTCAATTTTCTCTTTGGGAAAAGGGCAACAGTAGCGCCTGGCCCCATATCTCAGAATAAGTCCGTGACGATTGTGGGAGACGAGGCGAGCGAAAGGTACTTGATGAGCCGTGAGGAGATGCCTCATAGTAACAGGAAGTAGTCCTCCTCGCTGGAGGACGTCGGCGAGCTCATGGCAGAGTTGGGACAATATCACCAAGAAATCCCGTCAGTTTCACCAGGAAAATGAAAACGACTGTTTTTCTCTGAGAAGTCAAAGTTCTTAGGTTTCCCCTGCACCTTTTGCAATGGTAGCCAGCCGAGCTGCACATATGTGATGGCGGTCAGCTCCTTCATGGCGAAGCGCTCCGTGGTGGACTTTCAGAGGAACAGAGCATGAAGCGGTGGACCCAGAGAAGCTTTTTCTTTTCTTTTGTTTTTAATTTTTCAAAAACTTTTTATTTTTGCGAGAGATTGAGACAGAGCATGAGTAGGGGAGGGGCAGAGAGAGAAGGAAACACAGAATCCAAAGCAGGCTCCAGGCTCTGAGCTGTCAGCACAGAGCCCGATGTGGGGCTCGAACTCACAAACCGCGAGATCATGACCTGAGCTGAAATCTGGTGCTGAACCGCCTGAGCCACCCAGGCGCCCCCAGAGAAGCCTTTTCTATCCTGAATAAAGGTCTTGGCTGACTGTCCCCACGGTAGTGACATCAGTGGTCCGTTAGTTTTATGGTAGTTATTCTAGGCTTCTGTGGCTTTCTAAGTTTCGGTTTAGGAAGAAATAAAAAATATATATGTGTAACCCTGTTTGTCCTAGGGACAGTAGAGTCCTGTTGTTTCGATAACTGTATAAAGTTTAAATTTAATCTAGATCTTAGATAAGTTTTATTAGTATTGCTTCATGAGGTCGCCTAATTACGTGTCATCAAGCTTCTTGGATTTTACTCTCTAACGGTATTGGGCAGATTCCAAGCAGGGTGTGGCAGTATCTGGGCTAAGAGAAGGTTTCTGCTGCCCTCCTAGATTGGGCTCTTCTTCAGAATAACTGGGAAATAATTCTGGCTGTATTCATTACTTACCCAGAATCATTATTATTTGCAATCAAGGATATGTGCCTTAGTTCTCTATTGTTACCAAGTACCCCAAAACTTAGCAGCTTAAAGCAACACTCTTTTGTTAGTTCCCAGTTTCTGTGGATGAGGAATCCAGCACCTCTTAGAGGGAGTCCTCTGTTCCAGGGTCTCCTACAAGCCTGAAACTAAGGTGTTAGTCCAGGCTGGGGTCTCATCTGAAGGCTAGAGTGAGGAAGGATCCACAGCCAAGTTCATATGATTGTTGGCAAAATTCATTTCCAACCCCCACCCTTAAAAAATTTTTTTTTCAGTTTTATTGAGATATAATTGACATACAACCTTGTGTTAGTTTAAGGTATACAACATAATGCTTTGATATAGGTATACACCACTATAAACAGTTAATATTCATCATGCTCATATAGTTATTTTTTCTTGCGGTAACTTTTAATATCTATTCTCTTAGTAACTTCCAAATATACAATACATATGGTCAGCTATAATCCCCTTGCTGTCTTATTCATTTCCTTGGGAGTTGTTGGTCTGAATATTCCAACTCCTTGCTGGCTTTTGGCTGGAGAGCCACTCAATTTCTCGCCATGTGAGCCCTCCATAAGACAGCTGCTTCATTAAAGCCAGGAAGGAGAAAGAGCTGGCTAGCAACAAGGACATCGTGGTATCTTGTAACCTAATCACAGTCAAAACATCCCATTACCTGCGTGGTTAAAAGCAAGACGTTATGTCCAGCCCACTCTCATGGGGAGGGGGTTACGCGAGAGCGTGAACACCAGCTGGGGGCATCATTGGAGACGTCATAGCACCTGCCTGCCAGAGTTGCAATTTATTATATTTAGTTTAGAACATATAATAAACCCATACATAGTATAGAAGACATAAAAATTGAATGGACAAATTTATTATATCGTGGTATAGGTTATATTGAATACTTTGCATTATATTTAATAATATTAGATTAATATATTTTATATGTTAAAATTTTACATTAAATTAATATATTAAAATGTTGTATTAATTAATTAAAATTATATTAATATATTAAAATTTTATATTAAATTAATATAAACTAAATATAATTAAAACACATTTTAGAAATACCCTTTCTTGTTGAGGACTTCAAGAGCCATGAAAAAGGATGATGTAGAATGAACAAAAATGAATTTTGTGAAAATTACTGTCTAAGTTGGACATGAATCCAGTCCTATAACAAAGCTGTCATTGACTGGGCACACTTGGCCGTCCCCAGCCTCTGAGCCCCTTTGTGTATGCACACAGATCATCCCCTAGCCATGAAAAACTCAACTTTTTGTTCCTACTTTTCCTCCCTTAAAATCTAGAAACCTTGCGATAGCAGCACGAGGTTGTGTTTTCGTTCCTGCTGACTTAAAGCTTTCATTGCAAAGGCAAAAAGGTAATTCTTCTTGCCTGGGTTTGCTTTTTCTCCTTCGGTGCCTCCTCTTCCACAAAGGAATAAGGATTTCATTCATTCATTCACTTCGTGGGTAGTTCATAGCCAAGTGTATAAAGGTGACAAATGATGGGTGTTAGGACCCAAGTTTGGAAACTCTGTCCTTCACCCCTTTGATCTTTGGGGGTTTATGACCAAGAGGGCTGAACACAGGGAAGGCAGGATGGAAAAGGAAGCACCGCTTTATCAAGGGCTGGAAGAGACCCAAATCGGGCTGTGGTATAAACGATGCCTCTTGGTTCCTCTCCTCCTCCACCATCTCCTCTACCCTGTCCTCTTTTTTAGGCAGGCTTGCAGAAAAGTCTGGAGTCTGCTAACTGGACAGGGAAGAACAGGGACAGAGGAAGAGGGCCGCCAGGAGGCAGAGCCCATCCTTGAATGTTGCTCCCATGGAGACGGCAAGGTGGGGAGCAACCCACACACTACCCTGCACTGTAAACTCAGGTAACGTGATAATGACTCCCCTCAGGGCTGCAGGCTCAGATCTGTACGTGTATCAAGGCCCCTTCCTCGGGGAGGAGGAAGTGGAGGGGACAGGGCGAGGAGTTGTCTCCTGTGGCAGGTGGATATAGTCTTTAAGTCTTTGTTTTGCACCTCTGTCTCTCAAGGACTCTGAAAAGAACATGATGGAAATAGCAGTACGTTGCACCTACTCTCTGTGGGCTGTCTCTAGGGGCTTTTACAACCTTTAGTTATCAAAAGGAATCCTCACGGTATTCGAAAGGTAGATATCCCCCTACCCCTCTTTCTTTCTCTCTCTCTCTCTTTTTTTTTTACACATGGGAGAAACGACCTTCCAAAATGTTAAGGCATCCACCCAAGTTATGAATTAGTGAATGATAGAAGCTGGGAATGGAATCCAGACCCTTATTCTTTCAAATAAACCACGCTGCTTCTCAGATTAAGCAAGAACTGAGCAAGAACAGTTTCTAAAGATCATGCAACCAGAAAAATCCCTGAGTGCTGTATCACTTTGAGGAGTTAAAAAAAAAAAAAACTTCTGATAAATCTCTTGCCTACTTGCTCTACCATCTAGTCCCACTAACTTTGGACGCCATGGTGGCGAGCCCGCGGATAAATGAGGAAGTACCACTCTGCACAGCGCAGCTGTGTCAGTAGACGCACGATCACCACCTTCTCACGTGACAAGGGAGAGGCTGGTCTGTTGGCTGGGCTGGCGTGTGGCCTCTCCAGTTACACAGCTGGCAATAATTGAGATACTACTGTTCCCGGTCAATAGGACAACCGTATTAGCGGCATTTTTCCCCACTGCCCCTGGTCATTTCATATTCTCGAACCATGCATGATTTACCCAGGTCAGTGATGATTTCCTTCCTTCCTTTGATCTTGACCACTTGTTTTGCTTGCTGTCTCTTGTTTTCAGTCCAGGGGTCAGCGGACATTTTCTGTAAAGAGCCAGATAGTAAATACTTCAGAGGCTGAGGCCATATGGTGTCCATCACAACCATTCAACTCCGGTATGGTGTCAAAGCAGCTGTAGACGATACAATAAGGCATAAACAAGGGTGTGTTTTTAATAAAACTTGATTCATGAAAACAGGTGGTCAGCTGAACCTGGCCTGTAGGCTCTGATTTGCTAACTCCTGTCTGGACTACAAACCCCCTAAAGGCAGAGCCAAAAGGGCCTCCTGTGTGTTGGACACTTGTCAGGGGCCGGGTGATAAACAAGAAAGATAAAGGCTGAACTTCAATACCTTTAGGGCCTTACACAGGCTGATTTAGTTTTGCGTCTGTAGTAAAATCCCAGGCAGTAAGTGTTGAATGGCCCTGACAGAGCGAGACTCCTGAAACTCTCCATTGTGCACAACTTCTGAACTTAGAAGTGCTTCTTCTCTCTTATCATTGCTGCAAGCGTTTCTCCTTCCTCCAATGACTATTTGAAGTCTTTTACGGGGTGGTAGGTATGAACTGTGGAGAGATGGCAAAGATATCTTTGTTTTGGATCTAAGATTCCTCTCTAAATCCTTGAGGGCTTTATCAAAAGCTAATTTGTTCTTTCCCCTAAATCTCTGCATGGCGACTAGAGGGTAGGCACTGAGTATTCCCAAAGGGGACTCTGTTCTTTTAGAGTCCATGGTCTAGCGGGAGAGGCGGATGGCAAAAGCAAATGTGTATTTAAAACCATGGTAAGAGGGGCGCCTAGGTGGCTCAGTTGGTTGGGCGGCCGACTTCGGCTCAGGTCATGATCTCACGGTCTGTGAGTTCGAGCCCCACGTCGGGCTCTGTGTTGACGACTTGGAGCCTGGAGCCTGCTTCAGATTCTGTGTCTCCCTCTCTCTCTGCCCTTCCCCTGCTCATACTCTGTCTCTGTCTCTCAAAAGTAAATAAACGTTAAAAAATTAAAAAAAAAAAAAAAGGTTCGTGAAGGAAAATCTTTAAAAAAAAAATAAAAATAAAAAAATAAAACCGTGGTAAGTGCTAGGAAGGAAAGAGCAGCATAGGTGTTTGGGAGATTAGTAGTAGGAAGAAGAGGGCAGATCCCCGTGTGACGCCATCAGTGAAAGTGGATATTGAATTTGAGATCTAAAGATTGAGAAATACTAGCCATGGAGAGAACCTAGAAGAGCATTTCCTTCCGTAGGAAGGGCACGTGTGAAGGCCCTGGGGCAGAAAAAGTTTCACTTGCATAAGCTGAAAGCAAAGCCACGGGGCTGAAGATTAGTCAGGAAGAAGGAAGTTGTGGAAGTGTGCGGAGCTCCCGGAGTTGGGGGAAAGCTTGGATTTAGTTTAAAGAGTAGTGGGACCCCATAGTGTATTATTCCGCCTGGACCGCCATGGCAAAATACCACCGACTAGGTGGCTTAAACCACAGACGTTTATTTTCTCACGTTTCTGAAAGCTGGAAGTCCGAGTGTGAGGTGCCAGCAATTCTGGGAAGGCCATCTTCTTGGCTGGCAGATGGCCGCCCTCTTGCTGTGGCCTTTCCTCTGCACGTGCGCGGAAAGAGAGAGCGCTCCCTGATGTCTCTTTCTCGCCTTATAAGGACACCAGATCTGTCAGATTAGGGTCCCACCCTTATAAAATTATTTAGCTTTCATTGTGTCCTTAAAGGCCCTATCTTCACATACAGTCACGTTGGGGGTTAGGGCTTCAGCCTGTGATTTTTTTAAGGGGACACAGCTTTGTCCACAACACAGGGGAAGGGTCTAAGCAGGAGAGTGGCATGACTCTGGAAGCTGTTCGGAAGTTCATTGCCGAAGTCCAATTAGAGTGTATGTGCCGCACTGCAGGAGTGAGATGGCGGAAGTCTGAATTAGGGTGGTGGCCTCAGAGACAGAGAGGAGGGATGGCCCGGAGGTGTGTGTTTAGGCAGAAATGATTGGCCTTGCTGTGTCTCATGACTGTGATGTATAAATTCCTTCCCCGTATCCCTGAATGACCCGAAAGTCTCCAAAGGGTCCGTTCCCAGTGCCTGGGTGGTAGCGTGCACCTGGCAGGTGCTTCATGAAGGCTGAGTAAGTGCACACAGGGCTGCGGGGGGGGGGGGGGGGTAAGTGACATGACTAAGTTTCCAAATCCATATTCTAGATAGTGCCTGCCTTCTTGGCATCATGGCTTAGAGCAGGACAGTGGCTTATGTGACTCAGGGCTTCGAAGAAATGATTTCTTCCCAATTTTTCTTTGGTGGTGCTATGATGAGAGAGCGAAATGGTTCCCATGTGTGTCTGCATTACACACACACACACACACACACACACACACACGCACGCACGCACACTCACGCCGCAGAGAACTTCCGCTCAGCTCCGAGCTCTGCTTTTCAAGCAGCCCACACAGTCTGGCCTGGGGTGGACGTTCCCGTGCTGAGCTGGCTGGTTATGCGATGCCTTTGCTTACCCTGGATCACATCCTCCTGCCTGTCGAATCCACTCCTCTGTGTCTGTCTCCTCCCTCAACCTCGAAAGACTGGATCCAGCGTTGACATGGGAAACCAGCACGGAGACACTTGGCAATGATAATGATGAGGGAAATGACCACTTACAAAATGTTTCTAGAATACACTTCATACTGCTGACCTGGACACCTGAAAATGGTTAAAGCGATTAATCTTATGTTATGTACTACGATAAAAAAAAATATTTCTATTTGGTGCTTTCGGACTCGTTAATATCGTACATGTCCCTGCAACGGAGACATGAGATCCTAACGTGCACCACTTAGCAGCTGGTCCTCAGTGTCCTTATCCATAAGATGGGATAATATGATCTGTCTCACAGGGTGGCCCTGCTTGACACACGGTGGTAACCGCTTCCATTATTTTTGTTCGGAAAGAGTGTTGGCGAAAGTTTTGCCGTTAAGAGTTTGGGAATTTTAAAGAGAGTGTATTAAATTTAAAGAGCAGCTAAAACATGGGTGGCAGTATATTACAAAACCACAAACGAGACATGCATACAACCCCAAGCTATAGTTATTTCCTAGCCCACAGGAAATTGGGAAAGCAGGAAAATGTTGCACTCTGCAATCAAAAGGTTTTAAAACAATTTGCCTGTGCTTACGTATAGTCCTATAATAGTCTAATATTTTACCTCGTGGTGAGAGGCAGATACATTTTAGAAGAGATTTCAGGAGATAGAAAAACCTAAAGGGGTAAATACCCTCACCATTCCATTCATTATTATAAAGAACATTTTTTTCTAGTTATGGAAAGAATTGAAAATAACGATTTCACGTTCACGTACTTACAGTCATGTCAGTACCGTATTGGGTATTTACTGTATGCTAGATACTGGATCGAGACTTTACTGCATCATTTCATTTATTTATTTATTTATTTTAGCATTTATTTATTTTTGAGAGACAGAGCATGAGTGGGGGAGGAGCAGAGAGAGCAGGAGACACAGAATCCAAAGCAGGTTCCAGGCTCCGAGCTGTCAGCACAGAGCCCGATGTGGGGCTCGGGCTCACAAACTGTGAGATCATGACCTGGGCCGAAGTCAGACGCCCAACCGACTGAGCCCCCCAGGCTCCCCTGAATCATTTCATTTAAAGGATGTGTGGCAATTGTTGACATTTTGGAAAATGTCTGAATAATTGGGACTCTTCTCTACAAACTCACCTTTCCACTCAACATGTTTGGACTTTTGCAACATCATTAAAAACACTTCGGATGATGATCTGAGTTGTGCACTGTCTCATAGTGTGAAGATATCACAATTTATTTACACAGTTACCAATCATTGGACACCCAAGTCGCCTCTGGGTTTTATCGTTTTAAATAATACTGGACAAAATATATTTATATTATAAATAATAAATAGTAAATAATATAAATATTTAAATATTTCCTACATGTTCAGTTATGGGTATAAAAATTCACATGTGCAAGATGCTAGATTTGGTACAAAGCATGCAATCAGCAAACTAGTTCCACTCACAGCAACGAACCCTTGGTTAAAACATAAGAAACTATAACATAAAAGTAGGATTTAGAAGATCTCTCTTTGGAAAGCAATTGTTTTTGCTATAAATTTTTTTTAAGTAAGCTATACACCCATCGCGGGGCTCGAACTCATGACCCTGAGATCAAAAGTTGCATGCTGTACTGATTCAGCCAGCCAGGCGCCCCTTTGTTGCAAATTTTTAGTAATTATTGTGCAAGCCATTCAAAGAGTTGTGGTTTTCTCCTCTGTAGAGTAGGAATAACAATAGTACCTTCACCAGGGTCGTGCGGGAAGTTTCAAGGAGCCAATGTGTATATAACATTTCATGCAGAGCCTGGAGTGCAGTTAACACTGTATAGATGTGAGCTGCTGTTATCCACAATGTCAAGTACATGGCGATGTGATGCTTATATAAAAAATGCCAGGCTGCACGGCTCTCTGCACGTGATCCATGGTAGTTGTGTAAATGTTTTCCTGATATAAATATAACTATGGTTGTGCTTGACACTTGTGCATTCCCTTCAAACAGCGGCATACACACAAACACAGATTCCGGATACAGGCTGAGGACGGTGACAGTTAGGAAGAGAGGTGAGGGAGTGCTCCCAGGAAGTAAAAGGTGAGGATTTAAAAGCTTTAAATGTATCCCAGAGTAAAGGCTCAGAACATTAGCATTCGCGGAAACCAGAGGTCTTCGGGCAGTGTGTCTCAAACTTTGCCAGCAACCCGCAGTAAGAAACGCAATTGCATTAAGACCTACAATA
Organism: Paguma larvata; assembly: GCA_030068075.1. NCBI lineage: Eukaryota > Metazoa > Chordata > Mammalia > Carnivora > Viverridae > Paguma > Paguma larvata. The sequence continues at coordinate 17,169,746 of CM057835.1, forward strand.
CAAATAAATGTGTGTATGTATTTCGTCGAATGGTTTCATCAAATGCTACTGACTCTTACAATGCCTGCCGTGCTCTGATACTTTATTAGTGGTTTCATTTTATTTTAATGTTGGTTATGAATTAAATTTATTTTGCTCAGTAGAGACCTGCTATTTGAAATACTACCTTGAAGCTTGTATATGCTTAAAACAAAAGTTTGCAGCTACGTTTTTGTTGTTAATTCTCGCTCAAGCATGCAGTCACCAATGAATGTTTTGTTCTTTTTTTAAAAAAAATTTTTTTAAATATAATTTATTGTCAAGCTAGCTAACATAGAGTGTATACAGTTAGCTCACGGCTTCGGGAGTAGATTCCCATGATTCATCACTCACATACAACCTCCAGCGCTCATTCCAACATTAATTGTTTTAATGTTCATTATATTTGAAAGAGGGGCAGAGAATGAGCAGGAGAGGGGCAGGGAGAGGGAGACACAGAATCTAAAGTAGGCTCCAGGCTCTGAGCTCAGAGCCCAACCCTCGAACTCACTAACTGCGAGATCATGACCTGAGAGCCGAAGTCAGATGCTTAACCGACTGAGCCACCCACGTGTCCCATGAATGGTTTTGTTCCTATTTGCTTGATAATTTGAAATTTTGGGTCATTATTCGGACAGACTTGCATGTGCATTTAAATAATGTTCAGCTAAAAGGGCATTGTAACTGGATGCAGGCAGAATTCAACCAAAAACTGGACGCAAGTCATAATTCACTCTGGTTTCTCTTTCTTTTAAACCAGGTAGTTCCAGTTTGCCAGCAGAATGAGTTCAGAAAGAGACTCAGAAACGACATTCGAGGAGGATTCTCAGCCTAATGACGAAGTGGTTCCCTATAGTGACGACGAAACAGAAGATGAGCTTGAAGACCAGGGATCTGCGGTGGAACCAGAACAGAATCGGGTCAACAGAGAAGCAGAGGAAAACCGGGAGACATTCCGGAAAGGTAACCTCCCTGGGGCCAGAGACCGGGTGCCGTCCTTGTCCGTCCTCACTGGGCAGCGACAGCAGGTGCCCAGGAGGGCCAGTCCGTGTTACATTGTCCAGGAGGTATCTTCCTTCTCTTCGGATACAGCTGGGAGAAGGGGTCACTGGGCTTAGACAACAATGGGTTTGGACACTTCGTCCCCAGCATGCCGGGCCGGTCGACCTACCTAACATGTTCTGCCTAGAAATGGAAGGGGGTGGTTAGTGTGTACTTTTAGAAGGGACTTGTATGCGGAGGAATTTGCTTGTTACTGCACCAGGAAGCTTGGAGCTGGCATACCTTTTGTTCAGTCATTTGTGAATATGATATGGTTTGGGCTCTGCTTGCTATGAGGGTCAATGGCAAACAGCCCTATCTGGCCAGAATCAGGGCAGCCTCAAGGCCAGGTCTAGACCAGGGGTCAGGGTCAGATAGTAACTGTTTTAGGCTCTGTGTGCCACACGGTCTCTGTCACGACTACTCAACTGTACCGATGGTTCTTAAAAATAGCTATAGACAGTCTGTCATTGAGGCCAGCAGAGTGTAGTTGACTTTTATGATGATGCTTTTTCCGCTGTGGCTTTTCTATTTCGTTTTCTACTGGTTCTCCTGCCCTGGCAAGAAAACGTGGTCTTTTCCTGTAGCAGTTGCGCTCCACGAGGAAGCCGATCCTTTGCTCTTCGGGCCCCAGATTTGCTCCAGACTGCAGGTTCAAACTATTTCTTCCATGGTCCTCAAAGTCTAGCTAAGTAACTTTAGATTCTCATTTCTAGAAATCTCCACGAAATTACTGTTTCTGACTCTCTGGATGCCGTCTCCACAGCCTCGGTCAGAATAACCCCGGGTTCTATCTGGCTTCCCCAAGGTCTCCATCACTGCCCATCTGTCCCCCAGGCTCCCCAAAGCCTGCTTACTTTGTGTCACTCCCTGCCCCCCTTGTTTTTGCTGCTGGGTTCTGCTCCCTGGTCAACATGGTTTTTTGTGTTTTTTGTTTTTTCCCAGACTCTTTCACCTGTAGAAAGAGCAACATGCATGAAACATGCTTTGGGGATGCTTCCTCCTGCTCTGGCCAGAGGCCGCCTCTCTCCCGCTCTCCACGTGGGGAGGATCTCCATGGGGGGGGAACACATGTCCAAATGGGTCCCCTTCCACCCGAACTCCAAATCCAGGCAGGCCATCGATCCATGCATACCGTTTGCTGTCCTTAGTTTTCCGCATCAAACATTTAGAATTATCAGAACTTACTGTAGATTTCTGGTGATGATTTTAAGCTATTGAGTGTTAAGCTTAAGTGCTTTCTGCCTTGAAACGGAAGGCACGAAAATCACGATAATTGAGCTAAATTAAAATGGAATCACGGCCAGTCTGAACAGGAATGTGGCCGCTGTCGTAACAGGTCCAGACTGGATGTCGTTCGCATGGGGATCAAGTAGCCTGACGAATTAGCAAGGGAGTTCTAACTGACCGCCTCACATCACGAATACCGTGTTTCTTCCTCATTCCTTCCCTCCGCCGGCCTTCTACGTTTCCTGTCACAGTCTTGGAATCGCTATCATATGTGGATATCTGATGAGCTGGCAGAGAACCGGCTCAATGGGGTTCAAGGTGAACTTGGCTGTTGGTGCTTGGTGCCACGCTATCAGCTGTGTAGTCTAGGACGTAACAAAGGACCGGGGTTGGGTGCCTGCGGAAACGTCAGAGAAGCACGTACTGGGTGGAAACTCTCACCTCTGGGTTTTTTCCTACTCTACCTTCACCCTCTGGTTCTCCAGGCCTTTTCCTGGTCGTTCAGTCTGCAGGTCATCTTTCTGGTAGATTTCTACTGTCAGAATACAGGTCTCAAGGGAGCCCAGGCTTGATCACGGCTCTTCATGGCCTCTTCCAGTGGTGGCTTATATTTTTGGGGGAATCTGATGGTTCTCGTTTCTTTTTTCTTTTCTTTTCTTTCTTTCTTTCTTTCTTTCTTTTTTTTTTTTTTTGAAGACTTTATTTTTATGTAATCTCTACATCCACCGTGTGGCTCGAACTCATAGCCCCACGATCAAGTCACATGCTCTATGGACTGAGCTAGCCAGGCACCCCTAACGGTTCTCATTTCTTTTTTTTTTTTTAATTTTTTTAAGGTTTATTTATTTTTTGAGAGAGAGAGAATGCAAGTAAGGGAGGGGCAGAGAGAGAGGGAGACACAGAATCCGAAGCAGGCTCCAGGCCCTGAGCTGTCAGCACACAGCCCGATGCGGGGCTGGAACTCACAGACCGTGAGACCATGACCTGAGCCGGAGTCGGACGCTTCACCGACTGAGCCACCCAGGCGCCCCTCATTTCTTAAAACTCCTGTCAAACAACCTTGCTCGTGACCTTTAGAAATACTCTTCTAACACCTCTACCTGTCCTTCCCCAAAACACAGAAGGCATACAGTAAGGGCCTGACCTCTCTCCTGCATCCCCGCTTCTGCCCTGCACACCCGCAACAGTTCTGCTACCTCCCCTCCTCCCTCCTTCCATCCTTTCCTTTTCCCTCCGTACCCCTTCCTTCCCCCTTCTTAATTTGTTTTCATATGCTCGGTCATCTTCCCAGTTAAGGTCAGGGTCACTCTGCCTTTTTTAAACTACTCTCTGTCTGTCTTGACATTTTACACGAAGGACAGTTTTCTTCAGTCAGTTCCTCAGAAACCAGAGCATGAGTCACTCTATGAAGTCCTGTCAGGGTGGGGAACACCAGAGACCCGTGTGCGTCACAGCGGAGCAGGGCCTAAAAGTACATGAACCACGTTCATTTCTTTAACAGCGTCTTCTTAGAGCAGAAAGCTGGTTTGTGAAAGAGCCCTAGCCCCGCTGAGGTAAGTCAGTGTTTTGAGAGCTCCCTTATGGATGCTTTGCAGTGGGAGGACCTTGATGGTGGGCTGTGAGGCCCACAACAGGCCGTTAGAATGTGCCGCAGAGGAAGAGATAACCCCACAGATTTTACTGAAGTCACTTCACCCTGAGTTGACTGGGAGCGAGGATTGGCCAAAAATATGTGGGAATGTTTCCCGTGCTGTGGGATGAACCCTCGCCTCCTGACGCGCACGCGGGAGCGGTATGTCCCAGTGTGCATCCCGGGAAATGCTACTTCTGCAGCTGCTCCGGGGCACAGAGATTCTGTGGCCCCTGAGGCCGGAAACTCTGAATTCTTTCACCTCCTCTTGGAATTGAAGGGTGTCCATTAGCTGAAAAGGATCCAAGAAATTCAGGCATGAATGAAACTGGTTTAAGGCACCTGAGTGTCTCAGTCAGTTCAGCATCCCACGAACACAGCCTTCTGTAGCCTTTTCGTTTGCAGACCTGTGGATGCTCATGCCACTCCCCCCCCACTCCCGGCACTCTCCTGGGCCCCAGTGGTTTCTCAGGTGAAGCTTTGGGTCTGGGCTGAAGTAGGCTAGTCTACCTGCAGGAGGCCAAGGCATAAGTCTCTCGAAACAGAGAAGGCCGAAAACTCTGTGGAAAAGTTCACCCCTGCACATGTACAACCGCAGGGACAAAGCTAAAGCTTGCAGGAAAAGCCTCCCTCATGCAATGACTTGGCCTCCTAATGGATTGACCTATGATTCCGCTCCAAGGGCCGGGACACAGGAGCCTGCCCTGCTCCTCTGTGAAGAAGGCTGCCTGAGAGGAGCTCATCAGGGGAAGGGAGGGTCCTGAGGAGGGGAGCACATACAGAGGCTCTGTGACAGGAGGAAGGCAGCACCCCTACAGCACACGGAGGAACTAAAACAAAACCTGGGGAACAAGGCAGTTATGAGAAGAAGAGGTCACTGTGGGCTTCCCCACCTGCTTTTCAGCACCTCTCCCAGTGAGACTTAAAAACTGAGTGCCTGGGGGGCACCTGGGTGGCTCAGTCGGTTGAGCGGCCGACTTCGGCTCAGGTCATGATCTCAAGGTCTGTGAGTTCGAGCCCCACATTGGGCTCTGTGCTGACAGCTCAGAGCCTGGGGCCTGCTTCAGATTCTGTGTCTCCCTCTCTCTCTGCCCCTCCCCCACTCATGCTCTGTCTCTGTCTCAAAAATAAATAAAAAAACAAAAACAAAAAAAAACCTGAGTGCCTGGGGCTCCTGGGCAGCTCAGTTGGTTAAACATCCGATTTCAGCCTAGGTCATGACCTCACGGTCCCGAGTTTGAGCCCTGCGTTGGGCTCTGTGCTGACATCTCAGAGCCTGGAGCCTGTTTCACATTCTGTGTCTCCCTCTGTCTCTCTCTCTGCTCCTTCCTTGACTCATACTCTGTCTCTCTCCCTCAAAAATAAATAAACATTAAAAATTTTAAAAAGCAAACTGAGCGACTGTCTATCATAGAGAACAAATGAAGGATTGCTGGAGGGGAGGAGGGTGGGGGGATGGGCTGAATGGGTGAGGGGCATTCAGGAAGGCACTTGCTGGGATGAGCACTGGGTCTGGCATGTAAGTGATGAGTCACTAAATTCTCCTGAAACCAGTATTACACTATATGTTAATGAACTAGAATTTAAATAAAAACTTGGAGGGAAAGATACAATTTAGGGACACCCCACCTACCAGGAAACAAAAACAAAAGCTGGGCGACTGGCTGTCTATTGCCCATCTTCCGGTGAAGCTGTGAGTGCTACAGGGCCCGGGGGCTAGCCTGTCTTGTGCCCCGTTGGGGTCAGGGCGCCAGGCTCTGTGCCTGGCAGGCTGGCAAGGCTCAGTGGGCGTTTGTGGTCGAGCACGTCAGAGAGCTTCACAGGTGTGACTAGGGAACCAGGTGAGCGCTTCGGCGGCCTTCCCTGATCACGGGAGGCTTCCTGGAGGTGACAACGGCTAAGCTGAGTTCTCAGGAAGTGTGAGAGGTGAATCGGCCCCAGTGGTGTCAGGAGCAGGGCGTTCCGGGCTGAGGCAGCTTGAAGGGAGGCTCCAAGGAGCTGAGCGTTCAGGGAACAGCGAGTCATTTTGGGAGCCTGGGTGATGGGCCATGCTGGAGTTTGGACATGCTGAAAATAACATGGCTAGATGTGCAGTGGCCGCCTCCCGCCGCGGCTTCTCCACAGCCGTGCTTGCTCCTCCCTTGAAGTCTGGCCTTCATGGCGGAAAAAGACTTCCCTGCACTTAGGATCTGATGCCAGCTCCTTCCCTGGGCTGCTCAGGCCCGTGTGATTTGGCCCTGTCGTCCTCTCCTGCCCACCTGCCTGTAGTGTGCAGCCTTATCCACTGTGCTCCATCACCGAGTCCTACCCTCAGTTCCTGACTCATACATGCCCTGACAACCTGTGACTTCCCAGTATCTAGGGCAGCCCCTTCCCTGTAGATGCAGCTCTCACCCTGCAGCTCACCCTTCTCACCCTGCAGCTCTTGGTGTTGTCTCACTTCCTTAGAGAAGCCTTCTCTGAGGCCCAGCCTGGAGCGGACCTCCTGTCGTATGAGCCCCTTGTGCTTTCCTTTATACCCCTGAGCGCACTTAGGATTATGTCCTTGAATGACCATGTGACTCTCTCCGACTAGACTGTTGACTTCATGACAGTTGGAGGCCATGTTTCCTGCAGGCAAAGCACATAATAGTCACCCAATAAATATATTGGATTTATTTTAGAAAACCCATGTTGGCAAGAGCAGGAAGAAGGAAGTAGATGATAGTCCAAGTGCAAACTGGTGAGGACCTATACCAGGATGGCCAGGACGGAGAGAAGGAGACAGATCATAATAAATGTCAGCCACCTGGTTCAGTCAGTTCAGCGCCCAGCTCTTGATTTTGGCTAAGTTCATGATCTCCCAGTTGGTGGGATTGAGCCCCATGTCTGGCTCTTTGCTGTGAGCACTACTTGGGATTTTCTCTCTCTGTCTCTGTCTCTGTCTGTCTGTCTCTCTCTCTGCTTCTCCCCCACTGGCCCGTGTGCTGTCTCTCTCTCTCGAAAAATAAAAACAAACAAACAAAAAGAACATTAAAAAAATGTTAGGGATTTGACATTCACAAGTCCCATTAGACCCGAGGGTCAAGAGAAAAGGAGGCCTGCAGAATAACTTCCGGCTTAGTGCCCTGGTGGATATCCCACATTATCTACCGCCGCCTGAAAAGCCACTCAAACTTATTGGCATAAAATCAGCATCATGATGCTCACAGATTCTGTGAGTCAGGAATTCAAACAGGGGTTGGTTTCTGCTCTAGGAGGTCTGGGCCCTCAGCTGTGAAGGCTTGAAGAGCTGACGGGATTTGAATCCTTTGGGGCCCAGAATCATTTGGAATCTTCTTCACTCATGTCTGGCACCTGAGCTGGGTGACTCAAAGACTCAGCCGGGTCTGTAGATGGGAGCATCTCTGCCTGGTTTGGGCATCTCTGCCTGGCACGGGGCTGCAACGGAGGGTCCTATGAGGGGGGCACCTGAAGAACGAGCATCTGAAAATATCAAGATCGAAGCAGAAGCTGGTTGCAGAATTCAGGCAGCATCACCTGTGCTGAGCACCTCTTGGTTACGAGAGAGTCACTGAGGCGAGGACTGATTCAGGGGAAGGGAGATTAGATGCCATTTGTTGGTGAGGTGTAAGAAGGCCACATTGCAGGTTGGAAGGTATTGTCGCAATAGACTTCAGAAATGCTTTCTGCCACGGTGGATAACAGAGCCATTTGTAGGGATGAGTAGTGCAGGGGGAGGGACCACAAGGAGAGAGCTGTTGTTTTGAACCTCACTAGTTTGGGTTATGGGTGAGACATCCACTAGGGCTGCTGGGTACCAGGCAGGCAAACATATTTGATGAAGTGGTGTGAAATGACTTAGAATGGAGCAGCCTCGTTGCCGGGAAGTGATAGCATTTCCAATTCTTTTTTCTTTTAAAATTTCTTTTTAATGTTTATTTTTGAGAAAGAGATCAAGCATGAGTGGGGGAGGGGCAGAGAGAGAGGGAGACACAGAATCAAAACAGGCTCCAGGCTCTGAGCTGTCGGCACAGAACCCGACATGGGGCTCAAACTTGGGAATAGCAAGATCGTGATGTAGGCTGAAGATGGACGCTTCACCGACTGTGCCCCTAGCATTTCAAATTCTTAGCCACGCAGTGATAGACTGCGCTGAGCTTCAGTTCCCAGACTGCCATCCCAGTGAGAGTAGCTGATTGACTTCTGGAGTTTGCTGTGCCCATGTAAGTGGCATGGAGGGCACAGGGCGACTGCAGGTAATGGCCGCAGAGTCTCTCCAGTGAGGACGTGCCCCTCACCCCTTCCACAAACACGCACGCACACTCCCACCCAACACAGCCATCCCCCAGCCCGTGGGCTCCTGGGGTGCACACTTGCCCGGTTTGCATACCTTCTTGGGCTTGAGTTAGCAAAGACACGGGGCTGCGGCGTACTAGAACTAATTCTGATTCTACCACTTTGGAATTGGGGCCGAGTCAGACAGAGGCTCCAGTGTCATTTGTCTTTGACTTTTGGTTAAAGCCAAAAATCACATTGTGAACACGATCACGCAGGGAATGCTAAGCCGCTTACAGAGCATCTTCTAGGCACCTCGGAAGCGTGAGCCTGCGACAAGCTGCTTCATTCGCGTCCAGCTGTTCTTTACAGGCCGTCCCCAAAGCCCTTTCCTCCCGACTGGGTTGGGTGGCTCTCTGTTCTTGAAAATATAAAACTGCATTTCTCTCTCTCTCTCTCTCTCTCTCTCTCTCTCTTTTTTTAAGTAAGCTCTAGGCCCAACGTGGGGCTTGAACTCACAGCCCCAAGATCAAGTATTGCGTGTCTACCAACTGAGCCAGCCAGGCACCCCAGAACTGCGTTTCTTTAAAACTCTCTTCCAACTCAGACTGCTCTTCAAAATTCTGTTCAGGGGCAAAATGGTCAGTGGTTAAGATGCAAAGTGCAACTGCTAAGGTTTAAAGGTATCACTGCACGTGCACCCAGACAGACAGAGGAAAGGAAGTTGTCCTTCTTTGCTGTGCTTTCAGATTGGATGTGGCATCAACAAAACAAAGACAGCCGTATACCTGACGGGAGGGGTGTCTTCCAAGAAGAATCTGGAATTAAGGGTGCGGCTCTCTAGAGCACTTATGAATTAATTTTCCTCTGGGATCAAAACACAGATGAGTCCGTTGAAATATGTAAATCATAGAAACTCCACGAAACATGCTGAGGAGAGCCATGCTCTCCACTCAAGTGGATGCGTTGTGAATTTTCGACCGTGTGGAAATTCCACGCTGGCTACTTATTTTTTGTCTCTAAGAAGCCATGGTCTGCCTTCTACCCCCTTAGCTTTAGGAATACCACAGTAACCGTCGGCTTAGAAAACAAGGGTGTGTGGGGTGTTCCTGGCTGAGCGATTTGTAATGGGGAAGGGGATGATGAGACTGTTCTATCTCATTTTATAGAACTTGCTTTGGAGTGAGGTCATTTAGGACTGAACCTCGAGCAGAAAGCCCTTGCTCATGGACACCTACTTGGCTATTGTTTTTCTTAGTGCCGGTTTGAAACCTAAGTCTCTAAAGCAGGTTTGTAATGATAGGAGTGTCGCCTTAGGAAGACACTCGCTCTGACGGGGGTTCTCAATCCCACGATGCAATGGAATCTTGTGTGGAGCTTTTAAACTCCACCGGGGCCTGGACTTTTATTTTAAAATGAATCTCACCGGGTTCAACATCACACCAGGACAATAGTCTGACTCATCCCCTAGCGCACCTGCTCCTGAGAGCGGGGTCTATTAGCTAGCCTCATCTGGGTGCTAATTAAATCAGAGCCTTGGGTTCCTCCCAGACCAGCCAATCAGAATCTGTTAACAAGATGCCTAGGATGCGCATCAAGCTGGGAAAACGCCATGAAAATAAAGATTCCTGAGAGAGAGAGAGACATTAATTTCAAAAGGCAGTCGAAAACTTGAAGTCCTGCCTTGCTCGGACCCTGCGGTATGTTGCTTCAGTGACAAGGGAGGACTCGTCACCCTCAGGTGGGATGGAGGCGGGAGAAAGGCTGAGAAGAAACACGGCTCTTGAGCAAGCGGATGGCAACCTCGCTTGCAAATTAGGATCGCTTGGGACCTTCGCTGGGCTCAGCCCGGACTGAAGCAAAACTCCCCGGGGCGGGGGGCCCCGGGCATCAGGATGTGAGAAAAGCCCCTCCTGGGGATTCCAAGTTGAAACTAACTCCTCCCACCGAGAGCATAGGAATCCATCTGGGATCTTGTTCAATTACCATTCTGGTGCCTTCTCTGGTGCGGCCTGAGATTCTGCATTTCTAACCAGATGTTTGGTGGTCCAACTGGTCCACGCTTTATGTACCAAGTACTGAGAACAAGGAGCAAAGGGGTGTGTGTGTGTGTGTGTGTGTGTGTGTGTGTGTGTGTGTGTGTTCATAAGCAAGCCACGGCATCTGGCCTTTTGCTTTCATTCTCATTTTTTGAGCTCATTTTTTTTCTTTTTGGGGGAGATGAGGTGGAGTGAGGGGGCAACAGAGCTGAATGCTATGAATACCACACAAACCAGCAGAGAAACATCATTTCTTGATGCTCTTGCCCGCCCTTGGCTGATGCCTTTCTCATCTTCTCAAGAGCCGTTCAAACCATCAGGGCGCTCCTGAGGGCACCCACTTTGAGCCTCTTCATCTCCGTACGTCGAGAAACCCAAGGCTGTGAAGCTCACCCATCCTTCTGCGCCCCTCGCCCGGGGAGGGGGAGGCCAGCCGCCTGCCTCCTGTACCCCAGCCATCCCCTCTCTTCTTGTGTCGCTACCCTCTCTGTCCGGGCTCCTTGAGTCTCCGTCCTAAAACCACCATGCTCACTCCCGATGTGATCCATTCACACTCGGGGTTCCAACCCGCATCTGCATGTCCAGTACCTTCCAATCTGTATCTCTGCCCTCAACCTCAGCCTGGAGACCAGATCTGCTTTGCGGCTCCTTCCCCGCATGCATCCTCCAGGTTCTTCAATTCACCAGCCCCTCCCTGCCCCACCTAGACTTCCACCTCTGTGTTCTCTAGCTCGCTCTTGGCACCCCTGTCATCCAGTCACCCAGGCTGGGCTCCCGAGGTCACCTTTTTCTCATTTCCAGTTCTCATTCTTTCTTGCCCACGTTCGGACAGTTGTCCTAGAGTTCTTGAATTTGTCTGCTCTCCGTTTCCAGTCCCTTAGTTCTGGCTTGGCTCGCATCAATAACTGCAGTGGCCTTCTGCCCTGAAACTTGTTCCCTTCAAATACATCCTGCTTACTGCTGCTCGTAGTGTGACCAGGGCAAACCGCCAACCGACTGTGGCATTCCCGTCCTGAAGCCCTGTGGCCAGGCTGGGCATCAGAAGCCATGCCCACATAGAAGTCATCTTTTCCTCTATTCTTCCCACTTGATTTATCTCCACTCACCATCCTGCTGCCTTTTAGAAAAAAAAATATTTTAATAGTAAATATAATGGTATAATGACCATAAGAAAATCAAGCAACATACACATTGGTTTTATATGTAAACCTATAGAGGGAAGGAATTGAATTGCAAACGTACCGTTTTAAAAGGTAGTATGTGCATTTGGAGCTAATTATTGAAGGGAATGGTGAAAATGAAATCTCCTTCCTTGCCTCCTCTTCCCTTCAGCCACGCAGTTTTCTTTCCCAGAAAGAAACTGATATTGTCAGTTTCTCAAATGTCCTCCTGAAAATATACATACACTTGTACGTGCAGTGAAGACTTACAAACATGTGCCCTTGGATACCCATAGATCCATAAACACATGTGTGCCAATATGTGTACCTGCGTGCATCTCTACTGTGCATGAATTCTGCATGTCACATGGCTGAGAGCACAGTATGGTACACACCCCCTGCTTTTGTCACTTAGTATAATTTGGAGATCTGCCCTCCAAGTCTATAGAAAGCCACCTTATTCTTTTTTTCTGCAGACTGCATAGACTTTTGTCATGTAGATGTTTAACCAGCTGCTCGTGGTGACATTTGGGCTGTTTCTGTCTTTCTGATACATAGGGCTGCACCGAAGAGTGCCTAGATGCTCATTTCTCCCGTGCATGAATATATCCGAGGGGGATCAATTCCTAGAGGTGGGATTGCTCCGTCAGTCCGCGCATGTGTGTGTTAAAATCTGATACACGTGGCCAAATTGCTGTCCACGGAGACCACCTCAGAGCGCCCGACCCTCCACTCTCTCTTCAACCCAGTGTGTCCTCACATTCTTTCCTCTTTGCCAGCATTTTGCCATTACAGGATAAAAATCGGTACCTCCCCGGAGAACTGCATTTCTTTTCTAATGAACTTGTGTATCTTTTCACATATTTAAGAACCATTTGAATTTCCCTTCGTAGGAGAGGTCTATTCATGTCCTTTACCCATTTTTCTCTTCTGTTGTTTGTTGGGTTTTCTTTTTTTTTTTAATTTATTTTTAATGTTTTTATTTATTTTTGAGAGACATAGAGACAGAGTGTGAGCAGAGGAAGGGCAGAGAGAGAGGGAGACACAGAATCCCAAGCAGGCTCCAGGCTCTGAGCCATCAGCACAGAGCCCAACGCAGGGCTCGAACCCACAGACGGTGAGATCGTGACCCGAGCCGAAGTCGGCCGCTTAGTCAACTGAGCCACCCAGGCACCCCGGGTTTTCTTTTTGATGTAAAGCTTTTGCTCTTTTTCCTCTGCTGGCTGACTGCAGTTCGTACCCACCCATGCAGCTATCTGGTGGCTGGTGTCTAAGCAGGAATTCAGAACCAGCAGTAACGATGAGGGGCCAGGCGAAGTTTGCTTCCTTTTCCAGATGGCAACCATCAAAGGTTTTGGGGACTGTAGGAGCACTCCGAACATCACGTGGCAATGTTTAGATGTACTGAATACACATTTGCCATATTCGGGGATGGTTTTGAGCCACAGCTGGTTGATGTTCAATGCACATCCAGACACACACGTTGATGGTTTTACACAATGTCATTAGTTGATATCTTCCTAGCTTTTAACCAAAGGGACATACGTGCATTGTTTGCTTGGAAATTTATTATTTCTTCTCTTTTCTTAGTCAATATTTTCATTCTAGAAAGTGGGACAAGATCTCTTCTTTTTTTAAGTATTTTTGTAAATTTTTTAACTTTTTATTTTATTTTGAGAGAGAAAGCACGAGTGGGGGAGAGGCAGAGAGAGGGAGAGAGAGAGAAGCCCAAGCATCAGTGCAGAGCCCAACGTGGGGCTCGAACTCACGAACCATGAGATCATGACCTGAGCTGAAACCAAGGGTTGGACGTTAACTGACTAAGCCACCCAGGCCCCCCATGGGATAAGACATGTTCTTTTTCTGTAAATTAGCCTTGTGGTCCAAATGTCTAATAAAGTTCTCTGTTCCAAGTGAATAATTAGTTAATATCTGATCAAAAAGACAAATATTTCTGAATGCTGTTTTGCTGCTCTTCCGAAAGGTATGCGCTTCAGCACAGCATTTCTCAAACCATATTAGTTAGGTGTTCAGTGATTTTAAAACAAAATGTGCCTGTGGTCACATTAATTTTGAAAAGACTGAATTAAATAAAAATTTTAAAATGTCTTCACAGAGCCTTTAATCTATCGCCAAGGTCCACTGAATGTCCAAGACAACAAAGGATGCAGTATTGTATGCTGTCTTTTGCAAATGTATTTGAACACAGAACACAGTTTTTTTTTATGGTCTCTGCTTGAAATAATCCTCAAGCAATTAGCATAAAACTCAAGAGAGAATTAAGAGAAGGCATCAGTTTATCTGCCCTCTGATTTGTCTAAATTATGCCAGACAAGGAACCTTGTTGGAAGTAGGGTTATTGACTCTTTGACTACAATCAGATTTCTGAAATTAACTAGAAAGTTCCTGTGGTTGAGCTCAGTATGTTGCAGATGAAGAGACCTTGGTTTTTCTCTGATCTCTCTAAGGTGTTATCAAAAGCATAAAATTAAGAGACCAAGGTCATTTCCAGTAGACCCTTCACTGGCCCTGCTTGAGGTCAAACACTACTTTATGTCCGAGGTGTCCACATCAAAATGGGCTGGAGATGAGGCGTAGTGCTGGGACAGACAGAGGAGCCACTGGCTGGGGGGTTTCATGCTGAGGGAAATTTAAAGAACCATGAGGGGGACCGAAGAATCCAGTTCGTCACCAGCTTATTCTTTCCCGTTGAGTTTTTCTGAGATCGATTTTTATCCCTTCCCCTTTGCCTTTTCTTGATTCTTGAGGAATCCTGTCAGTTTTTCTTCTCAGCCTCCCTGAGTTTTAGAGCAGCAGCTCAGGGAAGTTCTGGAACACTGGTGACTGGAGGGGTCTCGTAAGCCATCAGCAAGCTAAAGTAAACCATTAAAAGCACATGTATTTTCAAATTACCGTAACATAGAATGGATTCAAGATTAGCCCATAAATATCTATTTTACGTACTTTTATTTAGGTGTCCTATTTGAGTGGAAAAGAAATTTCCGTTGTGTACGTTATATTCTGATTACGTAATTGATAACGCACATTGCAATAGTGCTTATGAGTTGTCTTACGGGTCCATTTTAATTTTCCCATTTGATAAAATTGCACTTGAGCTACAGAGGTGCTGGGAGCAGCTGCATTTGTAACGACACGATCATTATGATTGCCCAATGAAGGGCAGCCCAAATGATGCAAGAGGAATTTTCAGTAATGGTTTGTGGTGTTTAAAAAAGTAACAAGGTTAATTATTTGCATTTTTCAGTAGTCCACACTTGTCCCTTTTGCAGAATTATCTGTACTTCCTATGAGGGAGAGGTCTAGAAAATGAATCATTTGAAAAAATGAAATACAATATTTTCAAAAGTATATCTTCATTGAGATAATTATGTAAGATGGATATTTTTAGAATTCTTTACTTGAAAATGTTTTTTAGTGTATTCCCATCTCTGAAACCAGTTGAGTCCCATTAGTCGTTAATTTCCCTCCCTTACCAGTTTGCAGGGGAGGAGGGGCTCATCAAAACTGGGTTCACCCACACATGTACGTCCCCCCAAGGGAGGTTCATCTAGTGTGCACGTTCCAACACAAGTCACCGGAGGACCTAACGCCAAAGAGGTGCTTCCTCAACTTTTCTTCTCGATCAATAGCATCCTGTCTTGGGCCTTCATAGCGGTGGTGTGTTTATGCCTATGCCTTCCTGTTAGGAAACCAAGCACAACCTGATATTTGACTTCCACCTTTCCTGGCGGAAAGGTCAACCCTATGCTCGTAAGCAACCATCTGACGTCAGCTCATGGGCAGAGTTCTCAGGGTGGTTTGGAGCATAGGTCACAAAAGAAGGCCCAGTCAGTACAGCAAAGTGGACAGAGTAGCTGGACTACTTGTCCTGATGCCTGACACATCGTAAGCACTGGACATAGGTTAGCAACCGACCTATACATCATGGGACTGAAGAAGTCAGGAGTAGATGGGCAAAGACAAACCAGGCGGGTGGAAATATTTTTCCTCTGCGGAGGTAGCCCGACTGGCAGGTTCATCATCTCTATGTTAGAAAGGTCCCTTTAGCTGAAATTTCCATGAGGTGCTGGGCTCAGTCAATAGGCGATCCATTGAGATAGAAGGGACTTGAGCCAGAGATAAACTAGACCTCACCTCGTGAGCTTTACCTTCTCTCATTCAGGAGGTCTGCAAGCATATCCTCCGGGGTACTTTCAGCATGTCATGTGAGGCCCCGGGCTGTCCCCAGAGAGGTGCCCAATGTGGTGGTTGCAGGCCCAGGGGCTACCTGCAAGCCTGCTGCCAAAGCCACTGAACATGTGGAGTGGGACCCTCAGTTCAGCCTTGCAGAGTGAAGGCTACATTAAGTGGACAAGTTGGAAGCCAAGGAGCCTCCAAGCCCAGTGCCACAGCTCGGAAGGAAAGAAGGGAGGACCAAACCCCGCAGGAGGAGTTCCTATCGCCATGGGGTGGGTGAGAATTCCTATAAGACAGGGGTGACAGATCAACTCAGAAATCGACCTCCAGTGAGTCCACAGCCCGCTGTGGAGCCACTAGAGATGACAAAAAGAATTAAGTCTGGATCGGCCCAGGAAGCAGCAGCTACCGTCCCACCACAAAGAACCCCAGGACATTTCACAAATCAGGGAGGAGCCCATCTCCTGCTAATTCTGGAAGTAAGAGAGCCCCTGGGTTGTCTCTTCACTGAACAACATCAAAGCCAGCTCTACCACAAAACAGTGGTCCCAGCGTGAGATAGAGAGGTGGGTGTTGTGTCTGAGGCTGTTGAGGGAAGAACATGGAGACAGCAGAGGGTAACCAGGGGCTGGGTATGGGGAGAAAGGGGGCTGGAAACTTGGAGTCTCATTAAAAAGGAGACAGAGGAGCAGACAGACAGAGTTACTGTGGGGGCCCAGGCTCAGAGAAGAGTTCCTGGAGACCTTCCACCTTTCCTTTCTGCAAGTTAGGTAACATACAGACCATTCCCGGATGGAACAGATCTTCTGTTGGACTCTCTATGTCCCACAGCCTAGTGGTAATCTCACAGTGGACTGGTGGTCTGATGTCACCATGGTGTAGCTTGAGTCCCCGGTCTCCGGTCAGACGACCCCCACCTCACGCTCACGCTCTTTAGAGCCAGCGTGAAGATGCCACCTTGCCTCATGCCTTCCCGACTGGTTCCCCAACGCTGTAGCTGACGTCATACCATCACTACCTCCCTCTCCTCTTCTTCTTTCTCTCCCCTGCCCGAGGGCTCCTGAACATAGACTGGATTCCTGTCCTTTCAAGGGACAGTCAAGAGAAGGAGGATGGGTGCAGGAAGTTTGTGGCCAAGTAAAAGAGGAAAGTCATCACCCAGACTGAGTAGATACCTGGGGAAAAAAATGTTACGAGTTCCAGAAGATAATCTGAGAATTCTTATAGCAAAATAATGTTTAATAATAGCAAGATGCTAGAAACACCCAAACCATTCACCCACAGAAGAATGAATAGTGTATCTTCTACTCCATCACGTTAGTATAGATGAAACTTACATAGTGTTGAGGGCAAAAAAGCAATACACAAAAGAATACAAGTGACACAGCTCAAAACTGTGGCCTGAACAATTTATTTTGGGGGATGCATACTGGATAAATCTATACAGAAAAATAAGGGGGTGATCAGCACAGATGTTAGGAATGTGGTTGCCCGTAGGGGGGAAGTAGGAAGGATGTGATCTCACAGAGTTGGGAATTGCTCTGTTAAACCAGTAAACAATAGCTGCCAGTAAGTGTGGAGAAAACTACCCCCAAGGAGTCTCAGGTCAGAAAGAGTTAGTGTGGGCAGGGGGGGGCGCGGATTGGGAGGAGTGTTTTATGAGACACTTCTTGGGGGAGGAATGTTTTCCCGGCAGTAGAGTTGCTACGGACTTTCTCAAGTTGCTTGGAATTTAGAACTGCCGATTGAAAGGACCGAGTCTTCTCGGTACTGTGTATGTGACATTAAGCACATGAGGTAAAACAGTGCACGCTGACCTGTGATCAAGACTCAAAAGTGTTGAATGAGCTGGTGATGTCCTTTTTCTTTGATTTTTTTTCATTCACCCAATATTTAATGGGTTACAAATTTTACAAACCAAGTACATGAATTTGGAAAAGATAATTCGACTTAATTTAGCTGTGACCTTCCGGGGGCTCTGGGATTTTGTTGGGGCCATGTTTAAATGAGGACTACTCTTTTAGAATTCCAATGGTCCATGAACATTCTATGAATTACAGCACATCCATTCATTGGCTATGGCCATTCATCACAGCGGCACAGACTGGGTAGCTTCAATGGCAGAACCTTACCGTCTCACAGATTTGGAGACTGGAAATCTGAGGTCAAGGCGTGGGCACGGTTGGTTCCTACTGAGGCTGTGAGGGAAGGGTCTGTTCCAGGCCTTTGTCCTTGACTTTAGGTGGCCGTGTTTTCCCTGAGACTTCATACCGTCTCCCCACTGTGCGTATCTGTGTGCAGATTTGCTTGCTTTTTAAGAAGGCCATCCCCTTATTGATTTGGGGTCAACTCTAATGACCTCGCCTTAACTCAATTACATCTGCAATCGCCCTATTTCCAAATAAAGTTATATTCCGAGGCTGGCGAGGGAGCTTGGACTTTAACAGATGAGCCTGGGAAGGACACAGTTTAGCCCACAACAATCTGCTAATTTTGTGCTTGATGGACTCTCTTCTCTTTCTTTTTAAAAGAATGCACATGGCAAGTCAAGGCAAATGATCGAAGCTTCCATGAACAGCCCCAGTTTATGAGCACAAAGTTCTTTTGTATTAAGGAGAGCAAATATGGGGTAAGTGGATTTTAACTTTCTAAATTAAAAAAAAATGTTTTTTAGCATTTATTATTTATTTTGAGAGACAGAGAGAGAGAGAACAGGGGAGAGGTAGAGAGAGAAGGAGATAAAGAATCCAAAGCAGGCTCCAGGCTCCGAGCTGTCAGCACAGAGTGACGTGGGGCTTGAACCCTCGAACCATGAGATCATGACTTGAGCCAAAGTCAGATGCTTAACCGACTGAGCCACCCAGGCGCCCCATGGATTTTAAATTTCTAACTCATCTTTACTAAGAGCCAGTTTCTTCCAATAGCCATGATGCTTACCAACTTCAGGAGACACCTGTTTTCCAGATAATCTCTGGCCCGTTACATTGATAATCATTGTCCGTTGTATAGAATATCATTTTTATTCATCACATTGAGTTAAATAAAGGTGAGTAGGAGTGGCTTGGCACAAACCAAAACAAAATTATGCAGATTGAAAATTTCCCTGTGTGTGTGCAGAGTTCTCTTTATGTTTTATAGAAGAATGTACAACAGTGTCACAGAAACCTTACGTTTGAAAGTTATAAGAATTTGAAAGGAATCGTAATAACCTATTTCCCCCTTCTCTGCCTGTGATAGATACAGACTGCAGATCTTTTTACCTCAAAAGTCCTTACTACCTTTAAAATACGAGAGGGGCTCCTGCGTGGCTCAGCCAGCTAAGTGTCCAACTTCGGCTCAGGTCATGATCTCATGGCACGTGAGTTCGAGCCCTGCATCCGGCTCTGTGCTGACGGTGCAGTGCCCGCTTTGTATTCTCTGTCACCTTGTTTCTGCCCCTCCTCCACTTGCTCTCTCCCTCTCAAAAATAAACACTAAAAAAAAATAATAAAATATGATCAAGGGTCCCTTGTCAGGTGTGAGCTTACATGTTGTAATGTGTCTTTTAGTTCACTAGGACAGCTGTAACAGAGCCACAAACAGGCTGGTTTAAGACAACAGAAATGTATTTTCTTATGGTTTAGGGCCCAGAGTCCAAAATCAAGGTGTCATTAGGGTTGGTTCCTTCTGGAGGGTCCAAGGGAACGTGTGTTCTAAGCTTCTCCCCCAGCTTCTAGAGGTTGCCAACAACCCTCGGCATTTTCTGGCTTGTAGACACATCCCTCCACTCTCTGGCTCCGTTTCCCCCCAGCCTTGTCCCTGTGCGTCCCTATGTCTGTGTCCTCTTCTTCTTCTAAGGGCAGCAGTCATTGGATGAGGGTCCACCTTCATCCAGTGTGACTTCACTGTAACTCGATTACATCTGCAAAGATCCCGTTCCCAAATAAAATGACAGTCACAGCTACCGGAGTTAGGATGTGAACATACCTTTTGGGGCTCACAACTCAACACACAACAGTGTCTTTTACTTTACACAGTAGCCTCCATTGCCCTTCAATAAAAGAATGTTCCTTTTTCACCCTTGTTGTCCATGCTGACGTCTCCCTTTGCCCTGTTTTCTTTTTCTTTTTTAATGTTTCTTTTTGAGAGAGAGAGAGAGGGAGCATAAGAAGGGGAGGGGCAGAGAGAGGAAGACACAGAATCTGAAGTAGGCTCCAGGCTCTGAGCTGTCAGCACAGAGCATAGGGGCTCGAACTCAGCAAACCGAGAGATCATGACCTGAGCCAAAGTCGGACGCTCAACGGACGGAGCCCCCCAGGTGCCCCGGCCCTGGTTTCTAAGAGGCTCTGAGGAGTCCAGGAATCTGCCAGCACAGATTTGCCACCGAGACCTTTGAAGCGAAATGTCTGCTTCTTGCTGCTGTCTCTGACCTAAGCCTCCAAGGAGTCATTCGGAGGCCTGATTAGAATTAAAAGCGTAAAGGAAATCTCAGTGTCTTCCTGGCCCGTGACCTGGTGTCCCTGTAGGCCGTCAAGCTTTAGTGATTTTCGCAGGTGTGTATACATCGGGAGAAAAGTGTGGCCCCATGTAGAATGACTCTCTCATTTTTTTTCCCCCAACAGAGTAATGCAATTAAAACGTACAAGTACAATGCCTGTACCTTTCTACCAATGAATTTGTTTGAGCAGTTTAAGAGAGCAGCCAATTTCTATTTCCTGATCCTTCTTATCTTACAGGTAATGCCCTTTGTTATCTTAAATCTGTTTCGAGTTATGACTCAGTAATATTTAAGTTGTGGACACATGTAATCTTGAAAGTTGTGGTATTAACATCGGGCCTTTTGCACGGAAGGAAATAGTGCCTCACACGGAACCGGCTCGACAGTGTTAAATGAACAGGGAAAGGAAGCAAATGGAAAGAGTTTAATTCTATATTTAAAAAAATTCACTTGCATGCTAATGTGAATGTTAAAGCTGGCTTCCCTGAAGTGAATACAATTAAAACCTTCACACTGTAAAATTATTTGTACCTTAAAATTCTATTCATTGTATGCTTGCCCTTTGTTTTTCATTTAGATGCTTACTTTCCTCAAGGATATTACTTATTTGTATCAATATTTTGGTCATAATTGTCAATAAATTATTTTTGTGAATTGGTTTTTATGTTGACAGAAGGCCTAGTCTTTTCCGGAGTTTTATTTTTTCTTGATTGTAGCAAAGGATTCACTTCTCTAGACAGTGTTGATTTTACCTGTCTCGAAATCATTGTTATAATCAAGGGAACTCTACACCCTCTAGTTACTGGATTATCAACCTTTAGCCCTGATGTGCAGGTGACAAAGGACAGTGTAGCCACTTTTTTATCAAATTCTTTTACATCAAGCATTGGATTTGGAAAACTGTCTCATCTGGGATTCACTGAGGAGGGATTCCTGTGGGAATATGTGTGTGCGGGTAGGGATGGAGGATGCTGGGAGTGACGTGGAAACACGAGGGAGAAACGGAGGCCCCACAGATTTAGCAGGGTGTGAGATCTACTGGCTTGATAGTATAGAATGGTCCTGTTATCAAGAGGGACCTTTGAAACCGGCCCACGTGGAGATAAACACTAAACTTTGAAGGTACTGCTATGTCATAAGTGGGCTATTCTTCCCTTCCTTCCTTCTAGCAAGGAAAAGGGGGAGTTACACACATTGGTAATAGCGCGGCCAATGATCGTTCTCTCTCCCAACCAAACCCCAATCATCTTGTCTTAAGATCCAGCAATTTAAGTTAAAAGTGATGGTAATCGCTTTAGACAGCCCTTTGCTTATTACTTCACTTAATTCTTGTACTCTGTGGTGTAAGTGCTATCATAACCTCCATTTTCAGAGGAACTGAGTTCCTCACTGGTGAGGGAACTTGTTCAAAGTCCCAAACCCTAAGCGAGAGAGCGGGGCGGGACTCGGACCCAGGAACTTCACTGCAAAGCCTGTCATTTTAATGACTATGTTATGTGACCTGACGATCCACAGGATGGTAACAAGAGATCTTTACTAAACTTGCTTCTCAATCTTTGGTTCCAACTCGAAGGCTGTCTTAATGGAGGCAAGGCTTCCTCTGAGGCCCAGCGCAATCACTGGCTTTCAGAGGCAGCTGCTACCTACTGCTATCCTTGCCTCCATCATGAGACCCTCAGAGACCACGGGCAAGCAACCAGCAGCGGAGAGCCTTACACGCAGTCCCTATGAAAGACTATTTGTCCCGGCTCCCCACACTGCCCTCCCTCCTGTTAGTTATGATTTTCACAGAAAGTTTAGAGCGGTTCTCTTTTAGCCCCCCTGGTGTCCAGTTAAGGTCTCAATGAAACAATTACAGGAGCCACTGTTCTCTGGAGTCCAGGAGGCCATGAGCTAGAGAGGGCAGCAAGAAGGTGGTTGGCTGGAGGCTACAATGACTTTCCTACATGGTCTGCAGGACGTAGACTGGGAGGTTAGAATTAGCAGTTACCTATAGAAGCCATGCCTTCGCGGGCACACACTTCTACCTTATATCTCTTTCAGACAATTCCTGAAATCACGACCCTGGCGTGGTACACCACCCTGGTGCCCTTGCTCCTGGTGCTGGGCGTCACGGCCATCAAAGACCTGGTGGATGATGCGGTAAGGATTTCTCATGCGACTTTCTCCTCACTGCTGTGAGCTTATTTTAGGTTGGTGTTAATATCTTATGTGTTGAGAAAATTAAAATAACCTTTCCCCTCCTCTCTTCTAAAGGCTCGCCATAAAATGGATAATGAAATTAATAATAGGACGTGTGAAGTCATTAAGGATGGCAGGTACTGTGTCTTCCTTAATTTGTAACATAGTTACAAGAACAGAATGGATAAGTATGTCTAGAAACATACTCCGAGATAGCCATTCCAAACTTAGAAGTCCATCAGCACGGCCGCCTTTTCACTGTGAGAGTCTCTCTTAACTTACTAAGACTCGGTACTCTCCTTGTGACCCAGGGACTACAGCCGAATTGGGTGCGGGCACTCGTCCGTTGAGCCCCGTGGCATCAGCACCGATGTGTTTACACGGCTCCTTCAGCCTGGACGGCCCATGTGTGCTGTTCCCAACTTATGTGTTCAGGACTTGGCTCCAATGTCTTGACACCTTTCCCGATTCTCCAGCTAAAGCGATTTCTCCCTTCGCTGTGCATTCAAGAGCATGTTGCTTTCCTCTTTCTTATTCTGACCGGACTTTTATTAGAATTATTTGTGTAGGCGTCTCCTCTTCTGTCCTGAGCTAGAAGTTTCTCAAGGAGACTGTCTTGATGGTGTCTGGTTGTTTTTTGTCCATCAGAGGCTCCAACACACAGTGTTCAATAAATGTTAAATAAATACTGTCCATTGTGACCAGCGTGCCAACTCACAGACCAGTAATGAGTTGTTTTTTCAGCCAGCGCCTGGAGGCAGAACCACAAAGTCAAGTGCTCAAAATAGTGACTGAGAAAATGTCGAATCACTGTGTGTCCACCTGAAACTGTAGGATATTGTATGTCAATTACGCCTCACTAAAAAAGAAAAAAATAGTGGTAAAGGCCCAATTCAAAGATGTTTTATGTGTCAACACTGAGAAAAATAAGGTGATTTACAGGCACCGTTCCACTGTGTCTAATTTGGATACGGACTGTGTCAATCTATCAGTCTATCGGGATGGCTTTTTTCCCCTCCCAAATACATGGATTCTGTTCTGAAGGTTACCTTTCAAATCACTTAGAATTGGTCTAATGAAGGGCAGTAAGATTCTTAGCCAGCCCGCACAACTCTGGCAACAGCCCACAACCTGGCGAACTCCACTGGGAGCTCTGAGTGGCCTTGAATTTGGGGGTCAGAGTGCATATCTGATAGGCCCATGGCTCCAGCTCCCCCTAGAGGAGGGTCAAGCCTGTGTGGGGAATTGGGCCTTGTGGGGCCCGGCAGTGGGACCTTCTAAGGGGAAACCAGATGTCACAGTGGAAAGGTCCAACAGAATTGTCACTAGTACCCCCAAAGAGCTGTGGCAAGAAGATTCTTAATTTGTTCATTTATAATTTGACACCCAGATGCAAATTCTAATTTACAGTTTTAGAGATACTGAAATGTAAACTAACTACAATTTAATTTATTGACAGATGAGCCAAATTTTTTTTTAAATCCTGAGATTAAGAATTGCGTATTAGGGGCGCCTGGGTGGCTCAGTCGGTTAAGCGGCCGACTTCGGCTCAGGTCATGATTTCGCGGTCTGTGAGTTCGAGCCCCGCATCGGGCTCTGTGCTGACGGCTCAGAGCCTGGAGCCTGCTTCGGATTCTGTGTCTCCCTCTCTCTCTGCCCTTCTCCTGCTCATGCTCTGTCTCTGTGTCTCAAAAATAAATAAACGTTAAAAAAAAAAAAAAAGAATTGCATATTAGATTCTAGTAAAATTGGCCACACTGGGGTATGAGCATATATTTAAAATGTATTTTAAGTGAAAAACAAAACAAAACCGTATTTTAAATCTCCGGCTCTCTTTTATCCATAAATTAATGGGAGGACACACATGGTAATTGGAGTTCTGCCTCCAAAAATATTAAGTTTATTAGTTGTGATAGATTCATAATCTCTATTACGGATATCTTTTCAATGTGTCAAAAATTTTAAAACAGACTGCTGTATTTTAAAACTTTTTAAAATGTTGATTTGTTAGACATTTAAATGGATATTTCCTGTGAAATTTAAGGTGGAAAAATAGTCATCTTTTAAATTTTATTTTGCATTTTATCAATGTCCTTATAGACTTATTATAAAAGCAATCCATGCTCATTGAAAAGGTACCTTAATAGGAGGCATGCTCTAAAGTTCCCTGAGGATTCAGGGCGGCCTGTGCGGGAGCCAGAATGTGTTCCTGTCCTGGGCCCACCTGGGACCTGCGTCCTGAGCAGGTAGTGGAGAACCCAGAGGCAAGAGAAGAGGAGAGTGGAAGCACAGGACGTGAGCAAAAACAAAAAAGGAGCCGAGTCTTTCCTTGCCACACGTTTAAGTAGCCCCATCAAGCCTTCATTACATGCCGTTGGATGGAAAGAACCCCTCAAAGTCATTACCATCATCACCACTCCCTTCAGAGGACTCTACGATTCACATGACCACTTAGTGTGGTTTCATCGTTAAATGGCTGAACTTTTAGGAAGCCTTTTTTTCTGGGCTATTCACGTTTTCCCAGAAATCTTTGGCTCCTAGAAAGACGAATTCCAAATCCTTTGCCAGTGACTTTTTAAAAGGCCAATAAACTCTCATTATTTTTAACATTTAGGTTCAAAACTGCCAAGTGGAAGGATATTCAAGTTGGAGATGTCATTCGTCTGAAAAAAAATGATTTTATTCCGGTAAGTGGATAAGCCGTGCCTCCCTCATCGCCTGTCCTCCCATCTGCCCTCGGCGCTCAGTTGTGCCTTGGAGCTCTCAGTGTTATCGGCGTGTCTTGTTTTCAACAGGCTGACCTCCTGCTGCTGTCCAGCTCCGAGCCCAACAGCCTCTGCTATGTCGAAACTGCCGAACTGGATGGGTAAGCGGGTCTTCGCTGGGCCTGTTTTAAGGCTGACCGTTAAAGGCGCATTCATCCCGCTGACAACCGCATCTGAGGAAGCCCTGAGATCTAGCCTTGCCTCTACTACTAGCCGGCTGTCCGGCAGTGTCCCGAGCACACCGACCTCTCTTTTTCTCAATTCCGTCTGTGAAGTGGGGGATCTGAAACCTGCCCTTTGCCCCACTTTTAGGGAGGGTAAAAGGATTGACACCTGAGCCCTTTGTATACAGCTGAGCAGTGTCCAGACATACAGGAATGACCATCGATGTAACGAATTTGAGGGAAAAAACAGATTTTTAAAAGTTTTTGTCAACAGACAATTTTGAATTTTCCCTTTGTTGGCTTTGGTTAAGTATGCTACCACTTCAGAGAGAATAGTGTTCTGTTTGTGACCAGTTTTGAATCCATTCATTGAGTGCCTGCCAAGTTGCATTAGCTTTATGTATTAGCTCGCTTAATCTTCTCAGCGATACTATGAGATTATGACCTTGACATTGCCCATGAGGAAAGTGAGGCACAAGGAGGTGAAGTAGCCTGCCCGAGGTCACTCAGTAAGTGGCAGGGCTGGGACGCCGCTCGCCTGTGTTGGCTCTCCAGGCTAGTGTCTGCATCTCCCTCTCTGATAGGAACACCCTTCCTCTCGCCCTAGATGCGCGTAACTTCTTTATGGAGCACTCAGATCATCTCGGTGAAACCAGGCCTGTCTTTGGTCTATAAATTAGGTGATCAATCTTACCTATAAAATGGCTACTATTCTCATGAGTGAGAGACTCAAAAGCTTTCCAAAGGTAGCAAGTCCTACATGCCCTGTCAGAACAAACAGAGGGGGGCAGTTGAGGGCCACAGGCCAGCCTCCGAATATATGGAAACCCCAGAGTCCATATTCATGGAGCCTGTAGAAGGTTGTCTGTCGCGTGTGGGCTGCATTGCCGTCCTGAGCCCAGATGCCCAGCCCGACTCTCTCTGTCCTTGAGCACACACCATCCTCGCTCTGTGGGTGGGACATGCCAAGTATTAGGGGATAAGGTTCCCAGCTCCTTACCTAATTTCCTACATAGAATTATCTTTCAAAAATAGGAGATCCAGTCGTTCACTCTGGAAAATAATAGGTTGACAGAGTCCAAGCGCTTTCTGGAACAAATATGTCTTGTAGAATCATCTTAATCATGTGATTAAATAGTAGAAGCTACAAATTTTTTAAGTTTATTTATTTTGAGAGAGAGAGTGAAAGAGAGAGCCAGCCCATGAATGGTGGAGGGGCAGCGAGAGAGGGAGAGAGAGAGAATCCCAATGCACTGACCTGACGTGGGGCTTGATCTTACAACCTTGAGATCATGACCTGAGCCGAAATCAAGAGTCAGAGGCTTCACTGACTGAACCACTCAGGCGCCCCGAGAAGCTAAATTTTTAAATGGTGGTGTGGTATTTAAGTCTAGACTGGTGGTAAGAGTTTAGTAAGAAGGAGGACAGGAAGCTTATAAATGCCTCTGCCCCGGTTATGGTGCTCCACCGAAACAAACAGCAAAGGGGACCAACATCGCCCAAGTCAGGAGTTTTTCTGTAGTTCGGGAAATAACCTCGCTAAACTCAAAGTTCCAAGGCAAACAGAGAGTTTGTAAATAGGAAAAGCTAACGATTTAGCTTCTGCTTCCAAATATACCTAACGTGACTTTGCACAGTTTTTCTTATATTCCTTTTTGAGATCCAGAATTGTTCCATTTAATTCTTTTTTCCCCCCTCTCCCTTTAGAGAAACCAATCTCAAGTTCAAAATGGCACTTGAAATCACACACCAGTATCTCCAAAGAGAAGATTCACTGGCAAAATTTGATGGTTTGTGCAAACATGTCTTTTGTTTTTTGTTGCTCAACTCAGTCCCAATTAATTAAAACCAGAAAATCTTTCATATGTGAATACTTACGTGAATCATTTTTCTGAAGGTTTTATTGAATGTGAGGAACCCAATAACCGCCTGGATAAGTTTACAGGAACGCTATTTTGGAGAAACTCAGGTTTTCCTTTGGATGCTGATAAAGTTTTATTACGTGGCTGTGTCATTAGGAACACTGACTTCTGCCATGGATTGGTCATTTTCGCAGGTAATTTCAGAGTTTCTTGGGAAATTAATCTCATACGTGCTTTTAAGATTTTTTTTAATGGTTATTTTATTTTTGAGAGAGAGAGAAACAGCACGAGCGGGGGAGGGGCAGAGAGAGAGGGAGACACAGAATCTGAAGCAGGCCCCAGGCTCTGAGCTGTCAGCACAGAGCCTGACTTGGGGCTTGAACTCACAAACCGTGAGATCATGACCTGAGCTGAAGTCGGCACTCAACCAGCTGAGCCACCCAGGTGCCCCTGATATGTGCTTTTAAGATTTAAAGGAAGAACTTAACAGAAAGCCATGGGGAAGGGGAAGGGGGAAAAGAAAAAGACACGGAGAGGGAGGGAGACAAAACATAAGAGACTCTCAAAGACTAAGAACAAACGGAGGGGTGAGGGGGGTGTGGGAGGGGGGAGAGCGGGTGACGGGCACTGAGCAGGGCCCTTGTTGGGATGAGCCCTGGGTGTTATATGGAAACCAATTTGACAATAAATTCTTTAAAAAATTTAAAAAAATAAAGGAAGGGATTGCTCTTCTGTTTATTCTCCATCGAAATGAAAGGAAGCATTGATTTTCCCAACTATTGATTGTATCGAATTTTCCCTTTTTAGGTGGTGACACGAAAATAATGAAAAATAGTGGGAAAACCAGATTCAAAAGAACCAAAATTGATTACTTGATGAACTACATGGTTTATACGGTATTTATTTTCTGTGTCAGTAGATGAGAGGCTAGCCCACTCTCTTTTGCTCTCATTTTGTTGTATGTTTTCTTATGTAGAGAAATCTTACCTCTGCAGGCCAGGTAGAAAAATGCATGAGGCTTTCCAAGAGAGACAACTCTCTTACTTTTCCTCAGAAATGCCATACATCTAATCGGAGAATCCTTTTGGGAACGGAGGTTCCACTTGTAGGGTCCCCTGAATGGTTGAGTATTTTGTTAATTGGAGCGACCAGTTGGAAAACCAGGGAGCTCGAGATAAGTTAATGGGGCTGGGCTCCTGGAGTCAATAGGGTTGATTTTACTGCTAGTAGTTTCCCAAAAGGGTAGTTCTCCTAAAATCAAACTCCCCGCCCCCAGTGTATAGTGTATAAGCCTAAGTAGAAGGCATGGCTAAATGTAAAACGTGTTGAGGGCTCCCCAGACCACCCCCAGATTTGGTGATTCACTAGAAGCACTCACAAAACAAAACTTCCAGTTGCCCTCACAGCTATGACTTATTGTAACTTATTACAAAGTAAGATCAGCGAAGACAAAATCTCATGAGGCAAAGTCTGGAGGAAGCCAGGTGCAAGCTTCCGAGAGTCTTCTCCCAGTAGGGTCACATGGCAAGACACACTCCATTTCCCTAGCAACAATCTGTGACAGCCCATGTGAAATGTCGTCTCTAAGGGAAGCTCACTGGGGACTCAGTGCCTGGGGTTTTATTGGGATCTGGTCACATAGGCCCTGTCTGCCAGGGATGTACCAAAATTCCAGATTCCCCGAAGGAATGTAGGGGATCGGCATAAACCATATTGTTTTACACAAACAGGCACAATGAACCATTCTTGTCAGGGAATAAGAAATAAGGAGAGGAAGAGGGGAGGGGGGAAGGGAGGAAACCCTTCCAAAATCTAAGTTCCCAGATGCTGGCCGAAAGCCGGCTTTGCAAGCAGGTCTTTTAAGGACAGCATCTTAGGCCAGGCCCCAAAATATTAGGCAGTCCTCCAGTTTCCCAGTGAGAATTAATTTTTTCCCAAGTATTTAGCTTAATTTGAATACATAAGCTTTAAGGGATGTCTAATACTTACCATACTTTAATTTATATACACATATTTAAAGTCATCTAAGAGTAATACATTAATTTGAGGAAGAATTCTTTTTTTCTCTGATCTCCCATTTTGTGAAAACTTTATTTGAACTTTTCACGCACGTCTTCCATGTCATTGTCCTGGTTATGGCCAGAGTACTCACAACGAGTTCGTCTCTCCTCCTGAGCCACGTGGTTTTGAGATATAGCACTTTTAGAAACTGTGGCCAGAAATTTGTCTGTCCTTGGAAATCGCATTCCTACCCACAGTTATCCAAATACCACTGGGACAGTTGAGTTTTGCATTTATCTTATAAGTACATACTCATCATTTCCATAACAGAATACTCACCGTACTGCTTCATAAATGGTCTTAAACCTTAAGAGATAATTAAGTCTTCAGAAATAATTACCTGAATCGGGGTGAAATTTCCTTATGTTCTCTTTTTATTTTAATTTTTTTTAATGTTTATTTTTGAGAGAGAGACAGAGACAGAGCGCAAGTGGGGGAGAAGCAGAGAGAGAGGGAGACACAGAATCTGAAGCAGGCTCCAGGCTCCAAGCTGTTGGCACAGAGCCCAAAGAGGGGCTCGAACTCATGAACTGTGAGATCATGACCTGAGCCGAAGTCGGCCACTTAACTGACTGAACCACCCAGGCACCCCCTTTATAGTCTCTTTTAAAAAGTTATTTCCACTAAATATTTTATATAAACATCCCAGTTCAGCATTGTTTGAAATTATATCATGCTAAGGTATCTTCCCCAAACAGTATGATATTATTCAAAGTAAAAGTAATTGATAGTATGTCCTGTAATGTGAGAATGTTTAAGGATTTGAATATTTGAATATAAGACACCACCTTCTCTTTTGAGGAATAGTTTTGGGAAGAAAACCGCACCTGTATGTGTTATGTAGGATAAAGCAACCAATCATAGAACTCAAATAGGCTTTCAGAGCATTCTTAGGCACTGTTTTTCCTTTAAGTATGTTGTATTTGCAGACTACTAAGTTATCATAAATGTGCCGGAATACTGAGTGTGGCTAATTAGCATCTATGAGATTCTGGGGGTTGGCAGTCCATCTTCCAAATACACTTCAGTGTTTCATGTCTTCCAGATCTTCGTTGTTCTCATCCTGCTTTCTGCTGGTCTGGCCATCGGCCATGCTTACTGGGAAGCTCAAGTTGGCAATTATTCTTGGTACCTCTATGATGGAGAAGACTATACACCCTCTTACCGTGGATTCCTAAATTTCTGGGGCTACATCATTATCCTGAACACCATGGTGCCCATCTCGCTCTATGTCAGGTAAGGCTGTCCTCTCTTTGGCCTTTTGCTTTAAGGAAGAATGGAGTACGTTTTCCCAACTTTGCCCCTTCATCTCTATCAATAATTATTTCAGAGGCCATAAGGAAGAAAATAACTTTCATCTCAGAACCGGGGGTAATATAGGGAGAGGAAATTAACGTTGGAGTGTCTGCTCTGTGCCAAGCACAGCCCCTTGTATCTTGATTATAGATAAAGATGAGTAGGGTTCAGAAGTCACTCACTTGGTAAAATTGCTTCTCAGTGGACTCAAAGCCCAGCTTCAGAAAGGGCCTTGGGAGAAAGCTGGAGATTTAGGCTGACATGGGGCAAACTGAGTTGTTTTTGTTTTTAGGAGACTTCCTAGTCTCTTCTCTGTGTCTTCCTTATTCCACCTGGTACATCTATTGCTTATAAAATGTTTACAAGCCACCACCAATGGGAATGCCTCTCTCCCTGCCCTCATTCGGCCTCTCAAAATGTTCTGTTTCTTATCTTAATCTGAACAATAATAAAGGAGTCAGGGTCATATCTGTGACGAACGGTGATCGCCTTGTGTGGTGAGAGCTCTTCCCTTCCTTTTTTACTTTTTTCTTTCTTTACTGTCAAAGTTCGCTGTCATTCGTCAGTTGGATTTTAGACCATTGGAAGGGGAGCTGTGCCTTGGAATATACTCCGCAGCCAGAGTCTGCTCTGAACTCCAATTGAGTACCAGCCCAGAGACATACGGGGTCACATACACTTCTGTAATTAGAAGCATTAGTTTATTTTAATTTTATTATATGTGCATTTGTTTTGTTTTTAATCTTATTACTGTCGTTAACATTGCTCTTTCACTATGAAGTAGAGCCCTGGGGAGCCATGCGTTTGCAGTTGCTTTAAAAAAGGAGAAACAACAACAAAATCCTGAGATAAGATTTACCTTTGTGGAGGGAGCTATGAAACAGATGATTTTGTCTAAAACTATAAATGTATGTTATAAAATAAACCGTGTATGTCGGTTTTGGTTTTAAAAAGTCATGTCATGTAACTAATATGATTTCCTTCTTTCCCATAGAAATAAAGACCCTTCTAAAGCATAAGTTGGGTCAGGTCATTCTGCTTTGTTTTCTACCCTTTGTTTCCATTTCAGTCAGGATAAACTCATTGTGGAGGCCACATTGTGACCCACAAGGCCCAGCATCATCTGTGCTGTCTGTCCCCTCCCTCCCACAAGCTCCTGTACTTCCGCCCCCTTGGTCTCCCCCAACTTTAGCCCCCTCCACATTCCTCACCCGTGCCAGTACCTGCCACAGAGCCTTTGCACCTGCTCTGGTCTCTGTCTGGAACGTTCTTCCCTCTTATCTGCACGGTTGCTCTTTCATTTCCTTCAGGTCTCTGCTCCAACACCACTCCATCTTAGATATCACTCTATCCCTTATTCTGTTCTGACCCTGCTCTGATTTTCTGTGGGGAATTTTCACCACATGATAGATTTACAGATTTATGTATTTGTCCTCATTAGAAGGTAACCTCCTTGAAGGCAGGATTTTGTCGGTTTTGTTGACTATGCGGCCCCCTGTACCTAGAATGGTGTCTGTACATAGTAGACACTCAGGAAATATTTACAAGGGGGAGGGAGAGAGTTCTTTTCCCATCTCTTAAATTTGTTATAAAGACATCTTTTGCCCGGTTAACAATTGCTGGATATGTAAACAACTTCCTTATAACTGAGATATATTTAATCCCTTAGAGTTTTCAAATTGTGATGATTCCTTTAGACTTTAGTCCTTTGGGACATTCTATAGCCTTATAAGAATTTAGGGGAAAAAATTGAGTTTTTTCAAAGTGTGGAATCACAACATAAGAGTTATTTGCCAAAAGCCCTTGGCCTCCTTTGGAGCACGCAGATTCTGTAACCAAGTGAACCCTCACCGACAGCTGGGGCCAGGGTGAACATGGCCATTCCAGATGTCTCAAGTGGGAGGGGAATGAGAGAAAAGAGAGTAGAGATTGCCATGTCGTCGCCCTGTCCCTGGTCCCACAGGACTGTGTTCTGAGCATGGGGTTCTGTGGCCAGATGTCCTCAGGAATAAGTGGGAAATCACATTGAACGAGGCGCGTTGACCCTGAAGTTGGGGAAGGGTGTACCAGTCGGGAGAACCCAGAGGCTGGGCCCCCGGGGCCACCACGTGGCTTGTCTCCTGGCAGACAAGCAGCTCGCTCCCGTGCGCACAAGTCAAGATAAAGCTCGCCACCTGCCTCTCTGTCTGAGAGCACCGTCCACACTAACGTGTTGTCTTGTCTTCCTAGCGTGGAAATCATCCGTCTCGGACAGAGTTACTTCATAAACTGGGACCTGCAGATGTACTACCCTGAGAAGGACACGCCCGCCAAGGCGAGAACCACCACGCTGAATGAGCAGCTTGGGCAAATCCATTACGTTTTCTCTGATAAGACAGGGACACTCACGCAGAACATCATGACCTTTAAGAAGTGCTGCATCAATGGGCAAATATATGGTGAGTGGAAGCTGTCCCTCCGTCCCTGAGCACGTGTGACCAGTGCCTGCCTTCCCGGTGCACAGCCCTGGTGGCCGTTCTGGGCTGAGTCCTGAAGTGGCTTCGCTGGCGGCACTGGGAACACATGCACGGGTCAGAGGTCAGAAACAGGCACACATTCCTCAAGAAATCAAACACAAAATTACCGTGCGACCCAGCTTCTGGGGGGATCCCCAAAAGAACCAAAAGCAGGGACTGGAAGGGGTCTTGGAACAACTGTGCTCATAACGAGCATTATTCACAATAGCTAAAGCATGGAAGCAACCCAAGTGTCAGTCAGTGGATGAGTGGATAAACAAAATGTGGTCTTCACGTACAACGGAACCTTATTTAGCCTTAAAAAGGAAAACATTCTGGGGCGCCTGGGTGGCGGAGTCAGTTGAGCTGCCAACTTCAGCTCAGATCATGATCTCATGGCTCATGAGCTTGCGCCCCTGTGCTGTCAGCACAGGCCCGCTTCGGATGCTCTGTCCCTCCCACCCTCCATCCCTCCCCTGCTCTTGTTCTGTCTCTCACTCTCTAAAAAATAAACATTTCTAAAAAATTAATAATGTAGTGTTTTACATTCTTTCTCCACAGTATGTTTTTTTTTTTAATTTTTTTTTAACGTTTACTTATTTTTGAGAGAGACAGAGTGTGAGCACAAGAGAGAGAAAGGGAAACACAGAATCCAAAGCAAGCTTCAGACTCTGAGCTGTCAGCACAGAGTCTGACACGGGGCTCAAACTTATGGCCCATGAGATCATGATCCAAGCCGAAGTCAGATGCTTAATCAACTGAGCCACCCAGGCGCCCCTAAAACAAACATTTGAAAAAAAAATTTTTTAAAAAGGGAAACATTCTGATATACACTGTTCTACGGAGGAACCCTGAGGACGGTATGCTCAGTGAAATGAGCCAGTCACAAAAGGGCACGGATAGTATGATTCCACTTATATGAGGCCTTAGAATAGCCAAATTTACAGAGACAGGAAGTAGAATGGGTGGTTGCCAGGGGCTGGGGGCAAGAGAGAGGATGGGAAGTTATTGTTTAATGAGCACAGAGTTGCAACTTTACCGGATGAAACAGCTATGGGATGGATGGTGGTGATGTTATGCAGCAGCGTGATTGTAGTTAATGTCACTGAGCTACACACTTAAAAATGGTTAAAGGCAGGGTGCCCGGGTGGCTCAGTTGGTTAAGCATCCAACTCTGATCTCAGCTCAGGTCATGATCTCACAGTTGGTGAGATCAAGCCCCAACTTGATCTCAAGCACAGAGCCTGCTTGGGATTCTCTCTCTCTCTCTCTCTCTCTCTCTCTCTCTCTCTCTCTCTCTCTCTCTTTCTCCCCCTCCCCTGCTCGCACCCTCTCTCTCTCAAAATAAATCAACTTAAAAAAAATGGTTAAGATGAAAAGTTTACGTGTGTGTCACCCAATTAATTTGAAAAAGTTCATTTCCATTCTAATATTCTGAAACATGCTGTGTATTTACAAAAATATTATGGCTAATACTGTATTCAATTAGAATGCTCTAACTTTTAAATAAAGACTTAGCATAATTTAATAGCTCTAGGAACATTATGCTTTTTCCTTGTAGAAAACTATACTTGTAGAATAATATACTGTGTGTTTTCACAGAAGGGGCATCTCAGATGTGGGGGTCCATGGAGGAGGTGGGACGCTGGGGGTTAAGGAAGTGGTTCTCATGTGCCTGGTGGCAGTCCCTTTCGAGGTGAGGGTTAGGTAAAGCATTTCAAAGGACAAGATCTGGCCCCAGAGAAGATGCAGTACAGAAGGAGAGAGGCACCAGTATTTGAACCTCTAGACCAGGGGTCTGCAAACTTCTTCTGTAGAGAGCCCAATAGGAAATATTTTAGCCATTGCGGGCCAAAGATGATTTGTATCAGATTTTCTCATTTGCTATGTTTTGTTTGGTTTCTGCAACTCTTGAAAAATGTGAAAATCATTCTAAACTTGAAAGCTGTCCAGAAACAGGCGGGGACTCATAGAACCGAAGCAAGGGGAGGCGGAGGGATCTCTGCACACGCAGGGGGAGACTCCATTTATCTTGTCCTGTTTGTTTCTCAGGAGACCATCGGGACGCTTCTCAAAACAATCACAGCAAGATAGAGGTGAGTCTTTTAACTTCAGGAAGGGTTTGAGCTGTGTATTAGCTGCCTACGGCTGCTGTAAGAAACTACCACCAAAAGGTGGCTTAAAACAACAGAAGTTCGTTCTCTCACCGCTCTGGAGACTAGAAGTCTGAAAGGAAAGTGTCAGCAGGGCCGTGCTCCCTCTGGGGTTCTAGGGAAGAATCTTCCCTCGCCTCTTCCTAGCTTCTGGCGCTTGCCTGCAAACCTTGGTGTTCCTTGGCTAATAGACCCAACACTCAGATGTCCGCTTCGTTGTCACGTGGCGCTCTCCCTGGGTATCTGTGTGTCTGTGTCCAGGTTTCCTTCCTCTTATAAAGACACCAGACCTTGGATTCGTGCCCACCCTTCTCCAGTATGACCTCATCTTAACTTGATCATATCTCCAAAGATCTTATTTCCAAATAAGGTCATAGTTCCAGCCCCCGGGAGTTAGGATTTCAACGTATCTTTTGGGGGGACACAATTCAACCCACAACAGGCTGTCTTTTTGTTTTAAGACAGGGGTGAGCCTTTTGACACTTTAAAAAGTATGGTATAATCCTAAGAAAATGTTTCCATGTAGACTTGGCTTCAAAGGCGAGCGTCTATCATTTGTTAAGCCCACACTGCTATTTTTAAAATCACATTTTCTTTTCCTCCCCCACTTCTTCCAGGAAGTGGATTTCAGCTGGAACACGTTTGCTGACGGGAAGCTTGCGTTTTACGACCACTATCTTATTGAGCAAATCCAGTCAGGGAAGGAGTCGGAGGTTCGGCAGTTTTTCTTCTTGCTCGCAGTCTGCCACACGGTCATGGTGGATAGAATTGATGGTGAGTGTTTCCCCGGCATCTCAGACACGGGGGCCCAGGTTTTTGGTTTCCAGGTAATTCACGCCTGGCACTCAATGCATTTGGAGTAGTACGCATGACTTTAGCCATGTCTGTCTTTTACTTAAGCGATGAGCATTGGCAAGCACCTACCTTGATAGTCTATGAGGCAGCAAAGCGCGAAACAAGTCCCCAGTCTCTGAAAATGTACGTCTTCTTCACAGCGACAGCTCCCAATACGTTTATCACTTTGCAAGGGAAATCTTATCATTAAAAGCAATGATTGACTCTTGCATTATATGAGAAGAATCACAATCTTCCCACCCTGTTATTAGTTGACATTTATTGAGCATAAAGAGTCAAGTCTTATCTGGATTGTAGCTGGACTTTGAACTTGAGCAATCTTTACTGCAAAATAATTTCAGAGAGAATTTATTTTCTAGATACAGATATGTTTGGGGTTTGAAATAATACCCCACCCCCAGAGCCCGGGCTTGAGGCGCATTTTTGTTGGAGCATAATTAACGTGTATTTGCAGGGGAGCCAGCAAAGCTGACTTGTAGACTCTTATTAAAAAAATGTTTATTTATTTTAAGAGAAAGGGAGAGCAAGCAGGGGAGGGGCAGAGAGAAAGAGAGAGAGAATCCCAAGCAGACTCCGTGCTAGCAGCATGGAGCCTAACGTGGGGCTTGATCTCACGAATCGTGAGGTCATGACCTGAGGTGAAATCAAGAGTTGGACACTTAACCGACAGAGCCACCCAGGCGCCCCTCCTTTTGCAGAATTCTTAAATGCAGCCTGTGTCAGCTTTGTTATAGCAAATTTGTCCAATGTCAGTGAAAGTTAGCCATTTTTTCATTTAAGGACATTACAATAAGTTACACCTGTGCACTAAAGAAAGAGGAAACGGAACCCTGTTGGCATTTCTGCGATGGAGCATGCTCTGCCCGTCCATCCTGCACTTGAATGAGTGTAGCAAAGGAAGGGGCCTTTCTGTTTTCTGACCCTGAGGTTTCGTGTGTGGCAAGTACAAAATCTCCAGAGGGGGAATATGCAGAAAAACTGAATGTGTAAAAGCTATATGTGCTATCTTTCAGCAAATTTCAAAGAAACCCATTTCAGGCATGGCCATAATAGTGCGATAAAGCAAGATAACAGCAGAATTCAAATTGAGGCAGATACGTGGAAGGTTACTAGCAGTCAAAGTGGAGGAAGACAGAGACATGCCAGGTCATGAAGAACCAATATAGAGGTCAAAGTCTGTTTTCTAGACAATCATGTTTTACTCCTACAGTAAGGATCAAGTATGATCTTTCTAAGCAACTTGGTTATCTTAGGTCTTGACTCATTAGTAAAATTATTCATCCTCATGTGTGCGTGTGTGTGTGTGTGTGTGTGTGTGGTGGTGGTGGTGGTGGTGGTATTTTGAGAGCTAACCAGCCAACTTAGGCAAATATGCTTTCATTTTATGGTCTCTACTATCTTTTCTCCTCACTGGGATACTATGGGAAGAGCCCTATTCTGCTAGAGATGGGCCAGCCCAGCTTTGGTTCCTACCGTAGCACATAGTATAGACCAGGGTCTTTGGGCCAAGCATCAGCTTCCTCAGTGTTGTGGGCAAAAGGCTGGAATTCAAGGTCCCTTTCAGCCTAACACTGTGCAGGTCTTTGTCCCACTGTCTGCTGAGGCAAAGAATTGTCCATCCTGAGGAAATTTCTTTCACACAGCATGTGACAGGTCATTGCTCTAGCCACTATAAATGGAGAACAGCTAGACTTCTTGGGGCAGAAGGTTAAAAGAGAAATTGGTTTTGATACATGAAGTACCTTGATGGGGCGCCTGGGTGGCTCAGTTGGTTGGGCAGCCAACTTTGGCTCAGGCCATGATCTCACGGTTTGTGAGTTCAAGCCCCACGTCGGGCTCTGTGCTGACAGCTCAGAGCCTAGAGCCTGCTTTGGATTCTGTGTCTCCCTCTCTCTCCACCCCTCCCCCGTTCGCACTCTGTCTCTCAAAAATAAATAAATGTTAAAAAAAAAAAATTGATACATGAAGTACCTTGAAAGAGTCCCTCGGGAACCCCTCCTCCGAGTATGATCGATAAGAACATTCAGACCCAGAAGGCACAAGACCTGTATGACTCATGCAGCAGGTCAAAATCCCTTCTGGTTGGGTCCCCTTGTCCTCCCTGGTGCTGGGGTGCCTTACTCTTGCGTTTTCTTTCTTTTGTAAGAATAATGGAGACTGGTCAGTCTTTTATTATGCGTAACATCAACAGGATAAGGGAGGAAATCCTTTCATATCTGTTGCCGTGCACATCTGCCTATTTCAACAGATGTTGTGTGGGGCCCAAGTGTTGAGTGCTTGCGGAGGCACATGGGGGCAAAGTGTGGAGAGGAGGCATTGGTTTTCTGTTGCTCTGTAATGAATTTCCACAACTCACTAGCTCATAGTTCCATAGGTCATATTCTGGGCATGCATGACAGGGGTCTCTGCTCAAGATCTCCCTAAAATCAAGGTCATGTTCTCATCTAGAGCTCAGGGTCCTCCTCCAAGCTCATGTGGAACTGCAGGATTCAGTTCTCTGTAGCCGAAGGACCGAGGTCTCCTTTTCCTGTGCCTAGAGATTTCCCTTCTTCCCGGCCACGTGGCCCCCTCCATCTTCAAAGTCAGCAAGAGAGAATCCCTCTTCCATGGAACCCCTTACATGCTTTGAATCTCTCCCTAGGAAAAGCTTTGGGCCTTTAAGGACTGACCTAATTAGATTGGGAACACTCAGGTAATGCCCTATCTTGAGGTCAACTGATTTGGGCCTTAATTACATCTGCAAAATCCCTCCCCAGCAGTATGTAGATTAGTATTTGAATATCTGGGAGGAGGTGCGTTACACTACGGGGGCAGGGACCATGGGGCCCTCTTTGAGTCCTACCTCCTGCAGAGGCTACATGAGAGCAGGGTGTGGAAGGCTTGGAGATCTTTTCTTCACCTGCAGGTCTTTAAGTCAGGATGTGCTGTGATTCGAGGCGGTGTTTGAGGAGGTTGGAGCGCAGAGACACTGGAGGCTGGCTTGGAAGCTGAGGGTCCTGATTATGGTGGGGTCTTTGGGAAGGATGAGGAAACCACAAATGTGGGAGACATTCAGCACATGATTTAAAGGAGGTGAGATTGTTGAGGGGAAGGAGTCGTCTGAGAGGTAACTTGTTTCAGGGCAGGTGACTAGGAGATGGGGTGGTATCCGCCAGAGGAAGCTATGGTGTCGGAATCACCGGAGGTGGGGTTTGCGGTTTGAGCATCTTTTTTTATTGGTGCCGTTTTCCTGATCCACAAATTAGTTTGTGAAAGAAAAGAATGTCTCTCTGGTTGCCTCGAAGTGTACGGTAAATAAAGAGTTCTCTTCAGAAATGAAAGCAGAGGATTATTTTTTAGTCCTGGTTTCTTCCTGCAAACATAAAGTTGGAATTTGAACCAGCTCTCTGAATTTCTTCCTGTCTCCATTAGTCTGCAATTCTGTGACTCTGTTGCTAGAACCAAGTGGAAGGGTTTTTTTTTTTTTGGTCATGATAACAATATCAGTGTTTTTTTGGTCATGATAACAATATCAGTGTT
The DNA here is from genome assembly GCA_030068075.1 of Paguma larvata. Classification (NCBI taxonomy): domain Eukaryota; kingdom Metazoa; phylum Chordata; class Mammalia; order Carnivora; family Viverridae; genus Paguma; species Paguma larvata. Next base: position 17,209,146 of record CM057835.1, read on the forward strand.
TGCTCTAGATAGGATTGTCTTAGTCATGGGAACTTTACCACCTTTTATCATTTTGTTCCTCTTTTTCTGTTGGAAATAAGCTTGCCGTCAGCATGACGCAAGAGATCAGTGTGCCAGCAACACTTGCTGAAGTGGTCGTGTCCCCACTGCTACTTGTTCAGCTCCAGTTAAATATTTTGCCCTCCAGGGGCGCCTGAGCGGCTCAGTGGGTTGAGCGTCCAACTCTTGATTTTGGCTCAGGTCATGGTCTTGAGGTCATGGGATCGATCCCTGAGTTGGAGCTTTCTTGGGATTCTCTCTCTCTCTCAGCCCTTCCTCTGCTTGTGTGCGCGTTCTCTCTCTTAAAATAAACATTAAAAAAGATATTTTGCACCCCCTGGAGGCTGAGTGTGTTTGAGAAAATGGATGGATTTAGCATGTATCTTCATGACTTTGGTGTATGACTTTCTGGGTGAACGGAAAACAACCTAAAGTGTCCTCTTTAATTACTAACTGGGAAGTGACTGATACTGACTTGGAGTGAGCCATCTGAGCAGGTGTGTGGACGCAGCGGGCCCGCAGAGGTAGCAAGCCAGCCGAGGAAGCAGGGGCGCCAAGGTGCAACCCTCCCTCTGGCTTATTCACCCAGGAGCACCCTCTCCTTCCACGTAGCCTGATGTTTTCAAAAGCTGCCCACCCGTCCATGGTCTGCGTCCTGCTCAAACCGTGGTGGAAAACGAAATGGCTTTTTTCTGCAAAAATTCACCTGACCACAAGAAGTACTTTTCTTTCTGCTTTGAAGCAGAATAAAGTAGAAAAATGGAAAATCTTTTTCAACTTTTTACTGAAGTACAACATGTGTATGGAGCCCAGCATATAGCTCAGTAAATTTTCACAAACTGAATCCTCCCTTGTTATGAGCACCCAGCTTTTAAAAAACAGAACATTATGGGGGCGCCTGGGTGGCTCAGTCGGTTAAGTGGCCGACTTCAGCTCAGGTCATGATCTCATGGTCTGTGAGTTCGAGCCCCGCATCAGGCTCTGTGCTGATGGCTCAGAGCCTGGAGCCTGCTTCCGATTCTGTGTCTCCCTCTCTCTCTGCCCTTCCCCTGCTCACACTCTGTCTCTATGTCTCTCAAAAATAAATAAAAATGTTAAAAAATTAAAAAAAAAACAGAACATTATGAAACCCCTAGAAATCCCCTTGTGTTCCCTTCCAGTCATTGCCCCTCCAGGGAGGCCAGTCCTGACCTGGAATAGCACAGGGTTGCTTTGTTGAGTTTGCGGTCTGTATAAATGGAATCACGTAGCATGGACTTGCATGTCTGGCTTCTTTTGCTCAACACCATGACATTTATTCCAGTTGTTGAAGTGTACTTGTGAAGAGAAGGCAGCTTTCCATTAGTTAACTTTAAACATCAAGAGATTGAACAGACTGATGAATTTTGAGGTTTTATTTTAATACGAGAATATAACTATGTTGAAGTAAGTACACTCTTCCAGAGCGAAGACAAAGTATACAACCCTTTTGGAAAACAAATAAGTAATATATGCCAATAGACTTAAGAAATCAGTATTCTTTTTAAGTTTTATTTATTTAAGTAATCTCTATGCCCAACGTGGGGCTTGAACTCTCGACCCGAGAGCAAGAGTCACATGCTCTTCCGGCTGAGCCAGTCAGGCACCCCCAAAATTATCAGTATTCTTTAGGTCGGTATTATCACTCCTAGGAAGCTATCCTTAGAAAAGCCAGAAAAACCTTTATACACATGCAAAATGGTTGCTACAATGTTATTTTTGAGAGCAGAAAAATTTGGAAATAAACTAAGTACCTGTAATTGGAAAATGGGGACATGTTTATATTCATTAAAATAATATTTAGAAAGAATTTTTAAAGTTATGTCAACATGCTCAGATTATTGAGTTAAAATAACCAGAATGTAAATGTGTGATAGAAACTATTACAGAATTAGGCATTTTCAAAAGGACCGGAAAGAATGGTAACACCCTGTCAACACTGCTGTTTTTCTTCTGGATGGTGGCAATATGGGAATTTGTTTTCCTATTCCTGGACAGTTGTTTTTTGTTTTTTTTCTTCCTCTAGTTTATATTACTGTTTGTAGTTAGAAATAAAACAGTAAAGTTTGAAAAGTGTCGGGGTGCCTGGGTGGCTCAGTCAGTAAGTGTCCAACTTTGGCTCAGGTCATGATCTCACAGTTCATGGGTTTGAGCCCTGCATCAGGCTCTGTGCTGACAGCTCAGAGCCTGGACCTGCGTCAGATTCTGCCTCCCTCTCTTTCTGACTCTCCCCTGCTCTCATTCTGTCTCTCTCTGTCTCAAAAATAAATAAATGTTAAAAAATATGTAAAAAAAAAAAGTGTTAATGTTGGCATACTCTTTAAGAATCAATGATTTGTTTCCTTAGGGATGTTTTGGGCTTTGTGAGACATACTTACCTGCCACGTGAGCCTCAGCAGTGAGGTCTCTGTCTGGTTTTTACAGATTTTCTGGTTTTCTCTCCTGCCTCCTTCGTTAGGTCAGCTCAACTACCAGGCAGCCTCTCCTGATGAAGGCGCTCTGGTGAGCGCTGCCAGAAATTTTGGCTTTGCCTTCCTCGCTAGGACCCAGAACACGATCACCATCAGTGAACTGGGAACCGAGAGGACCTACAATGTTCTTGCCATCCTGGACTTCAACAGTGACCGGAAGCGAATGTCTATAATCGGTAGGTCTCCCTCTAGAGTGTGTCTGTGAATCACTCATCGAGAGGTCGCCTTTTGCGCATTTGATTTCATGACACCAGAATAAAACAGGCGATGAAGAGCACTCGGCTCCTGGAAGATGTCCATGGACTTCTTGAAACACATTTTTTCCCTTCATTCTGCATGGGGTCCATCACTCACAGAGACAATGGCAGTGTATCTTGCGAACGCTGACATTCTTCAGCGACAGGTGCTGCTGGCTGCAGGATCTAGCGTGGTTAACACGGTGGGTGGTGGATTCACAACACATGCTTTTGTTTCGTGAGGCCATCCGAGCCTGTCTGCCCTATGCTTGGTGGCAGGGAAGGGAGAAGCAGCAGGAGAGGGGTTCAGAGGAAAGCAAGACCGTGACTGCTTATGGAGCAGAAGCAAACCTCGGGGCAGGCCACCATTCAATATGGCTTCCCAATACTGAAATTTTTTTTTTAATTTTTTTTTTTAACATTTATTCTTGAGAGACATAGAGACAGAGTATAAGCAGGGGAAGGGCAGAGAGAGAGGGAGATACAGAATCTGAAGCAGGCTCCAGGCTCTGAGACGTCAGCACAGAGCCCGACGCGGGGCTTGAACCCACAGACCGCGAGATCATGACCTGAGCCGAAGTCGGCTGTCCAACCAACTGAGCCACCCAGGCGCCCCCCAATACTGAGATTTTTAAGTTCATAATTTAAAACAATTTCAAACTTACAGAAAAATGGCAAAAATCGTTTAAAGAACGTTTGTATGTTCTCTTCCCTATCCACCGACTGTTGGCATTGGCCACATATCCTTTGTCATTTTCGTCATATACAGGTTCTTGTTTCCTGAACCATTGGAGAGTAAATTGCAGAGCTAATGCTCCTTTTCCCTTCATACTTAAGTAGGTATTTCCTATAACAGGAATATTAACTTATATGTAAATACAGTGATCAGAATCAGAAAATTCAGCGTGAAACAATATTATCATCTAATCTACAGGATATTTTCAGATTTCACCAGAAGTTTTCTTTTCCCTCCCTCCTTCCCTTATTTCTTGGTTCAAGATCCAAGATTGCATACTGCAGTAGGGGATTATTAACTCTGGTCTCCTTTAATTTAGAACAGTTTCTCTCCCCACTCTCTCTCTATGTATTGGATTTGTCCGATATTCCCTCATGACCAAATTCAGGTTACACATTATTGGCAGGAAGGGTGTGTGTGGATTGGTGCTGCGTCCTCCCGGCATGTCACCTCTGGAAAGCACAGAGTTATTAGTGATATTAGCTTTGATCACTCAAGGTGTTCATGAGATTTCTCCACTATGAGATTGAGTTTTTAACCAAGAAAAATCTATAGATTCAACTGTCTACTGAACTCTGATGAGGCACATTTTACCGAGTGCTTTCTGTGTGCCGAGCACTGATCTAGGCTGATAATCATGCCTGGCATCTACCTTGAAGAATTCAAAATCGAGTTAGCTCTGAGGCACGTACTATTATTAAATTATCTCACAGATCCAAAAATCCAAGAAAATGGTCAGAAGGAGTCGTGTCGTGGTCTGAGTATTAAAGGCAGTAAGCGTCCCAGGTTTATAGGTAGGAAAGATTCTACAGTATGGACGAAGAAGGCATTATGGAAGATATTAGTACAGGACATAGCACATAGTAGGGAATCAGTATTTGCTGAGAGAATAAGTAAGGATATGAAAAGCCAAGATGACTACAGCATTGTTTTCATATTTGTTTCACTATATTACATTGTAATTAGATAGCGGCTTACCGACTTTGCTGCAAGTGAAGTTTTTCTAGGCGCATTCATGATTTTAAACTAATGGTGAATAATTAGCGTAGTAACCCTTCAAATCAGCTTTATAAATGCAATTCTCTTTTAAGAAATCAAAGCTAACTTTATGATTTGCTTTTCCTTCTCTTACTACTAGTAAGAACCCCAGAAGGCAACATCAGGCTTTATTGCAAAGGCGCTGACACGGTGATTTATGAACGGTTGCATCCGATGAATCCAACAAAACAAGAGACACAGGATGCCCTGGACGTAAGTCCCACCCTCACTCTTTCTGCCGCAGATTGCAAACTTCCTTTCTGATACTGTCTTGTAAACTCAAATGAAAGCTCTTGTGTGAACCATTGACCCTTCTGTTGTCTTGGTGCCGTTTTGTGGAAAGAGCACCAGTGTAGAAATATGGCAGCCGTGTTCTGGTTCTGCCCCTGCTGCTGACTTCCTAGGACAGGACCGTGGTATTCTTTCCCAGCCAGGTTGGCAACATCTGTAGGACAGGCCCAGGGTAATGACTGGTCTGTCTTCCGGTGACCTTGAGCAAGCCACGTAACTATAGTGAGCTGTAGTCTTAATATCTGTGTGGCCTCCAAGAATCCCACCAAGCTCTTAATGTACATTGAAGGAAAGAAGGCATTTACGTACGATGGGGGCATGACAAGGGAATGCATTGGATAACTGAGTTCTGCTACCTTTGTTAGTAAATCTGTTGGGTCTTCATTACTTCAAATTTGTTATCTAAGGGGAATGTGAACTTAGTCCAATGATATTGCAGTTATTCAGAATGCTTCCGGAAATTTCTCTCTTGGAATTGCCTATCAATCCTCATATTGTTTTGGTTCTATTAATGATGTCAATGGAATATAGAGAATATCCATCAGACCTGGTATCCCAGTTCTGCCTCTTCACTCGTTTTGTGCCCTTGGGGGAAACAGCTGATGTCTCACTGAAGCATTAATGCCCCTGTGAAAGAGGAAGAGGATAATTCCTACCAAGGAGAGTCATTGTAAGGGAAAGGTCTTGCACAATTCCCAGCATTTAGTACGTGCTTAGTAAAGGGTGGTTTCTTCCCTAGGTCTGGTTGAGTTTTGGGGCCAGCCAAAGGTCCTTGCGGAAGAAGCCTGTATATGTTGTTTACTTATGGGGGTCTCATTTTAAGATTGGATATGTTGTTGAAGCAGTTACAATAGATTTCTCATGAGGATATGAACACAGGTAATTTAATCAAACAGATGCAGAACCTTCCATAGAATCTTTGAAAGCAAACCGCTTAGTTGGGTGAAATAGTTATGCCATCTTGGCTAGACAAGATGTGACTGAATTACTAAAAACATTTTTACTGGCTCATACTTAAGCTGTTTAAAATAGTTTAGGGGCGCCTGGGTGGCTCAGTCGCTTAAGCGTCTGACTCCTGATTTTGGCTCAGGTCATGATCTCCGGGCTCTGCACTGACAGCATGGAGCCTGCTTGGGATTCTCTCTCTCCTCTTTCTGCCCCCCCCCCCACACACACACATTCTCTCTCTCTCTCTCAAAATAAACATTAAAAAAATAAAATAGCTTAAATTTGTTCACCATGATTAAATTTTCCAGACACTCTTTTTCATTAAAATGTTTTACCTCAGCTTTAACAGTGGCTCAGGTTATTTCAGAACTGGTTTGAGGAAATAAGGCTTGGGTTGAGAGTTCACAGTTGAATGGGCTTGTAACAGTTTGTGGGAACAAATTATAAAGTTGTCAGGTCTGTGTTTACAACATCATTACACCCCGAGGCAGCTCCCTTGTCTGTTATTTTCTGTGTGGTTATGAGAAAGAGTTTTCTTCACCCTAGTGACTTGATTTAGAGGAAAAGTATACTTTTCTCTAAATAATTTGGGAAATACAAATAGGACCCTGAGAATACTTAAAATGAAAAACAAAGTATTGGTCTAATCTCCTCTACAGAATGTATTTATTCAGAGTCCATTATCTTTCATGACCTCTTTTTAAATGCTCTTATTGTATTCCTTCAGAGAAAGATTTCAAACTGGATCTTGAATTACATAAAATTAACTCTTCTTTGTTGGATGGATTATCTTTTAAATAGATCTTTGCAAGTGAGACTCTTAGAACTCTGTGCCTTTGCTACAAGGAAATTGAAGAAAAAGAATTTGAAGAATGGAATAAAAAGTTTATGGCTGCCAGTGTAGCCCCAACCAACCGGGATGAAGCTCTGGATAAAGTGTACGAGGAGATTGAAAAAGACTTAATTGTGAGTTTCAGCTTTCATGACTTGATATTCTAAACAGAGCTAGAAGTTTTATTAAGCTTTGTTATAGTTTTAATCCCATGCTTGAAAGATAGTTCTAACTTTAGCATTTCAAATTGGTAAAAAAGAACTAGGTCATTTGAATTTCTTCTGTCCAGCAAGTGAAATAGAAGTTGCCATTATGAGAAAACAAAAGACAGAAAACATTGAGATTCTAATCTGATTCTATTATTTTTTATATCACTTATTATAATTCATTATGATTTTTACATAATAAGCCAGCATATATTTATTACATTTTGAGAATTACTGAACTGTTTTATATTTTGCAAAACCTTGAAACAAGAAAATTATACCATTTGTAAATGAAATTTCTTAAAGCTTAATACTTATCGTCTGTAGAATTTAGATTAAAAGGAAATGTTCAATACCTAGTATTGACCTTGAGAGAGAGGAAGTGGCTTGTGTCCATGTAAAATAGCATGTATATAATGAAAGTGTATTTTTAACGTCCTTGATTTTGTACTTTACATTTTCACCTTGGTAAACTACTTTAAGAAAAAAGGTTTTGAATGTTTTGTTTTTCTGAGTGTGAAACACGGCCGCCTTTGCTGTTATTGCTGGCCATCAGCCCCAGTAGACCGCCAATTGGGGTATATAATTAGCCCTTCTGCTTCGTATTGGTTGGCAAACTGCAATTATAGAAAAATTTTGTGCTTATTTGCTAATTCTTTTTTTTAAATGTACATTCCAGCTATTGGGAGCTACAGCTATTGAAGACAAATTACAGGATGGAGTCCCAGAAACCATTTCAAAACTTGCAAAAGCTGACATTAAGATCTGGGTGCTCACTGGAGACAAAAAGGGTAATTCAATTTGTGGGGAGGCATATCTGTTAATTCATTAAACATTCATAGCTCTTGTTTCCCTTGCCCAAGATGACTTTCTCAGACTTTCCATCCTGCACAAATACTGTCCGTTTCTTTGAGACACAGATGCTTTCTTTAAGAAACCCTTCTCCGTTATTCCAGCTCACACTGACAGCATCCTTCCAGAAACTCCCTCAGTACCGGAGTTTATTTCTTATAATTGAGCTCTGGTCATGCCATGCTAACTGTGATCAGTCTTCTCTCTCCGGCCAGACGTGGGCTTCTCTGGTGAAAGGACCATCCCTTTGGTCCCTTCGTCATCTGTTGGGCACAGAGCAGAACATAATACAAACTGCTGACCAATAACTTTTGTTTGCTCATCCATCTTCTTGCCTGAAAACTATAATTAAAATTTTACACCCAATGGATGATTTGATTTTTTAAGTTTAGAGTCAACAAGGTGTTATTTGGCATCGATATCGCACTCCACAAGCCTCCCACGGAAAGCAAATAAGTTCTCTTACCCTGACATCGTTCATGAGTTACACACTCTGATAAGCTAAGGGAAGTCCTGACCTTAAACAAATACCAGTGGGTGGTGATGGAAAAAGGGGAAAAATCTCCAGTAGGAGCCCCACGTGACGGTTTATGGAAATAATTATCTTTTTTTTCCATAACAGAAAGATTAAGCTGTGTGAACTGAATGTGCTTAGTATCTCAATGAACATCGATTTGTTAAATAATCAGTCTGCATATTTGTATATTTGATAATATAGCACATGTTATCATTGAAAACCTCTCAAACCAGCCTTTGAGTTCTTATTTTATCACAGAAAAAAAGGCTTTTTTTCCTCCTGTGTGTATATACGTTGCTCCTGAAAAAAAAAAAAAGACAGCATTTTTTGATTGAATGTTACTTGAAAAAAATGCTTATTACTAGATAATTATTCATCAATTAAGCACAACACTTAGCTTGGTTTTTAAGTTTATTTGAGAGAGAGCACGTGCAAGTGGGAGAAGGACAGAGAGAGACAGGGAGAGAGAGAATCTCAAGCAGGCTCTGTGCTGACAGCAGAGCTTGAACCCATGAACCATGAGGTCATGCATGACCTGAGCCGAAACCAAGAGTCGGACGCTCAGCTGACTGTGCCACCCAGGCACACCAACACCTAGGTGTTTTTTTTTTTCTATTATAGAAACCGCTGAAAATATAGGATTTGCTTGTGAACTTCTGACTGAAGACACCACTATCTGCTATGGGGAAGATATCAAGTAAGTAAAGGCAAAACTAGATGTGGTAGACAGGGCAGATATGGAGAAACGGGAGCTGGAATGTCACTTCAGACAGTTTTCCTCGCATTTAAATGAAGCAAGAGAACACAGTCCACATTATCACGGCTGGATCTCCTTTTGAGCAAATTTTAGTGTCAGGAACTTGGGGCCCTTACTCACCCTTTTAGGGGCCATTTCTCTCCATTTCTTACAAGTCCTCGGTGTTTGCCTGCTGATTTAAAAAAAAAAAGAAAAGAAAAGAAAAAGTGAGCCTGGAGACATCACCAGCCAACTAATGTGAATTCTGTCCACATGCTGCCTTTTCAAGGAATTATAATTTTGAAAGAAAAAATAGAAGGAAAAAACCCCACACTATTGCTTGGAAGGAAACGTGTGGATGGGGACGCACCTCTAGTCTTGTCTGGATGGGGCGAGGGCAGGATATTTCAAAGCGTAGCTTGTCCTGAAACACTCAAGAGCCCAGAGTCACAGGAGACTTGGAAACGTGTAAGGAAAGTTCCCGCCTTGCGATAAAGCCGGGAAGGTGCCACACAAGTTACCAGGCGGTGCCATCTTGACAGTTTTATTTATTCCTCAAGTCCTTGCCTTATGACCCCTCCCAAAAGCTGTGAATGTGCACACTTGCCTCGTTTGCTAAGATGATGAGGGAGTTGATGGTGGTTGTTAGTCTTCTTTCTAATGGCGATAGAGCTTTTGCGAGATGTGTATTGGGCACTCCAGCTAAATTAGACAAACAAAATCAGTAGTTTTAAAATCCACATCGATCAGTTCTGTTTGAATGTGTAAACCATGCCTCTTTGTGCTTTTAGCTTTTAAAAAATAGCAAAAAATAAATACTAATATGTTTCCTTAAGTAGTTGCTTGGTTTCAAGTACTTTGGTTAACTGCCAGGTTTTATTTCTTGTAGATGGGGGCCTTAATAGATTTCTGGTCTCTCTTTCTACAGCGTCGAAAATTGGGCCCTGAGCTACATTAGAAGATAAAATTTTATGCAAGTAGCAAATTTTATAATCATGCTCTTAGCTAAATTTACCTTTCTAGAGGGCTGAATCATCTACCTTTCTAGGTGGCTCCTGAAAGGATGATTCCTATAGAATGGTTTGAATGGGTAACTTTGTATTTTTTTCTTTCAGTGATTTGTCTTGATCACTCCTTATTTTCAACTTGAAAACGAGAAATTAATGTGGAAAAATAAGAATAGATACCTAATCCTCTAGCGTAGTGGTTTTCAACTGGGAGTGGTTTTGCCTTGCAGGGAATTGTGGCAGTCTGGAGACATCTTTGGTTGTCTTAATAGGGAAGGAGGGGTGCGACTGGCTTCTAGTAGGGTAGAGGCCGGGCTGCTTCTGACTCTCCTACAGTGTAACAGTCAGCCACGCACGACAAAGGATTACCTGGCCCAAGGCATCAATAGTGTTAAGGTTGAGAAACTTGCTCTGGAAGGTGGAGAACAGTGTCTGTGTGTGTGTAACAAGGAAAGCTCTGGGCTGAGAGTAAGGAGACCTGAGTCTTCATTCCCATTTTCCTATCAACTTGCTGCAGGTGAATTGCATCACCACTCATGGACTTGACTTCCTTATTTGTAACATGGATGTTTGGATAAGATATTTATAGAGTCTTCCACTCTAAAATTCCATGACTAGTTTTTCTATCACATGAATGTGTCGTATGTGGTCTTCTCAATTATTTTTTGATACAAAGCACTGAGAATTTCTCAAAAGCAAACATAACTTAATGTGGAAGTAAGCTTCTTTTTGCCAAACAGTAGCCACTGTTTATAATAGACCGGGGTTCACCCCAGGTATAATAATTCAAATCAAGGTTGCCTTCCTTCTGTTGGTCCTGAACATAGTTTCAACTGTATCTTCCTTTAGCTGTCTTTGGCAAATAATGAAGCACCAAGAACATGGTGAACTATGGGGGAGGAATTAAGACTTAAATAAGATTATGTCACCTGATTTAAAAATGGGCTAAGGATTTGAGTATACTTTTCTCCAAAGAGGATATACCAATGGCCAACAAGCATATGAAATGATGCTCAACATCACTAGATATTAAGGAAGTGCAAATTAAAATCAGAATAAGGTATCACCTCACACCCTTTCGGGATGGCTTCTATCCAAAACAAAAACAGAAACAAACAAACAAACAAAAAAAAAAAAACCCAGAAAATAAAAGGTATGAGCAAGCATGTGAAAATTGGAATCCTTGTCCACTGTTGGTGGGCAATAAAATGGTGCAGCTACTATGGAAAACAGTATGGTGGCTCCTCAAAAAAGTTAAAAATAGAATTACCATATGATCCAGCAATCCCACTTCTGGGAATATATCCCAAAGAACTGAAAGCCAGAATTCAAAAGAGATATTTGCACACCCATGTCCATAGCAACACTATTCACAATAGCCAAGAAGTGGGAGTAACCCAATGTCCATTGATGGATGAATGGACAAACCAAATGTAGTATATCCATACCCTGGAATATTATTAAAGAGGAAGGAAATTCTGACATGTGCTATGATAGCAAATGAACCTTGAAGACAGGGAGATAAGCCAATTGCAAAAAAAAAAAAAGTACTATGTGATTCCACTTATAGGAGTTATCTTAAGAGTGCTCAAATTCATAGAAACAGAAAATAACGTAGTAGTTACCAGAGACTAAGGGAAGGGGTAAATGGGGAGTTATTTAACCAGTACAGAGTTTCAGTTTTGAAAGATGAAAAAGTTCTGGAGATTGGTTACAGAGCAGTGTGAATATACTTAATACTACTGAACTGTAGAAATAGGTAAGATGATAAATTTTGTTTTTTTTTAAACACAAATAAAAAGAGAGATTATATGTCAAAAGTACTGCACAGTCAAGGGCCTGTTTATAGTCTTAAACTCTTAATATACTTAAATTTCTTCTTCTCCCAGTGCTCTTCTTCAGACAAGGATGGAAAACCAAAGGAATAGAGGTGGAGTCTATGCAAAATTTGTACCCCCCGTGCATGAACCTTTTTTTCCATCTGGTGAAAACCGTGCCTTAATAATCACTGGTTCTTGGTTGGTGAGTATCTTTAGTGTATCTGTGCCTTTGCCTTAAACTATAGCAGTTCATTACAGACTGATTTTAGATGGCTTCTCATATGAACTGTCAACCTAAAAACCTCTTGGCCTATAAATGAATGGGCAATTTCCCAAGTGTGAGACTTACTATATGATACATGAAAGGAATTCTATCAGACTGATAGGAGCAGTTATCCCTGATTTATCAAGCAATGGATAATTTTAATTTTCTTCTTTGTACATCTTTGTATTTTTGAAATTTTTACAGCAAATGGGTTTTATAATCAGAACAGTCTCATAGAGGATCTAAAACCAAGAACCATCCTCCACACGATTAAAACCTTGGGAATGGTACTCTTGAGATAAAAACTAAAATGGTTGTAATTCTCCCCCTCACTCATTTCACAGAATGAAATTCTTCTAGAGAAAAAGACCAAGAGGAGTAAGATCCTGAAGCTGAAGTTCCCGAGGACGGAAGAAGAAAGACGGATGCGGACGCAGAGTAAGAGGCGTCTGGAAGCCAGGAAGGAGCAGCGGCAGAAGAACTTCGTAGACCTGGCCTGTGAGTGCAGTGCAGTCATCTGCTGCCGGGTCACCCCCAAGCAGAAGGCGATGGTGGTGGACCTGGTGAAGAGGTACAAGAAGGCCATCACGCTGGCGATTGGAGACGGGGCCAACGACGTGAACATGATCAAAAGTGAGTCTCACCCAGGGTCGATGCCAGCGGGATTGCTAGAGAGGAGGAATGGCAGGCACGTCTTTGAGGGTAGTGGCTCCACATTTCACAGCTTAGGCTTTGCTGAAGCAGCTGTCTGGTAAAGGTACATAACCACGGGATGACACCTGTGACCCTGCCCTGAGGAAGCTCAGTCTGCCCAGTAGGAGAGAGCAGGTAGGACAGTGCCGTTCAGAGGACGCCAAGTAGAAGACGAGTTCCACATGAGTGAATTTAGCTTCATTTCCCTTTTATGCACATGTGGATTTGTTCTCTTTTCCCTCTCTTGCTGCTTCTCCTCTATTTCCTTAAGGCTTAGTAAAAAATCCTGCTATTTAGTCGGTTTTGCAAAACTTTCTGCTGAGTGCAGAGTAAATTGTTGAATTCTCTTTAGTATTCGAGAGTATTTTTCTTTCTTATCGAAGCATCTTTTTTTCCGGAGCTTTCTTCTTGCCTTTGGTAAACTGGGTGGCCCCGCAGCAGCCCACGGAACACATCTGGCATTGAAGCAAAACTCCCACATGGTCTCGCCATCCTCCTGACCTTCCTAGGAGACTGCCAAGGGTCGTTTCACTGGTTGGAGGACCTTATGTCTTCACAAACTGAAGAACTGAGTCGTACCTTGCAGAAATACATTAAAGCATGCAGAACCAAACCTTCATCAACACGCCTGAGTCCTGGGTTGTTGTGTTTTTCCTCCCTGTGTTATTGTCAGGGAGCATCTTGTAATGAAAACTCCCACTAATGAGATGCGAATCCTGGTCTTTGTCCCACCAACATGCCATGTCACCTTGGGCTTATGCTCTGGCCTCAATTTTCTCATTTGAAAACAAGAATATGACCTCTGAGGTCACCTCCAGTTTTGTGATATTATTAGTTAAGATGAACTATGACCTGACCACATATGTTATGCTGGGTAGCTTAAATGTATTATGTATAACTAGACTTTTAATTCAAGCCTATTTTGTAATTCATGCGTCTCTTTCTTTTCTTAGAGTCTCTTCCTCCTCTTCGATCTATACTAAGAATATTCCAACTTTATCTTCTTCGGCAGGAGTCCACTATATGATGTATGTCTTCTTGCTTCTTTATCATGTCTGTCTGTGGGCACTGCTGGTTTAATTTCCTCTCCGGGGTGTTTTGCATGTGCTAATCCTATCATATGCCTGGGATTTCTTGCCCCTAGTTACATCAATTTCTTTCCTCTATAGCAGGTTGTAGGTTATTTTCCATCGTGTACCCTTAACATAAAATAGCTGTGCCAAAAGGGCAAGTAACTCAAACATTAGTCTTATTAAGTTACAACGGAGACTTCTAGATGTTGGAAAGAGGGTTAGCTTGCAAATATACCCTCTGATTATGTGACTTAAACCTGAACATTTTTTTGTTCCTCTGAGTTTACCAACTGATAGTGGAAGGGATCACAAAGTCAACATACGTAAACTTTACAGACAATCGTTTTCTTAAGTTGTTCTAAGAATTTTGTTAAGCTCTGTTATATGGCCAGTGCTTTTATATATATTAGGGAACATCCATTTGGGGTGCAAATTAAAGAAACTCAGGTGTCCTTGAAAGTCCATAGCTTTATCCAAGTATTGATAGTGCCTTTCTGTATTTTAGAGAAACTGGCATTGCTTTTACCTGTATAAAATATACAGAAATTATATTTGTTTATAAAGAAATACAGTAAAATTTAAGGGTCAAAAAAACTTGGCCATTTGTTAGCATATTCCACATTTACTAGTGTAGCCCAGTAGAAGTGGAGGGAATTGCAAACCACCCCCCCCGCCCCCAAGTTTTTGCCTCTAGCAAGGACCCAAGGACTCTCATGGGTTGCCCTGTCTCCCTCACTTGGGCCTGAAGACGTCTGCTGGCTGGTGGGTGGTGTTTTTCTTGTTCTAATACCCTAAGAATGAACAAGAAGCAGAGGCACAAAGGCTTGAGGAAATGATGAGTTTGTTAAGGAGCTATAAAGGAGCCTCCAGTGAGGCATCTGAAACCACAGTTTTGAAGCTTCAGGAGAATCTGGGCGTCTGTATTTATAGTATTATAAAATACATCTATTTGGTTGCCTTGAATCCCCTGTGAACTGTGGCTGTGTTCTCTCACGCACTGTCCTTGGCGTGCTCAGCAAACAGGCTGGGTTGCACGGCAGGGCCTGTGGCAGGGGTTCCTTCTCCTTGGCTCCAAGAGAATCTCAGTATTTCCCTTTGTTGCTTGTTCAGGAAAGAAGCCCATGGTTCGGTAGGAAAGTGCAGTTTGGCAACCATGACTAGTCATAAGAATTATTTATGTGTTTAAAAGAAGTCATAAATACTGAACAAGACATGCAATTTATTCTATTTTTTAGCATCGCAAAGTGTTACTGAAAGCATAGGTTTGGCCAAGTCACTATGTCACTTTGAATTTGCCAGCTCTTGTACTCTGCCACTATGGCAGGATTTTTGGAGCCGCTTTTTGCTGGAAACGCTGCTGAATCGGCAGTCACTTCTCCGGGTCTGAGTAGTAATGGACTGTGTTCTCCAACACACTTTCTCTAACAGATCTCAGTATGTCTTTAGTTCCATGCCTTTTAAGACCTATACGAAATTCGTAATTCTCTAAGTTGAAACCATGACTAAATGACTATTGGAAGATAGTCCAATGGCTATCCAATAGATAGAATTGTCAGTTTAGTTTTTATCCATTCTGGAAACCTTCCACGCCAAAAAAAAAGTCATGTCTTTTAAGGTCACGGTGGGCCATGACTAAATGCTGAAAGTGTAACAGTGTCCTAGTTAAAAGGCTTTTGGTTGCGAATATTAGAGAACAGCTAAAACGAGCTGAAGACAGAAAGAAATTTAAGAGATCTAAAGATGTTTCATGTCTCCCAAGAAGCCAGACCTCAGGAAGACGCTGGAACCAGGAACCCAGCTTCTGTTTATCCCTCCTTCTAGACTACTTACTTCTACTCCTCAGAACCCCTTGGAAATAAATATATCTGTCCCACATCTCAAGAATTTAGAAGTTAAAATTACAAACACAAACCCAAATCTTAATTCCAAAATGTGAAAGAGACATGGATTGGTCCAGCTTGGGTTTTCTGTCAAGGATGGTATAAGAAACAGGCCCCACTGGGTACTTTAAGCAGGAAGTGATTGACATAAGGGACTAAGTGCTCACAAAAGCTCTGGACATACTGAAGAAGTAGGTGCTAGGCTGAGTCTCCAGTGTCTTAGTCACTCACCAGGGGAACTTCTAACTCTGAGGCTTTGTGAACAAAGCTGAAAAGCTTTTGTCTGTCAACCTCCAGGCAGCTGGAGAGAGGACATGAACTCTACTGAAGAAATGCCAAAAAGGGAAGAGGTGCTGGGCTCCAGGTGGCCCATAACGATGGAACTCAAGTCACAAACAGAACTTTGCTCCAAGGAAGTCAGAGCAGTGTTAGGTTTTTATTTGCTTTCCCACCTTTCCAAGAGAACACAGGTGGAATGAAGGTTGAGAGCGCCAATTTGTAGCACCTGCTACTGATGACATACCAGCCCAGGGCATGATGACATACCAGTCCAGGGCTGACTCAGCTGTGGTCAGGGAGGCAGGGACACGCGGCATGCGTGGATTCCTAGGGTTCACTCCATGGGTGGGAAGGATGGCTTATGAGCTGGGCAGAGAACCCAAAAGGAATTTCCTGCCCACCTGAGATCCTTCCACAAATACTCTTTAGAGGCCCCGCCATGTGCTTTTTTTTAGTAACTGGTATCTCTGGCACAAAGCTGAGTTCAGACGCTAAGGTGGGGCTGGCGAGCAAGAGTTTTCATTGCTCCGTGAATGTCTGTTTCTTTGTTTTGCTATGGAAACATTTTTATCATCTCAATGTTTTACTTTAAAGTTAGCTTATGATTCACTTATCTTCTCCCTCCACCCCATAGCTGCCCACATTGGTGTTGGAATAAGTGGACAAGAAGGCATGCAAGCTGTCATGTCAAGTGACTACTCCTTTGCCCAGTTCAGATACTTGCAGAGACTGCTGTTGGTGCACGGCCGGTGGTCTTACATAAGGATGTGCAAGTTTCTACGATACTTCTTTTATAAAAACTTTGCATTTACTTTGGTTCATTTCTGGTACTCCTTCTTCAATGGGTACTCTGCACAGGTAATATGATTTTTATTATCTGATGAATAGAACTCTTCTATAAATATAACTCTACTTCTGAAAAAAACATTTCCCCTCCATATTTACAGTTTTGATGTTCTCTTAATAGCTGAGGCACAGATTGAGATTATTGACGATGTTTCTAAAATGTTTCTGGCGCTTTAAAAATACTTGAGTTTTGCCTTTGAAAAGTTGGGATTTGTTCTGGCTTTTCTTTATGTGTGTTTGCTTTCACCTTACATCTTTTTCCTACGTTACCTTGCCATTAATAATATTGATAAGGGGCGCTCAGTTGGTTAAGTGTTGGACTCTTGGCTTCAACTCAGGTCATGATATCATGGTTTGTGAGTTCAAGTCCGGTGTCGGGCTTTGCACTGACAGCACAGAGCCCGCTTGGGATTCTCTCTCTCCCTCTCTCTCTGCCCCTGCCCTGCTCGCTTGCTTTCTCTCAAATAAATAAAAAATAATGATAAATTATTGAACTTTGACAACAAATCGACAGATATTGTGATCAAGGCTAAAGGGATTATATAAATTTTGGATGATCACAGATCTGTTCTCTTGGTCTGTTGATTTTTTTATTTTTATTTTTTTTAGTTATTGCTGAAATGGGAATGGGGGTCATAGAGGTTAAAACAGTGACACGGCAGAGAAATACCATTAGTAAAAATGAACCTAAGGCAGTGCCTGTGGTTGTCCAAACTTCTGATGCTGTGCCTCAGACAAATGGTATCAGAAGAGCCTTGGAAACTGAGGGTCAGGAGCAACCGTGAGCAAGTGACGGCCTTCTTCCTGTTCCTGTGCAGGACTGGGTACAACTGGTGGTGACGAGTAGGCCTGTCTCCTCTCTGCCACCCTGAGGATGTGTGTGCACAACCCTGTGCATCCATTTCAGAAGCGTATTTTTTTAAACGTTTATTTTTGAGACAGAGCAAGGAGGGGAGGAGGGGCAGAGAGAGAGGGAGACAGCACAGAGCCCAATGAAGGGCTCAAACTCACTAACTGTGAGACCATGACCTGAGCCGAAGTCAGATGCTTAACTGACTGACTCACCTAGGAGCCCCTCAGAAGCATATTTTAAATAGTCCAATTCTAAAAAAAAAAAAAAATTCCAATTCTGCTTCACAAAATGTTTAAATAGAAATGCTGGACTTGCAAAGTAAAAGTAAAGAACATCTGAATGATACCTTGTGTGCTGCGTGAGCCAGTTTTGTGGTTTTATATATTTCTGATTCAGCAACAAACGGATATAGAAAGGATCAGCACCAACGTTTTTCCCACCATTCTTTAACCAGAATGGACTCCTTTTCCAAAAAATGTTTTGGTGTATATTCTCCCACTCATTTTAGAAGGAAGGTCTGTTCTGAGGAACACTCTTTGATTCTGCCCATTCCGTTGAACCCAGCTCACACCCTGTGCAGATGCAGAGGGTGGGGGGTTAGTCTGGCAGAAGTCCCCACGCATCCGGGGGCCTCCCTGCTTTGAGAAAGAATGAATGCGCGCTGACGAGGCCGGCAGTAGGTCTCAGTATGTGACACAGAGACTCTGTAACCTCCCCACAGACGGCGTACGAGGCCTGGTTCATCACGCTCTACAACGTGCTCTACTCCAGCCTGCCCGTGCTCCTCATGGGGCTGCTTGACCAGGTAGGACCTCATGCTCACAGGGGACATGTGAGGGCAGACCGAGCACCTGTTCGAGAAGTTAAAAGCAAATATTTCAATGCATTCTTTTGGTTTTCCCTTCTTCCTAAGAAAACCCTGTTGCTGTCCTGTTGCCAGGCAACAAGAGGAGCTGTGCTTCTTGTTTTATAATAAGAAATGAGGATTTCTGTGCCTGGGTTGAATTCATTGACAAAAAGTTTATTATCTTCCTTTTGGACACTAAGAGTTTCTTGTTAAGACACCCGACAGTACAGTATGTCTCTATAATAACTTACTCACTTTAAATGTCAATTATTTTAATATTTCTCTAAACTATGTGCTTAATTCCCAAATTAGTTCGCATTCTATTTTTCTTGGAGAAAGTACTTCAATGAATAAAAAGAATAATTTGGAATTAACCCATCAACTTGTATGTGAAAATACTTTCCCAAAGAATTAGTAAGAATCTGTTTTCCCAGGAGGTAAAAATAGCCTCCCTACATTTTTTTTTTTTTGACATTACTAATTTGCTCTCTTTTTATGAACAGCAAAATAATAAATTTCTACCTAGGCCTTATCTTAAATAGCAAGTAATGGTGGACTAAAGTGAAGAGGGTGGCCCCTGCACACTGAAACTATTCAGGACTTACCTTGTTGAGTTTCTGCCTTCCTAAAACCGAGTAAGGTGAAACTCTTTGTGAGGCATAAATTGGAATGGATCTCGGAGTTCTCTGATTCCTGGAGAGGACGCAGCTAATTGTGTTTTCCCTTTAAGGACGTGAGTGACAAACTGAGCCTCCGCTTCCCTGGGCTGTACGTAGTAGGACAAAGAGACTTGCTATTCAACTATAGGAGATTCTTCGTAAGCTTAATGCACGGAATTTTAACATCAATGGTCCTCTTCTTCATACCTCTCGGAGCTTATCTGCAAACTGTGGGGCAGGATGGAGAGGCACCTTCGGACTACCAGTCTTTTGCTGTGACGACTGCTTCTGCTCTTATAATAACAGTCAACTTCCAGGTACATGGCTTTGGTCAGGTGTTCTCTGTGTCTGTTAGTTACTTGTACTTGTGTACATAGACCAGTGTGCACAGCCATCTGGCTGTCCCTCTCCCTCCAGCTGAGCCTCTGCCACTTCACAAAATACAAATGTTATTTTGTATTGGTGACCCCTTACACCAAGCACATTTCTTACTTCTCACCTGAGCCGAGGGCAGTTTCTGATTGTTTAGTATTCAACCCAAATCATGCCTAAATTGCTGAATTCGGTTTTCAGAATCCTTAGATCCTTTATTTCTTGGTGACTCCCCAAAATAAGTGCTCTGTTTTTCTCGGGTTTCCAACAGATTGGCTTGGATACTTCTTACTGGACCTTTGTGAATGCTTTTTCAATTTTTGGAAGCATCGCACTTTATTTTGGCATCATGTTTGACTTTCATAGTGCTGGGATACATGTTCTCTTTCCATCTGCATTTCAATTTACAGGTTAGTATTTTCTAAATTCCAAAAATAAAGGTATAGAGAAATGTTACTAGTTTAGATTCTGATAGAACTTCTAAGTAAAACACAAAGTGTAAATTATTGCTAGTGAAAATTAATGTCCTCACTGGCAACTGGATGACAGTAGCGGGCTGCAAGTGTGGTGATGTGACAGTAAGAAGGCAAAACTAAGAAGTTTTAAGATACAACCGCGCATCCGTTCAGTTAGTTTTTATCACCCCCCCATAAAATCTAATATTGGTAGGTTATTGGGAAATTGAGTATGCATGTAAACTCTTAATATAATTTAATTTTTTCAAAGCACTGTTTGGAGATCTGTAACAGGCTATAAAACTTCTCATACATTTTGATCTAGTATTTTCACTTGGAGAAAACACCTTAAGATAAAACATACCAATGAGCTTTTTTGCAAAAGCTCATTTGTACAAAGGTATACCACCGCCACACTTCCAATTGTTTTTAAAAAATGGAAATAATTCAAAGACCTAAGGAATAGTATATCAGCTAAGCAAGCTATGAATCGCATATGAGGAAATTCTAGAATTCAAAAGTGGAAAACTGTCACGTCACTAGAAAAATGTATCAGAAACAATAAGTAAACTTTTAGAAATTAAATACTTTATAGCTGTATAAAATGGGATAAATGATAAATCTAGAATGAATGTGAACTGCTATTTCATACATACTTTATTTATGATAATATCATGAATCAGCATTCATAAATTTCTTAGTTTAAATAGAGTAGCTCATGTTCACAATGGAAAAAAAAATTCCCATAAACTAGTTTCCCTGTAAAAGATGAATTTGTATTTTTTTAATGACCGGTTATAAAAAGACTGTTGCTGTGGTAACCCTTTTCTTGGCATTAAGCTCATTTTTTTTTACAATTTTGTTTACATTGTTTTGTGTTTTAAAAAATTTAGTGCCCTGTTACTTAGAATATTCCCAAAGGGAGTGTTTTTATTTAAAAAAAATTTTTTTTTAATGTTCATTTATTTCTGAGAGACAGAGCATGAGCAGGGGAGGAGCAGAGAGAGGGAGATACAGAATCTGAAGCAGGCTCCAGGCTCCGAGCTGTCAGCACAGAGCCCGACACGGGGCTCGAACTCACAAACCGTGAGATCATGACCTGAGCCGAAGTCAGACATTTAAACGACTGAGCCACCCAGGTGCCCCCCAAAGGGAGTGTTTTTAAACACACATTTAGAAGTATAAAAACACATTTAAAAAAAAAAAAAAGGTATTTTTATAAACTGATAGTGTAAGTACAGAAAACACTGACAGATTTGGCTCTGGAGGATATTAATTATAGCTTTAAAATTGGGTAGTATAAATGATTACCTGGTTGTATGATAGAATCGCTACTTCCTCTGCCATAAACCAGCAGCCAAACTGCAGTGGAAAAAGTATGGCTTTAGTCAGATAGATACAGGTTTTTATGTAGAGGTGGCCATAGCCAGTTCTGTTACCCTGGGAGAATCTTTTTCTTCTCCACAACTCAATTTTCTTATGAGGCAAAGAGGAGTCTTACTATTTATCCCTCAGAGCTGACTAAATGGCATGACCCGAATAAAACACCTAGTATAAGACCTGTCATACAAATGGCAGTGCTAATTGTTATTGTTATCTGGAGTTTCAAATTATAAACTTTGAAAAGTAAATTCCTGGAAAAGTTGAGAGGTATAGATTTCATCCTCCACCATGTTTTTGCAGGCACAGCGTCAAACGCCTTGAGACAGCCGTACATTTGGTTGACCATCATTCTGACCGTTGCAGTGTGCCTACTGCCCGTTGTTGCCACACGTTTCTTGTCAATGACCATTTGGCCATCAGAAAGTGATAAGGTATAGAAAAAACAGTATTCTCCTCATTCTGAGTGCCCCTCATAGAAATCAAAGCATGTCCATCCCCACAGCAGCTTTCCTGCAAAATTCTAAACTCATGGGAAGTTTGGTACAGGATTTTTTTTAATACTACTTCTCTCTCTGTCTTGCAAGGAAGTCCTTTGGGATTGGGATTTTTGTTTGCATGCTTTTTATTTTAAACATCAAAGGGAGAATAGTATAATGAACCCCCATATGTCCCCTCAATTTAACAATTACAATACTAACATTTTACCCTGCAATTAGGTTGGGGATTTTATTTACTTAAAAATATCACCTCTTCTGGTGGAATCGTCTGAGCTACAAGTTGTTCAAATAATGTATCACTTCAGTGCACATAATCACCAGCAGGCTTCAGGCTCTGGCGACTGAGCCCCTAAATGTCTGTCAAAAGTACTGGGGTTCTTCCAGTCTCTCCCCTCTGCTAGCCTCAGGAAGTTGGGGAACGGCTACTGCAGTTGCAGGCACGTCCTCCAGGAGAAGACAGGAGACTCACTGCTCCATAGCTTTCTCTTAGGAGTCTGGGAAAGGTGCATGGGAGGGCCCAGGCCACGTCCTGCAGGTCTCCTTAGCCTGATGAGGTCGCATGACCACTCCCGGACTTGAGCGGAGCCAGGGAAGTCAATTCGGTCCTGCTCCTGGGAGCGGTGTCCACATCCCAGTCGCATGGTGGCTATATGCAGGAAAGGCGTACTTAACTCTACTCCGTTTTCATCAGGAAGGAGAGAGAAGAATGCTCGGCAGGCAACCTTCAGTGCCGCCTACATCTTCTCCCTTTTCTGTTGACCAGAAGATGCAGTACCAACAAGGGAAAGAGAACGATGGAATTTTCTCTTGAACCTGACCCAGTCTAATTTGTCAGTGGCAAAGAACAGTAGCGAAGGCGAGTGGGAATTTCAGCTCCCCGTTTTCTGTAAGGTCTGAGACCTTGGAAGTGTTCCGTAACCCCTCTGCTTGTCCTCCCCTGTAAAAGGACGGCGATGCCGCCTGAAACAAGACAGCCTGGAGTAGGTACCCCACCCCGTGGATTAGCGCCCGTCCGTCTCCGCCACCACAGACCTTCCATTTCATTGTCTCTCTCTCTCCCCTGCCGCAGATCCAGAAGCACCGCAAGCGGTTGAAAGCGGAAGAGCAGTGGAAGCGGCGGCAGCACGTGTTCCGCCGGGGCGTGTCCTCGCGGCGCTCCGCCTACGCCTTCTCGCACCAGCGGGGCTACGCCGACCTCATCTCGTCCGGGCGCAGCATCCGCAAGAAGCGCTCCCCGCTGGACGCGATCATAGCCGACGGGACGGCGGAGTACCGGCGGACCGTGGAGAGCTGAGCGCTGAGCGGAACCGTCACACACACACAGATGTCTATTTTTTTATGAAAGACACTCAGGACTTTTTTTTTTTTACCTGAATTTGTCACGAGGATATCAAAGACCACAACCTTTGTAACAAACTACTTGGGCTGGACTATTGCAATAGCGAAGCCGAGAATACCTTTTCAAACGTCCTCTTGTTCACATGCTTGTGTTCCTTAGGATTCAGAGGGAATGTCGTAATCCGGTCTCGATCTAGCACAAGATAATTAGAAACTGTCAGATATTTCAGTGCAAATGGTACTGCATTATAAAATTACAATTAGATCATTCCTGTCTGGGATCTTCAACATACATAACCACAGGTTACTTTTTTGCCCCATTGGGCACCTTGTTAACAAGGATCTCTTATTTTTAATGGCCATGACAGAAAAATCATGAATGTTCATCACCTGGAAGCTAAGTGGTCCAATGACATTTGAGAGTTGATAGTGAGCTGCATGGCTTCACGTTCTCCTATTGGTTTAGTAGTTCAATCAATGGAAATTACTCCACATTTCATAGTACAAGGTTTCAGTCGGCTTCGGTTTACTACCAGGTTAAAAGGGCGCATCACCTATGTTTACTCTTACTACTGCATATTATTTTAGCCACTTCCTTCCCTCCTTTCATTTTGAAAAGATGCATTTAAATATTTATGGACTTTTTAAAAAAAAGTTCTTAAAAACTAAGGGTATCAGTGATAAATTGTGATTTTGCAAAGCTTTCTTTTGAAAAGCAAACTTTGTGCCTGCTGCCTACATGTGTTTTATAAGGGACTTGAACAGAGACCTCACTTTTTCACTTGTCTTCAGAGAAAAAAGGCTGTTGGCAGCCACATTTCTAACAGTGTAACCGGTAAAACTGAAAAAAATTTTAAGCAATTATGGAAACTCCTCAAAGAGGCAAAAGTTTTTTTCTAGAGGCTTTTCGCACACTAGTTTCCATATTCTAGTGAGGATATAGGGTTTTCAATAATTCTGTTCTTTACCATTAGGCTGTGAATGTTCACAATTATCTGTCCCTTGAATTCCTATCAGGAAATCACAACATGTATATAGTTCATATTCTAGGTATGATAAAAGAATGTATGCCTCTTTATTCTATGGAAGTAAATAAAGTTCTGGAAGTTTACAACTTTCTCTTGTAAATAAACTGTAAATTGTTTTTCCTTTTTTTTTTGGTAGAGAAAAGTTTGCTTGTACTATTCTGTTTTCTCTCCTGCTTTGTGAATTGTGGGAAAGGTCGACAATGCAAATGTGTCAAAGACTTACACTGTTGGGTGCAATATTAACAATTGTAAAATACAAATTGCTTTGGATAAATTATTTCTATATTCTGTAAATCTGAGATTTAATGTATATTTTTGTTTAAAAATAAATGCTTTAGTAAAATCTTTGGAAAGTATCTTCGAGTAGGGTATACGACAGAAGAATCTAGGTATGCAAGGTTTCTAAAGAAACGCAGGGGTGCTTCGGCGGTGAGAAATAAAAGTGAGGGGCAGGGTATTGAGTATTAGGGGAGAAGTGACTGAGAAAAGGCCATTAGACTTGAAAGGTGGAGGGTATGGATTTATAGTTGGCAAGATCAGTTGTGTCCAGGGAGGGTGCATCTTAGAATACTTAGATGAGACACAATTTTTAAAAATGACCTTGGTTCTGAAACCAGAATAAAAACATAGGTAACTTTTCACCTATGGGGCTGGGGGATTAGGATGCTGAAAGGCAAGAGAGCAGATGAAGATGAGAAGGGAGGCCTGAGTGTGGTGAGCTGGCTGCAGGATGGACAGGCAGCTCCTGGGCAGTACCAGAAGCTGTGACCCGCACTCCCCCCCCCCCCCCCCCCCCCCCCCCCCCGCCAAGGAAATGGGACTATTCCACAAAGAGGTCTCTGCAGAAAGATATGGGGCGGGGGGGCTTCTGTGGGAGGCACAATTGCCAGTAGATGATGACAGTCTCAGCCCAGGGGTGCCTTATATGGTGGGAAATCAGGACACCCCCCCCCCCCCCCCCCCCCCCCCCCCCCCCCCCCCCCCCCCCCCCCCGCTTTCCTCTCCCACAACTGATAGTCTCCTTCTGGAGCAGAACCTCACGTCTGGATCTTTGGAAATGGGGTAAAAGGAGATGGAACAAATTAGACTCTGCAATAGAAATTGTAGGAGAAAAAGTTCTGAGCAGACCTGGGAGATAATCCCGTAAAAAAACAAAAAAAAACACTTTTCCCCCTAGGATGTCCTACTGTATTTAAACTGGTTGAGGAATACACGTTTTTAATATAAGAGCACCACCTAAAGGTTCTTACTGATGACCAATACCAGAAACTCCAATAAGGATATGCTGTGGGTATAAAAGGGTTCTAAAGAGGCTCCAACGTGATAGCAAAACATACCTTACTGGAGTCTATAATTTAAGTTGTTGCTTTCATGTGATGTGGATGAAGCTTAGGAAAGCTGTAAGACAGTTTCTAAAAGTCCTATCAGAATCTGCTTGAAAGTTATAGCTACAATAAAACTTCTGGTGCATTTACAATTACAAAAAGCCCTTCCAAACACTGTAAAAATGGATTTTCTTGACTTAAACAGACATTTCTTCAAAGAGGATATATAAATGGCCAACAAGGGTATAAAAATGTCCTCAACATTAGTCATTAGGGAAATGCAAATCACAACCACAGTGAAATACCACTTCACACCCACTAGCATAACTATAAATAAAAAAAGGAAGGGCACCTGGCTGGCGCCTGTGACTCTTCATCTCAGGGTCCTGAGTTCAAGCCCCACGCTGGGCTTGGAGCTTCCTTAAAAAAAAAAAAAAAGAAAGAAAGAAAGAGAGAAAAAAAGTGTTGGCAAAGATGTGGAGAAACCGGATCCCTCGCCCACTGCTGGTGGGGATGGAAAACGTTGCACCCACAGTTGAAACAATTTGACAAGTGACAAGTGAAACGGAATTACCATATAAACAGCAATTCTCCCGTGTGTGTGTGTGTGTGTACCCCGAAACCTTGAAAATAGGTATTCAGATACCTGTACAGCAATGTTCACAGCAGCACTTATTCACAACAGGCCAAAAGGTAGAAACAACCTAAACATCCACTGACAGATGAGTGGATACACAAGACGTGGGATTTACATATAATGGAATATCATTTAGCCATAAAAAGGAGTAAGGCTAGTTCAAGATGGAGACGTAGGAAGATCCTGACCGCCTCTCCTCCCATGGACACACCAGATCTACAGATACAAATGAACGATTTCCTCCGAAAACAAGCTGAGGGGCTCCTAACATCGGCAAACGATCTGCAGGGAAGTGGGTAGGAAAGGCAGAGAGATGCAATCTTGCTGAAAACCCCACCTCCAGCATTCGAAATCCAGAACTTCTCCATGAGGAGTGAAGGGTTTGAACGCTACAATCAGGAACCCCAACTTCTAAGACCTACCCCTGAGAGAGAAGCCCCTAAAACTTACGCTTTGAAAGCCAACAGGGTTTGCATCCCTGAGACGCAAAAGGCTATCGTGCACACTGAGAAATGGCTCTTGAAGGGCTCAGGCCCCTGGACTCACCCGTACCAGGCCCCAGTGCAGAAGCGGCCAGAATCGACGTGGAAGAGGCTTATTTACTTATCTTAAAGCATCAGCCTGAGACGCAGGCATCTAATTTAGCACACATCGAGGGGCCTGCTGGGGTACTCTCCAAGGATGGAGGCCGACAGACACTTTGAAAAAAATTCTTTTTAATCTAGGCTCCTTCTCCCCCCACCCCGCGCCCCCCAGGACCCACCATCTTCATGCCCTCCCTCTGCTGCCCTCCAGAGCACTGGTATCTCCCAGAGGGGAGCTGTTACAGGCACCTGGTCCTGATGTTATACCGGGCGCCTCAGTTTTTGCACCTGCCACCCGGTGTGAACACCCGTTGGGTCGTCTGGCTCTGGGGGCCAGCAGGGTCCGCATTCCAGGAACCCCCAAGACTGTAACAACTGGAGACAGTTCATGGCTGGCTACCACCACCAGCGGACTGCACGGACAGCAGACTGCAATATCTCTTTCTTTGATAAAGGACTATTTTGCTTGTCCTGGAGCTTCAGCCTGAGGGGCAGGCTGCTAGTCTGGCACACATCTGGAGGTCCACGGAAGGACTCTCGGGGAAGGGAGGCAGGGGGACATCGTGCTTGCCCTCTTTCTCTGCCTCGCTCCAGCTTGTCAGTATCTCCCAGAAAGGAATTCAGACCCTCATCTGGTGCCCCGATTTTTGCAGGTGCTAAAGGGTGACATCTCTAGACGGCCTGGCCATGGTAGCTGACTGGCTAATGAGTCACACAGACTGTCACCAACAGAGAAAGTGTTTTTAACTGTCTACCATTTCCAGAGCACAGCTAGAGGCAATGGTCCGAAGAGCCCAGTCTTTCCGTAAAAGAGGCCTACTAGCTCATCTCCATGGCTACGTCTGACGGATAGACTTGTAATCAAACACATTGAAGGGCCAACTGCAAACCTTCCTGGAGACCTCAGGGAGACTATCTCTCTGTTCTGTCTCTGCCATGCTCTAGAGCGCCAGTATCTCCTAGAAGAGAGCTTGTACACGTCTGGTGGCCCCGTTTTTACATCTGCTGCCTTGGTTTTTGTGGCTACCACCTAGCGGATGCCCCTTAACTGCCCTACTCTGGTGGCCAGCAGGGTCTGCATTCCTGTATCCCATACGACCTAACAAATGGGCAGGCAGTCTCTGGCCTGCTACAAACTCCAGGACACAAGACAGACGTGAGCTGAAACACACCCCTAGTCTTTCTGTGATAAAGGACTATTTGTTTGTCCTGGAGCTTTGGCCCGAGGGGCAGGCTTTTGGTTTGATATACATCTATAGACCTACTAAGATGCTGTACTTCATCGGTACGTCAGTAGATGCCATCCTGTGCCCTCCATGTGCATTGCTTCAGGTTGCTGGTATCTCCCAGAAAGGAGCTCATAAGGTTGCCTGGCAACTCATTTTCTGTGACTGACACTCTGGGGTACACTCCCAAGGTAGCCGGCAGGACCTGATGCTTGCTGTCCTACAGGGCTGTATATATTTGTATATTTGAAAAGCTGTTGCCTGAGGGTCTGATTTACAATCAGCCTGAATCTAGGTGCTGACTTAGATCCTCCGCTACGGGACAGCTAAAGACTACAATAAATGAACTGAAAAATAACCAGAGGGATTCAAAAGTAAACTAGATGAAGAAGGACGAGAAAACTCAAATACAGAGCAGAACTCACCTATTCAGAGCAGCAAAAAAAAGGAGGAAAAAAATGTAGAAAAGTAAAGATATTACTCTAAAAGTAAACAAATATATATAAAAAAAAGTAAAGATAGCTTTATAGAACTTATGAAATAACATCAAGCAGACCAACATTTGTATTAAAGGTTCCAGAAGAAGGGGAAAAGAGAAAGGGTTTAGCAGAATGCTCATCTGAAGAAAGAATAACCACCTAAAAATTTCTCTAAGTTGGGGACGGAAACAGACATCCAGATCCAGGAAATGCTGAGAGTTCCAAATAAGAACCTGAAGAGACTGAAACCAAGATATATTATAATTAAAATGTCAAAAGTTAAAGACAAGGAAAGTATCAAAAGAAAACCAATTTCTTATGTAGGAGGGATTTTCCCCCATAAGATCAGATTTTCCAGGAGAAACCTTGGTGACCAGAAGGAGGTGTTATTCAAAGTGCTAGAAGAAGAAAACTTCCAACCAAGAATACTGACCATACCTGGCAATGTTTTCATTCAGAATTTAAGAAGAGATAAAGAGTTTTCCAGACAAGCAAAAGCAAAAGGAGTTCATCAACATCACACTAGCTTTAGAAGAAATTTTTAAAAATTCTTTTTGTTTTGTTTTGTTTTTTTTTGTTTTGAGAGAGAGCGAGAGGGAACCAGCGAGGAAGGGGCAGAGAAAGAAGACAGAAGATATGCAGTGGGCTCCACGCTGACAGCAGAGAGCCTGATGCGGGGCTTGAATTCATGAACCATGAGATCATGACCTGAGCCGAAGTCTGATGCTTAACCGAATGAGCCACCTAGGCGCCCTGCTTTGGAAGAAATTTTGGAGATTTCTTTAAGCTAAAATGAAGGGTGCTAATTAGTAACAAGAAAACACAAAGGTAGGAATCTCACTGGTGAAGGTAAGTACATAGTAAAATTCATTGTCTAATGTTGTAAAGGTGGTGGATTAATCACAAGTTTGTATGAAAGCTGAAACACAGAAGTCATAAAGATAGCTATAACTATGATAATTTATTGAGGGATACGCGAAATAAAAAGACTTAAATTGTGAACAAAAATATAAAACTGGTGGGCAGGAGTTAAAAATATAGAGCTTTAGAAGATGTTCAAACTAGTAACAACTTAAAATACACGGTTATAAGTTGTTACATGTAAGCTTCACAGTAACCATAAAGCAAAAACCTACAGTAAATACACAAAACATAGAGAATTGAGCATATTACTACAGAAAATCACCAAATCACAAGGGAGGAGAATAAGGAAATAAAGAAAGGAAAAGAACTACAAAACAGCCAGAGAACAACTGACAAAGTGACAATTAAGTACATACATATCAAGGATTACTTTAAATGTAAAAGAACTAAATTCTTTAATCAAAAAACACAGCGTGCTGAATAGATAAAAGACTCATCTATAAGCTGCTTACAACAGATTCACCTCAGATGGAAGGACACACATGGACTGAAAGTGAAGGGATGGAAAAAGATAGTCCATGCAAATGGAAACCTTAAAAAGAAAGCTGGGGTGGTTATAGTTAACATCAGACAATATAGACTTTCAAACAAAGATTGTAATAAGAGACAAAGAAGGTCATTATATAATGATAAAAGGGTCACTCACCAAGAGGATATAGCTTTTGTAAATATTTATGCACCCCAAAATAGTAAAATATAGAAAGCGAATATTAACAGACATAATGAGAGAAATAACCAGCAATACAATAATACTACAGTACTTTAATACTCCAATTTCATCAATGGATAGATCATCCAGACAGAAAATCAATAAGGAAACATTGGTTTTAAAAAATACACTAGGCCAGTGGATATAACAAACATATACAGAACATTCCATCCAAAAACAACAGAATACACATTCTCAAGCGCATAAAGAACATTCTCCAGGATAGATCACATATTAGGCCACAAAGCAAGTCTCAATAAATTTTAAAAAATTTAAATCATATCAAGCATTTTTTTCTGACTCTAATGGATGAAACAAGAAATCTATTATAAGAAAAAAACTGGAAAATTCACAAATATGTGGACATTATACAACACGCTACTGAACAACCTATGAGCAAAAAAATACCAAACAGAAATAAAAAGTGCTTTGAGACAAATGAAAATACAACATACCAAAACTTAGGGAGTGCAGCAAAAGCAGTTCTATGAGGGAAGTTTGCAGCAATAAATGCCTACCTCAAGAAACAAGAAAAATCTCAAAAAACACCACCTAACTTTACACACCACAGAACAAGAAAAAGAGAAGCAGAGCCCAAACTTAGTAGAAGAAAAAAATAACAAAGGTCAAAGCAAAGATAAATGAAATAAAGACCAAAAAAGCAACAGAAAAAGGTAAACGCAAGTAAGCTGGTTTTTGAAATGATAAACAGAATGTATAAATCTTTAGCTAGACACACCAAGAAAAGATTGATACCACAGGAATACAAAGGGTCATGCCTGACCACTGTGAAAATTATACTCCAACAAATTGAGCAACCTGGAGGAAAATTCCTATAAACCTACAATCTATAAGACTGAATCATGAAGAAAGAGAAAGTCTAAACAGACCAATTTTACTTAATAAGGAGACTGAAGCCATATTCAAAAACCTCCCAACAAATAAAGTCCAGGACCAGAGCTTCACTGGGGAATTCTACCAAATAATGCTAACCCTTTCTTTTAAAACTCTCCCAAAAAAAAGAAGAGGAAAGAATACTTCCAAATTCTTTTTATGGGGACAGCATTATCCTGATAGCAAACAAATATACCACAAGAAAAGAAAATTACAGGCCAATATATTTGATGAACATAGATGCAAAAACCCCCCATAAAATACAGGCAAGCAAAATTCAACGACACATTATAAGGACCATATGCTTTGATCAGGTTGGATTTATCCTAGGGATGCAAAGATGGTACAACATCCACAAATCGATGTACTCTAACACATTAACAAAATAAATGATGAAAATCACATGATCATCTCAAAAGATGAGAAAAAAAAGCATTTGGCAAAATTCAACATCCACTGATAAAAATTCTCAACAATGTGGGTATAGAGGGAATGTATTTCAATGTTAATAAGGATGATATACAAGCTCACAAGTAACATGATACTTAAAGGTAAAAAGCTGAAAGCTTTTCCTCTAACATCAAGAACAAGGTACAGATGCCCACTCTCCTCACTTTTATTCAATAAAGTACTGGAAATCGCAGCCAGAGAAATTAGGCAAGAAAAAGAAATAAAAGGCACACAAACCAGAAATGAAGAAGTGAAACGGTAACTATTTGACATGATATTATGTATAGAAAATCCTAAAGACACCACCAAAAAATCTGTTAAAACTGAAAAACCCAGTGGAGTTGCAGGATACAAAATCAATATAGAAAAATCTGTTGCATTTCTATACACTAATAACAAAGTAGCAGAAAGAAAAATTAAGAAAACAATTGTACTTACAACTGCATTGCAAAGAATAAAATACCTGGGAATAAATTTAACCAAGGAGATGAGAGAACTGAACACTAAAAAATATGACCTAAATAAATGGAAAGACATTCTATGTTTATGGAGTGGAAGAATTAGTATTGTTTAAATGTTCATACTATCCAAAGTAATTTATAGATTTAATGGAATCCTGGTCAAAATTTCAATGTTATTTTTTCACAGAAATAGAACAAACAATCCTAAAATATCCATGTAACCACAAAAGACCCTGAATATCCAAAGCAATCTTTCAAAGTAAAAACAAAGCTAGTGGAATCATACTCCCTGATTTCAGACTATGTTACAAAACTATAGCAATCAAAACAGGATGGTATTGGCATAAAAACAGACACATAGATGAATGCAACAGAATAGAGAAATAAGCCCACACACATATGGTCAATTAATTTACAAAAAAAGAGCCAAGAATATACAATGGGTAAAGAACAGCCTCTTCAACAAATGGTGCTGGGAAAATTGGACATCCACATGCAAAAGAATGAAGCTGGGCCAGTGTCTTACACAATACACAAAAATAAACTCCAGGGAGGATAGGGGAGGAGGCTCCTCGGCTAAGCTTGCCCCACAGATACACCACCCACATTCATGCAGCTAACCCAGAAAGCGACCCAGGGACCGGCAGAATGGCTCTCCACAGGAAACTGTAGAAAGGAGGCTGTAAGGGCAAATCGGGACTGATTCCATTTTGCTTAAGGGCAAGCTGGGACTGACTCCATTGTGTTCCGTGTCCTCCACCTTGAGTCCCCAGCGCCTACGCAGAAGCTTGACCTATGGAACAGGACCCTTGACCCTTCTTCAGCCAATCGGCTAGGGTCACGACCATCACCCCTCCCACTGCCCCTAGACCCCTTTAAAACTATTGTGTTTTTGGACCTCGCTCTCTCGACCCACCACTGCGTCGGTGCAGGTATGAGATTGAGCTTGAGCTAGCTCAAATAAAGGCTCTTTGTTCTTGCATGGCACTCGGCTCCCTGGTGGTTTTTGTGGTTCCTGAATTCTGGGCATAACAGGTAACATCCAAAATGGCAGGAAGGGCAGAGCCAGTCAGAAAGCAAACCAACCCATGAGACTAATCACAAATGGAGGGACACACCATGTGCACAAAGGGAGAGGAAAGATTCCACACTGGGCACTCCAGACACAGGAGACCTACACTGGGCACACAAATCCCCATAACATGTGGCTTTGAGGACCAGAGGGCTTAACTTCAAGTTTGTACAATTAGTGGGGTGCCAGGGGTCCAATTCTGGCGAATCTAGGGGTCCCCGAAGGATGGACTGGTCAGGCGAAAGGAAAAGAGAGAGGTAGGAGAGAGATGTAGTCTGATGACCAAGCATGCAGTCCTGGCAATTCTGGCATCTCTGCCCTGCTGGTCTCAGTGTCTTTATTTTTAAAGTAGTAGTGACATTACATCAATGAGTGACATTCCATAGTTTGATCTCTTTAACAATAATACGTTTTTTATGAGCAAGGCGGCAACCTCCTCAATCCTGTATGTTGGTTTCAGGATAATTAACATATAAATTTAGGGTGGGGGGAGAGAACAGGGTGTTTCCTTAAGGCCTTAATGTTAATTATCTACAAACAGGCCAGGAGTCATTCTGCCTATTCTTCCAACTACAATGGGGGAGGTGCGACCCATCCCCAAGATGCAACTTTAAGGTTACTTCTGGCCAGGCTACTCTCATTCAGATGTAATCCATCAAAGCATCCTGCTCCAGGTCCTTCCCTTTTATCTAAATGCCTTAAAACAAAAGAGCATTACATTCCTTGGAGCCAAGGAGAGTAGCTCAAGAAATCCAAGCCTGAAAAATTATTTAGAAGGAGGTAAGACTAGGCGCCATTTTGGCCGGTGGGAGCTTTGCTTCAACCTTTTCCACACAGGGTGGGCTCCCAACAGTGGGGCTTAACACTAGAACTCTAAACATCAGTGGGATGTCTCTGGAGAGCCGGAAAGCAAGCGCAAGAGGAAACGGTCCCTGCCCTTAAAGAGACGGCATTAACAAACCCTTCAGAGATACAGCACAGAAGCAGCAGTTTCTATAATCTGGCCATTATCGATAGCGCCAAGTGTCCATCAACTGATGAATGGATAAAGAAGACGTGGTGCATAGATACGATGGAATAGTACTCAGCGACGAAAAAGAATGAGATCTTGCCATCTGCAACAACGTGGATGGAACCGGAGGGTATTAGGCTAAGTGAAAGAAGCCAGTCAGAGAAACACAGATAGAGGTTTTCATTCACATGTGGAATTTGAGAAACCTAACAGAAGACCATAGGGGAAGGAAAGGAAAAATAAGTTACTGAGAGGGAGGCAAACCGGAAGACAATCTTACATACCAAGAACAAACTGAGGTTGATGGGGATGGGGGGTTTGGGGGCGGGTGAAAAATATGGGTGATGGGCACTGAGGAGGGCACTTGTTGGGATGAGCACTGGGTGTGATATGTAAGTGATGAATCATGGGAATTTACTCCCAAAGCCAAGACAACACTGTGTGTTAGCTAACTTGACAATAAATTATTTAAAACAATAACAGAGGCGCCTGGGTGGCTCAGTTGGTTGGGCGGCCGACTTCGCTCAGGTCATGATCTCGCGGTCTGTGAGTTCGAGCCCCGCGTCGGGCTCTGTGTTGACAGCTCGGAGCCTGGAGCCTGCTTCAAATTCTGTGTCTCCCTCTCTCTCTGCCCTTCTCCTGCTCACGCTCTGTCTCTATGTCTCAAAAATAAATAAATGTTAAAAAAAAAATTTAAAACAATAACAAAAGGAACAAAATAACAAAGAAAATATTAAAACAAAACAAAACAAAAAAATCCCCCCCAAAGCAGCAGCAGTTTGAAAAGTGCCTGGGGTACACGGGAAGGAGGTTTATTTCCTAATCTCAGAACATTCACTGAAGCGGCATCGGTCTTTAAGGGAACTTGTCCAGGAGCACAGAGCTGGTGGGCGCCGTTTGCCCTCACCACAGCCTAGATACACGGACAGCTGTGGGAAGCAGCGGGACCGCTCCGCACCTAGCTTGCTACCACCACATCCTGCCCCTGCATTCTCCTGTGGACGACCCTATCCAACTGCCCCGCTCAGCAGGAGTCCATGTGAAGCGACACCACAAGCTTCTCCTTGTGCTAGCAGCTCCCCACCAGCCACTCCAAAGGGACTCCTGCCCTGGGGCTGGGGGCGGGGGGCTGGGCGCAGACATCTGATCTGACTGCTGGCCCTGCCTAGGAACAAAGACCTCACAAGGAGCAGTACAAAGAGAAAGCCCAGAAGTTCAGGGTCACTGCGACCCCAACAGACAGACTGGGGACAGACGTCTGGTCTGACTGTGGGCCCCGCCCACCAGTAAAAGCCTCTCAGAGGGCAACACAGGGAGAGCGCCCTGAAGTTCAGTGTGACCAGTTCTGGGAGATGGGCTGAGAGCAGGCATCTGGTCTGACCCAATTCGAGCCCAGGGCAGCCCCACGCTGGCCCCTTAAGAGCGCTGGGACCAAACTCTGCTCCCAACAGGCAAAGAGGGCCACTGCAGACACCTGGACTGAAGGTGCGCACTGCTCGATCACAACAGCAGGGCACACCCAACACACTTCTCGATCCTCTGTCCCCATCTGTGGGAAGAGGAACTGTGTGGGATTCTCTGTTGCCTCGCCACTGGAATTTGTTGCCTAGTTAGATCTCATTGTTGTCTCTGTGAAGACCCCCTAACTAATACATGGGTTCTCAGGGAAGCTACACTCTAACATTTACCAGGGACAAAAAGACTCAACCAAACCTCAAACCATGGGACCTCTCCCTGCCTCAGCCCACACCGTACATCTTTATTATAAAATCACCAAAAAGCATTCCAAACATATTAATATGTTCCTGGTTCCCATAATATTAAAGTCATTCAGTCTTGCACATACTAAAAACATTAAGATAAAATCTGTAACTTTTTAGAATGCCTTTTGTCATAATTTGTTATCTTTATGTGAAAAAAACCATATAACCTTACACCAAATCTTCTTTCCTCAGAGCACTCTCTTCTTTGTGAAGATTGTGTATCCTGGACAGCTGTCTTAGCTTGGGCTCAACTAAAACCCTTTTCTTTCTAAAAATTTTTTAAAAAGGTTTGTTCATTTTGCATCAACATTTCTTGGCATAGTTGGCAGGACATCAGAGCAACTCACCTGAGAACACTGGGGGTCGCCTGGACCTCAGCTGCTACGTGCCAGCACCGGCCCCTTGTGCGCCTCCGGCTTCTCAGCACCTCACAGGTGTATCAGGGAACTTCTCCCCGCAATTTGAGTTGATGGTCCGGACTTCGATTCCAGCTGTGGATGGTTACCGGTAGTGTTCTCTAAGTGGGGATAACCTAGAGGGGTTTGAGTTGATGGATTATTTGTTTTAATTTGGCATTATACAAATTCATGTTTTAACAGAAGGCTTGTGTAAATTTTCTGGCTAAGAGTATGAGAGTCTAAATCATGCAGCTCCAAAAAGAAATGAGTGGGAACGGACTCTGTACCTCTCTCCTCAAAGGAGGGGGGCCTGAGAGGGACCTCATCTGTTCCTGTAACCTGCATACGGATGGGAGGATTTAGTTTCCACACATCTCAGCCTGCTGGGGCGAATTCTGTCTGACGGGCACACTTACAGTTGTGATCCTGTATCTAAAAGGAAAATGCTATTTATTGTAACACTGCTTGGCTTTTGTTATGTTTTGAGCTCAGTAAAAAGATGGCCACTAAGTGGATCTTTCAATTATCACACCGTCTTGCAACTGGAGTTACTCTGTCAGAGGTCAAATCCAGGAGATGAAATTCCCTACATTCAGGCTTTTAAGCTCCTCCATAATAAAGATGCTTCCCAGCCCCCCGCCCACCAAGCAGGGGCGCTCAGGTCCAGGGCTTCCATCTGTGCACAGAGGGGCCGCGCCCCAGATCCTACACCCTGAGCCTGGGGCACCGCGACCACTTTTAAAAATACTTGTTTTAAAATTAAAAAAATAAAATAAAGATGCTTCATGAGAAGTGACCCAATTGATGGACCAGAGAGACAAGTGTGGACAAAACTCTAGTAAGACACCTGACCCACTTCCCAAAAGTCAGAATGAGGAAGAGGAGGAGGAAGACAGGCAGACATTGGAAACCCTAAATCCACCACCCCAAGCCCAGGCACCGGAATCAAAGTCTAACCCACGGCCGGCTCCTCCATCCCCTCAAAAGGGCTAAAAAGCAACCAGGGATAATGCCTGTTTTGCAGGAGGGAGAGATAGGAAACAGATGGAAAAATGTTACTCCAACTTTGAATCTGCCTCTGGCCTTGCCAGGGGTGCCCCTGCCACCTCTGCCTCTACTTCCCCCCTCCTCCTGTTCCAGTACCTCCACCTGGGCAGCTCCTACACGATCCTTGGGGCCATCAGCACCAGCAGCTCCTGCTCCCCCTACCCTCACTATCGAGGAGCAAAAAGCACCCCAAGCTGTCAGGCTACCTCCTTATGATATTCAAACTACAGTACCTCGCAAATCAGATGAAATTGACAGTGGGGAACAAACTGATTGACTTTTTATTTATTTATTTATTTTTACTTTTAAGTAATCGCTACACTCAACGTGGGGCTCAAACTTACAACACCAAGATCAAGAGGCATGTGCTCCATCGACTGAGCCAGCCAGGTGTCTCAATCAACTTTTTAGTAAACACAGGTGCAACATATTTAATATTAAAGCTACTTCAAGGTTTTTGGTTTCACTAAAATAGACATGACTTTTAGAGTTATCAACATAAAATATAATACAGATACCAGCTTTCATTCTACCTGAATTTATGAGCTACATTTGTGTTGTATCTGTTGTGATGTGTCAACAATGACTTAAAATGATTGTTGATTTTGTCACATGATGTTCAGATGGGTAACTGTAAGAATAAGTGGGTTAAATATATAAAAAGGTTTATAGCTTTCAAAATCTTTAGTAGCTTTGAAGTTTTGCTGGGTCGTTTAATGATAAATTGGTTCAAACTCATTGGATATCTAAGTCTCTTCCAAATAAGATAATGAAACATTAAATATCAAACACAGGTTTACCTACTTTTGTCTTATTACAGGAAAACTAAAAATCAATTTGGGTTTGTTAATAAACATGTTTTATGCTTTATTAAAAGACTGTCCTATGAGGAAACATGGTATTAGAAATTATGAAATACATTCATTAATGTGCCAATCTAAAGAATACTGGGGGGCACCTGGTTGAGTGTCTGACTCTTGATTTTAGCTCAGGTCATGATCTCACTGTTCATGGGTTGGAGCCTTGCATTGGGCTCTGTGCTGACGGAGTGGAGACTGCTTGGGATTCTCTCTCTCTCCCCTTCTCCCACTTGTGCACACGCTCTCTCTCTCTCTGCCCTGCCCCTGCTCGTGCACTCTCTCTCAAAAGAAGTAAATAAATAAACGCCAAAAAAATCTTTAAAGACACTAGTATAATAGTTCATAATTACTTACTATTCATCTTCTACTAAAAATTAAGGTTGTAAGCATGAAAAATACTGATAAATGTAATTGAGACTACTGGAAATGATAAGGAAAACATCTTTATACACGCAAGGGATGTTAGAGACGTGTTTTTGGTAAGATAAAGTATGGGGAATAAAAATACAGTTTTGTTGAGGGAAAAGAAAGTCATTTTGTTTTGAAAAACTTACAGCAAAATCTGAATGAAAAAGAAAAAAGTTACAGGTTTGTGAAATGGAATCTCTGGAAAAAAATTTTATGAATGTTCAGGACAAAGATTAGGATGAAGGAGTCTTAAAAGTACACTAAGACTGAAATTTGGTTTTCCCCTCTATGAAAAAAAGCAAAGTTTTCTTGGATTGTTGGTCTGCTCTCGATAAATTATAAATAAAGTTCTTTTTTTTTCCTTTATCTGCCCAGAAAAAAACAAGACTTCTATAGTCTGGTTTTATTAGGCCCTTGTTTACTTAAGAAAACTAAATCTTCTCAACATTAAAGGAACTAACTTTGGGGTGCCTGGCTGGCTCAGTCAGTTAACCACCCAACTTCGGCTCAGGTCATGATCTCATGTTTCCTGTGTTTGAGCCCTGTGTTGGGCTCTGCACTGATAGTGTAGACCCTGCTTGGGATTCTCTCTACCTCTCTCTTTGCCTCTCCCCAACTTGTGCTCTCTCTCTCTCTCTCTCTCAAAATAAAGTTAAAAAAATAAAATAAAGGAG
This sequence comes from Paguma larvata, assembly GCA_030068075.1. Taxonomy (NCBI): domain Eukaryota; kingdom Metazoa; phylum Chordata; class Mammalia; order Carnivora; family Viverridae; genus Paguma; species Paguma larvata. Next base: position 17,248,284 of record CM057835.1, read on the forward strand.
CTAACTTTTGCTAACAACTATATAACCCTATATATTTGCCTTTGTAATCTTTTGTTGCCACTTCGGTTGAATAATTAAATATTATCTTATAATAATGTATGATCCTATTTAGGCATGTGCTTTAGAACCTTCTGAGGTTTTTAAACAAACTTCCCCAAAATGCAAATTCTAAATCAAGTCTTTTTAACTAATTGGGCTTGTCTATTTGATGTGTCGTTACATGAGAAGTGCGGGCAAACAAACGGTGATAAATCTTAGGCTCTATTGTGTGAGTAAATGCTGTAAACATTTCCTGAAAGTTCCAGAAAGTAAACAAAATTCCTAAAATTGTAATATGTTCTGGTATAATGTCATCATTTAAAATTCTAATTATTAAAATGTTGTGTATCACAAAAATATCAAATTTTCTTGTCAGCTATATTATAATGGACCCTCATTGGATTTTTAACCATGCCCATTTTTGAGTTCTGCCATTTACAGTTACATTCTGATGCTCTTGCAAATGTGTTCCAGCTTCAAAAAGATTCATAGAAAGAATTTCTAAAATACAAATTTGTGGTATCGTCAAGATCATAAAGCTAAACTGGGTAGGAATTTCTGGAGCTAATGGAAAAGCTGCATTCATACAAAATAGGAATTAATAACATGGGACTAAGTGAATTGAAAAATACTATAGTTATTATGACTTTTCGTTGAAACATTGCTAGTCCTCTAACGTCTGCTCTTTCAGATTTAAGGAAATTTTTTCTCTTATGACATCTATTACTTACAGATACCTTTGCAAACCAACTGAAACATTTATCTTTTCTCTCTACCTGAACCCTCCAGAATTCATAAGCTCTCAGTGAGCATTCTTTCTTCCACGGCAGATTATTTACATAAGTTCAATAAGACTCTGTTCTCCTTGTCACAGGACACACCATTGCAAACACTGGTTACACTACCGCGGCTCTGACTGGAAAGTCATATCTAAGGGAGACATTCATAGACTCAGAGGTGACCAGACAGCTGTAAGGAATGAAGGTTGACTTTATGGAGCCAACAAAGCCCCACGGAAATGTTAGCCCGATGCCTTGCTTACAGAGTTCCCAGCAGCCTTACCAGGTGAATAAAGTGCAAGTGCAGGAACCTCAGATTTTGGAGACCTTGAGAAGAGCAATTCACCCAGATCTACAGGCGTTGAAGGCAAATCTGAGAGCAAGTGTTTGGACTGGTTTCTGCTCTTGAGAGGTTATTGAAAGTTCAACTGGAAATTCCTTATAAAAAGTTCCAGCAAAGCAGAGATACATAAGAAAAAGCAAACGTACATAGTCAATCATTATTCTTACTGTGCTTATGTAAATAATCAGGCCAAGTTTATTAGGACTCAACTTGTTTTTCAAACAGGTTAATCTTTATTTGGCTACCTTTGATGGAAATGAGAGTGGTTTTAGAGAGAAAAATTATGTTTCAATAACACACCTTTGTGGAAGTTAGATTCTAATTGTAACTCTCTTTGAATGTTTGTTGTTGGCCTAAGCTAGACAACTTGAGGTAAGATTCAGAGAAACTGTCACAACAGCTTATGTATAGACAGTCTTAGCACCTGTTACTCTGTGGGGATAATAAAGGACCCCATGGACATATGATTATTTGAACAGCTGGATGAAGGGATGGACTCCCCGACAATTCTGATTCAGCTGTCACCAAAAAGGTACAGACAAGCAGTGGGTCTACTGATTACCAAATTAATCACCTTGGTTGGTTCCTGGATAGGACTAGACGGGGAAATAGTTTACAACAAAGTCACAGCCATTGTGTCCATGGTAGTGGCTGAAACAGGACAGGGTTTTAAACTCATACAAAAATCATTTGACTCTCTGACTTCAAGCATCTTAGATCACTAAATACTCTTGGATTATGTACCGGCTGAACAAGGAGGAACAGGTGCTGTTGCAGATACATCTTGTTGCTTCATTAATGTTTCCTGACCAGTGGATCAGAAGGCTGACGTCATCCTCCAGCAGGCCACGTGGCCACATGATTTTAACAACCCGGCTGCCCAAACCACCTGGGACTCCATTAAAGGGGACCTACCAAATGTTGACTTGGTTCTTGCCTTTCCTTGGGCCTTTAGTGGCCATTTTATTGCTGTCACTTTGTGGGTCCTGTGTTTTTAACTTCCTGGTAGACTTTGTGTCTTCTGGGCTTCAACAATTCCAAGTCAAGCTAATGGTGGTGGAAGGGTTCCAATCTGCACTAGAATGTGAAGGGGAGATGCTTACTGAAACGAAGAGGCTTCCTACACAGACTGGCAAAGACTGAGCCAAGCCAGTCTGCGCCATGATGGACCCCAGTGCTGACCTTTCACCAACTTTCTCCCTCATTATAATACTAAAACTCATACCTGGAGTGGATACTGAATATCCTAAATACATACATGACTCATAAAAATAAATGATCTTTAAGTGCATTCATGTCAAGAAATCCCCACCCTGGGGCACCTGCGTGGCTCAGTCGGTTAAGTGTCCAACTCTTGATCTTGGTTCAGGTCATGATCTTGTAGTTTGTAAGTTCGAGCCCCGCATTGGGCTTTGTGCTGATGGTGTGAAGCCTGCTTGGGATTTTGTCTCTCCTCTCTGCCCCTCCCCCAGCTTATGCATACTCGCTCTCTCAAAATATATAAATAAACATAAAAATTTTTCTTTAATTTTTTTAATCTTTATTTATTTTTGAGACAGAGTGTGAATGGGGGAGGGGCAGAGAGAGAGGGAGACACAGAACCCAAAGCAGGCTCCAGGCTCTGAGCTGTCAGTACAGAGCTCGATGTGGGGCTCGAACCCACAAACTGTGAGATCATGACCTCAGCTGAAATTAGATGCTCAACCGACCAACTGAGCCACCCAGACGCCCCTAAAACTTTTTTTAGAAAAAGAAATCCCCACCTCTACATGCTTAAATGTCATCCTTTTCCCATCAAATTTCTTTAAAACTCTTCTTGACCTCTCCTTGAGCCAGCCTGTAGGCTCTTCCCTTTGTGGTATCTCCCTTGTGCTAGAGCATAAGCCCCAATAAAGCCTTGCCTAGGACTCCTGTTCAGCCTCTTGTCAAATTCTGTTGTTTAGAGAGCCCAACGGCCAGTTGGTGTCAGCACTATAAGACCATTTCTTCATAAGGCTATTACTTTCAAGACCAGGAGATGTAGCTGACTTTATTAACATACAGAAACAGGCATAGAGAGTTTTATAAAATGAAGAGACAGAGGACCCTCTCCCAAATGAAAGGTCAGGGCAAAATCACAGCAAAAGCACTAAATGAAACAGAGATAAGCAATATGGCTGATTATCTGATTACTTTGAGAATTCAAAGTATGGTCATAAAGATACTTACATGACTTGAGGACAGAGAATCTCACTGAGACCTTCAACAAAGAAATACAAAATATTTTTCGAAGAACAATCAGACATGAAGAACTCAATAACTGAAATTAAAAATACACTATAGGGAATAAATAGTACACTAGAGAAAGCAGGAGAATGAATCAGTGAGCTGGAAGACAGAGTAATGTAATGCAATCAGATGGAAGAGTTACAAAAAAATAATAAAAAGTGAGAATAGGTTAAGGGAACTCAATGATACCATCAGGTGTAGTAACATTCATATTACAGGGATCCCAGATGGAGAAGAGAGAGTAAAAGGGGCAAAAAATTTATCTGAAGAAATAACAGCTGAAAACTTTCCTAATGTGGAAAAGGAAACAGAAATCCAGATCCAGGAGGCACAAAGAGCCTACAACAAAATCAACCTGAGGAAGTCTACAACAAGATGCACAGTAATTAAAATGGCAAAAATGAGAATGTTAGGAACAGCAAGAGTAAAGAAAACAGTTACATACGAGGGAAACTCCATAAGGCTATCAGCTGATTTTTTCAGAAGAAACTGTGCAGGCCAGAAGGGAGTACTCATTTGTGCTGAAAGGAAAAAACCTCAAACCAAGAATACTCTATCCAGCAAGACTATCATTTAGAACAAAAGAGATAAAGAGTTTCTCAAACAAAACTTAAAGGAATTCATCACCACTAAACAAGCCTTACAAGAAATGTTAGAGGGAATTCTTTGAGTGGAAAGGAAAGGACACGATTAGGAGTAAGAAAATTAGTAAAGGAAAAAAAAATTCACGGGTACATACAAACATAACAAAAGTAGTACATTAATCTTAATTTATGAAAACTAGATGGAGGTTAAAGCACAAAAACGATAAAATTAATTATATCTATAAAAATCAGTCAAGGGATCCACAAAATAAAAGGATATAAAGTATGGTGACATCATATGCATAAAATGGGGAGAGAGGAGGGAGAAAAAATTTAGCACTTTAAGAATGGGTTCAGGGGCGCCTGGGTGGCTCAGTCGGTTAAGCGTCCAACTTCGGCTCAGGTCATGATCTCACAGTCTATGAGTTCGAGCCCCGCGTCGGGCTCTGTGCTGACAGCTCAGAGTCTGGAGCCTGCTTCATTCTGTGTCTCCCTCTCTCTCTCTGACCCTCCCCCACTCATGCTTTGTCTCTCCTGCTCTCAAAAATAAATAAAAACATTAAAAAAAAAAAAGAATGGGTTCAAACTTTGGTGACCATCAACTAATATAGACAGCTTTATTCATAGTATTTTACATATAAACCTAAATTTGAACAGATAAATTATTAGCAATAAAATTGAATCAATAATCCCAAAACTTTCAACAAATAAAAGTCCAGGACAAGATGGCTTCACAGGTAAATTCTACCAAACACTTAGAGTTAATACCCATTCTTCTCAAACTATTCCAAAAAAAACAGAAGAGAAAGGAAAGCTTCCAAATTCAGTCTATGAGGTCGGCATTGTCCTGATACCAAAACCAGATTAGACACTATTTAAAAAACAAAATAAGCCTATATCTCTGATCAACATAGATGCAAAATTCCTCAAGAAGGTATTAGCAAACCAAATACAACAATACATTTTAAAAAATCACCACAACCAAGTGAGATTTACTCCTGGGATATAAGGGTGGTTCATCACTCACAAATCAATATATATGATAGATCACTTCAATAAGATAAAGGATAAAAACCATATGATCACGTCAAAAAACGCAGAAAAAGCATTTGACAAAGTACAACATCCATTCATGATAAAAACCCTCAACAAAGTAGGTTTAGAAGGAACATACCTCAACATGATAAAGGCCATATATGAAAGATCCACAGCTAACGTCATTATCAATGGTGAAAACCTGAGAGTTCTTCCCCCAAGATCGGGAGTAAGACAAGGGTGTCCACTCTCACCACTTTTATTCAACATAGTACTGGAAGTCATAGCCACAGCAATCACCCCTATGAAAATACCCACATCATTTTTCTCAGAACTAGAACAAATAATCCTAACATTTGTATGGAACTACAAGAGAGTCAGAAAAGCCAAAGCATTAAAGAAGAACAAAACTGATGGTATCACAATCTCAGATTTCAAAGATATATCACAAAGCTGTAGTAATCCAAACAGTATGGTACTAGCACAAAAACAGACACATTGATCAATGGAACAGAACAGAGAGCTCAGATATTAAGCCATCTTATATGATCAATTAATCTATGATAAAGGAGATTATCGTACAATGGGAAAAAGTCTCTTCAACAGATGGTGAAGGGAAAACTGGAAAGCTACATGCAAAAGAATGAAATGGGACCACTTTCTTACACCATATACAAAAATAACCTCAAAATGGATTCAAGACCTAAATGTGGGATCTGAAACCATAAAATTACTAAAAGAAAATATGGCAGTAATCTCTTTGACATCGGCCACTGAAACATTTTTCTAGACATGTTGCCTTTGGAAAGGGAAGCAAAAGCAAAAATAAAGTGTTGGGACTACACCAAAACAAAAAGCTTTTCACCAAAGGAAACCATCAACAAAACAAAATGACAACCCACTGAAAGGGAAAAGATATTTGCAAATGATCTATCTTATAAGAAGGTATTATCCAAAATGTTGAAAGAGCTTCTACAACTCAACACCCAAGAAAACAAATAATCCAGTTAAAAATGGTCAGAAGGAATGAATAGACATTTTCCAAAGACAACATAGAGCCCCAGGTGTGCTGTGTAATACCTACGCCTGTGGGTAATAGATTTATTTTTTCAGATTCCTGATGGACATCTTGTAATGAGAGTAAGAACTACAAGGTTGAGCCCAACCATGACATTGGTTACCGATAGGCTGAGACCAGCACACAACAAAAATAGGGAGTGAATTTAATGGGTGTACTAGTCAGGGTTCCCCATGGAAGAAACAGTACCAAAGATGTATGTGCATGTATACGGAGAGAAGGATTAGTAGGGTGGAGGAGAAACTGGCTGATTTTAAGGAACTGGCTCACACCACTGTGGGGGCTGGCAAGTTTGAAATGTGCAAGGTAGGAGCCCAACAAACTGAAATTCCAACAGGGGTTGATATTGCAGTTTTGAGTCTAAATGCTGGGCATTTAGGGGCAGGAGGGGAGACAGAGATTGAGAGAGAGAGAGAGAGAGAGAGAGAGAGAGAGAGAATCCTAAGCAAGCTCCATGCTCAGCACAGAGCCCAATGTAGGGCTCGGTCCCACAACCCTGGGATTATGACTGGAGCCAAAATCAAGAGTCGGATGCTCAACCAACCGAGGCACCCAAAAGGTTTTTAAGTTAAGGGTGTTGGAACAAGAAAACAAACTGGATACCATACATTATAGTAGAATAAAGTCCACATAAAAGCTGTAACTGTAAAAATAAAAAAAAATCATAAGAGTACTACAAGAAAAACATGAGAAAATTCAAATACAGACTAAGAATAGAGAAAGCCTTTCCAGTAAAACTAAAAATCCAGAGCCTAACGAAAGGCTAATAAGTTCAAATGCATAAGGAGGAAAGCCTTCCTTATAGAAAAAAATAAATGTATAAGCAAAGTTAAGCGGCAAAGTGGGAAAAACTATTTGCAACTCACATCACACTAAGGGCTAATCTAACACATAAAGACTTCCTTGGAACTGAAAGATTCTGACAATCCAAAAAATAAAAAAATGGGCAAAGTACATGGACCAAAAAAAAAAAAAAAAAAAATCACACAAAAAAGAAACAAAAATGGCTCTTAAAAAAGACCTGTAAGGGCGCCTGGGTGGCTCAGTCAGTTGGGCGGCCGACTTCAGTTCAGGTCATGATCTCACGGTCTGTGAGTTCAAGCCCCACGTCGGGCTCTGTGCTGACAGCTCAGAGCCTGGAGTCTGTTCAGATTCTGTGTCTCCCTCTCTCTCTGCTCCTCCCCTCCTCACACTCCGTCTCTATGTCTCTCAAAAGTAAATAAACGTTAAAAAAAAAAAAATTAAAAAAAAAAAAAGACCTGTATCAGGGGCACCCGGCTGGCTCAGTTGGTAGAGCATGTGACTCTTGATCTCAAGGTCATGAGCTTAAGCCCATAATGAGCACAGAGCTGAAAACGAAGGAAAATCATCCCTGTAGATGACAGGATTTTATATAGAGAAAGTCCCCGAGGGCATCGTGCTAAGTGAAGTCAGTCAGAGAAAGACAACACTGTATGATCTCATTTATATGTGGAATCTAGTAACAAAGAGAAAGCCCAAAGTCATAAAAAAAAATTTGTGGTCACCACAGGCGGGGTTTGGGGGAGAGGGGACTGGATGAAGGTTGTTTAAAAATACAAACTTCCAGTTACAAATAAGTACATGGACGTCCTGTACGACATGAAGACGATAGTTAACACTGCTATGATAGATGTCAAAGTGTTAGGAGAGTGGGGAGCTTGGGGGCTCGCTCGGTTGAGTATTCAACTCTTTGATTTCAGCTCAGGTCAGGATCTCGCGGGTGTGAAGTTGAGCCTGGCACCATCCATCTGGGATTCTCTCTCGCTCCTTCTCTCTGCTGCTCTCCCACCCTACACTCTCTCTCTTAAAAAAAAAAAGTGTTGAGAGTAAATCCTAAGAGTTCTCATCATGAGGAAAAAAAACATACTTCTTTTATTTTCTACCTATATGAAATGACGGATGTTAACTAAACTTACTGTGGTGATCATTTCACAATATATGTAAGTGAAATCATTACACTGTATGCCTTAACTTATACAGTGCTATATGTCAATTAAAACTCAATAAAACTGTAAAAAAAAAAAAAAACAAAAAGAAGATATACATAAGGCAAAATAACACATGAAGAAATGCCTGGCATTCTTAGTCATTAGGGAAATGCACAAGGAAGGACTGTAAAAGAATATGAGAAAACTTTTTGGGGTGATGGCGTTCACTATCCTGACTGCGGTGATGGCTTGACAGGCATATAGATATGTTAAAACGTACCAAACTGCACACTTCAAATATGTGCAGTTTCTTACAGATCATTTATACTTCAAAAGAAGCTATTTTAAATAAATAAATAAATAAGTGATGTTTAAAAACAGAATTATCTTTTCATTTAAAAAAAACTTTAAAGTTTTGAACCATATGAGTATTTTTATCTACTCCAAAAATGAAATAAAAAGTCAAAATTCTTTCTAAGCCAAAAAATGGTAGTTGGAGTTCATATATTTCTGGCTTAACCTACAAATCCTTTCAAAGTGAGCATCTCCCCACCCTACAAATTTCCCAGTAGACCAGTAACCCTGAGCTCTTTCCCTCTCCTGGATGACTGAGAATCCAAAGAGATGGTAGCTTCCTGTTCCTCTTAGGTTGCAGACTGAGAGGGATGTTTTGTTAGCCCATTTATATGCGGACATTTTCTTTGCCCTCAGGAGAGTCTGAGTAACCTTTTAAGGACATGTCAAATAAGCAGAAGCTCTAACAGAATTTAAGAGAATGTTCCAGATTAAAAGACAGGTATATATAGCATATATAATAATTTGAAACTAAATAAATGTGGCTTGTATATTTAAACAAACTATATATATCAAAGACCAGTGTAGATTTGCCTCTATGCTGTCCAACCATCAGCTAAGATGATCTTGGTAAACAAGATGCTTAGGAAGAAATAAGTTTCATAGCTACTCGATCATTAGGAATTTGGCCTCAAAACTTCAATAAAATGAGAATACAGCTGTTTACAATAAATGTAAGAGGAAGAGGATCTAACATGGAGAGAATTCCAAACCTCTGACTAGGCTTTCTGGTTAAAAACCCACGGTACACCTGCACTGCTCCAGTCACTCGCTCCAGATACCTATTCATGACCCCAGTTGGGAGCGGTCATCAGTATCAACACTCCTTTGGCCTCCGATGCTACTGAACAACAGCGGCCATTCTGGAAGGGCTGTCATAGCCCTGGAACGCCTCCCTGTTTCTTTTTCATCATAGGATGAAAGATACTGGATCGGACTTGTGAAGCCAACATGGGAGGGCTCTTAAGCAATTCTCATCAGTGCTCCGAGGTGCTGAGAATCAACCTGTAAAAATACAGGTCTGATACCAAAGGCCCTTGGGCTCAGTAAACAAAAGAAATTGACGCGAAGCCGAGAGTTCCAGGCAAGGCTTTCCTGGGGCTGATGCTCCAGCAAAGGGAGACAAGCGCAGGGGAAACAGCTCTCAGGCTGGCTCCCTGAAGAGAGGTCCCCTAGGGCTTTTAAAGAGACTTAGGCCGGAAAAGGGTGACATCCGCACACAGAGAGGTGGGGACTCTTTGGCTCTGGTGCCCTTAAAGGTCCTGTCTCTTTGTGCGTTGCACAAAGTGGCATGTTGCTCTAAGTGGCATGTTGAATCTCTACCCGTGGGCAGGATTTTTACTATAATGAGGGAGAAAGTCACCACTGGGGTCCATCATGGCACACTCTGGTTTGGCTCAGTCTTTGTCCATCTTTGTAGGAAGCATCTTCCTTTCAGTAAGAATCTCCCCTCCGCATTCCTGCAAGACATACTACCCAAGAGGCACAGAGTTTTAGTTTTTTTTTTTCCCCCCTTCCTCATGGAGGCAGCTAAGGAACCCTGGATTTAGCAGTCAAGGTTGAGGGCACCTCTTCCATCTCAATCCCCACTCCAAGCATTGTGGTCCCTCCTTGTTCATATGCAGAAGGGGCCAAAGGTCTCCTCTTCAGAAACTGCTTCCTGCTGAGTGGGGGCTCTTGCCCCTATCCTGCCCTGGAGGTGTCTCGCTGACTGTTCTAATGGTTTATAAGGACTGGGACCCCCCTCTACTGGGGCAGGTTGGAACCCTTCCACCACCATTAGCTTGACTTGGAATTGTTGAAGCCCAGAAGACACAAAGTCTACCAGGAAGTTAAAAACACAGGACCCACAAAGTGACAGCAATAAAATGGCCACTAAAGGCCCCAGGAAAGGCAAGAACCAAGTCAACATTTGGTAGGTCCCCTTTAATGGAGTCCCAGGTGGTTTGGGCAGTGGGCTTGTTAAAATCACCACGTGGCCTGCTGGAGGATGACGTCAGCCTTCTGATCCACCAGTCAGGAAACATTAATGAAGCAACAAGATGTATCTGCAACAGCACCTGTTCCTCCTTGTTCAGCTGGTACATAATCCAAGGCTAACTGGTGATCTGACACCATAGAAGACAGAGAATCTAACGATTTTGTGTGTGTGTGTATGAATCTGACTTCTGTATAAGTTTAACAATTTTTTTTTTAATGTTTATTTATTTTTGAGAGACATACAGGCACAGCATGAACAGGGGAAGGGCAGAGAGAGAGGGAGACACAGAATCTGAAGCAGGCTCCAGGCTCTGAGCCATCAGCACAGAGCCCGACGTGGGGCTTGAACTCACAGACCGCGAGATCATGATCTGAGCTGAAGTCGGCCGCCCAACCGACTGAGCCACCCAGGCGCCCCTGTATAAGTTTAAAACCCTCTCTTGTTTCAACGACTACCAGGGACACAGTACATGACAACCCCGTTGTCCTATCAAGTTACCCAGGTAACTGCTCTGGCAATCAGCAGATGCACTGCTCATCTGGAACTTCAGGTGATAGCTGAGTGCTCCAGGGGTCATGGGACAATACTAGATATCCTCGAGCGAGGGTGGGAAGCAATACACCACACAGTCCAATCACCGCTAGCATGGCTGGCCTCAAGGTATTGGACTGCTATCCCCTTTCCAGCCACCATTCCCAGGCACGTGGTTCCTTTTGCTAAACATCAGAGTCCCGGGGAGGGGTGGTTCTGAGGGACCCAAGGATGGGTGGTGAAGGGCAGCCAAAGGCAGTACTTGTCACGGTCTCTCTGGTTTTCAGTGTTGGCAGTCCAGGACTCCTGTGACCCTGTGTAACAGCCTGGGTAACACCACTACTAGGGCCATATCACCTGGATCTCACGCCGGGTCCGAACTGCAGATGGTGACTGCACATACAGAGGAACAGGGCTTAGGGTTACTTACCTTAGGGTGGACAGGTGCGTTTGATGATACTGCGCATGCAGGTTCCTCCGGCAGTCTGGCTGCAGATGGGGGTCCTGCAAAGAGCACAAGAGGTGTTACGAGGGGGGAAGCCTGGGATCCACACTGGTATACCAGGTCATGGCCGGTGGATTAAACATTTTGTTGTCAGGTTAACAGGTGCTGGGTGGATGTGGAAGACTGGGTTTGAATGATTTTACTGGCTCCATAAATGGGTGTTTGGGGACCTGGAATTATTCTGTGGGGTACCCCCACCACACTCTGTCTCTGTTATTACAGACCTCGAAGGCCTCCTCCACCAAGTTTGACAGGGGAGTCCAAGAGCCAGCCTCCAACTTCTGTGGTTTTCTCTTAACACTAGGAGCAGACATGGTAATAAAACACACGGCAAGCGACGCCCTTCCTTCTGCGCACCCCAGGTCTGCGTCGGCATACTTACTGTCTATTACCCAGCTCAGAGAGACTGTCAGGTTTTCATCCTTCCCTTGAGTAATCTCTCTCTAAGCTTATCATAATTTACCAGTGTAAATTATTACATTATATACCTTTTCATCCCTCTGGACAAACAAGTGATAGAATGCCTCATTCTAGTTTCGTCAATATTGTTCACAGAGTCTCAGCAGGGGACCTGTTCTGGGCCGCTTCACCACGTAGCCTGTAGACTGGCGGTGAGGATGAGCAGTTACTAGACCGTCTGCACACTCTCTAGCCTTTCTCATGATGCGAGCTCTTTCATCAGGGATGCAACAGCGTGCTAGAATGACACCGACGTCCTGTCAGGTCAGCGAGATCAGCCCCAGTCTGGCAAACTCATTCCTAAACTTATCAGGACTTTCTGAAAAATCTACCAAACCTTTCTTTGCATGTCCCTAGATCTCTCAGAGAAAGGGACATGTACTCTAGTAATTGCCCCATTCTCAACAACCACCTCCCGAAGGGGATAAAGACCCTGGGCGTGGTGGTGGTGGTGTAAAGGAAGGAACTAGCTTGGAGCCTGATTGGAATCCCACGGGGGACAGTGCTGGGGGCTCCAGTTTGGGTGGTTCTGGTTCTTCAGGAGCCTGACTAGGATAAGATGGGGGTTTGGGGCTGAAGAGGGGGTGGGAGCAGGAGGCTGAGAGGAGCCAGCTGGGACCTGTAAAGGAGGTGCTAATGGAGACGGTTTGGCAGTGGCTGGAAGGGAATCTGGCTCTGAATGCTTTAGAGGTGGGGTGGAAATGGAGGCCACACGGACACCCCATGATCCTGCCAGCCTGGGTCTTGGTACAGTTTCATACAGGCCTGTACATACGGGATCTCTCCCCACTTTTGAGAATACTTACAAAACAGATCCAATTGTAAAATAGAATTTTTTTATTTTTTTAGTTTATTTTTGAGAGAGAGAGAGCATGAGCAGGGGAGGGGCAGAGAGAGAAGGAGAGAGAGAATCCCAAGCAGGCTCTGCGCCAACAGCAGAGATCTACAACTTGGGGTTTGATCCTACCAACTGCGCGATCCTGACCTGAGCTGAAATCAAGAGTTGGATGCCTAACCGACTGAGCCACCCAGGTGCCCCGGTGGCCATTTCTTTTGATCACACAAAGTGTACTGGGGCCGCGCTGAGTTACAAAAGAAAAGTAATTTCTTTTTCTTCAAGGCATCTAATTAGAACTGGTCCCAATCATTACGATGCAACCCAAGGTAAGTCTTTAGGAATCTCTGAGCATTTCCCATATATACAAATAAATCTGGTGTCCTGTTTTCATTAGTTCCCCATCACAGGGAGCCAGGTTCAACCAAGGTCTGCAAGGTCGTGTGCGGTGCAAGGCAGGCCTCTCCCAGCTCTGCTAGCTAGTTACTGGCCAGAGGAAGCACGCTCTCACGGGCTGGGAGGAGCTAAGCCGAAGCTGTCTGGTAGTCATTCCACAGAGGGTAAGAAGGAGGGGAAAGAGTGTGGAAAAGAAGAGGAAGGTTAAAGGAGGAGGGAAGGAAACTGGGAAGGAAGAGAACTGCATTGCCTGAATGAGAGTAGCTGGAACCCCCGACGCTGGAGACAGACTTACCCAGCATGTGACACTGAAAGCAGCCATGCGTCCAGCGGCTCTAATGGGTCCCAGAGTCTCTCCCAGAGCGGGAGAAAGGTCCCCTGGGATTCCTTCGTGGTCCCCAAAGAAGTAGGATACTGAATCAGGCTCTTGTGCTCTCTACGCAATAGCAATTGACAAGAGGCCAAAGGGGAGTCCCTGCTCTGTCTCAATTGGCACTCATCTTGTGGTTTCACCCCAAAACGGTTCTGCTGAGTCAAACCTAATACATAAGCCTGTCCACGGAAATCCTACAGGTTTCCAGTGACCATCAGCCTTGAGAACTCCGACCTACCTTCAGCTTCCTTATTTAAATTTTGTGTGACCAACCCAAAAATTTATGCCTACTGAAGAGTTCAATAAAGGTAACACTAAGTAATATTTCTAAAGGGAGAGTTTTGGTTCAAGTCTCTGGAAAACCTGCACCAAGATTTCATCACAGCAAACATCTTCAGTAAAGCTGCACCCGGAAGAGCCTTTTTTTTTTTTTTAAGTTTATTTATTTTGACAGAGAAAGCATGCAGTGCACACAAGTGAGCAGGGTGATGGGAGAGAGAATCCCAAGCAGGCTCTAAGCTGTCAGCACAGAGCCCGACTGGGGAAGGGGGGAGTAACTGAGACCTGAGCTGAAATCAAGAGTCAAAACGCTCAACCAACCGAGACACCCAGGCACCCCTCCCCCCGGAACAGCTTTTCTAAACTGACTGGATTTGTCTAAGATTTGGGTATTTCTCAGGATTTTGTGGCTTGGGGTGAAAATACTTTCATGACCTGTTCCCACAGCAAAAAATAAAAGGCCTGACAAACTAAAAATTCATCAGCTGGGCCTGACATCCCTGGGGACGCACTAGGGCCTCTGCTCCTGTCCAACTAAGTGACCGTTCTTCAAACTAACCTAGAGGTTAGTTCTTCCTCACAGCTTTCAGAGAACACAATTCTGCTTTGAAAGCTTCCCAGCTCCTTCTCCATTTCACTGTCTTCACCTTTCTTAAAGGCTCTTCCGAATCCCACATCGCGGGAAACTCCAGTGAAAAAACTAGCCCAAGCTGATGTTAATTATGGTTTTAGAAAGAAATGGGAGGCTAGAGCACACGCAGCCTGGTGAGTCTACAGGGGCACTGGTGTGGATCCTAGGAGCAAAGGGAAATCATGCAAGGTTGCCAAGTGGAGAATGAAATGATTGGGTTGTTTTTTTAAAGTGTTCTCCAGGGGCACCTGGGGGGCTCAGTCCATTGGGCGTCTGTCTTCGGCTCAGGTCATGATCTCACCATTCGTGGGTTCTGAGCCCCGCATCGGGCTTTGTGGAGACAGCTCAAAGCCTGGAGCCTGCTTCACATTCTGTGTCTCCCTCTCTCTCTCTGCTCCTCCCCAACTCATGCTCTGTCTCTCAAAAATTAAATAAACATTTAAAAAAAAAAGTGTTCTCCAGGGCTGGAATGGAGAGCTGTGAGGCTCCAGGAGACAGGCCGAGGGGCTGGCAGGAGAGAGGATCCTACTTGCATTGCACGAGAAGGAAAGCATTGGTGTTGGATAGGAAAGTTTGAGGGCTGCAAGGGAGGGCTATCAGGCAACTACTAAATACCTTGCAGCGAGAAACGGGGCATTTGCTGAGAGCCGGGGCAGTGAGAAGGATCTGCAGACCCGGATGCAGGAATACCGAATTTATGAGACATTCAGCAAGTGAAGAGGGAGTGGGCGAGGGTGCAAATGGGGAGGGTCCCTAAGCAGTTTGGTTGAAGGCTTGCAGATGTGATTCGCGCAGAATAGTGAAACAAATTAACAATGATTATGAATACCATTTCTTTTTTTTTTTTTTTTAACGTTTATTTATTTTTGAGAGACATAGAGACAGAGTCTGAGCAGGGGTAGGGCAGAGAGAGAGGGAGACACAGAATCTGAAGCAGGCTCCAGGCTCCGAGCCGTCAGCACAGAGCCTGACGCGGGGCTCGAACTCACAGACTTTGAGATCATGACCTGAGCTGAAGTCAGCCGCTTAACCAACTGAGCCACCCAGGCGCCCCTGAATACCATTTCTATCCTAACTCAGGAGGCTGACTGGAGGCCAAGCACATACGAGGCATTTTTGAATACTTGATCTATCAACCTCACAACGGTCTTTCCAGATTACCATTTTACAGTGGAAGAATCTGTGGCTCACAGAGGTGAGGGAACCTGGTCGGGGGTCACAGAGGCAGAAGATAGAGTCCTGTATCCTATGTATGTAGCTGGCTTCAGAGGCCCAGCAGCAGAGTTATTATCAATTCACCATCCTTACAGGGTAAGCATCCAGCAGGGTTTTAAAATGACTTCACTCTTTTTTTTTTAAACTTGTTTTGGGGGAGATTATAGATTAGGTGCTTATAAACGAGTTCACAAACATCAAGGCGCCTGGCAATCGCAGAAATAAAGTAACGAGCAAATCGAAGTGCTTAAACTTTACAACGAAAAGGTAAATTACGTTTACAATTCCTTAAACTAACCGTTTTATCTTCATGACAACTCCTACTTTTTGTGTTAGTTTCAAGCCGGCTTTAAGTAAGACTGAGATTTTTGGATTGCTTGACATCTCGCTAATTAATTGAACACTGGGCCTCCCCTCCTCCCACCCCGCCCCCCTTTCCCGGCCTGGGGATGAGTAAAGGGGCCTTAGAACTGCTTACAGTGATGTCTGCCTCTTCTCTCTCCGGAGACTGTCTTGAGGAGCAAATCGCTAGGTACAGGAGCGTCTATAGACGTCCGCGGGATTGCTCCGAGACAGGGCGGGACAGGCAGTACTTCCGCGACAGGCGCGAGCCCGGGCGCTTCCTCGCACTCCTGGAGACGCTGGGCGGAGCCGAAAGGCAGGACCAGGTGAGGTAAAAGCGGAAGTGGCCGGAGACAACATGGCGGCGCCGGCACCGCGCGCCCTGAGTTCCAGCAGGCGGTCCGCTACGGTGGCCCGTGAGAGCCATTATAGAATTAGGACAACGACTAGCATCCCGCGCCTGGTGAAGTGAAGTGTAAATCTGCCCAGACTGGGATGACCCTGTGCCCTGAGTGGCCGCAAAGGCGGGTCATCGAGATCCACGAGAAGGGGGCTCCCCCAGCTGGCCAGAGTCGCAGCCCACAGTCGCATAAGGAGACAGGAACAATGCATTTATTTCATTTCATTCATTCAGTTTTGTTCTTGGAAGTGACCCTTTCAGAGATACTGTAAGGAAAGTTCTGCTATCAAAAGGAAGTTGGACTAAATGAGATTGTCGGCCAAACACTTAGTGAATGAAGGGCAGTCCCGATGACAATTTCTTAGAGCCACCTGACAAGAGACAGATGCAGCCAGCCTGCAGTGAGGAAGCTGGGGGAATAACCCAACCTCACTCTCCTCCTTCTGCTCTCCTGCTCATGCTCCCCATTAGCTGTATCTGACCAGAAGCCAGAAAACCTGTTGATGCGTTCCCCATTAGTCAGCCTCTGGAGACCCAGAGCAAGGTGAAGAGGAGAAATTCATCGGCTGAGCTTTGACAGGCAGCCCCTAGGACGGTTCCCACTGAGCTCCGCCTCCTGGTAGTCACCCCCTTGTGTAATCTGTACTATGTTGTTTGTGTGATCAGTAGAAGTAGAAATGATGAAATGTTGCCTCACAGATTAGTGCACTTTCGCTTGGATTTTGGTCACTGTGGGAGGCAACTTTCTAAGATGGCCACCTCCATCCTCACCTCCTAATAGTTATGCCTGGTGTATAACCCTGTGTTTGAGTGTAGGCCAGGCCAAGTGACCGGATTCTAACAAGCAGAATATGGTGAACGTTAAGGATGTCACTTCTGGGAAGTGGACTATAAAAGACTATGCCTTCCATCTTGTTTGCTTGCTCTGATGAAGCCAGCTGCCTGCTGGAGAGGCCCATGTGGCAAAGAGCTGAGGCCAACAGCCTACGAGGAGCTGAACCCTGCTAACACTTGAGTGTGGAAGAAGATCTACCCCAGGTGAGACTTCAGAATCTTAAATTATGATGGCTGCAGCCCCAGCTGACACTGGATTGCAGCCTGTTGAGAGACCCAGAGCAAGAGTTCCCAGCCAAGCCTTACCCAGATTCCTGGTCCACAGACATGAATAGCCAAATGTTGCTGGTTTGGGGCTAATTTATTATACAATGATAGGTAATTAACACAGCTTCTCTCTCTCTGTTCACTTGCTTTGGGAGAAGTCGGCTGTCCTGTCATTAGAAGTGCTATGGGGAGCCCTGTGAGTGAGCTTGGTAGCAGATCCTCACCTCGTCGAACTTCAGAAGGCTGCAGCCCCTGCCCACAGCTTGATTCAGGAGACCCTGAGCCCCAACCCCCAGCGAAGCCACTCCTGAAATTCCTGGCTCTTGGAAACCGTGTGTTGTTTTAAGCGCCTAAGGTTTGAGATAATTTGCTTTTCAGCAACAGATCACTAATATTTGTGTGGGCAAACAAAAAGCAAAGAAGGAAAGGGAAAGTCCAGGAAATTGGGTGATATAGTCTTGTGTTTGGTTCCTATTCTCCATAGAGTCTAAACCTACACGTGGAGCTATTTTTAGTTTCTTCACAACAAAAATAATTTTTCCTTTGACTCAAGGACAAACTCTGGTGTTCCACGCAATGGAGAATGATATGAGCTACCCTTTATTTAGTATCAGTTATGCGCTGGGCAGTGAACTTGTATCATACTTCTCAAATAGGGAAATTGAAGCATAGACAAGTTAGGTATGCCCCAAGGCACAGTTAGTAAAAGGCAGAACCAACATTCCAGCCAAGTTTGAAGCACTAGTTCTTTCCGCATTATTATGGCCTCCCTAAGAGTGATCCTTATAACTTTAAATAAAAATATTCATGATCCAAATCATAAATACATAAGTACTGTAAGTTCATCCATTTAAGTTCAATTTAAGCATCTTCCTATCTCACAACAGGCAACGCATGTGAGATAGGGCTACCCTTCTGTCCATCTCCACCTCGTGGCTAGCGCTCAATATATTTGATGATGACATTAATTCCACAAGCATTCCAACATTTGCGGATAAGGAAAGAAATTTTTGGTCTAATTTACAAAAGGGCCCCAACGCACCTAAGCCAGGGGCAGAATTGGAAGATTCAGAAAGGAAAGTAGGTAGGTGGGGACTGTAGGGAAAGGATTGCAAACCCTTCCCAGGATCCTGGTTTAAGCCTCCAGGAACTCCCAAGTAGGCCGGGCCGGAAAGCCCCAAGCGCGCGGGGGCGGGGCGTCGGACCCGGAAGTTGCCTCTGCCCGACCCAAAGATGGCGGCTGCAGTGACGCCTGCCCTCCTATCGTATCTTTCTGCAACCAATGCGCCCTGACGCTCGGGTGATTCACTGAGACGACCTATGCGCGACGTTCTGATGCAACGTCCGAGTCGAGGAATCCTCCGGTGCACGTCGGGGTGACAAGGCGGCAGTGTCTTGCAGACGATGTCCTTGGAGGTGACTGGGCCGACCGCAGGGATGGTACTAGGTGAGCGGGGCTCGGGGACCCGGGAGGGTGTAAGTGGAACGATGCCCCTGCGTGGGGCAGGAAGCTAGTTGCGGTGGATTGCCTGTTCCTGAGTGGGCGGTCCACCGCTATTCGTGAAAGATGGGAGCGAGGGAGGCACCTGAACCCCCTCTGGGCCCCGACTTGCTCCGCTGGGCCCGGCTCCCCGGGAACCCACAATGTCCGGGGACCGGCATGGCGGCCGCCCCGGACCCTGCCCCACGGCGAACCATCTCGTGATTCAGCTGAGACTTGGGCACTGCGAGGCACTGTGAGACATTAGAGTAGGCCCAAATATGTAAGCTCTTCAAAGAGATCATCCGGAAAGGACTTGTGAATTTTAAGTCGCTTTCACACATCCTCACTTATATTGAGATTTCCGGGAGAGACCATATGGTGCAGTAGAAAAAGGAAAACAGAGACCTGGATTGATGTCCCTGTTCACACCTAACTAGTTGTAAGGCTTTCTGCAGTTTTTTTAAGCTCAGAGCTCTGGTATCCTTTAAAGATCAGACGGAGCTGGTATTTATTTGACATCTGTGGCACAGTTCCTGGGATATCTGCTCTGTATGTGTTATTTTATTTCATCCTCCGTGCAGACGTTCGAGATGGGTATCGTTTTCCCTCCTCATTTTATAGACAAATAAACTAAGAAAGGTTAAGTGAATTCCCGAGGATCACCTTGGCTTTTAAGGTACAACATCCAGGATTCCAGTCTGGTCTGGCCAACTCCAAAGCCTTTTTTGTTTTTGTTTTGTCGCGAACTCCAGTAGATAGAGAAGCAGTCTCACAAATAAAAATCATCAAGGTTCATCTTGAAAAGCCAGATTTGTAACTAGTGTGTTTTTATGTGATGTCACTGAAATTAGGAAGTAGGCAAGTAATTATGATATAATTTCTTTTGGACTGTGGTAATTTTTACTAATCAGATGCTCGTGCTGTTCACAAGATAAAGAATGAATGAAGTAGCTGCAGTATGAGGTGACTAATAATTATTGGCCAAATGAGTAACTTATTCTCCTTTTGTAAAACAGCAGAGCTCTATGTCTCGGATCGAGAGGGAAATGATGCTACCGGTGATGGAACCAAGGAGAAGCCCTTTAAAACAGGTCTCAAGGTAGCGTCTCTTTTCATGAGGGAAACAGCTTTGCATTTATTAATGACTTAGGGTGTCAGTTGTCAGTGATTTTATTTCAGACACTCGATTTTGAAGAGAATTTTCAAGAAAGAGAAAATGAGGAATGTATACACCGTGTAGCTTTAAGCGTATTGGATGAGGAAGTTTTAAACTTAATTTGAACATTTTGAAGAGGTATTTTCCTTCCTTTCTTATCACGCTGAGAGAGAATATGCGAAATTCACCTGAGGGTTTTTAGATCCTGAAAAATAATAGTATGTTAGTAAATTAGCATTCTTTCTTCATGCCCCAGACTCTTAAGTTACTGTCTGTTCTGAGAAATGGGTCCTTTTTTAATATACTGATATAAATTAGATTCTTTGAGTCGAGATTCTAGTGGTAAGTTCACTAAGAGGCCTCTTGGGAGATTAGAAGAAATCTGGGCATAAATTTCATGGGAGGGAGGCTGAGTCTTACCTTATAACTTTTAGAGAGAAATCTTTCATGTCCAGTTGTTGGGGTGATGCTTATGGCTCCCCAAAACTGACAACAGTGTTGAGGTGAATGTTCGCGGAATGTCACTATTAGCAAAAGTGTGCCATTCTGACTTGGGGGATTACAGTTTGGGTCTTTCAGTTTCAGTGATTAAAAGCGATCAGGAGAGAGTGTCAGGAAGCAAATTCCTAATGATTTACAAACATCTCTACAAAGTCTAATTAGTAAAAAGAATTCCTCTCTTGGGTATTTTTAAAAGATCCAGGTTCCCTCCTCTGCAGTGATCATTGAGTTGGGGTTAGTGTTCAAACAAGATGAAAACTATTTTCCAGGTCTGGAAACTAGACCTTTAGTTTTTGTAAGCTGCCGATCCTACAGCTGGAGAGAGCAATTTGTTACATTTTTTTGGTTGACTTCATCAAGTAATCTAAACTATGAAATATAAATGGCACAGCAACACCTGATATGTCTCCGGATTTATGAAAAGAGGTGTTCTACATGGAGGAATTTTTCAAATTAAATGAGGCTTAGCCTTTTATGTTCTTAACCATTGTTTTTGTTCCGAGTTTCAGAAACAACTTCCCTGATTTCTTAATGAAGATTAACCATTTAGATGTGATCTGTGATTGGCTTTTACTGTCAGCTGTTTCTCTGTCATTCTCCGTGTACTTCCTCCTGGTTCCCACAGCCACTGAAAATCTGTTGCTTCCAATCTGCTTATAATGGGAAACTGGATACAGTTGACCCTTTAACAACACCCCTGCAGAGTCCAATCTGCAAATAGCTTTTGACTTTCCTAAAACTTAACTACTAATAGCCTCCTGTCAACCAGAAGCTTTACCAATAACATAAACCATCAACACATATTTTGAGTGGTATATGATTTTTGTAGTGTATTTTTACGAAAAAGTAAGCTAGAGGAAAGAACATGTTAAGACCATAAAGAAGAGTGGCGCCTGGATGGCTCAGTCATCTGAGCATCTGACTTCGGCTCAGGTCAGGATCTGACAGCTGGAGATTTGAGACCCACATCGGGGTCTCTGCTGCCAGCACAGAGCCCGTTTCAGATCTTCTGTCCCCCTCTCTCTCTGCCCCTCCATTGCTTGCACTCTTTCTCTCAAAAATAAAAATAAACCTTTAAAAAAAATCATAAGGAAGAGAAAATGTATTTACAGTACTGTATCTATGGGAAAAAATCTGCATAAGTGGACCCACTCAGTTAAAAAAATTTTTTTAATGTTTATTTATTTTTGAGAGAGAGACAGACAGACTGAGCAGGGGAAGGGCAGAGAGAGAGGGAGACGCAGAATCCGAAGCAGACTCCAGGCTCAGAGCTGTCAGCACAGATCCCGACCCGGGGCTCGAACTCACAAACCATGAGGTCATGACCTGGGCCGAAGCTGGACGCTCAACCAACTGAGCCACCCAGGCATCCCTGGATCCACTCCGTTTAAACCCGTGTTCAGGGATCGACTGTAAGGTGCAGCTGAACTCGCTAGAATTGTTTGTGAAAGGACCTGTGTGCTTCTACTTTAAGCAAAGTTTTTAGTACATCCAACCGGTCATTCTGTGAACATTGACTTTTGGCTCTTGGGGCCTGTATGCTTTTCTTCCGTGCTCATGATTCTGTTCTAGAGGGCTGAAGTTGCCTCATAATTAGGATGTTATTTTGATTTCAAATATTGTACAACGTTAAATTTTCTTTTTCTCCCTTCCCACCCAAGGCTTTGATGACGGTAGGAAAAGAACCATTTCCCACCATTTACATAGATTCACAAAAAGAAAATGAGGTAGGTGAGCTAAAAATACTCTACAGAATTATATTTTGTAAATAAAGTTGCATCAGAACGTGGAGGTCTTGAAAAAATATGTTTTTCTCTCTAGAGGTGGGATGTTATTTCCAAATCACAGATGAAGAACATTAAAAAAATGTGGCATAGGGAACAAATGAAGAGTGAATCCCGGGAAAAGAAAGAGGTGAGCAACGGCTTTGCCCCCGTGAACGGTTTTTAGGTTAGAATACCGGAAACCATGTTAACAGATTGCTTTACTGTTAAAATCAGGCAGAAGACAAT
Source organism: Paguma larvata (assembly GCA_030068075.1). NCBI lineage: Eukaryota > Metazoa > Chordata > Mammalia > Carnivora > Viverridae > Paguma > Paguma larvata. Next base: position 17,270,913 of record CM057835.1, read on the forward strand.
TTGCGAAGAGAAAAGAACCTGGAAGAAGCGAAGAAGATTACCATTAAAAATGATCCAAGTCTCCCAGAGCCAAAATGTGTGAGTGTGGCACAAGTTGTCCCAAATATCGCGGACTTGCCACGTCAGACTGTCAGCTCTGTGTCTGAGGGGCAAGCCACGTGGTCTGTTCCTTTGCACTGTTTACCCTTCCTTTCCTTTTAGAAGGCATTTTCGAGTTATGAGGCTGGTTCTTTGGGGGTTTGTTTTGTAAAGTTTAGTAATTAGGTGTTGAATGGTTCCCGCCCTGCCTAAAAGCTAGCTAAGTGTCCTCCCTCCCTGTGTATCCCTTTCCTCACCATAAATAAGAGGTCAAAAATCCATGATTTTAATTATTTTTTTAAATAGTAATGTTTCTTTTTTAATGTTTATTTCTTTTTGAGGAGAGAGAAAGACAGAGTGTGAGTGGGGGAGGGACAGCAAGAGAGGGAGACAGAATCAGAAGCAGGCTCCAGGCTCCGAGCTGTCAGCACAGAGCCCAGCGCAGGGCTCGAACCCATGAGCTGTGAGATCACGACCTGAGTTGAAGTTGGATGCTTAACCGACTGAGCCACCCAGGCGCCCCTATTTCCATGATTTTTTTAAACAGATAAAATATTTCGTGATTTTGTGAATTGGATTCCTCTGTATTTTTTCTAGAACAGATGCCGGGCTGTGAGTGGACATGCTTAAATGTCAAGTAGTTCTTGCTCCTGATGAATTGTCCTATGTTTCCTGTGTCCTGAGTGATGAGCCATCTTGGCGACATTCACGCTCCCCTTCCTGTGCTCCTCTCTCCTTACCCCTCCAAACCAAAAGCTAGCTTTGGTTAGCTTCCGCCTGTCCATGGCAGGAGGGATTGTGAGGGCAGGAGGGGGCTCTGTGTGGGCTCGTCTTGTTGCTATTATGAATTCATCTCTCCGTGGATTTTACAGAACAGTATCTGAAATTCACGACGTTTCTGTGTCAGTTTTGCACTAAGAGAAGACTTGGATTTTTTTTTTAACCACTCCAATACAGTGAAAGCTTTCTGTTCTGACCTGTAGAATGAATGTAGTTTTGTACCATTTGTGAATTTTTAACTCTCTACTGCCGTCCATCTGATATTAGCAGAGAAGTCGATGTGTGGTAAATTACTCGTTCGGTCAAATGTTATTTTCCACCTGGCAGGTGAAGATTCATGCACTAGAAGGATACAGAGGCCAGAGAGTAAAGGTGTTCGGCTGGGTCCACAGGCTGCGTAGGCAAGGTAAATGGTAGAGCTTTGCTCTTCTGTCTCTTTAGTTTTAAACGTCCCTCCTCTTAGATGAAGAACATTAAAAGCATTTACTTGGGGGAGAGGGGTGGGATTTTGGTACAGGACGCTAGTTTTTAAAAGATGTGAACTATACCCTTACTTTGTTCTTCTATAATATGACTATTACAGGTTTCAAAATTATTTAAAAGCTGAGACGCCTGAGTGGCTCAGTCGGTTAAGCGTCTGACTCTTGATTTCAGCTCAGGTCATGATCTCACGTTCATGAGTTTGAGCCCCTCATCGGGCTCCGCGCTGATAGTGCAGGGCCTGCTTGAGGTCCTCTCTTTCTCTCTCTGCTGCCTTGCCCCCTCAAAAATAAAAAAAATTAACGTTTAAAATAAAAATTATCTAAAAATTATTTAAATGCTATTTAACTTTAAGCAACTACAGAGATCAGAAGTATCCAGTTAATATTTGTCTGCTCGAATTTAATTAATGAAAAGCAGGGGATGTATTACAGGAAGTGCAGAGCCAGATCTCAAATTTATTTTTGACAGCAGTGTCGCCCTTTATAATTAGCGTGTCTGCATTCTGCTTCTCCCTCGGCTCTGACTTTCTGCTTTCTCTTAGTTTTATTTTTTTAAATGTTTCCTTACTTTGAGAGAAAGAGTGGTGCACAAGTGGGGGAGCAGCAGAGAGGAAGGGGGAGAGAGAATCCTAAGGAGGATTCTGACCGTGCAGAGCCCAGCCCGGGGCTCAATTCCTCGGAACCGTGAGATCATGACTGAGCTGAAATCAAGAGTCCGACGCTTAACTGACTGAGCCACCAGGCGCCCCTCTCATTATTATTTTTATTACGTGTATTTTATTGTAAGTAGTTATCACATCCTTTGTAAATAGGATGGGGCATAAATAAAAAGAGTGATTCTGTGCAGCAATACTCATGCACCTCCCTCTGAGCACACAGTACCGCGTGAGGCATTGCAGGGATTCAGGGGTAAGACAGAATCCCTCGTCTCACGTGGCTTACTGTCTTGTTTTCCCTTGATCACGTGGATCATGAGGCTCACCTAGGGTTTGGGAGTAGAGTGAAGAAAGTAAAAAGCTGTGCAAGTACTGAGTAGCAATATTACCAGCGGCCACTTCAGAGGCAGAGAGCCACGCCTTTTAACACTTAACCACGGAGTTTCCTTTTTTAATATCAAATTATGAGGAAGTACTTTTAAGTGCCTTGAGAACATTCTGGCTAACTTTTTCTTTCTCATGTTTAGGAAAGAATTTAATGTTTCTGGTGTTGCGGGATGGTACTGGTTATCTTCAGTGTGTCTTGTCGGATGACTTGGTAAATGTTTTTTCTTACTTAGAATTGAAAATCTGATTATTTTCAGTAAGTTAGTCTGGGGAATTTTAGGAGCAGAATATATATATGTATTTAAACTGTTATTATGGAAAATTTTCAACACCTAAAAATAGAAAACAGTACAGCTGACCCTCGAACAGCATGGGCAGGCAGGTCTGCTTGCATACAGATTTGTTTACAGTACTGTAAGTGCATTTTCTCTTTATGACTTTCTTCACGACATCTCCTTTTCTCTGGCTTCCTTTAAAAATATAGTACATAATGCACATAACATGTAAAATATGTTAACTGATTCTTTGTTACTGGTAAGGCTTCTGGTCCACAATAGGCTGTTAGTTAAGTTTTGGGGGAATCAAGTTACAGGTGGATTTTTGACCGTGCTAGGTAGGGGTCAGCACCCCAAGCTCCCAAATTGTTCAAGGTCCGCTGTATGAGGAAACCTCAGGGGCTCATCACCTCGCTTCGTTAACGTCTTTGTCAGTTTCAGCTGCTATCATAAAATACCGTAGACTGGGTGGCTAATAAACAGAAATTTGTTTCTCACAGTTCTAGAGGCTGGTTATGGTCTGGTGAGGGCCCTCTTCCTGCTTGCAGACTGCCAACTTTCTGTTGCATTTTCACGTGGCAGAGAGCAGAGGAGGGGGGCAAACCCTAGTAACTCTTATAAGGGTGCTAATCCTATTACCCACCCTCATGTCCACACCTCATCCTAAATCACCCCTGCGGGGCCTCACTTCCTCACACCGTGCATTGGGGTGCAGGATTTCAACATACGAATTTTAGGGGGACCGAAACATTAAGTCGGTAAGTAATGGCTAACGTGTGGCCGATTCTGGTTTACTGCCTCCCCTACTTTTACTCCCCAGACGTTGTACCATTTCATATACTTGAATTTGTATCTCCAAGAATGAAAAATTTTTTTTTAAGTTTCTTTATTTTTGAGAGATAGAGACAGAGTGTGAGCAGGGGAGGGGCAGAGAGAGAGGGAGACACAGAATCCAAAGCAGGCTCCAGGCTCCGCACTGTTAGCACAGAGCCCGACACGGGGCTTGAACTCACGAACCATGAGATCATGACCTGAGCTGAAGATTGAGGCTTAACCAACTGAGCCACCCAGGTGCCCCGAGAAAAAATATTTTTAAGACAACCACACTAATATTATCCCAGCTTCTCAAAATGAAGATAACTCCTAAATATCCAGTCAGCTTCTTCCAATTGATTCATAAGGTCTTTTTATACACGGTTGTTTTGAATGAGAACCCAAACCAGATCTACGAATCGCATTCAAGTTGATGTCTGAAATCTCTTTCAGGCTCTAACAGTTCTTCCTTTCTTTCTTTTTCTTTTCCACCTCCACCCTCACTCCCCCTGCTCCCCTCCCCACCCCGCAACCAATCCTTGGTATTTATTTATTTGAAAAAACCTAGTTGGTTGTCCCGTGGAACTTCTCCATTCTGGATTTGGTTGGTTGCATCCCGATATGTCATTTAACGTGTTCCTTTGTCCTCTGTATTTCTTACAAGCTTATCAGATTCAGGTTTTTGGGCTTTTTTGTTTGGTTTTGTTTGTTTGTTTGTTCTTGACACAGCTACTTCATGGGCAAGGCTGTGCTCTTTCAGTTGCATCAAATCACAAAACACATAAAGACACACATTGTCTTTTTTTTTTTATGATTTTCCGAAAGTGAGTTGAAGTGTTGATAGCCTGACCCCTCCATTATAAAGTTACCTGTCACTTTTATCCTAATGATTTTAGTAGTATTGATGATCGTAGTCTAGGTCGACTGTTTATTATTTCAACAGTTTGAATTTTAAAGAAAAAAAATGGGCTGTTCAGATATTTTTAAGAGATGTGGGCCACTCTCATTTCTGCATATGTGTGTATATAAAGTACGTATTTACTTGTATATGTTTACCTGTAGATCCATGCATCCTTCTCCCACAAAAATAGCTCTTAATAGTAGATATTAGTACTAAATACTAATGGGCGTATTATTTTACCAGTTTTAGACCAGGTAACTTCTATGTAAGTTAGCTTTCTGTGCATTAGAACATACATTTTAATGTCAATATGAGTCAGTAAATTTGAACTTTAATCTTTGACAGTGCCAGTGTTACAACGGAGTAGTCTTGGCCACCGAGAGTAGTGTTGCAGTCTACGGAATGCTAAATCTGACCCCAAAGGGCAAGCAGGTGAGTAGATTGAATTCTTCACTGGATGCAGAGGTGGTTATTTGTTCTCTAGTGCTTTTTATTTGTACTTTTGGGGTTTGGCAAATAAACACACTAATGCGACGCATTTGCTAGATTTAGTATGCCTTTACATTTTCCGGTGAAATATGTACACTGAACGGCTCATATGATGTAACAAACTCAGGGATTTCCAATCTTACAGAATTCTCAAATAATCCTTACGGGCTGTAGTAAAGCCACTTTGCTATGGATGTGTGAATAATTTTTCAGCTAGGCGGAAGGAAAAGCAGTCTACCCAGAAAATTTTATGAGAGAACAGTAATCTGAATCTGAAACTTTCTGAATAGAATTTGAAAGTCTCTTTTAGAAAAAGTTAAATATAATTCTGATATTCAGAGAATTGTTTGTTCTCCAGCCAACAGGCACATAACCCACACCAGTTATAGTTACTTGTTGGTCATTATTTGTTCAGATAATTACTGTGGTTAATGTTTGTTGGCTGGCAAAGAGAACAAACAAATGTGGCATATTAGCCACCAGAGGGAGCCCCTAGAGTCCTCCTACTAGACTAGAAATATCCATAAAAGAGGGTCTCTCAGACTTCATGTAAAAGAACCTACATTAAGAGTAAATATCTGATTCAAGTTCACTGATGTAACGGGATTTGCAAAATGGAGTAGCTGTAACGACATGTTACTTGCTGTCCAGGGTTTGGCACCGAGGTAATTATATATTCCATGATGCATGGCTTCTAAAATGAATTGCTTTTAATGGAATTGTTAGGGAGAATTTGGATTTCTATCATACATCTGTTCCAAAGAGAAACAGCTTTTAGTAAAATCTTTGCATTTAAGGAGTTTTTCAGTGTAGGTAAAATGTTACTTTAAATTCAGGCAAAGGCTAAGAAGATACACTGAATGGTAACAGTAGTTAGTACTTACTCCAAGTTGCAAGATTATCATTTATTTTCTAGTTTGTGCTTTTCTGTTTTTTAAAAATTGTATGTTTACTCTGAAAGGAATATTAAAAATATCAATCTAAAATTGAATTATTGGGTCTTCGTGCTTGGACGGGTAGGCTAATAATGATGAGCTCTCAAAAAATACCAGCTTGCCCAAAATTTTGACATAAATTAAAATCCTTAATAATGTTAGTTGTTTGTCTTCTCTCTCTTTTCTCCCCACGCCCCTTTCTAAAATGTAGGCTCCCGGCGGCCATGAGCTGAGCTGTGACTTCTGGGAACTCATCGGGTTGGCCCCTGCTGGGGGAGCTGATAACTTGATCAACGAGGAGTCGGATGTTGACGTCCAGCTCAACAACCGACACATGATGATCCGGGGAGAAAACATGTCCAAGATCCTGAAAGCACGTTCCGTGGTCGCTAGGTGCTTTCGAGATCACTTCTTTGACAGGGGGTACTGTGAAGTAAGTGTGTGTTCGTTGTCTTTTGCAAACAAACGATACCTTCTGCCATTTTTACGCTGAATAGTGGCACTCACAAGCTTTATTTACTCCTTTCTGTTGGAACAGATTACTCCTCCAACGTTAGTGCAAACCCAGGTGGAAGGCGGTGCTACGCTCTTCAAGCTGGACTATTTTGGGGAAGAGGCATTTCTGACCCAGTCCTCTCAGCTGTACCTGGAGACCTGCCTTCCGGCTCTGGGGGATGTGTTTTGTATTGCACAGTCATACCGGGCAGAACAGTCCAGAACACGAAGGCACTTGGCTGAGTACAGAATTGTTTTTTTATTTTTATTTAAAAAGAATATTTTCAAGAAAATATGTTTAGAGAAGCAATCTTTATGTAGGAAAATGATGGCTATGTGAAAAAAAAAAATGATATGTTAAGAGGGTATGCGGAAGGCAGTTCAGCTAATTAATGGAAGCCATGTATGAAGTTTTGCCTCCTAGGCCATAGCTGGCTTTGGGCTCTTCTTTCACGTTGCCTTGATCCTTTATAAGGGCTACACAAATTACTATTCAAGGGGGAAAGGAGGGGGCTCTAAAACTAATTTTCTGAGTTGGGAGTTGGGTAGCAGTGCTAGAATTTTACATTTCTGGGCCGTTTCACAATGTTAGCATCCTTACTTGAGAGAAGAGCTGCCCCCAGCTGGTGTCTTATTCTTCAGGTACACGCACGTGGAAGCAGAGTGCCCTTTCGTGACCTTTGAGGAGCTCCTGAACCGACTGGAGGACTTGGTTTGTGACGTGGTAGACAGAGTCTTGAAATCACCTGCCGCAAGCATAGTGCGTGACCTCAACCCGGTAAGTGTCCTGTTTGTGGGCGTGCAACATCGTAATTGCTTTTTTGGAAAGTAGTGAAGTCTTCACTGTCAGTTTTTATTCTAGATTTAATGATCTGGTGAGCTCGGTAATAAGCGACTGTTTTATATATAGATATGTATCTTTTTAACGTAAAATTGGTATATAGCTTTATATTAGTCTCAGGTGTACAGCATAATGATTTGATAGAGACACAGTTGTTCTTTCTCACGATACAACCTTGTAAGATCTCTCTTAGCAACTTTCACATTTATAAATAGAGTCTTGTTAGATGTAGTCCCCTGGCTGCACATTAGACCCTCAGGACTGACTTCGTTTATATCGGGAGTTTGTCCCTTTGACCGCCTTCCCTCATTTCTATACTTATATTGTTAAGAGAGAATTTGATACTAGTCATTGCCAATAATTTTATAACCCTTTAACTTACATAGGGTGGGTTGTATGTAGTTTCCATCTGTAGGAATGTCCTCATCGTTTGCTAGTCTGAAATAACATTTTGCAATAATGACAAACGGTTTTTCTTAAAATGGAACTTTTAGTGTTACAGCTTCTTCATATACACTGTATATTTTCTTTCTATTATAGAACTTCAAGCCCCCCAAACGGCCTTTTAAGCGGATGAACTATTCAGATGCTATTGTGTGGTTGAAAGAACACGACATAAAGAAAGAAGATGGAACTTTCTATGAGTTCGGAGAGGTACGTATTGCTTTCTAGTTGTTGTTTCAAAGGTGTCACTGTGCTTAAGTGGTTTGCTACTCTGGTTATTTATCCAGTAATGCAGGAGGCATCTGCTTCTGGTCAAATAAATGGTAACAACCGAACCACGTCCTCCTTGGGGTTGTTAGGATTCAGAATCCATAGTGTAGAGTAAGCCTTAGAACAGTACATTTCTGTAGTGTTCAGTGAATAACCTTCCCATTTCCTCTTTTACCTCTTTCCTCTTTTTCCATGATCAATCCATGGTCTTGATTTACTCTAGCGGTAATTCTCAGGACTAGCAGGATGCTTTAAAAAGTTGTTAACTCTAAAATTATATCCAGGGGGCACCTCGGTGGCTCGGTCTATTAAGTGACCAAGTCCTGATTTCAGCTCAGGTCATGATCTCGCTGTTTGTGAGTTCGAGCCCCACATCGGGCTCTGCACCGATAGTATGGAGCCTGCTAGGGATTCTCTCTCTTTCCCTCTCTATCTGCCCCTCTCCCACTCATTCTCGCTCACTCTCAAAACAAATAAATAAACTTTAAGAAAAATAAATGAAATTATGTACAAAATGTTGATATGTTTATATTCATTTTATTTGTTTGGAGACAGTAATTTGGCTCTTTCAAAAAGGATTCCTCTCCCAAAAGAGTGTATTAAAACTCTTTCAGGTGGAGAAGAGTCAAGGAAAATAGCTATTGGTTAAAATGCAAACCAGGAGAGCAGGCCTTGATGGGGAGGGTGGTCTGGTGTTTCAGATAAACTGAGAATATGTATTAGAGGTACAGATTGTTAACACTATTAAGCCCTCCTCCCCGTGCATTTTTTATGAATAAATTTGAGTATTGCTATTTAAAAAAATATGTATATGAGTAACTACTGGTAACTAGAGTTTTGTCTCATTTTTAGGAGGACTTTACAGAGAGGACAAGCAGTGTATTAGACCTATATAAATCACTTTTAGTGTTTCAGTTGGTGGTGTATAATAACAAAATTTTGTATTGAAGATTTGAGAATTGTTATTACCTAAAACTTGGCAAAGTAGTGTGGTTGAGTGGAAAGAGCACAATCTTTGGAGTAAGAAGCCCTCCAATTGGGCTTAGCTCCCACTGTGTCCTTATTGCTGAATAACAGGAGGCCAGTGACCCCACTCTCTGGTTCTTTATCTCACCGTGGAGGTAAGAGCCGCTTTGCAAAGTTGTGAGGACTCAGTGAACTGAATGCTTAGTCAGGTCCACGGCTCAGAAGGCCCTCGATATTTGTCAGCATTTATTGTACGCCGATGTCATCCCGTACACTTGACGCCAAAGTAGATAAATGGCCTTCCAACTTTTTGGAATGTGCAGTAAGACCATTCCCTCCCAGGGGCGCTTGGGTGGCTCACTGGGTTAAGCATCTGACTTCGGCTCAGGTCATGATCTCACGGTTCATGAGTTTCGAGCCCCACGTCAGGCTCTGTGCTGACGGCTTAGAGCCTGGAGCCTGCTTTGGCTTCTGGGTCTCCCTCTTTGTCTGCTCCTCTTCCACTTGTACTCTGTCTCTCTTTCTAGCATACATAAACATTAAAAAAAAATTTCTTTTTAAAAGACTGTTTCCTCCCACTTAAATCTCACTCTAGTAGGTAAAGCAGATGAAAGCTGAGGGACCAGAACTATCCAACTCCTCTCCCGTTTCCTCTCTTTACTTTAGAGTGCCCAGGCTTCCCGGGAGTGGGGCTTGATGACCACCATGCCAGGCGATTGCTCAGCTCCATTTGGCTGTTAGGTTAAACAAACCAACGAGTCTTGGCCTGTTCTCTCAGTCGGTTTGTACTGGGACAAGACTTTCCAGTTTTTACTTGAATTTATGAGTGGTTTACCGAAGGATGTTTTGAATGAGAAGCAGATTAACCATGATCTCCATCATCTAACATTGCTCAGCTGACTATTCCAGGTGTGGTTACACTTACAAACTTGACACTGGTTCTGTGTCTTACGACTCTGTCTGACTACCATCGAAGCCACATAGATTTATTGTAACAGGAGAAGAAGTACAGATGACAGGAGAGTTTAAAGATTAGTGTTCTTAATAACGTAGACCAGTGATGTTCTGGAGCATTCACTGATGATCTTAGGGGACTAAGTGGACCGAGTTTGCTTCAGAGCTGGATGAAACTGGCCACTGAAGAAAATAACTGAACCGTATCTCGTCACAGTGATGACAGCTTGAGTGGTTTGGTTTTTGTTTTGTTTCGGTTTGGGTTTGGTTTTCGTCCCTCAAGCAGCATGGCACTTGATGTACTGTAGAAGCCAGCAGATCTTTTTGCAATTGGTTTAATAACTGCGTGTGAGTTTCTTAAATACCTTTACTGTCTTTGAAAGAAACCGCTCCTTCCATGTGTACGGGTTGTGGATGGGTGTGTATTCTCTACTGTATTGCATTAATGAAATGAAGGGCTGCTACTGGGTGAGAACTGCCTCTGTCTTGCCTTTCGAGTCACGAACGTTAATGAAGTCTTGTTTCACCGCAGGATATCCCAGAAGCTCCTGAGAGACTGATGACGGACACCATTAACGAGCCCATCTTGCTGTGTCGCTTTCCCACGGAGATCAAGTCCTTCTATATGCAGCGATGTCCTGAGGATTCCCGCCTTACGGAATCTGTCAGTTTGTGATTCAGATCATAATTTTGCCTTCTAAGGCGGTGGGGACTGCCACCGGAATGAGATATAGCTCGTGGCAAATACTGCATCATGCATCTAGAATGGCAATATTTAAAGAAGTGGGTTTTGTCTTCCGATTGGGTTTAACAATTCCTTGTTAAATTACAGGGCTTGAATATTACATGACCATAGTGCTCCGTTAGCTATAAGGGCTTAAGTGTGGTTTCCCTCAAAAGTAGAGCTGTGCCATGACTGACAGCCTGGGAGTAACTGCGTTTTATTTTCCTGTTTCTGAAGGTTGACGTGTTGATGCCCAATGTTGGTGAGATTGTGGGCGGCTCAATGCGTATCTGGGATAGTGAAGAAATACTGGCAGGTTATAAAAGGGAAGGAATCGACCCCACTCCCTATTACTGGTATACAGATCAGGTAAGAACAGTTCTGTTTTGTTTTTTACACTCTTTAAGATGTTTTCATCATAATAGTTCGGTATAAATCGAAACTTTTAAAAGAGAAGTCAGTGGTACTTTGGTGTTTGAATGAGCTATGTTTAACTTGATGGTTCTAATAAAGTGGCATGGAGATATTACTAGTTTTATCTTTGTCCAATAATATGTTCACTTCATCTGAAAAGCTGCTAGCTGCTGGCCTTGTCATTGCTACTAAACTTTTAAAAATTTGTTGTTAGATTCTACCAATATCTAGTCCAGCTTGCATTTTCCTCTGATAAACAGAGATATTGACTTAGTTTAAAAGTTTGAAATCTCTTCTTTTCAGGGTGATACTTAATCCCTGGTTTAGTTTTCGTACCAACATGTGGTCTATGAAAGCAAATAGATTAAGAGTTGAATTCTTGGGGTGCCTAGGTGGCTCAGTTGGCTGAGCGTCCAACTTCGGCTCAGGTCATGATCTCAGCTTGCATCGGGCTCGCTGCTGTCAGCGCAGAGCTCGCTTCGGATCCTCTGCCCCTCTCTTTGCTTCTCTCTCTGTCTCTCTCATAAATAACATTAAAAAAAAATTTTTTTTAAAGAGTCAAATTCTTCACTACAAAAAGTGAACTCATTTCACAGTAGAAAATTTTTACTATTTTAGACAAAATTTTAAACATCTATTCTCTCTTTTTTTTTTTTGAACAGAGAAAATATGGCGCGTGTCCTCATGGTGGATATGGCTTGGGTTTGGAACGATTCTTGACCTGGATTCTGAATAGGTATCACATCCGAGACGTATGCTTATACCCACGGTTTGTCCAGCGTTGCAAGCCATAACTGATTCATCCAGAAGCATTAAGGAAAGAATACAGTTTATGAAAGGAACAGACTGCCTCTTCCAAAAAAAAAAAAAAAAGCCCAAATCTTTCTTCCCTTTTTTTATTCCATTTGTGTTTATCCATTTCTTTTTTCTCTACCACAAAAAAGCAACCAAATCCTTTGAATATCAAGTAACATTGGTATTGTTTTTTTGGTTTTTTACACATTGTCATTTTAAAAAACAATATGCATCAGAAAGTTTGGGGGAAATATGTGGCAAGTAACACTACAGTTATAAATCCATTTCAGCATTTTATCTAATTACAGGTTATAATTCTGGCCTCATATATACTACATCTATCATTAAACAGTTTTTAATTATGGTCTAAGACATTCCAGTAACTTAATCTTTCCGTCCTGTGAAGTGTAACTGGAATTCTTTAATTTATATCTTTTTACTGTATCAGCGAGTTAGAACAAACATCTTGGGGGGAAATTGACAGAGTGGTGTAAAAATCTGCTAGTATTAGAACAGTGCGATTCAGTAACAGATGCTGGAATCAAACGAACACAGTTTTGCATCGGGTATTAATCTTTTCTAATTGTGTAGAGCTGCTTATAATTCTAAAGCATATGAATTGATGTGGAAGAATCTGTAAAAAATGGAAATGCCCTAAACAGTTTGAAGTTACAGCAAAAAAAAGTTTTTTGGTTCCTTGCGTTAGGTTAAGCTAAAGAGGCAGTGATCTTTCCTCTTTTCTGGTAATTTCTAAGTAATTAAGAATAAGTAGATTCCAAAAGAATTTGCAGCCGGAATCTTAATGACAATTGTACGTGACTGTCTGAGTCTTCCCACACCGTGTCTTTACATCTGATCTGTGCTACCTTATTAGGTCCTAGCAGGCTTATTGAATGCTTCGTTTCTGATTTGGTTAATTTCTCTCCCAAAATGCATGTCATGTATTCTCAATAGGCTATATTCCCAGCAATCAATAAATGGACACACATAAAAACTATTTCCTGGCTTAATTTTTCTAAAGCTGGACAACTTGGTCTTTTATTAGTTCATGCCTTTTTCACTTTTTCAATCTTTTTATTTTTCGTAATGTGTATATGTGAAGTTAGATATTACCAAACTTAGTAGGTATTATTAAAGTTACATAGTGAAAAGGAACAAGGTTTAAAAATCAGATGTGGGTTCTAGTTAAGTTTTGTAATCTTTGTGTTATTTTTGGACACATTAGATTATATCCTATTTTGCATTCTATCCTATAATGACAGATGGAAATGGGGCATTTATAGTATATTTGACCTGTGGGGCGCCTGGGGTGCTCAGTCGGTTGTGTCTGACTCTTGATTTCAGCTCAGCTCATGGTCTCATGGTTTGTGAGTTTGAGCCCCACAGTGGGCTCTGCGCTGACAGTGTGGCTTTTAGGTTAGGGTTGGGGGCTAAGGGGAGAACTGAGCCCAAATAAAAACACAGGGAAGGCGCTTTTTAAAGCTTTATTAAAATATCCATACAGAAAAGGGCATATTTCATAAACATACACCTCCATGAGTTTCCACAGAGTGAATGCATCGTGTACCCAGCTCCAAGAATGCCCACGCCCAGACAGAAAGGTGGAAAAAGGGCAGGCCCCCCGCTTGCACGAAGCGGGGACTCAGGGCTGGTTCTTCTGTGATAAGAGATCTAGAAAATTGGCCTTGTGGCCCAGAGAAGGGCGAGGAGGCCTGCCATCCGCCCAGGGCTCTGCACAGGGAATGAAAGCTTCCCGGAAAGAATCAACTCCGCTGGTTTTTGCACTATTGCCAGGATTGGGAAAACCAAGCTGAGAAATGAACGTCCACCCTGTCTAAGGCTGGCGGGGTCCCCGGATCCTGGCAGAGGCAAACCAGGGGGTTTCTTAGGGAACCTTCCGCCACCCCGGGAGCAGAGAACTCTGGGAGAAAAACCCTCCGACCCCCACGAACTTAAAAAAAAAAAACAACCCAAAGAAGAAAATGAACGAATTTGGTCATGCGGTGAGTGACTTAATAATGGCTCAGGAGCTCCAGGTTTCCCGCACTGCAAAGCAAACCTTCTGAAGCATACGCTTGGATCACTGTGCTAAAGAGAGGTCACTCGGGGGACCACAGTCTTTCGTCACTACAAAATCCTGCGTCAATTGGCTCAAGTTTCTTGCCGCTCACCCCACGCGCTCTGCTCAAGACATCCGGGTCCCCTTGCTGTTCCTCCAAAACCTTGCTATGGGTTGTGTCCCCTACAAAGATATGTTGAAATCCTCACCTCTGCTGCTTGCAAATGTGACCTTATTTGGAAACAGGGTCTTTGCAGATGTAGTCAATCGAAGATGAGGTCAATAGGCTAGGCCTTTAGGGCAAACCAGTATTCAATAAAACGCTGCTATGACTGGTGTCCTTATGAGAGGTTACGAAAGGACAGACACACAGAGAAAGTCCCGTGACAAGGGGGCTGAGGCGGAGCGTTGCAGCTACAGACCAAGTATGGCCGAGGATTGCTGGCCACCCAGGCGGCTGGGCAGAAACGGGGAAGGATTCTCCTCTACAGATTTCAGGGGGAGGGGGTCCTGTTGGCACCTTGCTTACGGACTTCTAAGCCTTCAGAGCTATGCATTCCTGTTGTTTTCGGCCCCCTTGTTTGTGGTCTTTTGTCCCAGCAGCCCCAGGAAACTAACTTAAGTTTCACGTGTGTTCCTACCTTGCTGATCCCTCTGCCTGCAAAGCCCTTCCGCAGAGAGCCCCCCTCGCTCTCCGTGGGTCCCCTGCTCAAATGCCACCTTTGCAGAGAGGCCACGTCCAGCTGCACCACTGAATCTAGCAGTTCCTGCCTCTCTCCTCTCCTTTGACTCTTTCCCTTTTCTTCACGGCCCCTAGTCACACCTGACATTATATCGTGCCTCTTTCATTTATTGTCTTCCTTGCCTTCAAGAATGTAAGTTCCAGGGCACTGGGGTGGTTCAATCAGTTAAGCGTCCGACTCTTGGTTTCAGCTCAGGTCATGACCTCATGGTTCATGGGTTTGAGCCCTGTGTCGGGTTCTGCGCTTACAATGCAGAGCCTGCTTAGGATTCTGTCTCTCCCTCTCTCTGGCCCTCCCCCCCCTCTCGAAAATAAATAAACTTAAAAAAAGAATGTAAGTTCCATGAAAGTAGAAACAGTCCAATTCATTGCTGCAAACCCAGTGCCTACCACGTACCTGACATAGATATGCTCTCCATGCGTATTTGTTTCGTGAATGAATGAATGAACTTGAGAGTACATTTTACTCTTTACATTTTTTTTAATGTTTATTTATTTTTGAGAGACATAGAGACAGAGTATAAGCAGGGAAAGGGAAGAGAGAGAGGGAGACACAGAATCTGAAGAAGCAGGCTCCAGGCTCTGAGCCGTCAGCACAGAGCCCTGACGCGGGGCTCGAACTCACAGACCATGAGATCATGACCTGAGCCGAAGTCGGCTGCTTAACCAACTGAGCCACCCAGGCGCCCCACTCTTTACATTTTTATCCTTCCCATTGCCTGATATAATGCTTTGCTTATCATGGACTCTCAGTAAATATATAGAGATGGAATAATAAGCCCCTCATCACTCATGGGCTTAAGGCTTTGTGTGGTTAAGAGAGGAAGTCAAAATGCATCCCACACAGGCCTGGATTGGGTGGCCTCTTTGCTGTAAAACAATTGTGGGGACAATCGATCAGATTTCAGATGCCTCTGAGTGATCATTACAGCTCACCATTTGTCTGCCTCATGTACCGCACGCCACCCCTTCTTGCCCTGTTGTTTTTCTGATTAAGGAGACAGAATTGAGTAATCTAAATTTAGTGTGTGTAGCTCAGAGGTGCCAATCATGACAAATAATGAATTAGGTGATCCCCCTGCCCTTCCCTGAAGCATTGAGCTGAAACCAACAAGTTCATTTTATTTAGGACCAAAGGCTGAACTCAGAGGGTTGTCTGTCACAGGAGAGTGCTTTCTTCACTAATTAAGTCACCCAGTTTCAGACACCCGTTCTCCTGTGTGGTGCGGGTGCGGCTTATCGAGTTGACCCAGAGACGGTGCCTTTGGCCTCTGTTTGCTAAGAAAAGCGAATATACCTTTGTTACAAATACATAAGCCAGAAAAATGCATTTATATGTATGTTCGCACACGCGTGCGCAGACACACACACACACACACACCTCTTATAGTTTTATAAATTTGTTTAGCCTCTTAAGGGTTTTTCTGGTGTTCTTAGTAAACCCACATTTAGAACTCACAATTTCTGGGTTAAGGGCTGTGTCTTCTAATCAGTTTTGATAACGACAAGCATAAAACACATTTTATCTGCTTTCATTTCATAAAACCATAACGATTTACTGGTTGGAAAGGTATTATATTTGATGTTTGTGAGAAATAAGCCAGAGATTAGAAATAACAGTTTCTATGATACTCCCCGTTTGGGAAAAAGAGTGAAGTTCTATTTCCACCTATAACTACGAGTCTTAATATGTGCGTCAGGGGGTTTTCTGCACGAGGGATTTTGAATGGCTGTTTTCCTCAAGTTAGTAAAAATGAAAATATGTGAATAAAATGTATGAGACTGCTAATTCCTTTTGTTAAATGTTATTATGTTGATATAGTTCATAAAGTATGTGTTGCTAGTTCCTGGTCAGACACTGTCCTGGCTGCTGCTGATGTGAGCTCCGGCACCTTTGTGCATTGTCACTAATCATCAGCGTTTCTCTAGGAGGGGCCAGAAGCCCCCTGTTATCTCCACCTGGCAGAAGGGGCACAGCCCTGAGGGTGTAGGGGTGACTTATCCAGAGCCTTCCAGAGTAGCTGAGAGCCTACGCAGCTCAAACATCTAAAACCCTTCGCCTTTCCTAGTTCTCACGACTTGTCTACCCTTCGTCCAGCATAGCATTTCAAAATGTAGAGGCTTTCTGTGCAGCTTACTTAAAAGAAATGGGTTTCAGCTTTAGGTAGAGAAGTACATCATAGAGATCACCTCCAAAGGGCAAATTAAATGAATATAATTTTCACGATGAGAGTAGAGAGTTAGCACAATACACAGGAGAGCGGTTTGGCACTTGGAGCAAGTTTTACTGTCCATTTCTCAGGGGACATCTGCTTGGATCTGAAGAACATGTAGGTAATATGAAGGGGATTTCATTTGACGTTTTACATGTGGCTTATAACCACAAGGAGGACCGATTCTAATAACAGACTAACCAGGAACAAATTTTAGCCACAGAAAAGTGGTTTTCAACTCAATCTAGACTCCATCGTCCCAGAATATTCCACATAGCTTGCCCCCTTTCTTCCTTCAGGCCTTTGTCCAGATGTCAGTGAGAATTTCTCTGACCTATCTGTTTCGAATTGCAGTAGTCTCCCCTTCTCCATCTCTCTTATGTTGCTTCCTTCTTCTTTCTAACGCTCATCATCACCCCCAGTAATACATATCTGATTATTTTGTCTCTCCCTTAACCCCCGTGGAAGCCACCTGTCTTCTCTGTTCACTGCCGTTTTTCCAGTGCACACAGTAGGTGGTCAATAGTTGTTCAACGAATGAATAATGTCTGAGACCCTTGTGTTCCAAGGTCGGTCTTGTACTCCAAGGTGCACAGAACAATAGGTGGGGTTGACAGGTGGAGGTGTGGGAATGCAAGAATGGCTAGAAATGAGGGCGGTGCCTGTTCTGTGTGCGGGATTGGGACCAGACAGCGACCTCGCGACGGTGCGCAGATATACTTCACCATGCCCATCCCTCCCAGAAACCCATTTGCTGGACTGGCCTTCATTTTTCCTAAAGTTCTCATGTTAACAGTATCATGGTTGCTTTCTGGTCCCACCTACCAAACTGTGCTGTATAGAGATGCCACAGAGAAATTAAATACGTCATTCATGAGTGTCTCATATAAAACGATTGCTTTTCCTATTCTGAAAACCAAGCTTATAACATAACAGGATCGACACAGTTGTACTGTAACAAGGCAAGCAAACTGGAGAAGTGAGGCAAAAGCATTCTCATATCTAAGTAATAGTATTGGAAATGTCTGGAAAGTGCTGAGTTGTGGCGGCGGTTCCCGCCTTGGCTGGACTGGCAGTTGCAACCAGAGCAGGGTGATCAGGGGATGGCGCGGGGGGCTGCAGTGCGGGAAAACTGCCCGCTGGTGGGGCGGGGCCGCTAGCACAGCCTCCGATCCCTTTTACCCCTAGGACCGCCCCGCGCCCGGGCGGGCTGTCGCGAGGGGCGTGTCTTCTCCTGGCCCCGCCTCCCGAGCCGGGCCGGGCCCCGCTGCGCGGCGAATGAACGGGCGCGCCGCGAGGGCGCAGGGGGCAGCAACTTGAGATAAGACGGCCTGTGGTGGCGGTGCCAGCAGCTCGGAGCTTTCCGGACCGACATCCGATCGCGCCGCCGCGGCAGGAACCGGAGTCCGAGGCCGAAGCTGCCCCGGGAATGCTCTCAGGCGGCACAAACATGGCTGCGGCCGTGCGGGCTGCGGGCGTCCTGCTCCGCGATCGGCGTAAGTGAGGTTGTCGCGGCCGCCACCGCTACCGGGGTCCCTGCGACGGCGTGGGCAGCGGGCAGCTCGCGCCGGGGCCCTCTGGTTTGGGGTTCCGGGAGCGGCGCAGGAAGCTCGGCGCTATGGGGCGAGGGGCGACATGGAGAAGGGACCGGAAAGGGGGCTTCCCCTGGGAGAGGCGAGGGGGGCGGTACTTGGGTCGTCTGGGGTCCCTGGGACGCGGTCGGGAGGGGTCCGGTAGCACCGTGATGAGTCAGCTGGGTTGCCATGAGCAGTGCCGGGATTTATCCGCACCTTAGTTCTTATCAGTAAAATGAGAATAAGGAGCGTCACGGGGTTTGTGAGCATTATGGGAGGGAGGGTGTGTTAAGGACCTATCACTGAGGACGGTAACTAAGGTCTCATCGTCATCACCATCGGTCATGAGGTTCCCTCCCTGGTGATGGAGGTCGCGGTGTGCCCACTGCTGCTCTGCCCCAGCCCCTGGCATCACCCGGTGCTCACTTGTCCTGAGGCAGCAGCACCCACTGCGAGGCAGTCTGGGCTAGTATTTCCTAGAGACTTTTGGAGAACGAATAAGACCTACTGACAACCCAGCATGTTTCTGATGCAAATTTTGAATGTAGGTTGCTTCCAGGATGAGCTGATGAGAATTTGAGCGAGAAACACCTGGTTGGGACTCTAACTCTGCAGCATTTTTAACTGTGACCCCTTGAGTAAGGCACTCACCTGGCTTGAGTTTTGGTAAAGGTGAAAGGAGAAAGGTGATACTTCACAGGCTTGCCGCGAAGATTAATGGATGCCTGTAAAGCTTGTAGCACAATGCCTGTCATGCGGTAGATACATTGAGACCCTCAGAATGTTCAGTTATTATGTCAAAGGCTGGGGCGCACTAAGATGCTTAGTTAACGCATTTGAATGATGGCGGGACACAGACATGACTTATTTTTCTAAGATGTTCCCTGATTCATCAGTCCGGCACCTACGAGGAGGGAATGGAGAGAATCCACTTTGAATTTCCATATCTTATTACAGGTGCCTTTGTGAGGAAGATAGGAAGGACCCAGTTTGTGGTGAGGGTCAGGGCACTAAGGATAAACAGAGCAAAAGGCATTTTCTTTTTTTTTTTTTAATATTTTATTTATTTTTGAGAGACATAGAGACAGAGCGTGAGCGGGGGCAAGGGCAGAGAGAGAGGGAGATACAGAAACCGAAGCAGGCTCCAGGCTCTGATGAGCCATCAGCACAGAGCCTGACGCGGGGCTCGAACTCACAGACCGTGAGATCCTGACCTGAGCTGAAGTCGGCCGCCCAACCAACTGAGCCACCCAGGCACCCCCAGGCATTTTCTTTTAAGAAGAGGAAGCACAGTACCAGTAATGGGGCTGAAAGTTGTATTGAATTAGTCTTTTCTTTCTTCAGCCGTTTCTGTGGCAGTCTTACAGGTTTTAGATTTGAGGTCATAGAACAATATAAGAAGCTTTAAATGATTTGTTCCCGCTTGTAACTAAGTGGGAGGATTCAGAAACCATAGCAAACGTGGATTTGAAGTCCAATTGAATTATGAACTCTGATTTTTAAGATGTAGTTATAATACTTTAATCATCTTGATATGAAGGAACTAACATTATCTGGGTTAGAAAAAATTGAGTTGTATTTCTGAAAACGAATTCTGAAAGTAAAAGTGCAAAAGCAAAGTTTTACACTAAGTTTTTAGCATATTACAGAATCAGTAAGAGTTTCCTGGTGTGGGCCACATGCTGTGTATACTATATATATTTTTAAATTAGAAAGTTGGTAGACTAATGAATTATTGTTTTTTTCTTTTTGCCTTTTCTTTCCAAATTTTCTACACTGAGTGTATATGTCTTTCATAGTTAGGAAAAGCATTCTAAATAATGAAAAAGAGTATCAGTGTTCAAATTAAGGACATCAGAACATTTTGGTACCATACTAGAAAATAATTCCTTTTTTAAAGCCTCCCCTCCCCAAGTGTTTATTAATAGTCACAATATCAGATGTTATTTATGTTAATTTTAATTTTTTTAACCGGACTTATTTATTTTTGAGAGAGTGGGGAAGAGGTAGGGAGAGAGAGACTCCCAAGCAGGCTCAGTGCAGAGCCCGACGAGGGGCTCAAACTCATGAACTGTGAGATCATGACCTGAGCCGAAATCAAGAGTTGGACGCTTAACCGACCGAGCCACCCAGGTGCCCCAATTATTTGTTAGTTTTTAAAATGTTACCTATTTTTGTAAGTACCTTTTGAAATAAATCTCATCTCCTGTATGATAGAAAAGGGCTCCAGGGTGCCTGCATGGCTCAGTCAGTTAAGCATCTGACTTTGGCTCAGGTCACGATCTCGCAGTTTGTGAGTTCAAGTCCCACATAGTGCAGAGCCTGCTTGGGATTCTCTGTCTGCCCCGTCCGTCCAAATAAATAAATAAATAAATAAATAAACAAACAAACAAACAAACTTTAAAAAAAAAAGGGAGCTCCATTATATATTGAAGTACTTGGGAGCCTTGCTTTATACCCTCCCCTGCCCCACCCCCTAAGCATCCAGAATATTAAATAATTTGGTTTAGGAGAACCAGTTCATACCCATGAACCTCTTTAAATCACATACATACTTTTTTGAATGCTTCACCTTTTGGGTTTGGTCCAGGAGTTACAGAATTTTGCTTCCTTTATATTCTCTTCTGCATTTTCCTAGTTTTATAGCTTTTATGGTTTGTAGGCCTTTAAAAGGTGGACCAGCAGTTCATGTCATGAGGAGGGTTAGAATACCAGGTCTCAGTTCACAAGTGGGCAGGTCCCTGCTATGGAGCATTCTTACTTCTTGCTTAACCGTATGCAGTGTGTCAGCACTGTTCTTGGGGCTGGACATAGATGTAAAAATTTTTTCCTAATCTTCACAACAGCCCTCCAGGGGTGGCCTTATCACCATTATACAGATGAGAAGAGTGAGGCTTGGAGCAGTTCTTTGAGTTGCCCAACTGCCGCCACACGCAGCCTGTCCGGTGCTATCTGGGATTTCTGCTAGATGGCTCTGGCTCTGGACTATGTGTTCTGTGCTACACAGTGCTGTCTGTGCCTTTGGATTTCTCTTAAGCCGTGAACTGAGTGTATTCAGAAGTCTCAGCTGGTCCTTTTTGAATAATTATTTAAAACTTTAGCTACATGCATAGTAGTCGTTTGGTTAGGCTAGTCTTAGTTTCTGTGGAACCTTTAGATCGTTGGGGGAGAGGAGCGTTAGAGAAGTCCTTGAGAGGTGGGTGTATTAACCCTAAGTCCTGGGCACAAAGGATCCATTATTAGCGGCATTGCCCTCTGAGAATGTGTTCAGCCACAGAGAAGAGGATTTTGTAAGTAGCGGGCATGGCAGCTTGAAAAACTACCAGGTCCCGAATTGCACTAGGAAATGACTAATGTGCTAGTTGACGACTCTGGTCTCACTGGATTCCCTTCTGCCACTCCCTTTTCAAGCTTCACAGGAGGAAGTCTTATCTCCAGCAGTCAAATCATGTAATGCCTAAAGTCTATTCTAGTACCCCATGGAATCCGATATAGTCTCATTCATATAAGGAATTGCAGACATTGTGGCCTGAGTGAGAACCCAGTTAAATCTCCTGCAGTTCAGAATTGAACTTGTCTAAAGTAAGGAGATGGGAGTTGGTGTGAGACTTCATTTGAGCGGAATTGAACTTCTATATGTCAATCTTTGCACTTCCACTTTGAGTTAATAAGGACTATTCAGCACAAGCTCGGGTAATTGGCTCTGTTGGGAATGTGCACGATATGGAGGGTTGGAAATCTGGAGATATTTTATAGGCAGGGTAGGTGAAAAAACATCAGCGGATAGTCCCTGTGCCCTAGACACTTACAAATGAAGCTAATGCCAGCACTAATCGTATGTAGCAGGTGCTGTGCAGAGTGCTTCACTGGTCTTATCTGCTGTAATCGTCACAAGGATCCTGATAGCAAGGTGTCATGATTCTACTGGGGAAGCTAAGGCTCAGAAAGAGTATAGCCTGGCCCCAGTCACGCTACTGGAAAGTGGCAGAGCTGCATACGGTCCGAGCTGCCGGTCCACAGCCCGAGTTCCTCACCAAGACTCCTCTGACTTGGAAGTAGGAGGAGGGCAGAAGGAGACTGATCTCAAGCTGGTTTCAAATCGGCTGGTTTGAGAACAGGGAAGGGAAGTCATGTGTACAGTGTGGGACACAGCCGTAACCACTGTCCCACGTTGCCACCTTGGGTGTCTTCTGTATAGCTTCAGTTTAATTTCACTGTATGCCGTTTAAGGATGAATACTATTCTTCATGCTACAACTAAGTATGGCCCGCGGACTTCTCCATTCAGCTGGGTTCTCCAGGCCCACAGCCAACTCCAGTGGGGCCCAGGACAAGAGTGCATATGGACACCCATGTATCCCATGTGGGATCTCATGCTAACAAGCTGCCAAATGTGTTCCAGTCTCCAACACTGGCAAGTAGACCTTCGTAATGACCTGGAAGGGTGAACTGTTGAATTCCAGGGTTCCTGTGAAATGTCGCAGCCTCGGGAGCGTTGCCTCTGGTTTGTAGGCTTCCCTGCTTCTCTTTCCACTGCCAGCTGTGCCCTGCATTGTAAAGAGTCTTGTGCATACCCCCATGTAGACGCTCCGGTCTAGGTTCAGGTTCTATTCTTGCCCCTGCAAATAGCTTCCCTTGGGTCAAGAATTGCTTGCACTGATGGCACAATCAGCTCTCAGGAGGGTAGAGCTAGGAAAGAGGCTTGTACAGACCCTGGAGTGGGTGTGGGCCTTTGGGGACAGGGAATTGTGGGTACTGGGTACCGGGAGCCTGGTCAGGAATGTAGGTCATGGGCTCTGGGGTCCATGAATCCTTGACTGTGCAGACTGCGGCAGGAGGATGGCCAGAATGGGCCCTCTAAAGTAGAGCTCCCCGCCCCTTGTCAGGGTCCAAGGGCAGGGCTGGGTTCTCAGCACTGGGACTTTATTGGAGGGGGCTTCTAGGCAGATGTGAGGTCTGTGCAACTGGCTGAAAGCTGGCTCAAGTACCGCTCCGCAAAGCAGTGGCTCCGGACCTTTCCTGCGGGCTTCTCCTTTCCTGTGAGCAGCGCGCTGCTGTCGCTAACTTCCGTAAACGTGCGGTGGTTCTCATGAGGGATCGTGTCAAAATCTGCCAGGGCAGAGTGAGAAGGTGTGTTTCTCAGAAGGCTCCGTGCAGGTCCTGAGAAGCCATCCCAGGGGGCGCCACCCCACCCCTGGCAGAGAGGTCTCGAGTGCCTTTACCCGCGTGCAGAGAAATCCTGGGGAAGTCTCCTGTGCTATAGCGTCTCTTTAAATTTTAAATTTAAAGACTTCTGCTCTGAGGACCTCTTCCAAAGACATTGCTTCCCAGCTAGGTTTCATGCCGCTGCTTTAATTTTGTCACAGTGGTGCATGGCAGCTCAAGGGCCCGCCAGCCATGGAAGGGCCAGTCGACTGGAGCCACGGCGGCAGCTGCCACGGAAACAGCCCAGCGTGCCAGAAGCCCAAAACCTCAAGTTCAACCGGGGAAGAGGTATGAATCTAATTTTAGGTACTAATTAAGATCTCTGGATGCAGACACCGGTGAGTAGATACAGGCTGCCTTAAGAGGAGAGCTGCTGGGGAATGCCAGTATGGAAGGAGTGCGGCGTTGTGTTCCTGGCTTTCTTTTAGTAGCTGGAAAACCGCGAGTTTCACACATACACACACACACAAACACACCCCTAAGGTGTTTTAACATTTTTTAGAATTTTTATAGATTAAAAAATTTTAATTTAATTTATTTAATAAAATTTTTATTAAAATAGATGAGAAATTTTAATTTCTTTAATTTTTTATGAAAAAATTTTTTCCAGCTTTTTTGAGATACGATTGACAAAAACCCAACAGGGCTTTTGTTAAAAGACACGTAACTCAATACAAACAGTCTGCAAATCATGTAGGAATTTAGTTCTGGAATATGTCATGTAACACAAATTATATGGACACTAGAAATGTATTTATGAACCTAACGTAATTATACCTATGAAATGTATGTCCTGTATAGGATAAAGAATGACTAATCTGTCAAGAATTTATCTAGTAAACTCTGCCCTTGTTTTCTACTGTTAACAGGGTGAGCATAATTCGAAATGACATAATATGATTTGTGATTTATTAAAGGAAGAAAGTACCTGTTTCGTACGTCGCCCCTGCTGTCTGTGGGTGGATGTCAGCAGGCATGGCATCGCTCCACGCCGCCTCTTCCATCACGGAAGCCACAGCTCTTCTTAAGGCTTCCTGTGGTGCAGGGGCAGCACGGGACTCGAACGGGCAGTCATTTAGATGGGTGCATAGAAATACCCACCTTAACACTAGCCGAGTGGAAGGAGACTGGTAATGAACTAGTAACTCCTTGGCGGTTCTTCTAGTGATAGAGCTATGAAAATAGTCCTATTTTGTGGCCGTTATTTTTCATTGTGTGACGTTGAGTACATTGAACACTGAGTAAACTGAGGTTTGGGGGGGGATAGAGCATTAGGAGTGGGGCCTCAGATCATCTCTTTTCAACCCTCTGGCCTCCTCGGTGATCAAATCTGGTGAGGAAAACCGGAAGCAGAGATGCCATCTCTGTCCTGGTGGCACAGACACCGTTCCTGCTTGTCCCCATGGCCCCACTTTTCTCACCTCAGCCATGGACCTAAGTGCTTTAAGTACTTAGGGTCAAGGATGAGTATGTGAGGTAACCTGAAGAACTGATTCAGTGTGGGAGAAAAATTATTTCATTGCTCTATTTCCCAGTAGCAAAAGCCAATAATATAAATAACCTTAATTTAAATTATTGAAACTAAATAAAAATCTAAAAATATATAAATTCCATTAAGTAACTTTATATCATCTTTATACAAAAGAAATGGGTTCATTTTAGGACATGTAGACAGGCAAAAAAAATTTTTTTTTAAATCACTGATAATTTCAGCACCCAGTGTTTTGTCTCTGTGTACCTATTGATATTTATTCAGTGAATATTTACCAAATGTGACAATCCTGCGCATGATATGTTTTATAATTTCTTCTTTTTAAATTTAATAATATATCCAGCATATAAATATAAATATTCACCATTATTTTAATAGCTTAAGAGTGTTTTATTAAAGCACTATTTTATCCATTCCCATGTGATGGGGCACTTGCGTTATTTCTAGTTTTTAAATAATGGAGATGATGAAGCGATTCGTGTTCCGTATATCCTTCCGGTGCCAGACCTGAAGGCCTTGTGCTGTGTAGTGCTGACTATACTAGACGAGACCTCCACTAGACCAGGGTTCAGCAGACTTGTCTGTAAAGGGATAGATAGTTGGCCATTTGGTCTCTTTAGCTGCCATTCCATTCTGCTGTTACAATGTGAGAGGGGCCATAGTGACTGTGTAAACTAATGGGTGGAGCTGTGTTCCAATAAAACTTTATTTACAAAAATAAGCAGGGTGTGTATGTACAGATATGGCGTGGGGGCTGGAGTTTGCCAAACCCCGTTCTAGAGGCAGCATAGATCCTCAAGGCAATTACATCTTGGAGGTTTAATGAAGAGGTAGAATTTGTTTCTTTATCCTGATGCCGACTATATACAGTATAATAGAATTATTCTGTTTCTTAATTGATGATCTTAAGTTTCTGTTATGAACAATTAGTAGCTCAAAGGAAAAACCTCATATTTTGAGAGTCCCAGAATATAAAAATGGCAGAATGTTGAAACCTTTTCAAGCGAGACGTTTTAAACATGTTACACTATTTACACTTTTAAGTTCAAACAAAGGGAACTTGACATTCAGAGCTTGGTCTCAGATGGGCTCTGTCTGGAGGGGAGGAGAGACGGAGACCAGCTAAGGCTTTGCCCTTCGCGTCCTCGAATAGAGGGTGTCAGACTAGGGCAGCTAATGCGCTATTCGTCATGCATAACACAGTTTTGAATTAAGCGCATGTGTATTTAGGTATTTTTCAAATCATGTGCATCTCTTTCATGTGTAAGATCAACACGGTTTACAAAACACGGGTTTGCAAGGCAGAATCCTATCCAATTTAAAGCCACTCTTGTTCTGAGCTCAGGTGTTATAGCTGAAAAACAGTTCTAAATCTCGTTTGCACATTGATACCCTCTGTGGCTTAGGTAAGTCTCTTAGCCTGGGGTTTCTTAACCAGTCATCTGTTAACTGGCAGCAATCCATGGGAAAATGCGCTTAATTTATTGTGAGTCACAGATTTTGAGGGTGAGAGACAGGATCCCAGAACACGGGTGGTCTGAGTGGAAAGATTAAGGGAGTATTTTACAGTTTCACAATTTAATGAGTCTGGAATTTTTAGGTATTAAGAAAAAAAACCCTAAACACCAGCTCACTAATTCATCGATAGGACTTTTGGTCAGAGGAAGTGGAAAAGTTGTGGGACAGTGACATCTTCCAGAGGAGGTGCTTCGTGAAAAGGAGGTTAACCCCCGTCTTCTAACCCAGTGGTTCTCACTAGAGGGAGGTGGACGTCCCCCCACCCCCCGCCCCCCTCCGCCCCGGCATATTTGGTGATGTCTGGAGACGTGTTTGGTTGTCACAGCTGGGGCGGGGTGTGCGCTGTTGCCATCCAGCAAGTGAGGCTGGGATGTTGCTAGAACCCTGCAGCATGCAGCACAGCCGTCCACAGCAGCGGCTCACGCGGCCCAAAACGTCCGTGGCGCCGAGGAACTGCTGGTCTAAGACAGTGCTGGGAAAGGTGAACTTAGTTCGTCCTCACAGTGGGCTCTAGCCTGGAAGATCTCTGACTTCGCTGGTGTGCAGCATTCCCCTCACCCCAGGAGTTGGTTCCTGTTTTGCAAATTTAGGCTGAGAATTCCGATTTCTGCCTCATTCACCTGTAGTACGTTTGGTCAAGAAAACAGTCTCCACCTGTATGAATTTGACGCACTCTGCTGCCGAACATCCCAAATGTTGTTAGCACATTTTGCAAAATTGCAATCGAAATGTCATCCTGATCTCATTGGCTTTAGCACTCATCAGGGACAGGCTTCCAGACAAGATCCGCCTCTGCAGGATTGGCTTGGTCCCTGCGGTAGCTGGAGGCAGCCTTGATGGAGGAGCTTAGAAAGTGGGACCCCGCAGCATTTGTACCAGTGGTGTTCCAAACAAGCTTCAGGCTGGTTATTTCTCAGCTGTTTTTTCAAGAGCGAGTGGAGAGTACATCCATCCGTGCTGTGGAATATTATTCAGCCACAAAAAGGAAAGAAGTACTGATTCACACGGATGAACTTTGAACATTTTGTGCTAAGTGACAGAAACCAGGCACAAAAGGCCATGCGTTGTGCAATTCCATTTCTATGAATAGGCCAATGCATAGACTGCGACAGCAGAGGATTCGTTGCCTAGAGTGAGAAGGGGGGAGGATGGGGAATGGTTCTAGTGTGTGGGAATATTTTTGGGGGGTTACAGAACTGTTCAGGAATTAGATAGTTATGGTTGCATAACTTTGTGCATATATTAGAAACCACTGAGTTGAACCTTAAAATGGAAAGTTTTATGGTACATAAATTATATCTAAATTTTTACAAATGCAAAAAAAAAAAAAGCACGAGTGGAAGAAGCACTCCTTGTCCTGTAGTGTCCCCACCCGCAGACTCTTTCACTGCGCGGTCCCCAGTTCTCCAGGGCCTCATCTCAGGCTCCGACCCCATGATTCCACACCTCTAGCCTTGGGCTTCCGGTGGCTACCGGAAGCATGTGGGCGGTGCCTGGTACCACTCTGGCTCCTCCTTCTTGCCCCCTGAAGGTGTTTAGGAATGGAGAACTCCTCTTGGCCCGGCTCAATTCAGTCTGTGCAGGCTCCAGAGCTCCTCCGGATTTTAGAGGTTCAGAGTTTGCATGGTCCTTTTGTTTATTTAACTTCCCCCAAACTGCTTGATTTTTTTTTGCTCCTTCTTGCTCCTTTCAGTGCTTGATTCTTTAGCCTGGAACCTATTTGAATAAGTTAGAGCAATTTCTTGCCAGAACCCTTTAAGCAGGGGCTCTAGGTGGAGGATGGAGAGGTGAGTGCCAAGTGAGATGCCTACTTTATCGCGCAGGCGACACCGAGGAAGGGGAACGGTGGGCTCTGGAGAAGGAAGCAGAGGAGCAAGAAATCATTCGTCAGTAGTAACTTAATAGTTAACTAAAGGGAAAGGAGCAGATAAAAGAATGAGAGATGGGCTGGTATTATACTGTGGAGGTTTAAAAGGGAAAACCGTGGTTTCTCTGTGTACGAAACAACTTACTGTATGTTCCAGATCACGCTAAATAACTATGCTATCTGTTCTCAAACCGACTTTTCGAGGTAGTTGTTGGACTCTGTATACGAGGAGACTGAAGTTTGGAGACACCAAGTAATTCGTATATCTGTAAGGCATTCACATAAACGTTTGCTTCAGCCTCAGGACAATTTTAGCTTTAGACCTTGACTTTCAGTTCCTAAAGAATGGGAGGGATCTTTATTCAGTTTAATGGAGAAACATTTCAAGTCCAGAGAAGACCAGTACCATGGATGGAGCTGGGAGACCAAGGTCAGAGTCAGAGCTGGGACCTTGCAGAACCGGAGGCCTTGTGCATTCCCAGATAGGCAGCCAGGTGATAGCAGTGAAAAGATCTGTAGGTTTGTACAGATGGAATGTGAGTTTGCTAGCTGAACCAAAATTGTACCCTAGAAGAAAATAAAAACTTATAAGTCAACTGCATTTTATTTTATGTAGGAAGCCGAAGACTGGAATATTAATGCTGAACATGGGGGGCCCTGAAACCCTGGGAGATGTTCACGACTTCCTTCTGAGGCTCTTCCTGGACCGAGACCTCATGACGCTTCCTATTCAAAAGTAAGACGCGTGGGAACACCTGCACTTATTTCTAACTTGTGTAGTGCATCTTGCCTTACATGTGCCTCAGTTCTGTAGTTACAGAAAATAAACGGTTTTCATGCATATCTGATAGTGACTAGAGCAGTGTTATTATTTTCCGTTAGGTATAAGAAGGATGGGATGTTGAGAGAAATGCAGGGGAGAGAGAAAGCAATTTGGGGAAGGGGAGCTCTCCTTGAGCCTTTTCCTCTTTGGAGCTCTGGAAATTGCAGTTGTCTTGACACACCTGATGTCCCTTAAAATTTTTTTTTTAATTTTATTTTAAAGAGAATGTGCAAGTGGAGGTGAGAGGCAGAGAGAGAGAGAGAGAGAATCTTAAGCAGCATGGAACCCATCATAGGGCTCCATCCCATGACCCTGGAATCATGACCTGAGTTGAAATCAAGAGTTGGCCACTCAACCTGCTGAGCCAGCCAGGCACCCCCGATGTCCTTTAAAGATTGTTACAGATATGTTTGTACTTGGCCCTCAACAGCTGATTAATACTCAGGGAAGAGGGATTATTATTCATTAGTCTGGTGGATATGGATTGTGGCTCTCCTTTTCCTTTCATCCCTCCCTCCTTCCTTCTTTTCTTTCTCTTTTAAAGTAGGTTTTTGTAATGAAAAATCTATACATGTGCGTGATAAAAAATGCTGACAGCATAAACACGTTCACAGTAAAAAGCAACTGTTTCTTTTCTTGAACTCCAGCCCCCCAGTTACCCACCATGGGGGTTACGGATGTAACTGGAAATACAGAAATCTGTAATGGTACAGATGTATTTCTGGTTCCATCCAGAAACAGTCCATGCATATCCAAGCACGTGCGTCTGTATATATCTATAAATACAGATGTACAGGTATATATGTACATAAATACCCCCCTTGTCCTTTTTAACACAGATGGGAATGTACTTATGTATATGATTTAACACTTTGCTATTTTTATTTGAAAACTAACAGTGTATCTTCGAGATTGTTCCATAGCAGATTATATAGACCTGGTTTATTTTTTTTTTTTTTCATGACTGTATAGCATCGCCTTGCCTGGGTATACCCTAATGTACTTAGCCGGTGGCTCACTAGTGGACATTTAGGTTGTTTACAGTGTTACAATGAACATTCCCACGTTGTGCATTCATCTTTGCTCACATTTGCAAGTGTATCTGTGATTAATACACACTTTCTTAAAGCAAGAGGATTGTTTTTGCTTCCAAATGTCTTATATATCCTAGTTCCTTCTCGGTTAGGATCAGGAAGTGTTAAGTCCGTGTCTGAGTGTTTGGCATCCTGAATCTTCAGGGCGTGTTGCGAGAGTAACTCGCAGGCACAGAGGCGGCTAGTCCGCAGAGAGTGTTTTCTCTCTCTAATTGAGGCCCCAAGAGCTGGCTGTTGTCAATGACCTCAAGCTTCTATTTTTAAAGGCTTGATCTTCTGCGGCTCTTCTTACAATTTTGCTTATCTTTTCTATTGAGTAGTTTCTGAGGTTGCTAAGGTGGAATAAAAGCCACTTACCTACCTGTTAAATGATTTAGTAAGCTGGCACCAATCATCGCCAAACGCCGAACCCCCAAAATTCAGGAGCAATACCGCAGGATTGGAGGCGGCTCCCCCATCAAGATGTGGACTTCCAAGCAGGGAGAAGGCATGGTGAGGCTGCTGGATGACCTGTCCCCCAACACAGGTACGGTGTTTCTTCGTTAATATCTCAGTTTTGTTCTCTAAAGTAGGTATGTAGTTCCAAACACTGTTGGATGGCACGTGTAGTCCTGTGTACCCACAGCTCTCGGTTTGTGGGGGTTCCTACGTGTTGCGTGGTCACTGAGTTCAGTCCTTGAGGCATTATCCTGGCTGTGTAGCCTCCTCCTTCTGTTAGAGATGGAAGAGCTAAAGATTTGGAACATTAGTTTCAAAAGGAAGCTTGAGGTATGTGATGTTGAGCTAGAATATGAGGAAGAGACCACATACCGTGAGTACAAGATGCATGTTTCATTGCCCTGGAGTGAAATCTTTGGGAAATGGATTGGGGCTGCTGTTGGTGCCTCTTCTTTCGGTGCGGAGAGCTGATTCGATCAACAGAGCAGAATTAGCTGCTGTCATGCAGCCGAGAGACTGTACACAACTTTAAGCAACTGTTCCCGGCTCTCAGCAACGCCAGCTAGTGTGAGGCCCTGCAAAAGGGATTGTGTGGGTCTGGAGACTGTCCTCTGAGAACCTCTAATGCAGAATAGTAATGTGCACAATGGCGCAGTCACTGCAGGAATGAATCGTAAGTGCCATGTTTAATTGCATTCAAGACGCCATTGATGGCAGGACACACCATTGGTTTTATATATACTAAGACAAAAACTGTGCCAGGTAGTTTTAAGATAGCATCTGTTGTGGATGTGGACCAATATGAGAAATGTTAAATCAAAAAATGTGCATGTTCGGACACGTGAGATCCATTCAGGGGCTTCCGATTCAGGACAGGGGTGCGCACAGTGGCCACCCTCAAGGACAGCAGCCCCGCCAGGTAGGACCAAAAGCATTTCACTCTTCTCTGAGAAAACACCCCTGAGTGTCACCTCAGGTTGCTCTCAGGAGCCACTGGGTCCCATCACACACAGGACAAAGGCTGTAGCCCTCAGCTCATCTCACTTGGAAAATTGCTCAATCCTGCTTCTGCATGTCGAGTTTGCTTCCTGCCTTGGCTGTGGCTCAAGGGCAGTTCTTATTGCCGTTCAGCCACACCTCCCACAACGTCCCACGTCCCACAACGTATCTTGAAAATGTTAGTGCCAGAAACTCACACCCACCTGATAGAGAACCAGCCCTCTCTCTGGTCATTAACAGTTTATCACGATAAACGTTTAGTGTGAATCAGACCTGCAGTTGCCGTGGTGTCTTCAGTAGAAGAAGGAGGTGGCAAGATACCATTCGTTCCGTTGACCTGGTAGGATAGTCTCCATTACCGTCAAGGACGCTGGCAGAGCTGTTAGACTTGAAAAGGGAATATGGATGGAGGGCATCCCTCCCACCTCCTCCTCTCTGTGCTGGGGCTGCTGGGTTGTCCGGACCAGACAGGCCAGCTGTGACCTCAGCCTCCTGGGCTGGCCTAGAAAGAGTCCTATGGAATGACCTGGATTTAAGCCACTGCCCCACTTACTATCAGACATCTGATTATTTCAGTCGGTGGCCACCTAGTACGAAGGAAGTTACAATCATGTAGATTCTAGGATTATTCCCTGCTTTGGCAGGGACCAGAGAATAGTAATATCCATTTCACATTTTCATAGTCATGATCGTGAGAGTGATTTTTAAAAAATCAGTGATTGATTTGGGGCGCCTGGGTGGCTCAGTTAATTAATTGTCCGACTTCAGCCCAGGTCATGATCTCACGGTTTGTGAGTTAGAGCCCCGTGTCAGGCTCTGTGCTGACAGCTGAGAGCCTGGAGCCTGCTTCAGATTCTGTGTCTCCATCTCTCTGCCCCTCCCCTGCTCGTGCTCTGTCTCTCTCTCAAAAATAAATAAAAATATTTAAAAAAAATCAGTGATCGATCATATCCTCTCTTATACAGAGACTTACATGAAGGAGTGAGTTTATTCTTCTTCGCTATAACTCGAGGATAGGTTGAGGCTGTCTGAGGCACCAGCAGCTCGGCGGCTTGCCTGTCTAGTCACATTACTAACGTCCCGAGAAATCCTGCTTCCTGTTTTCTCTGTTCACTTGCCCTTTTGCTCACTCAGGTACCTGCCCTTTCACACATTCATTCCCACTTCCGTCCGTCCTTCCACCCAGCCAACCAGCAGATGTTTCCGAGCACTGACTACACGAGGGATCAGGGAGTGAATAAATCACACCCTTACCTTCATGGAGCTGAGCTTCCTGGTAGTGTTTACGGAGGCAGAGAGTGAATTCTGTAGTTCCTCTAGAAGCTTGTCCAGGGCCTGGTCCTGGGAGGGCTTTGGTACTGGTGACCCTTTGGTACTGGTGATCCTTTGGTACTGGACTGTCGCTGTCCTCTGTGGCTCATGCTTGGATTCCTCTGGGCAGGCAAGTTAAATTCTTGCTCCCGCCTGCGTGGCGGATGGCCACCTGACGGCTTTGGCAGACCTGCCCTGGGGTTCTGGTAGTGGTGCTTACGGAGGCCCAAGAACGTCCACTCGTTCATTCGTCAGTGACACACTGAGTGCCCTGCACTGTTCAGTGCTGCTTTTCATATTCAGAAATCGTGGTTTCTGCTTAGGAGCTTCCAGTCCAGGGGACGCTGCTACTGCAGGCTAGTCTGAAGGGCAGAGAGAAAATCTTTTAAGACTTAAACCGGAGAGATGGCTGTATAAAATGAGTACGAGGGCCAATGATCACACAGACTACAGATGTAGGAAAAATGAAATAGCTTCCAGGTTTGGAAACCGCTTTCAGGGAGCTTTGTGCTG
Source organism: Paguma larvata (assembly GCA_030068075.1). Classification (NCBI taxonomy): domain Eukaryota; kingdom Metazoa; phylum Chordata; class Mammalia; order Carnivora; family Viverridae; genus Paguma; species Paguma larvata. The sequence goes on from CM057835.1 coordinate 17,304,459, forward strand.
AAGACCAAGATTGTCAGGTGTGGCTCTATGGCTCTGTCAGGGGCTTGCCCACACTACCCAGAAAGGTTCCTTGTCCTCCCTACGCGTCATGGAATGGACCTGAAACCCAGTCATGAAGACCCAGGTGCCTCACCCCCTTTGTGTGTCTTTTCCTTCCTGCTTTCTGGGTTCTCTGCCTCTCCCTCCGTTCCTCTCTTTCTCCTTCCCCCTCTCTTCTCCTACTTTCCTACAAAATCATAAAGTATACTTTTGAACTGTGTCTATTTGTTTACTTCTATTAGGAAAAATTCTCTTTAGGCAAAACAGTGCGATGATTACGAACAGATAGAAATGTTTCAAGCTCTCATTTTTTAAAAAAAGTTTCTCTTTTGAGAGAGAGAGAAAAAGAGAGGGAGAGAGAGAACACACATGCGATGGGTAGGAACAGAGACGGAGAGAGAATCCCAAGCAGGCTCCATGCCATCCTTACAGAGAACGATGAGGGGCTTGAACCCAACGAACCTTAAGATCATGACCTGAACCAAAATCAGGAGTCAGACCCTTAACTGACTGAGCCACCCCGACACCCCTCAAGCTCTCGTTTTTTAGGAAAGTAGTTGTTCCTTGGTGGCTGGTATCGAACTATCAGCTTGCACCAGCTTTGCATAGAATTGACTATTAACTCATAGTCAGTTTTACGTGGGAATATAACTTGGAACCGGGTTCATATGGTTACACCACATTACAGGAATTTAGGGAATACAGAAGGAAATAGATGAGAAGTGTAATCGTTTCACAACAGTAAATTTAAAATACATTCAGAAAATGATAGTTTAGTTATGTAGACTCTGACTACTGTTCAGGAAGCCGTAAGTGCTACTCCCTAGAACTCTGTTCTTTACAGGACGCGCGATGGGGAGGAGGGTGGGCTCTCTTCAGGTGGAGCTGGCTTCTCCGGTCCTGGCTGTAGCTCTTCAGGCAGATGACTTACCCACGAAGCATCATCTTGAAAATGGGGGTGATGACAGAGCCCCACTTCTAGGATCATCGTGAATATTAAATAAGGTAACTCTGAGAGGCATCGGCCTGGCGCACCACATGTGACACAAATTCCTTAACTGCGAGCGTTTATTATTACTCCTCGTGGGCATAGGGCTCATGACGTGATCCAGATTAAAAAGCATTATGCTGTATATTTCACACCTTTCTCTCAGTCACGTGCAAATCAGACATTTGACTGTCGAGAAGCTAAATTAATGGACTGGAAATTAATGAAGTTTCACTGGTCAAAAATCCAATTCTGAGTTCTTTTCTTTTCCTGGTTCTCACCAAAGACTGTTCCTGGGCCGTGGCCCCAGGGATAGGCTAGGCTAGGCCAGCGAGTCATGTGTTTTGGTCTCATCAGAGCAGATGTGTCGCCTGCCAGATGTGTTGGTTAACATCAGGAAGCTATGTCTGTCTGGTGACCGCCGGCTGCGGTGTGAAACTCGTCCCGACTGGCGAGGGATCTTTGGGAAACATTTATTCCTTCCTCAGGACAGGCCCGGTCAGAGACGGGGTGCATCGCCACTTGTCACAATCTGTTCGTGCAGGCCATTATCTGTTCCTTCCAGAATATCTTACTCACCCTCACTTCAAAGTGAAGTCACCACCCTGGCTTTATCTGCAAGGGCAGCCACTCCACTGTTCTTGTCTGAAATGTTCTAGGAACTGCCAGGCCCCCAGGCATTTAGGCTGCAGCTTTTTGAAGGGGAAAAGAAAATGCCAGAAGCTGGTTGGCCTGTAGCATTGGAGGATCTTACCATGTAGATATCTAATAATAGTATTCTCTCAAAGTAGATTAGAAAGTAAATTCCACCTCAGCCTCAGCTTAGATGCCCCAGAGCTCCTTAGAAATGGACTTATCGTGTGAAAGTTGGCAGTTTAGGACAAACCACATAAACCTTGAATACTCTCATTTGGAGTTGGCTTACAGAGTCATGCCCCCTCGGCTGTGGTTTAACTGCAGTTCACCATTTTAGGCAAGAGAACATAAAACTGGCGGCCTAGAAAGGACAGACAGCCGAAAAGGATTCTGCTTATGCCCCTTCCTTCCTCTTTCTGTGGGGCCCAGCCAGAGCACATTGGATCGGGCGTCCTTCCCCTGCACGCACATGCCTCTCCTTCCCTTAGTCCTGCTCCCGTCCTCGGGAACGGGTGCCACTGATTGTCGGTTCCCCGTGTCCAGTCACCGTGGGCTGTTCTAGACAGGCGGTGAACGATGAGCGGTTCTCTTTTCCTTGACTTCAACCTGAATGTTTCTCTTTTCCTTCTTGTGGCGGTTTAGTGTCCCGTACTTAGTGACAGCCCCTGCTGATGCTTGGACAGTAGCATCGCCTTGGTTCTGTTACCACTTAATGTTTATGTGGTGTATTCTCAGTATCATCCCCGAGTGTGAGTTAGCTGTTATCCTATGAAATGACCAGTAATGGGAGGAAACTTGCAGTTTTATGATTTTATAAATGCCTAAGAAATTGTGTAGGTGGCAGATACTTTTTTTTTTTTTTAACTTATTTTGACATTTATTTATTTTTGAGAGAGAGAGACAGAGCACGAACAGGGGAGGGGCAGAGAAAGAGGGAGACACAGAATCCCAGGCAGACTCCAGACTCTGAGCTGTCAGCACAGAGCCTGATGCGGGGCTCAAACCCATAAACAGTGAGATCATGACCTGAGCCACCCAGGTGCCTCATGTGGTGGATACTTTTAAGATACAGGACAAAAACATGGAGAAGGACAAAGGAGGGACAGGAGGAGGTGTTTGTAAGGGACACATGGGGAAGGAGCGCAAAGGCGTGCACTGGGTTGGGCTGTTTAAGTGTCAGGAACAGTTACTTCAAATCCAAATTGGTGCCTCCAATTATGTGTGTGTGTGTGTGTGTGTGTGTGTGGTGTGTTTCAAAGTTTATTTATTTTGAGAGAGAGAGTATGTGAGCAGGAGAGGGGCAGAGAGATGGAGAGAGAGAAAATCCCAAGCAGGCTCCATGCTGTCAGTACGGAGCCCGACCTGGGGCTCAAACTCACGAGCCTGAGATCATGGCCTGTGCTGAAACCAAGAGTCAGACACTTAACTGACTGAGCCACCCAGGTGCGCCCCCCCCCAGTTAAAATTTTTTTTTAATTTATTTTGAGAGCAAGAGAGAGAGAACAAAAGCGAGTGCAGGTTCTGGAGGGACAGAGAGAGTATCCCAAGCAGTCTCTGCTGTCAGCCCAGAGCCCTACATGGGGCTCCATCTCATGAACCAACCACAAGATCATGACCTGAACCAAAATCAAGAGTCAGATGCTTAACCAACTGAGCCACCAGGCTTCCCCTCGGTGCCTCCAATTTAAGCTTTGTTGTTGGGTTTCCTTAATCTATTGAATGAGGAGAATCATTTCAGTCATTTGTTGTCCGTGAACTTCTGTCGGGTATCCCAGCGCTTAACTGACCTAGAATCTGAGGGAACAGGAGGAGGGAACGCGGGCTGTGGAAGCAGGTTCGGGGGGAGGGGCATGGAAGGGCGTGGGCTCTGGAGTGGGGAGACCCACATTAAATTTCAGCTCGACCATCTGTGAGGTGTGACTTTGGGCAGGTTCATTAGCCTCTGAGAATTTCAGTTTCCTTATCTGAAAAACGAGGTTTAAGTGAAAGAAAAAATACAAGCAGAGCCTCCACCATGGTGTCTGGTATGCAAGAGGAGGCTGAACCTCAGGAATAAGTGTTAGTTCTTCCTTCCTTCGAGTCTCTCTTGTCTCAGCCAAGAGCAGAGACTAGGGAACAGAAGTTTGAATTTTAAAAACTGCTGTGTTAAGTAAAGGGGTGTGTGTGTGTGGGCGGGGGGTGAGGGAGTTGATCCCAGAAAATAGTGATTGAAAGTCCATGCACCAGCTGAAGACTGGAGAAGATCCAAGGAATATTCTTCACTTACCCACATCATCAGCCTCATAGGAAATTAGGTTAACTGTTCTTTGTTCCCGGCTTTGCATTATGTTTGGCGACTCCAAAGAATCTATATAAAGATTAATACTTTCTCCTCTCCACACACGCTTTCTCACAGCCCCTCACAAATACTATATCGGATTCCGGTATGTCCATCCTTTAACAGAAGAAGCAATTGAAGAGATGGAGAGAGACGGGATCGAAAGGGCCATTGCCTTCACGCAGTATCCACAATACAGCTGCTCCACAACAGGTGAGGCCTCACCTTGACAGTGGGACGCTGGGTATGGATGGCCCCGGCGGTGATGACCGGGGCACCTGAGTGCGGAAGGAAAGGATATATCATTTTCAATTTGAATGGCAAATCCAGTGTCTGCTTTAAACACGAGAGTTCAGGTCAGTCCATTTGAAATCTCATGGTTCATCTGCCCCTTGAGTTATGGGCCAGTCGGCTGAGAATTACAAACGGTGGGCGGGAGGCAGTTGCCGCTAGTGCTCAGTGCTTTAGCGCAGTTGTGCAATGGATCGGTGATGCACCTGAAGCTGCTGTCGATGTTCGCGTCATAAATCTTATTTTTATGGCAACCTTAATATTCTCATTAACGTAGCAAAGGCGATAGCCGTTTCCGTTTTGAAAGCGGAGGTGCCCAGGTAGCACTAGAGATACTGGTAGGTGTTTTTGTTAGGCATCATTTATGGGTTGGTTTACTGGTTAAACCAAAGCCCAGCTTGAGGTTCCCTTTGTAAACTTGTCTCCGTGTTTTAGATTTTGGAAAATATTACTGTCTCTTTGTTCCTATGCATTTAACTGGAGCTAGAGAAGAATCATGTTTTCTCTTCTCTGTATCATTGGTAATAGGTAAAGTTTCTTACTGTTGCCCACAAATACGTTTGTTTGCATTCCATTCTAAGGATTGGAGTCAGCATATTTTTATTCCCAAGTGGCTTTTGAATGTTAGTGCATATTATTTGTGTAACCATAAAGAAAAACAAAAGGCTGTTGGAGGAAATATTCAAAGACTGTCGTGTGCCTTAAATGTTCAGAGCCCCTATGAAATTGCCTGCGTTCTCCCAGACAGCCTCAAGAGTTTGAGTTGTGACTTCTTTTGGAAATATACCCCTACAACTTAGAATGTCTGGTAACCTGTTATCAGATAACAAATCAGATTTTATAAATTCTTTTTTTTTTTATTTTTATTTTTATTTTTATTTTTTTTCATTTATAATAGTTTATTTTCAAATTGGTTTACATAAAACACCCAGTGTTCATCCCAACATGTGCCCTTTTTTAATGCCCATCACCCCCTCCCCCCCCCATCCGCCTCACCCTTAGTTAGTTCTTAGTCTTTGAGAGTCTCTTATGTTTTATCTCCCTCCCTCTCTGTGTCTTTTTTTTCTTTCCCCTCTTCCCCTCCCCCTGGTTTTTGCTTAGTCTCACAAAGTCCACCTATTCGTGGAAACGTATGGTATCTGTCTTTTTCTGATTGACTTATTTCACTTAACATAATACCCTCCAGTTCCATCCATGTTGCTACACATGGCCAGATTTCATTTTTTCTCATTGCCACATAGTAGTCCATTGTATATATGTACCACCAGATTTTATAAATTCTTGAGCATACTTTTGCCTTGATTTAAAAAAACATACCTCAAATGTAGACGTCTGCTGTCAAAACGAGACAAGTTAAGAAGATGGTTGTTTGTAGGACAGAGGATTGACCACGGGTTTCATTTCACAGCTGATTCTACCAGTGTGTCTCCAGTGTCGGTGAGTTTCACTGGCACACCTCTTGTGAGAGGGCAGGTATATCTTCACTTCTGAGCTGCGAATGCTTCTGGAAAGCACATCCATTCTTCGAGACCACAAGAGCACCGTTTACCTGGTGTATCATTTAGACACACACATTGCCGGGGCAGAGTCAATATGGGCTATGTATGAGTCACATGCAATTGTTTTGGGTCCATTTCCCCCTTAATTACTACTTCTGCTAGTTTATCAAATGTTTCTGAGCGACCCAGAACTAATGTGGCTCCCAGAAGTCCTTTTGTGGCTTCCGAAGTCCTGGAAATGATACTCCCCTGTAAAATGTGGCCCGAGGTATGGATGTGATGGTGACTTCTCCATGATTTCTGGAAAGATGGTTTTTGAGCCTGTAGTAGACTCAGTTCTGGGTCTATCTGGCTCTTCGTATTTCAGAATGGAACTCATTTATCTTTTTGAAACTTAAGTTTTAGATAAGTGTACATTTGATTTAAGTATGGCTGGATCCTGGCCACTATTTTATTAATTTAATTTAATTTAATTTAAATTTTATTTTTATTTTTTATGTCTTTATGTATTTTGAGAGAGAGAAAGAAGAAGAGTATGAGCAGGGGAGGAGCAGAGGGAGAAGGAGAGAGAGAATCTCAAGCAGACTCCATACTCAGAATGGGGCCTGCAGTGGGACTTGATCCCACAACCCTGGGATCATGACCTGAGCCGAAATCAAGAGTCAGACACTTAGCCCGATTGAGCCACTCAGGCACCCTACCGGCTAGTAGTTTAATGTGGAGATGTGTCACATTAACAGTCCTCATAGTTAACAGAAACCAGAGGATGGGTGTTGGGAAGCAAGGAAATGTTTTGAAATGTTTGCCCTGTGTTAAGACTGAGGAAGAGGCTCTGTGTTAGGAAGAGTTGCACAGGATTCGCCTTAGCCCCAAGTGCCAGCTTTGCTAGGCCAAGAAAATGTTGCGTTGCGTTGCGTTGACACCATCTGCCTTCCTTCAGTCTTTGAGTTTTCGTGATTTTGATCTCTTGGTTAAAAAGACAAGTTTTGGGGCGCCTGGGTGGCTCAGTCGGTTAAGTGTCCGACTTCGGCTCAGGTCGTGATCTCACAGTTCGTGAGTTCAAGCCCCGCATCGGGCTCTGTGCTGACAGCTCAGAACCTGGATCCTGCTTTGTATTCTGTGTCTCCCTCTCCCTCTCTATGCCCCTCCCCCACTCGCACTCTGTCTCTCTCTCTCTCTCTCTGTCTCAATAATAAGTAAACATTAAAAACAAGTTAAAAAAAAAGACAAGTTTTGTTAGATTACTTGTAAGGATTGGGTCTCCATTTAACATACTCTGGGAAATGACGATAATTTTGTAGAAGCAGGTAAAAGTAAGAATGCTCATATAAACCTTAACACACTGCTCTCAATAAGCTAGTCTTCTTATCAGCAAGTCATGTAGGGGCACGTGGATGGCTCAGTCCATTAAGTGTCCAACTCTTGATCTCAGCCCAGGTCTTAATCTCATGGTCGTGAGGTCAAGCCTTGTATTGGGCTCCACCCTGGGCGTGAAGCCTACTTAATACTTAAAAAACAAAAACAAAACATAAGAACCCAAGTCACTTTAAAAGATGGTTATAAAGCTTTTATTTTAACATAGAAAATATGCATCACATCATATTAAGTAAAAATATCCCAAGTATTCAGGATACAGGGTTGCATACATACTAAAATTACAACTTCATGAAACAAAACACCTATAAAGGAAAGTAACTAGAAAGAACTACGCTGGAGTAAAATGATGAGTGTATTGGCATGCTGGGTCATGGCCAGTTTCTTTTTTCCTTTCTTCCTCACCTCCTACATTTTCTGCTGGGGTTGATTACCTTCATAATGGGGGAGGGGGACGGGATTAACATGCTTTCAGTTGTTAGAATTGGTCCCTGCAAATAGCGACTGCTCACATCTCATAAATCCATCTGCTGTCATGTTTCTCACTAGAAATGGCCTCACTGGTCTTTGAAAGGCCATTGAAATTGATTGCTTTTTCGTGATCTTCATTTGCAGGGTAGTTAAATCTATATGCATTTTAGAGCATTGAAATAATGGTGATTAGACTGAGTATAGAAGCAGTTACCTGTCTTGAACTTACTGCCTTCACTGCTTTGTTCTTTATTTTCGCTATAATCAACACACGTCTACTAAGTGGTCCCCTGTATATTTCAGGCAGCAGCTTAAATGCCATTTACAGATACTATAGTGAAATGGGAAGGAGGCCTGCAATGAAGTGGAGCACAATTGACAGGTGGCCCACACACCCCCTCCTCATTCAGGTAAGCCAGCCACCTCCAGCAGCTTCCGCCAGCCCAGCCTCCAGTGTGGGTCACATTCTGGCCCCTGCCTCATTTGTGGTGTCCTTCTGAGGCTTACCATTCTCTTGCTTAAATGGTGTGCTGGAATTAAAAAAAAAAGTATTAGAGTCTTGATTTATTATGACAAGAGAAAATACATATAAAGATTAAAGGTTAGAGTGTTTCCTTTCTTCAGATTAACACTGTTAGTTACAAACTGTAGCAGAATTATGTCCTGAGTTTTGTGTTTCCCAATAATCAGGACATTAAAGATTATACAAAGTGTTGCAATCAATTTACATAATTGGATGACCGACAGATCCTGTATTTTCTAAACCCTTTAAAATGACAAAATGTTTGAAAAATTTTAAAGGCACTAAATCTATACATTCTGACATGAAAGTAGATTTAACATTTCAGTTGCGGAAGTCATGTGTTAGAAGAAATTTCAGATTATGCCTACACAATTATATTTATAATGTTTCCATTAACAGGGGCTTGATTTTTGGAGAATCAGTTAAAACTATAATCAGAAGCCAACAGCTTTGAATCGGCTGTTATATCCGTTTTTGCCGTTTGTACATGAGAGTGGTATTGGTAATTACCTTAAAACGGACAATTATGGTTTTGCTCTGCCCGAGGAGGCTTCTGCCTTTGAGGTAGTTTAGGCAGGAGACACATTAAGTGATTCGGGTTTCATCCAGTCTGTGTTTCTCTCTGTGGACATTCTCTGGCAAGATCCTAGTTTTAACATTTTTTTAAAAGCCGGGGATCACTTAAAATCTCTACCGCTAGATGGTGCTAGACATCGTTTAAAAGCAGGCCTGCCCTTCCCTGAAGCTGGCCAGGCTCCTTGGGCACCGAGGTGATGTCAGGGGTTAACACTTAGGATGAAAAACAGTTTTAAGTGAAAATGAAAAGAAGGTGGCTTCCCTTAGAGGTGTAGTTGTGGTCCCAGTGCCCTTTGCTGTACCACCGGGTCCAGTTAGCGCTCCAGAAGCCGGGTGCACCCTGACTGTTTTGCTCCCGGAGGCCTGCGGGTGGGAACGAGGGGTTTCAGGTCAGCACCGACATGTGGTAGCAGAGAACGGCGGGGTCTGCACAGCATCTGCCTGCCCTGATCCAGTGAGTAATTAGATTTGCATTAAAATTCAGCCCTTTGAAAAGGGGGGAAGCAGAAAGATGGAAAGGTCTCTTAACTGAGGAAGTCTCCCTTCACAAAATGAAAGGGAATTTTAGAGGTATTTATCTGCCCTCCTAGATGGTGTGATTGAAGGCTCTGAGAGCCGCCTGCCTCTTTCATTCTGCAGAGAGATCGCACATAGAAAATACCGCAGATGGATTTGGGATGATTTAAGTAGCACTTCGGCTGGCCCATGGCTCCTCAGTTTTCACGGTGTTAGCGTCTGTTGTAAGCCGTAACAAATTGTGTTTCTACTTATAGGTCCGTGAGATGAGAGGAGGAAAAGTACTAAAATTTTTTGGAAATGGAAGTGTATGGATAGGCTCGATTCTTAATATTATGTAAATGACAAGGAGATTTGCTATCTAGCAGAAACTTAAAAAAAAGTCAAAGCCTCAACGAATTGGAGACTCAAATTATAGTTAAAAACTAACACTAAAAATGCTCTTACTCTACATTTCTACCTGTTATAGGTAGTGATTGTTCGAAGTAGTCATTTTACTACTGTTCTCTCTAATGTTGCTGTTTATTTAGCTGCTGGGGTGATTGGAGTAAACATATATTCTAGGCTCCTACGTAAACTGGACAGTGGGCCTCCTTACCTAGGCCGCTGTCCTCGCAAACATAATCCTTTCTGAACGTCCTTAGTTTCCAACCAAGCACTGCAAAGACCACCAGAAAATACTGGTTTTGTGTATGTCTAATCTTACCACATTTACTCGTTAGATAAATTATAAATTTTGAAAAGGAAACTTTCTAGGCACCTTCTTGTACCTCAGTGCATTTATTTACCAAATTTCGAGCGTTTAGGAAGATTAATAGTAGCTCAGTATTGATTAGGGAATTTATTTGCTCTTCTCATAGTATTAACCATTGATGTATCAAAATACCAACACATGCAAATGTACCTGGTTCTGGTAAATCGTCCTTTATAATTTTTTAAAAATCTTTCTATTTGGAAATTAGTTTAAACATGCAGAAAAATTACAAGACTAAGAATAATACAGAACTCTGCTCTTTGCCCGGATTCACGTATTATTAACACTTATTCCACCCGCTAGCATTTACATGCTCTGTGTGTGAGCATGTGTGTGTGTATATATATACATGGTTTTCCCCCTGAACCTTTTGAGTAACTTGTATCTATAAAATCACCCTCTCCATCAAAATAGTAGGGATAGTCTCTTCCGTAACTGTGACACAATATTCAGCTTCAGTGAATTTAACATTGATACTTAAATTTATCTAATCTACACTCATATTCCAGTTCTGTCAATTGACCCATTAATGTCCTTTGTAGCATTTGCTTTATGAGTTAAATGACAAGGAATGATTAAAGCGCGAGATGAAAGAAAGCCTCTTCAGATCGGGTATTTCAGCACCTATTGATGGAAATCGGAAAGAGCCAACTAGACGGAGGGAATTAGCTGGTCTGGCGGACAGAGATTTGGAGGCGGAGGCGGGCCTGCCTCGTAGCCCGGATCCCGCACATGTGACCGAATGGGCCCCCGAGTTGGCCGCCTCTTCCCCCCTCTGTGAATTTAATGAGAGCTGTACGACCTCTCCTCTGTTGTTATGAAGATCGACTTAGTGAGGATGCTGGGCTCTGAAGCAAAAGGTCATAAAAATAGAATAGTATTTTCTCATTCCTCTACTATTTCTGTCTAATGTGTTTTAATGCGATAGGCCTGAAAGCCAAACTAAGGAAGATTTAGAAAGACCCTGTAAGCTGTTTTCCTGCTAACCGAGCAAATGAGAGGTCTTAAAACAACTTCTTCCCATCTGTGTTTCCTTTCCATCTGGAAGTGTGCCCTGTTCCTCCCGAGGGGAGGCACATCCAGAGCGTTCATTTTCAGTGAGCCATTAGCGAGCTTTAGAAGTTTCCCATCAAATTCCCTAGGCCCCTGAAACCGTTAGGAGCCATTTCGATGATGAACCACGCCAAGAGGAGACTGTACTGTTTGCAATTTTTTAAAAAGAGAGTTCCAGTTTTTGAGGGTTGCCACGAAACTTCTCGTTGTACCTCTCATTTTAAAAATATGTTCTTTTCCTTCCGTTTCTTTCTTCCCACCTCCTTCTGACCCTCCTTTCTTGCTGTTCCCGCAGTGCTTTGCAGACCACATTGTGAAAGAACTGGACCACTTTCCACTTGAGAAGAGAAGCGAGGTGGTCATTCTCTTTTCTGCTCACTCACTGCCCATGTCTGTAAGTAAGAAGCTTTTGTTGGATGACCTAGGGGTAGCGGCTTTCTGAATGTGTAAACGGGACCCACCTTCTAGAACATCCTGAGCCCAGTGCAAGGATGAGTTCTAAAATCTCAGACTTAACCTAGGTGCTGATGTAACCAGACTCATTCCAGGAAAGCCAATAATAATTAATTCAAATTATAATATTGTGAATAAATATTGTCTTACGAAACCTCTTCAAACGATAACTTGGAGGCGCGTTATATAGGAGTTTTCCTGTCCGTGAGCAGATGGAACAGGTAAAGGAAGGCCGCTCGTGCCTGCCCGGTTGAAGGAGCTCACCTGAGGTTTCAGTCAGTGTCTTGCCCTGAAGGGCCTTCCATTCACACTGAGCTATCTCAGTCCCGCTGAGCTATCTCAGTCCCGTTCTTTTGTCAAGACTTGATAGGGACTGTTTGAACTCCAGGAAATAATTACAGTTTTTAATTTGCCAAGACTGGAGCCCACGTTTTAGCAAGTGAGTATGGAGTGCATCAAATTGTCATCTGGTTATTCCCCAGTTTATCACGCAACGCGGGGTGTTCTCGAAAATACCGCCGCTGTGCCCGAGCTGTTGGACGTTTGCAAACGAGAACGATGAAGCCAGTGTGCTGCAGGGCACAGAGGTGTGCACGGAATGAGCGGCCGCTCTCATCAGCTCAGAACTCTCACTGTCCCCCAAGCACATCGCTTGCAAAGCCAGAGAGGTGAAGAATTACGTCTTCTTAGGTGTTATTAAGGCTTCAACTCCAGAGTTAATGGAGTTAACCCCGGTGTCCGGGGCCACGCCTCTAATCGGTCTTTACTGCCACCTGGTGGTCACTGGGGTCGAGCCCTGACAGCTCTTCCGCCCCTGCGTTCAGCGGAGCTGGTGCCAGTTCAGCGGGAGGAGGCTCGGGAGTACATTTCTCTCTTCTGGAAGCCTGCCTGTTTTAACAAGTTCATGCTCTCTCTTCTGGTTTTGTGCAGATCCTCTTTGCATGCCCGTCCTGCCGCTCGGCCCGCGTCCTCTTCACAACTGTCCTAGTTTGATGAGGCTGTCTCTAAAGTGCCAGAGGGAAGCTCTTGAACTGGAGCGGAGTGAGGTGGGGGGAGGAAGCACGTTTTTACACATGGACGATTCCAAGTGCTGTCTTCCCTCCCCTCGGCCACTTCCCTTCCTTCCCTCCGGGACGGGGCACGCTGCTGCCAGGTTTCTCTGCCCCAGGGCTCCCGTGTGGGACCGGGCAGTGCCATGAAGTAGTGCTGATGAGGGAGGGTGGGGAAGGCCGGGACCGTCAAGGAAGCAGATTGTTCTAGCACTTTTGCACTGGATCTTTTCCCCGCCCTGGCTGCTGCCGACCTTTCCTCCTTAATGACGTTTCCAAGACTTATTATTTGGAAGTAATTTTGGACTTGCAGAAAAGTTGCAACAATAGTACAGAGGGTTCGTGAGTATATATGTACACCCTTCCCTTCGCGTCTCCTCATGCGGGTATCTGCACAACCGCAGTTCTGTGACCCAGACTGGGACCCTGTCTAGCGGTGCGCTGCTGGAGCCGAGGGCCAGGCCTTCTCAGATTTCACCACTTCTCCACAATTGTCCTCTCTGGCTCTGGGATCCAGTCCAGCATCCCATGTCACGTCGCGTTGTCATGTCTCATGGGGAGCCCCCAGTCCCTGATAGTCCTCATAGTTTCCTTGCCTTTGGTGACCTTGATAATTTGGAAGAATGTCTTAGTGGAATGTCCGTTATTTTTCATCTAGATTTGTCTGGCGTTTTCTCGTGATTAGGTTGAGGTTGTGTAGTACTGGGAAGAACACCCAGGCTGATCGTCCTTCTCAGTGCATTGTATTTGGTCACGTGATAACACGTCTTACTACCTGGTGATGTGATCCTTGGCCATTTGTCTGAGGTGCTCCCTGCTGGGTTCGTACGTTGTAAAGTTACGCTTTTTCTCTTTGTAATTTACAGTATCTTAGATGAGATGCTTTGAGACTAGGCAAATGTTTTCCTTTTCCTAGACCTTTGCCCACTAATTTTAGCATCCTTCAGTAGATCTTGACTATAGTGATTATTTCTGTGTCGTTCTAATGGCGACTTTATATTTCCCCCATTCATTCTCTATTTAGGTTTCTCATGCTAATGGCTTTTTAACTTTTGGTAATATCATAAAATAGCTATGAAGATTTCATTCAACAGTATTTATTGAGCACTGTTCTATCCACTGTCGTAGGATATGGGAATGAACAAACTCGACAAAAATCTTTGTCCCCGAGGAGTGGGGGTGAGGAACAGAAAATAAACATACTACAGAAAAAGATAGTATGTTATGTTAGAAGGCAATAAGTATTGTGGGAATAAATAATATTTAGTTAAATAATATTTAGTAAGTATTATGAAATAAAGCAGTATAAGGGGCTGGGGAGTCAGTACAGAGCTCAATGTTAAGGCAGTAAAACTAAAATTCCTGTTGAACATTTTCGAAAGTATTAACAAGCAGTTGTGTCAGAACCAGTTATCAGACGTTTGCTGTGCACAGAGCATCTGCCTTGCAGTCCGTTGCGGTGGGGAAAGTGGGGAGAGAAAAGGAATTAGAAGGTACAGGTCATGTTCTTGAGGAGCCCAGAGTGTGAACCCATAAGCCGCTTCTCTCCCGTCTTACCCCGCCAGCATTTGCCCCTTCTGTGGAGCTGATCCCCTGGATTCCACAGGTCCCTATGCCGTCCACACAATCTTCTCGATTCCTGCTTTCCCTCCTTCAGATGGCCAGAAAGACCCATCCTCCCCCGTTAGACATCAGTCTCCTACGAATAACAGAGAACGTAGAATTTGACATATTCCTAGGTACTTAGGAGGGAGTGCGGTGTTCTCCTTTGGCCCATGAGGAAATAGATCCGAGGAACTTTGGCGATTGAGCTCAGATCGTGTCCCGTCAGTGCAGAAGACAGATGGGGAACGTCCCCGGCTTACCCCGTCGCACCGCACAGGCCAAGACTCTTGGACCCCTTCACGCTGTTGGCAACTGAACACCCGTGTGTCTCTGCTGCAGGTGGTCAACAGAGGGGACCCCTATCCTCAGGAGGTGGGCGCCACTGTGCAGAGAGTCATGGATAAGCTGGGTTACTCCAACCCCTACCGACTGGTTTGGCAGTCCAAGGTAGGTGGCTTCCACACGTTACAGTCAGCCTTTCTGAGGGCGTCTATTTTAGGACTGTTATAAAATGATTAGATTTGGCTCTTTCACATACACAAAACGTTCTATCACCTGGTGGCCCACCATGAGCAGACAGAACTCTGCAGGCAGGTAAAATGGAGGGGAAATCAAATGTCTAGTTGAATTTCATTGATTTAATGTATTATTTATTTCTAGTTGTAAAGACAGAAATTGTTATTTATTTATATTCCAACTTCTAGAAGGATTCAAGCTTAATGTAGAAATAGCAAAGCCCACTAATGCAGATACAAAGCATGGCCCTCACTCCCACCGGGGTGCGCAGGTGTGTCCAGGGCACTGGGCTGTGGTGTGTCTCAGACATGGCGAAGAAAGGGGTCCCTGTATGTGTTCATTCTCCTTTCTCACAGGTTGGTCCGATGCCCTGGCTGGGCCCTCAGACAGACGAGACCATCAAAGGGCTTTGTGAGAGGGGGAGGAAGAACATTCTTTTGGTCCCAATAGCGTTTACCAGCGATCACATTGAAACGCTGTATGAACTGGACATCGAGTACTCTCAAGTTCTGGCTAATGAGGTAAATGTGATTACTGATCCCATTTGTAAGTCGTGATTTGTTCTGAAAGGAAACTCTCTCTGCAACGATATAATTGTATCATTGAAAAATACTGTTCAGTGGTTACTGGATGGCAGGTGGGTGGGGGATAAGCCAAGTAAGTGAAGGGGATTAAAGAGTATGGTCTATCTTGATGAGCACTGAGGAACGTATAGAATTGTTGAGTCACTATACTGTATACCTGAAACTAATATGGCACTGTATGTTAACTATACTGGAATTAAAAAAAGGTTTTGAAGGGATAAAATAATATATGGTGTGATAGATATGTTTGCCTGTACTGTGGCCTCACTGTTCCGAATAATACTTAAACTGAGTTCATTTGAACACAGTAAGTTAATTCTGTGTCAGCAGAGAGGAAGCACTTTTGTCCCTTTGTGAACCCGGGTGCCGAGCCATCACTGCGAGCAGCATCATTTTATCTAGCTGGAGATACTGTATACTACCTGGGAGTAATAAAACTACACTTTCGTAAGACGAAATAATTACACTTCTCACCAGTTTGGAGAAGAGGAACTGTATTGTGTTGTCAGCCTAATAGTCCCCTTTACCTGGAATTTTACACTGTTTCTTGTTGGATTTTGAGGCATATAGGAGTCTTTGTCATTTAGGAGAAGACCATTGAATGAACAGCGAAGCAGTGTGTGTTGTAATTTCCTTGACTTCTTTGATAGACTCAGCTAGCCGATTGCTACCGTGTTGTGATCAATCCGATTATTGAAATAACACATACCATCCTTGGTGTCTTGTACTGTAAGATGGGTGTGAGTTCTCATTCACAGTGGGGAAGAACGTACTGTTCACCCATTTTATGACTTCGGAGGGCTGGCCTGAAACTGGAATCCAGTGTGTAGCATTGTTTCCATGGGGATTGTGGAAGCCCCGCCCCCCCCACCCCCCCCCAGGCCCGTCTTCTGCCAGGATTCCCGGCCCTAGTCATCCCTATGCTTGATCGATGGAGGCCTGGCCCCAGAGGCTACTTCACCCTCTCCGGGACTGAGAATGGGTGGCAAGCGCGGGGCAGGGTGAGAGTGGCTTGGGGAGAGTGTCACCAGCACCTAACCCCACGGGTTTCTATTATGCACACTGGTCATCACATGTGGAGGAAGTTAGAGGGTGTCAGTAGTTCTGATACAGAATCGATGGGAAGGCTGTAATTGGCTAACCTGAGGCTGCAGCATGTCTGTGGACTTCATGTAATGGTGCCTTCTGTATCCCACCATGACCTTGGCTAGTCATGGGCTTGCTAAAGAGACTAACGTGCAAATATAGTTCATACTAGTGTGTTTGGAAAGTTAAGTTTTTGTATTGCATGATAATATTCACACTCATTAATATTACTCAACCGAGATTATTCCTTAGTATTCAAATGGATTATTAGTGGTGAAAAGATTAGTCCATAGAAGAAAGAAAACCATCTAGCTACAGTTTACTTCATTGTTTGGAAGGGAGAATATGCTGTGTTTAAAACGACTTTCTTTAAAAAGTAGTTTGAATTTTTTTCCCCCAAGATGAAATTACTGCTTATCGATATTAAAAATAATAAAGCGCTCAGACAGTTCAGAGAAGCATCACACTGAGAGTAGAGCTCACTCAGAATCTTACCCCTGAGAGATAGTGAGTTAATATTTTGATACAATTAAGTCCCCTTTTTTCTCTAAATGTATGTGTACTTTAATAAAAATGGTATTTTCCTACATATTTAACAAAAATGGTATTTTATTACCATTTTGTAACCTTTTTTTTCTTAAAAATGTATTACAGACCCAAGTCAATAAATGTAGTTAGACCTGTGTGATTATTTTTAACAAATCCTTGATCAGTATACATTTAGATGTTTCCAACTTTGTCCTTTCCTAAACTGCTCTGTATAAACATTATTTTCTTTTTCCAATTATTTCCTTAGGAAAAATTCCTGAAAAGGAATTTAAATGGTGCTAGATATTTTACTGGGTTGCCCTACAGAGTTGTATCCTGTAACTCTCGCGTGGACGGTGTTAAAGACCACTGCCAGTATCAGTTATCCTGCCGTGACTTCTCCGTGAAGTTTTAGAATACATTCTCTTTTAAGTCGAGAACTATGTGTTTGCTGAATCTCACCATTTTCCCTTACCAGTTAAAGTTAACTTAAAAGATAAAGCAACAGAAAAGCCATCCGCATTTTAGAAAGAGAAAAAGAAGACCTTGACTACCTGAGTGAACAATAATTAGATGTTTCTTAATTATTTGGGGGATAATCAACTGGGGATTTTGGGGGAGGGAAGCAAGGATGACAGTGAAACAGTCCTCAGGTCTTATTTTGGATTTTTCTGTGTAAGAATATTTTTAAAAACCCAACTCTGCATTGGATCCCATCTAGGTTCAATATACATTAAATTAATTTACCTCTCTTGGCAATTGGAATCAAAACAGGCATAAAGAAAGATTTATTTAATTAAAGCAACATTCTGCTTAGGTCGAGTCTGTAAAAGTATGCCTTAGAAAGGTAGGTTAAAAACAGAATGGTAAGCAGATTCGAATGACTGGAGAATTCTGTCAAATGCAGCCTCAAAAACGGTCTGGAAGCTAAGCACCTATGGGAAGGTAATGGGGTGGGGGAAGGAATAGGAATTGAGAGCGATTTTGTGATAACAGAGGCGAAAATCAGCATCCGTGTCTGGTCCCGTGACCGTTTCGTTTCTGAGCAGTCTGGGACCACTTTGGAAGTAAGACGTTAAGTTGTATGTGTATCTATGTCTGTTTACTTTTTTGTAGCGGTTTCTTTAAAAAAAAAAAAAAAGGAAAATAAAATGTGTGTGTGTTTTTCCCTCTTTTTCTCATTCGATTCAGTGTGGAGTTGAAAACATCAGAAGAGCAGAGTCTCTTAATGGAAATCCATTGTTCTCCAAGGTATCTACACTGTTGCAACCATTTTCGTAGAACGTATCAGAGAGTAATCCTCTGAGAAGCTCTTACAGAATATTGGTTTTCTCACATATTAGAACATTTCGAGTTCCAATTAATTACAAAAATAAAATCGAATTCCTTATGCTCTTGCTCTTTTTTCCTTTAGATAGCCCCCATTTTCTTATTTTCTACCCACCTATCACTATGTCCGATTTAAGATCTGCCTTTCAGAGACCAGGTTTAGCAGGTGGGGTAAGAGTATTTTCTTCTCTAAAATCTCTATTTTAACTTTTCTCTAAGCCGAGGATCCTTAGGAAACAAAGATATTACAGAAGCCAGTTCAAAGCAGCCATAATTCAGACGAAAAGAAACCCCTCGCCGTAGCGATTATCCGGGCAGATGGGAGGCGGAGGGAGACGCGTGGGGCGAGAGCAGACTTTCTGCTTCTGAGGAATCTTTGCTTCTTGTCGCCCGTCCTCCAGGCCCTGGCCGATTTGGTGCTCTCACACATCCAGTCAAACGAGCTGTGCTCCAAGCAGTTGACTCTGAGTTGTCCGCTCTGTGTAAATCCTGTCTGCAGGGAGACTAAATCCTTCTTCACCAGCCAGCAGCTGTGACCCCAGCCAGAGGACCCCGTGGGATTAGGCAAATGCCCAACCCCCGGATACCTCCCTTGTGGAGGAGATGTATTCAGAGATCAAGGAAGAAAGTTACGTTGGTATCTGTACAGCCTTTGGGCACAAATTGTGTGATTTCTTGAAGAACAGACTCTGAAATCCTTATTGGGGTTTTCTATTTTTATAGATACTAATACAGAAAGCATTTATAGTCCCCCTCTCTGGGTAAAGTTACCAGTCTGGAATGTCCGCTGGGCTCTTTAAAAAAATACGTTTTAAAAGTTTATCTTAATAGATGCACACATATTTTAAATACGGATTTTGGTTTTATTGCTCAAAAAACCTGTAAGGGTAATTAATGGAGAGTCCCCTCTGTGGGCCGTCTGTCAGTGTGAATGAGATCTGTTTCGAGTCTTGTGCATATAGTTGTCCCTGTTTTTTAAGTGAACAGACTTGAGTAAAAGGAAATATAATTTGAAAAGGAACTGTTCCCTAATCTTTCTCTAAGCCCATGGGTTAGAGAATGCCAATAATGAGGTGGGAGGGTTGCCTATAATGGCTGCTTTTTCAGCAGCTAATGGTGATGTCACCGTTAATTGGTCACCCTGGTCCTTATGTGTGAACCTCACTTTCCTCACCATAAAACCAACTCAAGTACAGATTCCAAAAGTGCGTTAAGATTCCCCAGGCACACAAGGCTCATACTTGCCTGGTGTCATTCTTGCCTGGTGAGGATCTGCAGTACCACCGGAAAGGGGGCTCTCACTGCTTCCTGTCCCCCAGGGACCTGTGATGCTGGGAAATACTAACAATAGGCTTCGTCTTTGAAGCTGTCCCAGGACCCTAGTGAAACTCCCCATGGAGGGTCTTCCTTATTTTGGTTGAATGTCTTCTTTCTGCCTGTTTGTTTGAAGAATTATTTTATAAAGTCGGCTATGTTTTGTAATCTTGAATTCTTTCGTAATTTATAATTTTTATCATAAAAATGATATAACCCGGCTCTCAGAAATTTGAAAAATAGAAAAAAAAAATAACCACTCTAATGCAAGCGCAGTTAATCATATTCTTTTATCTCATGCCGGTCTTTTCCTGTGGATATTTTTAATGCCATTGTAACCTTGAATTTGTGAGTGAAAAGTTGTTCTAAAAATGTAGAAATAATGTAAGATCAGAATCCGATCGCCTTTACTTGGATTTAAATGGATTAAAAAAATCTCTGATGGATCCGTAATGAATTTGTAATGATTACCTTCTCTTTCCTCCAAGCCCGAAAACTTTGTTCTTCAAAAGAGCATGTCTTTGATGTTTTGAAAGCCAGTTCATAAAGTGGAAGTATTAGAAGCGTCATAGATCTCCTATATTCAGGATTTACTATGTTAATAAATATTATAACATCATTAAGTTTTAACTATTTGATTCATGCTCTCTGTTAAATCAAAACTAATACGAGTTAATTAATAATCAAAATTATCAAATAGGAATTTAGTTTGTACTACAAGGAAAGAAACATGCCATCCATTTCAGTTGATAATTTTCCCACACTGATAACAGCTCTGAAATCTGAGTAAGGTTTGTTTGTTTTTTTTTTTTTTCGGATTGGTTTTCCTATTGGTAGATTGCGTTTCCAGAGAAAGGTACAAGGCATAGTTGACTGTTTCCGTCAGCTCTTGGGGAATTAGATTCAAGGCAGACTGGGTCCCACAGCGAAGAGAGTTCTCTGGGTTAGTGAGACGGCGCTGGAAGGCGGGTTAGGCTCGCAGCCATCCTCCCTGCTTCAGTCATGCCGAGGGCCTGCTTCACAGTCAAATACACGTGATTATGGAGATGTTACAGAAAACTCCAGCGCAGGACCTCTTGCTGGGGTATCTGAAACCCCTCATTTGCTAAGGAAATGTCTGAATCAACAGTGACTGGGCTGTCTGGAATAATATCCTTGACTCCGAGGGGGACCAGCCCGGCCTTTGTAGTGACAGACAAAGGGGGAGTTCTTGGGATCACTGCCCAGGGCGTTTGGTGTCCTGAGGAGTGTTACCTTTGACTGTTATTAACCAAAGATGGGCGAGGACCATAGTCCAGGGGAGCATTGGGTAGGACAAAATCAACGACTGCTCGTGTCGGAGCTACTAGTCTTTGAGGACGGTTACCCTATTTGCCAACTTTGAAATACACACATTTGTCCTGGTAATTAGCGGTGAGCTGCCGGCAGCTCCTTTATGCTGCACTTGTGTGCAGACCTGGCTTTAATGGATGAATCAACCTATACAGGAAACGTGCAGGCGCTGTGAGGCTGAGCCGGTTCGGCTAGACCGGGGTCCTTAATAAGGCCCAGCTCCCTGTATGGATAGCATAGAAAGAAGGAACTCTTCTAAAGAGTATGCATTATGGAACTAATTACCTTTTTTTTAAATTAGAAGAAGTGTTTCCACTCAAAGAATATTTACTTCATATCTGAGAAATGAAACTCCTTGTTAAAAGCCTTTTAAATGTATATCAGTGATGAGGGGTGCCTGGGTGACTCCGTTGGTAGAGCATCCAACTCTTGATCTCAGAGTCATGGGTTCAAGCCCCACGTGGGACGAGGAGCCTACTTACATGTGTATCGGTGACTCGCTGGTGCTGAATAAACAGTAAGTACTCATGACTTCCTGATGGTACCTCAGAGTACACATCCCTGCTCAGTAATTCCATGAACACAATGTGACGGTTCTCGAGGATTCCGTTAAATTTTTCGTTATGACTGAGATTATGTAGACAACGATGGCTATCTAGATATGAAGAGAAAGTGGGTTTTCTGCTCCAAGCTGCCCAAATTAAGCCTGTCAGAAGATATATTATATCCACAATCCTACAGTCCTATTAGGTCATTTACATGTTCAGCTGGTCTTGAAAATAGGTTTGTTTTTTTCTCTTAATTTCTTTTCAGTACACCAATTTGGTAGAATGAGTTTCTTGGAATAAAATATTGCATTTTTTTCCCCCCTAGGCTAATCTATTCTCATAAATTGGGTATTTAACCTAAGACATTCTAAGGTATATAAGAGAGGTCATTTGCTCAATCAGATGTCACTGTGTTTATATAAATAAGTTATTAAAGAGGGCACCTGGGTGGCTCAGTCAGTTAAGCCTCCCACTCTTGGTTTCAGTTCAGGTCATGATTTCGTGGTTTGTGGGTTGGAACGCCCTCCCCCGACGTTGGTCTCTGCGCTGACGGTGCAGAACCTGCCTGTGATTCTCCCTCTCTCCCTTTCTCTCTGCCCCTCCCCTACTCACGCTGTCTCTCTCTCAAAATAAATAAACTTAAAAAAATAATAAAATATGTTATTAAGCCTGTGAGGGTGAGCCCACACCAGTGAGCAGGGGCGACAGTTAAGACCTGCACTGGTCCCAGAATATAGGAACATGGGTCTCAGTCCTAGAACTCTGCTGTGTTCATTCTTCCATTCTGGGGGTGGGTGGGCCTGGGAGAAGGGCCCAGGTTGGATACCTAGAGGCAGAGGGTAGCAATTAAAGATGGCGGCCATAAAAACAACCCAGGGAAGTGTGCGCATGCGTGGGTGCATAAGCCAGAGGCCACGGAACGCATCTTTTTTAGTACCTTGTCCCTAAGTTCTTAACCTAGCCTGAGAAACCCCTTCTGTCAGAATCCTGAAGGTGGCACAGGAACATGCTTCCCAACACTAGATGGAAATGGGAAATTTGTTGAGATGTCACAAGCTGGAAAAGAAAATTCTAAACTGCTGCTAAAACTAGTGCCCTGCATTAAAATCATTCAGTTTAGCAGTCTCAATAGCAAATTGGGGGAACCTCAGAGGAAGACAAAAGCTAACCATTGCTTTCATTATTTCCAAAAAATCATAAAATTAAGAACATTTCATCAAGGTCATGCCCCAGGAAGGCTTTGTAAATACTCTCAGGAGTTTTGTCCTAATTGCCTAATAACTGAGATTCCTTTGTAACAAGTCCCTTCAGTAATTTCCCAGTCCAAGTGGCTTTTTGTGACACAATTTCATTTTATAGAAACTAGTGTCATAAGGTTTCAGAGTATATACATCAAATGGATTAAATCTGGATCAAGAAATCTGCATTATGCTTGAATTGTTGCCAGTTAAAATGTTTAATCATGTCATAATTGTGTTGAATGTGCTTACCTAATTAGAATTCCTGGTTAATTCAAACAGTGGCACCTGAAAACTTTTTTTTTTTTTTGAGAGAGAGCGAGAGAGCGAGCATGTGTGCAAATGAGCAGGGGAGAGGGGCAGAGGGAGAAGGAGAGAGAGAATCTTAAGAAGGCTCCATCCATCCAGGGCAGAACCAACTCCGGGCTTGGTCTTATGACTGTGAGATCATGACCTGAGCCCAAATCAGGAGTCAGACGCTGAATCAACTGAACCAGCCAGGTGCCCCCCCACCCCATTTTCTGGGCTAGATTTCCTCCAGATGGACAGTTAAGTGGTATGACTATTATCTGATCTTTCTTAAAAATTGTGGCGCTTTTCAAAATCTACATATTTTTGAAAGGATTAGTGTGCTAAGCGATATGGCACCAAGCTGAGTACTGGTGGGTGCTCCAGAGAAATAGGGTGATGTCATCAATATTTGCCAGAGGGCACTAATACAACCGGTAGTAGTAGCAGATGACACTCTTTAGTGGGACCCTGCTCCCTGCACAAAATGAGTCTTTGAAGAGCTCTGGTTGGCGGGGGGCATTTAAGATGCCCTCTAGAGAATACATTCATAACTGTGGGTCCCAGGGGAGGAAGTAAGCCTTTTGCTCTTGCTGTGGGAATCTTATTAAGCCTTTCTGTAGGGAGAAGGAAGTGGGCAACAAATGCAGCCTGTGATAATCAGTTTCTTACAATATACTTTGATGGTACTGGCTTAGTTGTTTTTCGCTGAAATCATTAGCTTCCATTTTTAGTGTAACAAACTACTGGCTAAATTAGTCTACAGTAAGCCATTAAGATGGATGTTGGAATTAAAAACATTTTTGGAAAAAAGCCTGGTTGGAGCCTTTGTTATAAGCCCTTGGGCAGGAATCGGTCCTGTTTCTGGTTGCTTGATAGCTGTCACTCTGGCGTTCCCAGCATACACTTGGCCTCCTGTTCCTGAGACGGGAGCACACAGGCCAACTTTCCTCCTTCTGGGCAAAGCTTTACTTTCTTGACGTGTTAAGAAATAGATTTTACTCTCAGAATAAATTATATCAAAAAGAAAAAGTAACGTAGTCAAAATTCCTCACTTCTCAATTATTTTACTACATTTTATTATCTTTGTTGTAGCAGTGATTTGCGTTTATTGTGCCTGTAGGTTGGAAATACCATGGAATGATGTGTCTCTGTTTCTAAGTTGGTTTGGGGACCTCATGGTAGCTTGCAGTTGGCTGTGCTTGGGCTATTTACACTGTAGAAATCAGCAAATGCTAGAAATTAGGACTTGACTGATTGTTTTGTTGATTCTCTGGACTTAAGAAAGTGATGGAAAAAATAATAATGCCGATTAAAAGTGGTCATCTTATAGCCATTACATTGCGAATAGCACAAAGACTTGAAATACTCTTCCACTATTTGAAAACTATTATCCGATTTATCCAAGTGAAGTTTCCACACACAGCGGAGTTGCTGGACATTTGTATTCCTCATTAAAAAATATCAACATGCATGTCAGAACTATACTTGTTGACCCATTCCAACCACAAACTGTCTACACATGCAAGAGCTAAAGCCAACAAAAGGATTTCTTTGAGGATCAATTGGCTATATGGAGTTTACGGTAAAGTGTATTGTGTATTTGATTATTATTTGTATAAAGTGTGTCTTTTCTTTTTTACTGGTAAAATTTACAATAAACACACACTCACACACATATCCATAGGTTTTTTTCCACCGAGAGCTGGTTGGCGACTGGTTACCCCACTCCTGCCTAGAAGGGAATTTTCTGGAATGCTGGAAATGGTGCATGTGGGCTGAATACTGGTGTTTTCTTCAGATTCATTACATGTGGAGGCAAGTCTCTCTCTCCATCACTGTCTATTCAGAGTGGAGGCCACTCCATGGTGAGGAGGTATTTTAATCTTTTTAATAAGATTCCAATCGTCTCCAGCAAAATCCCAGGAGCCTGTTGTACTCACAAAACCCCGGAAACGTGCACGTGTGCGTCTCCCGATCAGTTCCGGCCACAGGCCGGGATGGCGTCTAACGGGGAGACCTTCGTTCTGCCTCTCGCTTCACCGGGCCCCAGAGAACGGTCACGAGTGAGGACCCCACACTGCAGTTGGCACTTGTTCGGGGAACAGGAGCTTCCTTAAGATCGGCAGTGGCTCTCTGAGCGCCTGCTCTTGTTTTTCGGGGGCGCTTGCTCATTGCTTCACGTCCATTCCTCGGGGAGGCCGAGCCTCGTGATGTCTGTGACGGCCACAGACAACGAGGTGGCACGCCCTGTCTAGAGCTGCCCCCGCCCCCAGTCGCCCGGTGGCCTCGCCCAAGGACGACCCTCGGACCCTCGTGCCTCTGGTTTCCCGTTCCGATTTTTCCTGAAGCGAAGTGGTCTTAGGGCTGGGCTCTGCACACAAGCATTTTCTTTCAGTTGTGTCTTTCTTATGTCAAGTCTGTGACAGAAGAGATAAAAGTGCGGCAAGCAGTGAATTCTAACCTCTTCCTGTGCCTCAGAACTTGACTGGAATAGAGACAACCACCCTGCAGACACTTCACCCTTCTGTGCTTCTGAGATGCTTTCTTTTGTTTCCAGCCCTGTGTGAACCTTCGCCGCAATCCCCTTGATCCTCTGGAGCTAGGGAGATCTTCAGGGTTTTACACCTGATCCTTCGCGTATGCCCCTCAAGGCCAAGGTACGCGGCTGGGCCGTGGTGGAGCTATACCACAGAAAGGGTTAGCCAGGCCTTCTCTTCCCGACCTTCGAGAACACGCTCACGCGTCTGACTGCGGCTGCGCGACGTGACGTAGCTTTCCGAGGGCCTGTGACGACTGGGTTCCGGCCGCTTCTCGAAGAGATTTAAATGGTTCCCTCCAGACTCACGACCTGCACCAGCGGATGCTCCTGGCTGTCATTTCTGTCCGTGTTCGCACTATCTGGACCGAAGGATCTCCGGCTCAGGCCTCCCTCGCAGCCAGTTGTCCACGAGCACAGAGAGAGCAGAGATTGTTCACGCAGCGGCGGGGACCCGAGACCCGGAGCCAGAGCCGAGGCGGACAAGCCGCCCGGTCCGCCTGAGGGCTGCACCCCCGCCCCGAGGGAAGTCTCGGGGGCCAGGACCCAGGAGTCGTCTGACGCAGACCCGGCGTCTTCTCGGGGGAGCTGGCCACTCAGCTCGTTTCAACCGTGAAGTTTGGAAATAAACAAAGGGCGCTGGATGGACGGATGGACTTGCTTGGACTTTGAAGAAGCCGCAGCAAACCTAAGTGGCCGCAAGGAGAGTGGAGAGGAGGCCGACTGGTAAGGTTTTGTAAATAGGGAACCAGTTCTCTGAATAATGTGTCATCATTACAAAAGAGCGTCCACTGTCCTGCTTTGGGCGGAGCAAGTGGGATCCTGTTTCAAGCAGGGGTCTGGCGGGTGGACTTTCACCGCAGTGTGCGCATTTCTCCTGAGAGCCCGCGGCGCTGGGCTGGTGACCGTGTAACTCCTGACTCCCCGCGCGGGCAAAAAAAGCCCCGATTTACAGCGTTTGCCGCTTCCCGTGGTGTAAAAACACCCCCCCACGGCCGATTCCGGGCTACCTGTGTGATGTCACTGACGGCAGGCACGGGAAGAGATGCCAACGACTGGCTTGCCTAAGCGGGTAAGAGCCAGCTCCGTCGCACTGCTCTCGTCCGGGTCAGAGAGTTTTTGCTTCGCTCGTGTTCTGGAATGTTGCCCGGCCCACTCCCTTCCTGCCCGAGCAAAGCAGAACCCTGGAGAACCCAAGCCTTGGGGAGTAGCGGGTGGCGGTTGAGGGAAGCCCAAGGGGGTAGGCGGCCGACTGCTGTGAGAGCCCCGGGCGCCCCCGTTGGCACAGGGCTCCCCTCGGTGGTCTCGGAGGGCTTGGAGGGAAGGGCCCGTGGGCCACGGCCAGGGGCAGCCAGCCCTCCTCCGCACAGGCCTGGGTGCTGCCTGCCGGAAAGCCAAGGGTGAGCCCTGGCTTCTTCGTACCTTTCTCTTTCATTTTTGTGCATGCGTTTCAAAATCTCTGGAATTCCGAAACATCTTCTCTGTCTACCTGAGAAAGTTGCCCTGAGGGTCAGCTGAGACCGTGTGGCAAACGCACATCACAGACTAGAGAGGGCTTTGTGTGTGTAATGGGCTATTATTAAGCGAATTAACATCTGTGAATACTCGGGCATAGTACCAGGTCATAATTTTTAAAATTAATTTTCTTGGGGTGCCTGGGGGGCTCAGTCAGGTGAGCCCCAACTCTTGATTTCCGCTAAGGTCATGATTCCAGGTTCCTGGGGTTGACCCCTGCTTAAGCCCTGCCTGAAATTGTCTCTCTCATTCTCTCTCTCTCTGCCCGTCTTTCCTGTTTATTGTCTCTTTCTCTAAAAAATACGTTTCTTGTTAGAAATTATAAAAAAATTAGAAAGAGAAATAAAATGAAGAAAAAAAGTCACCCATAATCATGATACTTTGATGAATTTCATCACATACTTTATGCACATATATGTATTACATACCATAAATTTGTAAAAATGTTCATAATGGTCCTGTTCTTCTATTGTTTACCAAATACTATCTCTTAGACATATTTTATTTGTAAACACATCCTCTTTTACAACATGGTTTAAAAAACATTTTTTTTTTAAGTTTGTTTTTGTGAGAGAGCGAATAGGAGAGGGCCAGAGGGACAAGGGGAGGGAGAATCCCAAACAGGCTCCGCACTGTAAGTGTGGAGCTCGACTCGGGACTTGAACTCACCCACAGTGAGATCATGACCTGAGCCAAAATCAAGAGTCAGGGGCTTAACCGACTGAGCCCACCAGGTGCCCCTACAACATAGTCTTAAATGGCCACACAGTATTATATTGTGTGGATATATTGTAATTAAAAAAAATTATGTTTATTGTTGAGAGAGAAAGACAATGAGAGAGACAGAACACAAGTGAGGAAGGGGCAGAGAGAGGGAGACACAGTATCTGAAGCAGGCCTCAGGTTCCCAGCCATCAGCATAGAGCCTGTTGTGGGGCTTGAACCCACAAACCATGAGATCATGACCTGAGCCGAAGTTGGACACTTCACTGACTGAGCCACCCAGGTGCCCCTATATTGTAATTTTCTTTTACCACCTCTCCATTATTGGAACTTTTTCTTCTTAAAAAAATTTTTTTTTAATTTTAGAGCAAGAGAGGGGAGAGGGGTGGAGAGAGTGAGAGTGAGAGAGAGAGGGAGAGAGAGAATCCCAAGCAGACTCCACACTATCAGTGCAGAGCCCGACATGGGGCTCCATCTCAAGAAATGTGAGATCATGACCCAAGCTGAAATCAAGAGTCAGAGTCAGAGGTTCAACTGACTGAGCCACCCAGATGCCCCAGAACTTTTTATTTTAATTTCTTACTTAAATCTGATTAACATCCTTATAGACAAAGTCTTTGGACATAGCCTCCATTACTTCCATGAGAAAAAATCCTAGCAGTATATTTTCTGGATCAAAGGATATTTTTGCAGATAAAAAAAAAAAAAAGAATTCAAAGAGATCACATGTACAACATTTGGTACAGTGCAGTGCTCAGGGTGTGTGTGTGTGTGTGTGTGTGTGTGTGTGTGTGTGAGAAAGACCCAATAAATGACAGCTATCCGTGTGTTATTCATTTGATTAGCAGACTCTTGCTGCGTTGCCCTCAGTGGTGACTTTATTCTAGGAGGTGGACTTTTACTGTGTTGTTTTTCGGGGGTATTTTGAAGAGAGTGATGGTAGAATGGATATCATCCTAAAAGTTCAGAGCAATCCCAGAGCCTCCAGGAATCGGGGATCAATTCTCTAGTCCTGCCTTTGATGTTCCTTGTTGCATTTACTTTTGGTCACTTGCCCTGAGAAGGTCACGGGTCCAGGGAGAAGAGCCAGACGATAAAGCTGTCAATCCTTATTCATCAATAACTTTGCAGAGAGTTTGAATGTTGAGAGAAACTTGAGTTTCAGATTAAAACAACTTGGGGGCTTCTATGTGGATTTCACTTACCCTTTACGGGTCCGCAGGCACCTGAACATTGCCTGTGTGTGTCCCGCACACCCTCCTGTCCCCGTGCGGCTCTGAGATGGCTCCCAGAGGGCAGAACCATCCATCAAAGCTGGGCAGGCCTCCAGCTCAGGTAACCACTGGCACTTACACAATTGTCCCTTTAAGAAAGGTCAGCGGGGGATGTGTTCCTTCCTGCTTCTGTGGTCCTGAAGGTTTTCATGTCCACACTAACCCACTGTGGGCCTGGGCCAAGGCCAAGTTGCCCATCAATATTTTAAAGTAGCAGTGTTATAAAATTTATGGAAGACGCACAAAGGACAATTCCCTGAAGTGACCAGCCCGCTGAGAGGGGATATTGGCTAAAAGGAGATTTCTCTTTGAAACAGTGTGAGATCAGGTGCCAAGCTGGGGAAACCCTTTATATGCATGGGCTCGGAGCTTGGGGGAGGGAGGGAAATCTGACCTGGTTTCAAATCCCACCTACAACTGTTAATTTATTTGGTTATCTATTAACAGTCTCCTGGCAGCTTACTTTTATGTTTAAAATTAAGTGCTTGATTGATTATTTTCTAGAACAGTGATGGGATGTTGTTCTATACTTAAGCCAATCCATTAGTGGGCTCTCTCATTACTGATCTCTTTTCCTTCCTTTCTTGGTTCATTGTGTGTGTGCATGTGTGTGCATGTGTGTGTACTTGAGGGTTGAGAGGGTTGGAGGGGGGAGGAAAGGGGTCTTCATTTTGAAAGTGGAGGAAAGTGGGGCTTTTATATATTCCCCAAATTACAACGTCCAAGGCGAGGTAGTTCATTCTGGGTATGATTCGCAGGCAGGAGCAGAATCCCAGAGAATATTTTATTATGGTGATCTCATTTTATCAAAACTCTTGGCATAAGCTTCTATTCTTAAAAACCTCTACTCTCGTTTTACTTGCTTGGGAGGCACCTTCAAATAATTCCAAAATTCTTTTGATTTGCTTCTGAGGATTGGAACTCTATCATTTAAAAAAATTAGGTTTATTAAATATTAAATACATACAAAAATAAGCTTTGTAAGGCAGAGCCTCGTGACTCTTGTGCTCAGGTGGGCTTCTTGGTGTTCTGGCTGCGTAGGGGTCTGTCAGCCGTTGGGGTGGCCACGTGTGGCCTGAGGTGGCCTGACCTCCCAAGCTCATCACATCTGGCCGCCCAGAACAGTACCAGCCAAGCAGGATCTGGCCAGTGTTGCATCTGAAAAAGGTTGGGAATCACTGGACTAAGGTCTGAGGGGTGACAGTCAAATGAGCTTCTGTGTCCCGAGTGCACAGTACAAGGGCTAAACTGTGCCGTCTTTTCTCACCTGCCCTCATTTGCCGTGGATGGTCCTTCTAGTTTACAGGTGAGAAGCCCAGGGAAGGACAATTCAGTCCAGCAGTGGGAAGAAGGAGCCGCGTGCCGCCCTGGCTGTGGTGCGTTCTGTCCCAGGGCCGTCTCACAGGAAGTGCAGCCCGCAGCCCTGCGTCCCGTTCATCAGGAACAAACAGGCCATCCGCATCTCGAACTGTGCTTTACATATAGGCGTGTCCCTAGAAATTTGCCGGGCAATGGAAGTGTTGTAAATCTAATACATTTCACCTATATTTGGGAGGGATAGGAATCTAAAGGAAACCTTCAGTGAACCAAAGAACCTTTGTCTAACACACGCCCTCCTGGGCTAATTTGTAAACCTAAGATTTTTGACTCAGGCCAGAAGGTGTCTGGGTTCAGTTGTGAAGTCTTACTCAGAGAAAGAAACTGGGTTCCGCTAAGCAAAAAGTACATGGAACGATAGTCCAAAAACCCCATTACTGGCAGCTTTATAGTGATAAAGAGCCTGAGGACACCCGGGCTGGGGTCGGCGCTAGTCGACCGGATACGTCCAGCTCTCATGCGACTGGAAGGAGATTTCGCATGGACAGCAGCTGCTGCTGGCGCCTCAGAAGCCTAAGTGATGACTTGACCTTCGTGGGAAGAACTTTGGTGCAGCAAGCAGGTGGGTGGGGGGTGTCCCTCTGGGTCCACACCTCCTGGGGACTCACGCAGCTCTTCCTGAAAGAAATGCTTACTCTACCCATAGTTTCCTGGGGCCCCTGTGACAAAGTACCACCACAGGGTGGCTTAAAAAAAGAAAATCCAGAAATTTGTTCTCTCACAGGTCCGAAGGTCGGAAATCCAAAATCAAGGGGTCAGAAGGGCTGTGCTCCTTCCACAGGCTCTGGGGAGAGCCCTCCTTACCTTTCCAGCTTCTGGTGGCACCAGGTGTTCCTAGGCTTGTCCCTGTGTCACTTCAGTCTCTGCCTTGGTCTCATGCCACCTTTTCCTGTGTCTTCTCTTCTGTCACTTCTAAGAACACTTGTCATTGGATTTAGGGCCCACCTGGATCACCTTGAGGTCCTTAATTATATCTGCAAAGACTCTTTTCCCAAAATCGATCATGTCACTGGTGCCGGAAAGACATGTCGATGTCTCTCCAGGGCTCGCCATTCAACCACCGACACACCCCGCTCTTGCCTTTTCCAGAAAGCACTCCTCCACACTCCTTACGACCTGCTAGCTTCACTTCTCCCACTTATGAGGCAGCACTGTATGGTCAGAGCATGGGAATGGGGTCTCAGGGCTGAGGTGGGTGTTACAAGCACAGGCCCAGAATCCAGTAGAACCTGGAACCCCAGTCCTGGTTCCCCAGATGAATCTGAGCAAGCAATCCAGCCTCTCGGGACTCTGGTTCCTCATTTCCAAGAGCAGGAGAATAACGTTGGTGTGGAGAGAACCGATGTGACATGTAAAAAGTAAGCCCTCTGGACCGGCGTAATCCCTCGCTATCATAGCATTATTATGGGCTGGGATTAGAGAAACCGGGCTTCCAGTCTGACTGGTCCCAGCCAGCCACGTGACTTCGGCGGGCCCGTGAGGAATGCATAAAGTGTCCGAGCGTCTTTGTGATCTAACAAAGGGACTCCTGGCCTTTCCAGCCACAGCGGCCTTGAGCCCTCGGTCCGGCAGAAGCTGTCCAGGAGAACTCTGAGGCTCTGGCCACTCCGTTTTCACCAGCTTCGGTGTAGCTCATGTCTACTCCTGGGGATGGGTTTCCAAAATGGTGCAGAGAATTTTGCAGCACGTTTAAAAATAGCATTTGCTGCTCAGTTATCACTTGGAAAATGGTTTCACTGGGTTGTATTTCACTTCTGGGAAGGAAGCAATTTGTGGAAGCCCTGAGTTAGAGAATAGGGTTGTAGAAACAGTGGTTTAGTCCGTTCTCCTGTGTCCAGAGGAGATTGTCCAGAACCAGAGAAATCGTGACGGCAGTCGTGCTGCCCAGGCGCCTGGGCAGGGCCTGTGCAGGGCAGGCCGTGGGAAAGCAGAAGCAGCTTTGACCTTACGGATGGTGAAATTGAAGCTCAGGGTAGGTGGCGTGTGTGGGGTCTTCCTACTGTAGGGGCAGGCTTCTTCCTTTCTAGAGTTCTTTCTGGGATTCTTATTTCATCTGACATTGCTTTGGGGTTCCAGTGTCTAGGACACATTTTTTTTTAAGTTTATTTCTTTATTTTGAGAGAAAGAGAGAGAGAGAGAGTGCATGTACAAATGGGGGAAGGGCAGAGAGAGAGAGGGAAAGACAGAACGCTTAGCGGGCTCTGTGCTGTCAACACAGAGCCTGACTTGACATTCAGTTCCATGAACCATGAGATCCTGACGTGAGCTGAGATCAAGACCTGGACTCTTAGCCCACTGAGCCACCCAGGTGCCCCTGGGACACATTTTTATCCAACACAGTTGTGCTGCTGTTCAGTTAGAGTAAAAAATATGTTCACTCCTCCCAGCGAAATTACAGTCTGATGCAAAGTTAGAAGAAAAGGAGGAGCCTGGATGAGACAGAGCAGAGAAAAATTCTTCCAAATGAAAGATCTGGAACGGGACTCTGGAGGCTCCTGCACACTTTCTCAGCTTTGCCGGAGAAGGGGGCGTGTATTTTATTTGCAAACCGAGCCTTTGTTTGAAAGGATAAGGCACATAGGGCACTTGTTGGGATACACACGGGCGTTGTATGTAAGCGATGAATTTGGGGGAATCTACCCCCCAAACCAAGAGCACGCTGTATACACTGTATGTTAGCCAACTTGTCAATAAATTGTGTTAAAAA
The DNA here is from genome assembly GCA_030068075.1 of Paguma larvata. NCBI lineage: Eukaryota > Metazoa > Chordata > Mammalia > Carnivora > Viverridae > Paguma > Paguma larvata. The sequence goes on from CM057835.1 coordinate 17,337,501, forward strand.
ATAATAAAATAAAAACAAAATAAAAATAAAAGGGTAAGCCAGAGGAGCACTGGGTGGCTCAGTCAGTTAAGCATCTGACTCTTGATTTTGGCTCGAGTCATAATCTCAAGGTTTGTGGGATCGAGCCCTGAGTTGGACTCCTTAAAGATGGCACAGAACCTGCCTGGGATTCTCTTTCTCCCTCTCTGCCCTCCCCCAACTCACGCTCTCTTCTCTCTCTCTCAAAAATAAATAAACGTTAATTTAAAAGGGGGCGCCTGGGTGGCTCGGTCAGTTAAGCAACCAACTCTTGGTTTCGGCACAGGTCATGATCTCATGATTTCTTGAGTTCAAACCCCATGTTGGGTTCCATGCTGGCAGTGCAGAGCCTGTTTGGAATTCTCTTTCTCTTCTCTCTCTGCTCCTCCCCCACTTATGCTGTCTCCATCTCTCTCAAAATAAATAAATGCACTTAAAAAAAAGAAAACAGCAAGGCATATCTATTTTTTTTCTCCCCATGGTCTGGTATCTGAACACAAGTTTTGTTCATACAGACTTATTTGGCAAAGTTCTAAAGATTTATTTCCAGGATCAACATCTTATCTGCCCAGCTAGATACACACACTGAGGTATTTACTTTTTAGAGAAATAAAACTTTGTCATGAAAACCAGGAGCACCGCCTGCTCAACGACTAACTATATGAATAGGATTTCTCAGCAATTCAAAAATGAGTCTGACCTTTGCCCGGGGGCATGTGTGCAGGTATTAAGGGCTGTTGAAGGACAATCTGTGTAGTACGGGAGGTGACATCTGTTCTACAGAATGTGACAAGTCCTCATCTTTCTTATCAGCTGCCTGCTCTACTAACTTCCAGCCCGTTTCCGAGGATGGTTCCAGTGGTCAAGGTGGAAGCACTTGGCCTTTGATGAGTCTCACTCATTTGTCCAGCTTAGCACTGGGCAAACCTTCAGAAAAGAAAACGCTTGATTTTCAAATAGTCGCGTGGTATTGACCAGTGTGTGTGTGTGTGTGTGCGCGTGTGTCTGTGTGTGAGTGTGTGTGCTTCTGTGTGGACGGGGGGGGGGGGTGGGGGAGGAAGACAATTTATAGATCACATCTTGCAAATCCTTCCATTCTGAATCGGTTGTAAACTCATTTCTTTGCTTTTCTCAAGCTTTGATTTACGTATTGGGATCATGGGGTTTGTGTCCCTTCTTCTGACTCGAAGTTTGAATTTAGCAGGGTGCTCCATAAAAATGTTGGGTGATTTGCATGCTCTGGGCTGATTGAGTTGCATTCTTTATATGACCATTTTTAGATGGATTGTCTCTGTGGGCCTCTGCCCTTTTGTTTTCTGGGGTTCAGAGGTTACATCAAAAACCTCCCTGCCTGCTGCCTGATGTGACCTTTGAACTCCAGAGGGCACAAGATCACGAGGCCATAAAATCAAGCACAAACGCTAAAGGTGTCATTCTGATTGTCCTCTGAGGACAGGAGTGTAGGGCTTCATCACATGATTTGGGGGAGTGGAAATACTGAGAGAGCGTAAAGCAGGGAACATTCAACATCTGAACCTCAATCCACACCCAGGAAGGATGTTAAAAAAAAAAAGAAAGCCTAGGGGGAGAGACATTGTGCAAATTGCTAAAAATGTCAGCTACATCTTTCTCCAGGCGTTCCTGGTAGGACAGCCCTGGGAGTGTCCAGCATGCCAAATCTGCAGACTGTTGGGTTAAGGTGCTGTTTTCCAACTGCGTTGCCATCATCCAGGTCGCTTTATGCTGCCCGCCCTGGCCGGTGTGAAGACAGCAGGAAGTTGTCGGAAGGAGGTCTGCACCCTGGCTCCGCTGCTCAAACTCTCAGGAAGGACGGGCTGAAATCTGAGAGCCGCAGCCTGCGTGGCTTGGAAGGAAGAGGGCTCTGGATTAGCCGTTGGTTTTTTTTAAAAGGGGAAGAAGCACTGGCTCCGTGTCAAACCTCCAAAGAGTATGTCATTAGGAAGGGGAAAAATCTATTTGGAATAACGATAAAGGTCTCCTTGTGGCTGGCTAGCCTTTCAGGGCAAACCAAAACAAACACGCGAGGGAAAGGCAGCGGAGCCCTGCAGGGCCCAGGCTGAAAACTGAAGGCTCGGGCTCAGGCTCCTTGACACCAGATAAATTATCCAGAATATTCTAAAACCATAAATGAACTTCTACTGATTTATGCAGAGGTTTCCGAGGTCTTTCAAAAATGCATGTGAGGAGCAATTACGTTCCCCAGCGGCACGGAAAATGTTCCACAGCAGCAGAAAGGAGCGGAGCTGAGCGCGGCTGAAAGCCTACAGCTGCAAATAAGCTGCTGTCGTGGAAAAAAGCCCATAAACAGGATCCAGAGTAGGGGGAGGGGCCGACCTTGGGGAGAGGTCAGGGTCTACTCTGGATTGCACGGAGGGGGAAACCGAGCCCCACGACAAAGGGGACCCAGAGACATCTGTCCCCAGATGTTATTCTCATGTCCAGAGGGGAGGGAAGGGCTTTTTTTTAAAGGATATATAGAAATCTAAGTCCTCCGCTCGCCAGGGCAAGGAAAGGGGATACCCCTGACCTGAAACTCGGACAGAGGCTGTGGGTTTGAAGGCCTTAGGTATCCAGGCAGATGGGGGCCTCTGGGTGGCTCAGTCGGTTAAGCGTCTGCCTTTGGTTCAGGTCATGATCTCACGGTTCATGAGTTCGAGCCCTTAATCGGGCTCTCTCTGGTCAGTGCAGAGCCCACTTCAGATCCTCTGTACCCGCTCTCGCCCCATCCTCCCCAGCTCTCTTTCTCTCTCTCTCTCTCTCTCAAAAATAAACAAACTTAAAAAAGAAATCCAGGTTTGAGAGTTTGGGGCTAACTTCTTGAGAGTCGACTGCTGCTAAGGAGGGAGGGGTGCAGGTAGGGATGGGGAGGGAGGACAGAGGGCAGAGGGAGCAGCTGGAGGGCAGGAGAAGCGCAGAAGCATGTGGAGGGAAGACGGCCCTTATTAAGATGGCCGGTTCCAAGCTGGGGAGGGATTTGCAAATTCGGATGTGGAATGGAGTAAGGGTGTTTTCTCCGGGATGACTGGGTTTATACGTCCTCCAGGCCCCGGGCACTTGGGGATTAGTTTCTGGGAAGAGCTGAGCAGCTGGAACAAAACTTTTGCCTGTTTCTGCCTCTCAGAGCGGTTCTTTTGAAGGTGGGGACCCTGAGTTTCAAGTGTTTGACACCCCAGTGTCTTTGAAAGGTGGCATCTGTCCAGGTGTGAGACCCTGGTCTCCTGTCTTCTGGGGTCACCTGCCTTGTCCTCTGACACTTGCTTTCCCAGAAGTCAGAGGGCCCCTCGTGGATCCTTATGCTTTCTTGGGTTTGGACTAGTAGCAGTTTAAACCCCTGAGTTTTCTGGGGTGCTTGGGTGGCTCCGTCAGTTTAGCATCCGACTTCCGCTTAGGTCACAATCTCAGGGTTGGTGAGTTCAAGCCCTAGCTTGGGCTCTCCGCTGCCAGCGTGGAGCCTGCTTCGGATCCTCTGTCCCCCTTCCTCTGTCTCTGCTCCCCCGCCCCACTTGTGCTCTCTCTCTGTCTCTCTCAAAATAAATAATAAACTAAAAAAAAATAAACCCCTGAGTTTTCCTGGTTTGCTTGATGGGGGCAAGGAGGGCAAATCCTGAGGCTGCAGGAGAGTAATGAGCCCAGGACAATTTAGTTTGACCAGAGATCTGGGGAGAGGCCAAAGCTCACCTTCTAGCAAGGCCGGCTTTTCACAGCGCAGTGGGCAAGATGCTCCTTCAGGCCCCACACAGCTGGCTACCCTGGCCTGTGAGCTGCCTGCCTTATCCACCTGTTTGAAGCCCACCTTTCCTCAAAAGACCCGGTTAAATTCCCCCACCTCCAGGAAGTCTTCCTGGACCAGACAGGTCAGAGTGATCTTTCTTTTCTGATTGTGTGGCGTGCCATTTATTTGACGTGCATTATGCTGGGTTTCCTACTCCCCACCACACGGACTGCACACACGCATGTGTTTCCCTGGGTATGTATCTACTCAGCATCTAAACCTCTTCTGCAGCTCAAATCGAGACTCCTCCAGAGCAGGAACTTTGTCTTGACTCCCATCCATCCCCTTCTCTAAAAATATGTCCCGGTTAACTGACGTATTGACTTCCTGGGTGCACCACACATCTTTCTTTGATGGACGTCCATTTTATTAGCAGCCTCAGTGGGAAAACGGTGATGGAAAAGTCCTCCTGGCTTCCCTCCTCCAGTGTTCTGTGAATCCTTGGACGCATGGGACACCCATGCAAATAATAGCACAGTCCCATGTCACTGCCACACAGTAGTGTTCTTGGGGGGCCTGGGGTGCAAAGGGAGTTCCTTTCTGTTGGTGTGTGAAGTGAGTCAGGCTCGGCACAGGGGCACTAACACTTGGGACGCACCCTCAGAGGGTGTAAGTGGTTCGAGTCAGGACCCTGGTGCAAATGTTTCCTGCAAGCTCCCCAGATGGCTCTAACGTGCCTGCCGGGCTCGGCATCACTGGTCTGTGTGGTGAAGTTCGACTATCTCCTGGTTCCTGGTTTACCGGTTACAATTTCCACCCACACAAAGTCTGCACTCTCTGAAGGTCGATTCTGCATTCGTGGGAAGGGACATTTGATTGGCTGAACTTGGGACCGGCTCTCTTGTTTGGTCCAATTAGCCATGGCGAGGAAGTGCGGGAGAGACTGAGGTCATGAATTACAGGCCTGGCTATTGCTACTCCTTTAGATGTGGGGTCTATTTCCCAAGAGTGGGAGATTGTGCAGATACCCCAAAGGTAACTGGTATACCTCCTTGTGCTATTATGGTGTCAGACTTTACTGCAAGTGTGTGTTTGAGGTGTGTGAGCTCTTCAAGGCCAGAGATTGTCATTTTTGGAAACCCCATGTATTCATCATATTTTTAATTTTCTATATTTGATGATGCTTTGACATCTTGGAGCCTTGCAGCCCCCAGAGAGGGACCACCCCTTCCAGGGTTGTCTAATTCCTAGAGATAGCAGACAACTTATCTGCAAGCCTGCCTTTGCTATGCAGACCAACCAACCCCAAGTCCATGTGCTCCAGCCACCTCCTGTCATCAGGACATTATCCTCCTGCCCTGAATCACCCACTCCAGGGGCCAGGCACAGGACCCATCCCTAGAGCTGAGTGCCTGCTGAAGTTCCGGAAACTATCCAACCTCAGGTTTGCTCAGCTGCCTATCCTGTCTCACCCATCCCTTCCCACGAAAACCACAATAAAGGCTGTGGCCCATAACTTTCCATTTGTTCCTTCGGCCTCCCGACAGACCCTGGTGCTTCTCCGTGTGACCCCACATGGCATGGCATGGTGTGCCCCCTTCTCTTAGGAACTGTAAGTTCCTAAAGTTCCTAAAACTGTAAGTTTTTTTTTTTACATTTGTATTCATCTTTATAACAACCATATAGAGCACCCTATATAACATATTTGGTATGTCAGAAGGTTCCCTTGTACCACTTCTTTTTTAAAATTTATTTATTTTGACAGAGAGAGAAAGAGAGAGAGAGAGAGAGCAGGGGAAGGATAAAAAGAGAGGGAGAGAGATTCCAAGGCAGGCTCTGCACTGACAGCACAGAGCCGGACACAGGACTCTAATTCACAAACCATGAGATCATGACCTGAGCTGAAATCAGAAGTCAGATGCTTAACTGACTGAGCCACCTAGGCGCACCCCACCTTGTGCCCCTCCTAAGTCAATACCCACCTACCCAGAGGTAACCACTATTCTGACTTTTGTAAGTTTTAGGTGTTCTTGAGCTTGGTATAGATGAAACTCTATTGTGTCTGGCCTTTAACACTCACCATTGTGGCTCTGAGATTCATCCTGCTTCTGCACATGTTTGTAGCTCGTTCTTTTTCATCGCTGTGTGGTGTTCTACTGCATCAGGCTGGGACCTACAGGGCTTGCAGGGGGGCCGTAGTGCGCTCTCCTTTCCGTGGCAACCATTGCCTGGTCTGTTGGTCTCACCAAACCTGAATAAAACCAAGATCCCTGGTACATTTTAGGAATACCTGAGCACCTGGCTAGGGCCTGTCTGTAGAAGGCAAATGATAAATATTTGCTGAGTTGAATAATGGGTAGGTGGATGAGCAGAGCCTTGAGAATTAGAGGGGGCCTGGGTATGACACGACATGCCTGAGCCAGCCCTGGGGGACAGATGCTTGGCTTACTTCTTTCATATTCTTTCCTCTGTCATAGGAAGAACCATAGGCAATTAAGCCCAATAATAGTGTGGAGGGACCAGGGGACTCTCTGAAAAGGGACAATCAGACTGAAGACCCAGGGCAGAAGAAAAAGGTGTGAGTCCAGCATCCCTGTCCATGCGGAGCCCATCACGGTGTGTGTAAATGGCAATGATGAATGAGCATGCTGTCATGTATGTCACCACGCCAGGCCTTTCTCCCCTCCTGCCCCTCACATGTAATAAAAGATGCTTGGCACTAAAGAACCCTCATCTCTTCTACTCAGAAGTGGGGGAAACTGACAAACTCCATTCTAGTTCATTAGACCCTGTGATGAATTATGGGAAATGGAGGGAAATCAGGACTGGAGCACACTTAATGAACCCAGGAACTCCCGTGATGGATGGATGGATGGAAATGAACATTAATCCACTCTCGGTCACTCCGATGATGTCATTGTTCACCAACCGTGAACATCCCCCAGAAGCCGACCTGGAGACAGAGCAGTGATGATGGGGGATGGGGCGGCCAAGGGAGAGATGTTAACCAGGTTTCAGAATCCTGACAGTGGGTCCTTCTATGAGTTCATTTAAATGCTCCACTTAGCTCTTGAATTAAAATAAGACAGGGCTAAAACTTTAATCAATCCAGTTCAGCCGCCACACTCAGGCATGAGCAGAGAATAAAGTGAAGGTCACAGGAGAAGTCCGGGAGAGAGAATTTGACAGTCTGCGCAGATGAATGGGGTTATGCCAAATGGCCTCTGAGATGAAAAGGAGGCCCAGGCCGGCAGTTCATTTAGAACAGGAGCGGCAATCTGTCGATAGCGCGTGCCAGATTCCTGATCCGTTTTTCTAGAGGCTGCAGGGGTGTGTGTGTGCGTGTGTGCGTGTGTGTGTACGTGCGTGCACCTGCCCTAGTGGAAATGTAGGTGAGAAACTGCTAAAAACAAAAACAAAACCCCTCTTCTTCAACGTTTACTTAACTAGAGATTTATGTTAGCTAGCAACTGATTTCCACGGAGGGTTCTTCCATTTTGACGCACATGGTATTTCTTCACATATTTAGATTGCTTTAGTCTCAATTCCCGAGGAATTCCTCAATTCCCGAGAAGTGGTGGGGATTTAGAAACCCCGGTACACACACCTGGCAGGCCAGGCCTGTGGCAGTGGTGTCATAAGCAGCCAATAAGGAGGGGACACCAGGGTCCAAAGACCAGTTTCTCCTGTATTTTTGCCTCAGCCCCCGGCAAACACCCATCCACAGGGTGCAGGGGAGGCCGGCTGTCCCCCGTGTGCCCGCAAGAGGCCTAGCGGTGGGGAGAGGACACTGGGCAGTGACCTGGCAGTGAGGAGCCAGGAGGATACTGTGGAGACCCTGGGGGCCATCGGTCACATCTGATGTGACCGCAGCCCAGACGTTCCCTATGGTGACACCCCACCCTCATTGCCTTGGCCCTCCATAGCCAGAAACTAGACACTACGCCAGGAAAGGAGGAGAGGGGCCCTGTATTAAGTAAGTCTACCTCTGTCCTTTCCACCCAGAAAGCCTAACTGCCCCCTGCTTGCCTGCCAGCTCTCTGACCCCTCTCTCCCACCACCTCTCCCTCCCCCTCTCTCTGTCTCTCACTCTCGCTCTCCACACCGGCCTCCTTGCTGATCCGTCTGTGCCAGGCACACTCCTGTCTCAGTGCCTTTGCGCTTGCTGTTCTCACTTTCTAGTGTGTTCTGTGTCCAAATACACTCATGGTTGCCCTCCCATTCCACTGTTTAAATGTCACATCTCCGAGAGGCCTTCCCTGACACTTCATTTCAAACAACACCATCATCCGTCACTCTGTGTCCTGTTTTGTTTTTAGAGCCCTGATCATCACTGACATTATGAATATGTGTGTGTAAATGTGTGTGTGTATACATATGTCATATATATGTAGATATGTGTGTGTGTATATGTGTGTGTATAGATAGTGTATTCATATACGCATATATGTTTGTGTATTGTGTACTGACGTCCTCATTAGGATGTCAGCTCCATGAGAGCAAGGACCCGGTATTTAGAGCCCACGGTGCTCAGAACGGTGCCTGTGCCTGAATACTTTCTGGATGAACATGCGAATCCACTCGGGCACGTGTGGAGCGCAGGGGACTTGGCTTCGATCTGCCCCTCAGGGCGTCTGTCACACACCTCTGCCTTTGGGATCGGCCACTTAAGCCCTGTCTTCCTCTCTACTTCTCCACTCCCTCAGCCCCGAGAAACTTTATCTAGCCTGGGGCAGAGCTGTCTGGCTCTGACTGATCACGCATTCCTCCAAATCTATTATTTATGCCTCAGCCGTATGCCCAGAGTCCTTCAGGCCTGAGGCTTCTTACCCTCAAAAGCCACGCTTTGAAACACATAAAGCGTTTTCCCCCCCTTAAAACTATAGTCTCTGCCGTGAGTTTCCAAAAGCCTGTTTTGTGATGTGGAAGTGAAAGCCGGAGTCCTTTTACTGCATTTTGCAGTGTCATCACTTTCCTGATACAGGACCCGCGAAGGTCCCTGTGGCTGCCTGTATCAGAGAGCAGCCCATGGGGTGATGAATAGGTTGGGGTTGGTGGAGCAAAATACTATCTGCCTCATACTCTGGCGAGAGGGACTCCCGCTAAGTATTGCACGCGTAAATGACGTCAGTGAAGTCTCTTGAAAAGCGCTTTCTATTTGTCGTTAAGGAATTAACAAACACAGCGAAAAATAATAAAACCCAGTGCTACTGGGGATGTGGGGAAACAATGCGTTAGTCGATGCAACTCTCATTTGCTCCAGGATTTCTATAGAGAGGTGTCTGCCATAACAAGAGCCATGAGACAGTTAACCTTGGTAATGCCCTGGTATTGCCCCTGTAACCCCCTCTGGGGAGTATATTCAATGAGTATAAGCTGGAAGGAGCAAATGAAAAACCAGAGTTTGTTCAAAGATAATTATGGCATTATTTAGCAACAATGAAAACACCCAAGATAGGACAGTGGTTAAGCAGACTGCGATCTGTTAAGATAATAGCCAAGTAGCTAAGGATAGTAGCTGAGTCTGGAGTCAGGGTACAATACCTACTTTAACAAACGACATCAAACCTTCTCACAGGAATGCTTATTTCTTGCCCATAGCACAGTCCAGTGCGGGTCAGCTGAGTCTGCTCCACAGAGTCACTCAGGGACCTGGGCTCCTGCCATTTATTGGCTCCATCATTTCCTCTCTGTATCTGACAGGTGTGCGAGGGAATGAAGGGATAACAGAGGACCACGAGGGAGACTTCGTGAATCAGATTTGGGGGGGGCAACACTATGACTACCCACACTCTAGTGGCCAGAATGCTGCCATCTAGCCACACCTAATTGCAAGGGAGGCTGGGAGATATAGTCTCACTACGCGGCCAGAGTGTGAGGGTCATAGGGTTTGGTGGATACGTAGCAGTGTGGCATCATTAAAATGATATGCTTGTTGACTGCTGATCCATGGGAACTTAAATATTTAATAATAAATAGAAAAGGCAGAACACAGAAGCACTAATTAGGACTAATTACTAAGAACTGTGTAATTGTAACTATGTCTATTCACCAACTTGGAAGTGATTTTAGAGTATAGCAGGCTTTGTAGTTGTGTGGGGTCCTTTTTCCTCCTGTAAAATGAGAAGGTGTGATGAGCAGAAGGGACCGTGGGTGTGACAGGGACACCGTGTCCCCAAGGGACAGAGACCCGAGGTTGCGTTCCATCACGCTGTTTACCTTTCTGAGACCTTTTCGTGAAAAATACTGAGGCTTATCTCAATAATTTTTTTTCTGGTTATAAGGTAAATGTTTTCCTTGCCACTAAAATTATTCCAAATATTCGTGTCTTTACGATATTCTGTAGATATGCCATAATTTATTTTATTTTTTTAGTTTTGTAAAATATTTATTTTTATTATTTTTTAAAATATAACTTATTATCCAGTTGGCTAACATACAGTGTGTACAGTGTGCTCTTGGTTTTGGGGGTAGATTCCCGTGGTTCATCGCTTCCATACAACACCCAGTGCTCATCCCAACAAGTGCCCTCCTCAGTGCCCATCACCCATTTTCCCCTCTCCCCCCGCCCTGCCCCCATCAACCCTCAGTTTGTTCTCTGTATTTAAGAATCTCTTATGGTTTGCCTCCCTCCCTCTCTTTGTAGCTATTGTTTCCCCTTCCCTCCCCCCCATGGTCTTCTGTTAAGTTTCTCAAGTTCCACATATGAATGAAAACATATGAAGATATGCCATAATATAAACCACTCTCCTCTTAGGGGACATTGTTTCTGTATTTTATTGTTATAAATTACTCTCTAAAGAGTATCTTTTACATATATCTCAGCCCACCCTTCTGATTACTTTTTAGGACTGAGTCCTTAAAGAGGAGTCACCGGGTCAGAGAGCATGATTATTTTCAAGGTTCTTGATACACGTTGCCAAACCACCTTCCAGAAAGATCATATAGTTTATATTCCTCTCTCACTTCACCTCTGCAGTATCTGGCACTATCAATCTTTCTATTTTATTTTATTTTTCGGCTAATTTGATAATCAAGAAGCTGAATCTGGTGACTCTGTTTTTTTAGTTTCCTTGATTACTTTTTTATGGCTGAATAGCTTTTCTTATGTGGATTAGGCAGACATTTGTATCTTCTCTCTTATAAATCGTCTATTCATAACCTTCCCCCACTTTAAAACTTCTTTTTCTTATTGATTTGTATGGATACCTTATATAGTAAGAATATTAGCCTTTTGCCTGTAATGCGTGTGGCTCATATTTTTTCAGTTTATTGTTTGCTTGTATTTTATTTTATTTTTTGTATCTAGAGGTTTAAAATCTTTGTGTGATATCATTGGTGAGTCTTTTCCTTTGTGACCTCCTGCGTTGTTTTATGTCTGGAAAGTTCTTTCAAGGCAGAGATTAGATAAATAAATATTTACCTATATTTTCTTATAGTTTTAAAAATAATTTTTGGGTATCATAATTTTGCTATGTCTGGAATTTATTTTATTTTGCCAGGTGAAATGAGGACTTAGATGTTTCCTGCCACCAGAGAACCCATTTTTCTAAAATCATATTTGGATAATTTATTCCTTTGTCCCCGACTTGTGATACCTCTCTTATTAGCTACTACAACGTTCTTATTAAAGTGCAGATTTTCGAAGCAGTAAGGTGGAAATAGTAATTGGTCACCCAGCACCTAGACTTGTCATGTAAATCAAATGAGGTAAATCTACATGAGGGGGAAATTGCAAATTCTGAAACCTTCTACAAATGCTTTGGTGGCTAACAAAGGTTAAGAAAGAGAAAGAAAAAATAGATGCCAACGCGTTTACCATTTTCTTAAAGCAAACGTATGGTGATGTATAGGCAAGTACTGATTACGTAGGGTTTGAACCACTGTAAGGATAATAAGGCCTTTTATATTTTCTGTTTCATAATTGTGTCTCTCTTGGCCCATATTCACATGCTGCCAAAGCCAGGAGAAGAAAAGGCGGGCTGTTTTTTTCACTCAAGTCTTATAAAATTGGGGAAAGAATGGTTTTGGGAGGGAAAAGGTGGGGGTTTACAGTAAGAAAAAATAAACAGCAGAAATTAAATTTAGGCATTGTATAGAGATTTCATGTCCTTATGCCCCAGGTCTCCAGATGAGAGCTGACTGGATTCAACAATTCAGTCAGCTGAACAAGGGTGGGTGGAAGTTCTGCTGTGAGCCCGACACGTGGGCTTGGCGAGAGACCCATGAAATGGAACAGACCGTCATGTGTTCGAGGAAGGCAGCCTAGCCCATGAAAAAGCCAAGGAAACTCAGGTAATACATGACCAAGGTCCAAATGGGGTCACAGAAGGGCCAGTGGGAATTGTAAGTGCTCCTGGGAAATAGAAAAAAAGAACAACCGATAAATATATGCTCTTTTGTGAGGGATCAGTTTAGAGAAGAGCATGGAGCAATGGCAGCGGTAGGCAGGTTCAGAATACAGAGACGACCTGAGATCAGGTTTAGGTCCGTTCCCCTGGAGAGCAGGCCAAATGGACTTTTCGTGAACGAGAACAGACCTATGGGGGCGAGGGAGCCACACGCCAGGGACCGAAGCTGCTGTGGACACTCTGAGCAATTGGGCAGTTTTGTTTGTCAATTTCTTAAAAAAAAAAAAAAAAAAAAAAAGCTGTTCTCCAGGAGCAGAAGCTTAGGGACAGGAGCAGGTTTGGGAAGAGAAGGAGAGTAATGGACAAACGGCTGGACATTGTCATGGCATTTTATTTATTTATTTTAAATGTTTTTTTAACATTTATTTATTTTTGAGACATAGAGACAGAGTGTGAGCAGGAGAAGGGCAGAGAGAGAGGGAGACACAGAATCCGAAGCAGGCTCCAGGCTCTGAGCTGCCAGCACAGACCTGATGCGGGGCTCAAACTCACAGACGGTGAGATCATGACCTGAGCTGAAGTCGGCCGCTTAACCGACTGAGCCACCCAGGCGCCCCTGTCACGGCATTTTAGTTCATCGTATAAACTCCTAGTTGAAAGTGGTCTTCAAAAGATGACATGCTCCACGGGTTTAATCAGCTCTGGGCCGGTGTACTCCTGATGACTGGATCTCTGTGACTTTGGGTTTGACTGTGCTCCAGGAATGGAAAACGGCTGACACACTTACTTTCTTATGGATTTGATCATGTCCATCCTCGCAGTGCAAATTTCTGGCCCCCAGCCCTGCTGCTCCCCTAACTTTTCTGCTTCCATTTTTCAGTGCAAAACAAAGTCTTACTGCTCAGTATTCGGAAGGCTGTGAGTCTAGACAGGGAATTGTTCATTTTTTTTTTTTTTTCCACGGAGGACAATGGTGAAAGAGCTAATATCCACTCCACATGGCCCTGGGTAATTTTTTCTTCTGTCATCTTTAAGGATGATGCACAATGTGTGAATATGGCCCACAATTGAGGCCTAATTATGATTCTCCAGTGAGTGTGCTGCATTTTGGAGGAAGTCTTAAACGAGCACTTAAGCAGTAATGCCTCTGAGCACACCACTGTGGATGTGGAGGAGAGCTTTGATTCCCGCACCAGGAGCAGACTACTCCCACGCTGCTCCCACAAGCGCTTTTATCACCAAGTTATTAGACCATTATGGTCTACGATTGTCTTTTACCGCCTTTGATTTTTTTCTGTTGTCAGACGTGAGGAAAGTGATGTGTAATACGATCCAAAATGCTCTTGTTTGTTTTAATCTACTGTTTTAATATATTATGGCTTCCTGCCATTACCCTTCTCTGGCAAGGCCCTTGGGCCCCTTGGAGATGGTGCAAAGCCTGGAATGTGCTGGGCACTTTGGGGCTTTGGCCCAAAGTGTGGGCACGTGTGCTCCTGCCAGGTGAGGGCTCAGCCACATGGGTGCTGGAGGTCGCTGGGAAGGAGAATGGCCTGGGCTCTGGGCAAGTGGAACTCACCCCCCAAAGAAATGTCTGACAAGCTCTGAGTCCCAGCAGGTGCTTGCACCAGTTTTGGGGTCCAAAGTCTTCTTGGGCTTGAGATTTAGGTCATTTTCCCAAAACCCAAGCTTGGCATTGTTGACGAGAGACACTTGTCTCCAAGAAGTGTTTCAAAATAAGACTTTCATGGGTTAGGACATGGTTCCAGGTGGTATTGATAGTATGTGACGGTTGCATGAGAAACTCTCGTCTTGTCTCTGTGACTAACTGGGCAAGTCTCTTTTCCACTCAGAGCCACTTGGTCCCTCATCTCTAAAAAGAGAGTGTGAGACTTAATGACCCAGGGCCCATTCGTAATTCCCAACCCTTTAGACCCCCTGACATCTTGCTAGCCTTTCTGGTGATGAATGAGCATCTTACCCATGGGAAGCTGTTGGCTTGTGAAGGCTGTGACCAGAGCTATCTGTGCCTCCTTTGCTTTTGTAGTGATCACCAAAGTCATTCTGGAAAGTTCTCTGGGAGAGATGGCAGAGCCTGCTCCACTCTGCATGAACCTGGATGCTGGCAGGGAGTTCGATCACCCTTTATGGCTTTTAGCAGTCAGACTCTTAAAATAAGACACCTGCCTTGAGTCCTTAATTTAATCACCCAGCAGAATTTATTGAGAACAGAATATGTGTCAGTACATTAGCTCTTTTCCTCTTTATACCAGCCCCACCAGACATGCAGGAATGGTGTTTATGCCCTCTATACAGCTGAGGCTCACAAGTGTTAGGGAACCACCACAGAATGGAGAGGGTCTGCACAGAGACTAGAATCCATGTGTCTTCACCTTAGACCAGTGTTCTCGTACTGTATTGTAGATGACAAAACTCAGACAAACCCTTGGTCTTCAATTCCCCCAAAGCACTCGTTGTTAGAAGGAGAGGGGGAAGGGTTGGCAGCGTCTCTACACACCCCATAAAAATGTTTCAACTTAGGACCTTTGGAGAGAAAATTGGAAGGCATGTACCTGGGCTCAGTTTAGACTTCCATTGGGTCAGATCGTCATTTGTCAGTATAAAAACCTATGCTTTCGCTAATAGAAGTTCTGCCATGAAAATCAACTTCAAAAATCAAACCTTTGCTCATTATCTTTTGGGCAACGATGGCTTTGGAAGAGGAGGGATACTTCCTTTAAAGATAATTGGTCTTTGTATTCAAGATGGCAGCCGAACACAACATCCCAGTGTAATGACAGCGAAGAAATCCAAAAATGAATAAATCCCATAACTGCACTGAGAATGGAAGTGGAGAAGGTACCAGCAGCCCAGAGATTCTAATTTCCTGTAAGAGATTCAATTAACAAGCCAAAACAGAGATATATGCAGACATGATCTGAGCTGTCTAGAGAAGGCTAGGGCTCCTCATGTGTATGCTGGTGCTTTATAATAAGACCCTTTAACATTGGCAGTGAGTGGAGGAAGGGATCTAGGGAGGTGCCAGCTCAGCATCAGCTGCCACCATTGCCCTGATTCAGGTGAGAGGCCAGGTCATGTGTGGAAATGCATGCCTTCTTAGGGGAAACCCATCACCCTCCTGTATCAGCTAACTAAGTGTTTCATGCATAAATATGAGTGGGCAATCCAAGACGGTGAAGGAAAGAAACAAGCACCACTCAAGAGAAGACTGATATGAAGAAAAAGGAAAGAAAATACCTTTGGGATGAAAAGAATTTTTTTAATTGAAGTATAATTGATGAGAGAAATTTTAAGAATCTCATGAGAGTACTTAGAGAGATCCAAGATCTCATACCCATAAAGAAAGAACAGGCTGCTATGAAAAAAGCCTACAGAAAACAAAAAGAATTAATGGAAATGAAAAATATGACTGCCAACATAAAATCAAATAAGATGGCTGCAGGTGACTTTCATGAACTGTCTCAGAGCCCAGAGAAATATGGTGAAAAGATGAAAAATAAGAGAGGGAAATGAAAAGATAAAATATCAGTCCAAGAGCTCCAACGTTCAAGTAATGAGAGGTCTGGAAAGAAAGAGCAGGAGAGGAAATGATGACATAAATTATAGCCTGAGCATTCTAACAACTAAAGAAGAACACAAGTTTTAAAATTTAAAAGTCATACTGATTTCTGAACAGGAAAGTGAATAAATACTCATATTTTTTTAATGTTTATTTATTTTTGGGAGAGAGAGAGAGATTATGAACTGGGAAGGTGCAGAGAGAGACACATAGAATCTGAAGCAGGCTCCAGGCTCTAAGCTGTCAGCACAGAGCTGGATGTGGAGCTCGAACTCACAACCCATGAGATCATGACCTGAGCTGAAGTCAGTCGCTTGACTGACTGAGCCCCCCAGGCGTCCCACTCCTATCTTTAGGTGAAGTAACACAGCACAAAGATAAAGAGAAGGCTCTAGACCTACATTGTCCAATAGAGTGGCCAGATACCATATGAGCGCTTGAAATGTAGCTAGTCTAGATTGAGATGTGCCATAGCTATAAAATATACGCTAGATTTCCAAGACTTAGTATGAGAAAAATAACATGAAATGCCGAATTAACAACTTTTAACTTTTTTTCATGTGGCTCCTAGAAAAATTTTGAATTACTTATGTATGAAGGTACAATACACACATATCCAGCCATGCTGGGTTCAGAAGGAACCAGAATCCTTATCTACCAAGAAAGCTTTCTTTAATACATTTATTTGAGGGTGTCCTCTACCACGAGTACAGGAAGGAGATAAGCAGCGAAGGGCCCAGGAAACAGTGATAAAATTCTAGATTTGAAATGGAAGCCATCCCGGGGTGATACCTCTGCAGCAGACCTAAAAGCCCAGCTCAAATTAAAACATAAAGTAAAAAACTGCTCCAAGAATAGAATAGGCAGCATGACTGAGAAGCTGGGAGCTCTTGACCCCATGAGGAGAGTTAGGGGTTTCGTTTTGTTTGTTTTTTTTCCTCTCTTAGCAACAAAAAAGCACAGTTAGAAATGCCAAGAAAACAACTGGAAAACTAGAAAAGAAACTTTTGGTTCAAGTACAAACTAGCAAAAATGTGGCCTGATCTTGAGCGCTTGATGGAATGCAAGAGAATCCATTTGACCTTAACCCTTGGGGCATTCTCCTTTGAGGAGAATCAGTGTCAATCATATTTCTTTCTCAATGGACCTAATCACACGATTTCTGCAGCGACTAATAGTCATATAATCACATTCACATAATTGTAATTAAATGGTTACTAGTTTCCATTTTTATCATCGAAAAAGAAGTCTTAACTACAATTCCAGAAAAGCACGTATGCGCAAGAATTGACCCGGTAAAGGTAATACCCCAGCTGACAGAGGTCAGCTTGTCAGCAGGGGGAGGGAAGGTGAGTGTAGGGGTGCAGCTTTCTTCATTTTACTTGGGGATGAGGCAAGAGAGATTGTGTAGGGAAGGTGGAGCAAACCTAGAGGATCAGTCATAAAGGCACTAATAGAGGAAGTAAACGCACTAGCGTAACTGCCCAAGTTCAGAAGAGGGAGAGATGTGGAAACGCCAGCTGGATTCTTCTCTCTCAAAGAGAATGGGAATGAGTTGCTATTATCTACCACTGCTAAGTCAGGAAATTGTGATCTGGGCATCTTGTTTAGAATTATGGCAGTAACGTAGAAGAATGAAAAACAAAAGATTAACAGGGATTTCCTCAGAGTGTGGGACTTGGGTTGGAGGTTGGGGAGAGAGATGGGGAGATGTTCTTTTCTTTCTTTTTTTTTCTTAAAATTTTTAATGTTTATTTGTTTTTGAGAGAGAGAGAGAGTGGGGGTGGAGGGGCAGAGAGAGAGGAGGACAGAGGATATGGAGCAGGCTTTGTGCTGACAGCAGAGAGCCCTATGTGGGGCTCGAACTCATAAACTGCGAGATCATGACCTGAGCAGAAGTTGGACGCTTAACCAACTGAGCCACCCAGGCGCCCCTGTACTTGTCATTTAATATCTGTGCTGTTTGAATTTCCTAACTTTATGCATGTATTATTTTATAATACTTTATATATATATATATATATATATACACACACACACACATATATGTATGTATATATGTATATATAACTTTGGTGTTAACAATAGGTGTAAAGAAAGCCCTAATTAAAGAATTGCTTTTCCCTCTTGGTGACATTTGCTAGCTTGAGTCTTTAGCTAATGATGTATCTACTTGTCCTTTGGGGGGTCCCTACTCTGTGGCTGAGTTCCTGTTCTTTGCACCGACACTCTCCATCATTCTAAATCAACGCATGCACTTAGCGGTGCTCGTTAAGCCCTAATAAATATTGTATTAACATTCACAGGGGACGGTATGGAGAGATGGGAGCTCATGAGAGAGGGATTCTTGTCATGGCCATCGTGTGTGTATTTGGCACAGAGAGGAAACAGATTTTCGCCGAGACGCTGGAAAACTTAGTGGAGAAACTTACAGGGTCCTTATACATTTCCTTGGGACTAGCAAAAGAGCCAAGGGCTTTTTGGGCTACCCAGGGCCCATGCTCCTGGCCCCAAGGAAATCTGCCTTAATATGTCCCTTCCATCTGGCTTGTAGGCCCTCATGTCCTCATTAGTGTGGTCATCAGAGGCCACGGTATCTGGGCACTTCTCACAGGATGTGGAGCCCTTGGGCTTCCCCTGTCCTGGTGCTGGTACTTGCCTGAACGGAATGGTGTGCTCCCCTGGCAGCTGGCTCTTCAGTGGCTCCAATCCAAGGCACAGGGCCCTGCCTCTCAACAGAGCACTGCTCCTGCCTGCTCTCTGCTTCCATCAGTCTCTGCCAATCCATGTGCTGCTAACACTCGGCTAGTTCTTGATCTCATTTCTCTTGCTTTGTTCATTGGCTCTTGGCTCCTCTCCCCACTCAACCTGACCCTTCCCGTTCTTATTGTTTCCTACTCGCCTCCAGATCTCGTGTCCCACCGTGCAAAGGATAAGATGCTGGTGATACAAAAATGAATAAGACTCAGCCCTTACTGCCAAGCACCTAAGGATAGGAGTTAATTGCCAGAAGAACCAATCATAAATAGAGGGCCGAACTTTCATTTCTACCTCCAGACCTACTGGGAGGTAAAAGGAGCTGGAGAGTAACTTCAGTCACCAGCGGATGGTGAGTTGGTCATGACTGTGTAATGAAGCCTCCATACAAACCCATAAGGAGGGAACTTGGAGAGTTTCCATGTTGCTGAACACAGGAGGTTGACGGAGAGTGGCTTACTCAGACAGGGCATGGATCCTCCGCGCCCTTTCCCCATACTTTGCCCTGTGCACCTCTTCCACAGGCTGTTCCAGTAAGTAAAAAGTTTCTCTGAGTTCTGTGAGCTGCTCTAGCAAATTAATCAAACCTGAGGAGGAGGGGGGAGGGGAATATCCCATCGATGGCTAGTTGGTCAGAAACACAGGTGAAAAGGGTGAAAAGGTCTGAAGGGAGGGCAGTCTGTAAGACTGAGCCCTTAATCTGGGGAGTCTGGGATGATAGTGTCAGAAATGAGTTAAATTATAGGACGCCCAGCTGGTATGCAAGAATCATTGCTTTTGGATGTGTGGGGACCCCCTACATTGGAATTTGGGCACAGAAGCCCATTAGTACATCTTAGAGTATTTGTTTAAAACACAGTCACCTTACTTTGTAATGTTATTTAGCCATATAATGTATGTACATACCTTGACTTTCAGTTGGATTATGAACTTCTAAAGTGGAAGTGTGTGCTATGGTTACTAACACAGATGCTGGGCCCATAAAGAGTGTTTCTAATTATTTGTAAGAGGAATAAGGAGACAGTGTACTTGTGAGAGTAAATAGACAGTAAATGCTGTGTTGTCTGGACTTTGACAAACGAGAGATCTCCGGGAGTAGGCATTTTTGATATTCTTTCTTGTAAATCACTGAAAACAATCATTGAAATTCAGCTACAGTGCCAGCACGTTTGAAAGATGTCTGATCAAAATGCAAAGTCTATGCGGTCTCCAATGACTTCGGCTAAGTAAAAATAAGCCTAGAGGGGAAAATAAACCTTTTCCTGAAACTTCACACAGGGAGAAAGCAGAAAGTTTCCCAAGTTTCTGAGAAATGACTAGTATATTCAAAGTGGGGTTTGATTAGGAATGTGATAAGCCAAAGGTGGTCTCGAGCAATAAGGGGGGCAACTGGGAAGCACAGGTGCCTGAATCAGGCTTGGAGAGGGAGTGATAGAAATGCAAATTTGATGCTGCCCCTGGCTCCCCTGCGACATAGAAGCACCTGGAGGCAGAATCAATTTCTCACCGTTAAATGAAGCCTGCAGTTTCTCCAGGTTGAGAGCACAGAGGCAGGTAACTTTCAGAGTTCTCAGGAAAGGACAGGTAAATGGCTTAAAAATCATTGCTTTTGCCAAATCACTCTCCCCCGGCCTCTTTCCTCCCCCGGAGAAGGTTTGGTTTCTCTATCCATCTTTCCTGTCCGGGCTCAGTTTTGCAAGCCCAACTACTAATTGGTTTGTGATGGACTCCGGGCTTAGGAGAGGGGGTGTGGCCGAGAGATCTGGGGCCAGTGGGGGCAGGTCCGGATGGAGCTCTCAGCTTGAGGACCCAGGCAACCACTGGGAAGAGCCTGAGAAAGCAGAGAAAACTGCATCTGCTTTAGAATTTTGCTGAAGGCCTGGGGTGGTTGGGTGGCTCAGTCAGTTAAGCGTTTGACTCTTGATTTTGGCTCAGGTCATGATCTCAGTTTGTGAGTTCAAGCCCTGCGTCGGGTTTAGCACTGACAATGTGGAGCCTGCTTGAGATTCTCTCCCTCTTTCTGCCCTTCTCCCACATGCTCTCTCTGTCTCTCTCTAAATAAATAAATATACTTAAAAAAATTTTTTTTCCTGAAGGCCTGTTCTGCAAACATACTGTGTGTGTGTGTGTGTGTGTGTGTGTGTGTGTGTGTGTGTGTGTGTTATTGACCCGCTGACTGTTTTCTGTTTGCTTGTTTGTCTTTTTCTGCGTTGAGGACTAGAGCATAGTTAGGGGATGCCGCACCAAACTGCTAAGACTGGAACTTTGCTGGGAACTCTGGACTGTTGTTTCCAGGAATCGAATAGAGTTAAGTAACTACTCACAAAGACAAGGCTGCTCCTCTCAAGCGCAAACTGGGAAAGGCCTGAGGGGGGGCAGAGGGGCAGGCTGAGGCTCTCTGTCCCTACAGACGGCTCCCCGCCTCAGTCTGGATTTGTGCTGAGCTGGCAGTTCTAAAAAGCTGAGAAATTGGGGGTGGGAGTGGATAAAAGGAAAGGGACCCCACTCCTTTAGTGTAGCTGCATGTAGTGACTTCTTTCCAAAGAGGATGGCGTGGAAAGTGGGAAGAAAGCAGCCTCCCGGTGGAGAAACTGGACCACACTGCCTCAGCCAGGCGATCAGGGGTGAGTCAGGGTGATGGCATAAACCCTCGGTTTGGTGTGAGGAGGATGGCCCTTGACTTCTGTGATCTTCCTCCCCCAAACTCTTAATCCTAGTTTAATCATAAAGAAAAGCAGACAAACCCCAATAGAGGAGCAGGCTACGAAATGCCTGGCTCATAGTCTTCAAAACTGTCAAGATCATCAAAAATAAAGCCTGAGAAACTGTCTCCACTTAGAGGAGAAATGATGCCTTAGGTAAAAACTAAGGAAATCTGAATAAAAGATGGGCTTTAATGAATAATAATGTGCCATTATTGATGCATTAATTGTAGCAAATGTACCATACTAATGTAAGATGTTAATAATGGTAGAAACTGGTTGCGAAGGATATGGAAACTCTCAGGACTATCTCTGTAATTTTTCTGTAACTCTAAAGTTGTTCTAAAAACAGTTTTAATTTTTTATTTAAAAAATTAGCGTCCACATGAGAAAATGCTCAACATTCTTAGTCATTAAGGAAATGCAAATCAAAACCAGAATGAGATGTGTCTTCACACCCAGTAGGATGGCTATGGTCAAAAAGACAGACAATAACAAATGTTGATACAGGTGTTAAGAAATTGGACCTTTGCCCCCATTGATGGTGAGAATGTAAGGTAATGCAGGTAAGGTTGGTGGTGGGAATGTGAGTTTATGGGGAAAGAATAGTCTTTTCAACAAATGGTCCTGGAAGAATATGCAAGAGAATAAAGCTAGACCCCTACCTCACTCCACATACAAAAATTAACTCGAAGTGCATCAAAGATCTGCATGTAAAAAAAAAATTATAAAACTCTTAGAAGAAAATATAGGTGTAAATCATGATCTTGCTTTAGGGAATGGTTTCTTAGATATGACATTAGAAACACAATCAAAGAAGAGGGTGTGTGAAGTGGGTGGAGGGAGAATGGACTGGAACCCATGGGGTGAGCTAGAATCCACATCTGTCCCTCGCTCTCTCCAGACCAACTTCCACGATGAAGGGGTCGATGCCCTTCACCAGGGGGCTTAGTCACCAGCTGATTTGAGGCAGTGGAAGGAAGATGTGGAGCAGGAGCTACAGGATGGGCTGCTGCCCCTGTACGAGCAAAGAGAGCAGACTGCACGTGACCGCACGTTTGATCCGCAACAGTGCTAGAGCCCTGCACCAACCTTCTTAGTGTTAGAAAAAAAGGTGTGGGGGACACCACTTTACTTCTGGCTTCCAGATCTTCTGTAAAAGGTCTTTTATGGCTCAGGCTAACCCAGGACTAAGCAGGTAAGGAAATTCTGGGAAATAAAGGTCTAAGAGGGGGCTCCTCGCTGGCTCAGTCAATAGAGTGTGAGTCTTGATCTCAGGGTTGAGGATTGGAGCCCCACGTTGGGTGTAGAGATTACTTAAAAATAAAATCTTAAAAGAATATATAAAGATCTAAGTCGACAGTTCAGATCTACCCTAGGACCTCAGCGTGCTCTCAAAGCACTCTTCTCTGCCACTGACCCCAGTTTCAGCAGCCCACATCATCCTTATGTTTGCATCATCTCTCTGGCCCTCTGTTTCTGCCGCTGCTCGTCTTGTAACTTGCACTTAGTACTCTACATGTTTATTGGCGTAATGGTGTCTTAAATATCTCTCCACTACCTGCCTATCAGCTCCCTAGCAGCAAGGACTTTGTCTTATTTGCTTCTGAATCCTCAGGATCTAATATTAATGGTGATGAAGATATTGATAGATAGTCATAATGGCAGTCATCTATATAACTTATGTGCTAGGCCCATCGTAGTGGTTTATGTGTGTGAGTTTTTGCTTATTGAACATGGAGCACAATACTTGCCTCTGACCTAGACTCCTATGGAATGCCCATCCGGATCTCCAGGGCTCAGTCCAGTTGTCTAAAGACATGTGGGAGTGGATAAAAGGGGATAGTCTGGTAGTTATCCCTTATTTTGAAGGAAAAACTCACTAGAGAGTAACTTGAAGTTTTTGCAAAATCCTTTTTCTTACCTGAAGGGGCTATTATTCTCAAGAAGATTTTGTCCCTCCCCCACTCTGAGAACACTTGGCACTCAAGAGCACTGCTATTGGGAGCATAATCCCTTGCTGGGGGCTCTCTGCTGTCTGGCCAGCCCTTCTGACACCACTAGGTGTCCTTGTGGACTGCTTGGTCCCGTCTGCTTGGCAGTCAGGGCCCATTGTCCACCACTCACGAACTCTGCAGGAATGGACTTTAGCTTCAGGACATTGGTGATGGTCATCTTCAGTGTGGAATGTTATTGAATCTTCTTTAAAAGTTTGCCCATATACCGCTGATAGGCGTCTGTTATTTGTGGTTATATCGCTTTATTGATCCCCATGTCCCACGGGCAAACTGAATGACTTAAGCATGAGTAATATCATAGAAGAGAACCAGCACCTCTCAGAAGAGTCTGGTCTCTGATACGCTTCTCTTTCTCTAGGTTGTTCCTCTTGATTTATGCTTGAAGCTGTTTTTGGAAAAAAGAAACACCCTTCAAGTTAAAATCATCTTAGAAGTTAAGAAAACAAATTTAATAGAAGGCAATACCCAACAGCCCACCAGGATGGATGGTAACCCATTATAAGTGAAGGAAATTCTCCTGGGTGGAAGTCTATCTTTGGGTCCTCCCCCTACCCCATCTCCTCTCTTTGCTTTAAGCCATTCCGTTCATGGCACTCAGGCCAGGGAAGTTACCTCCTGTAAGGAAGATGGCCTACTGAAATGAGTTCATCTTGAATGTGATGGTGATTGAATATGCTGATCTTAACACAGTTGTGTTTTCAAAGAGAGTACCTTTCAAATGAAGGGCTCTAAGAAGACTCACATGCTGCTGATGTGAGTGTAGACTGGGGTAGCCTTTCTGGAGAGCAGTCTGTCCATACTCGGTTTAATGAACTGTATACACCTACCTTATACCCAGCAATTCCACTCCTGGTATTGACCCCACAGACATCCCCACACGGACAGTATGGGGCCGTGCCCAAGGATATTCCCTGCAGTAGTGTTTGTGGTGGCTGGGAGTGGGAGTCAATCTGGGGGGCAGTGGATGGGTAAAATGTGGTGATGCCTTCTGTGAGTTACCATGTGGCACTTAAAGCCAATGGATCAGAGTATACACAGCAACATAAATGGAACTTAAAAATTGGGTGGTGAATGAAAACGTTAAGAAACAGAACAGGAGCTCTAATGCAATATCATTTACCTAAATTGAAAATGCATGCACCCAAAATACACATTTTTTTTTTTGAGAGAAAGACAAAGGGAGAGAATCCCACAAAGAGAGAGAGAGAGAAGGGGAGAGAAAGAGAGAGAGAGAGAGAGAGAGAGAGAGGGAGAAGAGAGAGAAGCAGAGCTTACCCAGGGCTCATGTTTTACCTTCAGTGGGGCTTGTGCTCACTGGAAGCAGGGCTCAAGCTCACCTGATATGGGACTCGAACTCATGGTGAGATCATGACCTGAGGCAAAGTCAGATGCTTAACGACTGAGCCACCCAGGTGCCTAACAATACCCATTTTATATGAACAAATACCAAAAAAAAAAAAAAAGTGTTGCTATGGAAACAGAACAGAGTGTGTCCCTCGTGACACTGCTGACATTGGTACTGGAGGATTCTTTGCTGTGCAGGGATGCCTTGGACCTTGTAGGATGTTTCACAGCATCCCTGGCCTGCCCACTGGATGCCAGTAGCGAGACTCAACAATGTTCCTGGACATTGCCCAATGCCTCCTAGTGGGGATAACCACCCCAGTTGAGAACCACTGGTGTAGAAAGCAAGGTAAATGAATGAAAAAATATATACAGGACATGGGCTTTATGAGAAAAGTAAACTAAAATTGAAGATGCAAAGAGGGCAATAGTTAATGCAAGAGACGACCCTGTGCACGGTGGGGCTTCAGGCACTGGTGTTACAGTGGGTAGTGTTTTCCTGTCACACACCACAGAGGCAGCTGTCCACTCTGCTGTGCATGTAGGAGGGACAGACGTGTTCTTTGAGTCTTAGACTCTAAGCCTGTGACTTAATCCTGAGTACTACGTGACTAGATTTGTTCCGGAAGATACAGCTGCTTTCTGAGGGGAGAGCAGTGGTGCCTTTGGTCCAGTGGGTCATGAGCTGTCCTTCCTTGGCCCATGGGGGACAAGGACCTGGGGCCTCTTGTCTCCTGCTCTGCTCTGTCGGTGGATATGGGCTACTCTCATCTGGTGGAGCACAAGTGCCTCAAGACCTACACTCTTGATTTTCCTTTTGCTCTAGGATCCTGAGCAGGCTCAGGTCCGGCTAGGAGAGAGGCAGCCGAGGGGTGGTGGCCAGTCATGAGTAACTGTGGGCAGAGAATGGTTTTGGAAGTGACCCCTGGCTCTGAATTTGACCTCACACCAGATCGTAGAGAACATTGATATTTCACCCTGGGCAATTTTTCAAGGAAAGGAATGTCTCTAATTGTAGATGGGCTAGTTTGGGGGGAAAAGAGGCCTTTCAGCCTTCCTTTGCCATAAAGTCCACCAGAAGAGTATTTTAGATCTGGTGAAATTCAGGTCTTAACAAACATATAATATTATATAATTTAATCCATATAGGATCCAGGCCCTACAGTATTACAAGTGATGTCCCTCTTATCTTTCTATCCTATTATCTTTCTCCTTATCCTCTTTCTACAAAATGTTAAGAGCAAAGTACAATATCTAAGATGAAGCAGAAAAAGCATAAATGACTAGTTAATTAACTATAGAACCAAGAGGTCTTGATCAAAGTTCAGCTGTCAAGTGACCAGGAACACTTTATCATATTGACTCTTATGTGTTGAATTGTATCTTCCAAAAATTCATGTGTTGAAATTGTAAATACTAGTACCCCTCCCCCCCATATGAACTTACTGGGAAATAGGGTCATTGCGGATGCAGTTAGTTAAGATTGGTTCATACAGGAATAAGGTAGGCAGGCCCCTAATGCAATATGCCTGGTGTCCTTATAATAAAAGGGGATTTTGGACGCATACACACAGAGATAACATCCTGTGAACATGTGAAAGTAGATATTAGAGCCATGTGTGTCTACAGACCAGGAAATGCAAAAGATTGCCCTAAACCACCAGGAGCTAAGAGAGAAGCCTAGAACAGGTCCTTTCCTAGCACCTTCCAAGGGAACATGGCTCTGCCAATACCTTTGGACTGCTGGCCTCCAGAACAGGGAGATAATAAGTGATTGTTATTTTAAACTGCTAAGTTTGCCCTAATTTGTTATGCAGGAGTAGAATACTAATTCACACCCCAAATATCCACTCCCAGAGGACCAACAGCAGAGTGGGGTGGGAGCAAGGCTAAGCAGGATGGGGTGGCCTGAGCCATTATGATGGGGCTACTTCCTTTGCTGATGTTGTCTCTTGTCTCATTATTTGCTTTCACACAACTTTTGACACCTGTTCATTGTCGTCATAACCATCATGTTAACGTATTACCATAAAAAATTACTGGGAAGATACTAGTTTTGTAAGTTATGCTCAAGAACAGCAACGATTTCCCAACTTCCTCTCTACTATCAGCAGTTCATAGAATTTCTATCCCCAACCCCCACACAAAGGCTGAGGATGGCTGCGTTCTCCTCTTGTGGGACACCCTGGCCCATAGCAGTGCCTCCCACACTGCTAGGTGGCCTCAAGGACCCAAAGCCTTCAGCCTTTGTCCAATTTGGATCCCCCTTCAGTTTTAGTTCAGCTTAGATCTTACCTATTTAAAGAGGATAGAGCCTCTTAATTTTCTACTTACGATCTTTAAGAGCTCTATCCAGTTGTTTTGGGGAACATGTTAGGAATTTAGTTTTACCACTTCATAATATCTCTTGTTTGTTTAGACCATCTGCTTTAGGAAATAGTTGAGTCTCTTAGATTTTCTCCCCTTTCCTTACTCCTTGCCAAGTTTGTGTCGTTTTGTTTAGGGGAGGGGAGAGTGGAGTGAAGGAAGGCATACAAGCAGGTGTGTTAGATTAGGTTCTCTGGGAGGTAGGCCCAGAGACCCAAGATCCATGTGCAAGTTTACCGGAAAGTGATTTTGGGAGCAACTCCCGTGAGGAAGGCAGGACTGAAGGAGGGAAAGCAGGACTGAAGGAGGGAAAGCAGGACTGAAAAGAGGGAAAAGTTGGCTGGCAGTTTGGGGGGTAAGTTCAATTCAGGAGGATTATATTGGGAAACCCCTTTGGTCACAAATCCAAAGCATGTTCTCCAATCCAGCTCTACCGATGAAATGGATTAAAAAAAAAAGACTATTTACTTTCTATGTCTCTTTCTCAATTCATTCTGAATTCAGGAGAAGACAGGAGGATTTTTTATTGGTCTGAAAATCCAGCCAGAGTAGTACAGTTGAAGGTGGTGACGACAAGAACAATGATGGTGATGGTGAGGACCATTTAAAGCTCAGACGAGGTGATTCAAAAATAGTTCAGTTAGGAGATGTATTTGTAGCCACTGCCTCATCCCAATACCAGCTACTTTCTTTGTGGTTTCAATTTTGCTGCTCTATCAGTATCCTTTAAAAATTCACTCTTGTGGGCACTCAGTACCCACAGTCGACAGTGAATTCTTATTCCCACTCTGTATGCTTCTCTGTGGTTGGGAAGACCCAAATCATCAGTGTCAGCCTCCTGGAGTTCTAAGCACATATCCTGGATGGAGTTCCCCAAGGGTGAAATGAAGACACAGAAATGGGAGCAGGATCTGAGCAGCCATCAACTGTAACATCAGGCTGTGAACACATTTTGTAGAGACGCTGGAAGGGCATTTGAACTACCTTCACTTCTACCTACATCTGCTTCTTAGCAATCAGGATTTCCTGTTGAAAGAACGCAGGAGTAGGAGTCCCCTTCTGTGAGTACTAATCTAAGCTCTGATAGCAACTGAAGGAAACTACAGGAATAAGAGCTTAGTTCTGGAATCAGGCTGCTTCATGGTGACCTGTGGCAAGTTACTTCATCTCTACACACCAGTTCCTTCATCTGTAGTGTAGGAGATACTTATAGTACTTGCCTCATAAGTAGTTGGGAAAACAAGAAAAGATGAACCACGTAAAGTAGTCAGCACAATGTCCAGCGCATAGTAGATATTCATCCACCTAAACTGTGATTAGATGAATATGAAGAAGATGATTTAAACTCTCAGCCCTTAATTATTCAATGGGGATAATAATCGCTGGGCTCCAGGTTGTAGGGAAAAATGAGATGAATAAATGAACAAATGCGATGTAAAGTATTGTAATTTATATTGAAATTAACATATGCTCTCCAATCTTTTCTAACATAGGATGTGGATAAAACATGGACTTTGGTTGTAGCGACTGTGATTCATTTTAATGGACAGTAGCACAGATAGTTTGGTAATGTGTGTCAGTTTGTTCACGCTTCAATCTGGGGACAGCAAATTGCCCTAACCAAGGGTGCGCAGCCTTGGATGGTGCAGCGTTTCTGAGGAGTCTCACTCCAGGGCAGCCACCACTCACTCTTCAGCTGTCCACATCTCAGTCAACACCCAGCGCTGCCGATTAGCATAATGAATGCAGAAGTGATGTTTTAATGGTGAAAATAGTAGACCATCGAGTATCATGAGAAATATGACAAGTGGACTCTGGTGTTAGGTAGGATTAAAGGTACTTAAGATAAGTGGGCTGGAGAACCCCTCCCACCCTCCCTTGCATGCACAGGGTGTAAGAGTCCAGTGAAACCTTTAGCCTGCACTGTTGGAGAACATACAGGAGGTCTGATCCCTAAAAGATCCTGTGTTCCATCCTCGGTTGAGGAAGTTGTTTTTTGTCTGATGCTGCCCAAGGGCTAATGAAAGCCTGCCTCTGGAATGTTGCTGGGTCTGTCTAGAGTATGGATGGAGCTCGCTGTAGGACAGAGAACTCAGACTTTCTTGGCGTTATACAGCAGGTAAAGTGCATGGCATAGTGACTAATTTGCTCAATAGAATTTGTTAAATTCTCATATTATATGCAGCAGTATTTGGTCTTAGACTCGCTTTCTTTAAAATCTAACAGGGAGCTTTGGGGAAGTAGATAGCTTTTGCCCATCTCAAAGTCTTTGGGTGGCTATGATTAGCCACCAGAAAGAACCCAAATGTTGTGCAGGATCCAACTGGCTTCGTCAATTCATGACAATTTTTACGAATAGTTCTTGCATGGCAGAACAAGTGAGTTTAGGGGCTCAGTCGGTTGTGTCTGACTCTTGGTTTCGGCTCAGGTTGTGATTTCGTGAGTTCAAGCCCTGTGTTGGGCTCTGAGCCAGCAGAGCAGAGCTTGCTTGGGATTTTCTCTCCCCCCTCCTCTCTCTCTGCCCTTCCCCCACTTGCACTCTCTCTGTCTTTCTCAAAAAAATAAATAAACTTAAAAAAAAAAAAAGAACAAGTGAATGTATTCTTCTACAAGCTAACACTTCTGTTGCCAGGGCTAATTGTCAAGTAATGTCTTATGACATGGTGTTCACAGGTATGTGCTTCTACAGGTGCCACAACGTGGCTCTCCTTTCCTTGGGGAATCCATGTTTACATAGGAATTTTCATGTACTTTCAGGTGGGCTTCGAAACTGACAGTCCTGGGCTTGAATATCCTCCACTAGTGTTATCTAGGGCAAATTAGCTAACCTCTCTGAGCCTCAGACTTCTATTTTTATGAAATGATAGCTGTCTTTAGTAGCTCACATCCATATATATATCACACTGCCTAATATTCACAATAACTTGGTCAACTAGGCAGGACAGTAGCACATTGTTATATTCTTATTCCCAGTATATAGGAACACTGAAGATCAGAAAATTTAAGTGACTTAAATTCCTGAAGATCAGAGAAAACTGAAGATCAGAGAATTTAAGTGACATATATTAGTGAGAGGTGGACCTAGTGCAGAAATTCAAATCTTCTGACTCAAAACCCTGGTTTCTCTCCCATCTGAGAGCTAAAGGTAAACATGGAAGCATGATTCAGAGATCTAAATATTAATAATCTGGAGAGGATACTGTACATTTGAGGTTAGTTACATGGGGAGAGGGATGTCATCTATTCCTACAAATCTAGATTACTTGGCCACGCTTGAGTTGTGCTCAGCTGAGTGTGTTAATAAGATGGAGTACTTAGAAATCTCCATGAGGTGAGAGAAGCCTTTTTTTGACCAGCCCAGTTTGGCATGATCCCCATTTCCTCTGAATTCTTGGCAGTTTTTGATTGTCTGTGCCACTTATCTGGCGTCTAGCAGAGATGACTCCATAGAAATAGTGATTTCATGGTATATGTTTTATTGCTCCAACCAGAGAAAGCATGCCATGGGAATCTCCGGTCCGTCTGGTACGTACAACACTGAATGACGAGGTACAAGGGGGTCAACTCTGGGTCCGAATGCTGGTTCTACCACTTACTGTTTATATTGCTGCATCCTGTGTAACATCATGTGGCATGATGGTCCCTGCCCCAGCCTACCGCACAGGGTTGCCATGCACTGCAAGGAAGGAGGGTTATGGAGGTGACAGCATAGTGAGTGCTTCCAGTGTTGGCTACCACCATTATTATTACTTCCAGAAATAATTATTCTCCATGAACAGTTGTGGACTGACCAGTGTTTCCTCTTGCTTGATAGGTCTACAGGAATTTATTCCTGCTTTTTCTTTTCTTTTCACAAGTACTTTCCCTTCTTAAAAATAGCCCAATTAAAGAGTCCAGGAAACAGATAAAAGTAAGAGAAGAGATTTGTAAGGACCGTGGCTAATACTTTTGGGTATTTTGGGAGCCCCTGGGTGGCATAGTCAGGGTTTCAGCTCAGGTCGTGATCTCACAGTTTCATGGGTTCAAGCCCCGCATTGGGCTTGGCACTGACAGTATGGAGTTTGCTTGGGATTCCTTCTCTTTCCCTCTCTCTCTTTTCCTGTCCCCTGTTTGCACTTTTTCTGTCTCTCTCTCAAAAATAAATAAACTTAAAAAAATAATTTTGGGTATTTTGACGTAAGGAGACCCTTTCCCATCAAAATGGCTCTAACCAAAGTCTAGACAGATGGCCTCAGGGCAACAAGCTTCCCAAATGAGAAAGTATTTCCCTCCAATGGACCCAATCCAAAGGGTCAATCAAAGGGTCCACCTATGTTACAAATTTCTTTTGTTTCTGCTGTCCTGATGGGGCTAGAGTGAGACCAGAGATTTCTGAGACTTGGAACTTTCTAGCTTTAGTCACTGTTCAACTTTCTGAGTAACAGTGATGGATTATTCAAGGCAGCAGATAGCAGAGGCGGAAGAGGTTTTGGTGATCATCTAGGTTAGACCTGGCCTAGCATGTTTATTTTTCTCTAAGATGGTCCTCTTTGTCCAGAATCCTGAATAAATAAGGGCATGCCATTTGGGAAAGAAAGATGCCAATAGCAAAGAAGAGAGATTCCATCTGAGAACCAAAGGCCATCCTATTTCAAGATCTCCATGATTGGCCCCTAGGTTGTGCCAGGCCCAGCGCTGTTTCCTGCATGTGCCCGAGGTGCCCAGAATTCTCCAGAGTGTTCTAGCAGGAAGAGCCCCATGCACAGCTCCTGCCTTCCCAGGGCTTCCCACCAGCTCTGCACATGGACTGGTTTAATGGGCAGGCACCGGTAGTTGAGGCTGGGAGTTCGTTTACCAACAAAACAAGTGTCTAAATCATTCTGGTTTTTGGCAGATTTTTTTGATTATATAAAGTCAGCCTATAGGTGATA
The DNA here is from genome assembly GCA_030068075.1 of Paguma larvata. NCBI lineage: Eukaryota > Metazoa > Chordata > Mammalia > Carnivora > Viverridae > Paguma > Paguma larvata. The sequence continues at coordinate 17,369,278 of CM057835.1, forward strand.
ACCTATACTACAAGTTTGGACATTGTAAATAGTTTTTTTCATAAAATGAGTCCAAGCTATGCAGTGAAGGTATTCGAAAGAATTGGCACAGATTAGGGTTGAAGTTGTGAAAAAAAAAAGGGGGGGGAAACAGTAGGCTTTACAGTAGTGTTTTACAAACTTGGCTGACCATTAGAATCTCTAGGAGAACTTTAAAACATATAGATCATGGGGCGCCTGGGTGGCTCAGTCGGTTGAGCGTCCAACTTCAGCTCAGGTCATGATCTTGCGGTCCGTGGGTTCGAGCCCCACGTAGGGCTCTGTGCTGACAGCTCAGGACCTGGAGCCTGCTTCGGATTCTGTGTCTCCCTCTCTCTCTGTCCCTCCCCCACTCATGCTCTGCCTCTCTCTGTCTCAAAAATAAATAAACATTAAAAAAATTTTTTTAAATGTATAGATTATAGAAGATTGAAAAAAAAATGACTGCATTCTTTCACTCCTCCTTTGGCAGCGTGATTGTGCACCTCTTCCCACTAAGACCTGGAGTCTCTTTTCACTCTTCTCCTTGTGAATCTGGGCTGGACCTATTATGGTTTTCTTTGGCTACTAAGATACAGCAAACGCAATAATACCAATTCCATGCCGAGGCCTCAAGGGGTCCAAACAGAGGCCATCCTGGACCAGCCAGTCCCCCTGGGGAGCTGACATGTAGATACATGAGCCAGCTGAGATAAGAAGAAACACCCAGTTGAGACTAGTCCAAGTTGACAACCAACAGAATTGTGAGCTATAACACGGCTGTTTCTTTGAGTGTATGTGTGTGTGTGTGTTTGTGTTTATTCTTGAGAGAGAAAGAGAAACAGTGTGGAGGGCGGGAGGGGCAGAGAGAGAAAGGGAAATACGAAATCTGAACCAGGCTCCAGGCTCTGAGCTGTCAGCACAGGGCCCTATGCGGGGCTGGAATTCAGACTGCGAGATCACGACCTGAGCCAAATTCTGGCGCTTAACAAGCTGAGCCACCCAGATGCCCCATGAACATGGTTGTTTTTTTTTTTTAAGTCACTGTGTTTTAGAGTGGTTTGTTATATAACAAAAGCTCACTGATCCATAAGTATTGGGGTCCACCCCTGTCAAATCTGATTGGTCTGTGATGAACCTAAGTATCAGTAGATTTTAAAAGCTCTCTAGGCCATTCTGCTGTATCCAGAATTGAAAACCACTAGCTTAGATAAAGGCACATGGGCTTTTATAGGTGGGTTTTTCACTTAGACCAAAGGTCTAATGGAACTCCTTTGCAGCTTGGGGATATTTAAGTTTAAAATGGATTGAAGAACACTGTAACTCATTAAATTTAAAAAATAATAAAGCAAGATATGACCTATGCCAAAAATATAAATCTCTTCAAACATTTTTGACAAAGATGTAAAGGACTTCAGATATAACTGATCCTAACCTTAACCTTGTTGGAGAAATTGAAGCCCAGAGAGTGTAAGTGTCTTCCTGAAAACTATATAATTTATGGCAGAGCTTAAATTCCATATGAGGTGTCTGGCCTCAAATTTGTTTGTTTTCGTTTTTCCATAGGGTGACAATAAAGGGATCCCCTTTTTAAAGGTTTTTTTTTTTAACATTTTAATTTATTATTGAGAGGCAGAGCATGAGCGGGGGAGGGGCAGAGAGACGGGGAGACAAAGAATCGGAAGCAGGCTCCAGGCTCTGAGCTGTCAGCACAGAGCCTGACGCGGGGCTCAAATTCACAAACTGCGAGATCATGACCTGAGCGGAAGTCGGATGCTCAACAGACTGAGCCACCCAGATGCCCCGGGATCTCCTTTTTAATTCACCGCATTGGACCTCTTGTGGGATCTGTATGAGGACAAGGTTAGGATGGGTCATCTCTAATGGTTTAATGGGTTAAGAATAAGACAGTATTTACAGGGCATCCCTAACCCTTTATGGTTGATAACATGGTTGGCAGGTTTGTTCATTTAAAATGTGCCTTGCATCCTGTCAGGGGTAAAGAAGTTGCAATCTTACAAAGCAGAGCGACTTTACTGTTTATGAAACCACAATGGGATGCAATCAGGGAAGGATGCTTAATCCTTTCCATGGATAGAGAAAGAAGCCAACTGAGCCATGGTCAATGAATGAAAGCAGTTTATTTGACATTAATTGCAGAATTTACAGCACTACCATTTAATGATAGGAATGAAAATAGAAAGAATCCAGTGTAAGCAATGCTGTGGACAAAACATCAGGGTGGGAAATGAGCAAAATTGAAAATGCAAATTAACATTCAAAGAAATCTTTCAAAGGACTGGGAGCTTATCAAGGGGTGAGTAGCCCCTTGCTAATGGTGTGTGATCCTCATCCCCACCAGGATTTCAGGGCAGCCACTGAACATATACCCTGTTGACCATCCCTGGAAAATCTTTCAGCACAGTCTGACTTAACATGTCTGAGACGGGGCAAAATCTGGGCTAGAAATATGCTTTGGAAATACAGCTCCGGGGGGAAGAAAATAAGAATGCGGATTAACTAGTGTGTGGGTTTTCTTTTCTAAAACCAAAAGGAGTGCAAATTTTAGGAGTGTGTTTTCCTGATTTTAAATCTGAGAAGTGACAGCAAACAGAGTGACTGAGAATAAAGTTTAAAGCTCTCCTTCATGATTTTCTTGGAGATCATATCTGAAAAATCAGGGAAATAGAACAAGAGGTGTGCACGGGACGCTTCGGTCTCTTGTCATCTTGGATCTAGGTAGAGGCCTATGAAAGGTAGCTGGGTTTCTACGACAGGGCTGGATTTCTGGAAGAGCTGACCTACCCACCGTGTGGCAGAGCATGGCTCTGAACAAGGGGGGAGAGTGTTAACCACTGTACAGCCATTTTTCCCATGGCTTAATAAGTCTTTTCTTGACATTTTAAAACTTTAAATAGAGCCGGGGCAAATTCTTCTCTCTTTTCCTCTTCCTCCCTTCCCTCATCTTAGTCACCTTTAAAACCATAAAGCAACAACCAACAGTTTGCAAGAAAGGATTCGAATTCCACAGGCCAGCATGTGAAATTAAAAGGTGTTTTTAATGCCCAAAATAAACACATTTGAGATCAGGGCCCAAAGTGAGAAAATAGCCAGGACTCACTCAAACCTGAGGACAAAAGTCCATGAAGGAAAAGATACTAGAACTTGCTGTCACTCACTTTGGTGGAAGGATCGCTTCTACAGTGAGAATTCATTGACCAAGAAAGAATCTACTGCGCCCGTACTAATAAAATGTTAATTTGGGTAGACATATTCGAATAAGAAAGATGAAAAAAAATTGGCCAGGCTCTTTCTTGGCAGCCCAGGAAAACACTTTCTTAGAGAAAAGCAAAGGATGAGGAAGAGAACTAACCGAAATGTTGGTCAATCCCTATGATTGTTGTCCCTAAGATTATCTGGCCCCCTAGACTGGGAGGGAAAAGCCTGAACTGCTCTAGGAGTAAGGGGGGAAAAATAAGATCTGGATGTTGGTGATCTAGATGAAAAGAAAAACCTGCCCCAAGATTATGCCTGCATTATCTCAGTCCTTGCCTGCCAAGCTGAGATGTTCTTCACCATTTTGTTAATGTGAAAGTTGCCTTCTTGTTTCAGGAATTCCAATTTGGCCGATGTCTTACAGCCTTTCATGGCACAAAGTTTGCTGGCACCATTTAGACACAAAATGGCATAGTAAAGAAAGGAAATAATATCTGTCTTCAAGGAAGTATCTGTTCATGGTATGACTCCCTACCCAGTAGCTAATCTTTGAATACTTTACCTTTCTTCCTAGGGAGCAGGCTCCCTGTCTTAATCTGAAAAAAGTTTCCTAGAGAGCAAACTGACTCTTAAACTAAATGCCAAACCAAGTCCAGGCAAGGAAGACGGAGAAAACTCCAAGTTGTACAGCTTTCTTACTAGGACTTGCAAGCAGTGATAAAGTATGCATTGACGGGCCATGTCCCAGGTTGGTTTGATGGCTGTGGTTCAGCCTGTCCCTTATGAAGGATCGACAGCACGGGCCGTGTGCGTGGCCCCCTCAGAGGGCAGCAAGGCACAGAGAGTCAGTGGGGGCTCCTCTTCTCTCTGGTCCTTTTCCAGATCAAAGAACTGGGACTAGCTAAAATACAAATTAGAAACAAAATGACAGAAAAACCCATTCCTACCTTTCTTTGTTTTCCACATAACTGTCTGCAAAAGTTATAGATGGAACAACTAAGCCAGGATGCAGAGGAAGAGCAGTAAGGGGGATTCTGGTTTGAAAGAGCCCCACTGGACCGTGGGACCCGTATGCATATAGATTGATAAAGCCAACCAAACGGGCCACCCACAGCCTTGGCTGGTAGAGCCCTGCTCGGGGAAAGATGGGTGCGCTGGGCCACTGAAGATTAGGGATTGCTATGGTTTCTTCCTTGCCTTTCCCATAAGAATTGGGGTCTGCTTTCATGCTGGCATGTGGTCAAGGCCAAGGGATCTCAGAGAAGTGCTGGGGTTGAGAGAGAGAGGGAGAGAGAGAGAGGGAGAGAGAGAGAGTTGTTAGCAGCTTGGGCCCAGCTCTCTTTAAAGTGACACTCAAGGAGGTCTCTTCCTGGAGCCCAAATCTACCTTCTAGCCCAGGACCTTAATTTCCCAGCTTGGGCCACGTTCCCCACTGAGAGCAGGAGTGAAATCCAGGTCAAGCTGAGGGAATTCCATAGTTCTGTGTCTCCAAGGAAAGGACGTCCACTGGCACAAAGCATTGAGTAAAAACCCTTTAATAACAAAATAACATTCACCATGTAGCTACTTCAGTTGTCTGGAAAACTCAGCTTACACTTGATTCAACATATCACTTTCCACAAAGTTTTTCAAAAAAAAAAAAAAAGGACATAAAATGGCATAACAAAATATACCTCGAGTTTCATAAGACAAGTCTTCTTGGCAAATCCTAGTAAGCAAGACCCATGCGTTGCTTGTCATAAAAAGGGCTGGGCACGCTCATGTCTCAGACACTCCTCTGTTTCCTTTGGATCGAAAATGCATTGGAACTTGTAGACATTGCAATATCTGCACCAAGAGGAATAGTTTGTGGGTTTGTGAGTGTGAGGAGAACTTCACTGAAACAAACAATGGATTCGGTTTGTTGCGGAAGAACATATAAAGCTTTCGGGAAGGCTGAACACTATTACAATCATTAACTGTCATACAAAAGCTAACTTAAAATACTTGTATCCGTGCCCATCTTTGGCCAACTAAGAAGGGGGAAAAATGAAAAAGACTGCATATTACAAAGCTTTTATGATCACCACCTACATTATAAGGCCAAATAAAAAATATGCTTGTTTCTGTTGGTAATGAAAGCTCACTCCCCCAGATCTCATTGGCCGAGAACAGGAATGCTCCGCGGTTGGTGATTTCCAGTATTTTGCTCAGCAGACCTCCCACCACTGTCCCCCGAACTGCACTCTCCTATGCAGAAAAAGTGTGCTCGGGCGTTGGTTCGGCTTTATGCCAAGCATATTGGTTTGGGAAACAGGCATGAAACTGGAGAATGCGTTTCAGACCCCACATGTAAGCAACAACAAGTCTGCCCAACCCACTGCAACTGTAAAATACTTTTTGAGACACAGAGGCCTCAGATAATTGGGGCGTTTAAACTGCGACGGTTTGCCAGAAGTGTGTTTCACAACTCCTTGCACTCCCTTGAGGAGAGACATCAAATTGTTGCACAGGAAAGAGAGTCACCTCTGACTCTTGGGAGCGAGAAGCATGTTTTGGCTGCGCAGGTGGTGTTTTGGCAAATGTTTTTTGGCCTAAATCACTGGAACGGTTGGTGGGGTTGTCCAGGAGAAGGGGCAGAAAAGCCAGGGAGGAATTGCTGATATTGACTCCATTCGTTTCTACCGAGAACTGACCTGACCACAAAATACCAGAAGAAACCAAGCAGAAAGCGGCCATTCCCAGGCAGAGATGTAGGAGGGGGTAGGGCTGAATGGACTCATGTCTCCAAACACACAGGCCATTTAGACCTGAGGTCACGAACAGAAAGCCAAAGTGACTCCTTTTCGAGGAAATTAAAAATGCAGAGGTGTTTTTCAGCGCTCATTTCCAAACCCCTCTCAAATACAGCGATCCTGCTGGGTTGTGAGGATCCCAGTTTGTGGAATGCAAGTTGGTAACTCAAACTCGGAATGACCTTTCTCACAGGATTTGAACTTGATTCCATCTGACTCATTTGGAAATCCCAACAGATGTAAAGGTATTTTTGAGGTGAGACATCTCCCAATGAAAGCAATATTACCAATGTCTGAGGCTGAGCTGTGTACATTTTCACAGTTTAATGTATACACAACTGTTCCACAATGGCTAACAAACGATGGGCACCCATGCATAAATAAAGTCCATTGAACCAAAGGGGAAGATCTAGTTCAAAATGAAAAATGTTGCTATTAAGACCACAATGCATCACACTGCTAAAGTTTTAGCCTCATGCATAAAATTATAGCACTGATTGGCAGTTGCTAATTATAATACTACACCGTTACCACAGAACAATTAATTGTTCAGACCAAGTAGCACAAATGTAGAAAATAATTTTTTTTTTCAACAGAGCAAATGAACACAGATTGTTTCTTCAGCAAAATATGAAACTGTAAACTTTGGGCTCATTCTGCAACTTTCCCCAATCCAGAATAAATAAAATCCAAAGGGGAAAAAGAAAAGAACATACATTTTTTTTAAGCGCACCTTTTTGTCTATTACAAAAGCACAACCTAAAACGTATAAAGCTTTTTTTTCTTTTTTCTTTTTTTAAATCACAGTTACCAAAAGAAACAGTGAATAATTTATTACATACGCTATAATAACATTACTCTAAACACTATTATCTATGAGGTATATCTGAGAAAATTCGGTAAGGAATTGCGCGGTCTGCATTGCCAACATGCCCAGGTTCATATTAAAGCTTTGGAACCATGAAGAACTAGAAAAGGGACAAGAACGGGGGAGGCAGGAGGAGGAGACAGAGAGAAAGAACCTTTGGTACTAGTACAAATCTTGTTCTTTGCAGGGTTGCGTTGCAAAGCACCACAGTACAATAAAGCCCACCCATTTACTGTATGGAGGCCCAGTTGAAGCTGAGGTATTCACAAGAAGGATTAAAAAAAGCACAGAGAGGTCCAGACTGGCTAAATCGTTGCTTTGGTTCAAGCAAGGCACTCGTCCCGTGGTTATGTCACACTTTGCAAGTGAAGCATGAGGCTGGGGGGGAGAGAGGGGAGAGGGGTTTGCTGAGGAAGGGTCTGCCAATCGAGGGATGTTTTCTGTGTTCAGGCTGCAGTTGCTCTTTCTAGGTTCCCTCTTGCGGGGGGCTTGGTGGTAGGAAGGCTGGGGAAGGAGGCATTTGCTTCTGGGAGAGCACTCTGTTCTCAAACATCAGATCTTCTTTATTATGTCTCCCAGGTATTCTGAAGATTCCATTTTTAATAGGAATTTGGGAAGAAAACCAGATGGAAGGAAGGCCTTACAAGTTTGCCTTGTATGGGGGAAGATGGAGCTTGGAGCTTGTCTGGACAAGAGAAAACTTTCCCATATATCTATCTGTATTGGAAACTGCAGAATGGGGTGAGCGTCTCCTAGGCTGTCAATCTGCCTTCTAAATTCTTCTAGCTACAGTCTTTTGTTGCATGGGACAGATGAGCTGGTTGGTCTTTTCCCTTCTTAGCTTCTTTGCCTAGTGGTCTTTTTAAAAGCTCAAAGATAACTATATTATGTGAGGTGCAAAATACTAGTACTCAGTAAAGAACCATACAGACTAGACGTGGATCTTTGCATATGTCTAAAACCCATTTGGTCAAAAGCTGAGAATGATTCATTGGCTAACATACAAATCACTCTGACGAATGGATCTTAATAGCGATTTAATCATTTAATGGACCCAAAAGAAAATTTAAAAAGACCAATTAATTTTGTGAGTACGAAGGGAAGAGGGAAGCAGCTTTAAGTCATTGTTTCTTAAAGTGGCCTATCTATTCCTCTGAAGTTTTAGGGTCATCGTTCATTTACAATGAATAATCCTTAAGGATCCAAGGATGTAAAGCTCAAACTTCTCATAAATACAGAGCTGGCCTAGAAACAAAGTATACACACCTACAAATCAAGAGGAAGGGGCCAAACGCTGAACACCTTCAAAGTCACATGTGCACTGATGAAATTCCCTTTCTCTCATAAATATGACCTAAAAATATCCATAATAGTTAAACTCAACAGACCAAGAATGAACTTTCTCTTCTCACTGGATGAAATGCTTATATCTACAACATTTCATAATGCAGAGGCTCAACAGTGGTCACATGGATCAACGCACACTCCAGGGTGAAAACCCCTCTGTGAGCTTTCATATTGCAAGACTGACCACCTTTAAAAGCAACTGATCAAAGGTGACATCACACTGAGATTCTAACTAGACAGACGCTGTGATATCTGTGGCTTCTTCCTCAGACTGAAAACGTTAGGAGACAAGCCCCAGGCCCCACTCATGGCTACAGGACTGCCACCTTCCTCTCTGCTAATATGTGGCCCGTCTCATGCAGAGGTAGCACTGAGCAATGGGTGCAGCATTGGAACGGAGGGCAGGAGGCCTGTCTGGGCTCTGCCTCTAGACAGCAGTTTGACTTGGATAACTATTTCACTCCGCTAGGCCTCTGGGGGTTGGACCGAATGATTTCTAAGGTCCCTTCCAGCTCTTTCCCTCAATGAGGAGAATGAGTTCGGTACTTAGAAATCTTTACTGTGACAGCTCCAAACGGGGACAGAGGCCATGGCTGACACTGAAGGCCACTTCCAACCAGCCTTCTTCACCAGTTTGAAACTGGGATTTAAGGAATCCAATTACAGCAGCATCCGAACATGTGCAGGGGACAGCACGCAAATGAGAGAAACACAGAAAATATCCCTTTCCAAATTAGCAGCCACCGTCACATAGATAATTATTTCTTTGGGGTATCTGAGCTGTGGCTGTACATACCATATGTCAGAGAGAATAGTTAAAATTATAAAAGAGCACAAGCGAAATGCAGACCGCACAGAGAAAGAAATCTTTGGTATCTTTGGTGTCATCAACACGATTAAAATTACAAATGGAAAAAGTCAGTGAGGTAGCCTTCTTTGGTTCTCACTAGAAATAGAAAGTTTTTCCTTTTTTTTTTCTTTTTTTTTCTGCTTTTTTTTTTCCCTTTTTTGTTTTGTTGTTTTACACACACACACAGAGTTCATTCTTGGAAGCAGCTAGGGTAAGGGTTTCTCTCTTTTTGCTGTTAACGATCTTTTAAAATTTATTTTTTTCCAGTTTCTGGCAAAGAAGCCCTGAAATCCAGGCTGGTGAAGCAAGGTCTGAATGTACAGGTTCGGGTCGAATAGTCATTGCTTGTCCACACACTTTGCTCTGTTGTTCTGACAGCAAGCAAACTGCAGTGCTCTCTACTGTTTTAAATAAAAAATATAAACTATACAGCGCACCTTTTGTAGATGCTGAATAAGTTAAATAAATAAGTTATGATAGGAAGGCTCTGAGGGCCCCAATAATTAAAAGGTGAAGTTTGCCTGGTACCAGGTGGGGCTGCAAACTTAAATTAAATAATTTAATAATCATTATTTAAACTATTTTCAGAGTTAATTCAAGAAGGAAAAATACCTGGAGTTTTTTTCTTTCTTTTTCTTTTTTTTTTTTTATCTCTTTTTTTGTTAACCTGTGTTTCTTCCCTGTCTGTAACAGAATTTCACTGCTTTATAAAGCAAACTACCTTTCAAGAGAATGCTAAATGAAAGTTTGCATCTCTGATGCACCATTGGTCTATAGTTTGATACATAAGTACAAGGAGTAAAATCAAAGGAAGCTGATTAAATAATTACCCAACTCCTACACATTTGTGTGCTAGAAACTAATTTAAATAAATTAGTTACATTAATGGTACATAGCTTGTTGGGTCATAACCCAAAGAGACAAGGGGGAGAAAAAAGTTTCTTTTGACTGTCTTCCTTCTTCTGATGGACAAAATGTACAGCCTCTTTCGAAAGTCTAAATGAAAATAAAGCAGGAAATCATAACCTCTCGAGCTTTCTCACGTTCGTAAAGACCATTGAGATGTGACAAGCACAAAGAAGACCTCCCCACGTCCCCCCTGTAGCTGGTGCAGTCCCCACGACACCACCGCGCATTGTCTCAACCCTGGAAACCAGAGCTCGTTTTTTCTCCTATTAGTTTGCACTTTGTTTTGCTATTTTTTTTCTTTCTTTTTGTTTTTTCTTTTTTTTTCTTTTTTTTTTCTTTCTTGTCTTTTTCCAGGTCTTTGGATTTAGCCGTAGTTATGAGAGATCCAGAATAAAGCTATTCAACCGAAGTCATCAAGCATTATGTGTCATTCTTACTCAGATGATTAAACAATATCCAAGGTTTCTTGAAAGTTGAGTTTATCTTGGATGTGCCCAAATGAAAGTAATTCCAGGTGTACACCATGAGGATGCTGGGATACTTTTCTTTCCTGCACTTTAGGTTTTTTCAATGTTATAATAAATAAAGCAATGTACATTGTAGAAGGCTCACATAGATGTTAAATGATCATTTAAATTCATTTATTGTAACAGATGACAGTATATATGTATGGAGACGTCTGTGCACACATGTCTGCACAGTCCGGACACCCACAGGTAATACGTGTTGCTACAAGGACAGCTATGAGGATACATGTTGAGAGATATCTCTAAATCCGTATACATCCACGCTGACGGACTGTATAAGCCTGAGGCAAACTTACCTACCAAGGTTTATGCTCTGTGAAGTGTCCGTGAAGTGGAAGGCTTCCACGGAATGAACAGACCTGTAGCAATGTGTTTTTTCCTTGACACATCTTCTCCACTACAAAGGTCTTAGCTGGTTAATTCCAGTCAGCCAAACTCAAAACCCTGTAAGGAAAGCTGGGGTTCTAGCTTTAACTTGCCTCTGACTGGTCAGGGTCATTTTGGTATCTGAGAACAATGAGCATTCCTGGTCCCAGTAGGATTCATGCAGGAGCCCATCGGCCTCAATTACAGGCTTTGTGTCTACCCATCTGTAAGGCCTTATGTTATTTTAATAACTATTTTGTATTTTATAACACATTCTGAGGCTTTCTAAAACAAAACCCCCTCCCTGCCCTCTTGGAAAGAGAGAAATCATGGGCAGAAAGTAGGCATTTTTAAATCCATATTTAAAGCCAATGTCATTAATTTATGGGACTTCTTCCTTTAGGAAGGATTTCGTGGCCTTATTTGAAAGCTAGAATCTCCTGTTGTTTTACAAGTGACTTGGTCTTAGCTAAGCGTGTGAAATTATTAAGCTACTGGTCTTGCACGCGAATATTAGAAAGTTACAGGCACACCACCGCTATCTATCATTTCGTACTCACTCCCCCTGGTTAGGCTAACAGGTCTGAATCACACAGCATTGGCAGCAACAGCAAAAAACCATCTCTGATCCGTTAAGAATCATGACTGTTATTTTCACAGTACTCGCGTTTGGGCCTCAGGGTCAACCGTAACCACGTGGACATCTCTTTTTCTCTGCTTTTTAATATAGTCCATTATTCCTCAACAACATTGGGACTCGGGCTGTTCTGTTTATATTTTTAAAAATTCCTACTATACAACCTCCTGAAAATCAGAGTTCACCACAAGTATATTGTTAGGACACTTCGGTAACGGTGCTCGGACACTTCAGTGACTCCACCAGCATTTTCAAAAGTGGGAAAGTGTCCCCGCCTGTACCAGGCGGTAGTGATTTTTTAAAACATTTGTTCAGCTTTAATTTATTGGCATCAAAAGGTGGGTGCCCGGCATAGGTAAGATGAAGTGAGTGATTCTCTAAAAGGTATTTCTATTTGGCTTTGAAAGCCACTGCTTGCATTGCAAAACTGCATATATATGAATTTGTGTATGTGCGTGTGAGTCAGATTTACCTTCCTAGGTTTGATTTCATTTTAGCTAGAATGAAAAGTCTCTTAAATTTCCTAAGCCCACAATTGCCAAGAGCCTGTGGGAGAAAATGCAGAGGTGATGCTCTGGTGTCTCCAGAGAAAGAGCCATGCTGGGGCCTTCATTTCTTTTTCTCTCCTCTTCCTTCAAGTGGTACAACCTACCCTTTTACGTTTTGGAAAAACCTTTAAATATCAGGTTTGAGTTTTTATTGTTGTTGCTGTTTTCCTTTAAGAAATAAGCTGGCTCTTTTAAACCGTTCCCTGGAATGAAAGACTTATATCCCCAGTAGCAAAGTCACGTTGAAAACAAAAGAGCGAGCCCATTTCCCTACAGGAATAAAGAAAAGTAGTTTTCCACCCAATAGCCTTTAGATTTCTGTTGCCTTAAGAATGTGAATTTTGGTTCAGAACTGTCCCTTCATATACTGTCCCCTTTGTCGCTAATGGCTGAGGCATGCCTGGAATTTTTCTTAGGTTGAAGAAACAGAGGCTAAAGTATTAGCCCAAGTCCAAATGGTTATCTTCTCTGAGATTATCGACTTAAAGTAAACTTTAAAATGCTTGAGGAAACCCACTGAGTCAAATTCCTTTACCTTTCAATTAGCAGGTTTTTTTTTTTTCTTTCAGATTTTTTTACAAATTGAAATTCTGTAGGGCTTAAAATTTTGATACATAAATATATGAATACACTCATGTATTTATATATGTATGTAACTTATTTTTTAAAAGCAAGCGCCTCTCTCTGGTATGACATTATCCAATAGGGGAATTTAACAGAAGTCCTCGGAGGGAAGTTCTTGCCTTTTTTGCACTATGACATCTTCCTCAGGTCACAAGGAACACTGAGGGGTGTATATGGTTACACCAGGTTTTACCAGTATTGAAATCTCAGGTCACAGAGGTAGCCTCTTTTGGTTTTGACCTCTTTAGAGGATGCCAGAACCCCAAATGGTGAGGTTAGTGTGCCAACGGATCACTAACCAAACCGAGCAGGCTCGGTCCCCAATCCAATCTCCAGAATGTTGGCCACAAGTCATAAGGATTTCATTTAGAAATAGCCAAGTTGAAATTCATTTTTTTTCAACCCATACGGAGCATTCTCCTGCTGAAATACACTCTTTTCTAGGTCATTTGACAAAGGGGACAGGGGGTGTGAGCAAGAGACAAAAGGATACAGGGGGAAGTCCGGGAACATCCCGAGGTAGGATGAAGTACAAAAGCCATGGAGAGTCGCGTTCCTTCACGGCTCTGTGGCGGCTGCCCCTGCAAAGGGAGACTCACATGGCGGGAGGAAGGGGGTGGCACAACGAACAGTGGGGTTCCCAGGGGCAGGACTCTGGGATTCTCCCCGCACCCTGCTTTGCATTTTCTCTCCAGGATCGAGACAAGCCCCCAGCCAGCACCACTGTCTCACTCCAGCGCCCGCTGTGGTTGCACACAGGCTTGTCAATACAAATTGGTAATTACCACCCTGAGGAAACCTGATCAACCCATTGCAACAGGAGTTGGACCTCCCCTGTGAGAAGTCTTTCCGGTGGATCTGCTCACTGAGGGGATCTGGAACACCCTGACGGGACAGGGTAGCTCCTGGAGAACAGATTTCTGGGCTGGCCTCGTCTCCATCGCCAGTGGGAATGGCCCACCGAGCCTTCCCAGCAGTTACAGAAGACGAGCACGCCCCTGGCCCTGGCCCACTTGCGGGCCGGGTCTCATGGACAGACCTCACGCACCACGTTGATCGTGGTTGAGGCGTAGAGTAGAGATGACTCCAAATACAAATAAAACTCATTTGCACCATGAATCCATTTATCAACAGGTTAAATGTTGAAATGCTTGAATTTGACTTTCAACCTTTCCTGGGAATTTCCACAGAAATCTGAATCCTCCAAATCACCCACAGTGGAAGATGGACTCTGAGATGGCGTGAGCAATGAGCAAAATTCTGAACCGAATGCTTAATAGATGAAGCACTTGACCAAAACAAGACATGGATTTGGACAGCAATAATTTTGGGTTATCACCAATGTCAAGTTGAATCTATATATGTATTCATATATTATATATATATATCTTTCTTTAGAAATGCAACTTTACAACTGATTTTTAAAAAGCTATTAGAAAAGTAGAAACTGGCAATTATTTTTACATGTTTCCCCCCACCCCCAAATGAAGCCATTATGATGTAGCAATCACATGAACATGAGGCTGTTGATTCCTCTATAAACTCTTTGGTTCTGTGGTTCAGGAGAGGGTGTGTCACCAAGACCCCTAACCCTGACCCTCACTCCCCTTCCCTCCCCTGATGCTGAGACTCTGAACATAGAAGGAACCAAGTCGAAGGGATAAGCAAAGAACATTCAAGTGACATTATTCCCCATACTCTGATGAGTAGAGAGAATAGTTCAGTATCCCAACATCTTAAACTTGGAGTCCATGGAAGCTTTTCAGAGATTCCATGTTGGGGCAGAAAGCCATAAAACAAAATTAAAGGGAAACAATCAAATCAAATCAAATCAATGACCCTTTCCTTTTGTTGCTCAGAAACAAAATTGATTACCTTTACACAGATCAATGACGCTATTAGTATTTTAGCCAGACAAGAGGAGATCATGAATTGAAACAAAAGATGTGAGAAATCCTCATCTTTGGTATTGTAGCTGTTGAGGTTTCTGTTGCTCTGTTCCGTGTTCTTTTGAAAAACTGCATAGGCACAAATTAAAGACAATCTTCAACTTTAAGATTACCGCGTGAGTTGTCAAATGAAGCAGTAGCCACTGAGGCTTTTCCTTAGATCGATTCTTGTCTCAACCCTTTCTTTAAAATCTGCTTCCAAAAATGTCCCAAGAGGTCTGTTTAAACACAGTGTGTCTCGCTATTTTTTTGTTTTTGTTTTTTTTTTTTCTGGCGTGCTTCCTTATTGTTGGTGGTGATTTTCATTGATTTACGTATTTATTTATTCATTTCAATGGAACAGTTTTGTTTGTTGCAGAAGTAGGTGCAGAAAAAGTTTCTTTGGTTTCGATTAAGTAATTCATAAAAAAGTCAGTCTCAAGTGTCTGTAAAGAATCATTGCAGCGTTTGGCTTGCTTTGAACACCCCCGTGGTGCCCCCCTGGGGCCATTCACTGGTAAGTATGCACATCGTGACCTTCGCAATCTCCCCGAGTTCTGTGGGCGCTCCTCCCCTCTGTGTGGGAAGGTGACAGCCGGCACCAGAGCTGGCGTGGCAAAGCCGCTCCCTGGGTGGTTCGGCCAGCCGGTTCGCTCAGCCCCATGGTGAACCAAATGCAAGAGCTGAATGCCGTTCGGAGTTGCAGAGGCTTTCTGATTTCTAAAAGTAATCACAGTATTTTTAGGCTAGAAAATGGCAAGTAATAAATGTCTTTGGTTTGCAGGATTCTGCTTCTTTGGTGTGCTGTGTTTTCTCCAGATTTACTCAGCTGTTTTGCAAGGATGATTCGACAATGGAAGAGATTTGGGACTAGCTGACCCTCGTCAGTTAACACGTACGGTGGTTTGAATTACTTCTTTTTTTCTTGCTAGAAAACACTGAAAGACGGCCCTACCAATGGGATGGATGTGGACACAACTGAAATCTGAAAGAGTGCGAATGAATTACATGGTGGTTACAATGCACAGGAGGAGGAACCAGGTGACTAATAACTGAGAAGGAACATTAATGATCTAAAAAAATCTAGATCTTTTAAAATGCTGCATTTGCTCCATGTACCGTAACAGGTAAGTTGGCCTCCTGAGTGTGCGTGTCTGCATCATGTACAAACAGAATTTGTAGCAAACTGCAAAATGTGCTTGAAGCCATTATTCCCAACGGTTCCCTCATGACTTCACAATCAGCGTCTTGAAAATCCAGATGTGGTGAATCCAGAACCTTCCTTACTTCTCTGTTTATCTACGTTGTGCTTGATACGTTGAACTCGAGAGAACTTTTTTTTTTTTTTTTTGATGGATCCAAGACCACGTGAGATTTCCAGGAGGTAAGGAAAAGAAAATTGTAAACTGGATCAACTTAAAGCTTTCTAAACCATTCAATGGAACGATGCCTGAGTTGGAAAAACAGGTCCTTGGATTTTGTTTTTTAATTTCCGTATTTAAAAGTTGTGCTCAGCAATTATCATTCTGATTTTTTTTTTTTTTTTTTTTTTTTTTTTTTTACGTTATGGCTGTGAACTTTGGTATATTGTGGTATGATGAGGCCAAGCACTCGGAAAGCAAATGAGGTCATTCTTGTTGCCAGAAGAATCTCTTATAGTAGCATCTTGGGAGCCCAAACCCAGAATCCGTCCACGGGCCAAATTCCCACTGTGACACGGGAGAACCCTGACTGAGACAGGCCCCAAAGTGAGACCGTTGACATCTGAAGTGATCCTGAGCTTGGCTGACACCACACTGAAATTAACTCGCTCCAGGAAGGCCCCATTTGGGTTTCTGGGAGGCTTAGCATGCTCGGAGGACAATGTCCGGTTCAAAGAGATTAATTTTCAGCTTGCACTTGGACTCCATAACCATTTTAAAACAAAACAAAAAGGAACACCTGGCCTATGATTACAGCTAGAATAGAAGTTCCTTTTCAAGAGAATTGTGCTTTCAAATCACCAGTGAAGGGCCCCAGCTAAGAATCCGGTGTCTTTTTCCTTTGTGTTTCCTTTTGGTGTCGGTTGTCCTCATCTGGAGGTGACCTATTCCCAACCGAGAGTCCTTCCATCACGCTTTGGTACAAGTGCCGGAGGTGGACGAGGAGCCCCCTGTGCTCAGATCATCCTGCCACTTCTCCAGGCTGCGGCGCCGGGCGTTCATGAAGAAGTTGCTGACGGTCGTCAGCTCCAGGCCCAGCTGCTGGGAAATGGTGATCTGCATCTCTTTGGACGGGCGTTTGTTCTCCTTGAAGATGGCAAAGAGTGTTCGCCGTTGGAGGTCGGTGAACACCAGGCGCGATTTCTTCTGGGAGTTGTTCCTGTCTTTGTTTGGTTCTTGCTCTTTGCGTTTGCACGCTTGAAGGGAAAGAGAAGAAGGAGCGAGTCAGTACGAGTGTGAGAACCGGCACCCGAGAAGGTGATCCATGGAGAACATTGACAAAGTCGTACAAGGGGATGTAAACCGTTAAACTTTATTGTGCAAATGGCCCAGCTGTCAATAACCAGCCTTCCCAGTTCATCTCCCGGTGATGGAAGGCACCGGTTAATGGTGGAAGGGAGGAAGGGGAGAACGGCAGGACTGTTCTGCACAGTCTGGTTTTAAACCAACTGCGCTTGCTTTCTTTTTTACCCCCCGCTTCCCAGCACACCCTTAAAATTCCCCATCTCTGGAAATCAGGCACCGTGAAAGGAGCAATGACTCCAGGTCCCCAGGGGGAAGCCTGGGCAGGCCTCTTTCAGATTCAGTTTCTAGAAGTGTTTACAGCTGAGCTGAAATGGCTTTCTGGAGTCAAAACTTAAAAGTGCATAATTTCTCAAAATCAAAGTTTCTACTCATGTGATTCAAAAAATTGCTAGCAAAATTAGAAGTAACAGAATGACGGTACCACCCCATTCCTGCAGGCTTTTGAAAAATTAAGGAAACACAAAACAACAACACAACAAGGAGGGAAAGACTGAAGAAAAAAAGGTTGGTTTGGCCAACTCCAGTTTGGTAGTTGGAAGTGAAGCAAGTGCAAGAAGCAAGGGCTGAGGGTGTCAGAAGCAGCTCAGACTTAGGAGGACATTAATGTAGGTCACCACGTCTGCCTTACCCTACAAGTTTCTAGAAGGCAGGGAGCAAGTCTGTGTCATATTCCCAAGTGGCTCATTTTTCAAGCCATGGGCGTAAATGAATTGTTGGTATGCCGATAGCACAGGGCGCTCAGACTCTTCCTGGGGTTTTGTGCATTTCACAGACGGATGTGGTCTCAGAAAAGTGACTTGTAAGCGTTCAACAACACAGTGCATACGAATCGGGAATTTGAACACGAGATCTGGCCCCAGATTGAGAATTTCTGTGTACTGGACTGACACTCCCCCAAAGCTAGAAGTTTGGGGGTGCTGCATGGATGTCTTCCCACACTCTTCAAAGCCTAGGTTTGTAAGTTTTGCTTCTGAGCCGTGGCTCAAGGCATTGCCTTCTGCAGGGAGCATCTTGTGTGGGGGAACCGCTACAGTGTGAGTATCAGGGGGACATCCTTCCAACTGATGGGTCTTAGGATTTAACCTGAGGACCAGCATGCCTAGAGAAGATCTTCAGGACCCTGAGCCCCCACCCCCATCTCCGTGTAACTGACCTTCCTCCCTGGTGAGTACCATCCGCTATAAAGGAGTCACTTCTGAAATACATGAAAAGTGATGACACTTTGCTTTGCTAAACGCTTTCTTCCTGATTTCTTTCTTCTTTCTTTTTAAAAATAAAAGCAATCATGTTATCTTTGAAAATTAAATATACACACCTATAAAAACAATTTGTTTCCATCTTAAACCCCATTCTCCTGGAGGCTCAGACTTTCTTAGATAAGGCGTACTTCCCTGGCAACGGAAGCTCAGACAGAAAGGCTGAGATGGCCCACACCTGTTCACTCCTCACGGAGCCTCCCCATAAAGGCGGCTTCCTTGTTCATCCCTGTAAGAGTCTTACAGTTTTGTTTACCGAACCGTTATCTTCAGACTGACTCTCTCTTGTCCAATCTCAAGTCTTCCTCAACAGGGCTTCTCAACCTTCAGGCGCCCAGGGATCACTGGAGAGCTCATTCTGATGCAGTCAGCCTGGGGTGGGGCCTGAGAACCTGCATTTCTAACGAGCTCCCAGGCGAATGCTACTGGCTCACATGCCTCAGCTGACTGCCAAGCATATGCCTGAATTCCAAAATCTCAGAGGAGCACCTCGATGGAAAAGAAAGCTCTGGAACCAGACATGCCTGGATTCAAAGCCGGGCTCCTTCACCTCCGGGGACTTGGGACCTCGGCAGACTGCTTCACCTCTCAGACCCCATGCTCCTCACCTAATGGGAGTAACGACACGCCGACCTCTGCGGACACCCAGGAGAGCACGTGGAAGGGCTCCCTTCCCGCCCTCCCTCTCACCACGTTTCCTCAGTAATCCTGAGGTAGGTAAACCAGCAGAATTATTTTCGTTTTAAAATGAAATAGAGACCTAGAGGGGGTAAGCGATTGGCTTGGGGTACGTGCCAAGTCTGCTCCAAACCCAGGGCAAGAATCCCGTCTTCCGGCTCTCCATCTTTCTCCTCCACAGAAACAGCATCTGTGACTTTGGCCCATAAAAGGGGGATCTGTTTGCAGGGCAGGCTCTGCGGCCCCACCCCCAGAGATTCTGATTTTCACTGTGTGGGGTGGGGTTCTGGAATCTGTGCTTTTACAGACCTCCTTGGGCCCCTCCGAGACATGGGGAACCATCGTGCTTGGTCCTAGACTATTGTCCCTGCCCCAGCCTCCTGGGACCCCTGGTGCCAAGCCTTCATGGGGAGGATTCTGAGTGAACAGTGGAGCCTGGTAATCTCCTGATAACAAAATCTGGGCAAATATCCTCTATTTGCTGGCTGAGGTCCTTAGTCGATTCCTGCTCCTTTGGATTAACCGTACAGC
Source organism: Paguma larvata (assembly GCA_030068075.1). Classification (NCBI taxonomy): domain Eukaryota; kingdom Metazoa; phylum Chordata; class Mammalia; order Carnivora; family Viverridae; genus Paguma; species Paguma larvata. The sequence goes on from CM057835.1 coordinate 17,388,841, forward strand.
CTTCAATTTTCCTACCAATATTGATTATTCTTCAGACAATGCTTTATTTGTACTTTTAATACGGTGTTTAGACAATGTTGGTGCAGGTCCACATTGGCCTGTTGGATTATATTTGGTTAGACACACACACACACGTGCGTGCGCCCACACACATACTTTAAGAGGAAAATGTTCAAGGCACAATATTCAGCAAATGTAGAGGAAGAACAGATGAACAGATCCTTTCCAGCAGCTTTCCAAATCCACCAGAGTCCACACCAACCCATGCAAAGATGTAGCCTGTGGTCTGCAAACGTACGGCAAGTCCAAAAGCCCAAAATACCGAGGTAGTAGGTACATAACCTGCTCAAAGTCCTTACACCTGGCAGCTGGCGCCCCACACTTCTTTGGTGCCAGAAGTTACTTACTTCTTCACAGTTCAAAGAGAGGGGTTTGCTTTCGACCCCTGACAGTTACGGAAATAGCAAACACACCACTAACAGCATTCACCCCAAGATTCTTAAAAAAGCAGTTGATCTGAAGCTGAAGGGAACTAAAGCAAGAGGAGAGAGAACACCTGTTTTGGAAATCTAAGCCCAAATGATGCCTGGAAGCCGCTATGAGGTGTGAAGCCGGCTATCCCCACAGGCACGAGTAGAGTGTAAATGGCTCTGGTGTGAACATATTACACTACAGTCAAATACCCATTTCTAAACAGCTAGGAAAAAGCCACGTAGCTCCCTATGACCCAGGAACATGTTAGAAACCCAACAGACAGCAGGTGTTCACCAGCGGTGTGGGTGACTTGAGTCTCATATTTCTGGAAGGTCTGAGGTTAGCCCGGGCTCCTGCAGGCCACTTGGACCTGCTGCTTCTCCCTCTTCTAGGAGAAAAGCAGAGGCGGGGGTGGGGGGCATGCCGGGTTGATCACACGGACACCAACGCGTGTGGTCAGGGCATGTAGCAAGGTTACGAAGCCAGAGGTGATTCATGTCAGGAGGGGCTTCGAAGGGAGGTGAGCGAGGGTGAGGGTCAATACCAGGGACTGGAGAAGATTCAGGAAGCCACGGGGCACCAGGGTGGCTCAGTGGGATAAGTGTCCGACTCTTGATTTCAGCTCAGGTCATCATCTCATGGTTGGTGGGTTTGAGCCCTGTGTTGGGCTCTGCGCTGACAGCACGGAGCCTGCTTGGGATTCTCTCTCTCCCTCTCTGCTCCTCTTCCATGTGCACGCTTTCTCTTACGCATGCTCTTGCTCTCTGTCTGAAAATACTTTTAAAAAAAGATTAAAGAGGCCCAGAAAAGCCCCAAATCATCTGTGCTTTCTTTTCACTCCTGGTGGAGGAGGGGCCCTGTGCCACAAAGGTCAGTGACCACACAGTTTCTCCACAGAAAAGTTTGTTTTCTCCCACCGCCTATTTCCCTTACTGTGACAAAGGTCTCTTGGTATTTGCATGCTAAGGGATAAAGGGCTGTTGGAAGCCAGGGCCTCTGTGGGGAGGGGAAGATGGAGTGTTTGGGAAAAAGCAAAGGAGGGGCAGGTTCAGGGCTCCCACCTGCCTGAGGCTGGCCGCCTGCTTGTTTTCCCTTTCATTCTTTCCGGGGAGGGCTCAGCGTCCCAGGTGAGTGACTTCAGGTGTGTGTGTGGGGGGGCAGGAAGTCGGTTCTGTGAGGCAGACACAGGCCACACTTAAGCATCATGGAACCACACTTCACCTTGACACCTGGTCCCACAGGTGCAGTGGCTTCAGCTCTTCAAGGCACCTGCACATCTTCCTGCACGAGCTTCCTCACTGAGCTGCAGAACGCGAGGGCTCTTGTCTGGCCCGGGGCTCTCGATTCCACACGGGGAGTTGGAGCTAAGGGCTGAACCGCATCAGAACTCCCTTTCCACCACATCGTTGAGAGGAACATGGCGTGGAGGTGTGGATTCTCATCTCGTGGTTGGTGAAGGTCGGGGACTTGCTTAGGGTGACCTAACTAAGCATCGGAGCTAGGACGTAGGCCCCTTCCCAGCCCGCCTGGTCCCTGGGGGCGCCGTGAAGGAAGAGGAACCCAATAAGGGATCAGACTCCTCAGCCACCGCTGCTCTGGAGCTGAAACTTCTCACGCTGTGGGCGTGTTGTCCCGTGAATTCAGGCCCTGTTCAGCATCCCCTTCTGTTTGGGCTGGGACACTCTTCGGGGAATTCAGCCTGACGGTTTGCTACAGAATTAGTGCCGGAGGTTCCTTGGGGTCCTGTATACCACCAGCCTCAACGGACAGGAAAGGAAAATGTCTCATGGAAATGGGTTACACTCCCAAGACTTGAGACGCAGTTTTATTTTTCTTGAGTAGCCGACGGGGAGGAGGCAGAGACGGATGAGGGCTTGGCAGTTCGCACCGACCTAAGTGCAAAGCCCAGCCCTGCCGTCCCCTGGCTGTGTGACCTGGGTGTGGCCCCTGGGTCTCCCTGCACCTCCCTTTCCCCGTGCTCACTGGACCGGACACGGCTGCTCAGGACCTTTCTCCGCTTTGCGATGGATTAGCCTTCACGGGCCTCTCCCTCTGCCTTGTACCATTTTACTTATTTTCCCAAACCAGAGGCAAAAATGCTGTCTTTCTCAGTGACATCGTCTGTCCATTTCCCCTCTGGTGGTCAGAAGAATTATGGGAAATTTGCAAGCTTTATATATATAGTTGTGTTGCTATACACAATCTGTTCTGCCCGGAAAGTCCCAAATTGGGCAGGTGCCTCTTTGGGGGATATTTATCCCACGTACCTAGGGAAAAGTGGACTCAGGAGCTTCTCTTCCTTCCCAGAGTAGAAACTTCAGGGTTTGGTCTCTGGGACCACTTTGCAAAGGTCCCAGGGGGCGCTCATGAGTTATCTGCTGATGGAAGTGGCCGCAGGTGGGTACTGAGTATGAGTTAGCTCAGCAAGCGTGGCCTGATTTGGTCTCCAGGGCGTGTGTGGCTTCTCCGCATCTCTGATCTTTCAGAGATAAGGATTTAAAAAAAATTTTTTTGATGGTTTTATTCATTTTCAAGAGACAGAACGCGAGCAGGGGAGGGGCAGAGAAAGAGACATAGAATCTGAAGCAGGCTGCAGGCTCCGAACCATCAGCACACAGCCCAATGCGGGGCTCGAACTCACAAACCATGAGATCATGACCTGAGCCGAAGTCAGATACTTAACCGACTGAGCCACCCAGGTGCCCTGAGATAAGGATTTTTAAACTTCTGTCTCTCCAGTTGCCTCTCAAAGTGTTGTTTCTTTCTCATGAGCTGCCTGGCCTGGCCCTGTCCTCCAGGAACCCGGCTGTGCCTGCTACCTCTGCTCCAGCACCTTGCCTTCCCGCCTCCACCCACTGAGCACCTGCCCGCCGGCCCACATCACTTCCCGTGTGGGCCCGGCTGGCCCTGGAGCCCTGCGGAAATGGATTTGTCCTTCCAACCTTCCTCCCAGGAAACCACAAGTGCATGGGCCCGAGAGGTCCTTGCAGGGGCCCGAGAGGTCCTTGCAGAGGCCCGTGGGAAGGTGAGCTACTGAGTTCCTGGAGAGGAGGGGAATCCTGGCTCCACCAGCAAAACATGATGCCTAGGGGCTGGCCAAGGGAGAGCCAGTTCCAAAGGGGAATCCGCAAGAAGCAACAATGTCAAGCGTGGGCAGAGAAGGATCTAGCCGTGTGGTTTCCAAGGGCCCTGGAAGTGCTGTCCCCACTCCCCCAGAATCCCCTCTGCATGGTGCCCGACGCTGGGCGCACCTGCTTCAGCTTCATCAGATGGGTGGAAGACTAAACACCTGCCAGACTGATTGCCCTCCTTCCTCTTAGGAAGGGCGTCATTTTAAATTCTCCACAGCAGCGTCATCCTGCTGTGGAGAAGGAGGAGAGGCTCCTAGGCGGGCTTTGAGGGGGAGGGGGGGACTTACAGGAAGCAGGTGCCCCCAAGAGGGCAGAACAGCCCCACAGTGGGAACTGAGGCAGACTAATTGCAAAATTGGCCCCAATTCTTCCCTTCCCAATATCTAGACCCACTGCAACGTGACTCTGTGGCTCCTCCCAGCACGAGATGGTGTTGGCCTGCCCTTCCTGGGAATCTGGGCTGGCCGGTTGATTTGCTTTAGCCAAACGAATGTGGCAGTTCTGAGGCCAGGCCCCAAGGAGCCACGTGTTTTGTTCACATTCTTGGAACTCTATCTGGCTGTCATGTGACACGCCCAGGCAAGCCTGGGTCAGCCGACCCTGGTGGCCCCAGCAGCTGACTGCAGGTGCATGAGTGAGCCCAGCTGAAGACCACCCAAGCGTGGCTTGGAGCGGCAGAATTGCTCAGTGGACCCACAGACTCCTGAGCAAAAATAAATGTTTATGGCTTTATGCCACTGGTTTTGCGGTTCTGTGCTACATAGCATTATTGTGGTGACAGATATAGAAGCCAAGAAAAACCTTTGCCTTCCTGCCCAGGGAAAGTCAAATGTAGGATAAGAAGAGTCAGCTTGAAACTGAGACCTGGCTATCAGCTGCATGACCTTGAGTCTCACTTTCGTAATCTATAAAATGGGGATACTAATGCCCATCTCTCCAGACATCAAGACACTAGCTGTGGCACTTGGCACATAGTAGGTGCTTAATAAATGTAAATATTCTTTCTCCTTTCATAGAGAAAGAAGAGAAAAGGTATATGAGAAGGTAAGGTTAAGAATTCATAATTTGAAGTGGTTTTCCAAGATTTACTCAATAGTAGATGAACTGCCCAGGGGGCTAATGGCAAATAAAAGGTTAAAGAGATTTGCTTTCCTTGTGAGGTTGTCTCATACCCAATTCCCAGCCTCGTGGTAAAGGTAAGACTGTGATGTGTTTTCACATATGTGTCAGAGATCCTAATAGGTTTGGGACCACTGGTGTTTCCTAACATCACTAATTTATGTCCAAATACATTCCTCATATGATGGGTATTGTTAGCCCCTAATAAATAATGCAGAAGTGCCATATTCTCCTTGCATTCAGTAAATACTTTCCCTCAGTAGTTCAATGTAATCTTGCCAGGGCACGGGGGTGGGGGTGGGGAGGAAGTCATGGGGGAGGGGGGCGAGCATTTGTCAGTGGTCACTACACCTCCAAGAATACGGGTTCGGAAAATTTGCTAAGGAGAATCACTGCCATCTTTCAGCTGGAGAGCCTGAAGCTGCCCTCTTCCAAGGGCTTGTGCAAAGTGGGAGCGTGGCCCCTCTCGGCCCAGGAGGGCACACACACCAGGGCTGGAGCGCTGGGCCCAGGAGGGCACACACACCAGGGCTGGAGCGCTGGGCCCAGGAGGGCACACACACCAGGGCTGGAGCGCTGGACCGGAAAGATCAGCTGGATTGTATTGGAAACACCAATTACAAAAGTAAGTTCATATTTATAGCCCCAACCTAGTTCTGAGAAACCACGGGGTGTTTTTTTTTTTTTAAGTTTTTATTTGAATTCTACTTACCATGCCGTGTAATATTAGTTTCGGGTGTGCAACAGAGTGATTCACCACTTCCATACGACACCCGGTGCGCAACACAGGTGTGCCCCTTCATTCCCGTCACTTACTTAACTCGTCTCCCTCCCACCTCCCCTCTAGTGACCATCAGTTCTCTATAGTTAGGAGTCTGTTTCTTGGTTTGCCCCCCCCTTCTCTCTTTTGTCCCTTTGCTCATTTGTTTTATTTCTTAAATTCCACATACAAGTGAAATCAGACACATGAAAAGATGCTCATAATGACTGATCGTCAGGGAAATGCAAATCTCACGCAAACGGCCATGAGATACCACCTCACACCTGGCAGCATGTCTAAAATCAAGAGAAGAAACAACAAAGTTGGTGAGGATGCGGAGAAAGGGGAACCCTCTTGCACTGTTGGTGGGAATGCAAACTGCTGCAGCCACTCCAGAGAACAGTATGGAGGTTCCTCAAAAAGTTAAAAATAGAACTACCCTATACTATGAGGTATTTGCCCAAAGAATACAAATATACGAATTCAAAGGGATAAATGCACTCTGATGTTTCTAGCAAAATTATCTACAATAGTCAAATTATGGAAAGAGCCCAACTGTCCACTGATGGATGAACAGAGAAGGAAGATGTGTGTGTGTGTGTGTAGACACACGTATACATACAATGAAATATTAGCCATAAAAAAGAATGAAAATCCATCATTTGCAAGACATAGATGGTGCTAGAGAGCACTACGTTAAGTGAAGTAAGTCGGTCGGTCAGAGAAACCCGTGGGGTGTCAAGGTCAGGAGAAGTGAAGTAAACGCCCTTTGCTTCCACTCTGAAGACGTGGCCCTTTGGTCCTGACAGAAGAGCAAGGCCACGGAAGAGGTGACGGTGTCCGGGAGGGTGCCCTTCCTCTGGAACGAATCTGCATATTCCAGAGCTTTTAAAACAGTCACAGGATCCCCTGCATTCAAATAGGGAAGCAAGAATAGGGGAGCTGCAGACTCTGATGGTACATATTTAATGTTAGGAAGCCACCGGTGCTGATAAATCTTAGCAAATGCAGGCTCTTCGGGCAGCGCAGGAATTATGTGCTGGCGCACTGCTGCAGGGACATGGCGCAGGGGAGTCTGACACATGAGACGAAGGGCTCCAGCTCTAAGCATTGCCCCTGAGGGCCAGGGCTGGCAGGGGCACCGATCACCCACCTGGGAGGTGAAGGGCTTGATGAAGGGGGAGGGGCTGTAAGGGACACCATCTTTTCAAATCAATATTTAATTACCTCGTGCTGTCTAAAATTTGGAAGTGTTGTGGGGGCGGGGGGGGGGGAGTGGCTGAGTGGCTCAGGTGGTTCAGCGTCCAATTTCGGCTCAGGTCATGAGTTCAAGCCCCACGTCAGGCTCTGTGCTGACACCTCAGAGCCTGGAGCCTGCTTCAGATTCTGTGTCTCCCTCTCTGCCCTTCCCCCGCTAGCATTCTCTCTCTCTCTCTCAAAAATAAATAAACATTAAAAAAATAAATAAATAAATAAATAAAATTTGGAAGCTATAAATAGTTTTCAGTTAAATGCTTTGCAGTTTTCCCTGTTTCTCTCCGATTCCTGACCTTATTATCAAAGGCCAGATAACTATGGAGCCAGTGCAGTGAACTTGGCCCCTGAGAGCTAAACCCCAACTTCGCTCTGGTTTCTGCAAATGTCTCTGGCCTGAATAAGATGGGAAACTTAATGGCTTTGACTCCAGGTTGGGAGCTGGCTTTCCTCGCGGAACAGATGCCAGTGCACTCTGGCAGTGGAGCCAGCGACATCCAGACCCACCTCCGTGCGAGAGGCCAAGAGCAGAGGCAGGGAGGGCGCACCACAGAAATGGACTTGGAGTCATTCTTCATGGTTGGGTTTCATCCTTCCTTCCGTCCCTTCAAACCGTGAGTGCAGACCAAGCCCTGGTGAGAAAAACCTCTGAGCCACTTGCCAGATCAGCCGAGTCAGCCACAGCGCTCCGGGGTGAAGAGCTTACCCGGCACCGAGCGAGCTGCTGCCTGGCTTATTAGAGCAAAATTGAGCTGGAGCTGGGGAGGCAGGAGGGAAAGGGGAGAGAGAGAGGAGAGAGGAGGGAGAAGAATCGAGAGAGCACACATGTACCCCTCATTCTGGAGACACTGGAAGGATGTCGTGTCCAAAGCGCAGAGATGCCAGCAGCCCCAGGAGGCTTGGTGTTACCCTTGGTGTCTCCTTGAGCGCCTGAGCCACACCTGAGGCTTCACTTCTGACATGGGGCAAACTTCCGCCCATCCAGATAGCCCTGCAGTACCCTCTTCCCATCTGGAAAATGTGGATGATGGATGATAAATCTCTGCTCCTCCTCTGTGCCCTGCCCCTGCCTTTGCTTGGGTGTTGGGGGGGGGGGGGTTGGTCCTAAGCAGGCTGGTCCCAACAAACCTTACAGCAACTCCCCGATGTCCATTTATTGTCAAGTAAAAGGCAGCCGGCCAGCCACTATTCTCAGTTCCCGTGCCTCAAAGACTTTCCGTGAAGAAAAATTTTATTTCCTGTCTTTATTTTTACCGTCAATACAAAGTCACTGAAGGGGACTCGGGAAATGGGGGCCCTTGGATGCCTGACAACTTAAAGACAGGCAGAGCCAGAAAAAGGCCCAGGGTGGCCCCAGAGAGCGAATCTTCCAAAAGAGGACACTAGACCTCGCACCACATGCTGTCCAGAGCTCCTTCCGCTGCCCCCCAGCCCCCAGAAGTTTCTGCCCATGGCTGGAGCTTTGCACACCCAGTGCGGATGCGCCTTCAGCCTCTGCTTTCTTTCAGCAGAAGCTCTGAGCCCAGAAGGGACAGGTTGCTGATAGCAAATGTTCCAGGACAGCTGGTAAAATCCCCGAGTCTCAGAATGGCAGGATGTCAGAGACCATTTGGTCCAATCCTTTATTTTGGATATAGGAGTCTGAGGCGTTTAGAGGTGCCGTGAGTAGCCCAAGGCTGACCACAGCTAGTCAGTGAGAGAGCCCTGAGAACCCAGATGCCCTCACTTCTAGTCCGGGGGGCCTTTGCTTCCTATCTGCCTATTAGAATGGGTCCTTTGGGGGCACTCAGCCTTTGAAATGTCAATTTCTGGTTATTAATTCTGCCTATGCTGAAGTCTGGCAAAGAAAGATTTTTTTTTTTTTTTTGAGAGAGAGGGTGTGAGTGAGTGACGGGCAGAGAGAAGGTGAGAGAGGGAGAGAGAGAGAGAAGCAGGGTTCACCCACAGTGAGGCTTGAACTCACGAACTGTGAGACCATGACCTGAGCCGAAGTCAGATGCTTAACGACGGAGCCATCCAGGCGCCCAAAGAAAGATCTTTCTTTCATTCAGTGGCATAGCTGCATGTCCTGCAAGCTAGCCGGGAAGTCGTGAATTGCTAAAACAAACACTTAATTCTGGATAGAAATGTCTGGCTTAAAATGGCGAAGAGAGCCAGCAGAGCCTCTCCTAACTTCCCACGTAAAATCGTCTCAAAAGCTAGATGATAAAACTCACCAAACTGAAAACTAGGACTTCAGTCCACCTGTGTGAGGGCATTTCTGAGGCATCTGCCCCTCAAACACAAGGCCAATGGAACTAGGTTGAAAAATAATATCCAAATTGAAAAAATAGCACCTGAGTCCTGCAGCTGCTCAGCAATTCAAATTAAGCAGCCATCGCTTGTCTCGGTAGGTCTCTGGTGAAACAGCCAGTGTGCTTTCCACTCCTACCCACCTACTGATTGAGAACTGCAACTATCAGAAAATAATGAAAACTGAGGGTTAGGGGGTAGAAGAGAAACACCAGAAGTGGTAGACCACAGCGTGGGAGGCTCAGTTTCCAAAAAGCGCTCTAGGTGAACGCGGGGCAAGAGGAGGGTTTGGTGTGCAGTGTGTGGGGACTGATGCACCTACTCCCTGTGACCAGCTTGTCCGAAGCCCGCGAGTGCACGCAGGCCGTGAATCCTTGCCGGTCCAGCAGGGTCAAACTAAAAGAAAGCTGGTTCGATGTTAGGAGCTGGGTTAGATGTGTCCAATGGCAACTCAGTGCAGGGCCGAGTCGGTGAAGGCACCGACACCCAGAAATAAGGTCGTAAGGAAAACACACACCTTTTTTGTTGACCGCATCAGGCCTGACCGGGGTTTTCTCATCTGAGAACAAATCAGAGGAAAGTGTTCTGAAAACATCTTACAGAAACTTCAAGGATATTTTAGAGAATCGGGTGGTATCTCAAGGCGATGCCCAAGGAGATGGTTTCTGTGAAACAGGAATGGAAAATGATGAAGAAAACAGAACTCCCTAAGTAATAGTGTGTAATAAAAAAAACAGTAAGACGAGATGAGAAAGATTGAAACTTGCAGGAGAAAATTACACAGCATTGGGGGAAATAAAGAGCAAAATGGACACAGCAGTTGTAATGCTAGGATTTCTGAAGGTCAGGGGGTCTTTCCTAGAGAGAGGCATTCCCAGCCACATAACTCAGAAAAGTTACAAACTCTTTATGAAAAGAAAAATTATTGAACACCTACTCTAGGTTACTTGAAATACAATCAAAATTAAAAGCTCAAGATATTATATTGTCCTAAAAAAGAACTGGTCAACAGCCCCATGTGGCTGTGTTACCCCTGAACTCATCCCAGACATCCAAAGGAGTATCACTACGTTAACGAACATCACCTCTTTGGAAAAGGCTACGGCAGCGACTCTATAAGAATGTAGCACAGTTGATGCTTCCTTTTGCAACAGGATCTCAGTGACGTTTAAAAACAAACAATTCCATTATTAATGTTTCACATCGTTATGTGAAGTGTACCGTTGGAAAAAAAATCCTCTGGAAAAGTATCTCCCTCTTCCAGAGTGAAACGTCAGATTCGTAAGTCCAAAGATGACTTCATATATGTGAAACAGATGAAAAAGAAAACTATGCCTACAACAAGAAGAAAAAGGAGGAAACATTTCAAAGTGTTCAGTTTCAGGAGAGGCATGAAGGGATGCTACTATTTAGTATTATGCTGGGAAAGTTGTCAATGCAAGAAAAGTAAGAAAAAAACAAATCAGTGAAAATTTAGAAAGGAATGAAACGGACTGGTAAAATGACAAAAGTCTACATAATCTGAGTGCTCATTATTTGATAGGTATTATTTGATAGGGATTAACTCATTTAATTTTTACAATCAGCCAAAGAGGTAGTCTGCAATTAATGATACTGAGTCACAGAGGAGTAAGCAAATTACTGAAGGTTACATAGTAAGTAACGGGGCTGGGATGCAAACTCAGGTGGTCTGATTCCAGACTCCTTGTACCTAACAGCTACCCCGTACTGCTTCTCCAGGCAGAAACAGAACTCTTATAATTATAAGTTCGTATTATTTTCTTTAACCTAGAAAACCCAAGAATCTCAATACTCAAATTACTAGAACGAATAAGAAAATTCAGGAAGGTGCTCAGTTACAAGATGAACATATAAAAACCAATATTGATTGTGTATACGTAGAAAATCCAAGATAATACACAGATTAAATGATTAGAATTAATATGAGAATTTAGCAAGTTTCCTAGACTCAATATCAGTAGACAAAAATCCTATATAACACAACAAACAGAAAATGAAAAAGATACCACTTGTAATAGGATCAAACATCAAGCATATTAGAAATAAATTTAAAAATAGGTATGCAATATTTTGACAGAGAAAACTATACACTTTGTTAGAGAAAAGAATATCTAAAGAAAGGGATTGGAAGACTCAATATTATAAGAGTTCAATTCTCTCCATGTTGATGTATAGGTCCAATCAAATCTCTGATGGAAATCCCCACAGATTTCTCTCCATCCCTCTTTTTCTTCCTTCTTGCCTCTTCAGTATTTTTGGGATTTGACAAGCTTATTCTAAAATCTTTAGGAGAATGCAAAAAATCAAATAATAGTCAAGCTATTCTTGATAAAAAGAAAAAGATAGGAAGACTCACTGTATCAACCATCAAGACCTTTAATAAGACTACCATGGCGTAGTCTGGGATAAGGACGTAGAACTAGACGAGTGGAACAGAACAGAAAGCCCACAAACAGATCCACACATACATGGACACTTGATTTAATAACAAGGTTTAATGACACTTGATTTAATGACAAGTGCCATTTAATGACAATGGCACTAAGAACATGAAGAAAGCATGTTCTTTCTAATAATGGAGCTGGGGTAACTGGACGGGCATTGAGGCAGGGCTTAATTCTTAACTTCTGCCTTCCTGTTTACACAAAAAGTAAGCTCTGCATGGACCATAGACCTTCATGTTAATGGAAAACCAATAAAGTTTATAAAAGTAATATAGGGTTATATCTTTACAATCATGTGAAAGATTTCAAAGACTCAAAGAAAAAAGATTTACAAATACAAGCATATGAAACTTAAGAATTTCTGTATAATTCTTTGTCAAAAGACACAAATAAGAGAGTAAAGGAAAAAAAAGGGAGAAAGGGAGAGTAAAACGAGAGCCATGGATATTTGCAACATATATGATAGACAACGGGCCTGAATCCAGAATACATAAAATCTCTTAGAAATCCATAAGAAAAAGTCAGACATCGCAACATGAAAACAGGCAAAGATTTGAACAGGCACTCACAGAAGAAGAAATCCAAATTTCCAGTAATTATATAAAAAGACACAATTAGGGGCGCCTGGGTGGCTCAGTTGGTTAAGATCCTGACTCTTGATCTTGGCTTAGGTCATGATCTCATGGTTCATGGGTTTGAGCCCCGTGTCGGGTTCTGTGCTGACAGTGTGGAGCCTGCTTGGGATTCTCTCTCCTTCTCTCTTTGCTCCTCCCCCCTCTCACTTGTGAGTGCATGCACAGTCTCTCTCTCTTTCTCTCAAAAATAAATAAACTTAAAAAAATATTTAAAAGACACAATTATTAGTTATCTAGAAATTACAAATTTAAAACAATGTTACACATTCACCGAAATGACTTAATTGTAAAAGTCTCTCAATACCAAGGGCTGGCAAGGATAGGAGAACTCTCCTATGCTGTTGGGGGAGTGTAAATTGGTACACCGGTTTAGGAAACTATTTGGCAGTATCTGATAAAGTTGAATATATGCATCCCCTATGATCCAGAAATACTGCTCCTAGATAGACTGCCTTGTTGCAGACGCTATTGTGTGCTAGCACGCTCTGTTGGCTGTCACCATTGTACAGGCCAGCCCAACCCCTAACTGCCAGCACCTTTATCTCTTTGCCAAATGGCTTTTTCTGGTTGCCAGACGCTGCTATGTACATAGGCAGGTCATGCCAGAAAAGCTGGGGAATTAATGTCCCCCTCCCAAGAGCTTCTCCAATTCAGTGAATGATGAGCTCTGCCAGATAAATATCCCAACACCCTGGTTTTCCAGGTGGAAGGACTCTGAGGCAGGTTTTCTATGAACACACAGAGTTACTCAGTAGGATTAAGCTCTAGCTGCCGGCTGTGGGAATGTCCTTGATAAAACAGCACTTACTGTGTTTCTTCCCTTCTTGGTCTTACTTCTCCACTCCTCTACCAGTACTTTCCGGGATCACCTTTCAAATAAATGACCTGTACTAGAATCCTTGTTTCAGAGTCTGCTTCTAGGGGAATCCAAATGAAGAAAAGCCTACAGAAATATATGCTATGTACATTAGGATACATGCCCAAAAAAGTTCATAGGAACTGTTTTTACTAAAAGTAGAAACAATTTGAGTGCCCACCAATGAGAGATTGGATAAATTATGGCATATTAATTTAATGGAATACTATACAGCTACGAAAAAGAAAGACCTCCTACTACTACATGTAACAACGTGAAGAGAATGTTGAATAAAAGAAGCCAGACACAAAGATATACATACTGAGTGAGTTTATTGATACGGAGTTTAAAAACCTGGCAAAACTAGTTGTTAGGGATACATACTTGAGTGTTAAGAACTATAAAGCAAAGTCAAGAGATAATTACCATAAAAGGCAGGTTATTACTTAAATTTTATGATTGAGGGACAGGTTTTTGACAAGAAAAGGGAATATGGAAGGACTTTTGTAGAGCTGACAATATTCAATTTGCTTTATGATAATTCATTAAGCAATCCATTTATTTTTCATACACTTCCTGAATATATGTTTTATTTTATAATGATACATTTTATTTTGTTTTAATTTTCATTTTCTTAAATGTTTATTTACTTTGAGAGAGAGTATGTATGAGGGAGAGGCAAAGAGAGAGAGAGAGAGAGAGAATCCCAAGCAGGCTCCACATTGTCAACATAAAGCCTGACATGGAGCATTGATCCCATGAATCACAAGGTCAGGTCCTGAACCTAAATCAAAGAGTTGGATGCTTAAATGACTGAGCCGCCCAGGGCCCCCTATAATAAAACATTTTAAAAGCTATAGCTTTTCTTTACACCAGAAATAACCTATTAGAAAATGCAACAGAAAAATAATTTCACAATACACAAGTACTTAGGAATAACAACTATTAGCAAAACAATAGAAAAACCAAAGCTAAAAATTTTCTTAATGAAAATATAAACAAAAATTTGGCTAAGTGAACTCTATGCTCTATAAAATCAAAAAGGTCAAAATAACATATAAATTCAAGCTGACTTTATAATTTCTATGGAAGAATAAAAGTGCAAGAAAGGCTAAGAAAATACAGAAACAAGATGAAGAGGTAAAACACACTTTACCAGACCTCAAGACATTAAATAATTTAAATAGTGTGATGTTGACCTAGGAATTAATAGATCAATAGAACAGAATGGAGTTCAGAAACAGACCCAACTATGTAAGTGAATTTAATACACGATAAAGAAATATTGTGTTCAAATCCTAAGTAAGGGATGAATTGTTCAGAAACTAGTGTTGGATTAAGTAGTTATCAATTTAAGGGACAAAAAATAAATCCCAACCTCACATCACTTACAAAAAGAAATTCTTGACAAATGAAAGAATAGATTAAAGCTAATAGCATACTTAATGATAAGAAACTTAAAGCTTTCCCACTAAGATCAGGTACAAGGCAAGAAATAAAGCATGTGGGCTCATCTCACCACCTCCCCCCCTTTTTTTTTTTAATGTTTATCCATTTTTGAGAGAGAGGAGGTAGCAGGGGGGGAAGGGGAGAAAGGATCTGAAGTGGGCTCCACGCTGACAACAGTAAGCCCAGTGCAGGGCTCAAACTTACGAACCATGAGATTATGACCTGAACTGAAGTTGGATTCTCAACTGACTGGGCTACTCAGGGACCCCTCACCACTCCCTTTCAACATTTTACTGGAAGTGCTTGCTAATGCAATAAGGCAAGGAAAGGAAGTAAAAGGTATAGAGATTGAGAAGGAAAACACAAAACTTTGTTTACAGATAACATGTTCATCTGTGTAGAAAATCCAAAAGAAAACAAAAAAACAAAAAACAAGCCCCAAAACAAAAACTCTTGGTACTAATAAGCAATTAGAATAAGGTTGCAGGATGCAGATTAATATACAAAAGTCAATTGCTTTCCCATATACCAGTAATGAATAAGTGGAATTTGAAATTAAGAACATAATATCATTTACATTAGCATCAAAAAAAATGAAATACTTAGGTATAAATCTAATATATATATATAAGATGTATGAGAGAAAGCACAAACTTTGATGAACAAAATCAAAGAACTGAATAAATGGACAGATATTCCATGTTCATGGATAGGAGGACTCAATACTGTCAAGATGTCAATTCTTCCCAACTTAATCCATAGATTCAATGCAGTCCCAGTCAATATCCCAACAACTTATTTTATGGATATTGACAAACTGATTCTAAAGTTTATATGGAAAGGCAGGAGACCAACATCATTTTGAAAGAGAACAAAGTTGGAGAACTGACACTACATGACCTCAAGACTTACTATAAAGCTACAGTAGCCCAGAGAGTGAAAGAATGACAAATAGATCAGTGGAACAGAATAGAGAGCTCACAAATGATCCCATAAATATAGTCACGTGATACAATGGAGCTAAGATAGTCTGTTCAACAAATGTGCTGGAACATCTGGATATCCACATGCAAAAAAAAAAAAAAATGAGTGTGGGCTCCACAAAAATTAACTCAAAATGGATCAGAGACCTAGATGTAAAATGCAAAGCTTTTCCAGGAGAAAACCTGGAAAATCTTGGGTGTGGAGATGCCTTTTTGGAGACAACACCAAAGACACAATCCAAGAAAGAAACAGTTGGTAAGCTGGACTTCATGAAAATTTAAAATTCCTTCTCTGCAAAAGATAGTATCAAGAGAATTAGAAGACAAGCCACAAATTCGGACAAAATGTTGGCAAAAGACACATCTCATAAAGAATTATTATCCAAAGAATACAAAGAAATCTTAAAACTTAACAGTAAGTAAAAAAAAAAAAAACAACCCTCAAAATAAGAAAACAAACATTCCAATTAAAAAATGGGCCAATGACCTTAACAGACACCTCACCAAAGAAGATATACAGATGGCAAATGGCAAATAAGTATATGCAAAAATGCCCCATATGTCAGCAGGGAAATATGCAAATTAAAACAATAATCTGATACCATTACATACCCATTAGAAAGACCAAAATTCTAATGTCAGTCTGGAACATGACTTCACATGCTGGCAAGGAAGTGGAGCAACAGCAGCTCTCATACATTGCTATAGCAGGAATCCAAAGAAGTCATTCCTTTGGAAGACAATTTGGCAGTTTCTTACAAAACTAAACATATTCTTAACATACAATCTAGAAATTGCACTTCTGGGTATTTACCCAAAGGAAATGACAACTATGTCCACACGAACACTTATACATAGATACTTAGTGTAATTTAATTCCTAACTGCCCAAACTCAGAAGCAACCAAGATGTCCTTTAGCAGGTGAATGGGTAAATAGGCTGTGGTAGATCTAGACCATGGGATATTTATTATTCAGCACTAACAAGAAATGAGCTAGCAAGCCATGAAAAGACATGGAGGAACCTTAAATGCATATAAGCCAATCTGAAAAGACTACATACTGTATAACACCAACTATATGACATTCTGGAAAAGGCAAAACTATGGAGACAATACAAAGAGCAGTGATTGCCTGGGGAGAGAAAGGGGAAGAGATAAAGAGGCAGAGTCCAGAGGATTTTTAGGATAGTGAAAGTACTCTGTATGATAATAATGGATACATGTCATTATACATTTGTCCAGACACCTAGAATGTACAACACCAAGAGTGAACACTAAGGTAAACCATGAACTTGGGTGAGTCCGATATGTCAATATAACTTCATTCTTAGTAAATAAAAATGCCTCATTCTTGGGAGCAATGTTGATAATGGGGAAGGGTACAAATGTGTGGGGCAGGAGGTATATGGGAAATCTCTGTAACTTCCTTTTCATTATGTTGTAAACCTAAAAGTGTTGTAGAAAAAGTAAAGTCTTCAAAGAATAAATAGCTGAATGTTTAAAAATTACCCAGGAAGCAAAACACATAAAATAAAAATACAAAAAAAACTAATTTACATGAAAGTTAAAAGAACCTTATTAAGTTTCAGAAAAAAAAAAGTATGGGAGAAAACGTTTGCAGTATATAAACCAAAGGATTATCAACATCTAGAATCAAAGAAGTACAAAAAAAAAAAAAAGAAAAACAAATCAGCAAAAAAAAAAAAAGGGGGAGGACAAAGGATATGAACCTAACATTCTCAGAAAAGGAAATACATATAACCAGTAGGTCTATGAATATATTCAGGCCCACTAGAAATCAAGAAAATGTAAATTAAAATAACCACAAAATGCCACTTGTTTTCCCCCATCAACTATGCAAAAAAAGAAAAAGGCGACGTGGATAATATATTAACTATTGGCAAGTGTGGGGAGAAAAGGTGCTTTCCCACATTGCTGAGTTTGGTAGTATCTATAAAAATTCAAACATATGCTTCTCCACAACCGGCAACCCACTTCTCATTGTCTTCCCCAGGGAGTACTCGCTCACATACCCAGGGAAGCGTGCACAAGGCTGTTCACTCAACATCGTCGAGCTAATACGGCAAATTGCAAAACAGGATAAACAGTGCAACTGTCCATCTGTACATGAATGGCTAACGAAATGAAAACAGCCATGCCTTGGGATACAATGCAGCAGGTCTGGGGTGGGTGAATGTGATATAGAGAAACTGGGTGGACTTACCACTGAATGAGAGCAGCAGGCTTCAGAATGATTCGTGCTGTGCTATGGCACTTATGTTAAGGCAGAACAATGTGACGACCTCTGAGATAAACATTTCTGTGAGTACATATGTAGGTAAGTAAGTGCATCGGAAGCACCTGGATTGGCAGACACCATTGAAGCCGTACAAGTGTCACTACTGGGAAGTGATAAAGAGACTGAGATTACAGGAGGTGGGCAAAGGAGACTTCCTCCTGATCATTAAGGTTTTGAATCTTTATAAGGAGAATATTTTATTTTTATTTATTCGTTTATAATGTTTATTTATTTATTTTGAGAGAGAGAGAGCATGAGCAGGGGAGGGAAAGAGAGAAGAAGAGAGAATCACAAGAAGTCTTCACATTGTCAGTGTAGAGCCTGACGCGGGCTCAATCTCACAAACTGAGATCGTGACCACGGTGGAAACCAAGAATCAGATGCTTAACCAACTGAGCCACCCAGGCTCCCTGTACAAGAAGAATGTTTTAATGCATTACCTAAATAGTTAGAAAATAAATTTAATAGGGGCGCCTGGGTGGCTCAGTCAGTTGAGCGTCTGACTTCAGCTCAGGTCATGATCTCATGGTTCATGGGTTCGAGCCCCAAGTCAGGCTCGGTGCTGACAGCTCAGAGCCTGGAGCCTGCTTCGGATTCTGTGTCTCCTTCTCTCTCTGCCCCTCCTCCCTCCCTCTCTCTCTCAAAAATAAACAAACATTTAAAAAATTGTGCAAAAATACACATAAAATTTACCATCTTAACCACTTTTAAGTGTGCGGTTCTGTAGTGCCCAATATATTCACATTATTGTCCAACCAACTGCCAAAACACTTGCATCTTGTAAGACAGAAAACTCGGTATCTATTAAACAACAAGTTCTCATTGCCCCTCTCCTGGCCCCTGGCAACCACCATTTCTCCTACTGTTGTATGAATTTGACTACTTTAGATACCTCATATAAGTGAAATCACACAGTATCTGTCTTTTTGTGACTGGCTTATTTCACTTAGTATAATGCCCTCAAGGTTCATCCATGTTGTAGCATATGTCAGAATTTCCCTCCTTTTAAGGCTAAGTAATATCTCATTTTATGTACATACTACATCTTGCTTATCTATTCATTTGTCAATGGACATTTGGTTGTATCTGCCTTTGGACTATTATGAGTGACGCTGTCATGAACATGGGTGTACAAAGATCTTCTGGAGACCTTGCTTTCCGTTCTTTGGGTTATGTACTCAGAAGGGTGTTGCTGGATCATAGGGTGATTTTATTTTTAATTTTTTAAGGAACCGCCATATTCTCTTCATAGAGGCAGCATCATTTTACATTCCTATCAACAGCACACAAGGTTTCCAATTTCTCTACATCTAACGCTTGTTCTTTTCTGGGTTTTCTTTTTTTGATAGCTGCCATCCTAATGGGTGCGAGGTCAAATAAACTTTTAATGGCATCAGAACTCTGAGCAGGAAGCAGGTTTCCAGAGTGTAGCTGGGGCCTGTCCATACATCTGCAAGAACTGAAAAGAATTTGCTCGCCTTATTCTCTTCCAAACACAGCTTCTCAAGGCAGGTTTTTCTTGGCACTATCCTGTCCTTACCCAGGTTCCAGAAGAGGTTAAAGTGATGCTCATTCCCACCAAGAAGCTCTGCTCCCACTTCATCCTCCTTAAACCCATGCCTCCCCTCCAGAAGACCTGTCCTCCCTGCAGCCTTCCCTCCCTCCCTGCATCCAAGGGCAGGCCCCCGTTGCAGCTGTAACTAGACCCCATCAGAGCTGCCCAAGATGCGCCTGTGGATCAGAACTAATGGCATTAGGCGATCACTCAGGGAATAGAGCTGCAATTACCCCTTGGATGCTTTCTCCAAGATGACCACATGCAGAACACCAAGAGGGAGAGAAAATGAATCACCAAGTGAATTAACTGGAAGCTGCTCTAATTAGCGTTATAATTTTTCATGAAAACACTAATGAATATGAAATAATGTGGCCATGAAACCACTAGGACAATTAATGCGTGGGAGTAATTTGGGGTCAGGAAAGTATTCTAGAGACTGTTTAAATAGACTTGCATGTTGAGAATTCAGAGGCCCATGCCTTCAAAATCTTTTATTAGCAAAAAAATTTGCTAACTTCAGAAAAAGCAACAGCAAGGTGTCTGTGGGTTTTCTTTTGTTTTCTTTTTTTCTTTCCTTCCTTCCTTCCTCCCTCTCTCCCTTACCCTTCCCTCCCTCTCTCCCTCCCTCCCTCCCTCCCTTCCTTCCTTCCTTCCTTTTTTCTTAAGACTCCTGGCTTTGGGAGTAAAGATGATGGTGTGAACCAAAACAGAAGCCATTCAGGGAGTTACAGGAGAACCCACGGTAATGCACAAAGAATAGATTTGGGGAACATGATAAAGAGGCAGGATCCAGACATAGTGAAACCAGAAAAGATGCTAACAGGGAAACCATTCTCAGCACTCTTAGCCTCATAACCACCAGGATGTCTGAGAAAATAACTTTCTGATATGACCCCCAAACCTGTGATCACAATGAGGATAAAGATAAGCTGAGCCTTGTTGGCTGAGCTGCAATTTTTACATGTAAAATTGTAAAATTGTAGTAAATCTAGACTTCGTGTTAAACATGTACCACACCAAAACGGACTTTATCCTGATAGAAGTTAGTGAGCATTCAGTCAGGACCTACTTACACGCAAACTAGACTTCTGTGTTCTAAGCATGAGCTTAGCAGATTGTCCATAACTGTTGGGTCTTAAAAGGACACAGTGGCGTAAATAACACTGGGGCCTGTCTGACCAGTTTGAAAGGAGTGTATTCCAAGACCAATGTGGTATCTGGCAATCCCTGTCATCATAAATTCCACCAGTGAAATGATGCATACATTACGCTGAAGAACAGATGTGTCCATGTGAAATGGGGTGTCATCTGTGGTATGGAGGGAATGAGAGTTAAGTGTGCTCGGTGCAGCTTTAAGCATTTGTGGTGGTATCTCATTTAGTCTGCACACCACCCAGGTGATATCAGACAGCAACCTTACCCCCATTATACGGAGAAAGTAACGGAGTCTCTCTAAAGTCGGTCATTCGCCTGAAGTCACAGAACTAAATAGTAGGTGGTGTAGCTGGGACACCAGTTAGGTCTATCTAGCCCCAAAGCTCATACTCTTGATGACAACACCAACCAATACCCTTAATGTATAAAAATTGTGGGAGAGTTGGTCCCTTGGGCCGAATGTCCTACTACTATACAGAGAACTTACAGAAGGTAATATTAATCAACAGTAGTAACAATGATAGCAGCTAAATTAGCAAGCATTCATGATGTTATTAATTGTTCTAAGCATCTATACGCATTAGCTTATTTAAGGCCCACGGTAACTTACTGATGTACCTATAATCTGAGGCACAGAGACTGCTATGAGCTGAATATGTGTGACCCCAAAATTCATATGTTGAAATCCTTGCCCTCAAAGGTGATGGTATTAGTAGGTGGAGTCTTTGGGAGGTGTTAAATCATGAAGACAGAACCCTCACCAATGGTGTTAGCGCCTTTATGAAAGAGGCTGCAGGGAGAGCCCTAGTCCCTGTCTCCACATGAGGACACAGTGAGGTGTCTGCAGCTCAGGAGAGGGTCCCCAGCCAACCATGCTGGTGCCCTAATCTCAGATTTCCAGTCCCCGGAACTATGAGCAGTAAGTTTCTGTTGTTTATAAACTACTCAGTTGGCAGTATTTTGTTATAGCAGCCTGCATGGACTAAGACCAGATAAGGATAAACCTTGCCGACCTTGAAGATTCTAATGAATTCTGAGATGCTGAAAGACTAATTTACAGTGCAAGAAAAAGCAGTTCTTTGGGACTATTTTAAAAAATCTTAAAGCAGTGCCTTTGGAGTGCCAGCTCTCCAATTACAGCTTTATTACCACAGGGTCCTCCTTTGCCATAGAATCTAATGGAATGGCCGTCTCAAAGAAAGCTAGGATAAAAGATGAGGAGGGTCTCCTTTTCTCCTCTTCAGTAGCAGAGTGGGTGGAGCTGAGAGATAAGGCCTTTCTCCTGTTTCTTGCTTCTAAAGACACAAAACATTGAGAATCACACCTCTTCCACTGGGGATTAACCCTCAGACAAGTCACCCTTTTTGCTTTCAAACCCAGTCTGGAATTCTACCCTCTTGGCTAGGCAAGTAAGATTGCGTGCCCCCAAGGAAGCTAGCTGCCTTGAGCTGGGCTGTGAACTTATATATAGGAGTCCCAGGACTCCAGCTAACCCACGAAATAAGTTAGGAATTTTGTTCACAATGTTTAGCCTCTGAATAAATCAGCCTGCCCAAACCACAGGCACAAAACTGCGAGGACCTTTTGGAATTACAGGGGAAACGAGTTTAGTAACCAGGGACAGCTTGTTATAATAACAGGAGACTACATTTGCCTACTAAGGGTGTCATTTCTTCACATCTATGGGAAGTCTAAGCGCTGGGTATTGATTCATAGGATGCCATTTCATATATACGCAGAACGAATCCAGCCAAACAAAGTTATCTGCCCAATGGAACTCAAAAATATTTTCTCAATTTAATTTTAAACAGACCTTGATGTGAAGGAAATTTAATTAGGTAAGTAATATAGGACACAATGAAATGTCCGTCAAAATTGCTTCCAAAGGTTTAAAATGTTTTCCTTTTCAGACAATGTAGTTAGAGCAGCTGAGATATCTATGTAAGTACAATGTCTTGAAAAGTGGGACTCAGAAATCAATGGGATCACCTCTCTGAATTAAGTATGCACAAATGAGAGCAACTGAGATCCATATAAATCAGCTCAAGTAGCCTTCTGTGTGCCAGACCATTAAGGGACAGGCAGAGAAGCAGGAAGATGCAAATAAACACATTATCTGGGGCATACTCACTAATGGAAGGCATCTCTTAACACTCACATTAAGAATCAGGACAAAACTGTCAGGTATTTTTAACGCTGCTTATGATTTAAAAAATAATGCCTCAGATGTAGAACCTAAGGTTAAAAACAAATAAACAGAAACAAACTTTAAACATTGTCAGAGTCACAAATGAGTAACTCTTTTGCTCTTTTTGATGTCGTTTCCAAATTGCTTCTGCCTTCATTAGCAAACTCTAAGCAAAGTGCATTGTTTGGATTTTGTTGGCATAGAATAACAAATCTGAATTGAATGGGATAACTTTTGTAGGCATCGGATATTTGGTGATTATTTCACTGGAAAAAAAATAGAAAAATTGAAAATAAAGCCTTTTATAAATACGTGGAGAGCTCTATGTGGTCAGCCAGAGGGGATCTCCTATTAGGACACTAGAGCTGTGTGACCCTGAGGATCATTTGGCATTCTGTATTTATTGAGTGCCAGCTACATGTTAAGCCCTGTACCAGTGCTAAAGAGAAGATGAAGGAAAGCAAAGCTCTATGATCTATGACTGTTACGATCTAGAAGAGCAGGTCAGGCATGTGCACTGATAGACACAGGACAAAGAAATACGGCTCCTACCAAGTTGACCATACATTTGTTACTTGTATAAAGTACAAAATAGCAAAATATATTGAAATACTTCCACATTTATTTTCTATTAGTTGCCACATTTCTTATCCTGTCCTATCTCTACCATAGAAGTGGCTTATTCATGGTTTCGTGTAGGATTTTGATCAGGAAACTGTAGATGCTGGCGGGGATGTGGAGAAGCAGGCACCCTCCTACACTGTTGGTGGGAATGCAAACTAGTGCAGCCACTCTGGAAAACGGTGTGGAGGTTCCTCAAAAAAATGAAAATAGAGCTACCTGTATGACCCAGCAATAGCACTGCTAGGAATCTACCCAAGAGACACAGGAATGCTGATGCATAGGGGCATGTGTACCCCGATGTTCATAGCAGCACTTTCGACAATAGCCAAATCGTGGAAAGAGACCAAGTGCCCATCAACTGACGAATGGATAAAGAAGATGTGGTACATATATACAATGGACTACTACGTGGCAATGAGAAAAAATGAAATCTGGCCATGTGTAGCAACATGGATGGAACTGGAGGGTATTATGTTAAGTGAAATAAGTCAGTCAGAAAAAGACAGATACCATATGTTTCCACACATAGGTGGATTTTGAGAGACTTAGCAAAGACCATGGGGGAGGGGAAGAAGGGAAAGGAAAAAAAGACACAGAGAGGGAGGGAGATAAAACATAAGAGACTCCCAAAGATTAAGAACAAACTGAGGGTGAGGGAGATGGGGGGGGAGAGGGGGTGATGGGCATTAAAGAGGGCACGTGTTGGGATGAACACTGGGTGTTATATGTAAACCAATTTGAAAATAAACTATTAAAAAATAAAAAAAAGGAAAAAAAGAAAAAAAAAAGACACTCAAAGTCAAAAAAAAAAAAAAAAAGAAGTGGCTTATTGCAAAATTAAAAGTGAGCTAAAATATATGGTGTTACATAGATTGCAAAACAAAAAAAGAAAGAAAAGAAAAGAAAGTTCTAATTCACCCTTCCCTGTACCTACATTCCTTGCCAAGTAACCTTGTAGCATCTTCCCACTCTGTCTCTGGGCTCAACCATGTGACTCGCTTTCACCAATGGTATATTGCAGAGTATGTTATAGCTTTTACTTTCCCCTTTGCCATTGTTATGCAAAGGACATCCTCGGGCCACACTTTTCTGGGACATGCTCCTTGTCCCAGTAAAGGATGGGAGACATGTGGAGCAGAGCCACCCACAGACACATGATCAAGCCAGTTGAACCACAGATGCATGAGCAAGCCTAGCAGGGGCCAGCCTAGATCAACTGAATCTCACAAATTTGTGAGAAAAAAATGTTTCTTGTCGAATGCCATGAGTTTGGGGGATGGTTTGTTACTTGGCATTGTTATGGCAATAGGTAACTTATACATAGCATATAATATATGTATATACTTATACATGCTGTATAATATATGCTATATATTATATAATAATATAATAGAATTTCAATAAAATCCTTTTGCAACCCCTCTCCAACATCCAAAGTCATCTTGTCCCTCATGTCACCACTCTAAGTAAGTGATTCTGTGGGGAAGTCCTGAAGATGGTCCATCAGCCTATTACTTGACAGCTACCTTATACAGATCATCTCTGATACGTATATCTGCTCTTCAAGTTAGACATAATTATTCCCATTTTATAACTGCTCTGAGAGTCCGAGCAGTTAGGTTAGAGCTAGTCAATGGCAGAGTTAGAATTAATACTCAAGCCTGTCTGACTCCAAAGCAAAGACCATTCATTCCACAGTACTAACTTGCTACTACCTCTGTAAGATCAGCTGGGTGAAGGTGTGGTGAAAAAGGAATTTTTGGTGCCTCCAACCCCTTCCCAATAGCTCAGGAGAGAAGGATCTGGGTAGAACAGACACTGTTCTCAGGACCTGCCATAGACTCGCACTCTTCTTAGCTTGAGGCTCCTCCCCAACCTCAGACAGGGATATGTCTATCCCAGGGAATTTCAGAGCTCTAAGGAGGCAGAACACTTGGGTTCCTCAGTTGGTATGGGTTATAGCAGAAAAACCCACCTATTTATCCTGTTGGTTTTCCTCCATTTCCCTTCGAATCCAGTCACCTACCTACTCCCCACTCTGCCCTTTTTAATTGAATTTCCAGAATCTGCCTATGGAAGCCTGAGTTCAAAGCTCTCAGTGGAAAACAAGTCAGGAAGGGGTGGGTTCAGCAGTTCTGATTCCTCTGGGTCCAACCTAATTCCTTTGGGAGGATGGCAGAGGAGGAGGCTGAGGCACCAGGCAGAAGAAATAAAAGGACAGTGTGTAGTCATTGGTGCTAGACCATGGTGCTGCAGCCATAGAAGAGGTGGTCCCTACTGGGAGGTCTTCAGACAGGCCCCAGAGCTGCCTCTTGCTCTGCCCAACCTGCCTATCTCTGCCTCTGTGTCAGTGGAAACTTGGTTGGGATATGCAAGGCACATGAATGACAGTCACTTAAGTCAACTGCTTACATGAGAATCATGCAGCACAGCAATGCATTCAATTAAAGTCATCAGGAAAAAAAAGTCTGGCATGTTTTAATTTTAACACTAAGTTCTGATTATATATGTATGGTCTTCTTAATTTGTTACTCATGTAATATGAATGTCAAAACATAGCTGTAAAAAAGATAAGACATCTCAAGTCTTATCTCAAGATAAGACTGACCCATGATAAACACTGTTTCCTCCATGTTTAGCTTATCTCTCATTTCAGGCTGATATAGGAATCTATTTCTGGTTGTGTAAGCAAGAATTTCTGTCAACAATCAAAACATTTATAGAAAAGAATATTCCTTTTTGAAGAATAGAGGCTAGAAAAGAGGCAATATATGAGTTCCATGTAAGATATGTAGGAAATTATCTTCCTTTCAATTTCTCACTAAAGTTGAGATAACAATAAAATCTCCTTTCACTCAATCCTATATGGATGTTGTAAAGGTAAATGAGGATTTACCCATTTAAATCTTTAAAATCCAATAAAATGAAGAGTTTAAAAAACTTAGTTATTTTTTTCCCCTTCTTAACTACTTAATTAAGTACTTTGTAGACAGAATTGGTACATCTGGAAATTTTTGAACTACTAAGTTGCAAAGATCTCAGGTAATTTTGTTTATGTACACATTTGCCAAAAGATAAGGAAGTGAGAAAGGAAAAGAATAAACTTATGAATATAAAAATGTTGACCTCTGGCTTTTTTCTTTATAGGTAAATTTAAATCAATAATCTAAGAATTTGCAGTATATCCGATAATGGCCATTTTAATTCAGGTTTAGTTTACTGGTAATTAATACAACTTAAAAGAGGAAACCAG
The DNA here is from genome assembly GCA_030068075.1 of Paguma larvata. Classification (NCBI taxonomy): domain Eukaryota; kingdom Metazoa; phylum Chordata; class Mammalia; order Carnivora; family Viverridae; genus Paguma; species Paguma larvata. The sequence goes on from CM057835.1 coordinate 17,415,337, forward strand.
TCCCTCTGATTTGCCGATGTGTTTGGAGACATAAATGTTCTAAAATGTTTGACTTTGTCTGGAAGTAGAACAGCCTTTGATATTAACTGACCCATGATAAACACTATTTCCTCCATGTTTAGCTTATCTCTCATTTCAGGTTGATATAGGAATCTATTTTTGGTTGTGTAAGCAAGAATTTTTTCTGTCAACAATCAAAACATTTGTACAAAAGAATATTCCTGTTTGAAGAGTAGAGGCTAGAAAAGATTGGCAGATATAAGTCACTCTACACAACCTATTCCCTACAAGAGTGACCAAAATTAGGGGATTCCATAAAGACAGGCAGGATTCACTTTGGAAAAAAATGCCTACTATGGGGTCAGCTGTGGACCAGCAGCTGTAGGAGGCATAGGATATAATATCTCCTCTCCAGAGCTGAAGGGAGACATAGGAGAGGTCTAGAGAGTGGGGTAAGACCATAGCTAAGAAACTGCTATGTAGTTTGGAATGGATGATTGCAGCCAGAATTCAGAAAAGGAAGAGAAAAGAATGGGCTGCAGTAGGCTGGGAACTTCTAGAGAAGGAAGATTGAGGTGGCCAGAAAGGGACTGAGAGAGACATAAAATAAGGCATTCCAAGTAGTGGGGAAAAGAGTGTGCAAAGACAGAGTCATGGCAAAGAGGAGAACATATGAGCCGAATAGCAAGGAAAATGACCTGACTGAAGCAGGTTACCTTGGAGTACCAGAGTCAACTGGTAAAACAGGTCCCTATTATAGTTGTCTAGCGATTGTCATTTTACATCTCTCACCTCATTGGTCATAATCTGAAGCTTTGGATAAGACTCAACCCCACTTCAAGATTCCCTTTACAACTCACATATGCCTGTACTATTTTAGCTTAGGAGAAAAGTGACATTGATGAGAACTTGATATTGTGAAATATTAAATACTGCTCCATAATGATGCACAAACATGGATGATTCTTTTTTTCTTTTTTAATGTTTATTATTTTTGAGAGAGAGAGAGAGAGAGAACGCACAAGCTGGGGATGGGCAGAGAGAAAGGGAGACACAGAATCCGAAGCAGGCTCCGGACTCTGAGCTGTCAGTACAGAGCCGGACACAGGGCTCAAACTCACAGACCACGAGATCGTGACCTGAAACGAAGTCGGACGCCTAACCAACTCAGCCACCCTGATAATTATTCTTCAAATGCCATCTACTAACTTGGGGGAGTAACTGAGAAGAAACAGTGTCATATAAAAGAAAGGTATTTATTAATTTATTCACATATTTATTGGCTGTCTATTATATAATGTATCCAACCGTTGCTCTAGTGGGACTTACAATCTTTGACAGGAAGACACTGACAGCAGGTGATACCTGTGTATGTTCTATGTGCAATAGGAGGGGTTGCCCAAGGGCATCCCAATTGAGAAGACTAGAGAAGACTTCCTAGAGGCAAGGACATCTAAGCCAAGATCTGAAATTGAAGTTCAAATTAGTTTAGTGAGGAAAGAAGTGTTTTCGGCGAAAGGACTTGTCTGATGTGTTTGAGCTGCTGGCAGTAGTACAGCATGGCCAGAGCGGAGTGAGGTGGGGATGATGTCGGATGAGGCTATATGTGAGGAGGGGCCAATCCATACAGGTGCCAGTACGCCCTGCTCAGGGGTCTGGACCTTCATCCAGTGGTCACAGGGAGCTAACAAAGTGTTTTAAATAATGGTGTAATGAAGTCATATTTAGGTTCTGGCTTAAGTTGGAAAATGGATGGGAGAAGTCAAGACTGGAGATAGGGAGACCAGGCAGGAGGCTGTTGAAGTTGGGATGGCTCCAACTAGGGCAGCAGCACAGGTAATGGAGAGAGATAGGTAGATGTTTAGGAAGTAAAATCCATGGGGGTGGTATGGTGGAGTCAAGGGGAAAGAGGAAGAGGAAAGAGTCTGAGTTGACTTCCCAGTTTCTGGCATGAGGTTCTGTGTACAAAGTAATATTATTGGAAGAGGGAATAAAAGAAGAGACTCATATCTGGTAGTAGTGGGGAGGGAGTCAGAGTGAGGCAAGAACAAGCGTTCACTTTGAGGTAAACTAAATTTGGGGGCATTCAGGCAAAGATATTCAGGTGCAGAAGGAAATAAGAACCTGGAGCTAAGAGAGACCTAAGGGCTGGAGAGAGGCCAAGAAGTCTTCAGCATAGAGAGATGGTAACTAAATGGATGAGATCTTCCAGAGTGAGTATGTTGAGGGTAAAAATAGCCTAAGCCAGAATTCTGAGCTACACGGACAGATCAAGAGGGGCCCAGAAAGGAGACTGACAAGGAGTGGCTAGAATGCTAACAAGCAATATGAGAGAGTATAGTATTATTTCAGAAGTCAAGAGAAGAAAGGGTTTCAAGATGTGGGTGGTTCGCAGTGTGCCAAGTACTGAGGACAGGTTCAGTTAAAATAAGAACTGAGATGTGCCCATTAAATTTGGCTACAAGAACCTCAATAGTGACACGAGTAAGAGCTGGTTTAGTAAACAGGAGTGGCTAGAACCAGCCTGCAGAAGGCTGGGCCTGAATGAGGAGGTAAGAAACAGAAAGAGTTAATGCAACTCCAGGAGTGAGGAAAGGGAAGAGAAGCTAGAACAGGTGTGTGTGTGTGGGGGGGGAGGAGGTGCATTTTCTAAAAAGATAAGAGGAACTGGAGCACAAATATGCTGATGGGAAAACGGTAATGGAGAGGAAGAGGGTATAAGCACAGGGGAGTCTAGGATCTTGAGAGGGCAGGAGAGACAAGGGCCCAGAATCAGGTTGAGGAATTGGCCTCAGGAAAACTGTCTCTTCCTTTTCAGGAGAATGAAAGAGAAATGAAAAGAGGTTACACATTGAGATGAATAAAGAATCCACTCTTGTGCCTTGACCATGAACTGAAGTGGACTCTGGTATACACTAGGAGACAACTGAATCCAAGAAAAATATCTTAGATTTGGGAATCTCTTATTTTGTTTCAGAAAAGCAAAAAGTTCTTTACTCCACCCATTTTTTAGTATTTGGAATCAAAAAAGACTAGGAGAGGTCCTGTTTACATTGCAGTCTTGTGGAAACAACTTTTGAAAAGCACACTGAGTTCACTGTAAAAGACATGCATTTGGTATAAGCCCTTGCAGAATGTACTGTCTTATTTTAATAAAATGCAGTGATGCATACAAAACAGACTGGGGGAAAAAAAAGGCTTTGCTTACTGTCAAATCCATGTTTTACCGGAAAAGGTTTTGATGGTGTAACCCAACAACTACTAAGAAATGCATGTCTGCAAATTCGAAGATCATAGAGCTTGAAGAACTGCTTTAATCAATGTTTATCAAATAGATAGAAAAGCAGTTCTTAGGTCTGATTGAAACATGTTCCTGCTCATTTTGAGGGGAAAATTGAAACAAAGAAAATTATTTTCTTTTTTTTGTTGTTGTTGTTGTTTTAATTTTTTAAACGTTTTTATTTATTTTTGAGAGACATAGAGACAGAGCGTGAGCAGGGGAAGGGCAGAGAGAGAGGGAGACACAGAATCTGAAGCAGGCTCCAGGCTCTGAGCCATCAGCACAGAGCCCGATGCGGGGCTCGAACTCACAGACCGTGAGATCATGACCTGAGCTGAAGTCGGCCGCTTAACCGACTGAGCCACCCAGGCACCCCTATTTTCTTTTTTAATGCTGGCAGTGAATGCTCTACCACATTTGTTCTGGTTTTTGAACTGTATTTTCATGCAAGAGACACTTGGAATTTAAAGATGAATTGTCACAGGGAAGACAGTCTCATCTATCACATCCTTGACTTTCTTTTAAAGTGGACACACTTGTCTGTTCCTGTGCTCGACCTCCCTGACACCACCTTAGCAATAAATTAGGCTTGAACTAAAATTCCTTGAAATAAAGCAAAAGTTTTATTTTAATTAGCTTTGAGAAGTCAAGGGCCATGTTACTGGAAACTCAAAGAGAAGTGAATTGTGCCCTATTACAGACCATAAGGACCCACCAGTCTATTTTCTCTGGAATAAAAATACAAAGAAAGCAGAGCAACTGATTTAAAATGGCCAGAGTCAGGGGGTCTGTGCCTAATGTCAGCTCTCACCCTGGCTAGGCCCACCTGACTCCACTGTGTGGCCAGGAGGAAGTGACTCAACCCTTGGCCCACAGAGTGGTGCAGCAGTCCTTAAAGGGAGCCCATCAAAGATGGCTTTCAAGAAATCAAACCCAGTTTCAAGACTTATTAGAGGTAGTGATGTCCCTTAGTTGGCTCTCCCTGCAACATTACTGCTGATGCAATGTGAGAATATTGTTTAATATAATGAAAACCATGTTTTCAAAAATCAGCATGCCTATAGGTGGGGGGAAAAGCATCCATTTGTGTACATCTGTGTGGGGGCAACTAGACTGTAAACCTGGAAAGAAAACCCAAATCTAAAATATCTTGTTGAGAGCGGCAATCAGTGCCTGCACAAGGCAGTAACATGAAGAAAAACAGTTCAATCCCTCAGCCCCCCAACAGAGGTAATGCTCTTCCTCTTCAGAAGGAAAGGGTCGTTGAGCATCTTTTGTCTTCTGACTTGGCATCGCTTCCTCTCTCTCTATTATCGGTGACCTCACACAGAGAACGGAAGCCATGGGGCGCGAGAGGAAAATCTGAGGCCCTGTTTTGTCTGGGGCGCCGAGATCTACAGAGCTGTAGCTACTGATCAGGGTCCTGCCCGAATTTAACCCGAGTAGAGCAGCCCATTTTCCTTTTCTGGGTTGAGATGGAAACTCGCTCAGACCGCAGCCCAGGCGGGCAGTCTCTGGGGCGCTCCGTGGCGCTGTTCGTGGTGCTGAAGCCCGCGTCGGACGCGGAGGCGGAAACCCACCCACAGGCGCTAGGCAGCCAGGGGCTCTGGGCCGAGATCGATGCGAGGCGAGTCTGGAAACAGCTGCCGCCCACAGAGCTACGGTCAGTTCCACAGTTTGGCTACAAATCTAGCTCACTGGCTCACTTCTTTGCAATTGCAAAACGGCTCGTTCACTTTTTTCTTCCCAGGGGATTTCACAGGGCCCACCTCTGGCTGGCTGATTTTGCATATCTCTTTCCTGATGTCCTCCCTGCCAATACTAATTCTCCCCCACTCCCCTCCTTTGTACAATATATTACCTTTGCAGAGCACCTTACAGTTGGTAGAGTTCTCACTGGCACCATCAACTGAGCCATTTCTCCTATACACATAACTATTCCTCTTCTCTCCCACAGATATTTTTTCCTTTTTCTGCCCCTCCTCTCCCAAGCAAGAGGAGACTATTACCTCAATGGGCAGAGCAGGCAAATCACCTTACCCATCACAGCAGAACCAATGATTTCTCTTTGACAATGAATTAGGAGAGGCAGAGGCAAGAGTACCAGGGAACAAGGAAAAAGTCCCTCAAGAAATTCCTAGGAAAATGTGGGTAGTGGTCAAGAGGGTGGGGAACTGGAGACACAGATACTAGAAACAAAGTAAAAGAAGCGGCTTGGGCCTTGTGGGAGGTGCAAGACTTATTGCAGTTAAAAGACTCCCGGCAGGTGGCACTCTAGCTCAAGGTGCTCTCTGTAGAAGCCCTGACTCTGCTGGGGCTCCATCTCAAACCTTCTTTCTGCTAAAAACTCCTCCACCCCACCCCCAGTCATGTTTGCAGGTCTGTCTTCCTCTTGATCCAAGCACTTATCCAGACTATATTCCTGCTAATAAGCATCGTTTGCACAATTTATTTACTGTAATGCAGAATGAACAAAACATAAATAGAAAAGAAAGGGTCAGTGGGAGGATTTTTTTTTTTTCTGGTGTGATTGATGGTGCTCAGAACAGAACTGTTTAATCATCAATAACATGATTCAGCAATTGGGAAATGTAAACAAATTGTGCAACTGCTTGCGGTGGTCAAAGCCCTGGAGGGGCCTACAGGGCTGGGCCAAGCTTAGGGAGGGCAATGCCAGCAGGATGCCCCCTCCCTCCCACCAGGGCAGAGCAGGCTCTGCCTATGGCCTGACTGGTGTGACCTTTGGCTTTTGCAGCACACACACGGTTGGGCTGGGGTTAATGGCACTTTGCAGGGAGCTCCAATTGAGTAAACAAAAAATGCCTTGCCCTGTTCTAATGGAGCACATTATTATGAGGCCTAAGCCTTCATCCAGGCCCCTGCAGCTGCTCTGCAGGTCAGTGCTACCAATAAAGCAATTAGCCAATGAGAAAACTCTTCTTCCCCGAGGGGGACTCTGAGGGCTTGTTGCAGTTGCTGTGCTTTGCTTTGGGTTTTTAAACAGGCAATCCAAGTTGATCTGAGCCTCTTACATCAGACTCCAGGATGAGGACAGTGAAATTGTGTGTTTGCTGAGTGTGATATTTTAAGGGACTGGTCCCTTGCTCAACACAGCCCGGAGAGCTCACTGCTTCCTGTTCAATTAACCTGAACCATAGCTGAACTCTGCCCTTTGAACTCACTCAGCAGATAAATACATTAGCTCACCTAAGGAATCATTAATATTTTTCAATCACAGAAAACAAACATGAATGTCTGAACACAACCCAAAAGCTAACCAATTAAGAGTAATGCATGTACTATGTTGAAAAATAAAATCACACATGGATGTTATTTACAGAACAAAAAAGGACCAAGGAAGAAATGAAATGGATCATACCAACAGTTCTGGAAACAAAGAGGAGTTTCATTTTCATATCTGCAAACACAAGGGATACTGATGAATAGGTAGCAACTCCTATTCCATCTATAATGCTCCATTAAAAAAAAAAAAGTTGTACCTTATTATCAGTCTGGTTTCTACCCACTTCTATCAGAACACAAAACTCCGAGCTCTCTCTCTTCTGAAGTGCCTTCAGGGTCTATGCTCAAATACATGATCCAAAATATTGCATTTCTGAGAACAGTTCTATTGTATTTCTGATTTGCTACAAATGAAGCAAAATAATTTCTATGGAAGTATTAACTGCTTTTAAGTATGAGCTTGAATGAACCCAGCTAGTGGCTTGATTGAAATAATTTTACAGTATAAAATAATGTTTCTGAAACACTGCTACTCTAGCATATAAACAGATATTCTTTTGTGGAAAAGAGAGAGAGAGAGATAAAGATTGAGATAGAGATAGGGAGATAGAAAGAGAGAGAGAGAGATGCTAAGTGCATCTATTTTGTTCTTAACCCTGCGTGTCATCTTAGAAGAATGAGAAAAACATCTCCAACCGAGTCATTACACATTTCAGTTTGATTCAATTTCACTTCCCACAATTCTGCCTCCTGACCCCTCCCCTCCTACCCTCCTTTTCATTTTTGTTTGGTTTGGAGTGTGGGCTTAATGCCCAGCTATCCTAGATGAGAACACTTAAAGGAATATCACAAGCGCGAAGGGTAAATCTATCGAACGAGGGTCTTTAACTATGTGGTTTCCTTAAAGGGAAAGGTTGGATCAATAGGATCAATATGAAAGGTTTCCCTGGCCCTGCATAAAAGGGTAAGGGCTTCTCTTTTCACTGGTTTAACTTTACTCTCTGACAAATGCAAATCAATGGATCTGTGTTTACAACAGATTCCCTAACAGACTCAACTTGGGTAAAGCCCAGAGCCTCGCCAAGGGAGTGGGGAGTCCAGGATTGCTCCAGGAGGACGCTCTAGGGCAGAGCTTCACGCTCAAGGCCCTGCGGGTAGAGTAGGGAGTGGGCTGGCAATAGCCACCAATCGCAGTTAAAGAAGGGGCTGGCTGCCCACTGAGGTCCTGCTGCTGCTGCCTGTGGAACACTGAATAGGTTCCTCCAAGCATGTCTCAGCCCAAAGATAAAGCCCAGATTCTCAGGATCTGGTGAGCCAGTCAGCTCTGTTTCCTGCTGTATAGATGTGGGAGGCTGACTACACAGAGGAAGCTGGAGTGAAATATCTAAAATTGGAGCAGCCCTTTCTTAGGTGGTAACTGGCTCTCAGCAATGGCAAGGCAAACCACTAAAACCGTGGGTTCTTTCTCCCTTAATTTTACCTTTCCCTTTAAAAATGTGATGCTTTCCAGAGATTACATGACTTCAAGTCAATACCAGTTACAGAGAAATTATTTTTCTTCCTGCAGGAGAAAGTATATGTATATTTGATTACACGAGCCAAAGTCCGATGCTGATTAAATTACGTTGGAGGTGTGCTTCCAACCCAAACAAAGTCTGCTTTCTACAGAAGAGTAATGGATCTTCAAATGGCAACCGAGGCACCAGGGTGGAATGCAGTGCCTCCCTTCCCTCCGGGGCAATTTGCGTGGGGACAGTTTTTCATAAAGAATGTGCACAACTTCTAGGAATCCTGCTTCCCAAGTAAGTCGATCTCTATATGGATGTCAACAGCCCCTCTTGCGCCCTGTCTGGCACCAGATGGGCTGAATTACCCATACAAAAACCTAGGCACATTTTTCGGTTGTTGCCTCGAGTGAGACTTGGAAAACAAAAAGCCTTCCCCAAAGGCACGGAAGTGGGGTAGGGAAACAGAATGGGCGATGAGGGGTGCTGATGGGCTTCTGGCCTATCTTGAGCAGGCTCTGCACCTGATAGCATAAATGACTCCATTAGGCTTCTTCATAATGTTCTCTTTGCCCACCAAGAAACGTATCCCTGGACTAAGTGACCTTCCCCAGGTCGGGGTGGGGGGTGGGGAGCATCTCCGAGATGGTCGGGGGTGAGGATAATCCAGAAAGTCCACAGATAAAGTCTAAGGGTGTTTCAGTACTCACCCTTTTCCTCAGGGCCCTTTATCCAGGCAATTATTTCTATTTATTCCCTTCTCATTTCCCTTCCTTTGGCAAGAACCCAGAAATTAAATCTCTCTGCTTTTCCTTTGAGGTTTTCATTCCTCCAGGGATCCCCCCACATGATACCACTCACCCAGAAGACAGTTTCTGCCAACACCAGCCACCAGCTGTAGCGTGGCGGGGTCCAGTACTTTCTTTCTTCAACCTCTTTCCTCTGATATTCCTTTAGACACAGATTCTAAAGGCCAGAAAACCAAGAGGTGACCTGACCACAAAGTCTCGGATTGAAGATGAAGGAGAAGCAGGCTTTCCTTCCCTCAGGGTTCAGGTTTGGAGCTTGGGAAGGTGAACCCACCCAGACCCCTGTTACCGCTGGGCAGATGCGGCTCTAGGAGGGAGTAAAGCATTTTTCCTCTTGGGGACAAAATCTGAGGGAATCAGTTTCCCCTCGGACCTACCGTCACCCTTCACCAGAACCCCTGCCCTAGTTTTGGGACTCTAAGATGGGTATGGAGGAGAGTCTATGCCTGCTCACCCATCCCAGGACCTAGGAGTTCTTCGTGTGGGGCCAAAGGGGAGGTGGGCCGTTGTCTTCCTGACCTGAAAGATACCACTCAGGTATTCTTGTTTTCTGTATTTGATCATGTGACCTAGGTTAATGTGTTTCGGTGGGGGGTGGGCGGCGTAAGGCATATCCTGACTAGAAATCAAGGAGCTGTATCAAACAAAGCTCCCTTCTTTAGGGAAGTTCACTGGTGAGAAGATAAGTCTCTGGGAACGACAGAAATACCACTTCACCCTCTGGCACGCCTCAAAGCAGAACAATGAAGGATTTTTCTTCTCTCCTCTCTCCTTCTTCCTTTTTTTTTTTTTTTCCCCATTTCATTCTTGGCAAAGGAAGGAAAACACTCCCTTCCAGACTGAGACCTCCTCTTGAAGGAAAAGCTTAGCTTTCACCAGTTGGAGAACTGAGGATTTCAAACAGCCAGAACAATTTAATTCCTATCGCACCCCCCCCCGCCCCCGCAATTACCATCCTAGCTCTTTCACCCTGAATTTCAGTAAAATTCACCTTAGTGTTCCTTCTGGAAGAAGAAGCCACCATTTGGCAAGGAGAGCAGTGGGGGCAGTGTGGACATCTCCCCCAGGGGAAGGAAGGAAGAACTCAAAGCTTCTTTCTTTTTCCAGTCATTGCAGGTGCCTCAGGGAAAACCTCGGGAGTCTCAGACCAGAAGTTCTCTCTAGCTGGTGGGAAGGGGTGGGGTGGGGCTCCAGTCTGATTTTCTTACCTTCCTGCTCTAGTCGGTATAGGAGCCAAGATTCTTCCCTGGTTGACCTAATTAGCCCAGAGCAGACCGTTCTGAGGGATGAAGCCCAAGCCTTTGTCGCTGGGGCCGCATTTGAATGCCCAATTAATGCATCAGTGTAGAACGTCTGCGAATGAAACACTTCAGTGCGAACGATCCCCTTTTAATGAAAAGAAGGAAGGGTGGAAGGGATCCGAGGATCGGTAAGCTGCGCAGTTAACAGGCTACTTTAGAGACGTTTCCAAGTTGGGCTTGGTCGTTTCCACATATCGAGAGGGAGGTCGAATTTCCTGGATGGTTTAGGTGGAAGAAAGAAGTTGCGCCGGACCGTGTTTGATCCGCCGAGGGCCGCGCGGACCCGGAGGCAACGGCCGCCCGAGAACGAGAGAGCCGGGAGGACTCCGGCGGCGCCGTCCGGTGCAGTCACTTCGCGAACTCAGCCACCCACAGAGCCCTCCGTGGAGAGCGCAGAACGCGGTGTGCGCGCGCGCGGGGACCACGGGGCTAGCTGGCAGCTCAGCGGCCCGAGAAAGCCTTGGGAAGGGGCCAGCTGAGGCCGCGCTGGGGAGAAGCCGCGGCCCGACCCATGGGCCCGCCGGGAGCGGGGCAAGCGGCGCGGCGGGAGCGCCCGGGAGACGGGGCGCTGGGGAGCGGGGGCGCTGGCGAGCGCTCTGCTGGGAAGCGCGCGCCGTCGGGCTTACTGGAAACGCGCCGGATCAGGTTCCAGATCAATGAGATCTGGGTCCACACGTTTACGTTATTGTTGCCAGCATTAATGCTCTTTTAATCTTCTAAACATTATCAGCATCGATCTCCCTCCATATACACATTTGTTTGAGAAAGTGACATAACCACACGGTGGAAAGCCTGGAATAAAAATAAATGCACAGCCGCTCGCGTCGAGGGCGCCTGGCGGCCTGGGCTATCTCTCTCGCTCGGCTTCACTGCCCTCCCTCGAGTCCTGCCTTTTCCTCCCGCTCCCGCTCCCCGTAACGGCGTGTTAGGAAGGTGTTCTTCAGGCACCCGGGACTTGACCACACAAGGACAGTAGCTTTTCAATTATTAATCCGACGAGCCGGCAGGCAAAAACATCATGTGTTCCGTATGGACGTGGGTTGCGTTTGGTCTTTCGAGCTGGGATCCGAACTAAACTGCTGGGGGGCGGGGTGTGGACGGGGGGAATAGGCTGAGCTGGGACGGCAGTCGGACCAGAGGGACGGGAGCTGGGGTGTGAGGCTCTTCAAATGAGGTCCCCGCCTCTCCGCTTAGAAGATGCCGGTTGGCCGCATAGCCCAAGACTTCCCCCATCGGGAAGGAGACACGCACACCCGTGGTGCCCCTGGCAAAAGCCACTGGGGGCTGTCCTGGCCATGCTCTGCCGCTGCGGGGCATCAGGTGGCCCAGGCGACGTGACAGCAGCTTGGTGAAAGGCCATCGGCTGTCTGAGCAGAGTTGCCTCTAGAGTGGCCGCTGGGAGTTGTTGTCTGAAGAAGGCCTATGTCTGTCGCTGCAGGGACTTGAGGCAGGTTCCGAGCCACCTTGCAAGGCGCAAACCTTGGGCACGGTAAGTGCTCACGGGCTCTGCTCTGTCTTCAGGGCGTTGGAGGAAACCACTCCCACCATGAAAGCCTCGATTTTCCTCCGAGAGGCCCGACCAGTTTTTGCCTGGGATTCTTCAGTCCCTCCTTTTTCATGTTTGTGCTTGGCTCAGAGGCTTCTTGGGGCCCAAAGCCAGGGAGTCTTTGGGTTCAAACCGGCAGGAGTTTGTCCTTGCCGCGTCTTAATACAAACTGCTCTTTGGGAGCCTGCCTTGGGAAACGCCGCTGCAGGGGCCCCAGTGGGTGCAGTTACAACCACTTGCTGCCTTGGCCACCCTTTCCCAACGAAACCGTGTACTCAGAGTCTGTTTCTCTGAAATCTAGTGTTGGGGCAATTTGAGTTTCCCTGAGGTCTTCTCCCTTACCTTTGAAATGCCACCCTCGGCTGTGGGTATACCCAAGTAGTTGGCAAGGAGGAGACAGACCTGTGGGAAGCAGTGGGAGTGGAGGGAGGCCCTGCTTCCGTGGCCCCGGGTTTGCTTCACCTGAAGGTGAGGCCCACAGGAGCTGGTCCCAATCAGACATCTTCATTCTGAGGTCCCTCAAACCCCTGTCTGCTTGGGCCTCTGGCAAGATGCAGAAGGGTCAAAAACGAGAAAGAGAAAGGGAAACTAAAAGGAGATTACGGGAGAGAAAAGAGGCCTGGTTCCGGCGAGCTGGGCTGGGGTGGGGGTGGGGCGGGAGCCAGCTCTCCCAGGCTCTGGCCTGGCAGTCAGCCTCAGCAGCCCTGTGGAGCCACCGGGCTTGTTTAACCCCAGAGCCGAACCGTGTGGGCCCTCAGCGCCGTCCCTGCGGGGATTCCGATCGATATTCCTGGCGAGAAGGCCTCTGCTTTTCTTCTCCATTTGCTCCTGTCCCCTAGCGCTCCTGAGCACATAATACCTACTTACCAGTCCTAGCTTCTGCGTCAGTGTCTGAAGAGACTGATCTACTGACCCCAAACTGAAAAGCCTCCTATGTAATAATAACCACTCAACACACTTGTAGTTGCTGATCAAATGGCCAGATAAAAAGGCTAAAGCTCTTGTCCCTTTTCAACTCGGGGTAATAAAACAGACACACATTTGAATGCTTGAGCAAAGTGAGGTCCTCAGCAGGATTTCCCGCTCGCTGAAGGAGGCTTTCAGTCTCCTGCGCAGGTGGCTTCAGTGCTCCTTCTTGGAGAAGCTTCCAGGCTTCCGGAGTCCAGCCCCTGAGGAGTGTGCCCCCACCTCGACTTTCCTATGGTGGGTGCTGGGACTGCGGACGCCCAGGCATGCCACGCTCTCCCTCACCGAAGCATTGCTTGGGCCTTGGAAAAGCTGAGGAGGTCTAACAGGTAAAGCATTACCTGCCCCATCACTTTCAGACATAAGTGGTCACGTGGGCATAAGACAAGGGACCTTTCTTTCTTTCTTTCTTTCTTTCTTTTCTTCCTCCCTTCCTTCCTTCCTTCCTTCCTTCCTTCCTTCCTTCCTTCCACTCTGTCCTTTGCTCGACAGGCGTGAGGGGGCGGCAGCGCTCTGAGATGGTCTGGAATAGTATAGATGTCATCCTGCCTTTAACTGTATCCTCCACTCCAGCTGCCAAGTTCCTCCTGGCCGCCCATGCCCAGGAAGCCAGCCCATGCTAGAGATCACTTGAGAGGGGCTGGGGGTGGGTGTTTTGGCGGGGGAGACAAAGGGGTGCCACACTGTTCAGAAGTGTCAATTAGCCTCCAGTTTATTTCTCACCGCTGCTCTCTATTCACTGCTCAATCTTTCCTAGGAACCAAGAGCAAATAGGAGAAAATTGTAGAAGAGAATGAACAGTAAGCTAAAAGAGAAAGATCGGTAAACCCACACAAAAGTATTAGGAGTCCAAAGATTAGGGAAGCTTTTGGAGAGATACCTAGTTTGTTTGTTTGTTGTTGTTGTTTACCTTTTCAGATCAATACCTTGAGGCGATTACTGCTTGGAGATCAGAATCCTCCAACAGTGGGCAAAGGGGGAGGCGGTCAGAGTGGAAACGCCCCCTCCCAAGCCTGGGTGAACACGCCCCCGGTCCCATCCAGCGTCGGTGGAGTGCACCCCACAAGTCAGGTTCACTGGTGCGGGGAAAGCCCCAGGGAGCGGGAGAGGAAGCCTGAGCTTGCCGCTCCGGAAGCGCGTTGTATGTAGCTGGCTCCGAACCGTGCCGGCTGCTCACAACGCACAAGCCACTTCCCGCACCCATATAAATCACTGCCACCACGATATGTCCCCTTGGTGGCCCACCGATCTGGAGAGATGGCCCCAGTCCAAGAGAAACTGCCCATCCGGACTTGCAGTAGAGTACTGTGTGTCCTCCCCAGTGGGGCTCCGGGACACTCTGCCCCTCTGGGACCGCGGCTAGGTCCTGGGCGGGGAGGGGCAGCGCAATTGCCACGCGCACCGTGCTGGGTCTGTGCGCACAAAAGCGCGCAACTGTGTGCCAGTCGCAGCCACTGCTGCGTCCTTCTCTCTCGCTCCCGCCGCCCACACAGGAGGTATCCGTGCTCCTAGAACAATAGAGGGCTGTACCTCGCGGCTCGGCCGCTAGAGGAGGCACAAAGAACCAAGCCCGCTCCAGAACAATGTAACCAGCGCGTCGACCCGTCCCCTCCCGCGGGCCGCCAGCCCTCCCCGCAGCCGAGCTACAGCGCACAATCAGCGTCCGCTTAATGCAAAGGCGGAGCCCGTAGCCGTAGCCAAGATGCATTAACTAACCTGCATCTTAATTTTTCAGCACCTCTCTTCAGGAGCGCCTAGCTTCTCTCCGAGCCAAGCCAAACCTCGGCAAATCCCAGCAAAAGCTGGGAGCCGGGCAAGGTTGGCTGGCGAGTTCGTCAGGGAGCTCTGCATTCTTGGTTTTTCTCCCAAATTCTGCTAGAGGTGAATGTATTAGTCCCACCTTTCGTCCTTGCACCCTTCCCTCTCTGTAGGCAGAGACGTGGGAACTGGCCCAAGCCGGCTCTTTCACTCAGAAACTCCTCAGGACAACACCAAGGCTGGAGCTGCGCTTGGGAAGTGCTGTTGTAACCTAGCCACCCATTCCCGGAGCGGTCATGATTGTGACTCCTGCTAATAACTAAAGAAGTTTGCCTGCTATGGAGGGTAGGAGGAGAACACAGAGTTTTTTTTGTGTTTTTTTTTTTCCCCTTTCTGAAGAGCAAACCCCTCAACTGCCTCCATATAGGGAGACCGGGCAGCCTGGAAAACTGAAATGTATTGTCTAAACAAGAGTTCAAGTGCACAGGGCTTTGAAAAGGCCAATCCCCAGTCTCTGTGAGTCTTATACAGAGAAGGCTCCTAGTGAACACTGCGTGCTCTGGTCCCTTGTCCCACAACTAGAGAAGGTCAGAAACAGAGGGTAAAATTGGCACATTCAGGGGAGAGTGAATGACATGTGGTGGAGGGGGGGGTTCGGTCAATCGGTCAATGAAAGCTTTGGAGACAGGAGGAAGAGAAGTAAGAAAATGCACAAGAAAAAGAGAAGAGAAATGGAAGGGAGGAGGAGGAGGAAATGACAGTAGAAGAAAGAAATTGGAGAGAAAGTAGTAAGTGCATAGTGGAGAGGAGGAAAGAACCGAGACTAGGCATGCTGACCTGGGGCCCCCAAACCCCCGGAGCCCTCTCCACAGCAG
The DNA here is from genome assembly GCA_030068075.1 of Paguma larvata. Lineage (NCBI taxonomy): Eukaryota > Metazoa > Chordata > Mammalia > Carnivora > Viverridae > Paguma > Paguma larvata. The sequence continues at coordinate 17,430,620 of CM057835.1, forward strand.
CCCGGCTCCAGCAGACCCTCGGTGCTTACCTGCCAGGCGTAAGGCGGACATGCGCTGGAACTCGGGCTCCTGCAGCCACTTCCACATCCTGCGAAAGGTCTCCCTGCCGGATTTGAGTTTACTCCACGGTTTTGGGTTCCGGAGCAGGTCGGAGAGAGTCCCCTGAGACCGGCACAGCACCCTCTGCGCAAAGATCGCTTGTGGGATGCTGTAGCGCTTCAGCTCGGCGGTGATGCGCTGGGCCACCTCTTTGGTGTTGATCTCCTCCAGCTGGCCCGATGTGGCCACCTGCGAGCCAGACGAGGACGAGGGTGGCCGCTCGCGGCTGGGCGCCAGCACCGGCCCGTGGGACTGAGCATGGCCGGGGTGGTGCAGGCCGTTGAGGTGCGACATCATGGCCGCAGGCGGGGTGCCCAGGCCTCGGGACAGGTGCTGCTCACCGCGGGTCAGCATGGCAGTGTGGTGCGCGTCGAAGTTAGGGCTGAGCATTTTGTCGTGGCCTGGCGGCCCGTAGTTGGGCAGGCTCTGCTGCGCGTTGTGGAGGCCGCCCAGTCCGTTGCCCAGCGGCGTGGCAGCCAGCGGGGACAGGCTCTGGCTCATGCCGGGCATCTCCTTGTAGGGGCTGTAGAGGTTGTTCATGGCCGGGAGCCCGCGCTCGTCGCGCATGAGGGTGAAGCTGCCGCTGACGTTGCCCGACAGGCGCTGGTGGTGGTGGTGGTGGTGGTGGTGCGGGTGGTGGTGCGGGTGCGGGTGGTGGAACTTGTCCGACACGGTGGAGATGGGCGGCAGCGGCTGGAGCGGCGTCAGCGTGGTGTAGGTGTTGCTCATGCCCATGCCGGGCGGGGACGAGTCGCAAGACATGCTCATGGCGTGATGGAGCGGGATGGAGAGCTCGGGCCGGTAGTCGCCGCCGTCCAGGATCGAGGCCATGCTAGTGACCATGGCCGAGCGCGACGCCGCCGCCGCTGCCGCTGCCGCCGTGCCCAGCTCCTGGTGCGCAGTTGGCGGCGGCGGCGGGCCCCGCAGCGAGCCAGCAGCGCCGCGGCCCGCGTGGTGGGGGCTGGGGCTGGCCAGCAGCTCCTGCTCATGGCTCGGGCCCCCGCCGCCGCCCCCGCCGCCCCCGCCACCGCCCCCGCCGCTGCCGCCGCCGGCCGGCCCGTGCAAAGTGCCCAGACTTTCCATTGTCAGCTCCGGGTTCATGGCGCAGCCTTCTAGGTCTTTGGTGAGGCATCGATAGGCGGTGTAGGCAGCCTTCATTCAGTCCATCGGGGCCCGGGGGCGGCGGGGGCGGCGGGGGCGGCCGGCGGGCTGGCAAGGCGCGCGTGGCGGAGCTCGGTCGCGGGAGCGGGGGAGGGCGCGGGAGTGCGTGAGTGTGTGGAGGGGGAGCGTGCGTGCGGGTGTGCGCCCCGGGCTGCGGGCGGGCAGGCGGGCGCGCCCGGGGTGGGGGCGGGGTGGGGGCGGACGGGGCGTGCGTGCGGGAAGGGGGAGGGGGCAGGGAGGGAGGGAGGGATCACCGGGCCCCACCGCTCGGGCCGGCGCGCTGCCTCGCCATGTCCGAGCCCGCTCCGGCGCCGACGTCTTCTGTTTGGGTGAGCGGGAGCTGTCCAGAACGGCTCTGCCGCTCGCCGGGGCAGCCAACCTAGCCTCCCGGACCCGGGGCGGAGCCGCGCCCGATGGGCGCGGCGAACAGCCACTCCAAGTACGCCGCTGCCTTGGGGGGCGGGCCTCCTTACTGCGACTACCAATGGCTGAGGAGGGGGCGGGGCTGTGCTTTTCAGGTTTGGCTGACGGCTCTGTGCCTTTTTTTCCTCCTTTGCCACTAGAATCGAACGTCAAGGAGAGGGAGGGAGGAGAAGAGCGGGTAGTGGGGAGAGAGGCGAGAGTGCGAGCGAAGGAGAGAAATTATGCTAAAGATGCTTCGCTGTGTCCCTTTCGAGCAGCTGCGATCTGGAGAAAAGGGCATTGCTTTAGTTCTCTTTGCCTCACCCCAAAGCTTTTCTGGAGGCTAGAAAGCCAGAACGTAATGGCTTAAAAACAAACCCAAGTCTCCCAGCAAGCCACTTCCCAAGCGTCTCTAGCTGGGAGCCAGTAGTTTAGGCTTTTAAAATGCAGGCGCTTATGTATTCTAACGCTGGGTAAATTCCCGAGACCGGCCGTGCGTAATCTACTCGGCTAAAGGAACCCCAGCGCCTTCGCCGCCTAGGAACTGCGGTCAGCTTCGCAAGCCCACAGGCGGCGCGGGCCACCATAATCCAAGCAAAGTTAACACAATAACCTCATTTAATTACCCGGCGAGCCCATAAATCTCCCAGTTATGAGGCTTCAGAAGGGCCCTGTTAGATTGCAAAACAAAACTAGAACTCTTAAGAGCTGTGGTTGCAAGGTGACCAAATGCTCCCCCCATTAGAGACTTGGAAAGAAGTGGGAGGCGGTGCGGCAAGATTGTGGCCGATGCCTACAGTGAGAAAACTCCTGGGAGCAGGGAGTACGGAAACCTTGCGGGACGACACCCGCAGATTTTTCTCCAAACGCGCGCGCGCGGACACACACACACACACACACACACACACACACACACGCTTCTCTCGAACCCCTAGAAAGGAACGCCTCAGGTTATGGTTGTGGGCAGATGACACGGACCCTCGGCCGACATCTGTGTATCCAAAACTTGTTTCTGAAAAGACAAGAACCCTAGCGAGTTTTAAAACGCTCGAAAGCCGCGGCTTTCAAAAGTGCACCTTCGTCTACCCAGAATTTCCGTTGTTTGGTAACCCTGGGTCGGGGACTGGAAGTGGAGCTGCCGAGTAGGGAGGTGGAGATTTCCGAGGCCTGGGTGGGGGTAGAGGGGTGACTGAAGACAGGGAGCTACCCGGCATTGAAACCCTTAAAAGTAACAGATTCTTTTAAGGCAGGTTGCGCCCTGTTTGCCTCCGAAGATTCAAGCTAGCTGAGGTTGCGCAGATGTTGCCTTTGTTTAAAGAGACAGTAATTAAGGACAGGGTGGACATAAGTTTGAGAAGCGTGACCTATTTTCTTTTGATCAGCTGTCAAAAGAAGAGCAGGGGGTCTTCTTAAGACAGCCCCCTCCAACCACTTCCAGCTGTTAGAGAAAACTTGATAAGAAAACAAGGACACAGCCTGGGATACTGTATGTGCCTTCCTGGTACTAGAGAAAGGTTTGATTCATTTGGAAAATAGTTCTTAGTCTTGGTGACCTTTTGCGGCTGCCCTCCTTTCCCTTCTAGCTACGGACCAAAAAAAAAAAAAAAAAATTCACCCCCTCCCACACCATCCTGTCACATGAATGTACAGTGACGTTATTCATAGATCAACTTTATTGAGGTCTGGCCAATACCTTGCCAATTATTCTTTCAAGTAGCTTCTGCTCTGTGATATCAAAGCCTGGGTAAGAAAGCGGATGGTCCTCTATTTTGCTAGACATACTTTTCTAGCTGCTCACATCTTGAATGTCACAAATTTAGACAGGTAAAATGACAGCGTTTTTTGTTTCTCTATCTTTCCTCTCCCCCCTCAACCTTCTCTTAGTGTCTCTCTTTCCACTCCCCACCTTATAAATGGCAGCTGGACACTTGGGATAATTTGAAACAGTTAATGTTTGAAAATCTTCCCAAGTGGAACAAAAGTTCACGAGAGTGCAACCTCTTGTTGGTCTAGGAGTGCTCAGAGACTGAAATAGGGCAAGAGAGGAGGGAGGCTGGTTAAGTGTCTGATGGGACCCGATGCTGAACACAGCCTTTCTTTCCCCCTGGCTTCAAGCTCAAGGAGTGGCCAATGACCCTAGGCTGGGACCTCTAGTAGGCACTGCCTCCATATAGAAACCTGAGTATGTAGATTGCCATTAAAATAATTTTTCAAAATGATAAACTCATTTACCAGGCTACCAAGATAAATCTGCTCCTGGGAATTGCATTTTGGTGTGCCTGGGAGCAGTCACGTGTGCTGGAGAGTTGAAAGGTGAGTTGCATATTCTCTCTGCCTTGCTCCCTCCTCCCTCCCTCCCTCCCTCCTCCCTCTCTACCACCATCCCTCCCCCTTCCCTCGATCAATATTGGCGATCTCAGGGAAATCATGAAATCGTATTGGCTTCTTTGTGTATAATTTCATTGGGCTAGATTAAAGCAGATTTTTCACGTTTTTCTTAATGATGGTTTGAGGTTTTGTATTTCAACCTAAAACCCACTGAAAAGGAAAATTAACGTGCATTTTTAGTCGGCCTCCTAATTTTTACTAAATTAGTCTTGCACGCCCTTTCCCTTTCTTTCTAAAAAGAAGATATTTATTTTCTACTTAAAGATAATTTTAAGAATATCAGTAGTAGTAAGATTTTTAAATATGTTTCAAAAGAGCTTTGATGTTTCTTTCTCTGATAAAAGGCAGAGTTGCTTCCGAACTGTCCCTTGTTTAGCACATATACTCTAACCTTCAGAAGTTGTGTAACTCAGATTTTTTTTTTAAATTTGAAGTTAGGCTCCTGTTCCCTCCTCCCCTCAGCATCTGATTCACAAAGAGACTGTGCAGAAATATGGTAGCAGGAGTGCTAGTTCATGACTATTAAAATCTGGACAGTTGCACCAGCCATTATGTCAGGGTCAGCCTATCCATTTCTTAACACACCGCATCCTCAGGTCCCATTTTCTTCAAAATCAGACACTTAAAGGGGTAAGAAGAAGTCTGTAAATAAAATGCAGCTTTGAAAACAAGTATAAGCTCTTGCATTATAAAAGAAAAAAAACTTTAGTTAACAACTATAGGGATAGACCGGAAATTTTTACTGCCAGAGCTTTTCAGATGTGTTTTCACATTAAAAATTTTTTTCAGGCTCTGAGAGGGAGAGAAAGGTGAATATTCAATTAAAACAGAGACCCTATAAATTATTCACCAAAAAAAGAAAAAATAAACAAATCACAAGTAGACCCGATCTGGATAAGGGGCCCAACAGCTCTGTTTTTACTAAACAACAGTAACCACAGCCCAAATCCCAGGAAGAGGGGGCTGCTTATTTCTACCCAAATGTTCGAAATCCTGAGGAAGGTTTTGTGTTGGGCAGAACACATTTGTGCTACAACTAGGTTTATCAGAGCAATACAAAAAGACATAATGGTGGGTTGATTTGGACTATTTTATTTTTGTCCTTCCCCAAACCATCTGGCGTGTGAGTGTAGGGGTATTGATCAGGGGCTGTGAGCTGCAGACCCCATGCCAATCCATAGCGTTTCTGGCAATCAGTGTCGCCCATGAATTGCAGCTGTCTGTGCAGCTCCCGAAAAGAAATCTTCAGAAAAGTCCCCCCCTTATCAAACACTTCATCCGTTCAGGGGTAAGTCAATATCATTTCTTTGTCATTCCGTGGGCGAGGATTATGCAGGAGAAAGTTTTTGTTGTCCGTGGTAGCTGCTGCTGAGCCTTTTTTTTTTTTTAAAGGAAGGAGAGCAATTTTCTAGCCATTGAATGGTAATGGTTTTCCAGAAAGGCCTCAAGCGTTTGTATGAATCGTACAACAAATGCTGTCTCAATATTGTGGGAGAATTTTAAGAGGAGGGGGGAAATTCTTATGTTGCTATACACAAATAATAATGGTGATGATAGAGGGTTCCTTTTAACGACGGAGAAATTTCTCCCCCTCCTTTTTTTTTCTCCGGAGCCTATAGTGATGAAGACACCGCAAGTCTCTGTGATTACACTTGCAGATGGACGGTGGGTGCTTGTGGCGGAAAAAGGAGCCTTCGGAATTGTGGCTCTGTTTGATATCTCCATTAGCTTCAATTTTATTCTGCCTGAAAGCTCAGGCTGCTTGAACACAGGGAGAAGAAAACTAAAACCGAAGCCCAGCACCACGAACTCCCTTCTGCCTCTCAGCTCAGAAATTCTCTGACACTTTGCAGATTCCAGTTAAATGTAGGAAAGGCTTTTTTTTTTTTTTTTTCCCCTAAGCGTTTTAGGTGGTGAGGCAAAACGGGTCCTTTTTCGTGAACTCTCCTCTCTGCGTCGATCTGGTTAAAATTGGAAAAGTCAGTTTAGTTTTAAGCTGTCAGAGACTGCCCTTAACTTTCTGGTCGACACTCTGCACAGGGGTGGAGGAGCGCTTAGGGGTGTTGTTAGTGTTCTTCCCACACTCAGCTGGCGTCTTAGGAAAAGAAAAATGAAGCTACAGGAGTTCTGGCAGCTGGGGGAGCGTTCTCCCGGAGCCCCCAGCCCAGTACCTGGATTCGAGGGTGGGGAGCAGGGCTGCGGGGGCCAACCCACTGGGGTGGCTGGGCTGGGGCAAAACCCACCACAGCCTCAATAGTCCGAGCGCGGGCAGTGGGCGGGCTTGGGGGTGGGGACAAGGAGGAAGAGACCCCTAGCCGGGAGAGTTTTAGCACCTGCTCCCGGGGCTGTGGGTCTGGAGGGACAGCGGCAGCCAGAATCCCGAGCTCCGCAGATCTAAGTTGCTTGCGTGTCCACCTGCCTAGTTGTAAAGACAGCCTGGGACTAGGTCCGCAGACCCTGGATCGTTCCCCCTCCATTCCCACAGACAGGAGATTGTTGGAGTTTTGGTGTTCTCGGGAACACACACACACACACACACACACACACACTCTCTTCTGTCCTTCTCCCTTCCTGCCCTCTCCTGGTTTCCCGACCCCTCGCGGGAGGCGTTTCGGCGGAAGTAGGAGCCTGGGCCTCTGACACGGACAGGAGGTGACTGTCGCCGGAGTTGAGTGCTGGGATTGCCCAGGACATTTCCCACCCCCCGCCCCCGCGAATTCGGGGCCCACAGATCCTTCTCTGGGGCCACCCTCCGGTTCTGTTTTCGCGGCTGCTCCCAGTGCAGAAGCTGGTGGGAGATAGGATTTAACGGTTGGGGAAAAGGACATTCAAAAAAGTGAAGGAGAATTTGAGAATTTGAAACTGCAGAGATCAGAGGGCTGCTGCTTCTTCTTTTTTTTTTTCTGGGGGAGTAGTGGGGAGGCGAGGAGCCTGGGGCACGGCTCTCACAGGAACACAGCTTCCTCAGCAAGAACGTTGCGCTTGCAGAAAGCAACTTGTTAGCCTGAGAACTAAGATGAGTTTTATGCCCCGCGGCCTTTCTTCTGTACCCGTCCTAGGATTTCTCTCCCCCGAAGCCCTGTAGCGTCCGTTTTGAACTGTGTGAATCCGTAGTCGCATTTCCTTTTAACAGTGGGTTTCCAAAAGTACAATTCATGTATGCTTAAAATAAAGTTTTTCTCTCCTCCAGTGGTCACCCCACAAAAGAGAAACTGGCGTGAGGTCCTTTTGTTCGGGCCAAGTTGTGCGTGAAATCTTTTTGTTGTCCTTTCTAAGGGAGGCAAAAGTTGCAGTTGATTGTAAAAAGGACAAATTTAACTCTCTGAAAGTGGAGCTGTTTTCAAGTTGCCCTGAGACACTAAACACGGGCATCGCTTTTTATTTATTACCTTCTTAAAACGATCATTTATTTGCTCTGGACAGAACCACTTTTGACTGAGGATTCAATATTGTTTAGGCATTAATACAAATACCTAGCGCTTCCTCTCTCTAGGAACATGGGAGAGTTAAAAAATCTCTTTGTGTAGTTTCAATTGTCTCGGCTTCCATGTAGTTAGAAAAAGAGCACGGAGAACTGAAAAATAAAGAGTTGGCCAGGTTTTAAACTTGAGAAATATTATTTCCGATTCCTAAAGATAATCTTTCTATTTGAAAACTAACAAAACCAGTCGAAGGGTTTAAAATATTCATGCGAGTCAGGCTATTTCTTTTAAAAGTAATCACACGGTATATATATTTTTTAGATCCCGTGCATATTAGCTCCTAAAGTAATTAAATAACCGAGTGAGTCTGAGCTGATCTTTCAAGATAACACGATCAAAAGTAATATAGCCCAGCCGGATTATTTCAGGAGCATTTTATCTTGGAAAATCGCTTCAATGCCACTTTTTAGGAATTGTGAAAGGGTTCGCTTCCAACCGTGTAAGAAAAAGCATCTCTGGCCAACCACAGGGTTCAGACGCGGCCGTTCTTAGTTACTGTGGGGGCCGTGAGGGCTCGAGGAGCGGGACACAGTCCCTCTGGGCTGTTCGCACCCGCGCCGGGGGCCCGGCCTGGCCAGGCACAGGTGGTTTGGCCGCTTCCGGAGGCCGGGGCTCCGAGGGCGTCCGGCCGCCCCGGCCGGGCGAGAGATGCGGCGGCGCTCCGGACTCGGGAGACCTGTTGGCCGCGGCGAGGCGGTGCTCGCGCCGGTGCACCGGGGCCGCGGCGGCGGGCGTCGAGGCTGCGGGCGCGGGGCGGCTGCGAGCGGCTCCCGGGCCGCCCGGCCCTCGTGCGGCGCTCCGCCCGCCCTCCCGGCCCCGCGGAGTCGGGCAGCCTCGGCCCGAGGCGAGCCGCTTCTCGGGGAGGGGGCTGCGCGGCCCCGCGGCTCGGGAGGCGGAGGGAGCCGGCCAGGATTGATGTCTAAATCAATGCCGTTTCTAGGCGCTTCTCTCTGCTCCTCTCCATCTTCCTCAAAGGCAAATCGTCTCCCGAGGGTGATGCCCTCTCCCTTCGCAAAGTCTGCTTGAGCAGAGTGGAAAGCGCAGCCCCACGCGGGGCACTGCGGGGCGGGACGCTCCGGAGGGAGCCCCCACATGGAGCTCGCCGGCGGAGCACCCTGCTTGTCTCCCGGCCACCCCCCGCTTAGTCTCCACGCTAGAATATTCCTGCTTCCTCGCACGGAGCCGCTCTCCCGGCCGCGGCACTGGGCGAGGCCTGTCCCCTGGCTGCCCTCCCGGCTCCCACCTGGGCCCCCAGTTTGATGGGATCTGGGAGGCGAGACCCCTAGTCTCCGACGCCAAACCCGGCTCTGCTCAAAGCAGGCCTGGCTGCTTCTGATTTAATTATTCGCTGATGAATTAGACAGCTGCAATTGTCGTGAAAAATCGGCGGTCACTATTGATTCCGGGAGCGAGCGGGGGTGGGGAGGCCGCAGGGGTGCGGGGACGGGAGGGGAGTGGGCCCGGCCCACGGGGGCCCTCGAGTGGACGCCCTGGCCTGGCCTCCCGCCCCCGGCCCGGCTCGCGCACGCGGCGGGGTCGGGCCGCCGGGACTCGGGCTCCTCTCCTCCAGCTAGGCCCGGCGGGGGGCCGGGAGCGGAGGCCTGCTCTCGCCCCTTCGGGAGGACACCAAGGGAGAGGAAGACGCAGGGCGGGAGGTGGAGAGACGCTCCCCCGGGGGCGGCCTGGCCACCCCCAGCAGGCGCCCCAGGCCAGGCGCCCGCATTCTGGAGGCGGAAGGGCGGACCGCGGGCGCTTCCGGTCCCGCTCTCCGGGCGCGGGATTTGCAGGACCGCCGCCCCGCGCCAGGGCCGGCCCCGCGAGGCTCCCGGGCCCGCAGGGCCGCGCGGTCCCCTGGTTCCGAGCACAGGCCGACCTCCTCGTGGGCAGGGCGAGCCGCACGCGGTCGATAATGGTGAGTTCCAGCCGCCGGAGCAACAAGTCAGGGTGTCCTCGAGGCGGGACCCAGGAGCCCCGAGGGCAGTGCATGCGCCTTCCCTCTCCTCCGCTCAGGATCTGGGTCAGGAATGTCGTCTTAAGGAGGAATATCTGTGTGCTCTCAGAGCAAGGAGCAGAGAGGATTGTGTGGACAGTACATGCTGAAAGGAGCCATTATGGTTCTGTTGACACAAAAATGTAGAAGGATTTGATACATCCAAGTAGTATGGGAAAAGCTACCTCCCCTCCCCCCAGTCTAAATCAGTCTAAAGCACTGGAAGCCAGGGGGTAGTCTTTTGGTATGTACATTTTATGTTCTAGTCTTGGGTCGTCTTTACATTACAATTTGAAATTACTTCATTGTATAGGAATCACAAATTATACGGGAAATGTATAGGTTGTGTAAAGCGAAAATAATAGAGGTTTAACACTCCTCATCCCCGATTTTCATTTTTCTCTTTATCTCTTCTTAAAACTACTTTTAAGGGCTTACTACCCACTTTTCTTACTTTATCCGGGAAGGAGTTGAGCTCAGGCTCCCTGGAGATCAAATATAGAGTCAAAAAGGCACTACATTGCCTGCTTCATAATCCATGGGGCTGGGTATAGGTCACTGAACACAAAATGGCCTTTCCTCTCTTGCTTACTGAGATGGTTTAATGGATTTTGTAATGGTTTCCAACTATCAGACAGGAGAAGCCTGATTTTGGGGCTTTGTGTTCACATAAACCAAACACAATGCACTGTGTTAAATTCTTTGCCTTATCAATGTAAATCTGTAACAAGAGAGTGGAATTTCTTAGGGCATTCTGAAACATGTTTTGATACACATGTTTCAAACATGGCTTGTGAGTATAAATGTGAAAAGTCCTCAGAATTTTCCATTTAGTTGATTCTGAGCTTTAAAGGTTTCTGAAAATCCTTTGAATAATATTCTACATACATGTGCTACAAAACTATGATATTTAATTTGAATGCTGTTTTCAGTATTAATCCTCCCCCTCCCCTTTTAAAAAGGGGGTTTTGTGTGGAAGGAGTGAGTTATGGTTGATTTCAGCTTTCAGTGGAGTAGAGGTGGGGTGAATGGAAACATTTTAAAGAATTCGCAAACCAAGTAAGGTTAAATAGAGTTAGCTGATGAAAGCAAAGATTTTTGTGTTATGAGGGGACCTAGTTTTTGTCTTTGCAGATACTGTTCCTTCGAAGTCCCTGAGCTGTTTCCACCCTGTTTCCACTTGCCTTGTACCGGGTGAATGTCAGCTCATATCTGAAGTTTCAGTTGCCTTTTTTACGCTCCTTTTTTTGATGCTATTTGCAAATCTAATTTCTTTTGAATAAAATTATTTCACTGTTTTCATTTTTCATGCTGTAGTTTTTCTCCCTAGCTCTTATTTTAAAATTGTCTTTTGAAAGCTCTTCATCAAATTACTTATTACTTAAGTAGTATTACTCATAGTGGTAACTGACACCATGAGGTATCATGGCAGACTGTGGGAAATGATATCTAACCCTAGTTTAGTTAAAACAGTTATTTTTTGTACTTGACTCTTGCATCAAGAAGAATTTGCCTTTGTGAAATATCGTAATTTAAATATTGGAGCACAAATGGGGTAGCAGCCAGATGCAATAATCAGAATATGGGAGAATTCTTGAAAATTCTAAGTGTTATACAGAAACTTATGATGATGGTTAATTGATTCATTAATTAATTGGTTCATTTAAGAAATATTTCTTGAATGCCTACTATGTGCCTGTTAGAGCTGTTGGTATAAGCAAGAGAAGATGCCTTAAACTAACTTAAGTAGAAAAAAATTTTCTTGGAAGAAACCAGGTAGCTCACAGAAGCAATAGGAATGCAAGAGGTGCAAGCCTGGAAAACAAGCCCCAGGGGAGAATAGGAGCTGGAGCAGGGTCAAGGTCACTCCATGCAACAGGCTGGCTAGAAAGCCTCTAAGGGTGTGTCCGTTGCTGCAGCCAAGAGTAACTTCTCCGCTAACTAATTGGACACCTTTCTAACTATGAGAAGGTGAGAAGAGGGTCATTGCATTGTGCTTATACTGCATACTGTAGGGAGTTACTTTAAAATAAGAACGGTATTTGGATCATGGGCAGTAAAAAAACCCCAGACAACAAACAAAAAGCACCCAGAAATATGTTACCACGGAGGCGCTGGGGATAGAACAATAAGTTAGCTGTGGACCCTACCCTTGTGAATCCTGTGTTTTAGTGGAATCCTTTATTTCATATTTTAATATATTTATATTTATAATATTTACTATTAAATAATATAATATTTAAAATATATTTAAAATATTTATACTTTAAAGTGTTTTATATTTGCATGAATCTTTATATTTTTTGTATAAAGGAGGGAAAAAACAGTTATTCAGATCCCATCACAAAGTAATGTGCTAACTAATTTCCTTTTTTTTTTTTTTGGTAGAGAGTTCAGGAGTGAGGGAGAGGGGCAGAGGGACAGAGAGAAAGAGAATCTTGAATGGAAGCCAAGGTAACTTTGAGAGAGAGAGAGAGAGAGAGAGAGAGAGAGAGAGAGAGAGAATCTTAAGCAGTCTCCATGCTCAGTATGGAATTTGACACGGGGCTTGACTACGGACTGGAATCTATGACCCTGGATCATGACCTAAGCTGATATCAAGGGTCGGTTGCTCACCAAGGCGCCCCTATTTTTTTTTTCTTATTGTCTTTTGGGTATGGTTGGATGTTGGTCAGGAGGGTAAGTCAGAAGTAGCAGGTGCTGTGTCTGGTCCACCACCCTCAGCCTCAAGGTCTAGAGTGTGGTGACACAAACTCCGGAAGTGGAGAAGAGCCCTGTACTTTGGTTCCAGTCCTACTATTGTCTCTGGTGTGACTGTGATCTGCTTCCTGGAGATGCTCTCCGAGGTCCTCTCCTTGCTTCCAGTCTGATTTGAGACAGATCCCCTTTTTTCAAAATAGGGTCTTTATGATGATTGCGGTAATTTTCTGAGGACTTTCTCTTAGGTATTCTAAATCTGGTAGTTACGGAGCTTAGAGCCTTAAAAAGCTATTTCCGATGGGATACATTCGTAATGATTAACTTCATATTCCAAAAAGCGTTTAGGATTTTCATTTTTCATAAATGAATTTTCTTTTATTTCTAATTCCAAGCGATTTAGTTCAGTGAATGGGCTTGTTGCTTTCGGTTTCAGATTACAGTCTGGGTTTTTTCCTATCTGTAACTAATTTTCAGACCAAGAAAGGCAGAAGGAATAGAAAAAAGAATGAGAGAACAGAGACTGTCATGATTTAAAGTTCTTGGGGAGTCTAGAATTGCTTAGAGATATGTTATTCTTTTATATATAATATAAAATATATATATAAAATATATATTTACTACCCATTTTTGACAGGTATTGCTTTTGAAGAGAATTTTAAGTTTTATGTGGACAAAATTGCTTGATGGGGCAAAATCCTTATTTAAACCCTATTTCTTCAAGGTGGAACCATGGTGATATTTACTATATCATCAAAGCGTCCTGATTGGAAAGATGTGGGGGCAGTTTCAAGGGTCATGTTTAACGTTAGGTTTGTTACACAATATAAGCAAACAGTGGCAACCCTAGATATTTTGTATTCTTGGTATTCTGAAAAACAACTGAGTGCCAAGCAAATGAACCCATGTTAAACCAGGGTCACTTGCCTTGTACATGAGCCCTATGTATGACATATCTTATTTAATTTTGATTTTTTTTTTTTTACGGTAACCTCTATACCCAATGTGAGGCTCCATCTCCCAATCCAGAGATCAAGAGTGGCATGCTCCACCGCCTCGCCGACTGAGCCAGGCAGGCGGCCTTGTCTGACCCATTTTAAAAGTGAATAATCCCTTGGCAAACCAGTCATTTAAAAACATATATACTTAAAATATCGATTTCTGCATTTTGGGGTTGCTGACATTAGTGGGTGGTTGGGGCGGCGTAGGTGGAGTCAAGTTGGCAGCGTGAGGAGTTATATCTATAGGAGGTTATTGATCCGTAATGGGGTAAGATTCTTTTTCCTCCGCTAATTGCCCCCTCCCTGTGACATTTCAGATCTTACTCATCTTGTGTTTGCAGACTTTCTGGGTGAGATCCTTAGTAAGAAATGGTTTTTTTTTTAAAAGAAATTTTTTTAAACCTTTATTTTTGAGACAGACAGAGAGAGAGAGAGAGAGAGCAGGGGAGGGGCAGAGAGAGAGGGAGATGCAGAATCCGAAGCAGGCTTCAGGCTCTGAGCTGTCAACACAGAGCCCGACGCAGGGCTCGAACTCATAGAGTGTGACATCATGACCTGAGCCGAAGTCAGATGCTCAACTGACTGAGCCACCCAGGCGCCCCAAGAAATGGATTGTATGTTGCAACCCTAGCACATATATGTGCCCATTTCAGGAATGAGAGACGTCTTTTTAAATGCCCTATTGTAGTGAAACCTGTGAAATGAATTACTAAAACGTAGAGCCCGGTCTGATGGTTCTGAGATGTGTCATTTTCTTCTCTGTATAGCATTTGTTTTTCCTATTGCCGGTTCAGTACCTGTCATCCAAACCTTGGTATTATTATTTGTGTATGAAGTTTATTGCCTCTTTTAGACGTTAAGCACCTGAGGATGCCATCCAGGAGGGAAGTCTCCAGTGGCATGCCACAGGGCTCTTGATCCTATCTTGTCCAGTATTTTTATTAAAGGCTTTACTGAAGGTGTCAAATTTGTAGGTGACGCAGAGCTGGCAACCATAGCTAATATATTGAAGGTGCGCTCGAGATTCAAAGTGAAATGTAAATGTTCGAATGAAAACCAACATGATGTAATTTATTTATTTATTTAAAAAAATTTTTTTTGACGTTTATTTATTTTTGAGAGACAGAGACAGAACATGAGCAGGGGAAGGGCAGAGAGAGAGGGAGACACAGAAACCGAAGCAGGCTCCAGGCTCTGATGAGCCATCAGCACAGAGCCCGACGTGGGGCTTGAACTCACAGACCGAGAGATCATGACCTGAGCCGAAGTTGGCCACTTAACCAACCGAGCCACCCAGGTGCCCCCAACATGATGTAATTTAACAAAGACTAGAGCAAAAGCCCTTTACTGAGACTGAAAAGTATAAATCAAGGGAGGTTCTTGGATCGTGACAACAATGCGTGTGAAAAGATGGGGAGATTAATTTACCATAAATGCAAAACAATCCAAAAGTATTATGCTTCACACACACTCTCTCTCTCTCTCTCTCTCTCTCTCTCTCTCTCTCTCTCTCTCTAACGTAATCGTAGGCTGCGTTACTAAAAACGATATAGAGCTTACAGGGAAGATAACGGGTCCTCTGCATTCTAGGCTGGAGATTTATCTAGCTGTAGCTACCTCGTTTTATTTTACACATTGATAAGTTAGAGATTAGTATGGGCTCTCAGGATGTAAGGGAAGAGGAAACTATATTTTATGTGGAAGAGTTAGAGCAAATGTTTAGCCTAGAGAAGAGGCCAATGGTGTGGTATGTGATTGCCACTTCAAATATTTGCCTAGCTGTCACATGGCAGGCGGGGTGGCGAAGTTTTTCCTGCTCCCTACGGGGTAAAAGTGACAGAAGAGCTGACTTTAATCCTAATAGTTAAGGTTTTCCAAGAATGCAGGAAGTTGCCACATGAAGGAGTGAATTCTTCAGCCATACGAATATTTTGCAAAGGCTGAGTGGACTGTCTGGCTCTATGCTTATTAGTAGGCATCAGCTGAATTAGGTGGCAGTTGAAATAGATGATCTCTCTGGTTGAATTCAAGAATTTGCTGAATCGAATATGTTTTGAAAGTGATTTTCTGTAGATTTAAAGAGATAGAGTGGTACTAATATTCAAGCTTGTAAGAACTCTGCATGTCCATGGTAGAGCATTTTCTATCGCAAGACACTATTAATCTATTTACCCTTTCATGAAAAATACAACTTTCTTTCTTACCTGCATTTTTAAAATATGAAAAAAGCTTTAAAACAAAAAGTGTTTTTTTAACATTCTTATTTTTTAATGTTTTAAAAAAAATGTTTATTTTTGAAAGAGAGAGAAAGAGAGGGGGGAGGGCAGAGAGAGAGGGAGACAGAGATCTGAAGCAGGCTCTCTGCCGACAGCAGAGAGCCAGATGTGGGGCTCGAATTTGTGAACTGTGAGATCATGAGCTGGGCCGGAAGTCGGTCTCTTAACCAGCTGGGTCACCCGGTTACCCATCAAAAGTGTTTTGAATCTTACGTTGAGATCACCTTAACTGAACGGGTGTGAGATTGTTTCAGTGTTTATTACACTCAGAATGAACATTCATTCATATCTCTGCAGAAATATTATTGTGTTTGATGACAGGGTATTGACTCTGACCCTGCTAGTGGTTATGTAATATATGATTTTTGGCACTAACATCTTTTCAGATATCTGAAAAATTTTCAATTCTAAATCTATCTCCAAAGAATTTGGGTAAGGGCCTGTTATTATTCGCTATCCTACGTATAGATAGTTCTTGTTTTCTCAGGGTAACTTGAATCCATTGGTCAGAAATCTACATAAGCTATATTACTTCCCAATGCTAGTGTGATTCTCAAGAACTATTACCTGATCTCTAAAACTTGTCACAGGAGGATTTTGCTCTATGAGCCAAATCCATACTACATAATGAAACAATTAAGTTAATCTGCCATTTCCATTTCTATTTTATGAAGAGATTGGTGGCAGAAATTTCCAACGTCAAGGGTCTCCTCCCAAGGAAAGCATATTCGATATTACTTTTGGTCTGGCTCTGGGTGACAATATCACACTTTTCTGGTCTAGGTGGACGGTACAGTAGGATCAGTTAACTAATGGCTTTCATTTTACAAATCTTTTCTATAACTATTATTCATTCTGTAGACATTAATGGAACACCTACTCCCGTCTAACCCTCGCTAGCCGACAGTGTTACATAGATGAAACAGATGAAGTTAGCAGCCTTAATATGCTCACTCACTCATTTGATCCTTAAAACAAATCTGGAAGATAAGCAGGTCAGATATTATTGTCATTGTAAAGATGAAAAAATGGGAGTCTCCGGGAAGTTAAATGACTTGCTTAGGGTCACACATCTAGTATGTGGTACAGCAGGACTTGAATGCAAGGCTTTCATTTAGAGTCTACTTACTTTTCCATATATATTGAGAATCTGTTGTTTGTTATACACAGTATATCTTCTCCTCACCCAACCCTGAGGCTGCTCAGAATTTGTAGTCACTTCCGGTGTTTGGAAAATGCATTGTGAAATGAGTTTTTATGGAAGATGGGTCTCCGCTTCTTACTATGAAAGCCAACATGCCAACTCTGTCTTTTGTCAGCCTGTGGCAGTTGGGACTGAGGAAAATCAACTAAGCTGAGCCAAATAACTACACTGCTCTGGAGGGAAGACACCAAAGAACAAAAAACTGGGGACAGCCTAGAAGTTGTGCGAAGCTGACACGGCAGTAGCAGCTTATCAGCCAGGCTGGTTCTTTGGCTGTGGTTTCTTGTACTTAACCTTCACAGATTTCAGACCATTTTCTAGATTTGGTTCTTATCCTGTTTGCTCTCTTCTCTGAGTCTTCTGATATCCTTTAACTCATTTGTCTGCAAATTTAGCCTGAATCAGTTTCTGTTGTTTCCAACCAAGAACCTTGATGTGATGATGGACATTGGTCATATTTTGGACATATTTTGAAAAGAGACTTGACAGGACTTGTTGGATGTGGAATGTGAGAGAAAGGAATCAAGGATGACTTCCTAATTTTTGGTCTGAGTAATTGAAAGAATAAGCCTGCCATCAGTTTCAGCTCTTTATTAACTACAAACCACCCCTAAAATAGTGGCCCAAACCAGCCACCATTTTGTTATCTTTTAAACATGTTATTGGTTTGGGTTTTTTATGGTTTAATGGCTGTGGGTTTTGAAAGGGCGAGCTTCCTGAGAGTGAACATTTCAGAACCAGAAGGAAGCTGCATGAGTTTTTATGACTGAGCCTCAGAACTCACATAGTGTCACTTCCACCATATTCTGTGGCTAGAATTATGCACAGGCTCATCCAGATTCAAAGAGACGGGGACAATGAGGTGTCAAAGAACTTGAAGCCATGATTTAAAACTGTCATGTCATTTGTTAGGGAGTTCTAAGAAAGCTTTCTTTCTTTTTCTTAGAAGCTCCTAGGGAAAGACAGGGAGAGGAACGAGTTGAGTCGGGGAGATCATGTGTTTGAATATTGTAAATAGAGATGTCTATTAGGCATTCAAGAGAAATATTTGGTAGGCTAATTGGATGAGTCAGGAGTTCAGGTAAAAGAATGAGACTAAAGTTATAAATTTAAGAGTTGTATATATATAAACGGTTTGGAAAGTCATGGGGCTGGTTGAGAAAGATCATTTAGAGATGTAGCTTCATAATGTTTTGAAACCAGGGAGTGTGATACCGTTAGCTTTGTTCTTGCCCAGAATTGCTTTGGTCATCCAGGGTCTTTTGTGGTTCTAAATGAATTTTAGGATTGTTGTTGTTGTTGTTGTTGTTGTTGTTGTTGTTATTTTGAGAGACTGAGAGAGAGAGACAGAGTGCGAGCAAGAGGGGCAGAAGAAAGGGAGACACAGAATCCAAAGCAGGCTTCATTCAGGCTCTGAGCTGTCTCATGCGGGGCTCAAACCCATGAACCACGAGATCATGACTTGAGCTGAAGTTGGACACTTAACCAACTGAGCCACCCAGGTGCCCTTTTCCCTATTCAGTAAAAAAATTCCATTGGGATTTTGATGGGATTCATGTTGGATCTATAGATCACTTTGGGAACTATGGATATTTTAACAATACCAGTTCTTTCATTGCATGAACATGGAATGTCCTATTTGTTTGTGACTTTTAAAATTTCTTTTGTCATTGTTTTGTAGTTTTCGTTGTACAGTATTTCAACTCTTCTGTTAAGCTTATTCCTAAGTATTTTAATTTTTTTGATGCTATTGTAAATGGAACTTTTTTCTTAATTTCCTTTTCAGATAGGTGGTTAGTGTACAGAAACATAACTGATTTTCGTATGTTGATTTTGTATTTTGTTACTTTACTGAATTTGCGTAATCTAAGTTTTGTTTTCTGTGTACAAAATCATGTCATTTGCAAGCAGAGATAGTTTTACTTCTTTTTTTTTTTTTCTGATTTGGATGGCTTTATTTCTTTTCTTGCCTAATTGCTCTGTCCAGGATGTCTGGTACTATGTTGGATAGGAGAAGTGAGAGTAGGCATCCTTGCCTGGTTCTGGATCTCAGAGAGAAAGCTTTCAACTTTTCATTGTTGGGTATGATGTTAGCTGTGAGCTTTTCGTAAATGGATTTTATTGTATTGAGGTGAGCTCCTTCTATACCTAATTTGTTGAGAGTTTTTTTTATCATGAAAAGGTGTTGAATATTGTCAAATGCTTTCTTTGCATCTATTGCAACGATTGTGTGGTTTTTGGCTTTCATTTTGTTAGTGTGGTGCATAACATTGATTGATTTGTATGTGTTGAGCCATCCTTGAATCCCAGGGATAAATTCTACTTGGTCATGGTGTGTGATTCTATTCATATGCTGTTATATTCAGTTTGCCAGTATTTTGTTGAGAATTTTTGCATCACTGTTTATCAGGAATATTGGCCTATAGTTTTCTTTTCTCATGCTATTTCTGGCTTTGGTGTTTGAAGCTGTCCTCATAGAATGAATTTGGAAGTGTTTCTTCTAATTTTGGAAGACTTTAAGAAGGATTGGTATTAATTCTTTAAATGTTTGGTAGAATTCACCCATTAAACCATCTAGTCCTGGGCTTTTCTCTGTTGGAAGATTTTTGATTACCTTTTTAATCTCTTCATTTGTTTTTGGTATGTTCAGAATTTCTTTTTCTTCTTGATTCAGTCTTGGTAGGTTGTATGTGTCTAGGAATTTTTCTATTTCCTCTAGATTGTCCAATTTGTTGGTATACACTTGTTCATAATAGCCACTTATTAACTTTTTATTTCAATGGTATCAGATATAATGTATCCTCTTTCATTTCTGATTTTGAGTCTTCCCTCTCTTTTTTAGTGTAGTTAAGGGTTTGTTTTTAAAAAGCCAACTGATATTTTCATCAATTAAAAAGTTTTTTTTCTATTCTCTATTTCATTTATTTCTGTTCTAATATTTATTGTTTCCTTTTTTCTGCTAATTTTGGGTTTAGTTTGTTCTTCTCTTTCCAGTTCCTTGAGGTGTAAAGGTAGGATGTTTATTTGAAATCTTGCTTCTTTTTCCGTATTGGTGTTTATTGCTATGAACTTCCCTTTTAATACTGCTTTTGCTGCATTGTATAAGTTTTGGTATGTTATGTTTCATTTTCATTTGTCTTGAGATATTTTATAATTTCCTTTTTTATTTCTTCTTAGATCCAGTAGTTATTTGAGTGTGTTGGTTAATTTGCATGTGTTTGTGAATTTTCCTATTTTCTTTCTATTGTTGACATCTGGTTTCAATGCATTGTGATTGGAAAAGATACTTTGAATTTCCTCTATTTTCTTAAATTTGTTAAGACTTATTTTGTGATATAGCATGTGCTTTATCCTAGAGAATGTTCCATACGCACATGAACAAATATTCTGCTGCTGTGGGGTGAATGTTCTTTATATGTCTGTTAGGTCCATTTGATCTATAGTGTTCTTTAGTTCTGTTGTTTCCTCATTGATTTTATGTCTGGATAATCTATCTATTATAGAGAGTGAGGTATAGAATTCTCCTATTATTGTATTGCTTTGCATTTCTCTGTCTAGATCTGCCAATGTTTGCTTCATATATTTAAGTGGTACGATGTATATATATATATATTTATAATTGTTACATTTTCCCATTGAATTGATCCTTTTATCATTATTTAATTGCCTTTATGTTATTACATAATGGCCTTCCTGTGGAATTCACCCTTTTATCATTACATTGTCATTGTCTCTTGTGACAATTTTTGATTTAAAGTCTATTTTGTCTGGTGTGAGTATAACCACCCTGCTCTCTTTTCTTTTTTTTTTTTTTTATTTTTTTTAGCGTTTGTATTTTATTTTTGAGAGACATAGAGACAAAGCATGACCAAGGGAAGGACACCTGCTCTCTTTTCATTACAATTTGCATGGAATATTTTTCTCTACCTTTTCACTTTCAGCTTATGTATGTCCTTAAATCTAAAGTGAGTCTCTTGTAGATAGCACATAGTTGTGTCTCATAGATTTTATCCATTCAGCCACTCTGTGTCTTTTGATAGGGGAGTTTAGTCCATTTACATTTAAGGTAATTATCGATAGGTAAGGACTTATTATTGCTCTTTTGTTAGTTATTTTGTAGTTCTCTTATTCTTTTTTTCTTGTCTTTCTTTACAGTTTGATGATTTTTCTGGTGATATGCCTTGATTCCTTTTTCCATATATTTTGTGTATCTAATTTACTTTTTTTTGGTGGTTACCATGGGTTTCGTATTGACCATTTTATATTAAAGCAGTCTGTTTTAAGCTGGTAACAACTTCAATTATATACACTCTACACCTTACCCTCTGACACATTCACACTTTATGTCATTGATATTAGATTTTACTTCTTTCTATATTGTGTTGAATTGACAAATTTCTGCTATTATAGTTATTCTTACTATATCTACCTTTTAATTCATATAACTAGTGTTAAAAGTAATTCACATGCCATCGTTACAGTATTGGAATATTCTCCTTTGTCTTTATATTTTCCGTTAGCATTGAGATTTTTACTTTCATATGCTTTCATGTTGTTGTTTAGCATCTTTTTATTCAACTTGAAGAACTCTCTTTAGCTCTTCTTGTAAGCCACATCTAGTGGAGATGAATCCCCTTAGTTTTTATTTGTCTCCTACATTCTTAAAGGACAATTTTCCTGGGTACACTATTCTTGGTTGGCAGTTTTTTTTTCTGTGCCTGGAATATACCATCCCATTCCCTCCTGGTTTGCAAGGTTTCTGCTAAGCAATCTGCCTTATCGGGTGGGGAGAGTTCCCCTTGTATGTGACAAGTTGCTTTCTCATTGTGGCTATCAAAATTCTCTTTTTCTTTGACTTTTGACAGTTTGCAATGTGTTGATTGACAGTTTACAGTGTTGCTGTATTTGGGTTAAATCTATTTGAGAACTTTTGGGCTTTATTTGTCTGGATGTCCTTTTCCTTCTGTAGATTTGGGAGGCTTTTAGTCATTACTTCTTTAAATAATTGTTCTGGCTCTTTCTCTACCTCTTCTGGGAATCCCATAATGCATATATTGATTCATTCAACAGTTATTGTAAGTACCATAGACCTTCTTCATTCTCCTCCTTCTCCCCCTCCTCCTCCCCCTCCCTCTCCCCCTTCTTTCCCCTCCTCCCCCTCTCCCTCATCCCTCCTCCTCCTCCCCCCCTCCTCCTTCCCTTCTTCCTCCTCACCTTCCCCTCCTACTCCTCCTCCCACCTCCCCCTCCTCCTCTCCCTCCCTCTCCTCCTCCCTCTCCCCCTTCTTTCCCCTTCTCCCCCTCCCCCTCATCCCTCCTTCTCCTCCACCTCCCCTTCTCCCTCCTTCTTCTCCTCCCATCCACACCCCCCACTTTTATGAGATAATTTCAAATAACCAGTCTTTGAGTTCATTGGTCTTTCTTCTGTTTAGATGAATCTGCTGTTGAAGCTCTCTGTTGAATTTTTCAGTTCAGTCATTGTGTACTTCAGCTCCAGGATTTCTGTTTAGTTCTTTTTTATGGATTCTGTCTCTTTTTTCAATTACTCATTTTGTTCATATATCGTTTTCTTGATTTGTTTAGTTATCTATCTCTGTCTCCTTGTAGCCCAGTGAGCTTTTTAAGGATGATTGTTTCGAATTTGTTAGGCAGTTCATTGCTCTCTATTTCTTTAGGGTCAGTTACTGCATTATTAGTTTCTTTCAATGATTTCATGTTTACCCGATTCTTCATGATCCTTGTAGCCTTGTGTTGGTGTCTGTGCATTTAAAGAAGCAGTTGTCTCTTCCTATCTTTACAGACTGGTTTCTGCAGGCAAAGACCTTCTCCTGATAGGACCATGGATGCATGAGACTGCCTCCAGAATCATAGTCTAGAAGCACTGTAAGAAAGCAGTGGGGCTGCTTTGAAGTCTGTAGTTGGTCTGTGGTTGGTGGACCTGTTACTGGGGGTGTGGGATGGGAGGGCTGGTGACAGGACCTCACACGAGAAAGGTTGGAGTTGAGTCCACAGAGGAATAGGGCTGCTTCCAGGTCTGCAGCCGGGTCTCGGATGTTCTGCAACCAAGGAATAGTCCTGCCTTCTCAAAGTGGCATTCCTCAGTTTTGTGCTCCACTGGGATGTCAGCCTCCTATCTGGATTACAAAGCTCTCACAAAGGCACTTTTTGTCTATGGACGGTTGCCAAGTAAGTGTTTCTGTGGGAGGATGAGTGCTGGGCATGTCCTATTCTGCCATTATGCTGACCTCCATTTTTTTAAGTCCATATTTTTCTTGACCCCTGGAAGCCACCAATTTATTCCCTATTTCTATAGTTTTGTCATCTTAAGAAAGTCTTGTGAGTAGAATCGTATGGTATGCAACTTTTTGGGAATGGCTTTTCATTCAGCTTAATTCCTTGGAGGTACATGTAGATTGTATATCAGTAATTTGTTCCTTTTTATTGCTGAATATTATTCCATGGCGTGGTTGTACCACAGTTCATTTAACTATGCAGCTATTGGAAGATTGTTTCCAGTTTTTGACTATTTCATGAAGAAAGCTGCCATGAACATTCATGTACAGGTTTTGTGTATAGATATGTTTTCACATTTCTGGGATAAATGTCCAATTATGCAGTTGCTGGGTTATCTGGTGGTTACATGTTTCACTTTTTAAGAAACTACAAAATTTTTTCCAGAGTGACTGTCTCATTTTATTTTCTCACCAGTAATGTGTGAGTGATTTAGTTTCTCTACATATTCAACAGCTTAGGTATTGGCAATATTTGTGTAGTAATGTCTCATTGTAGTTTTAATTTGTATTTTCTTAGTGGCTCTTGATGTAGAACATCTTTTCATGTAATTATTTGCCATCTGAATATATGCTTCAGTGAAATGTCTTTTCATGTCTTTTGCCCATTTTCTTTTTTTTCCTCATTTTATTTATTTATTTTTTAAAATTTACATCCAAGTTAGTTAGCATATAGTGCTACAATGATTTCAGGAGTAGATTCCTTAATGCCCCTTACCCATTTAGCCCATTCTTCCTCCCACAACCCCTCCAGCAACCCTCTGGTTGTTCCCTATATTTTAGAGTCTCTTATGTTTTGTCCCCCTCCCTGTTTTTATATTATTTTTGCTTCCCTTCCCTTATGTTCATCTGTTTTGTATCTTAAAGTCCTCAGATGGGTGAAGTCATATGATATTTGTCTTTTTCTGACTGACTAATTTCGCCTAGCATAATACCCTCTAGTTCCATCCATGTAGTTGCAAATGGCAGGATTTCATTCTTTCTGATTGCTGAGAAATATTCCATTATATATATATATACCACATGTTCTTTATGCATTCATCCTTCGATGGACATTTGGGCTCTTTCCATACTTGGGCTATTGTTGGTAGTGGTGCTATAAACATTGGGGTGCATGTGTTCCTTTGAAACAGCACACCGATATCCCTTGGATAAATACCTAGTAGTGCAATTGCTGGGTCATAGTGTAGTTCTATTTTTAATTTTTTGAGGAACTTCCATACTGTTTTCCAGTACTGCACCAGTTTGCATTCCCACCAGCAGTGCAAAAGAGTTCTTCTTTCTCTGCATCCTCGCCAACATCTGTTGTTGCCTGAGTTGTTATGTTAGCCATTCTGACAGGTGTGAGGTGGTGTCTCATTGTGGTTTTGATTTGTATTTCCCTGATGATGAGTGATGTTGAACATTTTTTCATATGTCAGTTGGACCTCTGGATGTCTTCTTTGGAGAAGTCTTTGAAGAAGTCTCTATTCATGTCTTTTGCCCATTTCTTCACTGGATTATTTGTTTTTCGGGTGTTGAGTTTGATAAGTTCTTCATAGATTTTGATTACTAACCCTTTATCTGATATATCATTTGCAAATGTCTTCTCCCATTCTGTTGGTTGCCTTTTAGTTTTGCTGACTGTTTCCTTCGCGGTGCAGAAGCCTTTTATTTTGATGAGGTCCCAGTAGTTCATTTTTGCTTTTGTTTCCTTTGCTTCTGGAGATGTGTTGAGTAAGAAGTTGCCGCGGCCAAGGTTAAAGAAGTTTTTGCCTGCTTTCTCCTAGAGGATTTTGATGGCTTCCTGTCTTACATTTAGGTCTTCATCCATTTTGAGTTTACTTTTGTCTATAGTGTAAGAACGTGGTCCAGGTTCATTTTTCTGCATGTTGCTGTCCAGTTTTCCCAGCACCACTTGCTGAAGGACTTTTTTTTTTTTTTAATGTTTATTTATTTTCGAGAGACATAGAGACAGGGTATAAGCAGGGGAAGGGCAGAGAGAGAGAAGGAGACACAGAATCAGAAGCAGGCTCCAGGCTCCGAGCCGTCAGCACAGAGCCCAATGCGGGGCTCGAATTCACAGACCGTGAGATCATGACCTGAGCCGAAGTCGGCCGCTTAACCGACTGAGCCACCCAGGCGCCCCTGAAGGGCTGTCTTTATTCCATTGGATATTCTTTCTTGCTTTGTCAAAGATTAGTTGGCCATATGTTTATGGGTCCATTTCTGGGTTCTCTATTCTGTTCCATTGATCTGAGTGTCTGTTTTTGTGCCAGTACCATACTGTCTTGATGATTACAGCTTTGTAATACAGCTTGAAGGCCGGGATTGTGATGCCTCCAGCTTTGGTTTTCTTTTTTAAGACTTCTTTGACTATTTGGGATTGTTTCTGGTTCCATACAAATTTTAGGATTGTGTGTTCTAGCTCTGTGAAGAATGCTGGTGTATTTTGATAGGGACTGCACTGAATATGTAGATTGCTTTGGGTAGTATTGACATTTTAACAATGTTTGTTCTTCCTATCCAGGAACATATAATATTTTTCCAGTTTTTTTATGTGTTCTTCAATTTCTTTCATAAGCTTTCTGTAGTTTTCAGTGTATAAATTTTCCACCTATTTGGTAAGATTTATTCCTAGGTATTTTATGGTTTTTGGTGCAATTGTAAATGGGATCGACTCCTTGATTTCTCTTTCTGTTGCTTCATTATTGGTGTTTAGGAATGCGACCGATTTCTGTACATTGATTTTATATCCTGTGACTTTGCCAAATTCATGGATTAGTTCTAGCAGTTTTTTGGTGGAATATTTTAGGTTTTCCATATAGAGTATCATGTCACCTGAGAAGAGTGAAATCTTGACCTCCTCCTGGCCGATTTGGATGCCTTTTACTCCTTTGTGTTGTTTGATTGCCGAGGCTAAGACTTCCAATACTATGTTGAATAATAGCGGCGAGAATGGACATCCCTGCCTTGTTCCTGACCTTAGGGGGAAAGCTCTCAGCTTTACCCCATTGAGGATGATATTAGCGGTGGGTGTTTCATATATGGTTTTTATGATCTTGAGGGATGATACTTCTATCCCTACTTTCTTGAGGGTTTTTATCAAGAAAGGATGCTGTATTTTGTCAAATGCTTTCTCTGCATCTATTAAGAGGATCATGTGGTTCTTGTCCTTTCTTTTATTGATGTGATGTATCACATCGATTGTTTTGTGGATATCGAACCAGCCCTGCATCCCAGGTATAAATCCCACTTGTTCGTGGTAAATAATTTTTTAAAATATGTTGTTGGATCCAATTGACTAGTATCTTGTTGAGGATTTTTGCGTCCATGTTCATCTCTAGTTGGTCTCTAGTTCTCTTTTTTAGTGGGGAAATTGGTCTCTAGTTCTCCTTTTTAGTGGGGTCTTTGTCTGGTTTTGGAATCAAGGTAATGCTGGCTTCATAGAAAGAGTTTGGAAGTTTTCCTTCCATTTCTATTTTTTTGGAACAGCTTCAAGAGAATAGGTGTTAACTCTTCTTTAAATGTTTGGTAGAATTCCCCTGGAAAGCCATATGGCCCTAGACTCTGGTTTTTTTTGGAAGATTTTTGATTACTAATTCAATTTCTTTACTGGTTATGGGTCTGTTCAAATTTTCTATTTCTTCCTGTTTCAGTTTTGGTAGTTTGTATATTTCTAGGAATTTGTCAATTTCGTTCAGATTGCCCATTTTATTGGCATATAATTGCTTGTAATATTCCCTTATTATTCTTTGTATTTCTGCCGTGTTGTTGGTTGTGATCTCTCCTCTTTCATTCTTGATTTTATTTATTCGGGTGTTTCCTTTTTCTTTTTGATCAAACTGGCTAGGGGTTTATCAATTTTGTTAATTCTTTCAAAGAACGAGCTTCTGGTTTCATTGATCCATTCTACTATTTTTTTTGTTGTTGTTGTTTTCAATAGCATTGATTTCTGCTCTAATCTTTATTATTTTCTGTCTTCTGCTGACTTGGGGGTTTTATTTGCTGTTCTTTTTCCAGCTTTTTAAGGTGTAAGGTTAGGTTGTGTATCTGAGACCTTTCTTCCTTCTTTAGGAAGGCCTGGATTGCTATAGACTTCTCTCTTATGACCGGCTTTGCTGCGTCCCAGAGGTTTGGGGCTGTTGTGTTGTCATTTTCATTGGCTTCCATGTACTTTTATTTTCCTCTTTAATTTCTTGGTTAGCCCATTCTTTCTTTAGTAGGATGGTCTTTAGTTTCCAAGTATTTGTTAACTTTCCACATTTTTTCTTGTCGTCAATTTTGAGTTTCGTAGTGTTGTGGTCTGAAAATATGCATGGTATGATGTCGATCTTTTTGTACTTGTTGAGGGTTGATTTTGTGTTCCAGTATGTGATCTGTTCTGGAGAACATTCCATGTGCACTGGAAAAGAATGTGTATTCTACTGCTTTAGGATGAAATGTTCTGAATATATCTGTTAAGTCCATCCGGTCCAGTGTGTCGTTTAAACCATCGTTTTCTTGTTGATTTTCTGTTTAGATGATCTGCCCTGTGCTGTAAGTGGGGTGTTGAAGTCCCCTACTATCATGGTATTATTATCAATGAGTTTCTTTATGTTTGTGATTAATTGATTTATATATTTGGGTGCTTTATATATTTGGAGCACAAATGTTTACAATTGTTAGATCTTCTTCGTGGATAGGTCCCTTAATTATGATATAATGCCCTTCTTCATCTCTTGTTACAGTCTTTATTTTAAAATCTAGATCGTCTGAAAGAAGTATGGCTACTCTGGCTTTTTTTTGGCGACCATTAGCATGATAGACGGTTCTCCATCCCCTTACATTCAATTTGAAGGTGTCTTTAGGTCTAAAGTGGGTCTCTTGTAAACAGCATGTAGATGGATCTTGTCTTATCCAGTCTCTTACTCTATGTTTTTTGACTGGAGCATTTAGTCCATTGATGTTTAGAGGGAGTACTGAAAAATATGAATTTATTGCCATTATGTTGCCTGTAGAGTTGGAGTTTCTGGTGGTGTTCTCCAGCCTTTCTAGTCTTCTTTGCTTTTTGTTTTGTTTTTGTTTGCTTGTTTGTTTGTTTTTCATCTTTTCTCTCCTCAGAGAGTCCCCCTTAAAATTTCTTGCAGGGCTGGTTTAGTGGTCACGACCTCCTTTTATTTTTGTTTGTCTGGGCAACTTTTAATCTCTCTTTCTATTTTGAATGACAGCCTTCCAGGATAAAGAATTCTTTGCTGCATATTTTTCTGATTCAGCACATTGAATATATCCTGCCACTCCTTTCTGGCCTGCGATGTTTCTGTGGATAAGTCTGCTGTGAACCTGATCTGTCTTTCCTTGTAGGTGAAGGACTTTTTTCCCTTGCTGCTTCCATGATTCTTTACTTGCCTGAGTATTTTGTGAATTCGATTATGATATGCCTGGTTCATGGTCGGTTTTTATTAAATCTAATGGGAGTCCTCTGTGTTTCCTAGATTTTGGTATCTGTGTCTTTCCCCAGCTTAGGAAAGTTTTCTGCTATGATTTGCACATATAACCCTTCGACTCTTTTTTCTCTCTCTTCATCTTCTGGGACCCCTATGATTCTGATGTTGTTCCTTTTTAATGACTCACCAATTTCTCTAATTCTTAAATCATGCTCTTTTGCCTTAGTTTCTCTCTTTTTTTCTCTTTCATTGTTCCCCATAAGTTTGTCCTCTATATCACTGATGCACTGCTCTGTTTTGTCCATCATTGCTGCTGTGGCATCCATTTAAGATTGCCCCTCAGTTATAGCATTTTTTATTTCATCCTGACTAACTTTTTCTTCTTTTATCTCTGGAGAAAGGGATTCTAATCTATTTTCAACCCCAGCTAGTATTCTTATTATCATGATTCTTTTTTTTTTTTTTTAAGGTTATTCCTTTTTATTTTTTTAACGTGTATTTATTTTTGAGACACAGAGACAGAGTGTGAACAGGAGAAGGGTGGAGAGAGAGGGAGACACAGAATCCAAAGCAGGCTTCAGGCTCCGAGCTGTCAGCACAGAGCCCGATGCGGGCTCGAACTCACAGACCGTGAGATCATGACCTGAGCCGAAGTCGGCCGCCCAACCGACTGAGCCACCCAGGTGCCCCTTATCATGATTCTTAATTCTGGTTCAGACATCTTGCTTGTATCTGTGTTGATTAAGTCCCTGGCTGTTATTTCGTCCTGTTCTTTCTTTTGGTGTGAATTCTTTTGCTTCATCGTTTTGAGGGAAGAAAAGGAATTAATAAGGTAAAAAGATTTAAAATTAAAAAATTAGAACAACACCAAAAAAATCAAATAAAGGATGCTAGATCCTAGGTGTGTTTTTGTCTGGTTGATGAAAGGAGCTTGAAAGATTAGACAAAAAAAGAAAGATTAAAAAAAAGAAAAAGAAAAAAAAAGAAGAAAGACAAAGAAACATTTAAAATTTTGAAAAAATGAATACAATGAAATAGAATAAAATGAAATTATGGAAGTAAAATAGAATTTGAAAAATTTACAAAAAAGTCAAAAATATAGTAGAAATAAAATAAAGAAAAATATTTTTAATAAAAATTGAAAACAAAAATAACTTTTTCTCTTTCTGTATTCAAGAATAAGAAAAAAAGAAAAAAAATTGAATAGATGGGCCTGCGAACAGACTGAAATACAATTGAAATTGCATCGGTTTTCCTAGAAGTCAAACTTTGAAGCCCTTTATAGTCTGTAAACTAAGCAGGCTGAGAGACTTGTGTTCCTGAAAAGCGCCATTGGCCCAGTTGGGCAGAGCTTAGTGTTACAGCTCCCTTTTCCACTAGATGGCGCTGCTTAGCTTACTGGGGTGGATTGTTGTGGCGCATGTAGGCATATATATGCACATGCACCGGAGGTGTGAAAATGGCGTCACCCAACTACTGAGTCTCTAGTGTCAGAACTCTGCTCTTCCGACCATCAATCACACCACCCCTCTTTTGTCTCCAGCTTCTATCCATCCTCACTTTTACACTGTCCGTGATCAAGCCATCAGTTTGCCAGGTGGCACCTTCCTCCTGAGTTTTATCTTGGATGCGGCTGTTTCCCAACCCATCACTTCTGAGGAACTGCGCTTTGATTCGTTCTGACTCTCTGGGGGAGGGCCTCAC
Source organism: Paguma larvata (assembly GCA_030068075.1). Lineage (NCBI taxonomy): Eukaryota > Metazoa > Chordata > Mammalia > Carnivora > Viverridae > Paguma > Paguma larvata. Next base: position 17,460,718 of record CM057835.1, read on the forward strand.
CGAGCAATGGCCAGGTACCCGCCTGCCCCCAGGAATGTTCCTGGGACTGCGCTGCTGCCCATGCCCAGAGACTGTGGCTGGGTTCCAGCCCACCCCGGGAAAAGTTCTTGCTATCATGTAGCAGCAGCATTTCAGGGATTATGGAAAATCACAACACTCATCAGGCTTCACTCTTAACGTCTTTGTTCCAGCACCAGCGAATGTGGTTGTTCTCTGGGGTCTGCTGGGATCTTTGCCTGTGGTGTGGCCACACAGCCTCCACCGAAGGTCCTCCCAGCAGGGGAACCACCTCTTCTCCTGTGGCCTTAGGACTCCCCGACCTCAATCTGCTCCTGGGGATTCATCCTTCCCACCAGAGCGCTGCCAGGTATGAAGCTGTGGAGTTTCAGACTCTGTACTCTCCCTGTTTATAGAGTCTTAATGGAATTTAAACCCTCTCCTTTCTCCTTTCTCCCTTTTTGTTCAGTCCCTTGCATACTCTTCCTTTTCTCTCCAGCTGCTTTCAGGCTGGGGGAAAGGGGATGCTTTTCTGTACTCTCCCCGCCTCTCTGTCCTCTTTCTGCAAGCAAAGGCAGCTCCCTGCCTTCCACGGCTTCTCTCTCCCCCCGTTCACCTCTCTGCTCCACGTACCTGCTGTGTTCTGTGGTTCAGGTTGTGCAGATTCTTGTCTTAATTCCCAAATCAGTTTTCTAGGTGTGTAGGATGGCTTAGGGTTGATCTGGGTGCATTTCAGGGATGAGAGATGCAAAAAAACTTCCATGCTGTTCTGCCATCTTGGTTCCTCCCCTGTGTTTTGCTCATTTTCTAATTGGATTATTTGTGTTTTATTATTGGGTTTTGAGAGTTCTTTTTATATTCTAGATATTAGTTCTTTACCAAACAGGTTGTTTGCAAATATTTTTCTCAGTCTGTAGCTTATCATTTCACTTTCTTAGATAGGACCTTTCACAGAGCAAGCACTAATTTTGATGAATCCACTGTATTAATTTTTCCTTTTATAGACCATCCTTTTGGTTTCAAGGCTAATAACACCTTGCTTAGCCCTACATCTATTTTCTCACATTAAAAAAATTATAGTTTTATATTTAAGATTTAAGTTCATGATCCATTTTGAGTTAATTTTTGTATAAAGTGTGAATTTTGTTTTATTTTATTTTTTAAAAGTTTATTTATTTACTTTGACACAGAGAGAGAGGGAGAGCTGGGGAGGGGCAGAGAGAGAGGGAGAGAGAGAATCCCAAGCAGGCTCTGAACTGTCAGCACAGACCCCAATATGGGGCTCTAATCCACCAACCATGAGATCGTAACCTGAACTGAAATCTAGAGTCCAATGCTTAACTGAGTGAGCCACTCAGGCACCCCTTATAAAGTGTGAATTTTAGAACGAAGTTCTTTTTCTTTTTCATTTTTAGCTGTGCATGTCCAATTGCTTTAACTGCATTCATTGAAAATGTTATCTTTCCTCCTTTGAATTATGTTTGCACCTTTATCAAAAATTAGTTGGGTGTAAACATATGAGTCTACTTCTGAGTTCATTCTTCTATCCCATTGGTTTATGTGGCTGTCCTTTCACTAATATCACATAGTCTTGATTACTGTAGCTATATAGTAGGCTAAAACTTTCCCCTTTGTCTTACTTTAATAAATTTTAAGCTATTTAGTTCTTTTGCTTTTTCATGTACATTTTAGGATACTCTTGCCTATATCTACAAAAAATCTTGCTGGAATTTTGAGAGGAATTGTGTTAAACTTGTATATAAACTCAGGAATAATTTAAAAAATAAATTCAGGAAAAATTGACATCTTTATTATGTTGCGTCTTCTAATCCTTGTACATAGTATATCACTCAATTTATTTATATTCTATTTGATTTCTTTTATCTTCATGTGTAATTTTCTACATACAAGTTATATTCACATTTTGTTATATTTTCCCTAAGAGTTTCATATTGGTGAGTGATTGTAAATGATATTATAATTTTAGTTTTGGTATCCGTGTGTTCATTGTTATTTATAGGCATATGATTATTTTTTGTGTTATCTTGTCTCCTGAAACCTTATTGAGCTTACTTATTAGTTCTTTTCTTTAAATGGGGAGAGTGCCTTGGGATTTTCTATGTAGACATTCATTGTTATCTGCAAATAAGGAAAATTTTATGTCTTCCTTTATGATCTATAGAAGTTTTATTTCTTTTTTTGCTTTATGGTGATGGCTAGAATTTCTAGTACTGTGTCAAACAAAAATGGTGAGAATGGACGTCCTTGCCTTGTTCCTAAACTTAGAGGGGAACACATTTAGCCCTGCATCATTTAGTATAACATTACATGTAGATGCTGTTTATAAAGTTGAGGAAGTTCCCTTATATTCCTATTTTTATAAGAGTTTTATCATGAATGGGTGTTGAGTTTTGTCAAATAATTTTCATGTATTGATTGATAAGATCATGTAATTTTTTTCTTTTGTTTGTTAATATGGTGGGTTACATTGATTTTCTAATATTGAACTTGGCTTGCATCTCTGGAATAAACATCACATGGTCACTGTGATGTTTAGTTATATGTGTCATTATATGTGTCAACTTTACTGGACTCAGAGTTGCCCAGATAGTTGATAAAACATTATTTCTGAGTGTGTCTGTGAGAGTGTTTCTAGAAGAGATTAGAATTTGAATTGGTGAAGTGAATAAAGTAGATATTCTCCTTCAATATACGTGGGCATCACCCAATCCATTAAGGGCCCAAATAGAAAAAAAGAAAGCAGAGGAATGGCAAATACTTGTTTAAAATAAAACAAAGAAAGAAGGAAAAAAGCCCCATAAAACAGGTAGAACAAAGAGTAAACAGATAATAATATGGATGATATAAAGTAACATCAGTAATTGCTTTAGATGTAAATGGAATTAATGCTTTAGCTAAAAGACAACCATTATGAGACTGGATAAAAACATAACCCTATTAAATGCTACTCATAGATATACCTTAAACATAAATATAGGAAGATTGAAATAAAAAGAATGGAAAATATATAAGTAATATTCAACAAACTAGACTTTAAGGAAGAAATACTAAGTTTAGATAAGCAAGACTTTATGAAGACAAAAGGGTCAATCCAGTAGAAACATCAAACAATATTGGGAAACGTTAACATGTCTCTGTTGATAACTGATAGTATAGATGGATAAAAGAATCAGAAAGCCTATGGAAGATCTAAACAGCATGATAAACAAACTCGACTTAATTGACATATATAGAACCCAGCATTCAATAATAAGAATGCATGTTATTTTCAAGTACACATAGAACATTTACCAAAATTAACTGTATGCTGGGACTTAAATCTCAACATTTATCAAAATTTTATTCATTCAGAGTAACTTCTCTGACCACAGAAAATCTAAGCCTGAAATCAATTATAAAGATAGCTAGAGGGGTGCCTGGGTGGCTCAGTTGGTTAAGCGTCTGACTCTGATTTCGGCTCAGGTCATGATCTCATGGTTTGTGAGTTCGAGCCTCACTTCAGGCTCTGTACTTTTTTTTTTTTTTTTAACATTTTTATTTATTTTTGAGAGACATAGAGACAGAGTGTGAGCAGGGGAAGGGCAGAGAGAGAGGGAGACACAGAATTGGAAGCAGGCTCCAGACTCTGAGCCATCAGCACAGATCGTGACGTGGGGCTCAAACTCACAGACTGTGAGATCATGACCTGAGCTGAAGTCGGCCGCCTAACCAACTGAGCCACCCAGGCGCCCCCAGGCTCTGTTCTTACAGTGTGGAGCCTGCTTGGGATTCTCTTTCTCCCTCTCTCTCTGTCGCTCCCCCATTTGCATGCTCTGTCTCAAAAATAAACGTTTAAGAAAATATAACTAGAAAATTCTTCCAAGTTTTGGAATCAGGCAGTGTGCTTTTAAATTACCTTGGATCAAAGAAGAAATCAGAAAATATTTTGAATCAAATGTTAATGGAAATATGATTTAGCAAAACTTGGCGGGTGCAACTAAAATTATGCTAAGAGATAAATTTATATCATTAAATGCAAATCTTAGAGAAGAAAGACTGAAAATAAGTAAGCTAAATATCCATCTTAAGATAGTAGAAACATAACAGGAAATTAAGATCAAATAAAAGGGAAGGATTCAAGTAATACAAGAAGAAACCAACAAAATAGGATTCAGATTGGACCTTCTAGGACATTTGCTACATCTAAATATATATATTTGGGGAAAATTTATATTTATATTTTCTTTTTATTTTTTTATTTTTTATTTTTATTTTTTTTAAATTTTTTTAACGTTTATTTATTTTTGAGAGACATAGAGACAGAGTATGAGCAGGGGAAGGGCACAGAGAGAGGGAGGTACAGAATCTGAAGCAGGCTCCAGGCTCTGAGCCGTCAGCACAGAGCCCGACGCAGGGCTCGAACTCACAGACCGTGAGATCGTGACCTGAGCTGAAGTCGGCAGCCCAACCAACTGAGCCACCCAGGGGCCCCTATATTTATATTTTCAAAAGAAAAACAAGAGGTCAAGTTAGAGCACTTTGGCTTGATACAGTAGACAGACTCTGGCTTAGACATTAGCATGCCTGGGTTCTAGTCAAAGTTTTGCCATGATTTAACCACATGACTTCTTCATGCCTATCTTTTATCTTTTTGTCAAATAGGACTATAATATCCAATGTATTTCATAGGGTTTTAGATCTTGTTTTATTGGAGAAATCAGAAGACTGGGTGGAGACTTGAGCCTAGAGTCCGAGGTTGTAGCCCTGCCTGTATTACTGACTTTCCAATATTAAGTCACTTAACCAAGTGTTTCTTTTCATCTATAAAATAGGGGGTATACTCCTTTCTAGTTTTGTGCATTAGGAAGGAAGATGTAATTGTGTCCACTTCACGAGTGAGGTATGTAAGATACAGAGAGGCTAAGTCACTTGTCCGAGGCCACATGGCTTACTGGTCAGAGACAGGACTAGAAATAGGTCTCCTGTTCCTGAGCTGCTGTCTCTCACTCTTTTTCTTCTTCTTCGATCTATTCATTAATTTGACCAACATATAAACATTTTTAAATTAATGCAGAAAATGCTTGACAGAAAAGTGACAGTCTACATGCTATGATCTGAAGGACTGATGGTTTTTGAAATTTCTGCTGAAAAATGACTCTTTCCTTGGCTTGCTATGGCATTCGATTTTCATCTCTTTTCATTTCTTTAAGCGCATCCACTGAAGACCTCGTGAAAAAAAAAAACAGTATGCTGAAAAGACACATAAAATCTACCGTCAAGACTTCAGCACTAATGCTCCCGTGGTCTTGTTCTGGTACAGAGTAGCAGGTAAGGAAATGGAACACCGCAGGGAAGCTTTCAGGTACTCTACCAAAGCCGATGTGAGGACGTGGCCGCTGTGGTGGGAATCAGTGTCCTAACTTAATCAGGTGTGAGTGAGCCTTACAGTGCGATGTCAGTGTAGATCATTAATGTGAAGAAATACTTTGTAATAGAAGTCGGGGCACCTGGGTGGCTCAGTCGGTTGAACATCAGCTTTGACTCAGATTATGATCTCATGGTTTGTGAGTTTGAGCCTTGTATCGGGCTCTGAAGAGATAGCTCAGAACCTGGAGCCTGCTTCAGATTTTGTGTCTCCCTCTTTGCCTTCTCTTGCTCACGCTCTGTCTCTCTCTCTTTCCTTCTCTTTTTCTATCTCTCTGTCTCAAAAATAAACATTAAGAAATTATAATAGAAATGGATTTAAAAATTTTTGCAGTATATTTTGTGTCCTGTCATTCAAACGCAAACGATGCAACTCAGTGTCCTTGTAATTATTTCAACTATTTGCATGATAACAAGTGGCGACTTATGCCTTGCACTTAGTCCTGCAGAGAGGAACCAGTGCTGAACACTTCCTGACATGGCCTCTGGAGCAGTCATTTGCATGGGGGAAATTTCAAGTTTCACAAAGGAGGCTGGGTTCTGGAAATCAATGCATACTCGAAAGGCGTAAGTGGGGAGTGAGATCGAAGATGACTCTGGAAAAGAAAGCTGTTTGGCTGACTAATATGCTGGGGGTACTAACATAGATAAAGAGAAGGAGACGAAGGAAAAAAGTTAGTTCTTTACAGGAAAGGAGAATACAGGATTTAGGGCCAGTTAAAGAGGAGATTAGAGGCACCTGGGTGCTCAGTTGGGTAAGTGTTCAACTTCAGCTCAGGTCATGATCTGTGCGGTTTGTGGGTTCGAGCCCCACATTGGGCTCTGTGCTGACAGCTTGGAGCCTGGAGCCTGCTTCGGATTCTGTGTCTCCCTCTCTCTGCCCCTCTCTCATTTATCCTCTGTCTCTGTCTCTGTCTCTCAAAAATAAACCTTAAAAAAAATTTTTTTTTAAATAAAGAGGAGGTTAAATGGGATGGATTGGATTGATGGAGTTTTTCCAAATCATTCTGATCTGGCATTTATTTGAGTGTTTTGTGACTTTTAGTCATTGTGTTTCCTCATAATATATATGCCAACGTTGAAGTGGTTCAGTGACCCAGGGAGCCAAATTCGTGGAATCACTTTAAGAAGACAGATAGACAGGTTTCTAACCATGCAGCTATTTGGCGACATTCAGGCCCCACTTAAGAATATTACCCGGATTTAAGATAATCCTCAGAGGATTTTGGTTCCATTAAAAATTTTGAGCACAGGATAGATGTAATCCTTGATTCCTCATTTAATAAAATATAAAGATAAACTGGCGCACACACACCAGCACCCTGAAATAGGATGATTAGAAGTAACTTGATTGGAATACAGTCAGACAGATAGAAATGCATTTAAAATCATCGGGTGGCATTTCAGGTGGTTTGGGGAAATGTAGTTTCCCCTTTCTTTTACAGTCCGATGCAAACAAAACAAAACAAAACAGCAAAACAAAAACCTCTCTTAAATAGAGTATTGCTAAAGCACAAAAGCTTTCACAGGGTGCCAAAGTATGGTTTTACTCACTGATCACGGTCCTGACAGTTAGGGGAAAGGTGTTAAGCACCAACTGACAAACACTGCCCTAGATGTTTTGAAGTGAAATGAAAGGAAAGAGAAGGACCCTGTTTTTGTTAAGGAGATAAGGCTAAGCCTTGAGAAGATGTCAGATATTACGTATCAGATATGATATGTTGTAATCATAACTACTGGCATTTTTGCAGCATGTTACAGTTTCAGAATAGTTTTGCAAGCATCTCTTCCTTTGATACTGGCTGTATATGGGGTGTTTTCTATGTTCCAGACATCATAAAATATTAGAGTTAATGACTTCCATAGGTTATTTGACTGTATTGACTTAGTCTTCTTAACCCTCTCTCATGTGAGCTTTCTGACATTAAACGTTTTTAATGTACTATCTTTTAACCCATTCTATTTTGATCTCTGTTTATATCTGTAGTCCAGCATTTTGTGTTGGAAGAAGCAAGATACTTTGCAACAGTTTTTTTTTCTAGACCCTGTGATGATGTGTATGGGTGACATGTATCCTAAATTGAGTACTTGGAAATAAACTTTGAGCCAGTGTTTCATGCAGCAAGTTTATTGCAAATAAACATCTATGTGGTTTGGGGAAGACAGGATTGGGCTCAGGGAGGAACTGACCTGTCGTCTGTGGCAACAGGGGTCTCAGCTGAATCTACAGGGAGCTCTGCAGGGGGGATGGCCCTTCAGAGTTGTCCCATATTGAGGCATTGGGACCAGACCTTTGTATCCCTTCATTAAGCCAGTCATTGGCCGTAGCTGGTCCCCTAGCAGGGACCATCATCCTGGTTGAGGCACATCCCTGCACCTAAAGGCAGTTCCCAGGGGGGAACTCATCTGTGAGTTGCCAGCACACAGGATCCTTAGCAGCTGGAACATGAGTGTATCAGTCCCGAAGAGGGGCACTGGGCACAGCACTGTAAGGTGCTCTATGGCCCGTCCCCTGTGCTGCTCAAATCCACTTCTTTTCTATAATATACTCACCCTATCTGGGAACATCTATTGCATTTTGGTTGGTCTTGTTTCCTCGGAACTGAAAAATGAAGGTTTAGTAGGAAACCCTACAGCTCTTACTTCTACAGTTATCTCAAGGCTGTAACTTATGATTCTTTACTATTCATTCTAGAGACCTCTCAGCCCTGGCTAGCTCCTCTGCTGGTCTAGGTGGCTGATTTCCCAGAGAATCCTGAGCTCTTGGTTGCTGAGCCCCTCTCAAGTTATGGCTAGGGTTCTTGTTCTTTTCTATTTGCCATTAAATGGTAGGCATGGAGCATCAAGAGACTCTGCAGCGGACCACCTGATTGCCAAACACGTTCCTCCTCACTTCCACCATGTAGCTTAAGGGAAGCTGCTGTGGGCCAGGGGTAATTACCCTTGCCAGTATGGTTGACTCCTTTGCTTGCCTGCAGGCCTCGTGGCATGAAGATCCCGAAGTAATTGGGTGACAGCTATAGCTTGAAGTTCAAAGGGACTCTTATTGTGTCCCCAGGTAGAAGTATTCACCTTTGAGAATTAGGACCTTTAGACACGCAGAACCTAAACTTGCCTGGATAACAAGCATAAATACCCCAAGTGGATTACAGGTGGCAGGGGTGATAAATAGTTTTACCTTTCAGCTCTTGGGCATATGTATTCTACCTAATGGGGACACAGAACTAAGTACTGGTCATTTAGAGTATATGTTGAGTTCTGGAGGTTAGTGAGCCACCCTCATAGACTATCATCTCTAAGGTGGCCCCTCAGCTATGTCATTAAGAAGCCATTCCATTGCTCTTTCAGTCTAGAGCCTTCTCAGTACTACAGTATGTGAAAAGACCAGTGGTTTTCACAGTCATATGCCCCCTGCCACAGTACCTCTGCTGCAAAGTGGGTCAGTTGGTCTGAGGTAGTGTTTCATGGAATTCCATGGTGGTGGCACTCTTAGAAGTCTTTGGACAGTGATACTGTTCAGGGCTGTGTGCAGGAAAGGCAGACACATACCTGGAATAGACATCTTTCCTAGTCAAGATGAACTGTGGCCTTTTCTAGGGTGGAAGAGGTCCGTTGTAGTTGACTTACCACCAAGTGACTGGATGATCTCTTTGAGGGATGGCTGTCATATGCTGGATATTTGGTAATATGGTGCTGGCACTTGGTAATTGAGAGCCTGTGCTATTGGGCTCATTCATAGGCTTTATCCCTGCAATCATGGCTGCTATGTTTATTCATGCATTGTCCCAGCACTGGGGTGGCTGATGACAAAGATAAGCCAATTCACTGTCAACTTTGTTGTTTAATCTCTTCCATCAGAGATGCTCTCTGGTGAGAACTAACGTGTAATACAAAGATCTTCAGTATTCATGTCCTCTCCCATAGGTCATCCAAATGCCTTTTCTCAAACCTCCTTCTCCCCAAGCCCCCAAATTATCTCCTCACAGGCCCCTGACTAACTGGCTAGGCTATGGTCCATGAGTTAATGTATATTTAACTTCCACTTACTTTCTGCACAAAGTGAAAGACAGGTACATCACTGGCAGCTTTGCCTCCTGGGAAGACTGCTGTCTTCTGGGCTACTCCTGCGTGGGCTATAGCGCAGAGCTCAGCCTCTTCCCTTCCATGTCTCCCAGTCCTGAGAGGCTCCCTCATGCAGTCGTAGACAAGGAGCTGGTACAATCATCCTGGAGGGTATGTGGGTTTGTGCCGCTAGCCTGTGCAGCCTTGCACGTGCTCTTTGTACCTGCTTATGCTTGATCCCTGTTGGACCACTTCCATTTATAACCAATTCTTTTTTTTTTTTTAACCTGAGAAAGATGGTGGCACTATGCCATCTAGGAAGGCTCAAAGACCTAGTAAATTCTGCATTTCTTAGATTAAGGATTAAGTAATAGTTTGCAAGAATAGATGCCAGTGCCAATTGCTCATAGTTGAGCTGCATCTAGGAAATTTGGCCAAGGACTAAGAAGAAATTCAGAGAGAACTCAAATACCTCCAATGTCCAAACAGCTAGGGCTGGCTGAGGCTGATTTAGGAAGGAGGCAAAATTTGTTTTTTTCTTTTTATACAGTTTTGTACTTGAATGTTTTTATAGTAAAAATTGGAAAGTATTTGTGTTTTGGTGTTAAGATTAAAATCTTAGCTCCATTATCAGCGTACCTGGGTGGCCCAGTTGGTTAAGCATCTGACTCTTGATTTCGGCTCAGGTGATGATCTCACGATTTGTGAGATGGAGCCCTGCGTCGGGCTCCGTGGTGACGGCAGGGAGCCTGCTTGGGATTTTCCTTCTCCCTCTCTGTCTCTGCCCCTCTCCTGCTTGTGCTCTCTCTCTCAAAATAAATAAATATTTGAAAAAAGTCTTAGCTCTGTTATCTTCCAGCTGTGTGAATTATTTTTTTTAAGTTTGTTTGCTTAATTAATTAATTTTAATGATCTCTCCACCCAACATGGGGGTAGGACTCACCGCCCTGAGATCAAGACTCACATGTTCTGGCCACTGAGCCAGCCAGGCTCCTCTCTCAGGCAAATTATTTAACCTGTCTGAAACTCCGTTTGCTAGCTAAAGATTACAATTAGTATCATGTACCTCATGGGGTTATTGTGAGGTTAAATGAGATCCTTGCCGGGGATTGTAGGAGTTGCCCATTACATGCTGAGCAAGTGATTGGATAAATGATAGTCGCTTTGAGCTGGCGTGTGCCGAGTACCTCTTGTGAAGGACAGGTGAAGGGGAGGAGGAGAAAGGATCAGGGTGAACCGGGGTGACCTCAGATGTCAGTCTCTGCAAGTCAGGAGGTGGCAGGTACTCAGGATGTTCAGGTTTTCTGAGCCATCTGGAACCATCACCCTAAATTCCCTGAGAAATTACAGGGAGACCTGGGGGCTGTGCAGAGGGCGTGAGAATGATGGGCAAGGCCATTGTATGGGGTGATCCCGGTGACGTATTTATATTCCTTGAAACTCCTCCTCTCCTAAATCTTCTGTCTTGCTTTTGAGGTCCCACCCCTCTTCTGCCTACTCACTTGTTTGCTCAAGCTCATCTCCTCCCCATCCTCTTTTTTCTTGCACCTTTTCCAGTGTGTTTCCCCTGTTTGGATTGTCCTGCATTTCTCAATTCATCTCCTCCATGCAGCCTCCTGAGGTGAATCCCTTCTCCTTGCTGCTCTGAACCAAATGGGCAGGCCCTGCAGTTAGCACAGGATGGATCGCTGCTTACCTCTTTTGTGTATTTCTCATTTCTCTGTGGAGAGTTACATTTCTTGGGAGTGGCTATTCCAGTGCTAAAAAAAAAAAAAAAGAATACTAGCTCAATCCATATCTGTTGGGTAATTATCACGTGTCTCTTTAGACCTTCTGACAAATAAACAGTGCAGTCCCCGTGTGGAGAACCCTTATTCATTCTCAGTGTGTGTTTGAAGACATCATGTTACTTCCCTGAACTTCAGTTTCATAAATTGAGAGTATTGGGTTTGATAACTAAGGTCTATTCCAAAAAGAAAAGTGCATGATCCTATGAAATACGAGGCAGTAACTTATATGCTATCAAATCTTTGCATGGCTGGCTCCTTGTCACTCAGGTCACCTAGTCACTCTAACATATGACCCCAGCTTTTAATTTTTATTTGGTGATAAATGCAAAGAAGAAACTGACTGCCTTTCTCCTGCCCTTCCTTGTTTATTTGCTCATTGTCTATCTCTCTTCACTAAAATGTGAGATGCGGGAGTTCAGGGCCCATGTTTTAGTCATAGTTGTTTCCCAGCATCTGTAACAATATCTGGTGCATTGTAGGTGCTCCGTAAATATTTGTCCAATGAATGAATGAGGTCCATTAAACTGGATAAATCCAACTGTACTTGGGTTGTTAGTAGCCAGACTCATCATTAAATGAGAGTTCTAATAGTTCATTCAGAACTACATGTAAGTTGGGTTGAGTAAGTGGGTGTCCTCATTGCCTGCAGGTGTCAGGGCAGGAAGGGCCACAGCTGCTTAGGCATTATGTTTGCCATGTTGTTCCTTTTGACTTTATATCATTCAGTGGCCTCTCACAGCCCTGGCTTTAGAAACTATACATGACGACAGCTCTAGCCTCATGGAGATGACCTGAGGATTTGATTTATGAGTTCTTTGGACCAGTCCTTTCTCCCTTTGAAACAACTCTGGAACCGTTACTTGGTAAACTGTATTGATACCTTTTCATCTCCCACTGCTTGGTTCATTACACTGTCTGGTTTATATGGTCTCCCCAGAGACTGTCGGCTCATTTGTATAGTGGTTTGCTCCATCTACAGTGGTTCATTGTTTTCAGGGAAAAATAGCCTTCACCATCAAGCATGGCTGCAGACCTTGCCCTGCTGAGATTCTGGAGATAAAATAGCTCAGCAGATGAATACTTTCTTGAAGCCCATGGCTCAGGGAGTTTAGTGCCTTTTTGAAATTGAGTGTTTTGGGTAGGGTGGTTGTCTGCAATAGCTAGGACCTCCAGGATGGAAACAAGAGTCAATCTGAGTCAAATTGTAGGGCAAGGGCAAGGGGAGGGTGGAAAAAACGATGAATTTGTAACGGACTGTGTTGTGTGCAATTATCTCAGTTAATCTCCTGGCAAAACAGGAGCAAAACAATGCTCATTGATTTAAATACCTATATTTAATAGGCTGAGCTCGTCACTCAGGACAGACCTGGCCAACATCAAAGGCCATGACTTTTTTCATTATACTGGACAGTGCCCAGAACAGTGCCTGATACATCAGGGAATCTATATTGAATGAATGAATGAATGGGTGGATGGATGGATGGATGGATGGATGAATGAATATTGACCAAACTTCATTTCACTTCTCCTTTGCAATTTCTATTGTGATGCCGTCTTTTCCATTCTACTCCAGAACTGCTGGCTACTTACCTCCCCTCCCTAACTTTGGTGCTCCCTGTGGGTCTACCTTTCTCTTAACTTGCTGATCCATTTTGCACCTTGTACACTGAGCTCTTCACCCATCCAGACTTTCTAGTCTTGCTCCTACTCTTTTCAGGATCTTCGCTAGGAGGTTGGTAAAATAACGTGCGCCTCAGTGTTTGTGGGGCTCCTCCTTATGCCCTTTTAGAGTCCTCCTTGAAGAATTACTTTAACGCCAAGGTAGATCTCTAATAGCAGCTGTTTCGGGGACAGTTGTAGTCAGGTACGGGAGGTAGACTTTGGGCGAGAGGGAATTTGAATGTCTTCCAAGTTGCTGCTTCTACTTATGCTGATGAAGCAGAATTGGGAGGGAAACCTAAGTGCAAGGAGAGTGTGTGTTTGGGAGATAGAACAGAGGGTTGAAGGATATTCCAGCTATGAGGAAGGAACCATCAGCTGGCTGACCAAAACTGTTGAGCCTCTAATGCTGAAGAATGGACACAAAATCTCTTCTCCAGACTTCTTCGCTAGATTTTAATGAGTAGGGTGGGAGATTTTGTTGTCCTACCTTTAAAGAAAATGTGACTCTGCATATAACAATCTATCCTATATAAGAACGCATCCATCATAAACAGGGAGGTTTGGAAACAGAGCTTTGAAGCCTTAAAGGCCCCCAAACCACTGCATCAGTGGTGTTCACTTCACTCCACCGCCAAGCCTCCTAGGGGTGCCTGCTTACTGAAGTCCAGCCGCATGATCTGAGAAGTCCAGAAGCTTAGAGGGCAGCCTCTTCGATTGTTCTCAGGTAGTAGGGTTAGGAAATCCTCTTCTGACCTGTGACTTCCATCCCTTAGTCTGTGTGTGGCCCTCAGGAGGGGAACAGATTTAGTCCTCACCAGGAACAGCTCCAACAATCCCAGCCTGCAGAGGGTTAATTATGCATGCAGCTCTGCTCTGCACAGGGAAAGGACAAAAGGCAGGGTACAATTAAAGTCACGGAAGCCATGCTTTGTAGCTGATTGTCCTCTGCCCTACGTCCCCAAACACATACATGTGGGTAAAAGCTACAAACGTGGATCACAGTTTTTCTGTTGATTGTGTGACAGTCTGCCTCTGGGTGTCTGCATCCTCATTTGGAATTTCTGGCTCTATGTCAGTGATTCTAAGCTCTATAGAAATAATCCCTGCTTTGTCTCTGCATGTATGTGTGTGTGAGAGGAGGAGCAGGGTGGGGTAAGGTGTTAGGAGGGAAGAATCCCAGAGATCTAGATTAATCTGTAATTGACAAAGGAGACCCTTCTGAAATTTGTGCACACTCCTCAAGTAAGGTTGCTGCACAGACCATAGCCATCGTCACTGAATTTGATTAATCATTGAAGATAGAGTCCAACTTTCAAATTCTCCCCTTCTGGGCACAGCATCATTCATAGGTTTAGTTGGTATTTACTGAGTGTCTACTGAGTGGATAATCCTATTGCTGGTTCTTCCCGGAATGCATTATTTAAGCCACTTGTGGGTTTGAGATTGACCAGGAAAGAAAAGTCAGTGATATCAGTAAAATCATCATAATTGTAGCTACCATTTATTGAGTACCTACTCATTAGACAGATGTTGTATAATTTATGTAACCCCTGCTCTGACACCCCTCGCTGTAACATTCTTGCCAAGTGGATGTTATCAGAGGTTCTGCAACAAGTATATGCCGGACCTGCGAACTACAGTCCAGGCTCTTTTGACTGTATAGCCTCGGTTGTCTCCTTGAAGTCACATTGCCTCCCCACAGGGACAGGGGCAGGGACCAGTCGGAAGGCAACAACAGCAACTTAGTGCTGAAAACACTGTGAACTCAGTCTAGTTCACACAGTCTCACTGAGCATGCAGACATCTCATGGGGTAAGTTTAGTCTAGACAGACATCGTGGAGGAGGTGTCTTCTTGGCAAATCATACAAGGAAAGGAGAATTCAGATTCACGGGGAAATCAACTTGGGCTTGCCTTGGTTTTGGTTTGCTTAGGGATCAAACACAACTGGCAAGCGGAAAAGCTACTCTCCGTTCTTTCCCTCCTGTTTTCCTTCAGTAAGGAGAAAGTCTAACTTCAAGGAAAGGACTCTCTCTCTCTAGCTCTCTCTTTTTGCCAGTGCTGAGGTAGGAAAACCCATCTCCCTATTCATCTTCTTCCCTCTCCCCTCAGACTGGAGTTCCCATCCTGTACTTTGTGGTTTTCACTTAACGAATGTTAATGAGACGGCATTGTAATCACCGGATTTTATAAATATCTCATCCACAAATTGGACCACAAAACCCAAATGAGCCAGCTGAGCATCTATATTCCATGAGCCTGTGTTTTCCCCACAGTCTTAACCAAAGGATGTAAAACGTGTTCTTGCTTTGAAGCTGCTCGGGCCCATGGGTGTTAGATTCCGAGGACAACTGCTGTGTGCCTGTCCCTGACTCAAGTGGCTTGTTGGGTATGAGCCTTTCACAGAGTCCTGGGTGATGTAAGGGATTTAGGCTTGATCAATTATACCCTTTTCAAGTTAACGCTAGAAAAATGAGAAATTGATTTTTTTGATGAAACAATATTTTAGAAATTCAGGATATAAAAATGGGATTTGACCTCTCTTATCAAGTCAGCTATCATCATGATGATTACAGTCTACAATTATGCCATATTTTGTATGTCACGGCCTAACGCGATCAGCTTGTCAGATTTGTTAGGGGAGAGGGTAGAGCCGTGATAAAGCATCCAGCTGTGACTGCTTTGTGGTGTGAAGGGGAGAACCTGGAAGATCCATCTTGTTCAGCAAATTTGCTGGAGTGAGCATCCTCAAACATGGGCATCAGAATCTAACAATCCTGTTTAATTTCTCTGCAGTGATCTAATAAACAAAAGCGGTACTGAATAATTCTTTTGGTGTTTCGTATTTGTACCTGTTTTTTTTTAATGCCCTTATTATTAGGCCTAAATCATAACCAAACTGCAAGTGAGGAGATAATGTACATTGCAGTGTGTTGACTCACTGATAGGTGAAACAGCATTTTGAGGGTAGGATTGAACTCTACGCACTTTTGTATCCTCAGTACCTAGCGCGCTGCTTGGCTCACAGGAAGGATTTAATTCACGTTCACAGAATATCTGTAAAAAGAGCCCAGCCTGGAAGCATCTGAGGAATAGTCCCCAGGCTTCTCCACTGCGGTGATATAAAAGAAATCCCAATTCTATAAAACATGCCAGTAAAAAACGTTGCTTGCTTTGGTTAAGTGACTACTTGCAAGGTGGTTCGTTAGTCCAAACATTTCGCTGCTAAGTGAAACAAAAAAACCAAATATAATGGAAGGAGAATGTGAGAGATTTTGTTAAAAACCAACACCATCACCTCCCTTCAGGTATGGGCACCTGAATGACTGTGACTTTAGCTTTCTTACTGTTCATTCCGAGGTATTTCCATATTTTCCAATACCATTTATTTAATCACTGATTTAAAATGTTATTATCATCATATACTGAATTCTTGGATCTGCTTTCAGAATTTCTGTTCCAGAAAAAAGTAAATACAAAAAGTATTGACTTTTTCGTTTACTCACTTACTAATAATACACTTTTAATTATAGTAACTCTTTTATATGTTTTCACATCTGCCAAGGCTGGTAATTCATTATTAATTGTTTTTTTAATAATTTTTTTGGTTATTTTTGGATAACTATTTTTTAGGCTGAACTTAATACACATTTTGTCAAGTTAACTTGTTTTTTTTTGTTTTTGGTTTTTTTCTTTTTGCTTGCTCTCTGCCCTCTGTTTCCAAAATCTGTTGGCATTTTTATTGGAACTGTGTTAAATGTATTTATTAATTTGTGGGAAAAATGACCAACTTATGATGTTACATCTCTCAATTTGGTGTTGTATCTCCCAGTATAGAGAAAACACTGTGTAGCAGGGAAGCCCCAGACTAAAAATCAAGGCATATGGATTTTACTATCTGCCCAGTCATAACTGTGCGCCTGTTTATGTCACTGTTTTCTTGTCTCAGATGTTGAAAAACATAAATACATTGACATATATGAAACTTTGTGATTTATGGTTTTTAAAATGATTTATTATCCTTTGTTTGATGGAATGTGGATATATCCTTTCCTCAAGTCTAGAATTTTGCGTCAGATAAAAAAATTGGATTATTGCTAAACACTTAGAGGACGTCTAATTCTGGTTGGGGGATAGGAAGTTAGGGGAGACCATTGTTCCACCCTGTAAAGGAGAATAAGCCAGATAAACTACAAAATCATAACTTTAAAAACCCGTCAGACACAGTGGCAACCCAAGTATCCATGGAGGGATGAATAGACAAACCAAATTGGTGTTTACATACAGTGAAATATTTGGCCTTAAAAAGAATGGAAGTTCTGAAGGGTTGACACATGACAACCTGGATGAACCTTAAGGACATTATGGCAAGTGAAAAAAGCCTAGTTACAGAAGCACATATATCAATGATTCTGCTTGCACCAGGTGTCCGGAGTAGTGAAATTCAGAGTCAGAAAGTAGAACGGTGGTTATCAGGGGCTGGGGGGAGGAAGAGAGTGGGGGGTTATTGTTTCATGGGTACAGAGTTTCAGTTTGGGAAGATGAGGAAATTTTGGAGACGGATGATGGTGCTGGTTGCACAACAATGTGGATGCATTTAATGCCACTGAAAAGTACACTTGAAAATGAATAAAATGGTAAATTTCATGTTATGTATGTTTTACCAGAACTAAAAAGAAACCCTCAGAGAACTGAGGACAGAAAGAAACTTGAAGGAAATACAACCCAGCAGTATTAAGCTAATTAAGTAAATAAGCTCTTTCTGGATGGAAAGAACAGAGCAGTGGGAGGGAGAAGAAGCCAGAGGCAGGGTAAGAAGTCCCCTGAGCTTCAGATAACTTAAAAAAAAATTAAATGTTTTATGGAACTGTAATTGACACACAATATATTTCAAATATTTAAAGTGTAAATATTTGATTCTACATCCACGAAACTATCACCGCAATCAAAATAATGAACATACTACCTCTGGAAGTTTCTTTGTGTCCCCTCTGTAATCCTTCCTTCTCAACCCTCTCCCACCTGCCGTCCTCACCCTCAGGCAACCAACGATCTGCTCTTTGGCACCATATTAGTTTGTATATTTAAGAATTTTATATAAATGGAATCATACACTCTTTTAGGCTTGGCTTCTTTCACTCAGCATAATTATGTTAAAATTCATTTATATTCTTGAGCGTATCAATAGTTCATTTCTTTTTCTTGTGGAATAATATTCCATTGTGAGGCTATCCCACAATTTTTATCCATTCAGCTACTAATGGGCATTTTGGTTGTTTCCAGATTTTGGCTGCTATAAATGGTGCTGCTGAAAGTATTTGTGCACAAGTGTTTGTGCACAAGCTATGGACATAGCTTTCTTGGGGAAATACCAAGGAGTGGAATAACTAGATCACAGAGTAGAATATGTTTAACTTTTAGAGAAACCAATGGGGCGCCTGGGGGGCTCAGTCGGTTAAGCATCCATCTTTGGCTCAGGTTATGATCTCACAGTCCTTGCGTTGAAGCCCTGTGTTGGGCTCTCTGTGCTGACAGCTCAGAGCCTGGAGCCTGCTTCAGAGTCTGTGTCTCCCTCTCTCTCTGCCCCTCACTCCCCTCAAAAATATATAAACATTAAAAAATTAAAAAAAAACCATCAAATCATTTTTCAGAGTGGTTGTGCCATTATATATTTACATATGCAGTGTATGAGAGTACCATTTTCTCCATGTCCTCACCAACCCTTGATGGTGTCAGTCTTTTTATTTTAGCCGTTTAAAAGAGTATGTAGTGGCACTTCATGCTTTAATTTGCATTTCGTTAATGACTGGTGAGGGTGAGCATCTTTTCTGGTACATATTTGCTATATGTTCAACTCTTTTGATGAACTTCTAGTAGCCACATGTAGGTTGGCATGACCAGTTAGTATCTTAAGGAACTCCAGCTACAGATCAGGTTTGTACCAACCCATGAATGCTTTATAGTGGGCTTCACCGAGTACATGGAGATAGTGTATACTCTATTAGTGTTTGAGGGCTGCCAGAACTAAGTACCACAAGCTGAGTGCTTAAACAACAAAATAGAAAATAGAAAAGATCTTAGATCAGTGCAAACACACACAAACAAGTGTTCCATTACACGTGTCATTGGATAACAGAAGGAGAAGAGAGAGAAAGTGGACCAGATGAAATATTTGAAGAAATAGGGCCAAGAATTTTCAACAATCTTTAAAAGCTATTAACCTACAGATCAAAGAATCTTCAAGAGCTCCAGTTTAAAGGAAACCACTTCTAGGCACATGTTAGGCTGGAAACCAAAGATAAAAAAAAGTAATAATCTTAAACTATAGAAAACAACGAAAGAAGCACTTTAAAATACTAAAAGATAAAACTGTCCATCTAGAATCCTATTATCTAGTGACAATATCCTCCAAAAATTAAGGTAAAATAAAGACATTTTCAGATAGACTAAGACTGAGAGAATTAATCTTCAGCAGGGGGCACGCGGGTGACTCAGTCCGTTAAGCATCCAGCGTTTGATCTCACTGTTTGTAGGATTGAGCCCTCACTGGGGGCTCTGTGCTGATAACACGAAGCTTGCTTGGGATTCTCTCTCCCTCTCTTTCTGCCCCTCCCTTGCTTGTTCTCTTTCTCTCTCTCTCAAAATAAATAAATAAACATTAAAAAAAAATCTTCAGCAGATCTGCAATAAAATAAATTCCAGAGGAAGTCCTCCAGGCTAATGGAAAATGATACCAAATAGAACCCTAGATCTTCAAGAAAACTGAAGTCCACCAGAAAAGATAATTATCCGGATAAATGTAAAATACCTTTTAAAATTTATTCTCTCTCTCTCTCTCTCTATATATATATATATATGTATGTATATATATATTTATTTATTTATAATTGTTTCATATATATATATGTTGTTTACATGAAACAGCTTTTATTTATTTATTTATTTATTTTTAATAGTTTATTTTCAAATTGGTTTACATATAACACCCAGTGTTCATTCCAACACGTGCCCTCTTTAATGCCCGTCACCCCCTCTCCCCCCTCCTTCATCCCCCCACCCTCAGTTTGTTCTTAGTCTTTGAGAGTCTCTTAGAAACAGCTTTTAAATATAAAGGCACAAACAGATCAAAAATAGAAGAGTGGAAAAATATATACCATCCCCATTTTAAGCATAAGAAAGTTGGTGTAGCTTAATATCATAAAAAATGACTTCAAAGCAAGAGATTTACCAGAGATAAAGATATACTATAATGATAAAGGAATTAATTCATCAAGATTTAATATTCCTAAATGTGCATATATCTAATAAGAGAAGTTAAATATTATGACACAAAACCAATCTTCCTAAAGGGAGAAATAGACAAAGCTACACTCATAGTTGATCATTTTATACCCTTTCAGTTGACAGAAAAAGTAGACCAATAATTGGTAACCTTGAGCTTCTGGATCTGTGGCTTGGTATCATTAATTTTGGAAAGTTCATGGCCATTATTAACTCAGATATCTCCTCATTCTCTCTTCTGGTATTCTTCTTCCAATTATGCATATGTTGCACCTTTTGATACTGTCCTATAGTTCTTGGATTTTCTGGTTTTGTATTTTGGATCCCCCACCCACACCCCCATTCTTTTTTCTCTTTGTATTTCGATTTCAGAAGTTTCCATTGACATATCTTCAAGCTCACTGATTCTTTCCTTGGCTGCGTCCAGTATACTGATGAGCCCATCAAAACATTCTTCATTTCTGTTAGTGTTTTTGATTTCTGGCATATCCTTTAGATTCTTTCTTTTGTTTCCATCTCTACCCACTACCCATTTGTTCTGAAATGTTGTCTTCTTTTCCATTAGAGCTCTTAACATAATTATCGTTGTTATTTAAAATTCCTTTTCTGGGGCACATAGGTGGCTCAGTCAGTTGAGCATCTGACTTCGGCTCAGGTAATGATCTCAGGGTGCATGGGTTCAAGCCCTGTGTTGGGCTCTGTGCTGACAGCTCAGAGCCTGGAACCTGCTTCAGGTTCTGTGTTTCCCTCTCTCTCTCTCTGCCCCTCCCCTGCTCATGCTCTCTCTCTCTTTCTCTTTCTCTTCCTCTCTGTCTTAAAAATAAACATTAAAAAACTTTTTTAATAAAAAAATAATAAAATAAAATTCCCTGTCTGATACTTTGGCATCTCTGTCACATCTGAGTCTGGTTCTGATGATGGTTTGTTCATACTTTGTCTCTTCATTTTTGTTTGCTTTGTAATTTTTTTCTTGAAAGTCATACATATTGTTCTGTGTACTAGGAACTGAAGTAAATAGGCCTTTAGTGTGAGGATTTATGTTAATCTCACTAAGATTTGGGCTTGGTTTAATATTTGCCGTAATTCCAGGTACGCAAAGATTCGGTTTCTTCCAGTGTCTTTGCTTTTGTGTCCTCTTGACTTTGGGCTTCCCTAAATACTCCTCTTCAGTGAGAGTCTGCTTTGCAGCTCTTTTACCTGCAAGCCACTGTCATTCCACTGATATTCTCTTGGTGTGGTAGTAAGGTAGGGGAAGGAGGATCATTTTCTAGTCTAAATCTCAGCCTTTTAGTGGGCCTGTGTCTCAGGGCTGTGACCTTCACAAGTGTTTCTTCAGCGGTATTCCATTTTTCCTCCGGCCCCTGCCTCCCCTCCCTGGATGCAGCATTTCGAATCTATTTTTTTGAAGCTCTGACCCCTTTGATTGCATTTTCCCCTCTTAGGTGAGACAGGAAGGGAGAGGGGGCCGGAGGGGGAAGAATTCACTTTCTTCAGGTGGTACGAGACTGTGGCAAGATCTTTCCCTGGAAAGTGTACCTTTGTTATAGACAAGGCTCCGGCTGAGTGCATTTAAAATTTACTCTTCCTTTCCCCCTTCTAGAACTATAAGCTGTAGGATCCCTTTTATATGAAATCTAAAAGTGGGGAAAGTAATCTCTGGAGATAGATATCAAGATGTGTTTTCCTCTGGGGTGGGAGAATTGACTGGAAGGGAATAAATGGAAATTTCAGGATTGATTGAAATATTTTATATGTTGCTTAGGGGTGTCAAAGTGATGGAATTGAACACTTAATGTTTGTGTACTTTGTTATATGTAAATTATACCTCAATAAGAAGAAAAGAAAACTCTAGCCTCTAGATCTGGAAAAGCACAGTAATGTTAGCAAAGGGTGTATAGCCATGAGGACACTGATGAATGGAGATACTAGCACAGGCCTAGGTGAAGAGTTTGAGAGAGTCAAGTTGATGTCAACACTTTACTTTGTGAGCTTCTATCAGTCATTCACTTACCTGGGTTTGAGTTTCCTCCTGTATGAAAAGAAGCAGCGAGACCAGATGATTAATAAGTAGGGTGATCTTATTATATATTGTCCACATCATGACATTTTTGAGAGGGAGATGCAGCTCTCTTAATAATTATGCCAGGGGAAGAGTCATAAAACCACTCCTATCCTTGGCTATGGGGATGAACACTCATCTTCTCAATAAGGGTCTCTAAAATGTCTCAGACCGTGGAATGTGGCAGCCTGGGTATCAACAGCAGTGTGGATCTAGGAGCTTGATCTCGTGAGCTCACATGGGTTCCATTTGATCTGATGACATATCAGGACCTGTCAGTGCAGCTGCTTTCAGGGCAAGGAGAGGGGTTTTAGAAAGGCCTCCAGCCCTTCCAGTCAATGGGCTACTGTCTCCATTTCTGTGGAATAATAAAGACTTCCTAGTAGTAAGACATTGACATTTCTTGGCTAAAAAACAGTTGTTGAAATGGAACTAATTTCTTAATAGGATGAAAATGGATCCTGCTTTCACAGGTTCTGATGATATGAGAATAATGAGTCTTCTTTCCAAGTTACCCACACACCCTCCTTTTATTTTCAGTCTTTGGAGGCAGTTGATTAACCTCTATTTATAAAACTCATAGAGATGATAAGCTATCAGTGTCATCTCTGTGCGGCCAAAGCTTTGAAGGGACTAAGAAGAAGGTCCTAAGTGGCTAGGGCTCAAGCCATTCTGGAATATAATAATGTCATGTTGATGGAATTCATTTTACTAAGAGACATCTGACTCGAATCCATTCTTAAAAGGAATTCAATGGGTAATACAGACTCTAACATAGGTAATAGAGACTAGAAAGTATCTAAGAAATGACTGGAAAATGATCCAGACGTTAGTGAATTTCCCTAATATCCTAGGGACGGAGTGGGATTTAGAAAAAACACAAGCACCGTGATCAGTTAGGTGGGATTGAGACCCTTATAAATAAATGTGTTAATTTATAAATGAATCCAATCTCTAAGATAGTGAGAGCAGGAGGCAGCCTTCCAATGTTGTATGCTGCTAAATGGGAACTCTTTGTCCCCAAATATGCCCTGTGGGTGTTTCCTGTGCTGAGAATGAGGAGGGGAGAGTCTAGTCCCAGGTCTTGCCTGATGGAAGTACATGGACTTCATCAGTATGACCATGGGAGTTAGTAAGCATCTTAGAGGATGGTTGAGAGGAAAACGAGATAATGTTTTCAAATCCTTTGTATACTGCCTACTACATCATTCCATAAATTCCACTACTAGAAAGTTACTCTCAGATTCTGCATGGTGCTTTTATAGTTCTTAACCATTTTTGTGTTGCTGGATCTCTCCGGCTATCTAGTGAAACCTACTGAACTTGTCTCATAACTTTAAAAACACAATTACATTGCGTATGAATTTCAGAGTAGTAAAAACAAAATTTTTGATACAGTAATATGTATTTCTTGGATTATTGGATTAAATAAGATTTAGTGGTGACTTTAATAGCTATTTATTTCAAAGTAGTGATGAACATATTTTAAGATACCTGCTGAAAGTTAATATGAAATGAAAATATCTGGGATTTCTGTTGGTAATCAGGGCCCAGGTATTGCTAATATCAATGTGATTTGATGCCTACTTTCATAATTGAATGTTTTTAATTTTAATTGGAGGTTAATCAAATTAGAGAGGTAATTTGTTTCCCAGATTCATGGACCTCTTAAATTCTATATAGGGTGAGCAACTATTTTCCAGGACTTAGAAGTTCCATTGCTAAAATTGGGACCATCCCGTGCAAACTGGGACAGTTGGTCTCTTAGTGAACCCCAGTTTAAGCATCTCTGCTGTGGAAACTCAATGGTAAGATGTAAATTTCTTTCTCAAAGGCAACATATTACCGCACTATTACCTTTTCATTTTTTGGAGGAATTAGAATTAGCTCCAGTGACCTGTCTTACCAAGTGATATAGTTCCTTTAAATCTACTTTGCTTTCATTTTTTAAACATGTTTTTATTTTAATTTTCAGTGGACCCCGTTATATTTTTATTGTTACTGTTGGAAGCTGACAAGTTAATTACTAATCACAGCATAACGGTGGTGGTTTCAAATCTAAGCCAAATCTTTTGATTAGAGAAGTCAGAAAGCAAAGTACAGCACAGAAGTGCACACAGAAAAGCCACATAGGGCCACGGCAGCAGCAGCAAGGGGTGGAAGAGAGGGATGCCTACAGGGATCCAGGAAGGTACTTTGTTTCTGATGTCCCTGTGCTTTTTTTTTTTTTTTTTTGCATAGTCATGCAAAGGGGCCCAGCCCAGAGTAAGAGTCAAGGAAGGGACTTACGTTGAAGTCTTGCATCTGTCGTTCACTAGCTGTGTGACTCAGTAGAAGTCAGTTCACTCCTCTGAGCCCCTGAAATTCCTTCTAATGTTAGTATCCTCTAGTTGTCCATCTGAGAAGCCATACTTTTAGTGCCCATTCACCCGGAAAGTATCATCCCTTAGCCACTTGGCGTCCTATTTCTAGATGGAGGAAAGGAAGTATACTGGGGTTGCATTTTCCTCCTCACTCCTTGCTTTGAGCCAAGTCTCAAAGTGCCATTAGTCATGGTTCATGGAGCTGCTGGCTCCTGTTCTGTGGGCTCCCCACAAAAACTCCGTGAGTATTAATGGAGCGCCATTGGTATTCAGCCCAAATGGGTTATTTGGAACTACTCTCTGTGAAGACTGATATTCCTGTGTATGGCTATAAAAGTGAGTGGGGTCTGTTGGTTTTTCATGTTTAGCTTCTATTGTTTGGTTGAACATTTTAGCTGATGAATACAGACACCCCGTTCTGGATCTCAGGGCTTCTTCTAGTCACAACGGTCACTTAATGGATAGGGCTGAGCCATAGGTAAGGCTTTAATATCCTCCGAGGGATGTTTTTAATTGTACTCTGAATGGAATCATTGTGTTTTTTGGTGGGGAGGGGAAAGAAACAAATTAATCAAATTTTTCTTCCTAGATCACAAAAATAAATGTTTATTGGAGAAAATGTAGACAGTTACAAAAAGGCACCAAAATATCACCATGCAGTGGTAACCACTGTTATGTATTATGCTGGTATCTATCCTTCCAGGTGCAGATGTGAAAGAAAAGCCGTAATAGAATACCTAAAGGGATTTCTGAATGTATCTACTCATGAAAACTATCTCTGGCATCCAATGAGCCTCATTCTGAAATTAAGTAGTATGCGCTGACTCCTCAGAGCTGTTTATTTTAGAATAAGACTAGGGTGGGAAACGCAAGCCTTTTTGGAGGAGCTAGGATCTGTAGCTGAGTACAAGAGGTTCAACTGGGACAATTTCTCTTTGGACATCATCTTTTGGTGATATCTGGTTTTGCAAGTGTAAAGTCTAAGGTACTGTATTTGAGTAAGGTAGCTTATATTTTGGTAATAAATTAACCCTCGTGCCTCAGTGGTTTAACAACAGAAGTTGACTTGCCTCCCTGGAATACTTTTGGGAATGCAAAATCATGAGTAGATTTCTAAAGATGCCATTTTTCTATGAGACAGTTGGGAATCTATCTGCCTTCTCTAGCTTCCTGCCTCCTTTTCTGTGGCCACTTTCTTCCTCCCCAGAGAGATTAAGTCTATTTTTCTTTCTTATCACAGTGCTGCCGCCTGTATTATCCCTTGAGCTGCCTCCTCCTCCTCCTTCTCCTCTTCCTCCTCCTCTGCTGCTGCTGCTTCTGCTGCTGCTGCTGCTGCTGCTGCTGCTGCTGCTGCTGCTGCTGCTGCTTCTCCTTCTCCTTCTCCTTCTTCTTATTCTTCTTAACATTTGTATATTTATTTCTAGGGAGAGAGGGAGAGCATGGTTTTGTGCGAGCAGGGGAGGGGCAGAGATGGCGAGAGAGAGAATCCCAAGCAGTGTGTGTGCTGTCCAGCAAAGGTACCGACTAGGGGCTTGAGTCTCACAAACTGTGAGATCAAGACCAAGACTGGAGCTGGAATCAAAAGTCAGACCCTTAATCTACTGAGCCACCCAGGCACCCCTGTCCCGTGAGCTCTCTCTGTGTGTCCCCAACCTGGCAGCCGAGGAGGCCAGGTTCCTAGTTCTCAGCTGCTAGGCTTATTTTGATACTTCTTTCCTTACATGGGCTGGGTCTTGGGGTGCCGTGGGCTTGTTCAGTCATGTCCCAAATTGCATCTCAATAGCAGTCCCTGGTTCAAAAACGATGTAAGGTCTTGGAGTTGGCATTGGGTAGATGAGAACACCAAGCTGGGAGCTGAGTAGGAGGGGGACCGTGGGGAGTAAACATGTGAGGAAGGTCAGTGTGGTCAGAAGGAAAGCGCATGTGGAGAACTCCCCTGAAGCAGCATGCTGGGACCATTCAAAGGGGCCGTCAGAGAGTTAACTCTACTCACAATGGATAAATAGTCTAGGCATGCAGCAAAGGGGACATAGGGAATTACGAAGATTAAAGAGAATGACAAAGTTCTCTGGTCCCTCATCCCTGATTGGTAGTTCATGATTCTCTTCTTTAGAGAATATCCAAGTCAACCCAGCCCTCTCCCTTTTATACCAAGGACTTACTGAACTTACCTGTTCAATCATTACTTCTCCCTGCTTTAATGTTTGCTAGATTCATCCCATGGAAAATACCCTCCTTTAGTTAGGGCTGGATCAGAGAGTGAAAACAGACTGGTCATGTGTGTTCCCTGGCCCTGGTGGGGCATTTCCTGGTCTTGGACATCCAAGTTGGAGGATTGGGGAGGAATGTCTCCCATCTGAGAACATTTGGCTTTCTACAGGAAAAACCATTTGGGCCATTTACTTTTAGAAGCTTTCATGTTCCATGTAATTTTATCTCCTAAGAGTGAGGCTCCAAGGCAGAAAACTTTCTTATACTGTAAATATTCCATCTCAAAGGATGTAATGCTTCTAAAAGGACAAAACCAATCTATGTGTTCAGTTTCTGATTTTCTATTTAACTCTGACTTTTCTCTCCTTCAGGTCACTCAGTCACCCTCCTTTACTATCTCTATACTTTGTTAATGACAGTTTCTATTTCTGAGAAAAATATCTCCAACTAAATTTCCACCTTAGTTCCCAATAGGCTTTGTTTGCTGATTAGGTCACAAAGGTTTCTGGAGGTGAAATCAGACATATTAGTGTCTGTGAGTAAAGTTGTTTAGATCTATATCTATATTTCTATGGTATCTGCTGGAAGACGAGAATGAGTTTTAAATTGATCTTTAAGTGTTGAACAACTGTGTCTACTGAAACATTTCAGAAATTTCTTCTGAACTTATCACTTCGTGTCATAGGTTGGTCAACTTTTGTATTTTCACTCTACACGTCTTTACTTTCAATGTGGGTGCATGCACCCTGGCCAGAAAACTCACTTAATGTAAGATCAGTATCCCTGGCACTGAGATCTCTTGGGTGTGGGAATGAGTTCTTGTAGACTTGTAACATCTTTAGAATTTATTGATTTTGGAGGTGATATTTGATTTGTTTCTGAATCCATTGTTGGAAGCACATCCATTTACTGTCTATAGATACTGGAGAGCTTTATAAATGTAATTAGAGAACATAACTTCCACCACCCAATAATGCTGCTGGGCAGGTACAGTGTGGGTTTGTTACCTTCAAAGGGGAAAAAAATGGCACCTGAAGCACATCTGAGTCTGCATCACTGAATCGTGTTCCATGGGCTCTTCTCTGTGGGTCCTTGAATTACTTGGTGGTCAGGGTTATATTATAAAGGGATGTAGTAGTTGAACTGTGGCCACCAAAAGATCTGTCCACCCAGAACGTGACCTTATTTGTAAAATGAGTCTTTGCAGATGTGACTAAGGTAAAGATTTCGAGAGGAGATCACTCTGGATTACGGTGGGCCCCAAACCCCATAGCAAGTCCTTAGAAGAGAAGGGGAAAAAGATACAGACACACAGAGGAGGCCGTGTGAAGATGGAGGCAGGTAGCTACAAGCCAAGGAACAACTGTGTTTCCAGCAGCCATCAGTAGCAAGGAGAGAGACGTCAGTGATTCTCCCTCAGAACTCCAAGAGGGAATCAACCTTGCTGATACCTTGATTTCAGACTTCTGGCCTTAAGAACTGTGAAAGAATAAATCTCTGTTGTTTTAAACCACAGAGACCATGATAATTTATATGACAGCCCTAGGAAACGAATACAAGGAAGGTTGTCAACTGAAATATCTTACATAAAGAACATGTTACTTAAATCAAGAGTTGGCAGACTCTTGTGCCGCCTGGGTGGCTCAGTCGGTTAAGCATCCGACTTCGGCTCATGTCATGATGTCACAGTCTGTGTGTTCGAGCCCCTGGTCAGGCTCTGTGTTGACAGCTCAGAGCCTGGAGCCTGATTCAGAGTCTGTCTTCCTCTCTCTCTGCCCCTCCCCTACTCACACTCTGTCTCTCTCGCTCTCAAAAAAAATAAACATTAAAAAAAATTAAAAAAAAAAGTTGGCAACCTGTAGCCCCACTGGCCATATTTGGCTGCTGCCTATTTTATAAATAAAGCTTTATTGGAACACAGCCGTATTTATTCATTTATATCCTTTCTGGCGGCTTTCGTGTTACAATGCCAGAGTTGAGTAGTTGCTACAGAGACCATAAGACTTACAGTGATTAATATATTCACTAAGACATTTTTTTGTGCAAATACAGGTTTACTTAAGAAAGGGACAGCAATGGGGAATAGGGAATTGTGTAGTGATTTCTTCAGCCACTCTTAATGTATCTGCTTTGAAAATCTATATGTTCATATTTCAATTTGCTTAGTCACATCTCTCCTATAGAAGTGGAGATATTGATTAAAAGAAAGTTCAACAAAAACAACTGATCTATAGGATTTGTGCAGCCTCAAGGTAGATTGTTAGTTCATCCTCATTTTGAGTTCTTGGACTTAATGTGAATTGGGAGCATTATTAGCTTGGTAGGATTGAGTAAGCAATAAACATCCTCTTGGAATAAGGAAAAGAGCTATCCATCATTGTATTGAAGGTTTGTCTTTCCCAGATAGTCCTGGGTGCTTTTTATTTGATTAACAATGGGGAGTGATTGGATGGGCTTTCTCTCTAAATGTGTGAAATTCTCCTGTCTCCTAAACAAGAGATATGGTAACTGAATTTAAGTAGTACACAACAGTAGCTTGTTTATTTATGTTAATATAGTACATAAAAAGGCTTTACCTCTCTGTGGAGGAAGTCATCCTCAATGATGATGTGTGCTCTTCTCCTCACCTTTTTGCCTTTTTAAAGCCTTTTAAAGTTTTCTAGGGAAATAAAGATTTAGAAATTTTGTCATTGACCTTCTATTTAACATTTCTAACTGCCTTTGAAAAAGACTCCTCGTACTGAATTTTTTCATGCCTCTTGAAAATCTACTTGGAGAGATTATTCAGGGAAGTAATCATGGATGTTCGGCCACTTAATTACAAAGATGTTCTTCAAAGCACAGTTTACAGCAATGAATAATGGCAAAGAACCTAAACTTAAATTCGAAACAACAGAGAATTGGGTAAGTGCTTCCCTACTGTGAGCTCATCAAAGAATATTTAATGACATGGAAAGATGCTCTTGGTGTATTTGTAAGTGGAGAAAAAGCAGGAAGCACGCAGTATGCCGGGTGTAGGACAAGCATACACCCAGAAGAACAGGTGGAAGTTTTAGGTGTTTTTAAAAAAATATTCTTTTGCTTATCTTTGTTTTCTAATATTTTTTCAAATGATATTTTTTAAAGTTTTTTTTTTTTAATTTTTAAGTAATCTGTATACCCAATGTGGGACTCAAGCTCACAACCCTGAGATCAAGAGTCATACGCTCTACCGACTGAGTCAACCATATGCCCCCAAAATATTTTTATAATAATAAGAAAAAAGAGTTAACTTAACATGAGGAGACTCTGCTTTCACATATTTCATTTAGAGTTAAGAATGTTGGTTAATATTTTTAAAAAAAATGTTTTTTAATGTTTATTTATTTTTGAGACCGAGAGAGACAGAGCATGAGCGGGGGAGGGGCAGAGAGAGAGGGAGACACAGAATGTGAAGCAGGCTCCAGGCTCTGAGCCGTCAGCACAGAGCCTGACGCGGGGCTCGAACTCACAGACTGCGAGATCATGACCTGAGCCGAAGTCGGACGCTCAACCGACTGAACCACCCAGGCGCCCCTGGTTAATATTTAAAAAACAAACAAACAAACTTTTATTCTTTTGCTTCCCAGAAAAACTGATAAAGTACTTAAATTGTTGCTTACTAGGAGAGTACATTTGGACAAGTCATTTTCTCTCCTTAGCCTTGGTTTCTTTGTCTGGAAATGAGAGCTTTCAATTCACTGAATTCTTAAGTTCCTGGTCACCTATGACATTCTGAGTGGCGTGACACGGTGTTCAGACCAGCCTATTTATTGAGCTAACTCACTCACCAAGAATAGCACACTCAGAATGGGGGATACTTCCGTTGTTGAGGTGGGTATCAGCCACCCCAGCCTTTAGACCCTAAGTAAGGCCCGCTGGGTAAGGAGCCCATGTTCTTGCTTAGACTGACACAGAAAGCCTACTTCCTTTGCTGGCTTGAGAGTCTTGGGTCAGATTGGTCCTTTTATGAGTTGGGTTTACTTAATCCTCTTTGTCTTGATCAGGCTGTGGCAATGCATTTTCTTAGGAAAAAAAATTCTACTTTTAAAATTTAATTTGTACTACGTGGCCTCAGGCAAAGAGAGCCTGCAATAAACTTGGTGTCAATTCCATGTTTTGCCAAAGTTTGCGAAGTGTCTTGTTTTAGAAGAACTTACCATTTCTCAGTGTCGGTGGGGGTGGGGGTAGGGTGGGGGTGGCCATTCTTTTCTTTCTCTGTCCCTTACCTGCACCCTACCATTCCCTGGTGCTGCCCAGGATAAAAGCTATTCCTTGGTAATGAATTGAACTGTTTTGCCAATAAGACATGTACGTTCCTTCAGGACAGACATTGTGATTTTGCTCATTTTGTATCCTGTTCCTATCCTGCCTAGTGTTGTACATAGTGACCAATGAGGGCCTTCAATTTGAAATAAAAAGCAGTGCAGCAGGCCCTCTCAGATATGACCCTGTTTACTGAAGGTGGAGTCTTTCCAATAATGATATATTTTACTCTACAGAAGTTCTTGTTTTGTTTGAAATTATAATCAGCCAAGTACAAGAACAGGATGCGCATTGGTGCATTAATATGCTGAGACATTCTTGATGTTGGAGCATGGATATCGAGAAAAGCAATTCCTAGGGCTGCTCATTCATTCAGTCAACAAAAACTATCATTCCTGGTGCTATCTGAGGTAGCACAGTCAGAGCAGAGTGAAGACTTTTGGTGTCTGCAGTGTAGGCATAAAGATGGGAAGGGAGATAAAAAAAAGAGAAGTGATATATAGAACTCTATGATGCATTCATCCATTCATCTGTCCATCCATCCATTCATCATTCATCCATGCATCCAACAAATACCAATTGATAACCTACTAAATTCCCAGCACTGTTATAGGCACTGGGAACATAGTGTGATTAAGATAGGCAACACTGCCTACTTCGTTGTAGGTAGAGCTTATAACATAGTGGGAGAAACAGACAATGAGTGATTGAATACTGTCGCTTCAAACAGGGAAAGAAAATGCTATGGTGACAAATAGCACTGTGTAAAGGGATGAAGGCTGATGGGGGCTTTTGGGAAGGCTCTATGAGAAAGTGCTGAAATGGGTTGAAGAGGCAAGAGAAAGAGCCCTGGGCCAACAGTCTGGCTGAGATCTCATTTTCACTCCACTATCGACTGTGCAACATGGATCAAGTCCCTCAGTGTCCCTCTCTCACCTGATTATTGATGAAATAAAATGATGTGTGTGACAGTACGTTCAAGATGAATGTATTATTATTAATAATGTTAAGTTCTCTTGCATGATTTGTGTAAAGGACCAATGGAAAGATGGTGCGTGGGGGTGTTTTTACTATTTGCTGCTCGTTAATGACTGAAGACAGCTGAAGCCCAACCTTTCTGGAAATCTCCAAGGAGAATTGCCTTGGAGAATTCATCAAAACCCAGGGAATGAAAAAAAGGAGGATTCACTTAATCTTTTCACTGGATGGAGAGTGTTAGTGTGTGGGTGGGGGCGATGGGGGTCTTCCAAGTGGGACAGAGACAACCAGCAGTATTTTCCAATGCACAGTAAACCAGTTTATTTAAAAACAACGCATTCAGTACTGTATTTGGCACATGAGGCAATGAGGCAGGCACATTCACACTTAACAGGTACATTTGGGGAGCTGTCAAAGCAAATCATTGCATTTTCTTCACAAACTAGTCACAATATACACACAATTACCTCTACAAAAGAAAGATGATCATCCTTGTTCACCAAGAAGGCAGAAGATATTTACATGTTCCTCAGTCCAGCAGCGCTGGCTCCTTTCAGGTCTCCATGGCCAATCTGGCAGCTTGTTTCTGAGGGCAGCTGAGGCTGCCTGTCACAGGAGACGTGAGTCTGATCCTAAGGGCCACGGCTTCTCCTGAAGAGTGAGAGTGCTTCTGATGTAGGTGAGAAGGAGTGAAGTCTTCAATGCCAGTCTCTCAGCATAAGATGGCGTTTTCCAAAATAAATGCATCAAGCGTGTGAGGGGAGGGCTCCATGGTTATGACAATGGAAGAAGCATTGATTTTCCCTGACACATGCTGCTTGCTCATTTCTTTAATAACTTACATTCACTGTTCTCCCACCTTTGACCTTTCGGTTTCATCATCACTCTGAAAAGAGCTTGGTTGCTCATTCTACATTGGTGTAGCATTCTTTAAAATGATGCCAAAATAAAGTGATGAAACCAAGTAGGTTAAGTGAGAGAAGATATCACAAACATTCTTTTGTCTTGACTTCTGATTTATGCTTTGCAGTGGATTGTCAGCTTCCCCCCTACAGAGTGGAGGCAGCATGGTGTGCTGTAGTAGAATCCGTGGTTGGGAGACCCTGATCCTAATTGCTTTTAACTAGCCGGGCAGATAAGTCACTTCCTACTCTCTGACCCTCAGCTGTCGCATCTCCATGGTGAAGATGTTGATCTGGAATCTAGACCTGAGATAGTGTCTAGATCTGTGAAGTTCTGCTGTGCACGTAGTTGACTCTCTGATGTGAGTAAACGCTGCATTGTGTTGTTTCAATATTTTTGTTCTGTGTCCTGGGAGAATTTCAGCGCTAATTGCTGATGCTTGGTGATTGGATCTCAACTCATCAATAAACCCCTCCCAGGGCTCTTGGCCGTAAGGCTGCTTTTCTGCATAATAAGGGCTGAGACCTGGATTTTGAAATGTGGTGAAACAGTGTTTAGACATGGAGACCAATTTATTCTAAGTCTTGCAAAATGGTCTAGATTCCAGATATCAGAGGGAAACTTCCCTTTCCTTTTTGTAAGTCCTTCAATGACTTTATTCCACTTGTACACATTGAACAAACCTCTCTCCCATCATCTACCAATTTTTCTAACCTACTTCCCTGGCTAAATATATTTTGGGAGTGACTGGTTCTTCGAGGCTGGTTTATCTGTTCATAATAAGATGAGGTCTACTGTCAGCTCCCTTCTGCTTGTAGCTGTGGACTTATCTCTTTGGTGTCCAGAAAAGAGCCAGGAGATGAAGCTGTATTTTGTGCCCAGGCTACCTGCAATTTGTTGTGAATACAGAAACACATCCAAACATGTACCTCATCCATTTAAAGCAAAATGTAACTTATTCAGTATAGAGAAGCAAGATCATTTCAATGACTGTTAAGGGGCACAGAAAACAGAGGGATATCCTGGCCTTCTAAACATAAGATAGACAATGTTCAAGTTGAGTTTCAAACATTTATAGTCTAGAAGTGCGTTACAGATCCTGTAGGATATTTTACGACAGCAAGGAAACTAGATTTCGTCCTTCATGATCTAGTTTTGATTTACTACATACAGGATAAAAGCCTATGTCCACTTATTATGTTTGAGGAATTAAATACATTATTTTTCCACTGTTGCCTTTCAAAGCATTTAATGAAATTCACCTAAGAATGATTTCCAGGTTTTTCTTTCCAAAAAACACCTTTAATTTGCAAACAAAGCTTGTTGTGTGACTCACCGGAGAATCTGATTTCTAAACACTCTGTACGTAGGAAATTCCCTTACAACTAGTAGGAGGGAGAAGGAAGTTTGTAGTACTACTACTGCTCAATGCCCAGGGGATGGCAGCGGCCAAATGTTTGGTGGCAGGTTTTTTTCAGGATCCAGCCTTACACCAGCATAGCTTACTTAGGACACGGCATGACGTGATGCCTTCCTCTACAAAGTTTACCCAGGGGTGTTCTTATTTGTGCTGTTTATTGCCAATTAGAAATTTTGTGAGGGCAAAGAAAGCCCAGCTGAGTGTACACTTAAGCCTTGGACTGAAGCTTAGCAAGTGTCCCCTATTGGGGTAGAGACATTTGAAGAATGGAGCCTCTCTAGGTGTGGTGGGTCTAGGTAAGCTTATGGGATATCTGTTCTTCCCTTGCTCCTGTGCAAGCACTGATTTCTAGATGCTGTGTCAGAAGAATGAAGAGCAAGTGGACAGGGAGAGTTAGAGAGCTGGGAAAATAGGTGATAGACTGTAAGATATGAGAAAAGATCAGCCAAACATGGTTTCAACTGGCAGTTAAATTAAAGAATGTTTACCTGGAAACTCACCGTTAGAAATTAGAAAAACCGTGGCTGGTTATCTCTCAAAGTACTGAGTGGTCTGTTGAGAGGTTCCTAAAAGTCACATGGCTAGGAAATATTTTGAACACCTTAGGGTCCTTAGCTTCAAGGACCCAGTAATATACTAAAAATTAGTAGATCTAACCAAAGTAGAAACGCCTCCTTGCAGGGAGGGGGCACTTGGGAATTTCTCCAAAGCCACTGTTAGCCTTGCCAATTTGGTACTCACTGACCCAGAAGTTGTTCAGGCAGTGTGGTGCTGGAGCCGGCTCATATTGGCTCCTGAAAACATGTTGTTACGTATTCAGCTGGTTGACATCAAGTTAGTAGCTTGAAACTCTATGCTGACAGTATTTATACCATGCAAATTGTCAAGTGCTACAAATCAGGGCCCCACTTTCTGCAGATCCATTTGTTAAAAATTTAGCAGCACACTGAAGAGCTACAATTGTCTCTGAGTCCCATAGAAAGAAAATCACAGGAGCCCTTTAGTGTCTCTGATGATTAAAGGCTTTGCATGTGCATGGCTGTCAAAATGAGCCTGGCCAAAACCACATGAGAATGGTGGCACCTTATTCAACAGAGGCTGGCCCAGGGCGGCCAGTGCCAACCGGTTCAGCTGGTCTTAGAATTTTATACTCAGTTGGTCTTAAAATGTTAACTTCTTGAATTTCCTTTTTTGATTGGTTTCATTTTAACCTGAGGATCTTTGTATTTGGGGAATTACTGTAGGTTGAGAAATCGGACCCCTTTAGGAATATTTTAGGCTCTGGGAATGACATCCAAGTAGAATCTGAATGAACTACTTAACTTCTCTGTTTCTCTGTCTATCTATTTGTAAAGATGAATGACCTGAGATCTGCCTCTTTGTTCGAGATACAAAAAGTGAAATATAAAGACCTGGCCTTGGGGTAAAGTATATTAAAGCTATGTCCCTCACTCCGACTGTCTTCAGGCTTGCATCCATTCCGACTAAATTAACCAGTTACTATTTACTTACAAATTAGTGATGGATCACTTCAGCCAAAACTCAACTTGAATAGTTGAGTCACTAAGACTGTGTCTATATTGCCATGTATTATGATCACTTTAAGGAACAGATGTGATACTAATTGCATGAGGAGCGATAAGCATTCAGCTACTTCGGTCAAAATGGTATATACGACTTTGTTATGTATTATTTGTTTCTCAATGCTGGCAACATCAGAATCACCTGGGAATGTTTGTAAGCTTAGCTTGTCCCAGGACATTCTGAGTCAAAGGTCTGGTGTGGGGAGCCAGAGTTGTGTTTTAAAGAGCTCCTTATGTCATCCAGCTTTGTTTGCTGGTAGATCAGCGGCATAATCCAGGTCCTAACCCTGTAACCCCATTGTCATTCTGGATGAGAGTCAGTTTCTCTGCGATAGGTTCTTCACTATGATTCCACTGTAATTAACAGCATGAGCATGAGAATGGGCTTCATTGAGGATATATCGTCAAGAATAAGTAATCACAATAAAAACAAATTTTAAGAAATACTCTGTGATGCAATAATGACATTCTAAAAGGCTTCCCATTTCAAATGTTATATTTATGTGGCAAAGCAATATTTAGTCATTTTGGTCCTTGGCATCAATTCACCTGTGACCTTGATTAATTGGACCACAGAGCCCAGTCATGTCAGTCAGGTGGCCCAGGGGGCTCTAACTCTCTGGAACTTGTCGTGTTCCATCTGGGTTTTTCAGCCACATACACAGCCCCAACTCTCTTTGTAAGCAAAAGTACAGTTCTGGATGTTCAGGGAGAAGGAGAGGCTAGACAGATACTTTTGCCTGGTACATTTAAACGATTAGAGGAAAACAATTTAGGGATGCAAATTTATACAGAAAATTGGTCCGTCATTTTGCACATGAAGACTCAGCCCAAATTATTCATTATTATTTGTACATCTTCTTAGCATACTGAACTAAATGCAATAACGTAAAAGTCTGCTGTTGAAATTACTTACGATGTGGAAGGTATTGACAAAAGGTATTCCTTACCTCAATTGGTCCCAGCTGAAAATTATATACATGGAGACATACAATGAGTGAACATTTTTTTAGGTTAAATAAATTGATAAAAATTTTAAAAAGAAGTACATAACTGTTCTCAGTATTCAGCTTTTAAATTGTGCATACATAGTACCAAAACGAGGTTTTATAAGTGAATAGGTTCTTGGATAAAATTCCAGCTATCAACTGTGAACTATCAGTAACTAAATTGTGATTTACCAGAAATCATGATTTACCAGGCAGTTTTCTCTCATTTTAGGGGAGGGAGATTGTAGGATATTACCCATGGACTGTTGTATGCCTAGGCAACCATCTCCCTTATTGTTTTGCATTGACAAATAAATACTCTTTCTGGGTGGGTAGGGGAGTAAATTTTCTTCCTTTACAGCCTACTTATTTTCTGTGTCATGCGGACCCCAGACCAAAATCACTTTCTTTTTGTGTCCATCTTCCTTAGATGCTGATAAGGGGGAGATGAGGAGTCCTACTTTTTCTACTGATTATCTATGCAATCTTGGGAAAATCACTTAGCCTCTCTGTTTCTCCATTTCTCATTTGTAACATCAAGGATCAGGACTAGAGAAACTGCAAGGTTCTTCCATTTTGAATATCCTGTGTTTCTACAATCCTGTCCCTGCTTCCTCTGGCCTCAGGCCAACCTTTCTTTGCGGTTTGAGAGTGTCCAATAATTACTGCTGAGCCTCAAGTCAGAAGGAATGCTCTCCCATTCCTGAGCTTCCCCACCAAATTAGGTTAGTCATGGCACTCACATTCATGGATAATTAGAGACCCAGACACAAGGAGGCTGGAGGAACCTCTCCCCTTGCACATCCTGGCTGGCAGCCTCATGGTCACATGCCTGACATCAAGGTCACAGGCACATGGTACAGCAGTCACAGCACTTGCTAGGCACACAACACTACTAAACACACAGCAGTTTTATAATGGTCAAGGACACTTGAGACCCAGAAGCAAAGGCAGAGGAACCATAAATGTTTTAATCACCAAATCTGGGAAAGATTTCTGGGTATGGGAGGAATTCTTGATACCACATTTTAGCCCTGAATCCCCTGGTTTACAATGCCCACACATGACTCTCAGAACAACCAATAAGCAGGTCACCGAATGTTTGTATGTGTGTGTGGTTTTTTTTCTCCTCTGCAACTAAATTGATCATTTGTGGTGGTATCATGTGTAGACAGCCTTGAGGGCTTTAATGGTAAAACTCATTCCAGTGGCCGAGGGTGGATTCTGCTGTGAGTATCCTAAAAGATGAAAGTTTCTGATAAAAGGATGCACTTAACCTAGAACCAATAAAACAAGGGCAATGCAAAAGCCAGGGGTTTGTATCTGAGTTGAGTCAGGAGAAGGAACTCAGTAGTCCTGTCTGCCCATTTCACTGCTCCTGAGCACACAGGCCCGGGAGTCCTGGCTACTTACACCACTGCTTTTCTAATCAGGACTCAGGGGACCCACCAACTCTTTTGGTCGCGACAGCGGTTATATAGATTTGATCTTTGAAACAGTCTTTAAAAACAAAAAGAGATCGTGTATGATCAGCTAGTGGCTGCATTTCTCTATGCTGCAACTATAGGTCAAGGGCACAACTAACAATAGAAGTAACCGTAAAAGCTGCCGTATAGTGAGGGTTGACTACCTGCTGAAAACTGGAATAGATGTTTTACGCACATTTTGTGTCCAGTTTTTCCAATAGGAGGGATATAGCCTGTGCAGAAAGAATTTTTAAGTTATGAGAATTGTGGTTAACCCTATGTATGTCAGGGCTTAAGATTTTCTTCAGAAAAGGGAAGGGTGGTAGTCTTTTTGGATCGGATCTAGGAAGTCTGGCCTGGAAATGGGATAAGCCCGATTGCTAAGCCCCCTGATTCTAGGAAACAGGCCCGTTTCCTCAACATTTTGAGTTCTGTGAAAATGACAGATAAAGTGATGTTGGGAGATGGAAAAGTCCTTTCACTCTGAGGTTAAAATGGAGCCAAGAGTGATATGAGATGTAAACATCTTCCTCAACTTGAAAAGACAAAACAATCCCCCACCCCTAAAATAGCATTATGACGAGGTCTAATTTAAAAGTCCCACCATAGAACAATTAACTAGTTTTAGAGATTCTGGTCTTTTGCTCTTTTAACCTCCCTGGTTCAGTGTGTCTACATATTTATATTTAGTGAAATCTAATGGGCACATTGGGATTAAAACTCCAGAGTCAGGACCTGGCCCACGTAATATTGGCATTAATATCACTTAGCTGTAACCAGATGAACTAAGTGCTTAGGAAGAGCCAACTAGACACTTCTATCAGTTATCAGTTTCGCAGAGATCCTAACAGAGCACAGCATGAGCACTGTGGCACTGTCCTCTTGAAAGTGACAGGGAACAAGCATGGGGTGATTTTGATGCCCACCAAGTTATACCAGTGAATTTAAAAATGTTTTTTACTGCCTCCTCTTCTAATTTATTTCAAGTATTGAGCTATGTTAGTGTTTCCCATTTTGAAACCTCTATTCCTGTTTCTTCCCGTCTCTTTGGATGATTGCCATTCATACGACATTGTAAGATGGGCCACAGTTGGTAGCACACCCGAACCTGTATGGTTTTTCTTTCACTCGTTAGTATCTGGATTTATGTAAGCTGCTCTGATTAGCTTTCTGAAAAAAATTAGAATAAGACATGTCCCCTGTAGGACCAGGAGGCACATGAGCATAAGAAACCTGTCTTTTCTTATTGTATGTGGTTTAATCAGCGGCATGATTATACCTTCCCAAAGAGGGACAGTGAGCAGATTACTGAACTATAGCAATTATTTAAAATAGCATTTGTAACATTACAAGCAGTCTAGGATGAGATTTCTGGAAAAGAATAAGCTACCCCACCCATGTGTATTACAAATGTGCTTGACTGGCATTTGGAAAGAAGAAAGAAACTCTTATTAAAATTTAACATCAACTTGGCCAGACTTTGGGCTGAATTGGAAGAACAAAGTGCTGCTCAGTGAAAAGCCAGGGGTGGGAGTGATGTGATTTCTACTTCTGAGGCTGAAATAATAATAATACTAAAAAGACAGAATGGCCAACTAATTCCTTCATGGCGGGTCTACACAGCTAAAATTCCCAAGGTCATTTTGTATCAAATCTTGCCACTACCCAATGACTTTTCCTTATGAAATGCTTAATTTTTAGATATACAGATCTGATTTCAGTGGGGAAAGGGACTATCCAGTGTCTACAGTTGTCTTGAAGAGAACCAATGGTTCTGAGCAGTGCTGGTGGACACGGTGACACTTCACCTCAGCACTATTCACATGGGGGCCTGTCCTGGTCAACCTCTAGTCTTCTACTTTGCTCTAACCCTGCTGGTTTTCAAAGACTCCGAATGGGCACCATTGCATTGCATTGGTTCAGTGCTCTAGGGTGGTTCCATAACAACTTCTAAGTATTTTTCTTCCTTTTCCTCTCTATGTCCCAGGATCTTAAGCTGACTCATTGCCTCTATATTCTGAGAGAATGCCCAACCCAGCTCTTGGGTTGCGATTGTGGGAGGCACTAAACTCAGGCTGGCATGCCCTCACAGATGTGCCAATAGAATGATCTGCCACAATAGCACTCATGTCAAGAGATGCAATGCCACCCATGACATACATTTTCTTTGTGATAGTGAAAAATGCACTGTCTTATATGCCACTCGGCACAGAGGGACCATTCTGCTGTACAGTGACGGCATGGACTAGTGAGAACTTGATAAGAGAAATTTCTTATAAAAGTAATCATAAGGGGATCCATCATGATTTGGTCAGTTTGTCATGAAACATCAAAGTTACCCAGAGCCTTGAACACATCAAGCAAGTACAAATGCAACGCATACAAGCAAAGCTAATTTAATATGATTCCTAGCAAATATTAATCTCCACAGTGGTGGGGCAAGGGGTCGTAGGAAAGAGATTGAGAACGACAGTGAGAAATAGAGAGAGTGAGAGATGAGATATGCAAATGTGTTTTTTTGTTGGTTTGTTTGTTTCCATTTTGAAGAGTCTGATCCCACCCAGGCAAAACTGAAATCCTGCCCAAATTGGCCAGAGGCCAGTGACAATGAGGACTGTATCTCAAAGCTGCAGGAATGACAGCTCTCGTCCTCATAAAAAATGGGAGGCAGTTTATTATCAAAATACAAACATGAAAATACTTCTGACCATTTTGTTAGCAGCATGGTTCCCAAATGCAACATTCCCTTTATCAATCAAGTTTACATCATGTGGCTTCAATTCGTTTGTCTTGCCAAGACCCTTAAAAGAGCAGGTGCAAAAAGAGGAAAAGAAGACATCTTTCCTT
This sequence comes from Paguma larvata, assembly GCA_030068075.1. NCBI lineage: Eukaryota > Metazoa > Chordata > Mammalia > Carnivora > Viverridae > Paguma > Paguma larvata. Next base: position 17,502,036 of record CM057835.1, read on the forward strand.
TTAAGCGGCAGACAATCTTTGTAAGGAATTCTCTAGGGTTCTATTCTGAAGACTATTCCGTTTGATTCGGGGCACTTTTTAATGGCCATTTGGCACTTTCTGTTCAGAGTCTTAGGCACAGTGTGACAGAGTCAGCTTGGTGAGCCCTTCCCCATGCATTCGGTACAGCAGCTGAAACTCGGCAGGCAGCTGGTGTGACTCCTGCCACTTGGTGGTAAATTTGGTTCCTTTTTTGTCATAGTAATGGTATGGAAGATCTTCCCTTGTGTTGGGGTCAAATCCAAAAGGCCAAAATCCATACAAGTGGATCTCTTCACATATCGCTGATGCAAGGGTGTACATAAGGATACCTGTGCTCAGCCGTTTGGGTGACAAATGTTTGTTTTTCCAGTACCTGTGGAACAGTAAGTACATATGGATTCAGAGGCCAGTACTGGTTTCAATCAGATAGGTCAATATGACTGGGCTGGGAGGTGGATTTGTACATGAAGCTTAAATAGTACTTGCCCCCCCCCCCTTTTTTTAAAAAGTATTTGCTTTGAATCTGTCTTTTAGAACACCTCTGGGCAGGACCGTCTACATAATTTGTGAGACCCAGTGCAAAACGAAAACGTGGGCCCTTCCTTCAAAAATCGCTGAGTTTCGAGAGGGTGATAGCAGGATATTAAACCAAGCACTGGCCCTTCTGAGCACAGCTCCTGTGTGACTGCACAGGTTATACATGTGTGACACGAGCCCCGGCCTCTTGGCTGTGCTAAGGAATGGTGGCTCTGACTCAGTGGTGACACCGCAGAAGGCCAGGAGCAATGGGAATGACTACGCGTCTCATACATAAAGTGCCCTTGGAAGTGGGGAGGAGGTTGTTTAATCCAAGGGCACCTCCTGTGTCACCTTCTTATCCAAATCTAGTGGTTAAATGATTCTTCTTTGGTCTGGAGAGAGTGTGGGGCCTTATTTTTCTATACCTTCTTGTAAAAAATCATATTCTCTGTTCCTTTGTTTTCTGCTTAGGGATTCCTGAGCCCTTCTTTAGCATGCCAGAACCTAAGAAAAGCATTTAAACACTTCCTGAATCTAAAAAAATGCTAAATTATGGCTGTTTTTCCTTTCATATTTAGACAGTAGTTTGAAGCCTTCCTACCTATACTACCAAATATTCGAGACTGCTGGGGAGTAAGTGAATGAGTTTGTGTGTGTATGTATCATTGGTTGTGCAGGCAAAATTAAACCGTCCATGAATCAGGTTTCTATGGACTGTATTTCCTTTGAGTTTTCATTGAACCAACGTGTTTGGTTCAAGCCTGAGTGGCTGTGAAGCATTATGGCTAACCCCATGGCCTTTCTGAAAAGCTGGGGGCAGGGTAGGCCACACAGGCCAATCTCCTGAAGTTTCTAAGCACGTGTAGTTCCTTCTTTACTACTTGAAAGCTTCACAGACCTTTCCCCATTCCAGCTGAAATTTAAAAGTTGAGTCTTAGTTTTCGTACTAAGGAGTTAGAATGACTGCTGACAATTCCTTTGGTATGGCTGAACTTAAATAAAGCAAGACGGGAGCAAAATGATGAGGTCAGAAGGCCACAGGAGGACAGGCTGGCGGGAGGTATGGCTTCTAATTCTGTTTTTGCCCATTTTGGGCAGTGACTTTGGGTGGTAAATAATTCCTTTTCTTTGTGCCTCAGTTGACTCATCTTTAATTAAGAGTTGGGCTATATTACCTCTCAAAAAGATGACCATACATCTTGGGAAGCTGGTATAGTCCCAATTTTTGTTTGTTATCCTGTTGTTATTAATAGTACCCTCTTTCTCTTAAAGACAGAGCTCTAGTTTAGACTCTATATTATGGTGTCACCCTACCTGTTAGATGCATACCAGTTTATTAGATGGTGATCCCTGCTTCTATGAGAGGTCAACTAAACAGATCTTAAGTTGGAGAGACTTCAGAGGACTACAGGATGGGAATAATCTACTATGGGATAAAAGTCTTTAGAATTCCCTGGTTACCCGTCCTCCCAGCACCCACTTTAACTTGTAGGACTATCTGGACAGTATGTTAGGACATGGAGGCTACTTGCACAGGGGAAATTAGAGTTGAGGCAGTTTCCTCAGATGATTTAAAGAAAAAAAATACTACGATTAATTTTGCTTTATAAAATGCCCTGGACTAGTGGCTCCCAATTTTGACTGCATATTAGAATCATCTGGGGAGTTAAGAAAAACAGGTACTGGGGCCCTTTCCCTCCCCCTGCCAGATAAATTACTTTAGAATCCCTGGAAGTAGATAGAGCCCAGGCAACAGTAGTTTTAAAAGTTCTCCAGGTGGTTCTAAGGTACAGCCAGAGTTAAGACTCCTCAGACTAGACAAAGATATTGCGTTTCTGGTCAACCTCTCTATCAAATTACAAGGGCTGACAGCAAGCTCACAAAATATCTTTCCCACGTTTTGGCACTGAAATCCCAAATTTTAAAGACCATTTATATGATTTATGATTTCCCTAAGTGACTTTCTAATCTTGGACATCGACAAAACAGCCAAATATAAAAATCAAAAGGAACATTTTGAGTCCATTGCATCTTTTTCAGGAAACTGGTTGGTTTGTCTAATTCAGCCATTTGGCATTATTGGGACATAGCTAGCTATCCATTAAAGACAATTCTTGATTTTTGATGATTTCCATCACTGCCTGTTGGCTTACCACCAAGGGAGGAGACAGGGACTAGAGAGGGCAGACTGATGAAACACCAGTCCTCCCCCCCCCCCCATTTGGTACTTTGTTACCAACTAGAAGTAGGAGATTGAACTTCTTACAGGGAATGATTCATTCTTTCATTCCAAAAACATAACAGTTTGCCTTAAAGTGCTAAGCTAACCACAACAAGTAACTAATCGGATACTTCCCACCCCCAAGAGATTACAGTATTGATTTACCATCTGGTGGGGTAAGACTTAAAGGCAATAAAATATACACACCTGTTGACATGTTGCATTATATTTCCAGGCCAAGCCAATTGGACCTTTAACTGACCTCTGTGTTCAACAAAAAAGTCAACTAATGTCCTGGTAACAGTTGCTGAAGTGTGGAAGAAAAATGCAGGGATCCAGAGAATGGCCCCATCGAGCTTTTTTAAACTGAGGAAAAAGTTGTTACGGTCCTGAATGGTCAAAAGATTGTTGTAATATTTTTCCAGAATGCTGGGGTTGAAGGTGGTAAGGTTGGTTTTCCTCCAACATCTCTTTGGAAAGCCTCCGTAGGGGCAAAATTGCAACGGAAAACAAAATCTGACTTATCTATTTCTTGTCCACACCGGCTCCCTGTTAGGATCCCACTATTTCCAACCACAGCACAAATGTTAAAATGCTTATTCACAACGGGTGACACATCTGGAAGCAGTGATCGGAAGTTATTGCTAATAGAGAAAACATATTTATGGCTGGAATAATCATAGTGCATCAGTTGTCCGATCCGAACACTATTCTTGGTCAAAGAAAAATTTTTTATTACATCGACATGCTGAAGAATTTCTTGCCTAAAATGAAAAGAAATTCATTAAATGCATCCCATTCACAAGAATTGATTTTCCATCTTATGTCTTATGCTGCCATTTCATTCAGACAAGAATTGTAGGCCCATTGTATCTAAGAAAGATTATACATTCATAATAATTGTGGCCATTGGGCGAAAGACTGCTTCAGAATCTACAGACATGCTAATTTCTCAATCAAGTTCTGGATGTAATCCTTCAAGGCTTATAGATGTTGTCACTTACAGTTTTAGCTGCCATTCTTTGGTTTTTTGCTCTACGTGAGAAGTGTATTTGATCAAGGAGGAGACATAGGTCAAACTTCGTCAGAAAATATAAGGAAACAATTTACACAGGCTCCAAAGAGCTCACATTAATGCACAAACATTGGTGACTTAGAGTTTGTAACCAGGTACTATTTGTTTGCTATTGGACTGCAGTGTTCAAGGAATATCAATATCACTGGTATCCAAATGAGAGCCAAATAGATATGAGTCAGTATGGTACTATCTATTATTAAAATATGGAAATGGTATTAACAGTGAATGTAGTTGCATATTTAATAGAAATGAGATGATAATCTCATTAAGGCCCTTTGAATAATGAAACAGGAGTATTTTTCTACTTGATATTATAGAAACACAATTTAGTTGGAGTAACTTAATCCTTAGAAAAAGAGGCTATCGTGAATCCTGAAAATGTGTGCATATTCTAAGAGTTCAGAGGATAAATAAGGCAAGGGCGATACTTAGCACTAATTTCAGGTTGCTTTCATGTTAAGCTTTAAGTGAAATTAAATATTTCCTCTTAAAGTTTCAGCTATTTAAAATATTTATGACATGTTACTTTGCTACTAGATTCTACAATTCTAAGAAATCACATTGTGAATTTCCTATGTCTTTTGCCTAAAAAAACAGGATTGAAACTAAATGTTTTGCATGTCATCACTTTAACTGGAATTTTGTTTTTAAAAAATCACTTCATTCATCAAAGTATAAAGCAACATAAACTGAACACTTCAGTCTAAAACTTCCGAAGTTACCAATACTGTTCTTTACAACCCAGTCTTTACCTGTTATAAAGGTAAAGTAAATTTAAAATGATACGGGGAAAATAAATTAAAGTTTACCTAATAAATGGATTGAAAGGAGGGAAGTTTTGAGAAGGAAATACTGTTCTGACTGGTCATTTGGGTCACATGGCCTAGTGTGGGAAGACAATTTTTACTGAGTTAGAAATATGTTTGGGGAAAGGTATAATGTGTTCTACCATGGAAGTTTTCTGGGTTGTCTATAAAATGAATATTGAACTAAAAACCCAATAGTTTTTTTTTAAGTCACTTCTCTGGTTTTAGAATTAATCAGTTTTTGCCATGGGCTAATTTCTAATTGAACAGTGTTTTAACAATTTTAATCATAATCACATGACTGTATCAGCTTTTCATGACACCATAGATATCTACTGAATTTGTTTTAATTCTGTCACTCAATTAAAATAAAATAAAAGAGTGCAGTACTAGAAATGCTATGACCAAACACAGCTCTCCAAATGAGTGGTAAAATGATTATTTGTAAAATAAATATTCACACCCCTAATGAATACACTAGATGGCTCACATTCCATTTAGTAACATAATAATCTCACCAAAGAGAAAGGAGTAATGACTTATCTGGGGTTGCTAAGAGTACACCAGAATCACTCAGGATAATAAATTTGAATAAATCTCATCCTTTTTCCCCACCTCACACACATATGCACACACAAAACCCCCCCCCCCCACACACACACACAAACTCCCTCATGTATAAACCGGGCTGTTACAAGCCAACAACCTATAAAAATGATGTTGGGTAGCTTTTACAATATATTAAGGGCTATAAAGGTTTAATGAAGACAAATAGGCAAAACTAGAACAAAACCATACTTAAATACCTGTGTATATTTGGGCCAAGATTTTCACTAGCAATTGATAAGGGCAGATTATAGTATTTTCTGTGTGTTTCAGTGTGAAACAATTCTATTTTATTTCATTTTTAAACATTTTTTTTCTGAGTGGGAGAATGAAAATGTAAGGTGGTCTTTATGCAATTGTTTTTTTTTTGTTTGTTTTAGTAGATGGCTTTTGGCAGTGTTACCCATGCATGTTAACTATAAATCATTGTGCTCAATTAAGCCCAAGTTAGGGAGCATATTGGAAATATCTTTTTCTCTTCCATTCAAATTGGTCTTCTTGATATTTTCTTTTTATGAGAGGGCACTACATACATAAAAAAGAGTTGCCAATCAGCCTTCGTGCAGTCAGGCCTAGAAGACAATGCAAATAACGCCTCTGGTGGGGGATAGATTTTTGTTGTTTTGGAGTGTTTTGTGTTGTTTTGAACTCCAGAATTCAAAAACACCTTTCGGATCTTTTCCCCCTATCCTACCTTTGATGTAAAAACGCTGTCCGATTAAATGTCCACTTAGAAGGTTTCTCTTGGAGTTCGTGGGTCAGAGAATTCGTAATGGGCACAAATGACGGATCTAGAAACTTCAGCGCAAATTGTGACCTGGAGAGGAGCATGAGTACACAGACAAACGTGCTGGCCTCAGCTGGGGGAAGCCAACGTAGCCATTAAAGTCCAGGCGGCGGGGGGCGGCGCGCGTGGGGGCCGGGGGGTGCACCTGGCGCACGCACTGGCTCCATTCCGCCCCAGAGCCCCTCTCATTTGGTCCATTCCCTACTCCCACACACACCCGGAGGGGAAGAAGGAAAACTAGGGAAATCCGCCTCCATTGTCCATCCCTCCGGGTGCGGGAGAGACCATAAAATGGCCGTCTCGCGGAGAGCAGGGGCGGGAGCCCGGCGCACTGCTGGAGCTGGAGCGCCGTGAGGACCAAGGAGTCAGCACCGCGGACAGCGGCCGCGGCTCCGCTACTCCGACCCGCGACGCCCCGGCTGTCCGGGTGAATTGATTTTTGGAGAAAGGGCAGAGGAAACCAGAGACCCAGGGGAAGACTGGGGCTGGCTCCTGCCTTAACCTCTTACTTCCCGAGCTGAGTCTGATTTCACTCTCTGTCCCCTTACCGGGGACCCCGGAGGCCGCAGGGCTGCTCCACTCTTCTGCCCAGGTGGGGCTTCTCTAGGTTCCGCACCTCTGGCCCGCTCGGACCACAGCTTGCAGTTTGTATTTGCCACCTGCCCCTCGGGAGGTCCTCCTGGAAGAGCCCCTGAGGGTCACAGGTAGAGGCAGGGGTTCTCGAGGAGCTGCGCCAAGCTGCCCCTGGTGCCTTCCCTGTCCAGCCGCTCGCCCGGCGGCGACTTGGACTTGGGGCGAGGGTAGGCGGCCCTTAGGAGGCTCGCTTCCCGCAGAGGGCGGAGGAATTGCAGAAATCCCGGAAAGGCGGGCGGGGGGCGGTGGTGGCAGCAGTGGGGAAAGGATCGAGGTAAAATACCCCAGGGGCTTCAGGAGAATAGACCCGCGCATCATTTGATGGGGTGGGGCGTGACGGAGAGGAGCGAGCACTGCGCTCGGGGAGTCCGGCGCCTGCGCCATTAAATCGCCCTGGACCGCCGGAGCCCGGCCGCGGAGTCTGCGGACGCGGCACCGGGAAGGCGCTCACCTCACGCACGTCCATCTCCCGGTTCACCGCCCCCTCCCACACACACTCATTGCCTCTCCCTCCATCATCATTCTCCTTAAACCCTCCCCCCATTTTTGAAATGGGGGAAGGGATGCCGAGGAAGAATACGAGAAATGCAATCACATCGATTAGGACAACGGCTTTTAGGGGCTTCGGGTTAAAAAAAATAATAAAGGATGGGGGAAGGGAGAATCAGAGAGAGGAGTGAAAGGACCACGCAGTTATCTTGCCCAAAGTGTCTCGGAGAAGCCAGAACACCACCCTTGTCACCTCCGCCCCCTACCCCCCAATAAACCAGATACCCGAGGGCGCTCAAATAGAGGCCCGCACTCACCGGAATCCGGCGTGGAACATGTACATTCGGGGCGCCCCGGGTTGGCGTACTTGGGAGTGGTGAAGATGTTCTCCTTTTTCAGGGACACGTAGCTGATGAGCGATAAAATCAGCAGGGCGACGCTGAGCATGACCAGTCCCAGCACACTGGCGACCCGGGCCATTTTGCAATTTCTCATCCCGGGCTGGGCTGGGATCAGGGGAAGCAGGGAAATCGGTCCATTGAGCGGCCAGCAGCTCGCTGGCGTGTCGGTGTGTGAGTGTGAGTGTGTGTGTGTGTGTGTTCGCGCGCGCGTGTCAGCGTGTGTGGCGGGGGAGGGGGACCGGGCAGGGGAGCCGCGGAGGCCCGGGAGGTGGGGAAGGGCAGGAGCCCCCGAGAGAAGCCGACCCCCGATGCAGGGCCAAGCGGGGCGGAGAGGCTGGACAGGAAGATGGAGGGTCTGCGCGGCGGCGTGGCGATGGAGCGCGCCGCGCTGTGCGTCCCCGGCCGCCGGCTCAGGCTCCCCCGCGCGTTTCCAGCGAGGCTGCCATCTCCGCCGCCGCCTGTAAGATAAATGTGATTGGAATAATGTTACAGTTCGATCTAAGCACAGGATTTAATTAATGAACTCTAATCTCCCAAATAAGCGGGGGGAGGGGCCGGAGAGGGGAGGGGGAAAGAGGGGTGGCAGAGGGAGGGGAATTGAGGCTGGGAGGCTGCAGCCCAAGTCAATGGGCTTCCCGGCTGAGGGTTCGCGCGAGAAGGTGGCTGGGGCGAGACAGAAGCCCAAACTTGGTTCAACGGACCGTTCATTACTTTATAAATATGTTACAGGATGGGGTGATAACCAACTGGATTTGCTGCCTTGGAGGTTACACACCGATTGCGTGCGTCTCCTAGATGCAGGGAGAGTAGTTTTAGGAAGATAGATATTTAAAAGCTTCTCTCCTCACCCCTGAGGCACCACCCTGATCCCCACGGGGTAGCAAGTGCTCCAGCACCCCAGCACCCCGGCAAAGAAGCCCTAAGAGCAGCTGGCCCAGCTTGGCTTGTGAGCACTTAAAACCTCCCTAGAAATTTCCAGAACCTCTCCCCTATCCACTTCCTTTGCCCACCGTATACATTGATTCTCTCTGAAAGGTGGGCAGTGCCCAGCAAGCCCTGAGGTGAGCTGAGTGGGGAGGGCCTGGCTTCTCCCTCCCGGTCCATGTCCATGTCTCAGCACATGGCAGGGGGTCAACTAGGCAGTGTTCCTGAGTTGACCAGGCCTGGAGCAAATCTCCCTGATTTAACTCTTCATGGCCCACTTTCCTGATCCATCCCTGGAGCCAGGTCTTGGGGATGGGCCACCTAGCTGAGTCCTGCTCGGCCCTGAAGCATTTATACACCCACTTTATAAATGCATGGAACTCACTTTTGAAGGAGTCCAAGAACCAGGTAAGAGTGGCTGCCTCTGAGGGTGGAAGGAAAGCTCGCTGCCTAACATTTGTATTGCTTGGCCTTCAGTTTGTTTTAGAATATTCACATGTTGCCTGTTATAACATCCATTGGAAATAAAAATTAATCCGTTTTCAGCGAGGCTGCTGGTTACTCAGAGGCAACCCATCTATTTCTTTAGCTCTGTTCTTGGCAATTAACTTGTGGCATCTTCCACCCTAACCTTACCCTTGGCCTGGTCCTCCCAATACTGGGCAATAAACACTAATGAAAGAAGCAGGAAGTGAGAAATTGTCCTCTGAGAACTTTTTTCCAGTAAAGCAAACTGACACTTTCCAAAGTTTTTATGATTTCTTTCTCTCCCGAACATCTTGCTTATGGACTTTGGTGGGTCTAATGTTATGGTCTGTCTGTCTGGACCTCAAATTCCTTAAAGGGGTGAACTCCTGGACTGTAAGGGCCACATCTTCTTCCCCGCTGTTTGCACATACTATCTGGCCATTGTCCCATGTAGAGGGCATGCTTAATAAATGTTTGAGAACCGAATGAGGTCCCTTGTGAAAAACATCTGTCTGGTGTGGACGGTGGCACACAGAATGCAAGTGTCTGTTTCCAATAAATGACAAAGGGGGTTGTTCAATTTGTACCTACCGAAGACATTTTATACCAAAATCTAAAAATGTGGGCCAAGAAGAAACAAATAATCTTCTTTTTTTCCATGGGGCTTATATTATTTAAAAAACAAAAGGGCTGCACATCTGTTAATGATGAATGCTTGAATGATATTTTTTAAATAATTACTATAGTTTCTCTTAAAGAGAAGATCATGTGAATATAGTGTAAAATCCCAAAGGAGTTAAGAGCGTGTCTTAGAGAGCCATCTAGGAATTACACATGTTGGAAAAACTCTTCTTGAACATAGAGTCAGGGACACATGCCACGGAGCTCAGAGTAATGGTTACAGTTTCAGGCCCTGGAGCCAGCAGACTTCAAAACCTTTCTCTGGCACCCACAGCTATGTGACTTTGGGTGAGTTATCAGCCTCTCTGTGTTCCAGAACCAGAATATAAACCTGGAATTGGGGGAAGATTAAGCAAGACATGTAAAGGCCTTGGCACAGCTCTGGGTCTTTGTTAAGCTGTTAATTAATATGAGCTAAACGGCATGGACAAGTTTTCAGTGTCTTTCTCTGACCCCATAAATGACCCACTACAGAGTGCATGGGAAGGGATGTACTTGGCGAGGCATTTTCCCACAGAAAACGGCAAGGATCAGGAAGCCCTTTGGGGGGCGCCTGGGTGGCTCAGTCGGTTAAGCGTCCGACTTCAGCTCAGGTCATGATCTCACAGTTCATGAGTTCGAGCCCCACATTGGGCTCCGTGCTGACGGCTCAGAGCCTGGAGTCTGCTTCAGATTCTGTGTCTCCCTCTCTCTCTGCCTCTCCCCTACATGTCCTCTGTCTCTCTCTCTCTCTCTCTCAAAAATAAAAATAAAGCATCAAAAAAAAAATTTAAAAAAAAAGAAGCACTTGGTTTTCTTGATAAAAGAACATAATGGGCTTTCCCGGGACATACAGTATAGACTCATTCCGCCTGGATTCAAAAGTAGATCTATTGCTTATGTTTAGCATACCTTTGTGGACTTCCTAAAGAATGTCCTGGTAGGATAATCCCCGTATTGCATATGGATCACTGAAAGTCATAGGATGTAAAGAAACCAAATTAACCAGAAAATAAACTGGCGGGCAGGAATCCTGTGCCAGGCCTAGAGATGGAAATGACAATTACCAGAGGGAAAACTTCTGGGGATGGTGCTTCACAGAGTGGCTACAGTACTGGATATGGGATTTTTCAAGTCTGGGATGATAGCTACTTAATAAACTGAAAAAATAATGAAGACATTTTTATAGAATATCACTTAACAAATTTCATTAGAAATGAGACCTATATGGGAGAACAGGAGGGTGAAAACAAGAAATACAGAAATGAAAGACCTCTCCGACTTCTGTTTTCTAGGGGAGCTGTGATTTTGGACACACATACTTCCCTCTCCTACCTCCGTGAGTGAACACCTTTTGCAAACATGTCTCTGTGACCCTGTCTAGGTCCTCACCAATTCATCCCTACCAAGAGTAGCTTCCAGGCATTTTGGATGGGAAATCTGGGAAGGATGATGTCTTTTGTAAGAAAGAGCTCCATTCATTCCTTTATTTCTGTTTTCTTTCATCAATTCATTAGCTAAAATGTGTTGGTTATCAGACACCTTGCTGGACAGATAAAGGGTTATAAAATCATCCTTGACTTCCTAATGCTTATGGTCTTGGGGGAGAGAGATCAGTAAGTATAATGGCAGTATGCATAATGGCAGTGAGCAGGCACTTGGGAGGTACCATGGAGCAGGCGTACGGCCAGGACTACGGAGAGCCCGACAACAGAGGGCTGATAGGAGAGGCAGAGAATAAATTGTGACAGGTTGGCAGGGTTCTTTGTGGAGGGGAACATGTGAGCTGGGCTTTAAAGTATGAGTATGATTCATTAGGTAAAGAGGTTAAAAAAGGACCTCCCAAATAGAGGGGTGATGAGGAGGTAGGGAAGACTAATTATGGTGGGCTTGATTAACAGCAAGAGATATGAGGTGACTGCCACAGAAGCAAAGCCCAGAAAGGGAGTGAGGGCCAGATTGTGAAGGGTCCTGGATGACGTGCTAAGGGGTTGGCTGTGTCCTTGGCAGCTCTGCTCACAACTGCCCAACATTTAAGAGAGGAGTGGCTCAATCTAATTTGCACTGAATGGATGCAGGAGCAGCTGGAGGCAGGCCCGTGGGGAGATGGGAACAGCAGCTGCTCATGTGGACATCAGCTGATATGTCCTGTCCATGTGCCAGAAGCCCAGTGTGCCTTAATTTATCAATGAACCAATTGGCCGTTTTCTGTTATGAGACCCTCACTCCTGAGTATGGCACCAGGGAGTTGACTTTTGGAAGGGCAAGTGACCCCTCCTGGATGACATGGAGATCATAGTCCAGGGAGCTCGGGGGCGGTCCACTGGGAAACTGCTCTTTGGCCACATGTGACCGGAGTTCTTTCTTCACATTATTGCCTGACTTCTTGGTTCCTAGTAGGTCTAACAGTGGCCACAGGGGAAAGATTTGGGGATTCTGGGAGTTTCTACCTCTTATTTTCGCCTAAAAGAGAAATACTTTATGAGCTCAGGGGTGGGAAAGCCATTGTAGTCAAAGAAAGCTTCTCAAAAGCCCTCAGATGGAACTGAGACTAGAAGGATGCATGGGAATTTCCAGAGGTGGAGATGGCAGAAGAGAGAAGGGCAGGCAGGGACGGCCAAGCTGAACAAAGATGTGGGGGAAGAAGAGGGCAAGGCATGTCGGGGCCAGTGAATAGCTAAGCCCATTTGGAGTAAAGTAAAAACAGCCAAGATGTAGGAGCACTTTTTATGTGCCAGGAGCTTTTTATACCTAATCTGTAATCTTCACCCCGATCTGGAGAGGAGGGTATAATTATTTTCACTTCATAGTTGAAGAAACTGATGGATCTTGCTCAAGACAAAGCCTCTTTGACTCTAAATCCCACCCTATCCACTATTCCAAACTGCTTGGAAGTGATTTCTGAGACAGAGTTGGAAATGTGTGCAGCCCTAGGAAATCTGAAGGCATCATCTTTTGAGAGTGGGAATCAGTTAATACTGATGAGGAGGAGGAGGAGAAGGAGGAGGAAGATCACGTCCTATAACATTTGTTGCACACCTACTATGTTTTGGGTATTACCCTAGGCATTTTAACTGATCTCATTTAATCTCTCTTCCATCCCTCTGAGGATGGAGCAAGAATAAGGAAACTGAGGCTCAGTGAGGTTAATAACTTGGTAAGGTCACACAACTAGCGTGTTCCAGAAGATTGGACTCCACTGCTCAGAGGAAGAGGGGTCTTTAACTTTCTGAACCGAGAGGTCATTGTATCTCAGTCAGGGTAGAGAGTACATAGCCTCTTTGAAAAAGCCATTTAAATCATAAGGATGGAGTGCCAGGGCAACCAGGAAACAACCAGAATGATTCATCTGAAGAGCGGTGGCTGCTCTGGGGCTGGAGGAAGGTTGGGTAGGGCTGGAGGCTGGGGACAGAGGGCCATCCTGGGGCATTAGCCAGGAGACAGCATCTTACTTTCATTGTATCCTTTAGTGCCAGCACACCATTCAGCACAGCTGATGCTGTTTGGAAAGAAGACAGGGAACTTCCCTGCTGTACAGAATAAGGTCCAGAGTAGGGAGAAGTTTGATCTCCAGTACAGATTGTAGAGAAAGATTATCCACCTCAACTAGGGCAAATAAGTCGACTTACCTATTGAAGAGACCATGTTTCATGAAGTTAAGTAGTTAGATCAAGCTAGATTGATATGAATACATGCACATAGTACAAAATATAAAGCACAGGAGGGATGCAGTGGGAACAGTAAAACTCTCTCCTTATCTCCTTAGAGACAGCCACTGTTGCCGTCTGGAGATGCTCTATGCATTCACAAGCATGTGAGTATTAATTTTTAAACGTAAATGCTGAGACCAGTTTAAAAATGATATTTATGTCAAGGCTTTTGTCTGCATCTTTACAAAAGCCATTTTGCATAAAATTTTAACATTTCAGATGTTTGCAATGATTATCTTTTCTAGAAGCTGAGGAATTACTCATTTTGTGCCTGCAGACGAATGCTTCTCTTAAAGCTCAGTGAAGCGGCTCTATGTGAAAGGAATATAAGAATTTCAAATAGCCCTTTCTTCATTGAATAAGTAAAATATATTTGGAAAGCCGTCTTAAGACTTTTTGTGATCCAGTCCCTAAGAAATGGTTTGGAAGGAGCTATTATGTTCAATTGTGTTAATCTCCTGGGTCCTTGCATAGAATTTCCACTTTTTTAAAATGTTTGCAGCGATTATTTCTTCTAGAAGCTCAGGTATTATACTTGAAGAAGCTACTTGAAAAATAATCTTACAGTTAACTTTTAAGCTATTCTTATGTCTATTGTGTCTTTTTATTGCACCGGCTGTGGTTATAGGAAATCGCCCACGGTTAGAGCCGCCACCATAACATTACCGGCGTACTGTTAGGGGAGGTGTTTTAAAAAGAAATCTAATTTTAGCCTTCATCTTGGGTTTTGGGGCAGTTTTTGTCCCTGATGCTTCTAAAACCGTAGTTGTCAACAACCTACCTTTGAGAGCAGGAGAAAGAAAACACTGTTTTGTTGTATATTATTATAACAAAAACTGGTAAAAATTTTCCTTGTAATTATTAAAAATACACTACCACTTGCTGATTTATTGATAGGTGCTGCTTCCACAGAGGAAATGGTAGGGATTGTGGATGGATGGATTTCTAAGCACCCTCCTCTCTGAGTTCTGGACCCCTTCTCCCGATTATAAGCACATGCCCCTAGCTGAGGTTTCTTATTTTGTGTTCATAGGAAATTCACAGAGATAAGAGATCACTGGACTTCTCAATATTGAAAAATCCAGTCTCAGTGGGGGCAGTGGGGGAGGAGACTGGGCTACAACATGTTTTATGTTATGGACATCTCTGTTCTATATCAAGTCATGTTTACGATAATGCTATGTGATAGCATTTTTATTCTTTTCCATAGTTATGGGAAAGAGAGATTCAGAGAGGTTAAATAACTTGGCCAAGTTCACAGCAGCTTTTTTTAAAATAAGATTTTAGTACAGGACTGAATGACTTGCACAGTTATGCCTCTTTTCACCAAACCTTGTTGCCTCCCTTGCTAGAAGCTTAGGGTTTGTGCACTGGATCATGAAAGATTTTACTTTGAAGTGGATATTCCTCATTAAAAAAAAGAGCCAAGGATGTGATACCCATCTTGGCTTCTCTACCCCTTTCTCTTCATGGTTAGCTTTTTACCAGGACGTTTGAATACAAGGGAAGTGACTTCTCAATGGATGAGATGGTCAATAAAAGCCTACGAAGAATCTCTTATCTCTTTGTTTCAAAATTTTATTTTGTTCTGTAGTTATAACGTTTTCCATGCAAAAGGGCTTAAGTCCTGTTGGAGGTGGTGTAAGACTAGCGACTGTCTGGCTTTGGGTGTCTGTACTTTGGTTTTGAGGAAGGCAGTTTTGAAGTAAGACGATCTGCAGGTGGAGGAGGTTGGCGGAGAGTATCAGCGGAGTTGCAGGCAGATCAAGAATGTAATTAGCACCTTCTCCCTAATAGCATCTGGAGTAGATGGAGCCCGGGCAGGCTTAGAGGCGAGAGCAAGGTAACTGATCTTCCACGGGATATCTCTGGTGCTTGCGCCAGCCATCTGACACCTGGCTTGATTCCTATGTAGGAGTTTGCCTGTCTTTTTATTCTTGCTCTGAGTTCAACTTGCTTAATAGAAAAAAAAAAAAAAAACCCTCAACCATTATGTATGCAGTTTCCTTGACAAAGAATTATATCTCTTGTATTTTTACTGAAGGAAAACGTCAAGCAAAAGTGAGTAGAAAGCATGTTATAATACTGCTCTTCACATCCGTCATCTGTGATGAAAGAAAGTCCCTCTATTGGACATTAGCCACCAAAAAGAGGTATTGCTGCTCACCTGGGGGCAGGTGCTACCACAAAGGCAGTCAGAGAGTGGAATATGGAGAGTATAGCTTCATTTCTTGGAGACCAGACATGGTATACTATAGAGATCGGCGTATTCGGGTACCTGAAGTAGACCCCGAGGTGGTCACTGAATTCTGCTGTTGGTTTCGGCTCGGCTCTTGGATAATTTTCCCCATCTGCCAGGGGAATTAGGCTTTTCTGATCCTGCAGCATGGCCTGTTAGCACAGATGTCTCTCCACCTCTCCTCTGCCTTCCCACTCTCTGTAACAAGTAGGATTGAGAAGTAAATAGAAACCTTATAACATTAAACTTACTTTTTAATCTCTCTAGCAGTATGCTTAACTCTGGAGTTTTATGTTGGATGGCGGTGTAATTTAGCAATATTAGGTAGGATTTGCAAGACTGTGGGCACTGCATCTATTATAGGTCCTGTGCAAGGCTAGCCGTGAAAAAGTGAGAGTTGCAAACAGCCTTAGACCTTTAGATAGTGGCCGTGAGCACTTATCAAAGGACGCTTCCTTTGTGAGCTCAGCAGAAAGGGGTGCTGGTTCCACGTAGGTCTTTATAGTTGATAATCACTATCTTTAGGGCCATCTTTGGGGAAAAAACTGACAACCATATAAATCTTACATTTTTATAGCACTTCAATCTTTTTTCAAAGTACTCTCACATCTATTATCCCATCTTGACCTCCCAAGTAAACTGTGAGTTGGGCACAGCAAGTATTTCTATCCTGATTTCACAGATAAGACACAAGGAGGTTAAATCACACAGACAGGCAGGAGGAGACTGAAGCTAAACATTCATGTCTGATGTTAAGACTGCTAGTTCCTCTACTAAAAAAAATACCTTTTTTTCCCCCTCTGCAATCTAGCTTCTACTGCTGATATTGCTTTATTTAAAGTAATGTTTCTCAATTTTACGTGTTTATTTCAGTCACTTGAACAACTGAAAAATAATTCCAGGGCCCAGGCCCCAACCCAGACCAATTAAACCAGGATCTTGCAGGTAGCTCCCAGGCATCTGGGTGTCTTAAAGCTCTTCGGGTGATTCGGATGCACAATTAGGACCAAAAACCATTGTTAGAAGCTGACCAATGGCAACCCTCACGTCAAATTCAGTGGTTTTTTTTCTTCAGTACTAGCCTGGGCCCATCAGACATTAATTTCTTCTTTAAACTCACTCCTTTCTGGTTTTAATGAAATGACACTCTCCTGGTTCCTTATTCTTCTCTAGTGGCACCCTTTTATTTTCTACTTCTTTTCTTCTTTTCTTTTTCACCTTCTTTGTTTTGTCTTCCCAACTTACATGACTTTGACTTTGCTCTTTCCTCTGCGTGGTTACACAGGATACAGAGGAATAGTGGGGGGGGGGGTTGTGCAAGGGGTCATTTATTTGCAAAGGCTTGGGTGTTAGAACATAAGCCACGTAAGAGCAGAGGCTTTATTCCAATCACTGCTGCAATTCTAGAACCTAGGACCATTCTAGAACCTAGGACAGACATATCCTCAATAGCTTGATGAATGGATCTGTTTGACTGAATCTCAGATCTGGGTATATAGTTCTGACCTGCATTCCGGTCTTGCCCCTGTAATACCGTCTTCTCAAACCAAACCTGTTCAAAACTAAGCACATATTCCTTCCTTCTACAAAATAGCTCTTTAAAATGCTTGCTACCCACATCACTGCTTCCAACAGTCTTGTCTTTCCAGTCTTGGAAATCAGCTTTGGATCTTCTTTCTCCTTTACTCAGACCTACATCATGGTCTCCCCATTTGTCTGACACTGCCCTGCCCATGGCCCCTGGTGGAGAAACAGTGCGAGGCTGTGCCCTGGGCACTGACTGGACCAGGAGTGGGTTCATCCGTCCATTGGCCAGATGCTCATATGGTAACCAGGGAGAAAGGCTCTCAGTTCCCTTGCAATGTGGAGAGACAACATGGAGAACATTAATGGCAGGTTTGGAGGAACTATCAGTCTGACTTTGAGACAACTTGCTTGGACACTGAATAGCTTTCTAAATTGTGAATCCTTTATAGAAATTCAGTTTTTCTTAAGGTGTTGACGTGAAACTATTCTGACAACACCCATCCATAAACAATTATATTAATTTCAGTACTAGTATTTCTTCCTTTGAAAATAATATATTTTTCAATTTGCCTCTTTTTTTTTTTTTGGTACCATCTAACTACGTCCTAACTACCTCCTGCTTGAACCAGGTAATAACTTTCTAGCAGGTTTACTTGTTCCTTTTGCCTAGACGTCCTACTTCTAGTTAAACCATCTGGTTTTAAAAGTCATATTTGTCCCTTTGAAAAGCTTTCTGCAAACTTAGAGAGAAAGAACAGCCCAGGGATTAAATAAAAGAATGGGTCTGGGGTCAGCCTGCCTGGGCTTGAATCCAGGGATCAGGTAGCTAAATTAGTGACCTGGGAAAATCTACTTAATTTCTCCATGCTCAGTTTCCTTATCTTAAAATAGGAAAGAGTAGTAATTATGTCAGAGGGCTATCGAAGGGACAAAAATTAGTTAATTATGCAGTGCACTTAGCACGGTGCCAGGTATACAGCAAATGTCAGGATATGTTGGCTTTGTTAATTGGCATCTCCTCTGAGAAAGGATCCCAGTTTCTTTGTCATACCCTACTCATCCCCCACTCTCCACAAAAGATTTCGAATTAGGGTGTTTTTCTTCTCTGCTTTCATCAATTACATAGTTTCCTATTATTTTGTAATTTAGGGCTAAGCAATCTTTTCACACCAAATTTCACAGTGATTATTACATTGAAATTTGGGTAACTTTGCACCTTCTATCTATCTAACTACCTCAGAACATAGTGAGACTCCTGACTGGGCACCTATGACTGACACTATTGGCAAACTCTCCAACACTTATCTTTTGCTCTTGAGCATAAATGATAATTACATTTACTTGCCATGTTCTGCCTTGAGGGGACCATGGGCTCCTTCTGGCCAATGAGACATGAAGGGAAGTGTCTGGGAGGATTTTTGAGGAAGATTCTTACCTCAGTTTTAAAATGATTCCTAAGCAAGAGCAGTTGCTCTCCTTTCCTGGATATTGTTGTGAAGTTTGGAATGGTGGTGGCCATCTTGGGACCGTGAGGGGAGACAGCTAAAGACAAAGCAAATACTGTAGATGATAAGGTAGAAGGGCAGAAGGAGCTGGGTCCTTGAGGATTTTTCAAGGGATTGATCTAACCGGTCTTACAAGCATCCCTTTGCCATGACCTCTAGCTATGTAAGAAAATAAATCTTCCTTAATGTTTGAACCAGCTGAGTGGGGGGTTTAATTTGGCCAAAGGCATCCTAACTGACCTAGTGCCCATATCACATGGTTTAGATTCTGATAATTAAACAAACAATCTGGTCCCTGGTCTAAGGGACCTTTTCTGAATAGTGTTAGATGAGGGCAATATTTCAGTACCCGTGAGAGATGAAGGAAAAGTGGGAAGAGAGAAGGAAGACAATGGGGAAGTGGGTATAAAAGAGTGAGGTGGCTTTGCGTAGCTCCCTACGCCCTCTCAGTCTATGTGAAGGACAGTCCTCCAGCCTTCTAAGGGCTCCCAGGGGCGTAGTCCAATACCTTCCCTGCATGGGGACTCAGGTCTTCCTTTCTCTCCTGCAGCTCTTGTCAGTTACTTGTGAAAACAACATAAGGAGTCAGTTTGTTTACTTCTCCTTTACTATTGCTTAAAGAACATCTCCCTGTTTCTAATATATTAGATATATTAGATCCAGAGTGTCTCTGAGTTCACCTGAACGCTATGCCTTCATCACTAAATACTTAATGAGAACATACCGTGTGCCCGAGCAGTGGGGATCTAGACGTGAATGAGCTAGAGAAGGGCCGACTCTCGTGATACTGTGGAAGTGACAGATGATAAAGTGAACAAAAGTATTTCCTGTGGTGCTGGATGCTATGTATCAACCGTCAAAGGAAATGTGATAGAAGATGTGACTTTTGAGCTGCAGCCAAGAAGAGAACAAGGAGCCAACCAGATGGTGCAGGAAGAGGCAACAGCAAGTCAGTGGCCCAAAAGTTGGACTTTCCCTGGCATGTGTGAGGTACAGGAAGATTAGTGTGGAGTATGGTGGGAGGGAGGCCGACTCCAGATCCCATAGGCCCTTGTAGCCTGTGGGGTTGGACTTTATCCTGGTTGCGGTGGGAAGTCCTTGGAAGGTCTTAAGCAGTGGAGCAGTAGGGTTAGATTTACAGTTTGGGAAGCCACTCCTGATACCATGTGAAGAATGGCTAATGGGGGCGGGAGGCAAGGGTTGAAGTAGGGAAGGCCGGTATGAGTCCACCACAATGGTTCAGATAAGAAGAGAATGGTCGACAAGATGAGTAGGATTTCTGTCCTCACAGAGCTCATTGTCCTGTTAGGGATATAGATGAATAAACTGGAGATTCTGATAGAATATGTGCTACCATAGGGAATCTTACAACTTGCATCCTGTAGTTTCCATATTATGCCTCCTGGTGCTATGGGGACCTGGCTTGTAGGGCACTAGGTTGGGCAAGTGGCCCAGGGACTCAGCAACCAAAATGCTGGTTTCTCCATCTAGTAAGGAAGGAAAGACCTGTCAAGCATGTTTGTAGATGCACAGTTTGTGCTTTTTGATGTACATATGCCTTGACTTGTTAAGTGAGAGTTTTAGGTCCTTTGCAGTGAAGTGGTACTTTTTTTTTTCTTTTTGTAACCTAAGTGAAACCTGGTATACATTAACTGCTCAATAAGTATTATTCAAATGTTTGTCAATTGTTTCTGCACTCAGTTAAGAGATGAAATAAGAGTCTGGGGAAAAAAAAAGAATCTGGTGCTTACTGCAAAGAGAACTCAGGAAAGATCTTGGGAGGAAATAGTAGACACCACCGAACTGGGCATCAGAAAAAGTTTAATAAGGATGTAGGCAGGGCTTAGGGAGGCCAGTAGGGGAGGATGAAGAATCATGGGACTAATGACTGTGAGGAGCTCTTACTCCCCTCCAGAAGGGCAAAAAAATAAGAGGTCACCAGAACTTGGACAGGGTAGGTGATGAGGGGGACAGCCTAAAGGAACTGTGGCCTTTAGTAGAGGAATGCAGCCAACCTGTGGCAAATAGATGCATGACCTCACACCTCTTCCAGTCTCTGATCTCCACCTGGGGTCTTTATTTTATTATTTTATTTTATTTTATTTTATTTTAGAGAGACCACGAGTGGGAGAGAGAGGCAGAGGGAGGGAAAGAGAGAGAATCTTAAGTAGGCTCCACGCTCAGCATGGAACTTGACACAGGGTTCCATCCTTTGACCCTGGGATCATGACCTTAGCCAAAATGAAGAGTCTGATGCTCAACCGACTGAGCCACTCAGGTGTCCCTGCAGGTGGGGTCTTGGGTTAGCTGAATGTAACATTGGAAGGCAAGGAAGCTCCCTGATAGGTCCTCATCCTAGGGCATGGAGCAGAATGGATCAGAGTGAAATGTGACTCTGGAGGTGCAAACAGAAGACAGCCGATATGAGTGTCTTGCCCATTCCCATCTCCCTTCTTTCTGGAGCATGCATTACAGAATTGTGGGGATTATGTTTCATTGGAATCAGGGTAGAGCTATCATCATCATCATCATCGTCATCGTTGTCATCATCATCATCATCATCATTGTCATCATCGTCATAATCATCACTGCCACCACCACTGCTTCTGTTTACACAAAAGGAACCTGAATAGTTCAAGGTAACATAGTTCATGTGGCAGAGCCAAGATTTCACCCCAAGCCTTAGGACTCTTGGCTCAGTACTTCCCACCATCACATCCAGTGTCTCCCCAGCCACCTGCTCCTGTCTGCGCATGGATGACTCATCTTCATCTTCGTAAGTTAACCCACTCTCCTGCTGGCAGCTCACCGTAGAGGATCACAGCACAGAATCCCCCGAGCCTCCACACCCTGTAGCTATTTGTAATTTCTCATTTGTACCATGTGCTACATCACAGGTCCTGGTGAAATTCCAAGGCTGGGACTCTAATTACCAGCACGGGGCTACCTGATCTGAATGGTCTCTCCTCTCAGCAGGACACAGTGTTCTATTGCTGTGCCTGCTGCCAGGAGGGCTGCCTTCCAGGGCTGACTCCTCTGCAGGCTTGCACAGCGAGACGTCTGTGGCAGGGATGGCTCTGTTAATTTTGAGATAAAGCAGCTGTTCTCCAAGGCTTCATCCCAAGAAGTATCAA
Organism: Paguma larvata; assembly: GCA_030068075.1. Lineage (NCBI taxonomy): Eukaryota > Metazoa > Chordata > Mammalia > Carnivora > Viverridae > Paguma > Paguma larvata. The sequence goes on from CM057835.1 coordinate 17,523,764, forward strand.
ATGGAGACAACTTGGGGCTTCAGTCATCTTTGTACATCAGTAGTGGCGATTCTTGAAGATGGAGAGAATTTAGGAAGAGGGGCCTACTAAAAAATTAAGAACTAATATTTACCGTGTGTTTATTATGATATTAGGCACTATTATAAGTGCTTTAAATGTGTCGTGTAGCCAAATTCTTACGTCTTTATGTTGGAGGTGCAGGCATTATCCTGACAGTTCATCTGTATTTCCTGGGTCTTTTCACCCTTCTGCTCCACTCATGTGGACACCTGTCACACCTCCTCCTCTCTCCATACTTCCTTCCTCATTCTTGCTCTCACAAGATGACTTCACTGAGAAAATGGAAGCAACCAGGACAAAACTTCCCCAGCCAAATGTCCTTACTACCTGGTGAGTCTGTGTCAACGTGATACTCTCCGCCCTCCCTCCTGTTACCATGGATGAAGTGCCGCCCTTGTACTTGCGCACTAGACCCTGTCTGCCCTTGCCTCCCCAAGGGCATTCTTTTCTCCTGCATCATCGAATTGTTGCTGTCTGCTATTTCACTCCCAACTGCCTACCAACACACTTTAATTTCTCCCACTCCTAGAAAAAAAATTCTTCTCTTAACTCTACATACTCCTCTGGCTACCTCCCCAGTTTTATGTTCCCTTTTATAGCAAAGCCTCCTCAAAAGAGTTGTCTGTCCTTTTTTTTTTTTTAACTTTATTGGGGAACAATTGACAAATGTAATTGTCTATATTTAAAGTGTAAAGTGTGCTGATTTGATGTACATATGCATTGTAGAATGATTACCAAGATGGAGATAATTAACATATCCCTTGCCTCACATAGTTAACTAGTTAATAGCCCCAATTATCTTTGCGGTGAGAATGCTTCAGATCAACTCTCGGCGACTTTTAAGTGTACAACACAGTGCGGTTAACAATATGGTATTGTATCCTCAAAAAGTCGTCTATTCTTGATGTCTCCGTTTCTCCCCAGAACCCACTATAATTAGGCCTTTGCTTATACCTTTCCAGAGAACCCAGTTTTTTTCCTGGATTCTCCTCATCTCCCTAAGCCAACAGCTCAAGCCCAGTACTCAGACTACTATTTTTTATCCACTCTCATTCCGTAGATGAACTCAGTCTCCCGGCTTTAAATATGTTGAAAATTTCTGAAATATTTTTAGTATTTATTCATGTATTTATTTATTTATTTACTAATGAGGTACAGTTGACATATAATATTATATTACCTTCAGGTGTACAGCATAGTATACACTGAGAAATGATCACGACAATAAGTCTAGTTACTGTCATCATACATAGTTACAGAGTTCCTTTCTCCTTGTGATGAGAACTTTTAAGATTTACTCCTTCAAATATGCGCCATGCTGTACATTACAGCCCCATGACTTACTGATCTTATAACTGGAAATTTGTACCTACTGACTTCTTTCACCTCCTAGACCTACCCCCCCTAACTCCCTCTCCTCCATTCTCTCTCGGTTTTGTTTGTTTTGTTTTAGATTCCACATATAAATGAAATCACGCACTATTTGTTGTTCTCTGCCTTACTTCACTTAGCATGAAAATTTGCCAATTTATATTTCCAGCTTGCATCTCCTCCAATAATCGGCTTATTTTTTTCCTCCATAACACTCATTACTTTCTGACATATGTTTTGCTTATTTATTTGTTTGTTTCACCACAGACAAATGGAAACTCTACGAGGGAAGGCATATTTTAAAAACAGCGTATTGTGGAACATTTCAAATATACAATAAATCCCTTATATTCATCATGCAGTTATAATAATCCTCAACTCCTGAGGAATCTTGTATCATTCATAACCACCACCCCCCCACACACATGCCACTGAATTAATTTGAGGCAAATGATAGCCATCATACCTTTTAATGTGTAAATATTTCAATAGATATTTCTGAAAGACAAGAACACTTAAAATACAACCAGAGCAGTTGCTCAATATCATCAAATATCCAGTCGGTGTTCAGATTTCTTCAGTAGTCTCACAAGTGATTTTTTTATTGTGATAAAATATACATCCCATAAAACTGACCATTTTACTCATTTTTAAGTGGACATGTCAGTGGCGTTAAGCCCATGGTTGTACAACCATTACTATCTCCATCTCCAAGGCTTTTTCATCATCCCACACTGAAACTCTGTACTCGTTATGTACCCATAGATGAAATTTCAGTAGTGAGTTTGTATCAGTACTTACAAGATCCATCTATTGCATTTGATTGATATTGCTTTTGTGTTCCTAAATTTCCCCTCCTCTTTCCTGGCTTTCAAATTATTGTTGAAGAAACTGGGTGGTTTGTCTTGGATCTTGCTGATTGCATTCCCGTGGTAGTAGTATTTAACACATTCCTCTGTCCCCTGTATTTCCTACAGACTGGTAGACCTGGAAGCTTCTTGGCAGTCAGGTTGGTTTTTATCGTTTGCAAGTTCTTCAGTTCTTCAGAGGTGGTGCTGTGTCAAGAGTCACATAATGTCTAGTTGTCTCTTTTTGTGGTGTGAGCAGTCATTGATGATTATGATCCATTAATTCATTAGGTGGTTGCAATACGGTGTTATTCTATCATTTCTTTTCCATTTATTATCCAAAATATAGAATCCGTTCCTAAAGCGTGAAATATCCTCTCCTAAACTATTGAATTACCTTGAGATACGGCTCATTCAGGAAGGGTGACTTAAATGCTTTATTTTACTGTATGCTTTTCAGCTAATACATACAGCATCCTCAAAGTGCGATCTTTTGAAAAATATCAGTATGAACTCATGGATTTTTACAAATGTGATGCATGTGATTGTCTGTCTTATTTGATGCTCTTCCTCCACCAGTAGGGAGTCCCTTCAAGTTGGCTCCTGAGATCTTTTGAAATGACTTTGGATAGCTGCCTTGTTTTCTTGGGTAACGAGATGTTCCAGGCTCATTGTGTAACACATTCTCCTCTAGACCTGGGCTTTTTGTCTATTTGTTCATTGCTGTATCCCAGCCTTGTAGTATATGCCAGAACAAAATCTCTGGTGCATAATAGGTGAAAAATAAATACTTGCTAAATGAATGCATACATGCTCTCTTTAAAAGTGACTGAGATAGTAGGGGCTGGCTAACAAGCATGCGGCTGGCACATGGGAGAGCAGGATTTGGACCAAGAGAGTTTGCTTTTCGATTTTGTGCTCTTAACGGCAACACTTGTGGGCCTTAAGATGGGCCAGGATGAAAATACAAATTGGTCAGAAAGGGGTGGCATGCATTCCTGAATGGTCAATCCAGAGGGCTCCCTGAAGAGAGTAGAGGCCACCGGGAGCTTCCCCATTCCATTTTTCTTCTTTCCAGTGCTGTTCTCGGCAGGGAACCCATACTTACCATATTTATATAGTAGATGCTGACGTTTGTTATTTTATTTACACTTTGCAACAAACCTGAGAACTACAATATCTGAATTTAACAGCTGAAGTAGCTGTGGCTCGGGGAAGTGCAGTGGCTTGCTTTGGGTCACACAGCTAGCTGGTGGAAGGGCCAACACTGGAGTCCAGGCCTGCCTGGCTCAAAGCGAAGGTATGTTCTTCTTGTGGTTTCCTGTATCCAATAGATGTTGGGACAGGATATTCATCAGGGCAGCCCCATCTGGCATATTTGATTACCTTGAGCTTGGAGACATTCGATGACCATAAGTTTGCAGGGAGTCCTATCCCCCATGGCAATGTCCTGTCTATCCTTCAGATACCAGCTTACACTGCCTGTTTTTCAGCTCTCCTGTCATATTCCCTTGGTCCATTATTTCCCTTACTTACCCCCCTGCCCTGAATCTGAGCGATGTGTGCATCCCTGGTAGCAGAGATGGGTCCAGAGAGCAAGTTCCATGCCCAACTCATCCTTGTGTTTCCCTGTATTCTTCTCAGTACCCAACACAGCGCCAGGCACACAGTGGCCACTCAGGCACTTTGGATTGTTGCAGAATGCGTAAGACTGATGCTTCGAGTTTGAGGATCCTTCTTCCCACCCTCAGACATATTCATCCACGTGACAAAGACATTTATGTTCTTCAGCAAGTTGGCACATCTGAAACGAATAGCTGAGCAGAGACACGACACCTCCAGCAAGTTTAAGGAACAAAAGAGTAACCAGGCAGTGAGGCCACTTACAGCCATGGCCTCCAAAGAGGGTGGTACCTGATGATTGGCTGGATGGAGTAGAGGAAGAAACATTAGACTTATTTGCATTTAATTTTTGACTCATTCTTCAAAAATGCCTATTTCTATGTATGCTTTATAATTGTACTAATATACAGGTACAGTTGAATGTAATTTATAAATTTTTAAATGTACATATATTGGGAACACACCTAAAACTTTCTTACTTATAGAGATGAGTGATCAAAAAAACTTTGGAGACCATTGATTTGTAGAAATTGCTGACTGATACCATCAGTGGTTTGTCATGGAAAATTCCAGGCTGCCAGTACTGGAGTGGAGGAAAAGGAAACAATTGCTGTAAGGCACCAGTGATTTGAGCTAGTGTTTTTGCAAAATGTACCAGTAGTTGATCTATTCCTAAGGGCCCGTATAGCTGGGTTTGCCCCTCTCCAGGGAGGGGGGTCTGCTCTTGGTTGGGTGAGACACTAAGTGTGTGGTTGCAGCCCTCCCCCCCGGAGCCACACACCTTGGCGCCCTTGTAGACACAACCCACACAGGTGTTGGGGCTGGTGGCCTGCGTTTCAGTTTGTAAGTTATTCTTGTGTTGATCTGCTCAAACTTCTCCCCTACCCCACCTCATCATTTTTCTTCTTTTCAGCTGCCCTAGGTATTGTCTTTGGCTAGATTTACGTAGATACAGAAGCGGGCGAGAGGGGTCTGGCCAGGGTGGCCTGATCTGACACGGTCCCCCAGGACACTGAATGTTGGCATGTGGTGTCATAATTGCCACCCTCCCCTCCTGGTGCTGGGTTCTGTGGGTCTAAGGACTGCAACAGGGTGTCCTCCTCTAAAACAAAGGGGTGCAGTGTCTGCCTTGAAGGAACTGCCAAGGCTGCAGACTCTGAGGGTCAAGTATGAACCCAGCAGCGACAAGTGGAGAGGCCCCCAAACTGAGACCTGGAAGCAGGTGCTGAACAGGCTCTGAGGGGGGGTGGAAGGAGGGGTCCTGAGAGACCCCCCTGCTTCTCTAACCAGCTAGTGCACCCTCCATGGGGGGTGCCACATGTGCTGGGGGGTACTTAAAGCCAAAAGATGAATGCGATGTATCTTCTTGCTGTGTCAGTTTCACTTGAAGAATGGGGAAGTGATTTTTACAGCCAGATAAATATAGAAGGACTGTGAAATAAAATACAAAAAGCAAATACATTTTAAAAGTGAAAACAGATTTTTGCTATAGATCTCTTTATGCCTCTTCCCAGGTTTCAGAGGCTTTGCCTTCCCTGTCCTCTGCTTGTGGGAACCGCGGCAGCAGAACATTCACCAAGCGGTCTGTTGGGCGTGAAGGGCCAGAGGTGGAGGAGACAGGACACCTTTGGGCCCAGGGAGCGAGCACGAAAGAAGCTGACCCGGCCTCCTGCACAGCACCCTGGCCAGTCTCACTGGGGAAATCCGATTCCACCCAGGGGTGCAGTTTCAGCCTCACCGCTCTCTGCAACCAGCTCTTGCTTCTCAGTGTCATTTGCCCAGGGAGCTGGAACTAGAGAGAAATTTCCACTGTGTTAGAGCCAGGGCCTTGTCTGGGGGAAGGGAGAGTTCTTTTTGGACTGGGTCAGGGTTGCTCATTAGGGGTGTGAGTAGAAGGGCATCTGCCTGTTTGGTGAAGAATCGCTGGAAGTTAGCGCAGGGAGGCCCTGGTAAATCCCCTGCCTAACTCTCGTGCTACTTAAGAGAATCCAGCAGCCCAGAGAAGCAATTGGCTGGTTAGTGGCAGAGGTAGAATCACAACGACATCTTTCTGGGGGGCCCCTGGGCGGCTCACTTGGTTAAGCGTGGGACTTCGGCTCAGGTCACCCTCTCGTGGTTCACAAGTTAGAGCCCTGCGTCAGGCTCTGTGCTGACAGCTCAGAGCCTGGAGCCTGCTTTGGATTCTGTCTCCTTCTCTCTCTGCCTCTCCCTTGCTCCTGCTTTCTCTCTCTCTCTCTCAAAAATAAACAAACATTAAAAAAATAACATTAAAAAAATTTAAAACATTTTAAGTTGTGTTATGGTAAGAACACTTAATATGAGATCTACCTTCTTACTCTTAACGAAGTTTTAAGTGTATAAAAGCAGTATTTTTATCTATAGGCACAATATTGTACAGTTGGATCTCGAGGTCTTTAGATCTTGCATAGCTGAAATTTTATACTCATTGACTAGTAACTCCCTATTTCTCCCTCCCGCCAGCCTCCCGCAACCACCATTCTATTCTTTGTTTCTATGGGTTTTACTATTTTGGATACCTCCTATAAGTGGAATCATATGATATTTGTTCTTTTGTGACTGGTTTATTTCACCTAGCATAATGTCCTCAAAGTTCATCCGTGTTGTTTCATGTTATAGGATTTCCTTCTTCAAAGGCTGGATAATATTCCATTGTATATACATACATTATATATACATATATATACCACATTATCTTTATCTTTTCATCATCTTGGCCACTAGGAATAATGGAACAATTTATCTTGTTTCCGCATCTTGGCCACTAGGAATAATGCTGCCATGAACATGAGAGTCTGTACTCAGTCTTTGCATCCATCTCTTTTTGATCCTGATTCAAATTCTTTTGGACATACACCAGGATTGCTGGATCATCTGGAAATTCTACTTTTAATTTTTTGAGGAACCTCAGGAACCTCCATACTGCTTTTCATAGCTACACCATTTTGCACTCCCACCAATCGTGTGCAAGGGCTCCACTTTCTCCACATCCTCGACACTTGTTATCTTTTTTTTTTTAATAATCACCTCCAAAAAGATATGAGATGATATCTCAGTGTGGTTTTGATTTGCCTTCTGTTATGATTTGTGACGTTGAACATCTTTTCATGTGTCTGTTGGCCATTTGTATGTTTTCTTGGAAAAATGTCCATTCAAGTCCTTAGCCATTTTTTTTAGTTGAGTTATTAAAATCGTTTGGTTTTGGCCATTGTGCTGTAGGAGTTCTTTATATATTTTGGAAATTAACCCCTTATCAGATACACGGTTTACAAATATTTTCTCCCATTCTGTGCATTGCCTTTTCACTCTGTCAGTTGTTTCCTTTGCTGTGCAGAAGGTTTTTTGGTTTTATATAGTTCCACTTGCCTATTTTTGCTTTTTGGCACCTGCTTTTTGGCTTTTTACGTCATATCCAGGAACCTGTGCATGAGGCTTTCCCCCTATGTTTTCTTCTGGGAGTTCTACAATTTCAGTTCTTAGGTCTAAGTCTTTAATCCATTTTCAGTTTATTTTTGTGTGTAAGATAAGGGCCCAGTTTCTTTCTTTTACATGTGGATATCCAGTTTTCTCAAGACCATTTGTTGAAGAGACTATTCTTTTCCATTATATGTTCTTGGTAACATTGTTGAAGTAACATGTTGCACCCCTCAGTGCCTTTCGTTTGAGGAGAATGGAAAGGTCTATCAGCTCCAACCAGGCCAGGGCCTTGCCATAATTGTCAGAATTTCCTAAACAGTCTTTGCTAGAGATTTATCCTAGTAAAATAGTGAGTGACTCTCAAAGACTAAGAAGAAAGTGAGGGGTGAGAGGGGTGTGGGAGGAGCAAGAGTGGGTGACGGGCCCAGAAGAGGGCACTTGTTGGGATGATCACTGGGTATTACATGGAAACCGATTTGACAATAAATTATTTAAAAATATATATATATCCACAAGGATCTTTATAATAACGTTATAGAAAATAGTAAAACTCTGAGGCAAATCAAAAGATTTGGTTGTATTCATTGTAGAACAACCATCCAATGTAGTAATGCTTATCATTAAAACCTTCTTGCAGAGAGTTTGCATTGGCACAGGGCCTCAGCGAGGATGACAGGGTCAGTGGAAACAGCAATGCGATCGATCTCTGGGTGCTGGACAATAGGCGATTTTATATTTTCTTTGTAAATTTCTGTACTTTTCAAATTTTCTACAGTGAGCATTCATTATATTTCTTTTATACCTTTCAAAATAAAAATGCATCTTTTCAACTGACTACAGTTAATGAAAGGTTGCCAGTGTGTTTTACAATTACTGGGTTCATTGGGTGGTTCACCCCTTACCTCTACTTTGACCTTTCTTTTTGTTGAAGAACACCTGTTGGTAAGTTTATGCAAAGAGGGTGTGTGGATAGTTAAAAAAATCTATTAGTTTTGGTGTATTTAAAATGTCTTTATTTCATCCTTACTCTTTAATGATCGTTTAGCAGACTGTCTAGTTTTTATTACACTTTCCTTCAGCATTTTGAAGATACTGTGTTGTGTTCTGGCATCCATTGTTGTGTAGAAAGAGCAAGGTAGGTTTAATGAGCATATTTAATACTCATTTAATATATATTTTTATAGGTAATCTCTCTCTCTCTTCTCTCTCTCTCTCTCTCTCTCTGATAGCTTCGATGATTTTATCTTTAATATCCCGCAGTTTCACTATGCTGTGTGTAAGTGGGGATTTTTCTTTTTTTACTCTGCTTGGCACTTGTACACTTCCAGTCTGAGGATTCATCATCTTTCATCAGTTCTTAGCCATTTCCTCTTTGAGTATTGCCTTGATATCAGTTCCTCGGTTCTCTTCTCAGAAGCCTGATTACATGTGTGCTTGAATCTTCTGGTTCATCTTTCATGTTTTTAATTTTTTTATTTTGCAATTGAGGTAAAATTTATATACAGAGAATGCAAAGACCTTAAAGCAATCAGTTTGGGAAATGAATGCACCTGTGTATCTACAACCCCAGTTAAGATTTAGAACGTTTCCATCACAAGGAACTTTCCTTTATGCCTCCTTCCAGTTAATTCCCACCTCTCATAAACAATTTTTCTGACTTTTCCATTCTATATTAGTTTTCCTGTTCTTGAACTTCTTTTTTTTTAATGTTTATTTATTTTTGAGAGACATAGAGACAGAGTGTGAGCAGGGGAAGGGCAGAGAGAGAGGGAGACACAGAATCCGAAGCAGGCTCCAGGCTCTGAGCCGTCAGCACAGAGCCCGACGCGGGGCTTGAACTCACAGACCGTGAGATCATGACCTGAGCTGAAGTCGGCTGCTCAACCAACTGAGCCACCCAGGCGCCCCTGTTCTTGAACTTCTTATAAATGCAGTTACATAGGATACAGTTTTCATACCAGGTATTTTTCACTCCAAATATTTTTGTGATTCCACCATGTTGTTGTATGTACCAAAAGCTCATTATTTTTTTCTGGCAGAGTAATATTCCATTGTAGAACAATACCAAATTTTGTTTAATCTGTATTTCTGAATTATCTGGGGGGAGTGGGGTCTGTTCTACCGACTGCTTCTTTCCTTGAATTTAGTCACATAAAATCAGGGGGAAAGTCACTGAAGTTAATACTGTGTTACTTCTGCCTCTCAAGTCTGCACTCTTACCCCCGTCGGTACCCAACATTCCTCTCTTACCCCGCTCTTGTGTCTGCATTCATATGCCCTGTCACTGGCTGGGAAGATATATGGTTGCATCATTCACTCGTATTAACCACTGGGGAGTGTGGTAGATAGAATAGTGCCTTCCCCCAAAATGTCCTGACTCCTAAAACCTGTGTGTCTGCTCCCTTATACGGTGAAAAGAACTTAGATATGATATGATTAGGTATGATTAGATAAGATATGATTATTAGATATCTTAAATAAGATACGATTATTTAATAGATTTTGAAGATTATCCTGTATTATCGGGGTGGACCCAATGGAATCAAAGGGTTTTCGTAAGAGGGACTGGAGGATCAAAGGCAGAATAGGAGATGTGACGAAAGAAGCAGAGTCAGAAAAGGTGATGTGATGATGGATGCAGAGAGAGAGAGAGACAGACAGACAGACAGAGAGACAGAGACTGGAAGATGCTTTGCTTCGGCTTTCAAAATGGAGGAAGACAGTCATGAGTCAAGGAATGCAGACAGACTCTAGGAAAAAAAAAAAAAAGCAAGAAAACAAATCCTTTCCTGGAGCCTCCAGAAAGAATGCAGCCCCACTGACTTATCTCAGACTTTTGACTTGTAGATCTGGGAGAAGATAAGTTTATGTTGTTTTAAGCCAAAAGTTTCTGGTACTTTGTTACAGCAGCAGTAGGAAACGGGTCTGGGGACTGAAGGTTTGACCTCCCTTCTAGATTGAAAATCTAGAATGGGCCCAAAGGAGAAAGGCCTTACTTAGCTCAAACAAACGACTCTGTAATGGTGGGATTTCAGCCATGCAAGTGGCTGCGTACCTCATGCCCAAGGACTGTCTGCTCCAAGGATGTTCGTCATGTGTTGTAATGCCCGCACTCCTCTTCCCATAATGCCACTGCTTTGGAGTAACCTTGTCTAAGGAGGATCCTTCCACAATGCTATTGTGCCCGGAGGTTACTGGCACTGGAGCAGGTGTTAATGTATTTGATGACAGATGCAGTGAAGGAAACCAGGTGTAAAAATATGAGAGGTTCTCTGCTTACATGCTGGAAGCCTTTTGAGGCCCTGGGCGCCTTGGAGGAGATGCCGGGCTGGTGGAAGGAGGCACCCCGGGAGGGCTGGCCCAGTGAGGCCTTGCCGTTTGGTCCTCCACACCCGGCGAGGTCACGTGACGGCTTCTGTAACAGGCTGTACGGAGGAAAAGTTGCAGTAAGAAACAAAGGTGATTTTGCTTCCGATTCTTCAGAGATAGCAATATGTCAGCAGCCCCCAGAGAGGCTGGAAGTAAATGAATCAGTGCTAGAAAGTGAAGGATACCATCCGCACTGAATGGCGAAAAGGACTCCTGAACAGTTTCTTCATTGATTTTTCCTGTAATTGACACAGCATCTTGGTTTGCCTTCGGGCTTCAGGAGGAGAAAACGGGGAGCCCATGTGCACAGCTTCCTGGGCTTGGGATTTACTAAAAAAAATTCCCCTGAATGAGCTTCTCTCCCCCATAATTCCTCTTTCTCTTTGTGTCTTCGCTCCACCGTCTCCCTTCCTATCCCACTGTTTGCTGCCTTAACTTCTTCCTCCCTCCTTTCCCCTCCTCCCCTCTGTCTGTCTGTTTCTCTCTCTCTCGCTTGCTTGCTCTCATACCACAGTATGGGTAACCTATTTTTGCTGGACGTGACATTGAGGACTTAAGAAAGAAAAAATACAGCCCATTCCATCTTTCATGTTCCTTGAAATCTCATTGGGTCAGAAACTCTGTCTCTCTCTGTCTCTCTTTGTCTCCGTCTCTAACTCTAGCTCTCTCTCTCTCTCTCTCTCTCCATACGTACCTGGCACTCACAGTTGCCATATCTGAGAACTGTCCTCTGGAGTAGGATGCAGGGAGAATGCCCGGACTTCTTCCCAGGCCGCCCCTCACAGGGACGGAGAGGTCAGCTCCTCGCCTCCTGCCTGGCGGCGTTGCTGGTTACGGGTCTCACAGACAGGAAGAGCAGAGGTCAGCCGGATGATTTTCAGAAGAGTCTCCTGAAATGAATGACTCCGTAGGGCGAGCCCGGTGAAGCTAGCCTTAGAAAGCCCGGGAGCAAAAAGGGGATCTCCTATCCCAGAGGGAAGAGCTTTTGGAAAATTTGTCAGCCATTGGGAAGTGTCCAAGGAAAACAGAATTCACTGCAGGGGAAGGCGGATCGTTTGAGAATCTCTGTTTCTACCGGGCGTGCTTGCCTAAGAGCTCGGAGAAATGGGAGCGCATCTCAGACGGTGTGGCATAAAGACATTCCGTCTTGGCACCGGAGACCTTCAAACATTCCTTAACAGCTTAAAAATGAACCCGAGGGTTTTGCTGTTGTTGTTTATAAGAGTTGGCTTCAAATTCGCCTTTGCAAACCATATTCATTCATTCGACAGATATTTATAAAATTCCTACTATGTGCTAGGTATTCTGTTTTATGTTGTGAATATACTAGTCAGCAACAGATCAGATGGAATGTCTTCTTTTATGTGAAAATTTAAAACTGCCAGCATGTCAGATGCCATGGAGGAGAGGAGGTGGGATCACAGGAGGAATAATGGGAGGACTGGCTTAGTCAGAGAGGCCAGGACACAACTCCCTGAGGATGTGGTGACTCAGTGCTGGAGCCAAAAATCTTTAGGAAGAGTAGGAGTTAATCAGGGGAAGAGAGTGGGAGAGGTCCAAGGAAAAAGAGAAGGCATGTGCCAAGGCCCTGTGGCATGTTGGTTTCAAGGAATTAAATGAAGCCCCAACCAGTTGGCCAAATGCTGAGGGTAGAGAGAATGGTAAGAAGTGAGGTTAGAGAGTCAGACTAAGGTCCAGACTGTGTGAGGATTTTAGTCTTTATCTCAAAAGCATTTGGAGGGCTTTTTAGCAGCTTTAACATGAGTGTGTGTGTGTGTGTGTGTGTGTGTGTGTGTGTGTGAGAGAGAGAGAGAGAGAGAGACAGAGAGAGAGAGACAGAGAGAGAGAGAGACAGAGAGAGAGAGAGAATGAGAAATATCAGGAAAAGTCAATGGAGAGCCAAGAGTGGGGAAAGGCAAGTGAGTTACAAGGCAGTGATCCAAGCAATAGCTGGTATTGGCTGGGACTAGGGTGGAGGTAGAGAGAAGTGGATGGAGTTTATAGATATTTTTAAGACAAAATTGGTTGTTTTGGGTGATGAGTTAGAGGAGAATGGCAGGCAAAAGCAGTTAATGACTCCTTGGTTTCTAGCCTGAGCAACTCTATGTATGAATAGTGTTGCCATTTGATGGCGTGGAGAACCATAGAGAAGGAGCAGATTGGGGATGGGCATGAATTCTGTATTAATCATGTTGGGTTTAAAGTGTCATTGAAAATCTAAATGGAGATTTCAGGTTAATTTCCCCAGGTTCTTCGTGGCTCTTCCTGCCCGATTGAAAGCTATTGCCTCTAACAATTTCATCTGACCCCCATAATATGGAGGTGGGCCGAGCAAGTTTTATCATCCTCACCTTTAGAGGAGAAAACTGAGGCTCAGAGTGGTTAAGTTGCTTGCCCAAGGTCACACAGCTAGAAATTTGTAAAAATGGGATCAGCTTAATTGTTTTGACTCCTAGCATGGATCCCCATTTACCACACTGCTTTCCAGCTAAGGCAGCTCAGTAATGATGTGCTTCCTCACACTGTGCTAACTGCTGGGTTTTCTCTTTGACAAAAAGGGGCTTCTGCCTCGGTGGTCCCGTGGTCTGCCTACAAATGAGACTGATGCCGCAGAGCATCTTAAGTTCTAGTGACAGAAACAGGTTGTGTCAAAATCCTTTTGTGTGTGGTCGTGGTTAGAGGGTCAAATATCGCGTCCAACATTCAAAATTCAACTGAGAGGACTAACATTTATGGTTGACTCATTCGTTCTTCGCCACGACTCTGTGGTATTGTGACCCCCTTTTTATGGACAAGTAAACCGAGGAAGCTCTATTAAAAAGTGGCCAAGCTGGGATTGAAACTTAGGTTGTTTCGATGGTAAGATCGTGCCCCTTGAATGAAGCCTCCCTGATTCCTCATGGGACGGGGGCTGAACCAAATGGCCTTGAAGGGACCTTCCAATACTCCCATTTAATCATCTGAATCATGAAAACACTGTTAGAGGGGAAAATAACACTGAACATGATCCTAATGTGAACAGTCTGTTGCTTCATGTTATTTTTTTCTTGAATACCAAGGGTCACCTCTGTAGATGCATGGAATGCTAACGCTCATTTTTGCCAGATCTTCTAAGAAAAAACTCAAGTTCCAAATAAAGCAGTAAAACAATTCTTATGGAGCTGTCTTAACAAGGAGAAATTGGTCTATTCTACTTATTTTTCATTTTTAGCAGACTATTTTCAGCTTGGGAGGGAGATAGGATTTTTTGGGTGTGGGGGGAAGGTTTAGAAGTGGCTTAAGAAACCAGAAGCAGGACAGATACCAGGCCTGCCCTTTGTGTGGGGGAAAGTTTTGCTAGCCCCTTTCCCTTCCTGTGGGGGCTTCCTCTGCTCTTCTGTCTCACCTGAGCGTGTCCCCTGATCCCTGTCCCCCACATTCAGTGCCCTGTCTCAGTGCATTGCCACCCCAGCCACACGGCAGAACTGCCCAGGGTGGGGGCAGGACTTGAGAAAACATGCCGATGCTGGGCAGAATCCCAGACCCGTTACTTCTGACTTTTAGCACTGGGTTGGGTGATTGTGACGTCTCACCACAGCTGGGAACTATGGGCCAGGGCCATGGGGTTTGTGTGCAAAAGCCTTCTTGGGAGTTTTGGGAATGGCTGGGTTAAGAGTTACACATAGGTGAGGTGACCCAGGAAGAACTTCAGAGAGGTGGACTGACGAGGTGCGTGGAGGTCATGCCAATGTTGGTGGGGATGGCAGTGGTCAGTGGCAGCTCAAAGAGAGAAAGAAGGGAGGCCAGGAGGGAGGGAACCCTGGGCCCAACCATTAGTTCAGTCGGAGCCCCTTTCAAGGAGCCAGAAGTGTGAGGGGTCAGGGACTAGGGAGTCTATGTGAAATTTGGGGCAAAAGGAGACCGTTCTAGAAGCAGTAGTGTGTTGTGGACCAGGTGAAGGGAAAACTTTTTGTTAAAGTGGGAACTTGAGTGTGGTTGTACGTGGCAGTCAGCACCAGCAAGGGGGAAGGGGCCGCGACAGTGACTGGCAAGGCTTCCCCTTTCTTCCCAGGCCAGGATCTGATTCATTCTCATTCTCCTTACTTCTCTGTGCCTCAGTTTCCACATCTATAAAATGAAGGTAATAATAGCTGCTCCAAAGGCTGTGGAGAGTGGAGAGCCTGGCACGCAGTAAGTGTGAGATGATGTGTGCTTGCCTTCATAGTGTCCCCGTCCTCCCCTCTTGCTGCTCCCCTCCCCCTCCTCCCCCTCTCCTCTCTCTCCCCTTCCTCCTTTCCTCTTCATCTTCCTCCCTCTCCTCCTCCTCCCTCTCCCTCCTTCCTCCCCCACTTCCTTCCCCTCTCCTCCCTCTCCCTCCTCCATCACATTCTTCTGTCTGTACTCTGTGCCTCTCTCCCTCTCCCATGCCACATCCACCAGGGAGCATGGCCTGAGAAACTGGTGTCACAGCCCACTCCCAACCTCAATGGATGGTCTGGGCCCGCTGCAGATTGGAGGACGGTTTAGTTCCTCTGCCTTGAGCTCTGGCTTTTTGATTATTTCCTTCAAAGTCTCCAATAGCTGTGCGGGTTCGTCACAGAAATCTATACTGGGTCCTCACAACTTATGGCACCATGAGAAAACTCTCCATGTATCAAAGTGAGGAGGAAGCCTCATCTCCACAGCTGTTTATAAAACAGGTGTTTTAAATGTGGGTAACGGCACCCCCAAACCCTTGGGGTTTGTATGTAAGCGATGGATCACAGGAAAACCAAGAGCACACCGTATACACTGTATGTCAGCCGACTTGACAATACATTATATTAAAAAAAAATCAAATACAAAATGGAGACTGGTCTTGAAAATTTCTTCAGCAGACAAAACCATTTAAGCCACCTAAGCAAAATTAAACCTAGCTTATGAACATAAGCAAAACTTAATTTAGGTTATTTCTTGTAAATGCCTCTGATTGTCGTAAAAGAAAGCTGGTCATCTTCCTAAAATGGTATGAGATACTCACTTCTAACCAAACCCATGCTGATTAGAAACGCTGATTGTAATAACCAATCATTGTAAAGGTTAAACAACTACTTCCTCATTTTCACTTTAGAAGACACTCTGTAAAGAAACCTAAGTCATTTTTCTTTCTTTCTTTTTTTTAATTTTTTAAACGTTTATTTATTATTGAGAGACAAAGAGAGACCAAGCATGAGCATGAGAGGGGCAGAGAGAGAGACACAGACTCCGAAGCAGGTCCAGGCTCTGAACTGTCAGCACAGAGCCGGATGCGGGGCTTGAACTCACAAACCGTGAGATCATGACCTGAGCCGAAATCGGACGCTTAATAGACTGAGCCACCCAGATGTCCCTTAAGTCATTTTTCTAAAATGGTATGAGACCTTCACTTTTAACCAATTTCCGGCCACCTGGAACCCTCATTGTAATAACCGGTCATTGTAAAGGTTAAACAACTTGCCCATTTTCTCTTTGTCAGACACTCTATAATGTCATGGCCCCGAGTTTCATATCAGTTTTGAGTTTGACAGCACCTAGCTTATGAACTGTTCTTATACGCACTCTAAACCCTAACTAAATACTGTATTATTGGTCCGGTGGTTCCGATTTTTCTGTTTCTGGATTTTTGACACCAGAAAGTTCTGCCTTTTCTTCTTTTGCTATGGATAAGCAATCTGTGCTCCTTTTGGTCCGGAATCTCAGCTTTTGCATGAGATTCCTTCTTCTCTCCTATTCAAGGACATGGTTCCCGAAATTACCCTTCTCTCTTGTGAGTTATTAAAATCTCCCCTCCTCTGTAGACCATTTCCATCATCATGTAAACATGCTATAATCTGTCACATCCTTAATAAAACACAGACTCTCTGGAGCATCTCTAGCTATTGCCTCATCTTTTGGCACTTTTTATGGCAAAAACTCTGAAAGGCTGTCCACTCTCGCTATATCCAATTGCTATCCTCCAGTCTCTCGTGAATCCGCTATAATAAAGATTTTGTCCCCAACAATCCAAAAGTATTGTTCTCATTAAGATTACTGATGGCTTCCGTGTTGCTAAAACCAACGAGCAATTCTTAGTCCTCGTTTGCTGCAGCACTGAAGCGTAGCTTGTATACTCAGCGTACCCCTCTCTCTTCTTTATCCTTTTCCTCTTTCCTTGAGTCTTCGACACTGTACTCTTCTAGCTTCCCTCTTGCTTCGTGGTTGACATCCCCTCAGAATCCTGTGCTATTGTCCTCACCTCCCCAACTCCCATACCCAGTCCTCGGGTCTCTTATCTTTTCTATCTTCTCTCAATGCCTTGGTCATCTTATCTAGGTTCCTGGTTTTAAATATCATCTATATGCTGGTGGTTCATTAATTTCTATTTCTAGCCCAATTATCATTCCTAAACTCCAGACTCATATAGTCAATAGCCACCTCAACACCTCTGCTTGTCACCTTCAAAACTGAACTTGTGAAAGTCATGTAAATGGATGGTGCTGAGGGTGGTCATGTTATGGGAGAGCTAAATGCCTTCTCATGCGTGTTTCTAGTTCTAAGACTCTTGGTTTTGGTTTCCACACATGGTCATGAGAACTGGTTGATGAGAAATAATTCAGACAGTCAATCTGTTGGCTGTTAAGACTCCGTGTACTTGACTGTGCTTACATCTAGTGCCTGTCTTCGTGAGTCAGTACTACTGGTATTCATTTGGCTGCTTCTTTCAGGAAAACTTGCATGAGTCTGCTGGTTGGTCTTTCTGGACAGAAAAAGAAATTTGAGGCAAGCAGAACTCTTGATTATTTTCCTTGTCCTACAGAAGCCAGTCCACAGTTTTCTGGATCTCTGATCTCCAGCACCTAGAACACAAGGGTGATCCTCGTGAAGGAAAAGGGCCTGGGTCAGAGGCACAGCTCAATAAGCTTCCTATCTCCAGCCCCGGGCGGCCCTGGGAACCTATACATACTGTGGCCTTGAAATATGCTGTGGGGCATGGGAGAGGCAGCTAATTTGGGTCCCCCAGAGGGGAGAGAATGTATAGCAAATTAACAAATGAAAGCAAAACCAAGAGAGGAAGCCAGCTTGCTGGCTGAGTGGTCATGGGCGTTCCCATTCTGGGACACCAGTCATGATCATTCCAACTGGAATTCTAAAAAAAAAGATCAGAGAAAGGCTGGCCCTAATATTACTTACTTGTGTTCCCCCGATGACAGCTTTGAGGCCAGGAGCTATATCTTATTCATCTAGCAAGGTACCCAGCCTGCAGTGATGCTCAGAAAATCTGTAAAAAAATGAATAAATTATTCAGAACTGTATCTCTTGTCAGGGAGCTAGAGAAAGCGGGGGCTTTGGGTGCTCATTTAAAAGAGAGTGTTTGGGATGCAGAGGTATCGTCATTGTGAAGCCAGTTTTGGGGAGGGGTGGTTACAGATCTGAAGGTATTTGTAAAAGCCTATTTAGCGGGGGAGCCTGTTTGTGTGCTGGGGTGTGAAACTCTATGAATGTATTATCAGCAGGACCTTGGATGGGTTCAGTGTGATTTGCTTTGGCCAGAAACAGGCTCCTTCTTCACACATTCCCTGGGGGAAGAGAGACCAATAGGACCACCTGCTACTCTAATGATCCACACCCCCTCCCCCAATTAATGGGGGAGATGTTTTGGTCTTTAAAGGAACAGACTCAGCTTGCTCTAAAGGTGCAAGATCCAAAGTGGTAGACATCAGCCACATGTAACTGTTGGCACTGGAAACGTGGCTAGTCCAAATTACGATGTGCTGTGAATATAAATTAATCACCAGGTATTTAAGATTTGGTACAAACAAAAGAACGTAAAATCCCTCATTAGTAATTTTTATGTTGATTATACAATGAAATGATAACATTTTGGACACATTGGGTTAAATAAAGTCTTCGAATTACAGTTATTATTACTACTATTTTTTAATGTGGCTACGTAAAATGTAAAAGTGTATAAATGGGTGTATAGCGCTTCTCTAAAAGATATCGTCAGGGGTCCATTTCTAGAAGGCTTGTATTTTATTTAGGTCTCGAAGAAATTTTAAGAGGAAAATGGGATCCTGCATGGAAAAAAGTGCAGATACCTGACACTACAAGATATCTTTAGCAAAAGAGGGTGGCCCCGTTAGCCTCAAACCACCCCTGGGTTTCCCTGTATTTGATCTTGTGCTCTGAGGAGTCAGGTGTCAATTTTGCCATCATTTCAGCTGGTAAAGAAAATACAGTAGTGGCAGCTAATCGTAGTGAGCTGGGCACTTGGTGCAACTATTCTGTTCTCTTCTGTTCTGTTACTGAGACCTTGCTGTGTGCCTTAGGCTGTCCTAATTACTTTATCTACATTTGCATTAATGAAGTAGACACCGAGTATCCCCGTTTTACAAGTGAGCGGATAGACAGATGGCACACAAAAGGATCAAGACAGTGCAAGTTACAAGAGGTGGAGGGTGAAAGGCAGAGGGGAGTCACAGGTTTTCCTGGTTTGGCCAGTGGGTGAATGCTAGACCCATGCCCTGGTCGGGGTGGCAGGAGGGACTGGTTTCCTTGGCATCTTTCCAGCAGATGCCTGGCAGAATGCCTTGTGTGTAGCTTGTGTTCATTAAACATTTGTTGATTCACCACCTGAGCCCTCTCCCTTCTCGCTCATTTTAATCATGCTCCTTCCTTGTTCCCATTACCTCTTCAACAAAAACTCCTCCATATTATTGGTGTGTGGTGGACAATGGATGGCCATTAGAGTCAGGTGGACTCAGGTTTGGAACTAAGTCCTGCCGCTTAGTGGCTGAGTGGGAGAAAAGTGAGGCTCTGTGTCCTCGCTTATAAGATGGGGGTACCTAACGCCTACCTCACAGGCTGTAATGGGCATTCAGTGACATGTTGAATGTAATGAAACTCCAAACATATGGAAGGTGCTAGTAAATATTAGCTAGTGTCGTTATTTGTCCTTTTCTTGTATCCACCTCTCTATTTTCCTGATCTCACTTCCTGGAGGAGAGGGAGAAACTGATGCTTAGGAGATTGAGGTTAAGAAGAGAGTGATCTTGGGGTGCCCGGATGGCTCAGTCGGTTGGGCATCTGACTCTTGATTTCAGCTCAGGTCATGATCTCATGGTTCATGAGTTCAAACCCCGCATTCAAGGGCTCCATGCTGGCAGTGTGGAATCTGCTTGGGATTCTCTCTCTCCCTCTCTCTGTCTCTGCCCCTCCCCTGCTTGCACATGCTCTATCTTTCAAAATAAAAAAATAAACTTAAATAAAAAAGAGAAGGGAGTGACCCTATGCTGCGGTCCATTCTGATTAAATACATATGTATAATTAGCGATACGGTAGGGCAGCTGCCCTTTGGAAGCTGGCATATGCTTTGCATGGGCAGGTAGCAGACAGCAGAAGCCATGTCAACAACGTGATTTCAAATGTGATTTTCCTCTGGTCTCTATTGTTGTGGTCCTACGCCTGGCCATGTGGCACAGGACAGGGGAGCCACTGAGGGTCCTTTCTTTCATTAGAGGTGGAGCGCACACGCTGGGACAGAGCCCAGTCTAGGGCTCGCAGACCTCGCTCTGGCTCTCAGGTGCAGGGTGGCTTGGAACAAATCCATTTTCCTCTCCCTGGTCTTGGTCTCCTCTGTCCTCATCTGTCTAACTAGGGGATTGGGTCTGATGGTCTCGGCACCTGAGCTCCTTGATGGGAACTCCAGAAGGTAGAGACTGTATCTTTCTTGTTTGTAGCTGGGTCCCTTGTGCCTTTCACAGTATCTAGCATATAGTACGTACTCAGTAAATGCTTGTCGAATAAGTAATTGATCCTCAGCAATTTCAGCTGTGACGCCCTGCTCACTGGATGGTGCTGACCCTAAAACCTCTCTTGGGAGGGATGAGTAATAAGGGGACTGCACAGACCTACGAGCTGCTTAGGGCAAGCTGAGGGTTCTAACCATTTTTCGTCTTTCTCATCCCTATGCTATGTACATACTCTTCCTGAATATACACATTGCATAAAATAATAATAAAAGAGGGATAATAGTAAATCTGGTTAATTCGGAAACTCCTTAGTACATTAAAAACAATGATTAACATGTTTAAACATAATTATATTTTTGTTGACAGGTAAACATACACATAGTTTATTTTGCATTTAGTAAGCAAAACAAACCAAACATCAACAACAAAACTACCTTATTTGGATTCAAGAGAAGGAGCCCAATGCTTAATGAATTGTGTCGGTTTGCATACATAGAGCATCTAATGTGACGGCTGAATTGTCATGGGCTGTGATTACTTCCGTCAGCAGACGAGACAGAGAGAGAGAGAGAGAGAGAGAGAGAGAGAGAGAGATTTCCTTTTCAGCAACTTGCAGACCCCCTCGACGTGTTTGCCCCTTGAGGTGGGCAAGAGTAGCTGAGAGGACCCACGTATTTTATTTGCGAAGTCCATTAATCTAATCCCTCAACCAAGACAATGCCTGCAGACCATTCCCCTGGCCATTCGGGAGACAGCGGGTTCCTGGAATCCTCCTGCTTTAAGAGGAAATGGTGCACATGGGGGGGAGCCCTGGGTCCCGGGAAGCGCTCAGCGTACTCAGCACCCGGTGAGTAATAAATAATCATTAATAACTTACGAGTTAAGGTACATCGTATCCAGATCACAAAAAGGGGGACGCTGTGCTTGAAATTATGAGCTGGCTTACGTGCAATGAGGATGGGAAAAGGGTGGCCGGCGGGTGCTGAGCTCAGGCCTCGTGAGCAGACCGGCGGAACTCAACAACAGGGGCACAGACAAGCCAGGGCCTCGGCCTGAGGAGGAACCACAGAACAGCTGGGGGCTCACAGGCGGCTCTCCGGCTGTCACTCAGGTCATCTTCTCATCTCCTGACTCTTCTCATTAGCTCTTTACACACACACACACACACACACACACACACACACACACACACACACACACCACGAAGACTTGCAGAGATAAGATACACAGAGCATCACAAAGGAATCACACAAATGGAAGGGACGTCATCCTAACAGGAAGATTTTCATCCCAGCTGGGCTCGTTTTACTGTCTTGGCCACCCTAATCCTTTCTCCTTTAAAAAATGCTTCCCTCCAAAAACCCAAGAGAGATTGCTTCCCTCTTCACTCCTTTGCAGGCTCCCAGGGCACCCTCTGGGCGCTGCCAGGCTGGGCTGGCTGCCCCAGCTCAGGTGTCACACGCCGCCTTGGGCTGCAGGTGCCCGGCAGTGTCATTTTGCCTCAGGCCCCTTAAAGGCTGAGCAGTGGGGCAGCAACAGAACCGCCCCCTGGGAGACTGCTGCTGCTTCCGCTGGGGCACAAAACTTAGTTCCACGTCTCTTTTGTTCTGAGTCAAAACAAGTCCCTGCTCTGGGCATTGGATAAACACTTCTAGGTGGGGGAGGAGGGGGCGCGGTGCAGGAAGGCTGCAGCGGTGTGATTTTCTGTTTAGTTACAATTCCGTAACTAGATCTGCTGAGTCTGCCAGAGAGAGGCAGGCTGGGTCTGGGGGGCTTGGAGTCTGGGGACCTGACTTCTGGCCCCCGCCAGCGTGCGCAGTAGCAGCCTAAGTGGCATCGAGCCAGCCTTATTGCCTCAGCTTCCTCATTGTTAAGTGAGAAGGATGGTCCAGGTCGTGCCACTGCCCCTGAGAGATGCTGTGTGAAAACCGGGCTCCGGGATCAATGGCGTTGACAACGCAGCCCACTCTGGGATCAGCCAGCAAATTGCACTTGGTTTTGATCTCAAAATATATGAACACAGTCCTTGCAGGCGATCCTGTGAGGCCGGTGCTATTGTTATTCTTCTTTTACAGATGAAGTACAGACAGAGAGGTTAAGGGACGTGCCCAAGGTCACACAACCCAGTAAGGGGCAAAACGGGCTCGAGGCGAGACTTGCTTCCAAGTCTGTGCTTTTAACCACGGTGCCCGCTCTGTGCACACGCAGTAGTCAGGCAGGGCTCTGAGAAGAAGCCTCTGTTTTGCAAGAAACAAAGAAACAAACAAACAGGTAACCAACCCAGCAGTCCCCAAACTGACTGTGTGATGACTGAGAGCAGAGTCCAGCGTTAGATGTGGCTGAGCTTACGTCTTTCCATCCCCTTAAAATTGAAGTGACTTTGAGGGGCACCTGGGTGACTCTGTCGGTTAAGCATCCGACTTGGGCTCAGGTCATGGTTCACAGTTTGTGGCTTTGAGCCCCGCATCAGACTGTCAGCACAGAGCCCACTTCTGATCCTCTGTCTTCCTCTCTCTCTGCCCCTCCTCTGCTCGCTCTGTCTCTGTCCCTGTCTCAAAAATAATTAAACATTACAAAAAATCAAAAAAAAATTTGCAATGACTTTGGGTAGGTGCTCAATCTCTGTAAACATTAGTTTCCTTATCTGTGAAATGGGGAAGACGATGATGATAATAAGGTTTCGGGAGGGTTAAGAGAACCAAGGCATGAAAACTCTTGCACGATGCCAGCCTTATTGTATGGATGCCTCCTTTTACTCTACCTTGGCATAAAGAGAGAGAGATGGGTATATACTATAGAGAAATGTGTATCTGTATATTAGGTATATAGACATCAACAGAAAGAGGCATAGGTAGAGATATACTATAAAGATATCTATATTTTATATGTCGTTAGTAGATACACATATACACACAAAAACAAACCACGTGCACACGTACGTGCACATCCCAGGAAGAGTCTGTAGAACTGATATTTCTGAAACACATTTTGGGCAATGTTAGTCTCACAGTCTCTAAAGTCCTCTTCTTTCCTTTCCCCCTGTTTTAATTTTTAATTTTTAATTCTTGAATTTGTAGGATCTCGCGGGCGCCTATGTAGGTTTCCTGCGTGGGGAGGACTCACGTGCGTGGGACTCGACAGCTGGGGAGCCCTTGCAGATCATGGCGTCATACTCACTTGTTTCACAAAGACCTGAGGTCTGGGGAGGTCGAGTGACTTGTCTACAGCTCTGTTTGAAAAACAATGTAAAACCTATGAACTCATAGTTATGGACAGCACCTCATCACCTCTCTTGCCCTGGGGTGGGGCGGGACTTCAGTCCCTGTGAGCCTTTTGAGCACACTCCGAACAGCCTCAGGTAGAATGCTCTGGGCCCTCCTGAAAACCCACTCACATGGTTCTCAGAGGGTAGCTAGAGACCCTTAGGCCCCTCTGTTCCAACTGGTCCGCTTAGTCTCTCTGATATGCATCAGGAATGCATTACTAATATCCAAGTAATATTTAAGGAAGGAGTTGCCAACTCCTTGGCCTTTCTGGCCAAGCACATAATGAAGATGGCCGTTGGGCCTTGAGACTCTTCATGGGGTTGCCGCCTTGGCACCAGGGGAGCACAGACCCTCCCTGAAGTCATTCCAGTCCCCAAAGCCCACCGTGCTGACCACCGAGACAGGCCTCTGCCTGGATTGAGCTTTGCAGGTTTACAGTTTGTCATCACCGCATGAGTGGTCCTAAGCACTTCGCCGTTGGGGTCTCGTTCCTCCCTCCCTTCCTCCCTGGTCTCGGTACTCCATGGCCCTCTGGTTGTGACTGTCTCCTGCATGTCCACAGTCTGCTGTGCCAGGTCCCTCCTCTGGCCTTTGTCCTCTGTGGCTAACTTTCCACCAGCGTTTTGTGTGCCTCCTTCAGTGTTGGTGGTAGAGACCCTAGCGCTCATCCCCTTCTCAGCCAGGTAGGTCGGTGACCTGACTTTATTCCTCCACGGGATGTGGAGGAAGTGACGTGGGCCCCTGCGGTCCTGAACTACATACACCTTCCATGTGATCCTGGCCCACCTCTCCCTATTTGCCGGGTGAATGTCGAAGCCCGCAGTAGCTTTGAAGGGCACGTGGTGAAGATAAAGGAATCAGCAGCATGGGACCTTAAGTGCCCACGTGGAGGAGTGTTCTCCCCGGTGCCCGATGTTCTGCATGTGAGCAAGAAATACGCTTCTGCTGTGTCAGGGCACTGAGATTGCAGAGCGATTTGTTACTGTAGCTAGTGTTCCCCTAATACATATTCACATTTCCTCCTCTAGTGAGATCCCCGCCCCCCGCCTTGTGTCTGGACCTCAGTGCACCCTGTCCGTCCTCTGCATTTCTGCACCTCCCATTGTCACACTCAGGCAGTTCCCACTTCTCTGTGCGCGGGCTTGTAGCGCTAATTGGAGAGGACAGAGACCTTGTTCTGTACTCATTCTGCATCTCCCAAAATGCCTAGCGTCAAGCCCAGCAAACAGTAGGCACTCAATCAATACTTGTTGATCGATTTGAGAGAGGCTGGAATGATCCATATCAAACTCCAAGCATCATCTGGGAGCTTGCTGATTAAACAGATGAATCTTGCAGCCTTTCTTTACCGCCACCGAGCCGGCCTTTGCTGAGCGGAGCTCGGCGTCAGAGGCTCTAGGCTGCAGAACCCTCTCTGCCGACCAGTTTCTGGCTGACGTCCCAGCATAGGGGTGCCCCAGGCCTCTTTCAGATGGCCAGGGCATCCATCAAATGACCTGCCGACTGAAGGTTATTCTTTGTTCTCTCTGCTCTTCCTGCTTAACAGCAACCCCCACCCCCCAACTCCATGGTAGACCCCTTTCTGTAGGGCTCCTGTTTCTGTCTGTCTGGAGAAGAGTGGGATAGAAGTATCTTCCAATTATTGTGCCTATATTTTAAAATAGAAAATATATGTTTGTCTCATAGAAGTGTCCTGACAAAGGGGCCTCGAGAGGCCTAGATGCAGGTTTAGACATTTTAAACATTTAGTTCGTATACTTTGAACTGCGCGTTTCTGTTCTAATTCTGCGGCCACTGACAGGTTAGTGAAAAATTTGGCCATTCCAGGTAGCTACCATCGTGGTGACCAAAACTATCTTAGAACCCTTACACTTAGTTTCATTCATTTTTTTTTCATTACTCTTTGCAGTACAAGTAATATGTTTAAAGAAAAACAACAAGAGGATACGGGTAAGCAAGCCAGAAAGTAACATCACACACATTTCCGTGAAGCAAGGATAACTCACTCTGAATGTTGTGGTGTACATCTTTTCCAGACTCTCCAAAGCCAAAATCTAAATTTCTTCTAGCTCCCATACACTCTATAGACTGTATATTGTTGTGTAAATTGGTTTTTGCTTAAGGTTTTTCGACCATAAATATAAACAGTATCATTTAAAATGACAGATACCATAGTTCAGAAAACTATTATTATCTATGGTTGGATTTTTCAGTGTTTTTCTGTTTGTTTTGTTTTGCCACTATAAATTCTTTGATGGACATTCTTGTATATAAACCCTCGCCTGCTTGTGTGATTATTTCCGTAGGATAAATTCATAGCAATGGAATTACGGGGTCAAAGGGAATGTAGATTTTAAAGGTGTTTGATACCTGTGGCCAGAAAGGTCACAGCAATTTGCCCTTCCTCCTGTATTCCAGCTCGTTTTGAGCTCATCTGATCGAATCGGCTCGTGTACGTGGATACCAACAGGGGAGGGGTGGGATGGGGGGAACAAATTTGAACAGTTAATGTATTTTTAAAGCTGTTTATCTTAATTCAATCTGTTCTGGTTGAATTCTCCTGCTCCTTAACACAGACTTGTGGGTTTAGATACAGTTTTCGTCTGATGGAGGGTTTGCAGAACACCTTGGAGTGGCACATTTGCATGAGTATAAAGGAGATGGGTTTGCTTTCAGCATAATTCAAATGAGCAAAAGCAGTGCGTCCTGGAGAGCTGTGTGTTCTGGTGTGTATATCAGGGGAAGTGTATGTATTCATTCTGGAGGCCATAGTGCTTGTTGTTTCCATAGAAAAAGAAGAAGAAGAAGAAGAAGAAATCTGCCTTTGAAATGCGCAGGGACAAGAAAAAGCAAGGTGAAGTGTGGGCCGCTTCATCTTGTCAGGAAGAACGCCGGAGCAGGGAACACTGTGCTTGGGAAACTGGCTTTTTAGTGGGTGCAGATGTATTAAAATTCTTTTCCTCAATGTGTCAAAAACTCTTTCAAAGTAAAAAATAGAAACAGTTAATATGCCCCTCTCCTCCCTCCCTGCCGTGCTCTCTTCTCTTGCCTGTCTTTTTACCCCCACGCTGCCAGGCTTGCTGTCGGGTGGTAGGAGGGATGGTCAGAATCTGTGGTGGGCACAGACCCTTTGCTGCAGGGAGCCCCTGCACCCATGGACAAGACCCTTCAAGGTCCCATGTCCTGATTAGCTCTTTCTCCTGAGGAAGGGAAGGGGTTGTCTTATTCATCAATCACTGAGCTAGATTGATTCCGAAAGGGGGGCACTAGCTAGCCGTCTTGTGTGGAGGAGCAGGGGATGTGTCTTCTGGTTAAACACCATCCTGGCCGGTGCAAACATCCAGATTATACTTCTCCAGAAGGAGGTTTGAGACAGTGCCAGGCAAGGGGAAGAGAACTGGAGTCGGTCAGGAGTCTCGGCTCTGCCAGTGACTGCCTCAGTCATTTAACCATACTGAATCTCAGAGCCTTAATGTGTCAAATGGTGTTGACAAGGGTGGTTTGTGCAGATCAGATGGACTAATCTTTCTAGGTCTGCTGACTGATATATTTCCTGAATTCCCAGGTAGAGGTTGTTTTTCCCAATCACTCCCTCTTCGGTGCGATCACGGCACACTGTTTACATAGTTCTCACTATACCTGGTGCGGACAGCTTACAGAGCTTGTGTTCTCTGCTGGGCGATTGTGCCAGGGTAATGATAGTGGCCATGATGAGTAGAACTGTCAAGTTTTGGAGGCTTAGCCCAATAAAAGTATATTTATCAATCACTTGGGATTGAGGGACCCAGATTCCTTCTGTGTTGTAGCTCTGTCATCCCCTACATCCCTGGAATTGCATACACCCAGCCAGAAAAGACAGGATGAACGCGTGGAGAACGCACACCTGCTTCTTTGCCATCTTGGATCATGAGTGACTCATGTTACTTCTGCTCACTTTTCATTGGTGAGATCAATGGTTCCACCTAGAGGCAAAAGAGACTGAGAACGAGAGCCCTTGGCTGGGCAGCTGCATCAGAGACAACTCTATTCAATGCAAAGGTATGTTTGGAATCTTTAGTGGACCGTCAATTATCTCTTCCACATCTAAGGTCTCTGTGAGGATAGGATCTTGTCCTTTCTATGTCTTGGTACCCTACATCATTTCTGATGCAGGTGTTCAGTCCAGAAGAATCGCATCATCTAGTATTGAATTTCTGTAAAGTTAATTGCACAGAGAAGGAGAGAGAGAAAAAAAACATCAAAATCGTGCCTCTGATTCTGTTTACCCATTCTAGGCGATGGGTGGGCAACTAGAATGGGGTCTGCAAACTACAAAGTACAAGTCCGACCTTGCTTGCTGTCTGTTTTTGTCAATGAAGTTTTATTGGGACACAGCCATGTCCGTTCATTTATGTTTAGTTTAGGGCTGCTCTGCCACTACAATGGCAGAGTTGGGTACTTGTGACAGAGACTGCAAAGCTTAAAATAGTTGCATCTTGTCCTCTTCAGAAAAAGCTTGCTGATTTCTGCCCTAGAGAGAGAATGAGCTGGATCTGCCATTCTTTTGTCAGTTTCTGTTTCCTTGAGCTCCTCTTCAAGTGAGCATCTCATTGTGCTGAATGTGATTATCAGCCTAATGTTTAAAGATAAATGTTTTTAATACAATACAGAGTAGTTGGTTTGTATTTAGACAATGCACAGACCATTTATATGGTACTTTATCAGTTATTTCAGAAATTTTCAAAGGGAATATTTATCTTACTTACCTTTTTCAGAGCTTACTGTTTCTTATAAAATGTAACTCTACCATAAAAGCATGTTGAATGAATGCATAAATGAATAGAACAATCTTTTGGAAGTTAAAGGGATCCTACAAATCACAGTATTGCCATTACTTTCATTTCTTAGTTATTGTATTTCAGGAATCAAAGATACCCCCCATCTGAATCTAATAAACATAACCTCTGAACCCCAGGATGCTCATTAGAAGTTTATATCCTGATAGTTTTGTGATTGATGGCCTCTCTCTTCTTGGGTAGTTCATTGTCACAAACAGAACAGAATAGTTTTTTTCTATTATTATTATTTTAAAGATGGGCAGGGGCATTACAGATACCCTGAGTAGCAAATAGTGAAAATGAGATTGATATGTTAATACATGCTGCAGTGGCAACCTAGGCATTAATGCACCTCATTGGCCTCCTTCCCTTCCTTGGCTCAATTTCCTGTTCTACTGACGCTTCCTGAGATAGTCTCCCAAATAAACAACTTGTATGCAAATCTTTGTCTCAGCATCTGCTTCTGAGGAACCAACCCAAACTAAGTCAGCTTCACTTTTTAAAATTTTATTTTGTGGCCTAAACAAACTCTTGAATATGGACTGTTAGGAGGTAGAGAGGAAAAAGAAAGAAGATGCTGAAAATTTTTCTAATTTCACCTATGAAGAAGCAAGGTTGTGTTAACAATATAGTCTGGAGAATTATAAAAGTGATTCCTCTTATGAGAAAATCAGATTGCCCCTAATAATAGAAATAGTCAATCAGTAAGAGACTTTAAAATTACCACAGGGAATCCCGATGTAAAGCCAGGAGTGAGAGTCACTGCTCTGTATGTTTAAGTCCACGACATCATAGTTGTTAGTGTTTAGTGTTGTTTCTATGAGCCGGGCAATGTGATAAGTCCCCTGCATATGCTGTTTCATCTCATTCTGACAGGAATTTGTGGGGCAGGAGTTTTTATTATCTATAGAGGATATTTTATATCAGGAAGGGATGTTGCAGGTGAACTTCTTCCTATATGACCTCTAAATGATGTGAACAACCAGGTAATTTAATAAGAGGTATTTATGCGGAAATGAAAGAAAAACAAAGATTAATAGGTGGAGCAAATTATAAACTTAATTTCTGAGTTTGGAGGGCAGCCAATTGAGAAAATGTCGACATTTGAGTTAGAAGCAAATTTAGATGGTAGAATGAGGAAGGCAGTTTCAGTTTGATGGATTTTCCCAATTTGCAGCTGGATTGTCTTTGATGATGTCAGTGGGTATTCTGGTGAACTTTCACTTACAAAATTTATTATTTGCATCTCTCCTGCACTGAGCAAAGTTAAGGAACTTGCCTTTGTGTCTGAAATTTAGCCTCATGCTTTCCTCAGGTACCTATGTTCATATGCTTTCTCTTTCTTAGTCAAACTTACCAAAGGTTGGTCTCATCAAAGGATCAGTTTTATTTTGTTGATTAATTTATAATTAAGAAAAATATTTTCTACTTCCTTCCTTCTGCTTTCCTTGGATGATTTTGTTGTTGCTCTTCCTGATTTGAAAGTTGAGTTCATTTCATTTCAGTCTATCTTTTGTATTAATAAACATGTTTATTGGTATTCATTGGCTTCTAAGTACTGCTTTGGCTGCATCCCATAAATTTTGCCGGGCAGCACTCTTGTTTTTGAGTTATAAATAGTTTGTAATTTACTTGTGTTTATTCTTAGTTTGGGAATTATTTAAAATCTCTTGAAATTTTCAAGCATCAGAAATCCAGAAATAGAAAAACTAAAGCCAAATCAGTAAAACAGTATTTAGTAAGAATTTTGTGTGTGTGTGCATATAAAAGCAGATTGCAAACTAGGAGCTTTTAAATTCAAAACTGTTATGAAATTCAAGGATATGATGTTACAGGATGGCTTATGAAGTGAAAATAAGAAAGTAATTTAACCTTTACAATGATTGGTTATTACAATGGGGATTTCCAGCCAGCAAGGAATTGGATAAAAGTGAGTAACTCATACCATTTTAGGAAAGATGACTGAAGTTTCTTTTATGATCATCAGAGGCATTTATGAAAAATAACCTAAGTTAAGTTTTGCTTATGTTTATTGAAATAAACTAGATTTAGTTTTACTTACATGGCTTAAGTGGTTTTGTCTACTTGGGAGATTTTCAAGCCTGGGCTCCATTTGATTTTATTTAACAATTCTCCCCTATTGGCCATCCTTTCAACAAGCTGAATATGTGACTAAC
This sequence comes from Paguma larvata, assembly GCA_030068075.1. NCBI lineage: Eukaryota > Metazoa > Chordata > Mammalia > Carnivora > Viverridae > Paguma > Paguma larvata. Next base: position 17,554,458 of record CM057835.1, read on the forward strand.
CAGTATAGCATTATTCTCAGATACCATTGTTGATGTAATCAGGTTGGAGAATCACATAGTTTCGCCTCCAACAGTTGAGTAGTTGGTATGGAGGGTCGTGTAGTCACTGTTTTCATCATTTGTATAACCATCCTTAGATTATTCCAGTTGTCTAATCCTGATGGATACATTTGACTATGAATGGCATTTAAAACCCTGGAGAGATTTTAGGTAAGCCCTCTAGGGAGGTTGATATGATGGTTACAAAGAGACTAATAGCCCAGGATTGAAAAATTCCCCAGAGCAGAGATTCCCAGGAGCTAACACTTAGCCAGATAAATAAATAAAAAGGTTTATATTAAGCCTTTCAGGTTTAAGTCAACCTATACTTTTCTGAATAATGTGTAATTGGGTCTCATTTTTTCTGAGTTATTTACATAGGTACAACATATGTAATAGCAATCACACATCTTCATGATTACTTAGGAGAAGGTGAGCATGAGGTGATTTTCTTTCAGGAAGGGATGTTGCAGGTGGACTTCCTCCTATATGACCTCTTTATGATGTGAACAATCCAGTAATTTAATAAGTGGCATTTCTATGGAAATGAAAGAAAAACAAAGGTTAATAGTTGGAGCAATTATAAACTTAATTTCTAGTTTGAAGGGCAGCCAGTTAAGAAAATTTCTATATTTGAGTTTGAAGCAAGTTTAGATGATGGGATGAGGAGGGCAGTTTCAATCTGATGGATTTTCCTGATTTGCAGTATTATTCTTTGATGATGTCAGTGGGTGTTCTGGTGAACTCTTTTGATTGGTCCATATAGCAACAGACATGAAGGTTGTTCATACATATTCTATTGTGTTTATCTGAGGCTTACAGGTAGATGATAAAACTTTATAGACAAGAAACAGGACTAGAATCTGATCATGAGTATGTATACTGTAGTTTTTCTTTTGAAACATAATTTTTTTTTCTTATGGTCATCCCATTTTAATCAAAGATAATTACAGGGAAACTAATTTGTAAAAATAAGTCTAATCTTATTAAACTTGGCTTGATTATTTATATAAAGGTAGCAAGAATAATGATTCTATGCATATTCTCAAATAGGACATTTCAGCCAAAGCTTTACTAATATCCATGGGGCTGTATTGTCTTCACAAAGTCAACATTAGTTCTTTAAAATTGTCTGATAATAAGGAATTTCAGGTTAGACCTTTAAAAGTCTCTAGGCAAAGAAGTCAAGCTAAGGCTTGCCTAATAAGGACTTGTCTAATTGTACATTGTTACAACAAGACAGATTCTAATTGAATTTATGTAAATACATAGAGTGTCATGAAAAACAAGAAAATTTAATATGGGTTTCTGAATTCTGGAGGGATCAGGTAGGGAGAAAAAGTTAAATGTTTTGACCTTTGTTTGCAAAGTTATACTTTACCAAATTGCTGTAAATTAGAGGTAACTTCAAGGAAAGGAGAAAGAGAGTCCTTTAAACCTGGAAAACAAAACACTAAAGAATCAGCCATGTTTTAAATGAACTCACAAAAATTATAATCATTTTTATCAGTTCATTCAGTCTCGTGTAATTAATTCATGTTTGTTTGATCTTTGGTTAGCAGCTTTACGACTCAATCAATTTTTCCATAGAGTTCTAGAAATTTTTACCCAGTTCAGTGTTACAATCTTAAGGTTATCAGAAACCTGTATCCTAGAGTGCTGTATTCTAAGCATTGTCCATGAATCTCTTTGAAGATGAAGCATTTTTCTTGTAGTTGATTTGTAAATACTTTCAGAGAAGAATCCAGAGTAAAATAATAACTGTGAATGAGAAAAGACTTAAAAATAGCGATGGTTAAAGTTCTGGTGAGAGTTCACTAAAAAAATGATGCAATTGACAAGTAAATTGATAAGTAATAAATAGCTGAAGTTGTGACTGATAAAACTATACCAGGATATATCAGATTTTTAGTAATTTCATATACATTTATGAATTACTTATGTTAATAATATATATCTATATAAATATAACCTAAGAAAGTTAAGTATCACTTCTTATTTGATAATGTTTCCCGTGCAATTTAACATCAAATAAGTCTAAATTAATTAACATTTCTTTTTGTAAAAGGAGAGAGCAAGGACCCTTGAGATGTTCCAAGGACCCTCTGGAAAATCACTAAGTTAGTTCGAGGTCAAAAAAACTTTATTTGGAATTTGATTTTGGGAATATTGTCAAAAACATCAAAAGCTTAATCAAATAGAATCACAGGTCACTGTGAAACGACATTTATTTATCCATTCAGCCAAAGTGTCAATTAAGCTAATCATCAGGGAAATACAAATCAAAACCACACTGAGATACCACCTCATACTAGTCAGAGTGGCTAAAATTAACAACACAGGAAACAACGGATGTTGGTGAGGGTGTGGAGAAAGGGGAACCCTCTTGCACTGTTGATGGGAATGCAAACTGGTGTAGCCATTCTGGAAAACAGTAAGAAAGTTCTTCAAAAAATTAAAAATAGAACTACCCTGTGACCCAGCAATAGCACTACTAGGAATTTATCCAAAGTATATAGAAATGCTGATTCATAAGGGCACTTGTTCCCCAATGTTTATAGCGGCGCTATCAACAATAGCCAAATTATGGAAAGAGCCTAAATGTCCATCAATTGGTGAATGGATAAAGAAGACGTGGTGTACATATACAATGGAATACTACTCGGCAATGAGAAAGAATGAAATCTTGTCATTTGCAACAATGTGGATGAAACTAGAGGGTATTATGCCAAGTGAAGTAAGTCAGTCAGAAAAAGACAGATATCATATATTTTCACTCATATGTGGAATTCGAGAAACTGAAAAGAAGACCATGGGGGAAGGGAAGGGGAAAAAATAGTTTCAAACAGAGAGGGAGGCAAACCATAAGACTCTTAAATACAGAGAAAAAATTGAGGGTTGATGAGGGGGTGAAGAGGAAGAGAAATGGGTGATGGGCATTGAAGAGGGCACTTGTTGGGATGAGCACTGGGTATTGTATATAAGCGATGAATCACGGGATTCTACTCCCAAAGCCAAGAGCACACTGCGTACAGTGTATGTTCACGAACTTGAAAATAAATTATATTTTAAAAAATCTCAAAGGCAAATACAGAAAGTTACATAGTTTTAAAAAATCTTAGCTCTTTCAATAGTGAAGAGTTAGTTTTTCTAAGTAATTAAAAACCTGATAAAGACCATACAAACCCTAGGAAATACTTCGATGAAATGAAGAGTATTTGTGTCCTGGGGTGCTTGGCTGGCTCATTCAGTGGAGCGTGCATTTCTTGATCTCAGGGTTGTGAGTTCAAGCCCACATTGTGTGTAGAGCTTACTTGAAAAAATTTTTTTGTTCCCTAGGAAGATTACACTAAAGGTAAAGAAAACCTTATGTAATCTTTTATTAAAAGCAGACCAATAATCTAAGATATTTTGTGATTTTAAGAGAGATAAAATTAAACTCTAGGTTTGTTCCAGAATATTATTGAACTTATTTAAAATCCCTTATAAATATATCTATTCAATTTCAACTCACCTCGACCTCACAACGTAAAATTCTTTTTCCTACAAATCTTCATCAGTTTTCTATATTCATTTACGTTTTGTCTTATTCTTTCTCTTTTTGTTATCCTGAAACAACCAGTCATTTTTTTAAGGAAAACTTACTTAAAAAAAAATACATCCTGTATTCTTTGCATACTCTTCACATAAAAATAATGCCACTTTCTTCTTATACTCTGTATACAAAATTGTTTCCTTTTGTTCTTATTGTTTCTAGTAGTTTTATTTTTATTTATGTTCATAAGTTTTGACTATTAGTGTCTTTGACTTTCCAAGGAAAGTTAGAAAGCAAACAGTCGAGCATTCAATAGTAGCTTTGCAAATTTATTAATAATTTTTTAGAGCATATGTTTTCATAGTATAATTTTTTAATGTGGCAAAAACATACTTATTAGTAGGCCCAAATATCTATATCTGGTCTCTCTATAAAAATTAAGGAGCCAAAAGTAGATAAACTTATGTTTAGCAATTAATATTTAGTAGCCTCAAGTATCCTTTTATCCTTTTAATTAAAAAATAAAAAGGGAAGGCAGATTCGGTGTTGTTGGAAATCAGTTTGATTGAATATTTGGTGTTATGTAAAGCTAAAATAGTTGGGAAAATGTGTTAGGCAAGAACATTATGTACACACACATATGTATATTTATGTGTGTGTGTGTGTGTGCGTATAGATGAGAGAGAGAGAGAACTCTTTATACGAAGAGACTCTATAATTATGTTTAAACGACATTTTCCACTCTAAATGTGTATTTCTACTCAAATGGAGTGTAAAGGTATTGGTAAATAATAGTCTCCATACCAAAAGGAAGTAACTGAGTCTAGGTTGGGTTCGATGGGTCAGAAGACAGTTATTTAGTAAATAGAGCCTACTGTGAAAAGTGGAGGCTTGAGCATGAAGACAGTGTGAGGATATGAGGAGCCCCACCTAAAGAAGAAAATACTCTTGTCATATTCCTAATCTGTTTGTTCTGATGCTGTAAAAAGTACCAACCAAGATAAGGATGTAAAAAAGAGCCTAGGATGGCTCTTTTTGTCTGGTTTCAATTAGGCTTTTTTTTTTTTTTTTTTTTTTTGGCGATGGTTTGGGGGGGAGGGGGGAGAGAGGAGGGCTGGTAGTGAATATATTGTATGCAAATATTGAGTTTCATTATAACATTACTATTTCTTTAGTCTAAAAAGAAAATCTGTAAAGAAGTTTTCCCCAGGAAAACCTCAAAGTATTGTGGGTAGTGTCTTTGGCATTTTTGATGGTCTCATACTACTTAAGAGCATGTCATACTTCTTGTATGCTTTCAAAATGGAAGTTTTGTAATGGAAATTTGCTTATTCTACATGTTATTACATAATTTCCTTGAACATCTCAGGATAAGTATTTTCATAAAATAGTGTGTAGGAAACTTTTATATAGAGCTCTTCAAGTAGCCTTTTATTACAAAAAAAAAAAAAAAAGATTTGTGTGAGATAGTGAGACTTTTATCAGGAAATACTTAACAAAAAAGAAGCCAGAAGTGGATAACCTATGATTAGCAATTAATATTTCTGTACGTTATCTTAGTTGAAAATTATCTATATATTCAATGAATATCCATAATTTAGTTTAACTTAGTGTAAACTTATCTTAATTATATCTATTTAAGTTACTTGTTTTTAACAATTATGTCTGGATTAGATATTAACAGCTAACCATCATCTAAAGTCATTTTTCTTGTTGACAAGTTTTGTAACATAGAGATAATATGAGTTCATTTGACTAAGAAACCCAAGTAGAAAAAGTTGTTTGTTTGAATTACACTTAACGTTGAAAATCTTGAAGACATGCCTGTTTTTATTAAACCAATAAACTTGAACTATTTTTTTAAATGTTTGTTTATTTTTGAGAGAGAGACAGAGTGTGTGGGGGGAGGGGCAGAGAGAGAGAGGGAAAGGGAGAATCGGAAGCAGGCTCCAGGCTACACACTGTCAGCACAGAGCCCGAGGTGGGGCTCAAACCCAGGAATCGTGAGATCATGAGCTAAGCCTAGGTTGGATGCTTAACTGACTGAGCCACCCAGGCGCCCTGAACTATTTTTTATTTATCAATGATTACCTGCAATCATGTAAACTTGAAAAAGTTTGAGTTAGTTCCTATGTTTCTGAGAATTTTATAACTACTTAATTTATGTAAGTGCTGGGACGCCTGAGTGGCTCAGTTGGTTAAGCATCTGCCTTTGGCTCAGGCTATGATCTCACGGTTCATGAGTTCGAGCCCCGCATCAGGCTCTGTGCTGACAGCTCAGAGCCTGGAGCTTGTTTCAGATTCTGTGTCTCCCACTCTATCTGCCCCTCCCCTGCTGGTGCTCTGTCTCTCTCTCAAAAATAAATAAAAATTAAAAATTAAAAAAAAAGAAAAAATTATGTAAGTGCTTATATTTTAAAGCCAATTACAGAACTCTTTAAAAATTAACATATACATCCAACACACATACATATATAGATATATGTAAATGTATAAACAGACAGGCACAGCTGTAATAGTTTTCGTTTAATTTTTTTTTTTTTGCCATTTTCTCAGATACAGTATTACAAAACTCAAAAGAATAGCTTGATCCAAATTGTGTTTCTGGAAGATGGACTAAATTATGGCTACCCACTCAGATGGCCAAAGGTTCTATACTAAATATTATTATTTGAATGCTCTAAAGAATTTTTTAGAGAAGGTATTTCTGGAGTCGTTTGTCTTTTAGAAACTCCTGCAATCCAATAAAAGAATGCAGTCCAGTGTCTCCCAGAGTTTTGGGATCCTCTTTTCTCATTGGTGCCCCTTAAGGTTGACACTTACCTAAGTTAAAGGCTCCCCAATGTGGTCATTATAATTCCGAATTGTCCAAAAATTTACCCATTTTCCAAAATGGCACAAGATCCTAGTCCATAGTGGGTATACACATAGGAAGTAAGAGTTTGGGAGGGAGGGGGAAGAAGAGTTTTAGACCAGGTGGAACCCATCTTTCCTGTTAGATTCTCTAAGATGTCTTAACTATGAGGAGTCCTGTTTTCCAACAGCTGTTATAAAACACAGGGAATCATGTGTCCCCCACCCTCTTTTGAACAGATAGTGTAAGTTACCAAGAAGCTTCAACAAACAAAATGCAGGTATTTGCAAAAATTTGGAGCATCCCCATTGCAAAGGGAGCAGAGCTCAGTTCTGAGAGACCTACCCTTGACCTCCGTCGTCACCAAGAACACAGTGAGAACAATGGGCTCTGAGGATACTGGTTCCTGTTGTTCACCAGCCTCGGAGTCACTGGGACTCTTCTTTGGAATTCACTTCTGATGCCAGGAACTGTTGAAAATCCAGAAATAGCACATTTAAGCCATCAGACCAATAAAATAGTATTTAGTAAGAATCTATTATGGGTATAAGAACAGTTCACAAACTGGAAGCTTTCAAATTCAAGACTGATATGAAACTCAAAGGCATGATGTTACAGGGTAGCTTATAAAGTGGAAATGAGGAAGTTGTTTAACCTTTACAATGATTGGGTATATAAGAGGGTTTCCAGATGGGCAGGGGACTGTTTAAAAGTGATGTTCTTACACCATTTTTTGGAAGATAACTTAAGTATTTAATATGATGATCTTATGTTACAAGAAAAAATGCAAGTTAAGTTACGTTTGCTGTTAATAAAACAAGCTGGATCTAATTCTGTTTACATGGCTTATATGGTTTTGTCTGCTTGGAGGATTTTCAAATCTGGTCTCCATTTTATTGCATTTTAACCAAGTATAGGTATTTTTTATAGTTAAATTTTTGTTGTTGATATCTAACTATATTGCACTGTGGCCAGTAAATGAACTCTATATGTTAACAATTTTTCCTTTTTATTTTAAGTAGACAAGAGAGGTTTTCAGAATTTCTATCTCGATAGAATGGAAAGCTAGGCCTCGACAGGCTCAAAAGATTTTACCTAAAACTGAGAAAACACCAATGACCCGTGTTAAAGAATGGAAGGGGTAAAATTCGTATGTTGAAACCTAATCCCTAATGTAATGATATTAGAGGTGGGGGCCTCTAGAGGTGATTAGGTCATGCAGGTGGAACCCTCAAGAATGAAATTAGTGCCCTTATGAAGGAAGCCCCAGAGAATTCTCTTGTCCCTTCTGCCATGTAGTGACTCACTAGATACCAAATATGCCAGCCCCTTTATCTTGGACTTCCCAACTCCAGAATCGTGAGAAATAAATTACTATTGTTTATAAAGGAGAAAGGAGAGGATGGAAGGGATGGCTGAAGGAGATTATGGAAAGACTAAAACCTTTTCCTTACCTCCAAGTTTCCAGTGGTAGAGACCATTAAAAACAATCTTTATATCCGCTTCCCACCTTTTGTATTCTCTATCTTAGCAACTTGGTCAGAATAAATCTTTAACATATGTTGAACTGAATAATTACATCCACTGTAAAATAATTAGTACCATGTAGTAGCATAAAAAGTAACAAAAAAGGATCATGAGGTAAAAAGTATCTTGTGAGAGCAAGAAGAGTTATAGTTCCAGATGACCAGGTGTCACCAGGTACACAAGAGAGGACAGGAGTCTTCAATAGGACCTGCAGGACGAATAATATGAGACAATGTGGAGTGGAGGGTGTTTCCAGGATAGAGAGTAGCGCATCAACTTGTTGACAATGGAAAGTAGTAAATCATGTTCATTTGCATGAAGATAGAAATATAACAAGTAGAGTTTGACTGCAGCCAAGAACTCATGCTGTGGAATAACGGGAACTCAAGGTGATGAAGCAGGATAGGGCAAGCATGTTTAGGGATTTTATTTACTTATTTTTAACATTTATTTTTGAGAGAGAGAGAGAGGCAGAGAGGCAGAGAAAGAGGGAGACAGAGGATCCGAAGCTGGCTCTGTGCAAGAGACCAATGCGGGGCTTGAACTTACGAACTGAGAGGTTATGACCTGAGTGAAAGTCCAACACTTAACCAACTGAGCCACCCAGGTGCTCCAGAATTTTAAATTTAAAGCAGGGACTTTAGTTTCATATGGGAAGTGGGAGTTGCTGTTGGTAAGGCTTGGTAAGTATTTTAAGTGTCCATCAGTGGTGGGCAAGAGGGACTAAACCATTAATGATGGACAAGATAGGTTAGAAAGAAGAGAACGGAGTGGTAATGAAGAGGTTGGCATAAGTCTGGGAGATATTTTGAAGGAAGAATCAACAGGATTTGGGGACTAATTGAATGTGTGGGCTGAGAATACAGAGGAGTCAAAGACAACTCCTTGCTACCCAGCCTGCTAGGCTGGGAGGGAGTAATGACATTCAAGACACAGGAAAGTAGGTTTAAAAGGAAGACCACTAAAGACAGTGGCTTTAGATGTGTTGAGGTTGAGAATATCCAAAAGGAAATGTCTGAAAGTCATCAGACTGCAGAAGATAGAGGTGGCAGAAAGGTTGGAGAGAAAGTTATAAAAACCAGGGAGACTTTCAAAGGACTGTGTGTGGAGGGTCGGGGAGGTTGTTAAAGGTGTCAAAAGCTGTAGAGAAATGAGAGCAGGGTGATTAGACAAAGCACTTGAGATTTAGCCTTAAAGAATATAGTTTCATTTAATGTTGACGGTGAGAGTTGGGTTGCAAAGATTTAAGGGAGAAGAGACTGCAAAGCACAGCAGGCTATTGGTCTAAAGGGCACAAGTAACATTACTTTGTCTAACCAGCAAAAATGAGATTCAAGACTTTGCGATGGAGGTCCTGGGAGTTAGGGCAGGGAATAGAGGGCTATAGGCCATTGAGAAGGTGGATTTAGAGGAGAAATTTAGCCACCCAAGTCTTCCAGATTGGTGAAAAATGGGTCGGTCTCAGGCACAGTATGGAAGGATGAAGGGACCAAATTGGGGCCAATGCTAAGGGCATAGACTCTGTGTTGGTGGCTAATATAAGCTGGCAGACCCAAGGACCATCTCATCTTTGGAGAAAACGGGATAGAGTGTGAGGCAGCCCTCCTCACTGAGTCAGCACTAGACGTGGTGATTTAGGAGGGCTTTCATGGTGATCAGAAATAACCACTCTTGCCTCAACAGTTTCCACTTGCGAAGATTTCTTTTATGGAAGGCCTTGTTGGGTCATTAAGGGGAAAGAAAATGCTCCTCCCCATGATGGGCCTGAGAGTTAAAACTCTTGTCTTTCAGTTCACACTGAGCACAGATACTAGACTTCATTAGCTGTACCTCAGCTCTGAGAGGAAACCTCACAGGACTTAATATTTATAGCTCAGGAACCTAGTACTCTTCCCAGAGGGAATAAATTGGGCAATATCAAGTTCTTGGCTGGAGGAGGGACTTGGAGGGAGATAGTCAGGTTTTTAAGAAAAGGAGGTCTTACTCCTTCTGCTGAGCTGCTAGGATGCACCCAGGCCCGTCCGTTGCACATGTGGACACATGGAGCAGACAAGCATACTGGCCTGAGGACGGGAGGACTCAGGCTTCAATCTGTCTGGTTGCCCTTGGCTAAGTCTATTTCCCTCTCTGGATCTCAGTTTTCCACTGTAAACTGGTGGGCTGACAGTGGTGTGGAAAAGGAACCCACCATGCTTTTCAAACTAAAACTCTCTGTTCTGTGAGTTGAGGGCAGAGACAAAGCTGCCAAGTGAGGAGGAGATTGAAGCAGCTCATCTGTTTTGTGAGGAGACCCCGCCTACCTCGGGGGGACATGGGGTCTGGGCCCACTTCTGCCATAGTTGATGGCAAGTCACAATTCACCTAGGCCTTTCTGTCTGACCTTAAATAGGTGATGCAAACTACTGTTTAAAAATACACAGAAGTATTCCTTTTGTAAGAGATGAAAAGCACATGGTTTAGAAGTCTGGTGGAACTCAGCCCTCTGAGATTTCATAGGACAAAGACCATATGAACACTGGGAATCCTTACATCATGAGATTGGGACTCTTATTCCCTATGCTTTCTAAAAGAGGGGTTTCGAATATCATTATGCAATTGGCTGGCCAGCTACGACGGCTGGATTGTATATTGATGTCAAAGGAATAGCTTTGGATTTTACTTTTTTATCTGGAGAATTTTCCTGCTAGAAAGACCAAAGACTGGTGTTGCTACATAGCTTGTGTATATATGTGGGGGGGTGGGGCTGAGGAGAGGAGCATACATATTTAAAGAAGATGCTCTGTATAACCACATACCTTGAACTTTTCCATTTTTGTGATGGAGTCATTCCAAAAATGGGAGAGAAACCTCTCTAGATTCTGTGTCCCCTATCATGGATCACCCTTGTTCTTTCCTCCCCATTGTAGGCAAACTTCTTGAAAGCCTCACTTACATTTGCTTTCTCCAGTTCTTCGCCTGGCCCCCATACCTTACCCACTCCTGGCTTCTATCCCCATAGCTCCACAGAAATGGTTCTTACTAAGGTCTCTGTGTAGCTAAGTATAACAGACATCTCTCCTTCTCTTAACTCTTCAGCAGCATCGAACAGAGTTGACCTGCATTGGGTCATGATTTCCCCAATGCAGTAGATTATTACATTATTTCTCTGTATCTCAGCCATTCTCCTTATCCCTTTGGGGGCTCACTCTCCTCTATCTAACCATTAAATTGTATTGTTTGAGAACTGTCCCCACTTCTTATTCCGGTCTCACATTTTTCCCCTTTCTAAGCAATTTCATTCACACCCTTAGCTTTAATAACCTTCTAAGAGCCGATGATACTCAGATTTTTTTTTGAAAGTAGGCTTCATGCCCACCACAGAGCCCAACACAGAGCTTAAACTCCCAACTCTGAGATCAAGGCCTGAGCTGAGATCAAGAGTCAGACTCTTAACCAACTGTGCCACCCAGGTGCCCCCAAGATTTGAATCATAGCCAGATCCTGCATACACTCTTGGAGTCAGAATGACTTTCCACTTCTGGTGCCAGTCCGCCATGAAGGCCATGAAACATGTGTGAGTCCTTATCAAATTAAATAATCTCTCTTTTCTACTCAAGCTACCAGAATTGAGTTGGTATTTTCACCAAGATAATGCAACCTGTGATGTTAGGGAAAAGCTTGATCCCACTCTGAAGAATACAGTTCATTTGTAAAGATAGAATACATTTAATTGAAATACTACATCTGAAGTCAATCTGTGAGGGAGCACACAGAAGGGAAGAGACCATGAGCAGTATTGTTGCAAAAATAGCAAAATCTGACTAAATGAGATGCTAAAACCCTTCCCTTTGTGCAAAGATATCTCCTAGTTAGAAAGAAAACTCAGAAATCTGTAGTATTCTATCAGAAATTAACACCATCACCAACTCTCATCAAAATAACACATGAACAGCACATCTAAAAGCTATTTAGCAGAACCACTCAATATTACATGAGAGGATTGAAGATGCCCACTTTGAAATTGGTCCTTTTAATCACATACTGGAAGCGGCAAGATGTAAGAAAAATTATTCTTGCCTCAAATTAATTAGAATTCTCTCTGGTTGAAAGCTTTTTCAATGAAAGAAAAGAAAAATAATTAATGCCATATAAAACATGATGATGGAAAAGGGCTATGTATGAATGCAATGACTATTTAAACCACTCAATGCTTACAAAGCATCCAAGGCTCTGTGCAGGGATACTGGTCATGGTGACACACTTAGGAAGAGGATTCTTTTTACTCTTGAGCTAGCAGCTCTTAGAGCCTGTTAGAAGCAGAAGAAGCAATGTTGCAGCCATAGAATTGGTCCAAAGACTGATGCTGGGAAAGAAGATTGGATGAGGGCAAACCTGAATGAGTAGAAGTTTATTGCATCTGATCCTTTGCAGGCTATCTTCAACTCTGTCCTGATTTCAGATACCCTCTCATTAACCCTGAGATCCTTGTCCCATTGTGTGGGACCTCCACACCTTCTATCAGACTTGTGTCCTCCATCACAATGCATCTGTCCAGTCTGTCCAATATCCCATCTCCCCAGGGTCTTCCTTACCCCTGCTTGTGTGTGTTATGTTACTTTTCAGTAAACTGGTTTTTATTTGAACATTGCAGGTAACTATGCAACCCAAAAGAGTGGCCCCCAGGGAGAAGTTTCAGACCATCTGACAAGAATACTCTCCTATAATCACAGCATATCCAGTGTTGGGGGAGGAATGTTGACTTTGAGGTAGAGCAGTCCTGTTCTGGGGGAGGTCCTACCACTTCCTGACTGGGAGGACTTAGGTAGGTTTCTTAAACTCTCTGAGTCTCAGTTGCTTCATCCATGAAGGACAGATCATGATACCTACTTCTCAGTGTTGAAAAAGATTAGAGAGAATAGATGTGATGGGCTTAGCCCAGAGCCTAGAACAAAGTAGACAGCCATTACCCTGCCTATGGAAATATCATTTTCTGCAAAAATTCTCCAGATTTTGTTGAAGGAGGAGTAGTGATGGGAACATGATGGTTCAGCACCATCCAGCTATATACAAGCCTGTGTGCTGATTGCATGTCCATGCTGGCTGCATGAGCAGAGAGTCCTGGTTTTATGTTCTAGTGGAAGGAGCATTTGCTGATGATCTAGGAGTTAGGACAACTGAGTCCTAGTTGGTTCTACCTCAAGCTGGATATCTAATCTAGGGTAAGTTATATTTCCTGTCAGAATCAAATGAGCAACTATATGTGGAAGTCTTTAAAAACTATGACGTGCTATGCAAATGTTGTCTATGAAGAGTATCATTTCCATTTTGGCCTCACGGGGTCTTGAGGGAGGCTAAATCATGTTCACATGCACTCAGGTTCATGGACTGCCCGGGAAGCCGAGGAGAGGGAAGACCACATGGATTGTCTGGGGAGACAAGAGGACCTTATTTTCATGAGGTTTTGCAGAAATTGTTTTTCAGTCCTGAATTATGTAAAGACATTTTCTTCCTCCTACAGACACCCCAGTTTTTATAAGGAAGTTTCATTCACCTGCCTTCTTTGGATCAGCGAGGGGAATCATTGCATTTTCTTTCTCTAATGAATAGCTTAGAAAGGATGGCCTCGCCCAAATGCCAATGACCTCTTCTTATAATGCAATGCCTTTCTTAGAGTGATTGGGGTTGATAGGGCTGGTTTTAAAATGACTCCTCTCAGTCAGTCTTGAAAGAATGACTCTAACTCCTGGGAGTTTTCTGAGCTAAGAATGTTGCCTCCAGACTTGAATCTTAACCAGAATTCTGGGACAACAGAAGAAACTCCTCTCCATGTTTGGTCACATAGCTTTGCCACCAAGTTATGAGACAGCAGGTTTAGAAGTGGGGAATCTGATGATGGTGTTCACATCTGTTTACCCACAAATGTTCAGAGCTCAATTATAATTATGTGTGTGTCACACAGTGGCCTACCTCAGCACCAGCAAATGGCTGAGGTGAGGGTAAACTCAAGGGCAGATAGCATTGAAATACTTTTCTGTTTAGCTTTTTCTCTTTCATTTAACTGATATTTAGTGGACACCAGCTATGTGCACAGTGCTGAGTTGGACTGTGAGGGGGGGGAATCAAGGACTTAAAGAACACGTCCAGGAGACTGCAATTCATTGGAGAAAACAGACCTGCAAATAACCAAGATCCTGAACAGAACGGAATGTGTGCTACACTGGGGTAAAAACTCCAGTGCTATGGGATTACAGAGGGAGGAGTGAGTAATTCAGTTGGGGCAATTGGGATGGCATCTGGAAGAGGAGACATTGAAGTGGGCCTTGAGGATTGACTCAATTCTGAAAGGTACAGCAGGTGGGAAATATTTCAAATGTATTTGTAGATGAGCAAATCTGTTCCAGACTGATGGTGTAACATGGACTGGCATGGAGACAGATGACAGTGGCCAGTCCCCTGTGGCCTGAGAGGCAGTGTGGAGAAGAAAATGTGACTGGAGAGAAAGGTTGGAAGTCCTTGGAAGGGGTGTCTGGAGTAGAAGTGAGCTCTCTACAAGAGTTCATTCCTTGCTATTTTCAAGACCTAGCCAGCACTTTTTACATAGTGGGCATTCAATACATATTTATTACATATAAGACTGATGACTGAAGTGAGGAGTTATGAGCATTTATGCTTTAAGATAGTTTCTCTGTTGGTGCAAAGGGATGAAAGAATCATGATGGGGTCATCAGGTTAGTGGACATTTGTCATTAGTTGTCTGGAACATTCCTTCCCACCTGGCCACAGAACTCCTTCTCCTTGAGCAAGACCTGTTCCATTTTGCCCCCCTGTCTAGTGATTAGTCCAGAGTGAGGAGTGGGCCTCTAGCTAGGCCAGTGAGAACCTTCCCTGGGACTTCCTGCTAGAGCTATGTCAACTCCTGTCAATTTCCACAGGGCTTGTTAAACCAGGAGCATGTGAGCTTGGGGCTGCCAGTAACTATCTTGCATAGCACAGAAGACAGACTGAAGTCAGGCAGCAGGACGTAGAACCAAGAGATGCAGAAACTGAGCCCTGACAACATCATTAGTGGTCCCGTGTCCAGTCGTGCCTAAAACCGCCATTATGCAAATCAGCTAGTCCCCTCTTTAGTCACTTGGATGCAGAGCTTTGTCCCATGTAATGGTGGTGGTCCTGGTTAGTACAATCAGTCAGGAGATGATTTCCAAAGTCTTGACAGTTGCTACAATTTGACGGCAAGATAAGGAAGACTGAAATCTACTGCAGAGGCAGTTCCTTGGATATCTAACCATGGGGCTCTTTCTTCACCAAAAGACAGAGTTGATGGTGTTTTCGCTCATTCTGTGTGTATGTTTATTTTGCACTGTAAATGCAGTTCCAGGGCCCCATGTGGTGGTGGCGAGATGAGGTATGGAGGTTTCTCTTTTGTGGGTTGTTGTTCTTTCTGCAGTTGCTTTACTTACTCCTCGCTCATCCCTCATCTCCATTCTCCCTTAGATTTAAACTTACAGAGATTTGGGTTATGATATGGACCTTGTATCTTCCCCATTTTCATTTACACAAAGGAGGTGGAACCATCTAGGAGATGTTTCTTCTTTCTTGCAGAAGAGAAGAAATTGACAGGAAAGGAGATAGGGCATTAGATTCAGGGGAGGAAATAACCTTTCCTTATTCTTGAAATCTCCTTTTAGATTTGGAAATATGAGAGTGGAGAGGGCTTGAGTGACTTGCTTCCAGGACAAGCCCAGGTACTTAACAAGACTCATAGTCAAGTCCTCCAAACTGTCAGGGTAGGGTAGCGGTGGAACAGAACTGATGATGGATGAGGTATGTGCTGGCAAAAGAGGGCCAGAGCAGTCTCTAGGTTTTTCCTGGGAGGCCAAGAGCTGGCCCTGGCTAGCAAGGGCCCTTCTTACAGAGCCTGAGAAGATAAACAGACCACCCATGGCCTGCCTACATAGAAGCAGGGCGATGGAGTTGTTCCCGTCCATGCCGGACCACAACAACATTGCACAAGGCCTGTTCCTTCCTCCCCCCTGGAGCTTAGGATCAGCTGCTGGAAGGCACAAGGAGGGTGAGAAATCCCAGATGTGATTGAGATTTAAACCCAAAAGGGTTATCACTGAATTTGACATTTTCCTGAAATTATTAAGATCGAGTTTCTGGCCTTTAGGTAGAAATGAGATATTGATAGATAAATGAAATCCTGTTAGAGAGAGAACTCTTGAGTTTGTGACTTATGTGTTTGCACCTGCTACATACATTTTTGGGTATGAATCTTCAGTGCCAAGGTAAGATCTTTAGGTAAAGGAAAAAGGGGAGATGGAGCTGACCAGCAAGTTACCCCTCTGTGCTTGTGGCCAGCCTCGTATGTGTGATCATCTTTGGCATTAAGGCCTCTGTCTTGTGGGCTGCTTTCTTGGTGAAGGAGTGAGCAGCCTGCTTGCCAGGTGCCAACAGCCAGCCATTAACCATAGGAATTGGTCATTTCTGAGGGACCCTGGAGTCTTTGGCCAAATAGATACTCTCCATCTCTGAATTAAAAATGCAGGTTTGCCCAGGGTGGATGAATTTGTACAAATGAAAACATTCAAGTCCTTTCGGGCCGTGGTGTCCAAACTTCAGTGTGTATCACAGTTACCTGGTAGGGAGAGGCACATGATGCTGGATAAGATGAAGACCCCCAGGCCTAGCCCTTGAATTTTGATTTCGATGTAAGTGGTCCTTGGTACATACTTTGAGGAACAGTCTGAAGTGTGGTATATACCATTTGGATGTCCTTAAAGGCTCCCAGAATGGACTAATAACTCAGTCAAATTCTCTCCTGCAGATTAGCTCTAAGGGCAACCCAAAGTTTTTAAGGGGGGAAAATCATGTGAAAGGTAGTTTCTCCAGGAAGTTGACAGCAACTAGAAGGGGAAAACGTGCCTGGAATAGACATGACATCTTAATCATTGGTACTAAGGAGCTGTAATGCCAGACTATAGAAAGCTTAAATAAAACTGTAGCTCTTTTTCTTTTATTAAAGAAAGAAAGCCCAAGAGTACAATAGCAGAACAAGAACTAATTCTGGAAGCTTGCTGGTATGATATTGTCAATCACACCAGTGATGTGGATAAAAGCTTTTAGCACATGAATAATTTCAGTGAAAGGGCTTTATCGCTTTTTATTTGCTGGGCATTTACAGGAGAATAAACATGCTGGTATATATTATATATGGAGTGAAAGTCAGCAGCAAATGAAAGCAAAGACCCCCGGACCCAGTTACCAGAACAGACTATGGTTGCTTAGCAACCAGGCAACTGGAGAATTCTCTCTCCCTTTCTTTCTTTTGTTTTTAGATTGCAGTAACCTTTGATCAATTTTGGCTCCACAACAAAAGCCTTGGATATTTTGAGCGAAGGGTACCTGCTAATTTGTAGTAGAAGAATGTAGACCATGACACCAATTTCTCTCTCCAATTTCATGTTAAACAGCAAAACAGTCTAACATTCTTTTTAAAAGTCTTAGTGCTGGTGGGCTCGGTCCCAATGAATCAGAAGTTACATGATAATTGCTTCCAATTACTCTAAAGATGTTGCTGTCTGTCAACTCACCTTGATTCTTCTGCTCATTGGTGAGCTTTGGAAGCCTAGTTTTTGGTTCTAAATCCTGTTCCTAAGAAGAAGCACCTGAATGTCCAAGTCCTAAGTCATTGGGAGACTTTAAAAGCCCATTCCTTAAAAAAAAAAAGTCATGGAATTAGGGAATGCTAAATTGGAAAGTGCTTTATAAATCATCTTGTCTGGCCCTTCTTTCTTTATAGGCTCTTTCCACTCAAAGTTTTACAAGGCAACTGGCTAATGTCCACAAACCCAACTACCAACCATGAAAACTCCACATTCTTCTTCCCCTCAGAGAACTTTAAAGCTGTGAACAGCAAATAAGGTACAGATAATGATCCGATTTGACTCAAATGCTCAACCTTAGAAGGACACTATCTGACGGTTTGCAGGTAGCATGTCAACGGATAGGTAGCATGTCCATGGGATAGAGCAGTTGCTGGCTTCCAAGGATTAGATCTCACAAAAGTCTACTAACAGTTTGGATTTTAGAGGCCAAGTTTATTTCAATGAAATTAACGTTCCGAATCAATCAGTCAAAGAAAGACTCCTAATAGGCCAATAACGCCCTTTCCTTAGTTGGACAGAGATGTGAAGGAGATGGAGTGGGGTGGGGGCGGGGAACAGAAGTTAGGGAAGGTAGGAGTCATGCCTTTCTGAACTCTTGGTTCTTCCTTTTCAAGGTCTTTTGTCAGCTAGAGATGAGTGGGGACCTTGCGAGTAGCGCAATTCTTTTCCTCCTTAAAAAGGAAGGTAAAGATACAGCGTACTTTGCCTTGATCAGCCAAGGTTAGTTTCATAGCCTCTCCATGACTCAGATTAAATGAGGAGCATAATTCCCAAGAGACAAATTCCCAGGCCGGGGGCTTATAGGTATAAAAGAGATGGCCCGAAGGTATAAAAGGAAGATGGCCTCTCTCAAACCCCGTGTAAGTGCCCAGGCATGGCAACGTCCTTTGATGTCTAAAGATGTTGGCACAGGGTAAGGGAAATTATTCATCCAAATTGGCCTGTAGAGGATTATAGAGGATCCCAGATGGGCCAGAGGACAGAAGTCTAGACATACCCCCAGTTTTCTGCTCTGAAGCCCCACATTCAGGGTTATCACCGGTTTGCTTTATATTGAAAGATCACAGCAGCTCCTTGCACTTTTCTGAAAAGAGGATGAGCAATGCTTACCTGCCCTGCAGACCCCCGGCGTCTGAGCTTGTTCTTGTTAGGCTGGTGTCCACAGCACCTGTCACTTTTCTCCCTGTCCTCAATTACTGCCACCTGAGCAACTGCCAGGGCGGGGAAGCACTTTGAACTTAAACTGTCTTTGTGTCTGCGCCTTGAGTTGAGCCTTAATTACGGTTCTCCACCTGCTTCTGCGTTCCAGGAAACCTCTGGGAGCCCTCCTGTGGCTCATTCGGAACCTGAAGGATCCCAAAGTGGTCAGCCAAAAACAGGGAGGCCTAGGAAAGAAGAATCTGCTGTTTCTTTCTTTGGTATCTTACCACCAACTCCCTAAGGAGCCGATTCCCATTTCTGTGAAGAGATTAGCCTGAATGAAATCGCGTTTTGATTATTGCCACTTCCTAAAGGGGATTTAGGATTACGAGACGACCGTTGCTAAAACATCTTCCTCCTTCCCTAGTAGCAAGAGCAGCCAAAAACTGGAAGTAAATAGTTCAGTGGAACAGTCGAGCTGTTGAAAGGCTCGCAAACTCAAAGCAGGCACAGAGGGACGTAGTTTTGAGTGGTTGAGTTAAACGCTTTACAGCCAGGACTGTTTCATTCTAAGGCTGAAAATTTATATGTGAACCTAACCCAGTTGCTGGCAAGAACTACTCCTAATACACTCTTCATGCCCTGCTCGATGCTGGAGCTGGTCAATTCAGTGTGAAGACAATTTAATTTAGTAAATAGTATCAACCAAATTGGTAATTCTGCGGTGCAGGGGCGAATCAGGAGGCTGGCTGACTCAATTCTTTGCTTTTCCCCAAGTTGAGTTAGAATCATGTAGAGGTCACCAGTAAGCCTTTGAATCTTTAGCCTCTGTTATTAACTGTATTCTTGGGAACAGGAAGTCAAAGAATTGGCATAGTGGGGAAAATGGGCTACTGAGAAAATAACCAAAGTGTGCGTTGTCCGGGGTTCAGAGACCCAGAAAACTCAATTGAAAAATCTTTGAATTGGGTATTTCACTCAGAATAGCCATTCCTTGTAATTTTTGCTGCTATTGGAAATCATGTTTTCTTAGGGAACCCCCATGGAATTAACCCTTTGGGCAAAGTAAGCCAATCTTTAAAATATGTGCTGCTTTTGGTTCTAACCATTTGTGCAAAGTTAACAGTTTGTGAAATTGCTTAATTTCCAATTGCTTAATTTCCCAAAAACTTAGCTCGGTTCATCACAGTTCAAATCAGGGAAAGTAAAAAGGGAAACAGCAGCACAAGCAAGGTGCCGTCGCTGAGTGGGGCCACAGAGCCTTCCACAAAGTGCCAGGATCCGGAAGGGAGGATTTGGAGACCCAAGAAAGGGGGCCTGAGTGTGGGCAGCATCCACCCCCCGCCCCCGCCCTCCGCCCCAGGAAGCCCTTCCCTCTGTGGTCAGATCTGTAGACAAAAAGAAGATGGTCGACACTGAACATCAGCAGAGCAGCCTTGATTAATTCCACAGAGCCTGAAGCTTCAGGGCCGGTGCACAACGTGCTGTAGGAGGAAGAGGCATCTCGGGAAGGCGTTGGGCAGCCTGCGGACATCTCAAGAGGGCTTTGTGAGGCGCGGGTTTCCGGTCCCCAAAGGATATGAGCCAGAGGCTGTTCTCATATGATTTGCCTAGCAACCATGAAGAGCTTTAGAAAACCAAAACCGTTTATGGGATGTCTTTTCCACATTTCAATCCTGTGACTAGAGGGGGAGAAAATGTAAGAAGGGATTATGGCTTTTTCCCCGTCTCCAAATGCCTTAATTTCAGATATGACCAGGAGTGTGGGAGGAGAGCTGTCTTCAGCCCTTGGAGGATATTTACAGAGGACACATGAACCTAGACCAAGGGTACTCTGGGAATTTGTCTCTGCATCCAGAATGTAATGCCATCCAGGTCCCCATGATACCTGTGAAGACTTGGAATGCCTCAACTGTGTTCTACCGTCTAGCTTCCAGCCACTGCTTCCTCTCATTGTTGGTCATTTCTCCCAGAAGATGTTGGCCTCATGTTTTTGCAACTGGACATTCCAACCTTATCAGAGAGCTACTCAAATGTTTGTCTTGTGTGGACTTAACGTTTACTTAGAGTGCAAGAGTGACTAACCGCAGCACAGTAGTCCCTTGGTTTATCAAATCGATATTCCTTTATTAAGCACCTACTTTCATCCTAGGCTCTGGAGTCAGCCTGCCTGAGGCTGATTCGTCTATCAGCTATTTGTAGGTGAGTTACTTAACCTCTCTGTCCCATAGTTTGTCTGCCTTTAAAATGGGTTAATAATAGAATTTACCTCATGGGGTTATGAGGATCAAATGATACAGTGCAGGTGAAGGACTGAGAATAGAGCCTGGAATATGGTAAAAGCTCAGTACATGTACCTGAATAGTACTCTCACCTGATGGTGCTGGCCTCTGTGAGTTTGTGTCCGTGTCAGTGTTCACTGAGGAAGGAAAAGGGAGTGATTTTCCTTCTTTCAACATGATCCCTCCACCCATTCTCCTCATAGCCTTAGTTATTCTCCCAGGTTATAAAAGAGTTACATTACCTCCTACAGGGCCCTGTGATACATTGAAAGGCCCTATGGTAGTCAGACCACTTCTTTTAAAGCCTCCCAGAGACAGGAGACCGCATTCTTAATCATTTGAGAGTCTATTGAGATAATCTTTGAGACTTCCTTTCAGGCCAGGTTGGCATCAGTGTAATTTAGCTCAGGTAACTGTGGGGGCTGAAGTGTAAGTCTGGGGCGCTCTGTTTTGACACCTGCATCCTGAATCTTCCTTCCAGTGCCGAACATGGGAGTATTTTTCCTGGAAGTCACTTTGGATGTCGGGGGCACTTTAGTCCTCGAGGAATGACTCACAGGGCCAGGGAGAGTGATGTTGAGGGAATGGAGAGAACCAGAGAATCATTGGAGTCCATAAATTCATTTAATTGCTGGGTCAACTAAAGTTTCATCACTCAGTTCACTTTGTTTTAACACTTGATGTTTTCAAAATGCTCCCGAGCATCTGTGTGTTCTCCCCGCTGCGACAAGCCCAGTCTTGTGGCCGGAATTCAATCTTTCTGAACAGAGGAGTATGTTGGACTGAAGAAGCTCTGCTCTGAGTGCCAGTGCTCACTCTGCAGTCTTGCAGACCTAGGCGTGGTGACCTCTCTGAGTCCCAGACTTGTCATCTAGGAGATTGGGATGATAATAGAGAATTTGCCTCAACTAGTTATCATGCAGTTTAAGTGTAAAGTGCTTAGTACAGTGCCTGGCACATGGCAAGTACTGTGCAAATGTTCACCGTTATAATTATTAAAAATGTTTGTTGAGGCGCCTGGGCAGCTCAGTCGGTTAAGCATCTGACTTCGGCTCAGGTCATGGTCTTGCAGTTCACCAGTTCTAGCCCCACGTCGGGCTCTGTGCTGACAGCTCAGAGTCTGGAGCCGCTTCGGATTCTGGGTCTCTCTCTGTCTCTCTGCCCCTCCCCTGCTTGCACTTTGTCTCTCTCTCTCTTTCAAAACTAAACATTAAAAAAAATTTTTTTAATGTTTATTCCAGGGGAAACATCCACTTAACCAAAGAGTCTAATTAGGTGAGTTCTGCTTAGTTGATATTCCTTTCTAAATAGGCAAGTCTGAAAAAATAAGTCTTTGTTTCTAACCGTGAGGGAAAGATAGAGTAGATACAGTTGGACTAGGAAGTATCGGGTATTTCTTCTGGATTTCGTCTGGGTAATATGCTCCTTTCTAGCAGAGCGTTGTGTCTAGGCAGATACCCCATTAAGTACCGAGTGGTTATGAACATAAGGCCTGATCTTGTCTGCAGCCCTAATATCATGCTCCCAGGCTTGGGTGCCTGGGCAGGTGGCACCATGATTCTGGAATTTTCTCTCTCCCTTTTCTGGGTTGTGTACAGAGACAGCTCTTTTGCCTTAAGAACAAGTCCTTGTTTTGCTCTCTCTAGCATTCCAAAATTGGCCAAAGGTTGGGAGCCTCTAGGGAAGATACAGTTTATCCCAGCAGGAGAAGATGTACCCTCAAGGACTTTAATTAAAGTCAGTCACTAGGGCCAGGTCAAGGGCAGCTCAGGGAGCATCAATCCTTGGGTACCATTTCATAGTGTCCCAAGCCAATATGGCCTCCTTCCAGGTTCATTAATTGCTATTAGGGGGGACACAAAGAGGTGAAGAATCATTGCATGCTTATTTATGGTACCCGTGTCCTTGTCATTCTTCTTCTTATTGCCATGTATAATGTATTCTGGCCTGCTCATAATCACACTGAATGTCGTCCTTTATACATTTAATTGTTAAGAAATAAAATTTTAATTAAAAATTGGAACTTTTTGAAAGGAACCTGACATAGAACAAATTCTCCAGGGAAATAAGATTGATCCAGATACTCGTGGATTTTTCAACTCTGGTGTAGATGGCAATGAATTAAGAGACCAGAGGCTACACAGAATCTCTTTCCTGCATTTCAGTGTCTTCTGCTTTATGGCAAAGAAGGTCAAAGTGTATTGGCGTCCTGGTGGGAACCAGTTTTCTGATTAAATATGCCGTAGAAGGCTGTGTCTTTGTGTTGGGAAGCAAGGGAATTTTAAAACAAGTGTTCTAGCATGTAAACAACTCTCTATTATTTGAGGAGTAGATGTGCTATTGGTCAATACTATGGAACATTTCCATTGTTCCATCGCTTCATTTCTCTTCAAAGGATCTTGTAGGAAACAGAATCTTGACTAATTAGTAAGGCTTGGCCTTCCGTCCCCCCATAAACTCATTTATCAGATATGCTCCTATTTTAGCCAGTTACTTTAAAAAGCAAATATTCTTTATCAGGCATGTCTCTATTTTAACCAATTACTTTATTGCATTTTTATTACAAGTGCAAAGGTCAGGCAAAGTCAATGCCTGCTGGCTACATGACTCTTAGTCACAGCAAACACTACTGGTCAAGGAACTTTGGAACCAGGCTTCTTATTGTCCAAACTGTCATTAGTGCCTAAGTAATTATTATAAATGCTTTTATATGTCAACCATTATGTTAAAAGTCTTCCCAAGTTCAAGCACACAAGAGGGGGAAATCACCTCCCCCTTGGATTCCTCTGATAATCTTGAAAGATTATTTTTTCAACCCTAAACGGATGTGTATAAAATGGTCTTTTGTGAGGCAAAGCCTATGGCACTACCCAGTCATAAATAGAGATTGATAGAAGCACAAATATTAATTAAACAGCATGTTAATTTGGGCTAAAGTTCTAGTTTCCTCTCGAATTCTGAAGTTTATTTAGCTATTTGATTATATTTGTCTCGTACCAGCCTTTTGCCCATTCCAGCAACCCCATATACAATGTATTTCACTGTCTCAAACGCTTTGTGCAATAGACAGACAGGAGATGGGAGTGGGGGCAGAGAAAGTAGAAAGACAGATATTTTAGGGGCTTCAAGCGTTCCTAACGTCCATGCAGGGAACTTTTGCCCCAAATTTCTGTTTTTGTCTCTGGTTTTGTTCCAGCTTTGCAAAGAAGACTTTGGGGAGTGGGGAGAGGTAGTGGGGCCCGTGGGGATGAACGGACCCCTGCAGACCCTGAACCCACTGTCTCGAGTTGATACTATTGTTGCTTTGGATCAGAATGACAGAGTCCTAATGAATTTTTACCACTGGCTGGTTCTGTAGCCTTGGGTAAGTCGCCCCACGTTTCGAAGCCTCAATTTCCTCATTTGTATTTCAAAACATTCTGCTGGATACGTATTTCTCCAAGTGTGGCCCTCAGCGCTTGTTAAAAATGTGGCCGCTGGCCCCCCACGCTGGTCCCCTCAGGCGGCTGAGGTGGGGCCTGAGAATCTGCAGGTTTCACTTGCCCACAGGTGTTGTACTGAACAATCTGAGGACCGCTGGGCAAGTGAGCACTGAGGCTCCTGACGCTCTCACAGTCCATCCTGCTGGCAGCGACAGATACGGGCGGCTGCTCCAGGTGTACCTATGATGTTTGCAGCTGACAGTAGGTGGCTTGAGGAGGTATTCGTTTCAGGAGAGAGGGGGACAGTCTTTTGGCCTCAGGTCAGGGAGGAATGGGACTCTTGCACCCACTTTCACTTCCCTGGGACCCACACCTTCCCTACTGGGTGAGCCTGGGCAAGGCCGCATGTCCAGGAGGCGTGCAGAAATCTTGGGCAGCCCTCGGTGTTTTGTCTGTCTCCTTGTAGACCTAACAGTCTAACAATTGACTTCACCCACACGGTTCAGCCATGGATGTGGCTGTGTGAAATTCGGACAAAGGTTCTTTCTTCCTCCCTCCTCCACTCCTGAGAGGTTCGGTAGCAGAAGGTTCCAGAAAAAGACACCTCGTGCCACTTTTACTGTGTGACTTTTCGACTGCCCATCGGTGAGCGTGTAAGCCATTAAACAGGTGCCAGTGAAAAGCCCGTATGAAAATGGAGTTGGGGATTTGAAATCATGCTACCGTTCTCGGGCCTCGGGTGATCCTCTGGGAATCCGGCACACCTGAGGACGGCTCTCGGTTTTCATAAACCTCCACGCCACAAAATGCCCAAGAATCCTTCCCACTGTCGTCAGCGCCACGGCCATCACCACTCTTCTTCTACCCCCCGCGATCTTTAGACTGTGTCGCACTTTCCAGTGTGTTTGTATCTGTAACTTGTTTGGGCCCCGTACCAGCTCTAGAGGTAAGAGAAAAGAGGATCGTTATTTCCTTTTCTAAGTGGGGAAGTGAATAAATAGATTGATTAAGTGACGGGCATGCCCTCCCTGACTTGAACTTTTCCTCCCTCTTCTTTCCAACTCCAGAGTGCTTTGTCCAGATGTCTCTTGTGGGTCTTGCCTCTTCTCACCTTGAATCATCTCCTTCCCTATTGAACTCCTTGAAAGCAGACCCCATGCCTTTAACCCCTAATGATTCCATGTGCCTGTACACGCCAGGTGCTGCGTGGTTGTTGAATGAATCGATATGTGGTATACATAGTACCATTTCTCAAGCAGCTACTGTGTGCTGGGCTCTATGCTTTGTACCTTAACCTGCATCATCTCATTTCATTCTACAGCCTTCTGCACTAGGTACACTTTTCCTTCCCATTTTACAGAGGAAAGCTGAGGCTTAGCAAGATTAGGTGATTTGGCCAAGGGTGTGGAGCTAATAAGTGATGAAACAAGGATTCGAACCTGGATGAGCCTGACTGGTCCAGCTGCCGTGCTCTATCAATAGCCCGTACTGAAGGGCGGTTGCACAAGGAATTAAAAACACACCAGACTAGAGCCAGATGTCCTCACTTCGGGCATCGGTGCCCAGAGCCCTGGTGCAGCTGATGAGTGTCCTTTAACATAATCCATGGTGCAACATTTTCTGTTTTCATAGCTTCGATTTCCCATCACTTTGTCTGTTTGGCTCTTTTCATTTCTGATGCAAATTTGCCTCACGGACATATGAGCACGTATGTACACACACTCATCCATTCAGTTCTGAGAGCTCATTGCCAAGCCTGAAAAACAGATCTTGACATTTCTGAGTTTCAGTTCCTTCCCAGCCCTCCCCAGCCCCTCCAACCCCAAGCAGCCAGCATGAGAATTTGGGACTTTCAAACTGTGTCCTTCTGTAAGGACACAAGAACATTCCCCAGCATCCCTTTAAAAGACTCCTTCTACAAAGCAGGCCGTGAACGAAACAAAGTCTCATGCTCTCCCTTGGAGTTTAGCAAAAACAAGTCCTGCTTCAGGATGCAATTTATTGCTAACAGTATAATTATGGACAGAATGTATTATTAGTGATAAAATTTTCAAAGCGTAGTTTGGAAATTTTAGTACAAAATAGTAACTACATCTCTGTTTTCTCCTTCCTCCAACAGCAAGCCCTGACCGGCTTGGGAGGGGGGGTTTCACTGAGTCTGCCCAGCAAAATCCTACCCAAGGGTGTGTTTCTGCCGCTTGAGCCTCTGGGAACCAGGTGTGTGCTTCTGCAGGCTGAATTTGGCTGTAAATTATGTTTTGTTTTCTGTCAGCTGCCTGACAGCTAAAATCATATTTGCTGTCAGAGGTGACAGGGGCCACAATGGTGATGTATTAAAGTGCTGTAGAGTCACAGGGGAGCGGGCTGGGCAGGTTCCTCTGGCCCCGCCGCTGTCACCTGCTTCCTACAGCGTGTGGCCGGAGCTGGTACGTCTGGTGCAGGTTTGCACCACAAATGAGATGCAGTCCATCAGAGTCATTGCAAGCATGGCCAGCTTCCACGAGGATCTCTTAATAGGCTTAAGATGTTGGCAAAATCCTAGCCCTTAATTGCATTGTGTGACAAAATGCAAAATCCATCACCGTAATTACTTCCAAGCACTGGATTCCAAAGCATTTTGGTTATATTCAAATGGATATTTAAACTCACAGACAACGAGCTTAATTTTTCCCCAAATGACTGATTGTTTCTTGTCCTTGTCCCAGTCTCCACCCCGTATCCCCCACCCCCACAAGGATCTACTTTTTTCATTTTTAGGGACCAAAGTGTCCTTTAGACTGGCAATAAGCCCAGTTTATGGCCTCAATACTCACTAAATAGAAACAAGATGTTTTCTTGCTCTACTTCTTATAGCCCATTAGAAGCCGATTCTGTCTATCTATATTTCCTCCCTTTCCTTCCCTCTCCTTTTCCTGGATATCCATTAGATTTATAGGACCACCTTATAGGATTGGGTCTGGCTTCTGACGCATTGTTGTTGGAAACTCACCAGTCTATCAAGGATAGTTATTACTTAGGGACCCCTTCCTAAGGGCTGACCAACATTAGGCAAAGATTAGAAATACTGGGTTTCATAGGAATTAGTCCTGGAACTCATCTGTGGAGAAAGTATTGCTCCCCAGGACCCTTTTATTTTTCCTTTTTAAAAATTTTTTCAATGTTTATTTTTGAGAGAGAGAGAGAGCAAGAGAGAGCAAAAGAGAGAGCAGGGAAGGGACAGAGACAGAGGGAGACACAGAATCCAAGGCAGGCTCCAGGCTCTGAGCTGTCAGCACAGTGCCCAATGCGGGGCTCGAACTCATGAGCAGTGAGATCATGACCTGAGCTGACGTTGGACACTTAACCGACTGAGCCACTCAGGTGCCCTTCCCCAGGACCCTTTTCAAAGATGCTATCTGCCTGTGGGCAAGGCAGTTCTCCCTGCCTCTTCTCATAAATTTAGAACCCAGAGAGAAGGAATACAGAGCCAGTCCCAAATTGGGCCTCTATACAGCTAGTTCAACATGGTAAGTTTGAATAAAAAGCAATCATTCCATCTTCTAGGGGAAAACAGATTTCTACAAATCTCACCCAGCCTCAACTCATTGATCCTTGAGATTGGGGTGGGAGAGGACACGCTGTCTCCTTCTTGGCCTACTGGCAAATTACAGACAATAGGACAGGGCTTTGGAGTCAGTTAGGCTTGGACTCAATGATCAAAGTTGAGCTCTGCCGTGTACTAGCTGAATGATCCTGAGGAAGGAATTTATCAACCTGAGAGTTTCTCAGCCTGCCATTTCTACAATGGAGACAATGCAATAGTGTTTGCGATTTTATCAGAGTTGCATTCTAAAGTCAGTGTCTAAGGAGGGGATCACTATTGGCTGGAACCTCCCTTGAAAACCCTTCCAACCCTCCACATTTCAGTGTTCCCTTCTCACTGGAGGCCAAACAGCATCTCTCACTATGCAGGCTGGGCTCTCTTCAGTTCATCAAAAGAGGCTGTGGTTGGTTCGTTTTTGGCAGGCACGTGATGTGAAAACTAGCTGTCTTAAAATATTATAATGGCACTTTTTACAGTGAAATGCTGACACTTTGGAAGGGACTTAGGAACTGAATCTGGTGGGGGAGAAAAAGAAGTTTATGTCTCCTCTCGCCCCTTCTTCCACACCGCCCATCTTCCAGTGGAAACATGATGGAATCACCCTTGCTAATCTCCCCCTCCCCATTTCAGTGTGCACAGCTTGTCATGGGTTGAACTGTGTCCCTCCAAAAAAGATATATTTAAGTCCTAACTCTCCAATACCTCAGAATATGGCCTTATTTGGAGATAGGCAAATGACTCGGCTGCTGCCCACCTCTTACTGAAGAGCCCTCTACCCACAACTCCCCAGTGAACATGAGAAAGTAATTGAGCAGTGAAAGGAAGAGGGGGGAGAAGAGCTGGTAGGGATTTGGGGTTTACTGCTATGAATCCTCCCCATGGCAGGCAGGAGAGGGATGCTCCGCAACTCTATTCAGAGAAGCTTCAAGAGAATCCCTCATGGAGACCATGCATGTTTGCAGAAAGGGGAGCCTGACATCTCATCCCTTGATTGCTCCTGCTCATGCAGCAGAGCATCTGATCTTCTCCCTTTGTCGAACTGAGGAGGGAAGAAGACACTTGGGAAAAGATGGCAGGTGGGTAGAGAAGGAAGGTGGCAATTTAGGAACTACCAGAAGCTGGAAGTGAAACCTGGCACAGATCCTCCCTCTGTCACCATGAGAGGAAGTAGAGCCCTTCCAACACTTTGATTTCAACCTTGAAACCATAGACTTCTATTGTTCTAAGTATGGTACTTTGTTGTGGCAGCCCTAGGAAACGAGTACAGTCAATCCCATGGGAACTGTGGAGCTGGGATGGCCCTTTGGGATTCCCCCAGCTGAGTCTGGGGACTGAATCTTTGAACCTCCTTATTGACCAGTCATTGGATGTGGGCTGCCCCCTACACCTGATAGGCACACACCGGGGTGAGGCAGCTTCCTCTGGCCAAAGGTTCTTCTGGAAAGGTGCTCTACTTTATGCCCTCGGCAGCTGTTACTCCCTGCCAGTGCCATGGGAGAGAAGTGAGGTCATGATTTCCAAGGACAAAGGCATTTGCTTGTCCCTCTCCTGCCATCAGCAAGAGAAGTAGTATTTTATTGCAAAATTATTAAAAATTATAATGAACTTTATCATCCATGATAAACACCAATTAAAATTTTACATAAAACCAGGTCAGTAGTATTGATTGTTCCTCTTGCCATGGGCTGTAGGCACTGGCATGGCCCTGCTCCCTGCAGCTGGGAAGGAGTGCTGTGGTCCTGAAAGGGACATCTGAGTGGCACACCACAGCATCCACTACATCAAGGAAGAAGTAAAGCCAGGTTTAGGACCTTGGCAGTCGGGCTCTGCAGTCTGGATGCTTAACCACTGCCCTCTACTGCTTGGAAGTCTCTAGAGGAAGTATTTTGAGGGGAAGGAATGATCGAAGCAACAGGAAAAGTTGTGAAGTCCGCTGTGTTACAAAATCAAATCTACACATTGTTCTGTGGAGTGGAAATGCCAGCAGGGCCACAAATTGCTGGAAGCTGGGTCATAGTGTTCTGAGGTCTGTGCCTATGAGCATGTGGACCCATCTGGACTCAGGAGAGAGGGGAGCCCACGCTGGCTGCCGACCAGGCTGCCGTGATGCCAATGGCACAGTCAAACCAAGGTCATGATGTCCAAGGACAAGGGCATTTGCTCGTCCCTCTCCTGCCATCAGTCCAGCCTTTTGAGTGATATAGGGCTCTTGCCTGGACATGTTTCCTGCTCCATAAATGACAAATCTGGTCGGTTTTATGTCCCGTGTACTGGGTCTTTGAACTCGTGGCAGATAGGTTCCAGGCTGGGAGGGATGGATGGATGGTTTCTGTACATTGACCCCTACCCTTCATCCCAAAGACAGTCTACCCAAGGCTACCTGAGTAAATTACTCCTCTCCTTCCAGGCCTTGATCTCTGCTCCTCCCCCACCCCCTGACAGAACCTAAAACAAGAGACAACCTTCCTTTGCCCAACTGTTATAAATCCCCAGCTTAGCAGATCTCGAGCTGATCGCTTTGGCTCGGTTGTCTGTCTGTAAATGAGGCTCCTCACGCATGACGGATGGCCCCACACTCCGACGTACATTTGACCTAACTGGAAGCGCCACTGTTAACTCTTGAACAGTACTGTTTCAGAGCCAACTTCTTTGGATGGCATTATCCCGGGGTTGACCATTTCTAATCAATAAAAATTGTCCGTGGGAACTAGCAACTCCCACCTCAACGCTGAATGACAGAGACCATATCTTGGCTTTGAGCGCAGAGAGCCCCTTGCCTCCTGAATAAACATCACGTCAAAGGTTATTCTCTGTACTTCCCGTCAAGCCTAAATTTAGCAAAATTAGGATATGGATTTTCCTTTATTCTCTGTGATCACAAATGTAATGTCAGATTTTTTTCTCCCAGAGAGCTTTTCATCCCACCTCTACTCAGCGTCAAGGTTGTCAGAACCATAATTTATTCATATTTTTGACCTCTGGGGAGGACAATATCCAAAGGGTCAGGGAGTGTTATTGGATGTCAGGATGAAAATTCACTGCCCGGGTCCCTTTACAACGTTACGTTTAATCAGGCGCGCAAATGCGGCTGAGGCGTTGGTGGCTGTAATTACCCTGAAGAGCACCCCTTTCTTATTACTAATTACGCAATATGTATGCATTTCCCAAAGTCCTCAACGTAGAAAAGAGTCGGAGCCTGCTTGTTTTTCCTGGGAGGGAAGTGGAGGTCTGTGCTTTCTGGCTCTCTGCTTGGGTCGTCGCAGGGAGCCACCGTGGGGGCGAGGGGTGGTGGAGGGAGCATCTTGCTGGGGGCTGGGTCCTTCTCTTGCCTGGCCACTCTGAGACCGGCTCATTCTTGCAGGGCTCAACGTGCACCTCTTTACCCAGAATGTCAAGGCCCAGCCAGCCCTGGAAGCTTAATGATTTTCTGGGAACTGTGTGGAGAGGCCTGGAGGGCCAGAGGAACAATTAATCAATGCTAAATAATAACAATAGTTATTCTCTGATTCACGGACGGAATAAATCCCTCATTTCTGAGCCTCAATAGATACAGTCCAGACGTGCACGGCAGAGACTGTAAGCTCATTAGAATTCTTACCAAGCGGCATCTTACATGTCTTCCAGAGGGTTCCATTTTTCCAGTCATTTTAAAAGGCTTGGAAAGCGCTTCTGTAAAACCTCGCTATATTTTGATTGGTTTGATCCCATTCCCCCTGAGGCAGAATAAGGTTTTGACTGGGTCATTTCAGGGTGGGAGAGTCAGGTTAGGGGCTTTGGAACCACACAGATGTGTGCTTATAAACTGGTCTGACCACTTTCCTGCTACGTAACCTTCACTGTGCCGCTTAACCTCTCTGAACCTCAGTTTCCTCATTTGCAAAATGAGAGCAATAATTGTGCCTATCCACAGGACCGTGGAGAAGATGACGTGAGATACTGAATCTGAATTGAGATGGAGAAAATGTTATTTTCTTTGCAGCTGGTATAAGGGAGAGCCTCTGCTGTGGGAAGAATCCCTTGATTAGCCCCCTTGGGGTTGAGCCTCCAGGGCCCAGATAGTGACCAGTCACGGCTTCAGAGGAAGACTGAAGCTGCTTTGCAAAGTACAGGGAGATGATTTGGAACTGGAGGGGGAGAGTGGAAGGGGGCAGGACCGGGCTTTCACAGGTGGGGGTGGGAGAAGGGAAGGGCAAATAAAGTGGGAAACAGTATGCAGAGCACCCTTCCAAATGACCTTTCCTGCAGTTTTTCCAGGGAAGATTCAAGAAATGCTTGGCGAGGCCAGATCCCTAATGGATGCTGGTCAGGTTAGGGAGGTAGGATGGTTGGGTCTGTGTGGCTCAGGGAGGGTCCGGAGACGGCAGGGACAATGAAGGCTGAGCTGGGGGCGGGGGGAGCCTGTGGGTCTCCGAGGAAGTCACAGAAATCTTCAGGAGGGACTTGGGCTTTAAAGGCGGCAGAGGGATGGTGGTCAAGGAAGTTTCACCTTCAGTGCAAGGGCCAGGGTCCCCCAGCAGGCAAGCGTGGTGTGTGGCTTCTGGTAGATGCACAGTAAAACGGTTGCCATGATAAATGTTAGCTTTACCCTATTAGCCCGGATGAGCTAGGCTGTGCGTGGACTCCCAAAGTAGACCAGGACTGGAGAAGCAGTGTCTCCTACTTTCTAATTCTTAGAACCTTTGGGAAAGAACCAGTAGAACTAGGACTGTTAACCGTACCTTAAAAAGGTGGGTCTCTCACAGCTGAGAGACTTCCTTATCTTATCTCGCCTCGTCTTGCCTTACCTTATTAACCATTTGTAGGCTTTTGGTACCTTATGTATGCATCAGTATAAATCATGTGTACTGTGAGTTTCTTTTTTAATTCAAATGCACCTGCTATAGTTCCGGAACCCCAAGAAGGGAAACATCACCTTCTCTTGTTGCTTTGCATCTAGGGAGCAAACCAAGCCTTCTTCAGTGACTCCCTCATCCCTGCAGGTCTGAACCTCCCCAAACCTTCCAGGTTCGTCTCAGATGCCACTTCTCATAAATATTTCTCTGATCCCACAGCCAAAGGGTACCTCTCAGCTAAACATATGCATCCTCTAAACATGCCCTCTTGTGGCACCTGCCACTTTCTGTGGGGCATGATGGCCACAGAGTAGACCCATGACATTCACAAGGAATGTGCCCAGGACCTTTGCAGGTATCCAGATCACAACTTACACTCTTTTCCTTGGATAATTGCTTTCACACAACTTTGATTTTCTATTCAAGGCCTATCTTCAGGTCCCTTTCATTTTCCTCATCTGGTCAAGCCTTTACTTTCTTACGGGAACCATTTTCTTTTTACAAAGCAACAATGTTTTTACCCCTTCACTCCAGCTACTGTGCCATTCAGTGGGGTAACAACAGATGTTATGGAGTGCTTGGAATGTGAATTTACATTTTTATTTAATTTTAGTGAATTCAATACTATAATTTAAACGGCCACATAGGGGTAGTGGCTACCATTTTGGCAGGCATAGACACTGACATCACACAGGTAGAGAATCACACAGGTAGGTGGCTAGGCTCACTCATGGGCTAAGGGAACTGCTTGTGTCCTTATGCCCTTGAAAGGTGCACGATACAGATACATGCCTCAGCTAAATCTCAGCTTACCTCCCAGGGAGAGGATGCAAGAGTTAAAAACTTTGGCATGCCAATGGTCAACTGTTTTCTTATTTTATCTTCACCATCATTTCTTTAGGTATCCGTGTGTAAAAAAGTTCTGTAGCCCCCACAGTGGCTAACATGGTGTCTTTCAAAGAGTGTGTACAATAAATATTGGAGGAGAAAATGAGTGGGGATTTTATGAAACTAAGCTGTACTTTTGAGAGACTAGCAGCCACTGTAATTCTGTTTTTAAAAATAGGTACAGTGATGTTTGGGGTGAGGTTCTCAGGAGATTGAAAGGAATCATTCAATAAATATTGATTGAAGGCACCTTCTGGCACACAGTAGTCATGGTGAAAGAGGAGACATGAAGGCTGTTTCTTTTTTGCCTTACAGCACAGTTGTTCTGGAAGCTTCCCTGAGGGACCTTTCATGAGCTGACTGGTGTGGTCCGTGTTATGGCTCGAATTGTGTCCTCCAAAAAAGATCTGTCCCAAGTATTTGCCTCAGAATATGACCTATTTGGAAATAGGGTCATTGCAGATACGATTAGTTAAGGCAAGATGAAGTCATACTGGAATAGGGAGGGCCCTTAATCCAAAAAGACTAGTGTCCTTATAAGAAATTTGGACACAGGGACAGAGACACACAGGGAGAATACCATGGGACAACAGAGGCAGAGATTAGAGTGTTATGTCTACAAGCCAATGAAGGCCCAGGGTTGCTGGCCACCACCAGGCGCTGGAAGCAGCAAGAAAGGATTCTTCCCACAGTCACCGAGGAAACAAGGCCCTGCTGACACCTTGATTTTGATCTTCCAGCTTTCAGAACTGTGAGGGAATACATTTCTGTCGTTTTAAGCCACTGAGTTTGTGGTACTTTGTTGCAGCAGCCCTAGGAAACGAAGACAGGCAGTCGATGCTGAGTCGATGTGGAGAAAAGGACACAGGAACACAACCGACTGGTTGGTGAGGGTCGCTTCGACTGTGCTTTGGCTATGGATAGGCACGGAGGACATGCAGACCGAGAAGGAGTCACTTCAGCGACCAGTACCCCTGGAGAAATCCTTCTGAAATCTGGTTGCTCACAGTCTGCAGCCATGGAGTGGAGGATGGAGCTCTGACTGGGCTCTGCTACTTACCCCCCCGCCAAGCACTGCTTCTGTCCTCTGTGAAACTGAGATGCATTCCTTCACTTGTGCTGCCCAAGACATAATCTCCCCCACTGGATGGAGACCTCTGGATGCTCAGGACCTTTTGGTGTTTGGCGTTTCTTGCACAAAGCCCCGTGGAGGCGCCCATCACATCTGTTCCACTTACTACTATAGACACAGTGCCTGGCACATCCTTGAGTCTCAGTAGAGAGTTACTGAGTAATAAATTATAAATGCGGCCCATGTGCTGAGTCAGTGAGCAGAAGGACTGGACCCCAGATCTGTCCCCACAGGCTACTGATGCTTACTTTGGGGGCTGGGCAGTATCAGGCATAATGTACCATGAAAGGGTAACATCAATCCTGGATTGCTCTTAGCCTTTGCATCTTGGATTGACAGACTGGGAAGCAGCAGTGAAGGACCAGGCCAGACAGGTGGCCGTGGGCTTTTGCACTTGACTCCATAGCTCTGAGGCCTTCATTTTCCACCCGCCCAACGTAGGACACTGGGGGAGGTGATCCCAGGCTAGGTTCAGAGGTGGGTGGTGTGGCACACTTGCCTCAGACAAAGGATGGAATTTGGTGAGATTTGGCTTCCCTGGATTGCTGCAGCCCAGAGAATGTCTGCATATTTCCACTGAACTTTTCAGCTGAAAATGACTGGCCAAATGAAATTAAGTCAGCGCCATGGCTGAGGTCAGAAAATCATCAACATACAAATAAATCACAAGAACAGTCTTCTGTTTTACAGGAGGGTCTTTCCACCCTCCCTCTGTTCTTGCCTTCTTTTTAGAGCAGAAGAGACCAAACATCTTCACGTGTTTGTCCTGTGGCCCTGCATCCACTTGGAAATACATTTCAATCAAATCCATGCAGGTTTGCCTCATTATATTTTTCTGTTCATCCTTGTCAGGATTTTCCACTTGACCACTGTGGCATTATTTCCTTGGTTGGGCATCTCAGGGGAGACGGGGCAGTGGTGAAGAGGCCTCTGCTGGGAAAGGAAAAGGTTTAACAAGGAAATGCTGTCCTGTGTTGCCAGTCGGGCCCTCGCAGTCCTCTGGGAAACAGCACATTTATTTTACAAGGATGGCAGGTTGCAAGTCCTGCTCACCTGTCTCCCCTTCCCTCTCCACACCTCCCTGCTCCTGAGCCCCTTTGGGGAAGAGGTGGAGGGGGGTACCCTCCTAGGATTGAACTTGAACTGGAAACTAGCTTCTGTGAGCTCAGTTCCCACTGAACAGAACGGTTGGCTCCCTCTTCTTCCAAAGGAAAATTTACTGCTCCAATTTTTACAATTTACATCTTTCATTTAATATTCCAGCCTTCTTTCCTCAAGGCTTCCAGCAGAGCTCGTGTCAGAAGGGACTACTTATTTCCGAACCCTTTTTGCATTATTAGTTTCATTTATTATTTTTATGTTTTCTACTGGGTCCATGTACATATAATTTCTCTGGGCTCCCCGGAGCAGCTGACAATGAATTGGAGACCATCATCTCTCAGCAAAGGGGAGCTAAGACGCTGGCATGGGTTCTCCAGGGAGAATGTTTCTAGCTCGTGCATTTCAAATTAACCTCAATTAACCCCTCATCAACCAGCCCTCAAATTTCCATGCAGATGGTGTCAGCCCTTCTACCTGCCCTTCCTGTCCGTTCCAGACATTGGAGACACACGTGATGTTTTAACTCCTTGGAGAGCTCTGAAACACTTCTCTCCCACACCCATTTATCTTTTGGAGATACTCAAAAGTCTGAGAAGACTGGACTTTAAAAATCCGCCATTGTTTTGAAGTAGAAAGGCAAACTGATTTGACTTTGACTTTGGAAATAGTGTTATTGCCATGAAGTGAAACTCGAACAACAGCAGAGCAGATGTGTGTTCTACGAGACTCGGTGGGACGTTGCAAAGGAGCTTCATTGCAAGGTTATGCTTCGTGGCAACGATCATCTCTAGATGTCCCATGTCACTTTCAGAGCCAGCAAAGCCCTTTGACAAAGTCATCTTTCTAGATCGTATTTAGCAGACAAATTTTGAGTCATCATGAGTGGAAATAAATGCTTACCTGTCTTCTAAGAAGTAAGAGAGTTGCTTAGAACCATTTCTGTTTGTGGGCAAGAGCATTGCTGAGAGCACATATTCTGGTAACTGAGACCAGAATATGGGGGGCTCGGAGAGACCCGAGGAGTCACAGTGATTGTGTCATAGTTGCAGATTGGAAGCTCTTTGCTGGGAAGACGGCTGTCTTCTCACCCTTACGTCATCTACAGTATGGCTTAGCCTGGCCTTATGTAGGGGGAGATTCCTTAATGTGTGCTGATCTTAATCACTCCATTCCTCTTCGTATGGGTAAAGGCACCACAGTGTCAGCCAAGAGGCGTGCAGATGTATGATGGGCCTGAGGGGACTGGCCCCTCTGAAGCTGGGGACAGTTTTGTGATGGCCCCATCATCAGTCATGGGTACCCTTCTTGCTTGGGCAGCTCCTAAGTCCTCTTCTGAATAGTCTTACTGTGTTTGTTTGGGAAGTGCTTAGGAAGCCCAAGGTTAAATGTAGCCGCTTCCTCAGTTCGGGCTGAGACTTCCATTCTTGGGCTCAGCCCTATACCCCACAAGACTCTGAAGATTTCAAGTTACCCTGAGAGACTGAAATTCCTAATGTGAACAAATGTAGTTACATGAAGAGCAAGCTGAAGGAGAAGCTCATATTTACATATTATACCCTCAAAGCACTTCCTCACCCATTACCTCATTCTTATGTCCCGTAGCCCATCAAAAATGACTCATTTTCTGTGTCACACTAGATCCTTTCAGTAAGTGCTCTTTGAAGTTAAAATATTTTTTTTCTCTTGCCTGAGTGAAAAAAATAAAACTTTTCCCAGAATGAGAGCTGGTCTTGCAAAATCTGACTAAATTTGAGTCAGACACACCGACAAAGAAAAATTGATTCACATCGGACCAACACATGGTGTATTTATTTCTTAGAAGGTAATAGTAAATTAAGAACAATAAAAAAAAGAGAGATGTATTTTTAAAAGTATATATCTTTTTGAAAAAGACTGCGTGCTGCTTATTAGCCTCCTCGGGAATGGACTCCCGTTCATGTTGAGGCTTGGCGACGTGGTTTGATGTCCGTTGCTCTACCCCCAGATGAATAGTAAGTCTCCGGAATGGTACTTACAGTCTGTAATGCTATTACCACTCAGTCTGCTGTGGGGTCCCTCAGTCATTTTTTCAATTAAAAAAGGCCCAATGCTCTATTAACCTTTTGTCTGCTGCTCCATCCTTCATACTGCTGTTGCTCTGAGATGACGAGCCATGTATTAAAAAAGGCATATATTACTGTAAGCCACCTCCAAGTTCTCTGTCATTAGAAAGATGAAGTATCATTTTTTCATTAAAAAATATGAGACAGTTTGTCATACTCACAACTGCTGGTCCTGCCTGCAAAAATCTCTTTGTTACAGGAGATGAGAGGCGACTCCCACCCACCACTCAATGTCCTGTGGCCTGGAAGCTCAATTGGGCCCCTCCCCATGGAAGATGGGCCCAGAAAGGGTTTTATCCTCAAGATGCAAAGCTGTGGCCTATTGACATTTTTTCCTGACAGCTGCTTGTAGGTGAACCACTGGCCTTGGTTTACCAGATGCCCAAGCAGTAAATAAAACTGCACACTTCATACCATGTACGGCCTCACAAAAAAAACAAAGGTGACTTTCTGAGTCCCCTTCTTGCCTTCTCATGTGGGAAGCAGAGAGCTTCTCTTGGCAGCACAAAGCCTAGGCCATACATTCTATGCTGTGGATCCCTCTTGCTCTCAAGTCTTATAAGAAGTTGCTCAGAATGGACAAACAATCCTGCTAGTTTGTCAAGGTTCTCATTGACTTAGAAGATAAGAAGACCAGGTGTCTAGAATCCAGCACCATTGTTACGTCTCTGATCCCAGGAGATAACCATTTAGGGACAATGTCCTCGTTTCCAGTTTCCAGAATACTCAAGAATTGCCTTTCCTTCCTCGTCCCAAACTAAGGGGAAAAGGTGTTGAGATCATTGGTTTTTTTAGAAATACATCTTGGCTACATTGATCTGGATGTGGGAATAGGTTTGACCAAGACTGTTGTTAAAATTTCTGTTAGATTGCACGTGCTGGATTTCCATGTAACCCTCTGCTTGTCCTTCTGTCCAACTGTATAGGTAGGGCCCAATCTAGCAGAGAAAGGTGAAAGGTTCTGACCCCTGCCTCTCTCTTTCTCCCACCTCTAAGTCTCAGGGCCCTCCTAATCCCTCCAGCACTTCAGTCAAAACCTACTCACAGGAAAGAAAGTAGCATCTCACTCAATTCCGTGAACTTATGGACTGTGCTGATTGACACTGTGACTAATTTATGACTTCTGATCTCACTAGTGAAAGCCGTAAAGTGATTCTTGATTCACTTCTAATTAAACGCCCTTCCTGGGCCATTTGTTAATACTTCCGCAACCAGTTCTCCCTCCTCATGGAAGGAATAAAATTGTCACCCATGGGCTTCCATGGCACCAGGTGTCATAGGAGACAGTTTGTGCAGTGGTTAATAGAGGTGCCAGAACGCTCAAGTACAAATTCTGGCTCTAGTATTAGTTCTCTGCAATTGGAGGTCATTTTCTCACCTGTTAAATTGGGATATAACAGAATTTACCTCATGCAAAGATTAAGTGAGATTATCATGAAGTCTGTGCCGGCACAAGGTTAAGTGCTCAACAAACTCTACTGCTATTATATTCAGCTACTCACTCTCACATACTTACCTCCTTAACCCTTTTTAGAATCCTTAAAATGCCTGAAAGTAGGCATTTTATCCAATTTTTTTTAATGGATGAGGAAATTAAGGTTCAAGAGTTTAAGTAACTTGCCTCGGCTCTCCCAGCAGGTAAGCTGTGAAGCTGGTACTCACACCCAGGCCTGTATTTTCCCTAATGGATCTCTTTTCCACCCTGTATTTCCATTGTATTTTCTTCCAGTGCTTCTTCTTTTAAGTCTGGGGTCTTAAGTGCTCTCAACTCTCATCTCCTGCTTGAACTCTCAGTGGATGATGTTATCTATTAAAAATGGGAGCCCCCTGACCCCTCCAAGGCATGCACTTGATTTCCTCAGTGTTTCTCCATTCAGCTTCTAGCTCTTTATGGCCTTCAATTCTGTCACTCCTCCATCCCAATGTGACTAGCCATTGTGCTTCTTATTCCATCCCCTTGGCTTCCTTCAGGATTTGGCTGCAAGAATTTTCACTGTACTCTACTTGTCCCAGTATCTTCTGTCTCTCCCTCTCCATTGGCTTAGTCCCCTCAATTAAAATTTTCTCCAATCAATAAGAACAAGAAGATGAACAATAACACTTCTTAATCTCCCATTTAGTGGGGTGCTGGAGCTAACTTGTACCAGCTCACAAAAGCTGATTGCTACAATTTTAGGAATTCTGCAAGACAATTGGCATCATGTTCGCAGACTGAAATCAGCCTCAGCGAGAGTATTCACATTATAGATATAAGAAAATGCTATAAATCAGGAGGAGGTTGGTGTGTATGTCCTCAGAGTTGGTTGTTAAGTTTACCAGCGTATCACTGCTTGCACACCCCACCCCGTGTTTCCAACTACCAGCACATCTCACCTTACCCTTAAAAACAAAGATCCTGAAAGAGTGGCG
Organism: Paguma larvata; assembly: GCA_030068075.1. Lineage (NCBI taxonomy): Eukaryota > Metazoa > Chordata > Mammalia > Carnivora > Viverridae > Paguma > Paguma larvata. Next base: position 17,594,951 of record CM057835.1, read on the forward strand.
GATACTTTCCTCATATTATATCTACTGTCTCCAAAGGCAGTGAAACTTTTGTCCCTACTCTAACCATGAGGGTCAACAATGACCTCAGTCCATTTTAACTCTGCCGCATTTGGTGCTGTAGATCTTTCCTTGACAATCATGTCTCCTTTGGCTGATGTGACACAATCCTGGTTCTGCCGTCTCTCTGATCACTCTTTGTTCTTTCTTCTGGGTCCTGGGATTCTGTTTCTATCCCTATTCTCTTCTTTCTAGACTCACCAATCTTATCTACTCTATGATGTCAGATATGACCGAAATTCTCTTGATTTCTGTAGAAAATGCTTTTTGTGCAATGTACCACATCTCTTCGGCCCACTGGATGCTAGTGCAGCCACGCTGAAGAACGTCATGCATGCTGTAAGTGTCTCCACTGTCCTGCCTCAGGGCTTCTTCTAAAGCCCTGCACATCTACAACCAGGCCCAACTTGAGTGCAAGAAGTATGAGAAGCTAACATTTCATGGGTACAACCCTGAGCTGATAGAGGATGGAAGCAGATAAACGCTCCAGCTTCCCATCTTTAAAAGGATCGTTCTGAAGTGGTCACTCCATGCATTCCACATAGTTTCTCTGAGAGTCTCCAGTGAGATTGATCCCCAGTTGCACACTGAGATAAGCAACTGAACAACATACCCATTATTGGCTTTGCTTAATTCCCCATCTCACTCACCTGTCTCCTTTACTCTGCTCCCTGACATCACCTCTCAACTAAACTACCTGCACGCAAGTCTGTGTTCAGGTTCTCTGGCCCAAATTAGAACACTCGGTGGCTAAAATTTCGGTGTCAGACTCACTTCAGATTTCCAGACTTGTAACATCTGTAGAAGTATACCATCTCAAGATCAACATGACCCAAATTGAACCCATTATATTAATTTTTGCCCCTTCCTTATGTTGATTTCTACTTCTGTCCTTCTCTACACTCCAGAGAAGTGTAAAGTGATCCAGTCAAGCTCTCAAGCTAGAAATTCCAAAGCAGATTTCTCTCGTACTTTGTCTACCATATCAAATTACTCATCAAGTCTCCTAACTTTGAAATGACTCTCAAATTTGTCCCCTGGGCTTAGGAAAAACTGATGGAAAATCCACTCACCAGAGGCCCTTTCTCTCCAACAAAGAATTATGCAAGCCTCCCCCATGCATTCACAAAACAAAAGCCACATCAAGTTTTTGCAGGTGCAGAATGCTCTCGAGATGTCAGAAGGAATATTTTTTCCTCTACTGTATGTATACTGTAGCTGAGATGTTTTCTTCCCTATTCACAAGAAGTGGCTGCTTGTTCAAGCATGAAAATCACAGGAATTATGGCTTAGTTTGATCAGCTTTTTTATTTTGAACTGCCATCCAATTGAAGAAATAATTTCGTAATATGATAGATAATGACTGTAGCCCATTGGACCATTCTTGTGTCCTTAAACTTCTGGGGTCTGGACCCTTCTTACCATCTCTGGGGTCCTGGAAGGTACTTAGGTTTAAGCGATGCATGTCTCTAATGCTCCGGAGGTCTAACTGCCAGGCACTACTCTATTTTCATAGCCACTAGACAAGAATTTTCTCTTCTTCAAACATCACTATTGAAGCAGAGCATCCTCCTCCCAATATAGAGTCATCCCTAGACAATGATATTCCCCCTCCCAGGAATTTGGAATTGGGATTCAGAGAGCCTGTTTCACATAGTTGCCAACACTCACCCTGATGTAACGCTGTTAGCCAATGTAGATTGTCTTGGTTCTTCTAGATTGTCTTGACCATTATGAGGCAAGGGGCAGTGATTGACATGGATAGGCATGAGAAAAGCCAGATTAATGAAAAAAGGTGCAGGGAGAAACATGAGTGAGCACCCAAGAAAATCCAGAGAGAGACAGAGTCTGACTTTTTGACATAAACAATGCTTTGATGGCCATCCTTAACATGTATACATCTTTCAGTATCTATGATGATTTTTTATGGAGTCTTTCTACAAATGGAGTTTGTGAGTCAAAGACTATTCACATTTGAAGTATTTTGATATATGTTGCCAAACCACCTCTGAAAAACATTTTTATCAGCTTTTACCCCTGTTTATAGTCTGGGTCTAGGTCCCTGTATTATCCTTTAAAGAAAACATGGGGAATATTTTGAATAACATAAACATGCATTTTATAGAAAAGAAATAAAAATGGCTGTTTAATATATGGAAAGGTGCCCAAACTCACTTATAATAGAGAAATGCTAATTGAAACTATCCTGAGGTAACCACTTTTGCTCATCCATTTGATAAATTCCAGAAGTTTGATAGTACACTCTGTTGGCAAGGCTGTGGAGAAATAGGCACACTCATACATTTTGGGTGGGTGTGTAAATTGATAAAACCCTTGTAGAAGGCCATTTGGCAACCGTCTTCAGAATTAAAAATGCATATATCCTTGCTCCCAGTAATTTCACTTCTTGGAATTCATTTTACAGATACCCTGGCATATTTGAGAAACGACATATGTTTCAAGGTTATTCATTGCAGCATTGTTTGTAAGATCAAAAGATTAGAAGTACCTAAATAAATTATTGTACATCTATACAACGAAAAACCATTCAATGACAAATAGAGAAAAAGCCTTTAATAGACCCATATGAAAAGTTGTCTAATTTATATTGTTAAGCAGAAAAAGCTAGGTGTGAGACTGCATATAAAATATGCTATGTTTTATTTCAGAGAGAGGAAAATAATAATGCATACTGATACTTGCTTGTATGTATAGAAAGAAACTCTGAGAGCATATAGAAGACATTTGTAACAGCGGCTGCCCGTTTGCAGTATAGTGAGCACTAGGCAGATGGCGGACAGGAATAGGAGGAAGATGGTTCACCGTATTCTTTGCTCGCTGATTTTGGAACCATGTAAATATACTCACTATCCAAAAAATACAATAAAATGATACAGAAAAACAGTTTTCCAATTTAAAATTTTAATGTGCCTTTATAACTTAGTGAGTTTGAACATTTTTTCCACAGGCCTGTTGGCCATTGGCATTTGTGGTTTGGGAACTATGCTGTTTGTTTCCTTCGCCAATGTTTTAAAAAACTTGAAACCTCTTTTTTTGTTGCTTGTAAATGCATCCTATATATCACACATACTAACCTCTGTCTCTCCCGAAGGTTGCAAATGTTTTCCCAGTTTGTTGTACAGCATTTAAATTTTAATAGTGTTTGATTTGATATATTGGAGTTTAAAATTTTTATGAAGTTGAATCTATTATTTGTAAAACTTTCTTTGCAAATATAATTAGAAAAACACTTCCCCCTTTAAGATATCTAACTGTATTTTCTCAGGGTTCTTTTAGAATTATTTTCATGAAAGTTCTTAATTCTTTCAGAATTTTTTTTAATGTGCTGTAGAAAGCCAGAATATAGCTCTCTCTCTTTTTTTTTTTTTAAGCAAATGGATAAGCCGGGTGTCCCCAAACCAGTTATTGACTAAGCCATCGTATGCCTACTAACTTGAAATGCTGCCTTTATCATAGAGTAAATTATTTTTACCCTTGGGCCTGTTTCTGAGCTTTCTCTTTCGCTTCTGCATTGATCTATCTGTACCAGACCAACCTGGCACTCATTAAGAAACCACCATGTTCTGCGCTAAGAGCTCTGTGCTCCCACGGAGCATTTGTGTAGACCTCGGGCAGGACGCGAGCCCTCCCCGCCGAATCCTTGTGACATGCCTCATTGTATTCTCTGCTGGGGATGTCTGCTCTTGCCCTCCACTCCCATTGAATCTGAAAGGCATATTATTCCTCTCCACCAATCCACGAGCTCTTCAAGTACCTTCTGTTTTGTACACTTCCCCCCTGTGCCCACCATCCAGCAGAACACACAGTTTCAGTTGTGAAACAATGGAGACCCCACTCATTTCCGGGTTGGCCACTTACTAGCATTTTTATGTTATCTCGGAAAAAAAAAAAAAAACCCATCCAGTCTGACTCTCAGAATCTTTGCCATTGAAATGAAGATAATAATCCTTACCTCATAAAGTTGGTATGAGGATTAAAATAAGTAATACTCTTAAACATTCCTGGCACAGGCCCTGGTATATAGGAGGGCCTCAGTACCGTTTCATTTACTCATTCATTCAAGATTCTTGTTCATCAAATATATATGAATGTTTTGATTGATTCATTCTGTCCTCCATCATCATGAGCTTGGCTGTGCTGAATTAAGTTCTTCCATAATGGCTTCTTAGGCAAGGGACTAGGCAAGCCTGCTGATGGGTTCTAGATGGCTCCAAGCCAGATTAGATCCCACACCGCCTCCAGCTGGGGTTTTAACTATTTTGGGGTGTGCATAGAAAGGACAGGATAAAGGGCACTGAGCTTGGTGGGGAAGTAGTAGGCTCTGAAATGTGTATGTGCATATATATATGTGTGTGTGTGTGTGTGTGTATGTATATATGCATGTTTATATACATGTGTGTGTACATACATGTGGGCTTATATGTACACATGTATTATATGTATACACACCTATATGTGTGCATATATTTGTGTCTGTGTGTGTATATATATATTTTAATGTTTATTTATTTTTGAGAGAGAGAGAGCGCACAAGTGGGAGACAGGCAGAAAGAGGAGACACAGAATCTGAAGCAGGCTCCAGGCTCCAAGCTGTCAGCACAGAGCCCAACATGGGGCTTGAAATCACAAACAGTGAGATCATGACCTAAGCTTAAGTCAGATTGCACCACTTAGGCGTGCCCCCTTTCCCCCTTTTTTAAATATATTAGGTTTTTTGCTTTGTTTTCAGCAGTGACCAGAGAGTACATGTTCTGGAGATCCAGAGAGAGAAGGTTTGAGGTGCTCCCGGGTAGGGAGCTCTCACTTCTCTCTCCCATCCCTGTATTTTTCCTCCTAGCTTTGTTTCTCCCTCCCACACCTTATGGCCTCTCCGGAAGACTCAGAACTGCTATCATGTCTCTGTGGCAGCTCTCAGAGCTTCTAAGCTGAGTTGTCAGTCAAATTTCCTGTCTCTGGAGAACCTGCCAGTGTTACGAAAGAGGGAGAGAGAAGTGGGAAGAGACACAGGTGTTAAATGTGAATGTGCATGAAAATCTTTGAGAAGAGAGAACAGGACCCCCAGGGCTGCAGGAGAGCCTCCCCTGACCTCCCTAGGCACAGTTGGTTTCTCCTCCTCCAAACTCCTGCAAACATTGCTCACCCCCTGATTTGGCTCTGTAATTATGTATCTGTATATCTGTTTTCTCACTAGGTAGTGGGCCCCTCAAGGCTGAGTATTGATTATTTTTTACCCCACAATCCTGGCACCCGTCCCTGGAATATACTAGACACTCAATAAATAAACACTCGTGGGGCGCCTGAGTGGCTCAGTTGATTAAGCAGTTGAACGTCTGACTTTGGCTCAGGACATGATCTCATGGTTTGTGAGTTTGAGCCCCACATCGTGCTTTGTGTTGACAGCTCAGAGCCTGGAGCCTACTTCGGATTCTGTGTCCCCATCTCTCTCTGCCTCTCCCCCACTTGTGCTCTGTCTCTGTCTTTCTCTCTCTCTCTCTCTCTCTCAAAAATAAATAAACATTTTAAAAAATTAAAAATAAATAAACAAACACTTGCTGCATGGATGAGTAAGTGAATGAGTGTATGAAAGTTCTGTGTGTTTGTTGGTCGGTAGTGCGTTTTCTACCATACCACGTGATCATGTCACTCACTCGCTAGTGTGGCATGGGTAAGGATATACTGTACTCTCTGAATGAATCAGTTGCTCCTGAGTGTCAGTGGGGCAGCTTTGATTGCTCTATCTTCTCTGGAATAACCACGATGAAGCATTGTTGCATCCTGGCTGCTGGGCTGTATGGAGAGGAAGACAATGCAGGTCCGTGCGGTGCACCGCTTCTCCCACGCCAAGATGAAGAATCTACCTTGCAGTTCACAGTAGTTTTTAAATAGGGGCTTTTAGAAAAAGACGGGGGTGGGGAGTATGTCAGTCATGCTTCCGCCACCCACATGACGCTGGATAACACCTTCGCTGCTATTTTCAATACCTTTCGCATGGAAAATAGAACCCGTCTTAAAGAGTTAGCGTCGAGAGTAGGTGAAATCACAAGTAAGAAGGGGTGACACAGGGCTAAGCATACAATAGGTGCTCGGTAAATGGGAGCAGTTATTACTAAGCTACACCAAATTGTGAATGAACAGCTATGTTGAAGTAGATAAAAGGGTGAGGGAGGGAGGAGAAATAAGACTAGTTTCTGAGCTTTACCATGCTGGCTCTGTAAAACACTGTGTTCCTCGTGAGGCTTTAGAGTCATTAGAGGCACCAGAGAAGTGAGGTAAAGAGAGGAACAGGGCTCTTTTCCAGGCCTGTAATCACAGCGCAGGAGAGCTCTCAACGAGGTCCCTGAGCAAGACTGTTTTCCGCTCTCTCTGCTTTTGGATCTAAACAAAGTTCTGGAGATAGAAGGATTTTCATATTGATCACTCAGTGCACATTGATTGAACACCTACTGTCTGCCAGGGGATATAAAGATGAATTAGACATAGTTCCTTCCCCGCTGAGGAGTTCCCAACCTACTTGCAGAAACAAGGGAAACTCAGAAAAAGTTATCTCTTAATCCAAGAGCTGAATAACAGCTCAAAACAGCCACTATGAGGGCAGTGCCTGACTTTTGCCTTGTGAGTGGTGAAGATAAGTACTCTGCTCCAGATGAGGGGGAGATCCAGGTGGGGGGGGGGGTGCTGGTGAGAGAAGATGCCCCAGCCAAAGAGGTGTGAGATGGAGTCTGGACCCCAAGAAGGAGGGTCTTTGAGGGAGAACCTTGGAAAAATGGAAGCCATCTTCTGGTGGCAGTGAGTAGGTTCATCTGAACGGAAAAGCCAGTTCATCCAGTAGGAGAGAAACCTGGGCTGGTAGGCTGGCGTTGCTGAACCTGAGGGTCTGAAATATATTTGAAACCATGGAAGCTTTTGAGCAAGAAAGTGACTCCATGAATGTGATGTTTCCAAAACTTCCATTTAAGGCTGTGCTGAGTGTTCACACGTTCACTGGGAATAGGAGACCCACACTTGGAAGAAGCTGGGTGTTCTTACTTAGGTCTTTTCATGTGCTCCTAAGACCATGAGGTTGCTGCTCACTCATCCCCAAGTCCAATTTTCTCCGGAGCTATTTTCTGGAATCTTTTGTGGCTAAAAATCCTGGTTTCATTTGGTCCTCTCCATAGTTCTCTGAAGAGTGAGGAACATGAGTCCCTTGCCCAGTAAATTAGTGGCAGGTCTAGAGCTAACCTGGGCTCGTATTCAAGTCTTCTGAGCCCAAGTTCAAGGCACTGACTCCAACTGAACAGCTGCCTCATGGAGCCATGTCTGGTCCCGAGTGTTGGATACGAAAAGCTCCTATGACCTGAAATCTTTGCATGTAAGGGCATTTTACATAACCAGAATATGAACCATTTTCCCAAAACTTATCTTCAAAATAGCTAACAGACATTTAGGAAATGACTCAAATAAGAGATGGTACTTCAAGGCACTTAAGGTTGCCTTCGACCCCTCCCCTATCCGACAGGCTGAGGTTTGGCCGTGCACCTCAGGGTGGGACTGGTGAACAGTGTGTGGGAGCCAAGCAGACAGTTGGTCATAGGGACCACCAATAGGGACGACCCTGTCCCGGGCACCTGATGGCAGAGAGGGGGTATATTGCTGGGAGCACATGGTTGCCACGGATATGACTAGCATAGTCCTGGGGCTTCCCCTGACTTGCTCAGGAAAAAGCATATTTCAACCCTTTTGTGGCCCTTTTGGAGCCAGGCCTGGAGACTATCCAAGAAGTTAAATAGTAGGAAAGTGAGGAGGCAGCAATTTGGCAATTAGCCTGCATCAGGCCAGGCAAGATGGATTTGCAACTTCAAGGAAATTGGCAAGGAGAACAGAGGGAACCCTTACATTTTTCTTTCCCATTCTGGGTCTCTTCCCAGTGAGTTGAAAAATATATTTTGCAAAATATATGGGCCCAGAAAGAACCCAAACCTAAGGAGAGTTTTTGCCAGTTGATGTATTGTCGCCTTTATTTAAAATGATGAAAGAGAGAAAATGTTTTTCAAAGTGACATCATTTATCTTCTGATAATCAATGAAACCCTCATAAACTAATATATGAAAGAAAACATTTAAGTTCAAACCAGGCAAAAATGCAAGAGGTCGTGGAGTCACCCTCGGGCTCCGAGGGAAGACGTGGTGGTCTTCCTGGTTCCCCTATCTTAGGTCGGTTATCTGGGTGGTTTAATTTCCTGGAAACTCTTTCCTGCTTGCCAAGGTGCCTGATCACCGATAAACCAGAGCCAATCGCTACCAGCTCTTCCCCTGCTCATACTGTCATAAACATAAGGAGACCCTCTTGACCCCCTCTGCCTGGGACTGACCTTGATTTTTTCCAAGTCACAGAGGGCCACTTCTCTGGGTTCCCTTCTTTTCCAGGGAAGCCAGCCAAGCAGGGTTGATTTTCCAGGAAATCCTCGGCCAGTAGAACATGGGGCCTCGGGCAGAAGTAGCTTCATCGTTTCCCTTCATTGCAGTTCAAGGCGCAGGTTGTTTATTCATGTTCTACCGATTTGCCTGGCAGAGAGGAGGTGTTTAGAACAAGCCTCTCCCTTCCTCTCCCACCCCCACCTCCAACCCCCCCCTGCCCACCAGCATGCGGGCTGCAGGGGAAGCAGCGCGCACAGAGTCTATCAGGGGAATCGCTCATGGGTACTTTTCCATTTTCAGTAGTTTCTGACCCAGTTTAGCAGGCAGATGCCTCACATGCAGTGGAAAGTCTGCAACGTGGGTAGATCTCCCTTCCCGTCAAGGCTGACTTCCCCAAGAGCTGAGCGAGGGAGGCTGCCTCGTATTCTGTTTGGAATACGAAGGGGTCAGGGCTGGTTTAGCTTTATGTGGAGGCAGAGGGGTCATTATCTTTCTGATTGTGATCTGGCAATACTAGAAGGCTTCCTGCCACCAAATATCTTACCAAAATATCTCAGTACCTCAAGCTTCACTGAGGTGTGTTACGCATAGAGATTGAGTATTGCGTGCTTGCTTTCTTAAATGAAAGTGTGTGTGTGTGTGTGTGTGTGTGTGTGTGTGTAGGGATCTCTATTCTTGAGGCTTCTTCTTGTAACTTGCAAGACCTCTCGAGGGCAACACGTTGAGTCTGTCGACTCTCAGGGTGAATGGGCACGCTCTCTCCCCTCTGAAGACGAGGGCAGGAGAGCATCATCTTTAGTCCCCTCCCTGGACCCCAGGAGTAATCTGAGGATCCTGGGACACAGTGGACACTTCTGCTAGCTTCTTCATACTTCGTCCTCACCAGCACCCTGTGAGGGAAGCAGGGGGGAAGCCGCAGAAGGTCGCGCAGCTGGTGAGCGTTAGGGCTGTGACATCTTCGGCCTCACGAAAGGAAGACCCTGCACAAGAAGAAGGGTGGCTCTCCTCTGTCTTGGAGGCTTCTCTGATGCAGGGACGGGTCGGCACAGCCTCCCCCACACCCACTGTGTGCAGAGTGCGAGATGCTGTCCCACCCAGCAGCCGGCCCTTTGTTCCACACTAACGAAGCATGTTCTGCTGGGAGCTGGGGGTTCCACTTCGATTTTCAGGACCTACAAATAACGCTCTACAGCACATTGTCTGCTAGAAATTACCCAGGGTTCAGCTCTTCCGCGCTCGTTCTGCTGTCCGGAAAGAGCCACAGCAACAATCGATGGGTATTCCATGGTCTCTGACTGTCCACTAGCTCTTATTTTGCTGGCTTTATTTTGCTTATGCAGTCCCAGCTGTGATTATCAATATGTGCATTCAGACAGCTCCCGGCTCTGGTTGTAGCAACAGTAATAAGATTCGGGGGTGGGGGCTGGGGGGTTGTCTCTCTACCACTCTCTGGCGAGGTAACAGTCTCTGGATTGAGGGAGCAGAAAGGAGGGAGGGAGGGAGAGCCTGTGGCCAAGCTAGCTGTGAGGTGAGCTCCGAGAGGAGGAGAGGAGAGACAGGAGAGGGAGCAGAATAGGTTCCATACCAGCGATGATGATACTCTGAGCAAACTTGAGTCCGAACACATCCATCTCTGAGCTGAGACTTTCCGCATCCACAGACCGATCCCCTTTCTCCAGCTCTTCCCTGTCACCCGTTCAATTCCTTAAATACTGTCGGGTGAAACCAGTGCGCGGCAAGATAAATTAACATGTTCAAGCAATTGCCAAGGCTTTATGATAATGCCAGTACAAGGGGCTTCAGCGTTGAGTCTAGAGGAGAGAGAAATGAACTTCCGAATCCCTCACGTTGTGTTTAAAAGCCTTACAGTGAAAGAGAAATGTTTTCCGGGCAGCGTGGGAATAGGGGCGGGGGCTGTGTCACCAGCCGATTGGCAGTTCCCCGAGCTAGTCCGGGATTTCATTTCAAATCCTCAATCATATCCATGTCTCTTTAGCAAGCACCTTCACATTTAACTTACGCAAATGTTCCTATTTATCCCTCTTCTAGCTCCCGTAAGCAAATGCTTAGATTTAGGATTCAAAGTTGGCCAGTAACTTGTCTTGGATCCTAGGTGGCCTACAAGCATCTTGGAGCGTGTTCGTGGTGTGTGTAGGTGCGTGAACATTGCTGGTTGGCGTTGTAATTCGAGTCAGACACGGCCACGGGAGACATGCAGAATTCAATCAGTTATGATATTAATATCCATACGAGTTGCAAAGCCCTAACAGAGAGGAAGAATAAAAAATAAATCAGAATGGAATGGAGTGGCAAATAGATTATTGAACCCAATCAAGTAGGCGGTTACCTGAGGAGAGGTTACAGACATTGCATGACTTAAAGATTATCTAAAATCGTAACCCGAGGAGAGCCAGGACGACACGACCCTTCCATTCCTTGAGTTTTGAAAACCATGAGTAGTGACTGCGAACATGGCTTTAGCCTGGATACTGGAATGGCAGGCGAGAATCTGGTCAATTTATGGTTAACACCCCTAGTCGTTTAGGAGACCACAGCCAGTACAGAGAGTGGGGGGGAAAGCCTGGGAAAGTGATCCTCAGCCGAAATTTGTTCAGGATAATAAAATTATTTCCTTAGAATGCAAGCATGTTTTAACCCACGGGGGTTTAAAATGAAAAATTAAACCGTCATGCACTGGCATTTTGCATTAGGAAATTCCGTGCATAATTCTATGTATCTTACATTTGTAACATTTAGGAGACTTTGTCTTCTGTAATAACAGTTAAGTTTTGGGATACCAGCTTAAAATGTGAACCGAGCGATTCATTAGGTTTGTGCTCTTAAGTGGGAATCATATCAAATTAACATACAGGGTTAAAACACTTAGGAGAACTTAAGGTTTACCATACTCATATGTTTACTTGATTAGATTTATAAGAATGTAAGTAGCTGGGAGGTTTTTGTTTATTAAATCAGTCAAATGAGGAACTTAAAAAGGAAATAGAACATTGTAAATTTATAACTGCCATTTAAAATGTTTAAAGGAATTTAATTAACCAGGTTTATAAATGGAATCAACTGTGAATCAAAGTGTCCCTTACAGTGGTTGTTAAAATTTGCTAGACTTCCATATAGAATAATGAGATTTAGAAGCGAAACGTGAAAGCCCAAGGTGGAAACAGGATTTCATATTTGGCTCTTTAAGGAGAAACAGTAGAGCATAGCTAGTCTCCCCGGTCCCATCTCTGTCCCTTAAAACACACACGCATGCACAGTGATTTTTTTTTTTGTATATTACAATTAACCAGTAGATCTGTTTTTATGCTAATCACCCTCAAATGTGAAAGACAACTTTGCTTAGAATTACGGTGTCGTAAAGCTAAAAGAGACCTTGGCTATCCTCCCAATCGAACTCTCCCATTTTACCAATGAGGGAACTGAGGTCCCGAAATCACTGGCGACTCGCCCAGTGGCGGAAGTGAGTGAGCTGATCACGGTCTTCAGGTGAGACTTCAGGGCTCGTTCAGTCCACCTTATTGCTTTGCCGATTCAAGGACACAGCGAACAGGGTTCTCGTCTGGGGTGATAGAAACGTTTGGGATCAACACAGAGGAGGTAGTTACACAACAATGTGAATGTATTAAATGCCACCAAATTGTACGTTTTAAAATGGTTCATTTTATGTTCTATGAATTTCACCATGATAAAAAATATCTTAAAAAAAAACAGAATACAATGAGAATTAATTATGTCAAAGCCCATTATTAACTGTACAGGAACAAATCCACTTGAACAGCATTTACCCCAAGGCCAATGTTATTAATTCAGTGCCCCAATATCATGGTGGTCTGCCGTACAACCCCGGGTAAATAAGGCTCTATGTATTGGCTTTTATCTCTCTTCAGTGTTAAGACAGGCTCTGTTGTTTCCAAGGTACTGTAATGTCGGGGAATTATGTTTAAGCCATCCTTAACTCCTCCAGCCCACATTGATCTTTCTCTTCTCTGAAACTCCAGCACTTACAGGCTGAACCAGATGATTTAGAACTTAATTATGTTCTATCTTGTGCTGTTCTTTAATTGTTTGATGTGGGATAATCTTGTCTTGCAATAAGACTCTAAGAACTTTGAAGTTAGAGACGCTGTCTTATATTCACTTATTAATGCGTTCATGCATGCACTCAGTAAATACTTTTTTACCACCAATTATGTGCCAGGAGCTGGGGGCACAGGGCATGTTGCATCGACCGACAATGCGGAGTTCAGGGTCAGTGTCATCCCCCTAGGGCCTGGTGTGGCACAGGACACCGGGCACACCAGCATCCGGGCTTTTGATTGAGAGACTGTCTCACTCCGGATTCCCTCCTCTTGGCCCCCCCGTCCCAAGGGATGGCCCCGATCAGAACATCGGCTGTCCTTCTCAGTCACCTTCCTTACCCCTCCCGTGTCTGCCTTCACTGAGGCTCCCTGGTGCTCTCTCGCCTGGGCTGTCCAGCTGCCTTTGGCCCCTTTCCCTGGCTGCTCACTTCCTCTCCTGTTGCAGCCAGAAAACTTCCTCAAATTCACATCTGAGTCCATCACTCTCTTAGTTTAAAACTTCCCAGGGGCGCCTGGGTGGCTCAGTTAATTAAGCTTCCAACTTCAACTCAGGTCATGATTTCATGGTTCGTGGGTTCAAGCCCCGCATTGGGCTCTGTGCTGACAGCGAGGAGCCTACTTGGGATTCTCTCTCTCTCTCTCTCTCTCTCTCTCTCTCTCTCTCTCCCCCTCCCACACTTGCACTTTCTCTCTCTCTCAAAATAAAAAAATACACTTAAAAAAAAACTTCCCACTGTCCTGTCAGTCGGTGCCCTTAGGAGAAATGAAGCTCACACCCTTCGTTGGGCTTGCGAACACCTCGGTGATTTGTGCCCTCATGACACCTGCAGCCTCATCTCTCGCCATTTCCTCCATCATCATCCACTGTCCCCACTCCAGCTACACTTTTCACAGTGTGTCATACCACACCCAGCTCTCTCCCCCACCCAGCCCCTACACGTGCTCTTCCTTCGGCCTGCAGCCCTCTTCCCTCTCCCTTTCCCCTCCTTCCCCATCTGCCTTGCCCGTGAACTCTGGCTCATTCCCTAAGGCCTCGCTGGGACCTGGCTTCTGTCTCATGGAGCTCCATTCCTGACCTCGGTCAGGAGCTCAGAAGCCCTGCTCTGCTTCTCTGGCTGAAGGTCTTACCATCCTGTATCAGAAATTCTCCTGCCCCATCTGCGTTCCCCTTTGTCCTCTGGACTCACTGCTCTGTGGAGACAGGGACTAGGCCAGCACGTTTCTTACTGTCATTCGCTAGGAGATAGCTGTTGAAGTAACTGAATCTGATCACACTGAAGATATGATCACACTAAGGGAAAAAATCCACTTGGATGGTTACCCATCTCTGAAAGTAGGAAACCATCCCCTTCCCAGGTGAACGGTCGCATAGACCAGTTCCTTGAGGGTTTTTTTTTTTTTTAACTCTCAGTTGAAAGAACTCTCTGGCATGATGGAGGCACTTGGCCCTGATTGTGACAACCCAAAGGAAACCTGGGGTGTCCAGAGTGAAGAGGGTCTGGAGCCCAGGAAGAACAGTGGAAGAAGTGACAGCCTGAGTCTAGAAGAGGATGGGCTTCCAGGGAGGCAGGAGAGCGGTGGGCAAACAGTCAGTGTGACTTACTGAAGAGTTCAATGTGGAGCCTCCGGCACCCACAATTAGCTTCTGGACACCCAGAAGGGGTCTCCTGCAGTGAGCTGGCAGCACTGTAGAGTTTCATACCCACTGGCCGACACACTGTCACCCCCGCCTTGCCACACTGGGGTCAAGGGGTGAGGGGCTCGGCAGATTTCAATGACAGCAATGCTTAACGTGCATCATGACACCAGAAGGTCCAGGTCTCCCAAAATGTCCTCTCATGTCTGAAAGCCCTGCCCGCCCACTTCGGTTAGAGCTCCCTCCCTTCAGCCCAAGGCTTGGATGCAGTTAAAATGCTGACATCCCTTTGGATGGATGCTTGGTGGAGGACCAGTGACAGATCTGAGACTGGGCTCTGGGGGGGTGTGCTGGGAAACCGGGGGGAGATGCTGGCAGCCTCAATGAGGGCTGGGAGGAGTGAGGAGGGCACAGTGCTCAGAGTGGAGGAGTGGGGCCCTAAGGAGCAAGGTCAAAGTCTTCTTCACTATCTGGGAGGGCCACTCTTAGCCACTCACAGATGCCACTTTCTCTGAGCAGCCGTGGGTGGTGACCAGGCACTGCTTCTGCTGCACTCCATGACATTCGTCTCAGGCTCTTCCCTGCCCTCAGTTGATCAAGAAGACCTCCCGAACTTGCTTTCAGGATTAGGGTATTATGGGATGCCAATACCAAGGTGGAGGATTTTCCCATCAGGGGAATAGCACGATAAAATTCTGACCTGGGAACCCCTGAGTCAGGCCCAGAGTTTCGGCAGCCCCTCATAGTGCAGAACCTGGAGCAAAAGACTGAGGTAACAGGGGGCATCTGGATGGCTCAGTCGGATCTCACGGTTCATGGGTTGGAGCCCTGTGTCAGGCTCTGTGCTGACAGCTCAGAGCCTGGAGCCTGTTTTGGATTCTGTGTCTGCCTCTCTCTCTGTCCCTCTCCTGCTCATCCTCTGTCTCTTTCTCTCTAAAATAAATAATCATCAAAAAAATTTTTAAAAAAGAACGAGGTAACAGGACCAGCTCTCAGCAGACAAAGCCCAATTTTCTTCACAATGAGTGGCCGTACTTTGTCGGGCACAGAGGAAAGGCTGACAAACATTCCCTGTGTTCCTGTTGGCTCTTGCTAGGAGAAACATGAGTTCCTGCCTCTTGCAGCCTTTAGAGGAAGGGCTGCATAAGTGATGCCCGCCGAATCCCCTACATCACCTCATGGGTATTTTAAGTTGGCTTGTTAATGCCTATTCTTTCTGACGCCAAATTACTTCCCACCTCTTTTTCCTCTGTTTTGGGACTACAGGCATCAGGGGTTTGTCACGGAGGCCCTGTTAGCAGGGCGTGTGGCTTTCGGTGAGTGGAGGATTTACTTAGAGATGTCGCCCGCACCTCAGAAGCCGGCTAAACAGCAGCTTCCTGTTTCTCCACCTCCCTGACTATTAACTTGCTCAGAGAGGAGATCAATGGGCCCGACAGAAATTTTATTTATCTTCCTCCCTCCATGGGGGGGGGGGCGGTCTTTGCTGCCACTGCATCCTGCCAGCTGCGGATGTAATTCTGAAACTGGCTCCAGTGGGCATGGGTGTGGGAGAAGGAACCCTCGGCTCGAGCCAGAGGGGCTTCCTCTTGGCTTTGTCAGCATCATGCTGAAGGATATCACGACATGTGATTTGACATCAGGATGTGTCAGAGATCGGTAGGCCCCATGGGAGGTTGGTAGGTGGGAGATGTACAAACTAGAGGGGGGACGGGGGTTCAGCCTCACCCATCACCAGGCTTTTCACTTTAAATTTCCCTTATCATATCCCCACGACACAGGGAGAAGTGTTCATCTGCTTAATGTCCGACTTCCCCCACCAAACGGTGAGCTACGTGAAGGTAGAGACAGTGAGTGAGTGAATGAATGAGAAGGTCCTGGGGAGAGATGTAGGACATGAGGACTCGGCTCATTTCATGCTGTATGTAACAGAAGCAGCTATTTTAAATTTAAAGGTACTCCTATAACCACCGAAATACTTATCATAAAGAAGGAAGTGATATCAATACAAAAAAAGAAGCCATTAAATCCATGAATAATCTGTCTTGGGATAATTTGGCTCTGCGTTGGAGATTTGGATTAATTGCCTTCGTGCCCAAACTGACCGAAATGTCTTCGTATTTTCATAATCTATAGATGTTGCTTCTGGTTTACATAGATATATCCTGGGGAGGGCTGTCCATTTCTCAGAAATAAACTCCTGATCTCAGTCATTTGGAGAAAAGCTCTTGAAGAGAGTTCAGTCCTACAGGGCAGTAACTCTGCCACAGCAGAATTCCGGAAATGCCGAGCGGGTAGTTACAGAGATTTGAGCCTGATGTCCTGCACAAACCCAGTAGCCACCCACCGTGCAAGCCCGCCGGGACTCAACTGCTCTACAGCTCTCTGGTCCCAGCCCCTCTCTGGCTCCTGCAGGCTGGCCACACCACTTTCTCCTTCCTTCCAAGTGGGGCCACCTGCTGACCTGGTGCTCAAGAGACTGGGCCTCTCTCCCACAAATTCGTTTTCAAGAGTGGGCACATCACTTTTTCATGGTTGTTTACCTTCTTTGTGTAGGGCATTTTAACAGATTAGTGGTTCTCTTTCCTGTCAACGAGATTCTTGCTCAGGAAAGCACCATGAAAGCTGCCGCATGGCCACTGAGTAAGCAAGGGCCCTGGTTGATTCCTTTTCTTTCTATCCAGTCTTGCGCCTCAGCCCTCACGTCTTCAGCCCTCACCAGCCCGGGAATGAGCAATGGCAGGAGTCCGGTGCAGGTGAGCGGGCCTCCGTAGGGGATCACCTAGATGAAACCCACAGGGTCCACTTGTCCACTGGGGCCTGGACCTGTAGCATTGTGAGGTTCCTGCCTCCATCTCAGACTTCTGGGTCTCTATCGAGGCTCTGTCATGCCTTCCAGGAACCAGCTCAGCTGCTTGCCTCCAGAAGTGACAACATTTGGAGAGGAATGGGCACACATTTAGGAAGAAGAGGGACATATGAAAGCGGCTTGCCGGGAAGACCTGGCCTGTGAGGAACCTGTGGAAAAGAAGGCCACAGACACTGCCAGAAAGAACAGAAGAATAGCCACAAGAGGGTTCTCCTCCTCAGAGGGGGCCTGAGCACCCCCAGGGACTGGGACAGCTATCTGAGTCCCAGGAAGTGGCCCAGAAATGGACACTCCCTGGATCAGAAGGATTTCAAGTTCAAGACACTGCTGCCGGCACCTGTCCCACCTCCCATCGGGGCCCTGCACCTGAGCTCACCCCCAGATGACACAGACATGCCTCTTAAATGTCATGGGTTACATCCCACTCCTGTTCCGCTCAGGTTCCCCCTTTAGCCTCTTTGCCCTGAGATTTATTATTCTACAGCGATTGCGTTGAATTGCATTTGAAATCAATTAGCACAGGTACTCAAAGATGAATGCTTAGACTCTGAAGAAGGGCGATGAAAACATACCATTTAAATAGAAATCAATTTTCCTTTCATGTATTTCTTCCTTGCTGCTGCCCCAAAATTAATAGTTTTTAGATATTTGTGTGTAAAGGGGAGATTTCGTTCACGTAAACCACTTCCGCCGCCTCCTCCTGGCTCCTCACTGTAAGACATAATCCCCAGCTGGTAATATCACCGCTTAGCGGGCTCCACAGAGAGACAGTGTGCGTGGTCATTTGAATGAGCACACAGTGGGGAGGGGGTGACTTTTGTGTTTTGTCAACAGCAGTTACGGTGTGGGAAGCAGCCATTCGGTGGCCACATCACATGTCAGAGCAACAGACAATGAAGTCCCCACGACCCACACCAGCCTGCTCCGTGCCTCAGTCTTGATCAGAACTCCTGAGTGGGACAGCTAGACTCTCAAAAGCGCCACTCTGAGGAATCAAAACCTTCTCAAATGTAGGTATTGGAGTGGCTGCCAAGAGAAAGCGAGACAAGAGAGAGGGTCCCTGGAGTCAAGGGTGGAGAGATGGTCAAGTCAGAGGTGAATTACCTGGGGAGCCCTCGTCTGATTTCTCCCTGCTCCCTTTCTACGTCTCCCTTCCCGGAGAGCTAGCGTGCTTCCTGAACCCCAAGTATTCTAATAAGTATTTATGTGTTCTGTCTTGAACTCCTCCACTGCTGGGTGAGGAGGGTGCTACCACCATGCCTATTTAAAAACTCTTTTTAATGTTTATTTTTGAGAGAGAGAGAGAGAGAGAGAGAGAGAGAGAGCAGGGGAGGGGGAGTAGGAGAGTGAGACACAGAATCCGAGGCAGGCTCCAGGCTCTGAACTGTCAGCACAGAGCCTGATGCGGAGCTTGAACTTGTAAACCATGAGATCATGACCTGAGCAGAGGTCTGCTACCTAACCGACTGAGCCACCCAGGTGCTCCTTGTCATGCCCATTTTAAAGATGAGGAAACTGGGGGCGCCTGGGTGGCTCAGTTGGTTAAGCGGCTGACTTCAACTCAGGTCATGATCTCACGGTCTGTGAGTTTGAGCCCCGCGTCGGGCTCTGTGCTGATGGCTCAGAGCCTGGAGCCTGCTTTGGATTCTGTGTCTCCCTCTCTCTCTGCCCTTCCCCTGCTCACACTCTGTCTCTATGTCTCTCAAAAATAAATAAAAACGTTAAAAAAAATTTTTTTTTAAAAAGTGAGGAAACTAGCCCAGACAAGTGAAATAACTTTGTTTGAGGTTGTGAGGGTTAATTTGACGTGTCAATTTGAAAGGGCCCTGGGGTGCCCAGATATTTGGTTAACTGTGATTCTGGGTGTATTTGTGAGGGTGTGTCTGGGTGAGATTAACATCTCAGTTAATAGACCGAGTAGAGCAGATTGCCCTCCCCAACCTGGGTGGGTCCCATTGGTGTGTTGAAGAACCGTGTAGAACAAAAGGCTGAGTAAGAGAGAGAAGATTCCAATGCAGTTGTAAGGAATATTATAGGGAAATCCCATGTACTTTTTCCTCGGTCTCCTCAATAGTAGCATATTGCAAACGGTATAATATAGTATCACATCCAGGATATTGGCATTGATAATCATTCCTTTTTTTTTTCCAGAGAAAAATTATGAACTGAACATCAGTGAAGAGTAGTGGAGGTCCGACCTATCATTGGAGCAGGGCCCAAGTGTATTCACACTTGGCTTCCCATTACAAAATGGTTTCCCTAGGTATAATGTTTAAATTTATATTTTCAAATTGTGTTTTCTGTAAACTAGCGCATTATATTGGGGTGGGTGGTGGTAAATAAAGAAATGAAAGAAAAACAGCTCTCGTTAGCAATTTGAGAGGGCTGTGTGGATGGCTGGGCTTTCTAGGCCTTTACTTCCAGTTGACCGCTGGTGTCCTTGCCTAAGGCTGACGTGGACCCAAACAACTGGACTGTTGAGGCGTGTGCCATGCCTTCTCAGGGGAGACCCCTAGATGGCTGAGCAGGCCTCCCTGGGTGAGTCACGGCACTGCCCTCCTGGAGGCTAACCTCCAAGAGCAGAGAAGGCTCAGATTGATTCTGGCTCTGTGCCTTTAGTCTTAGACAAGATGTGGCCCAGCCAAGGGGGAGCAAGCCACTGGACTGCAGTGCTCCAGTCTCTGGATTCTGAAGTGCCTGACCGACATTCCCCCAATTACATCCCCCCAAGGCTGGGGAGGTTGGGTGCACCACACCACCTTCCTTTAACTGTTTTAGAATCCAATATGGCAGAATCCATCGTAGGTGGGGCTGATCATTCACCCTCTTCACCAAGGTTCAATTCATATTTTTCCTTTTAAAAAGTGGAAGGGGCAGGTTAAACATCAGCTTTCTGTAGGGGTTTTAGATATCTTTTTTAATGCTACAACTCGAAAATGTGCTCCTGTAGTTGTGCTTTCAGGAACACATATTTCTCTCCTGCCAGCTCCTTCCAAAGCATATTGAATGGTGCATTTCTGTAATTTCACTGCAGAATGTAATTATTGTTCAGTTCCATTTCAGATACATCTGGTACTCATTTTCTCTCTTCATCCTCCCTCATTAAAACATGTCATAAAATGAAGGGGTTGGCGCAAGTGGGAAGAAAAGCATCTGGGGACCCAAAGGCAGCCTCTCTTCATTAAAAATGTGTTGAGAGCCCTGTAGGAGAGCCCGGGGAGGCACTGGTTGCAGTGCTGGGCTTGTGAAACCCGACTACAAAGGAACTTAAAGCTTTATCTACTATGGATGGTGGCGATTGGGCCAATTCATCAGACTCACCCTGACCTTAACTTCCGGGAAAACTGACCAGTGTATCTCGACCTGAAAAAATATTGACATATCTATCTTTTACAAAGCTGAACCAATTCTAGGGCCAAGCAGCATCATGCAGGAGTCCCACTGAAATATTGTAATGGCCCTTCTGTCCCTTGCTGTGTGGCCATAACCTAAAATCTAAGATCAAAGCAGACCCTGTATAGCTAAATTAAAAAGACTGACAATACCAATGTGTACAACAATGTAGAGCAAGCAGAACACCCATAGATTAATGCTGGAGATACTAAATGGCACAGTTGCTTTGGAAAAGTTTAGCGATTTCTTATAAAGTGTATACTTACTGTGCAAACAATTCCATTTTTAGGTATTAGCCCAAGAAAAATGAAAATATATGTTCACACATAGGTTTATACATGGAAGTTCATAGCAGTTTTATTTAAAGCAGCCAAAAACTGGGGGCAACCCAAATTTCCATTAACAGATGAGTGTAGAATCAGATTGTGATATATCCATTCAATGGAATAGTCTTCAGCATTAAAAAGGAATGAGCTACTGAGGTATACTGATGGATGAATTTCAAAATATTGTGCTAAACAAAAGAACCTAGACATGAAAGACTATGTGATTACATTTATTAAACTCTGAGGAAACGAATGTAATTTACAGTGATAGAAAATAGATCAGAGGTTACCTGGGGCTGGAGTAGGGGGGAGTGGCAATTGACCAGGAAGGAACTTTGAGGGTGATGGAAATGTCTCTTATCTTAATTATGGTGGTGATTATATGGGTATATAAATTTGTGAAAAACTCATCAAAATGTGTATTCAAAATAGGTGCATTTTGCTGTATATAAATTATACCTTAAGAAGGTTTATTTTTAAGATAGAGTCTGTATCTCATGGTTTCAGAACCTGAGTTATACATTCAGATGGAAAGAAAGCATTAAAATTCTCTTAGTATCTGCCTTTCATTACACAGAAACAGAGGACCAGAGAGACTGAGACTTGCTCGTTTTTACTTAGTTTCCTAACTCATGGTACAGTCTTCTTTCCAACACATCAATCTGGATTCTCCTTCAGAAAGTATAAATGAGATACCCCCAAATGCCAGCATGTTCTAGAAGTGGAGGACTTGGCACCACAAAGGTTGGCATGGAGGCTCAAACGTGGGCCTCTCCACGTACCTGGGGAAGTCCTATCTCCAGCTTTTCTCTTCTTCTTTCCACTAAATAGAGAAGAGACCTAATCTTCCATATCCACAAGACCCACCTTGTGGGTAAAGCCTCCTGGGATCACCCCAACGGCTGCTCTTTCTTCTGTAACCCCTCACGAGGTGTACATGTGATAAGTGACTACAGCAAAATATCTTGAGTTGTGGTTCAATTCTTTTGTTACTATTTTAACTTCTATGTTGGTATATCTTATTTCATCAACTACACTGCCAGTTTCTGTACAACTAGGGCTGCGTATTATGAGTGCTGGGCACACAGTAGGTCCAATGAATACCTCTTGAATAAATGAAATGTTTTTGAGGACAGCATCTATACAGTGGTTCTGGATGCTGAAGAAGATACAGGAGAAGAGGGATATCTGGTCCTTGTTACCTAGGAGCTCAAGTACCAAAGTGTCTGGAAGCCAGGTCTCAAAGGAAGAGGCAATGTTGAAATCACAGGGAGTGGTTCTCAATCTCGGCTGCACAGGAATCACCTGGGAAGTTCTAAAATATATGAACACTTGGGTCTCACTTGTAGCTCTTCTGATGTGATGGTCTGAAGGGGGCCTAGGTGTTCAGAGTTTTGTACATTTCCCCCAGATGATTCAAATATATAGCTGAGGAAATAGAAGGTGTAATCTGCCTTCTAAATTCCACTCATTAGCAAAAATGAGACGGTCCCAGGAGTCTTCTCCAACTGGAAGGTGGGGTACCAGAAGGGGAGTCAGCTTTGGCTCCCTAAGTTTCAAAAGGAACTTCATGACACCTCCCCCCAACATTCGCTCCACCAGCTGCTCTATTAGCATTTCCAAGAGAAGACAGAGAGCTCCAGAATGTTCATTAAAGGCTTTGGCAGACATCAGCAGATAAGATTAGAATTGACAAGAGCTCATTCCTTTGTGTGGCAAAGAAGAAAAACAGCTGATATTTACAGGCTTGGGAAGCTGCTCCTTTAAGAGAAGGGGAGTACTCAGTGCTTGTTGGTGAGTTAGAAGGGCCTTTCTGCTCCGTGCCCTGAGGAGGTTGTTCCAGGTGACTCAAACCCTGTCCCTTCCACCTCAGTACAGCATGGATCAGTTAGCCATTATGGAAGGGCTAGAAACCCAGCCAGAGTCAGATTCATCACCCCAATACCTACAAAAGGAGCCAGGAATTGGTAGAATCATTTTTGGGGGATTTCTAAACTCAGATGTCTTTCTTGGGGAGCTGGATGTTTCTCTAGTGTTCTCAGCTCTCCAAGGCCCTGTTTCTCAAGGTGTGCCTTCCAAACCTGCAGTAGAGTCACCTGTATGACTTATTAAACATACAAATTTTTGAGCCTCACTCCAGATCCTCTGCCTCAGAGATACTTTGGGTGGGAGGCCTGGAATCTGCACTTTAATAAACTCCCAAGGTGATTCCTTTTGCCTTCTTAGGGGTGATGAGCACTGATATAAAAGAATGAGCACTGTACTTGGAGTCAGGACACCTGAATGTGAGTTCCCGACTCTCCCACTTACTACCAGGGCTGGTAATTCAGTCCATCGGAACCCCCATATAAAGGGGCTAATTGGATTGTGAGGGTTAAATAAAATACAGGTAAAAACGCTGCATACGGTGGGCCTTGCATACATATTAGATGAATCTAAAGATGACCTTCTGCCTGATTTATTTATCCTTAACGTTTTATTATGCAACGTTTCAAATATACACAAACGTACAGAGTATAGCATAAGGAATCTCCAATCCCCAGCTTCAGTAATGACCAACTCATGGCCAGTCATGTGTCATCAATACTTCCTGCCTACCTACTCCCTGAGTTGTTTTCAAGTGAATCCCAGACATCCTATGATTTCATCCATAAATATTGCAATATGTATTCTTTAAAAAAATGATCACACCTAAAACACTGACAGTACTTTCTTAAGATCATCAAATATCCATTCAGTGTTCAAATTTCTCTGATTCTTACACATGCATGTGCACTCATGCACACGAGGTATTGGTTGACATATCACACACACATACACACACATGAATTTCTATTAGTTGACATATGTCTTACATGTTTTTAGTATAAATGTTCCTTCTCCATCTCTTTTTTTTCTTGTAATTTTTGGTGGTTATTGTAATTAGAAAAACCATCTTCTATAGTTGTGGTTCTCAAATTGTGGTCTCAGTTGGATGGGAGCTTGTTAGAAATGCAAAATCTCAAGTCCCACACCAAACCTACAGTATCAGAATTGTCTGGGACCCTAAGCTCTCCAGATGATTTACATGCAGCTAAATTGCTGCATCCTCCTGGGTCCTTTAACATGGTCCTCTTTTTTCTATAGTTAATGTAATTTGAGGTTAGACCTAAAGGTTTGATCAGAGTCAGGGCTAATTTCTTTCCTTTTCCTTTTCTTCTTCTTCCCTCCCTCATTTCTTTCTTCCTTCCTGGCTTCCTTTCCTTCCTTCTTTCTTTCTTTCTTTCTTTTTCTCTTTCTTTCTCTCTCTCTCTCTCTCTCTCTCCCCCTCCCTCTCCCTCCTTCCCTCTCCCTTCCTTCCTTCCTTCTTTCTTTTGTAAACGACTTCATAGGTAGGCCTGTCAACCCTCTGCCTTAGATCACATTTGCACCCTATCTTACTTCTCAATGCAGTGCTTTGAAAATAGATTAGCCAATATGCAGACCAAAAAGTAAATTTCTTGCCTAATATCATCCCATTTTTTTTTACCAGTTTTAGCACAATTTCTACATACTTCCTTAATTGTTCCACTTTGAAATTAAATTTTCATGACTTAGGAAACTGGAATATTAGTGTCCATTAAATCTTGCCATCTTCTAAGTGATTCATACCCACTTGCTTGGGCCACATAGACAGGAGCATTGGTTACCTTTGTAGAGTGATTTAGGATGCACTTGGAAAGAACCCTTACCTAAGAACCCCACTAGCTCACCATACTGCCGAAACCTCACCAGCTGAGATTTGTCCCTTCCGGTTTAAGGCATCAGTTCTCCAATTAATTAGGTTTAAAGCGAAAGTGCTCTGGGGGTAACAGATACCCGTTTTCAGTTGCTAGTGTCCCACTGGCTGTGTTAGTTCCCTAGGGTGGCTGTAAAAAATTACCACCGACCTGGTGGCTCAGAACAACAGGAATTTATTCTCTCCAGTCCTGGAGGCTGTAAGTCTGAAATCAAAGTCTCAGCAGGACTGTGCTCCTTCTAAAGGCTTGAAGAAAGAATCCTTCCTCTGGTGGCCCCAGGCATTCCTTGGCTTGTGACAGCATCACTCCAGTCTCTGCCTCCCTCTGTCTTCACATGGCTTCTTCTCTGTCTCTGTGTGTGTCCTCTCCTCTTCTAATAAGGATACAAGTTGTAGGATTTAGGGCTCACCCTAAATTCAGGATGATTTTTTCCTGGGATCTTTAACTCATTACATGTGCTAAGACACTATTTCCAAATAAGATCACATTCTGAGATTGAGGGTGAGCATGAATTTGGGGGTGGGGAAGCACATCATTTAACCCACTATACTGGCAATGTATTTCAGGACCAGGTTGCTGAGGGAAGGGGTGGGGGAGATGGAGGAGATATCTGGGGCACAATTAATTGTCCAGCTGAATCCCTATGTAGAGAGTTTACTCAATGGAAAGGCCTCAGTGGACTAGAGGGATGGGGCAAGGCCAGAGGGGCAGAGGGCTCCACGAAAGAAAACCAAAGGCCCTGAGATGACCAGCACTGATTTGATGCCCATAACAAAGTGTCTCATCTTTCTTGCTTCACTAATCCTAAGTCAAGACACTCCACAAATTCCATCTCATCTGTTACAGGAATATTCTGATGGTTGCTGTCTAGCTAATGCACAACTCACTGTCTGATGGGCCCTGGGGTATCACTTGAATCTGTTCTTTGTTTTAATGTTTATTTATTTATTTTGAGAGAGAGAGAGAGAGTGAGCAGTGGAGGGGCAGAGAAAGAGAGAGAGAGAGAGAGAGAGAGACTCCCAAGCAGGCTCCGCAACTGTCAGTACAGAGCCTGATGCAGGGCTCAAGGCCATGAACCCGCGAACAATGACCTGAGCCGAAACCAAGAGCTGGACACTTAACTGACTGAGCCACCCAGGCACCCCTTGAATCCTGTTCTTAATTTAATAATAGCCACTGGTGTTCATTTTTCAAAATCTTAAGATGATGTCCTTTAAAATGTTCTCTTTTTCTTTTTCTCCTCCCACTTCCTTCATAATCAGCAGGGGGGAAATGAGCCTGATGTTTGAGAATGCACAGCTCTTTGTTCTGCTCAGTCCAAGCAGCTGTAGCTTCATAATCATCAGGAAGCGAACTTCCTAGCTTGGTCAAGAATTTCGAATATCGATGACATCACCATCCTCACTTCTTTGACCTTACTTTTCTTTCTTCTAATAACTTCCTTAGCTTATTCCATTTGTCACATTAGTTGAGTACCTATGGTATGCAGTTTGCCATGGAGATTCAAAGGTAACAGCAGAGTTCTGGTCTACAAGGGTCTTACAACCCAGCATGAGAAATGAACCAGGGACACAGCCATGTATCTACAAACCTAAATATGCATGTTAGAGAAGAGACTTGGAAAGAAACCTTCCCCATCTCATCTTCCTTGATGTATTTGCGCCATAGCATCCCTCTTTAATCCCAAGGTCCCAACATTCTGGAAACAGGGGTGAAGTAGGAGGAGGCAAGAATACTTTTTTTTTTTTTGCCTCCTCATCCCCCCAAGAGAAGGATTTGAACATTGGTCATAATAGCTGATATTCAGTAAATGCTTAATACACATGAAGTACTGTTCTTACCACGTTATCTGCAGGGCTTAAACAATCCTTACTTCATTTCCATTTTCAGGTGAGGAAATTGAGGCACAAAGAGATAAGTAACCTGCCATGTCCCAAGTTCACACAGCTAGAAAGTGAACCCAGATGCCATTTTCTCTTAGAAATCAGGGCTTTGGCTGTTTGCTCTAGTGTCAGCTGCTTTTACTCAGCCCTCTAAAAGCCCTCAAGAAAGAGAACTCGCCCTTTATAAATAAAGGCAAACTTGCCTGAGGTCCAGCGTGAGCCCTCCCAAAAGAGAAGAAGAGGCTTTGAAGACCTCAGATCAGGCCTCTTGAAGAAGACAGGTGACTAGGAGCTGAGTGTGAGCCATCTGTAGACACATAGGCGATCCCCACTCTCCTAGTACCACCTTGCTCGGCTCTCATTATCATACACCAATGGTGTGGTCGAGGCCAGCCAAGAAGATAAAAGAGGGTCGAGGGCAAGGCCTGTGGTATCCCCATCTGGGGGTAGGGATGGAAGTGCCAGCAAAGGAGAGGAAGAAGGATGCGAACAAGGCAGAGCCTTGTCCTGGAGGCCCAGGGAGGGGAGGGGTGCAGAAAACAGGGTTCCGCTGAGGCCAAGAAGGTGAAGAAGACTGAGAAACAGGCTCTGGCCCTGGGTGTTAGGGCACTTGGAACCTTTGGGAAAGCTAACCGGATAGAGCATTGTGGGTGAGTCTGACCATGGTGGGGGCGAGTGGTAGATGGTGAGGAGTGGCCGAGGAAGTTCTAAGGATTCTCTGCTTCTCCTGGAAGACAGAATAAAAGAAGGAAGAGAGAGAGTTTGGGAGCTGGATGGAGGGGCTCGTCAGACAAGGCACAGTCTGAGAATGTTTTGTGTAGATGTATTAGGGGCTAAATTGTGAAACGCAGGCCTGGAGGCGGCAGAGAACAGGAAATGTCTGGAATGCCCAATAATAGGGCAATACAGCAAGGCACATCCATATGGTGGCATATTTTGCAGCTGTGAAAAATTACATTTTTGAAAGATATTTAACAACATGAAAACTATTTAACATGAAAAGTTTTCCCCTAAAATAATATAGAAAAAAGAAGGATGAAAAATGATGTTATGCTTATAAGCATCCTCATAAAGAAATGTTTTTCCGTATTCCAATTTTAAAAAAAACTATGTTATGATTTCAATTTCCTTGAAAATGTGTGGGTATTTGCACTGACAGGAAATACACCAGAGTACATGTGACTTTTAAAACTATTTTCTGTATGTTCCAAATTTTCTAAAAACAAACATGTGTTCCTTTTACGATAATTAAAAGGAGTACAGATGGCTGATAGCTTTGGCTAAACTATTAATATTATTGTGCCTCTTATTCTGTTATCTTGCTGTCTGGGAACAGAGAGGAAGTGGTTTCCCCGAGGTGGGATACGTGAAGCCGTGGGACATTATGTGTTGGTTACACACTGTGTCCCCACAACTGGGATAGGTGATGATGGTATGGGAGGAAATGGGGGACGTGCAAAGGGGTTTAGCATCTGGATGGAGAAAGGAAGAAGCATTCAAGAAAAAAAAAAAAACAGCCCTGAAGAAGATGTGGCATGGCCTTTTCAGAGAAGGGGGCCATCTGTGAAGGCTGGAGATAGTGGAGAAGTAGGATCTTGGGGAGTGAAAAGCCTGTAACGGTGTGTCCATTGCTTGGGACCGGAGTCACTGGCTTGAACAGGGGAAGCCTGAGGTGTGCTGGGTTGGAGAACGGAAGACCCCATTCAGCCAGAAGTTGGGGAGCCACTGAGGGCCCAGCACCTGCTGGAACCATCACTATTGCATTTCCTGGCTTGGTGATTCACACAGGGCAATGGCCTGCTAGGGAGTAGGGACCAACGGGCCCCCTGTTTCTGCTTCCCGTTAACTCTGGAGGAGGGACAGTGCCTGAGAGGTGATGAGAGAAGAGGGAGCAGAGCTCAGGTGGTGCGAGTAGAGGGGCGGGGTATTTGCTGTCAGACAGCGTTCAGCTCTAATAACTAGTGCGGCCGGGAGGTGTCCCGTGTCCTTTATAGGCATATGAGTTGCATGAGGGTTCTATGTCTACCTTCTCTTTCAGTTTTTGATGTAAGTGTTCTCCACCACTGAAATAACTTTTCTTCCTTGCCTTTTTATCCATCCCTTCCTGCCCTTCCCCACCCTGGAACTGGGGCTGTTTCCCCAATTTTCTACCACACTGGGCTGCTGTGGGTGGGTGGGTGGGGACTCTGGAAGAATGGCAGTGTCCTGGACTCTATTAGCACCTCTGCTAAAAGTTGATGGAGGAGGCAAGTCCTATCAGCATGTCCTTTGGGTCAAAATCAACATGGCTAGGCTACAATACCTATACTAACCTAGATATTACTTTGTGCTGTTTTGTAGACTGTTGCAGAGCGAGCAGTGCCCTGGGTCCCGGCATCACCATGACCAGAGAACTGGATATCGTGGTGGGGGACGCGACCCTCATCGACGAGGACATGTTTCACCTCTGGCTGGCTGGTTACTCAGTGGGCGACGCGGTGTCCCTGAGGGTGCGCTCCAGAATCTTGGAGCACCCGTGGCGGCGCTCCAGAGTGACACCATGAACCCCTCCTTTCCACCTGCTGGAGCGCCTGCTGCACGCACCGCGTGAGCTATTGCACCAGCTCAGCTTCCAGATCACTCCATCCCGACAGACGCTGCTCCTTGGGAGGTACTATGCCTTTGACGAGGCCTTCGTGCGGGAGGTCCTGGGCAAGAGGCTGTCCAGGGGCACCAAGAAAGACCTGGATGACATCAGCACCAAAACAGGCATCACCCTCAAGAGCTGCTGGAGACAGTTTGACAACTTGAAGTGAGTCTTTCAAGGTGGTGGAGGAGATGCGGGGCTCCCTGGTGGATAACATTCAGCAGCACTCTCTCCTTTCTGACCGGTCGGCCAGGGACTATGCCATTGTCTTCTTTGCCAACAACCGCTTTGAGACAGGGAAGAAAAAACCGCAGTATCTGAGCTGTGGTGACCCTGATGTGATAGAAGGGGGTCTATGGGCCGACGTGGCCAAGGGGAGCGACACAAGGACTGCAGGACGCTGCGGAAAGTTAAGGAGCTCCAAGGAAAAACAAAAATGCACCCGGTACAGTCTCTGCCTGACCAGGTAAGGAATAAAGCGAAACTATATTAGGATTCTCTGCCGTGGACTTTTTGAGAGATCTCCCATGGGAAATTCCCTAGCTCCCTCCCTAGCCCCTGAGCAAAAGCGCTATATTCAAATTCTTCGGTCGCTAGGAGAGACAGCAGGGGTGACTCTAAAGTATAAGGCTTTTGTCTTTTCCCGGACACTAGTCATCTCTCGTTTTATTCCTGGGTCCCGCTCTCTCACTGGCAGAGAGAGAACTTTAGACGTAGAGTTTATGACAGTAGACATGGTGGTTGACATCTACAATCATTTCACTTTAAGTGAAAGAGTTTACCCTTGCTAGTATGGGTGGGCTTCATCCAATCAGTTGAAGGCCTTAAGAGCAAACATTTCTTTATTTTTTTAAATATAATTTATTGTCAAATTGGTTTCCATACAACACCCAGTGCTCATCCCAACAAGTGCCCTCCTCAATGCCGGTCACCCACTCTCCACTCTCCCACACCCCTTGTCAACCCTCAGATTGTTTAAGAGTCTCTTACATTTTGCCTCCCTCCCTCTCCATGACTTTCTCCCCCCCTTTTCCCCTCCCCCATGCATAGATGGTTTTTGAGAGACTTAGCAAACATTTCTTTAAAGAAGAAATTCTACCTTAAGACTGTAGGATCAACTCCTGTGTGAGTTGTCAGCCTTGCCAGTCTGCCTTACAAATTTTAGACCTTATAGCCTAGGCCCCGCCACTGCATGAACCAGTTCCTTGAGATAAATCTACCTATCAACCTATCACCCACCATCTATCTGTGTATCTGTGTATCTATCTGTCTACCTATCTGTCTATCTATCTATCCATCTTTCTATCTATCTTCCATCATCACCTCTCTCCCTCGCTGTCTCTTTTGCCTTTGTGCATGCCCGCACACACACGTGCACTCTCTCCTATTGGTTCTGTTTTTCCAGAGAATCCTGACTGTTACAGCCTCCCATTGGCCAAAATTACACAGAAGCCATCTGGCAAAGGAGCCTGATATCTGTAGCTCCTTGTAATTCCGTGCAGAATTGGGGAAGGCTGGAAATGAATGTGATGAGCAGAGTCTCATGCCTGAAGCGGCGTTCAGAATTCTTCTGTTCAATATTTTCCTGGAATTCTCCTTTCTTCTATAGTTCCCAGATGTTTGCACAGCAAGAGCAGCTAGCCTTTCTTGAGTATTTACTATACTCCAAGCCCTGTGCCAAGTCATTTACATGTATTATCTCATTTAATCCCCTTGACCAACCAGTGAGGCAGATACTATTATTATCTCTATTGTGCAGATGAAGAAACTAAGAAATGAAGGCACTGAGCATTTAAGCAACCCGCCCAAGATCACACAGCATTCCAGCCTCCTAGACCCTTCCTTTCAAATGTAGGAATGCAGTTAGAAGATCATCCATCTGGGAATCCCACAATCCTGGGTTTGAAACCATTGTCTACTATTTACTGTCTTTGTAACCTTGAGCAAATCCGTGAACTTTACTCAGACGGAGTTGAAAGGATCAGACAAGGTCATGTCTATCCTAGAACTCTACCCACACAACGCAACACACACCTAAGCGTCTGTCCTTTTTTCTCCCACGCAAATGAGTTACTGCTTATCTTTCTCATGTCACTTAACCACACTCTGTCCCCATTTTTATTGTGTGTTGCCCAGTATATACCAACTGATTTTGCCCAGCTTGACACCCAAACATGGTAGTGTCTTGGACATGTCACCATCAGCCAGTCAGAGGCCTGGAAAGAAACAATGCGTGATTTACTATGTCTGGTGCTCATACGGTAAAGAAGAAAAAAATAAATAAATGCTGGGAGCTTCCCCAAACAGGATTATGGCATTTTCCAGAGGCACTGAATTTACTTCCAGCAGGCTCTTACCGGCTTCTTTCATTGAATAAAGGGTTTGTCTCTACCTCCTCCTAGCCCTGTAAACCTGTGTTCACAGCTAGCTGCTTTCTTGCACACAGTGCATGGATCACGCAATAAAACATGGCCTTTTGGTTTCTTTTCTCCAAGTATTGATCACTCTTCTGAATTTTCCATTCCAGCTTTGTCCTGCTATGATTTATTTTTAAAACAGGAGGCAGGCCATTCCTCCTCAAGCTTCTCTTCCTTTCTTTTGTTGTTTTTCATTTTTACCTACCTACTAAGAAGAGAAAAATAGTCATAGGATCTTAGAATATTAGAGAAATAATCCAGGCCTCTATTTCTCAAGCAGAGGATGCGTACCTCTAGGGGATCTGTGGCCATGTATCAGGGCATAATTTTTAAAATACGAATTAAGCGCGGAACAGTTTCTGAAGCTTCATTCCCCCAAAGATTGAGCAGAGAAGGTTTTCATATTAAAAACAAACTAAGATTTATTATGGAGTTGATTGCAAAATCCGCCTGAATTTTTAGGTTGAAAACTGAGACTCTTAGCCCAATGGCTTCGCGGAGAGGGAGGAGAGGCTGAAGCACACCACTGTTGACGCCGGCCGCTCCCTGGATGCTCGTGACTGCCTTATGGCTCCAGGCTGGAGACTGAGGGCTTTTTCTGAGCAGAAACTGAAAGGCCCAGAGAAAAGCCTCTCTTTAATAACATTTGGGGAGCCCGCCTCGCCAATAAAAAGGCAAGGTTCCCACCTGATCTGTTCTCTCTGCCACCCTTTTAAAGATGAATGAACAACCTAGGATCATTGCAGTCTTGGATATGGTGGGGGAGCACCAGGCTTCATCTCTGCCTCCTTTCAGTTTGCCTCTCTGTGCGCTGTAGAACCTGGTAGGCTAAAACCTACATTCCTCAGACCCCCTTGCTGCTAGGGCATGAGAAGGGATTTGGTTCCACCCGTAAGAAGCACTAAACAGTTTAGGGAAATGGAGGGGAGATAGAGGTCATCTTTCTGGTGCTTTGGGCTGTTTTTCTGCTGGCAAGCAGGTTATGGAGGTGTCCTGCAGGAGCCCTTGCAGGGCCTGTCTCCAGCTTTGCGGCAAGTGAGTGGCTGATGAGGCTCTTGTAACTCGTGGCAGCTTCCGGATCCTTGGATTGCATCACTGGCGACGTGTTCTTAGACTTAACTCTCCCCATGGCAGCCTCCTGTCTCCCTGTGTCTCTGAATATGGCAAAGTAGTAGCATCCTTGGCATGTTGTTCACTGAAGTTGCTGAGAGCTCAGCATAGAATCCTAGAGCCCAGCCCTTCCACTGATTTTGAAAGCACTCAGTTCCCTGTATTAATTCCCTTTCTTCTTTAATATCTAGACCGATTTCTGGTTTATGGCCTGCTGCTACCTCTTGAGCAATACAGTGTTAGGTGTTCTGTGGCTAAGACTACTAGCCTTTTACTAATATCTATTCTTATTACTTTTGAAGCTCCAGAGTTTTAGCTGAACACGTGGCTAGCTAGCATGAGGCTATTTCCAAGTCTAACCTGCAACAAGACGTAACCATGTGACTAAGTTTTGGCCAACCCGGTGTGGTCAGAAGTGACCTGTGTCACCTGCAGGCCATGCGCTCAGAGGGCATGGGCAGATACTCTCTTCCTCTTTTCCTCTTTCCCTCTGGGCGGGATGCAGCTGGGATGGTGGGAGTTGAGGCAGCCAACCTGGACCCAGAGAAAAAAGCCATATATTGAGGAAGTCAGAGTCACATGAGCAGGACAACCTATGTCTGGACAAGTAGGTGACAGGAAAATAAAATTCTATAGTGAAGCTAGCGTTTGGAGTAACTCTGTCACAGCAGCTTAGACATAAATTTAACCTGTCATTCTGGGGAAGTATCCAATAGGAAAGACAAAAATTTTATATAGTAAAAAGGAATTCAGAAAGCAGAGGCAATGTATACAACAGAAGAAAACTTTATAAAACCAACAACCCATAGTTAATATTCTCAGGGGAATAAGAAAATATATTACATCCAGAGAAAAAGATAAGTATATGTTACTTTAAAAAAATTCAGAAAATAAAAAAGAGCACTTGAAATCAAATAACCAAGATTTCTTAAGCAGAATAAGGATTGGAAAACAAGGAAATCTTCCAGAAAAAAAAACCAAAAAGTCAAATAGAAGGAAAAACAGGAACGAAATCACCAGAAAATCAGGCAATTATTTTAATAGGTTCGAGATTCTACTAATAGAAGTTATTGTGAATGAAAACTAAAAATAGAAGAAATGAAATAATTGAAGTAACAAAAGAAAAGTTCTCTCTATGGAAGGATACGAGTTTCCAAATGAAAAGGGAAAAATTGAGTGCCTCTTACAATGAAACAAGCCAGTCTGAGAATACTTGGCATAAGGAGAGGACCCTAGGACCATCAGGAGGAAAAACAATGCTCACATATGAAGTGTCAGACATCAGAATGACATCAGGCTTCTCAACAGCAACCTAAGAGGCCAGAAGGCGCCGGGATAACGCCATCAAAATTCTGACGGAAAGTGATTTTCAGTTTAGAATTTTCTGTCTAACCAAATTACCAATAAAATTTGCCCATTATAGGGGAAAGTATGTTCAGACAGGCAAGATATGAAGTAGTCTCTCATTCATCCTTTAGAAGAAAGCTATTGAAATGCCATCCTCCCCAGTGAGGGAATAAACGGAGAAAGAAGGGACATGAGATCTGGGAGACTAGAAAATGGCAGAGGGAGTTAGGAGTTCAGGTGTGTCTCCCCAGAACTCATATGTTGAAGTCCTAAATCTTATCTGGACATAGCGGCCATACAGATGTTGTTAGTTGCTATGAGGCCCTACTGGAGTAACATGGACTCTTAGCCCAATATGACTGGTGTCCTTATAAAAAGAACTCCATGTAAAGATTGGAATCATGTTGCCACAAGCCAAGAACTACCAGGAGCTGGGAGAGAGGGCTGGCAAAGATCCTTCCCTAGTGCTTTCAAAGGGAGCACGGCCCTGCCAGTGCCCTGGTGTCAGACATCTTAGCCTCCAAAACTGTGAGGCAATAAATTTCTGTTGTTTAAGCCACTCATCCAGTGGTATTTTGTGATGGCAGCTCTAGCAAACTAACATGGAGGCAGAAGAATATGGACAGATAAAGTGAGGAGTGGCCCCAGAATGACAGTGGGCAGCAGGCCTCGTGAACAACCTGTCTGTTTTGGAGTGTGAAGTAGGAGCCTCCAGGAATGGTGCCTTCAGGGGGAAAACCACATTAATATACTATTTGTTCTCTTTTCCCAAGTGGCAAGTGACATTGGGAGAGATTTACACCATTGTTAGCAAGTTTGGGAAGAACCAGGAACGGTACACAGAAAAATAAGCCAACCAGAACCAAAATCAAAAACAAAGAAAGGAGACAACTATTGAGTCCACGATACACACAAAAGGAATGTAATTTTAGCATACTACTTGGCTTGGTAGTAAGCGCTAGCTACTTGTTCCCTCTGAATATTGACTTAATCAAAAATTATGCCGTAGCCATACTGGGAGGATGGAGATGTGGAAAGGGCTTAGCAGATGAGAGCTAACTTCCCTTAGCCCGTACTAAAAACCAACAATAATATGAAAAATCAGTAAAATCGAGAAGTGCAGCACAAGCATATTAATTGCAGATAAATAACTGAAGAACTAAAGGAGTTAAAAAAAATGGCAGCCCACAGAGCAGGACTTGTGGATGGGAAGGATTAGGGTCAGAAGTCTTCTAGTTTTGGTTATAAGTCCTTTAGCACTC
Source organism: Paguma larvata (assembly GCA_030068075.1). Classification (NCBI taxonomy): domain Eukaryota; kingdom Metazoa; phylum Chordata; class Mammalia; order Carnivora; family Viverridae; genus Paguma; species Paguma larvata. The sequence continues at coordinate 17,630,149 of CM057835.1, forward strand.
TTTAAAGCCATTGCCTTTCTCACTTTGAAAAACAACTTTTTGAAATATAATCTTCCATTTCCTCTTTCCTTACCGAGAGGGGAGATAGAAAATAATTACCTGTGCCTCACTTATCATGCTCAGGTCCTAGATGACAGTTGTCATACCTAGTAATCTTCTCTTTGGTTCTGTTTCATGCGCTACCATTGTACTAGGCGATTTTTGGTTCTTGGTTCAACTAGTCTAATTTGTTATGAGATGGACACCATGGATAGTTTGTATTATTAAAATGTTATCATCTAGGCTACAGATAAAAATGGGTAATCTGAAGACCATTTATTCCCTTCTGGAATTTTCTGTCTGTCTCTCTTTCTCGATTTTGAGAAAATGACAAATATTAGGTGGCAGATCCTTACTTTCGACTCTGCCCGCACCCAGTCTCAGTTATGGTATCAATATGAAACTGAAGGCTGGCATATTGAAGGGATGGAGGGGCAAATTGCTGAGTACTTGCTGGCTGTCTGTTTGCCGTGGAGGAGGTAGGTTGAGGTGAAGCTCCCCTGTACTGGTCTCACAAGGTTGTAGCTCATATGCGTACGCATCCGTCCATCCATTCATTCACTCAACAAACATTTATTAAATGCCACAGTACCAACCCAGGAGCCACAAAACAAATGTTTGTCAAATAAAACTGTGTGGCACTGAACATCAAATTATCGAGGAGATGGAGTGCAGAGGAAGAGAGCATGGCAGGAACCGGATCCCCTACCGAGCTGTGTAAGAGCTGCCAGGGTTTTGACCCCTGGCCTGAACCAGAGCAAGCTGGCTTGTCACTCAGCCCATCACGTGGGGCAGAAGCAAATGCCTTGCTGAGGTCTCAGGTCGATTACGTCTCTTGCTTCCGCCTTATCTACATGGCCTGTCACTCTATCATAGAAGGAAATTAAATTGGTCCGACTTGATTTACTCTTTACACGGCTGTGTCCATAAGCTCCCCAGGCCTTGCCCCCTTCTGGCTGACTGCACATTGATTGCTTGATGATTTGTTCTAGCATCTTCCCTGGAAGCCAGGTTAAGTTTGTCGGGCTGTAAGGAACGTGATCATCTTTTTCTGCTTCCTAAAAGATGGGCATTTGTGTTTGTTCGTCGTGACGTTCCTGAGGTAACATCCTTGCTCCGGGAAACACTCAGAATAATTGTTGGTTCCTCCCCAGTGGTCCCTGCCAATTCCCCACGTCCATTCAGCTGGGGTCCGTGAGTCCCTGTGGGTTTTGTTTCAGGCAGATTCTTGCAAAGGACGCTCTGCTCTATTTCAGGTATGCCAGCCCGGGCACGTCAAGTGGGGTGGGACTCCATGCCTGGAAAACCAACCCAAGGGTTCAAGACAAAGGAAGGCTCCAAGAAGAAACCTACAGTTCTTAGCCACGGGTGGGGCTGAGAGATTAGAAAGCTTGAGAGTTATTGGGAACTGGTCCCACACGAGACAAAATGTCTGCTTGTGGTTACTTTCTGAGAGTAACCCACAGACCTCACGTCAAAACGGAACATCTTTTGGTAAAGACACAAGTGAAAAAATACACATTAAAACCTCTGCTACTTGGAATCCTCCTGTTACTTGCTTGCCCTCTTGGTCCATAGGGAATGGTATTTTCCTGGGTTTTTCCATTTGTGTAATGTAAATGAAAAAGACTTCTGGTAAAATTTCATAAAATCCTGTCTAGCTTCTCTGCTCCTGTGCCTGCATGGTCTGGCCCCTTCTCTGTTCCTCAGTGATTTATTCTTCTCCCCCCTCTTTCCTACTCCATCTGCTCCCACCTTCCTGCCTTCAGGTCCCCAGGCACACCGCCGTCTCCCCCTCCTCTCCATGCCCCAATGTCCTTCCTGAGTCTCCTGAGCCAATTATTTAAAGGGCATTTGCTTTTTCCCATATTTCTTTATCTTTTTGATTTTTTTCCCTCTATTAAGTAGTAAGAAACTTCTTATGAATTCTTTCAGTGTATAGAAATATGCTTTGTCAAAGTTTTCTCTGCGTCTCTTCTCCTTTCTTCTTCATGACCAACTTCTAGTTGAGATCATAGAGTTTTGTACCTAAGTCTAAGTTCCTAATCCTCTGCCTTCAAGGAAAGGAATCAAGACAAAGTAAATCGCTCCTAATGTACCATTAGAATTTAGCGATTCTTGTTCTAACTTACTCTGTGGATATTTTAGTGTAGGAGAGATTTTTGTGCTACACACACACACACACACACACACACACACACACCCACTCACACACACCCCACCCCAAGATGCCAACCTTGCATTTCCTTGGGGATGTCATCTCCCACATCAGCCCCTAGATTTATAGATTAACTATATGCTTCACTGTTGTTAAAGGAAATGGTTTAATTTTTTTTACCATGAAGGAACCAAGAAACTCCAACCACAGCCTAAAATCTCCTTCCAGCTTTCTTTCTTTCTTTCTTTCCGGTATTCTCCCCTCCTCACTCCCCTTACATACACCTTCCTCCCACTTCTCCTTCTTTTCTTCTAGCTGATCCCGGGCAGATGAGACCACTCGTAAGACCTGAGTCATGTTAAAAGTCATACTTGAGCCCCCACTGCTCCCTACCCTGTCCTGTCTCACTGCCTGGTTTTCCTCATTAGTGCCATCCTCTTGGGAAACACCTGGTCTCCAGAAGCCTATGTGCCATGTTTAACTCTGCAAGCTACTATCATGCCCCAGAAATCATTTATTAGGGCTTTGAAAAATTGGGACACAAGACAAGTAAATTTCGATGATTCAAGAAAAGAAATTGCCATCTGCTATGCCTCCTGAGGAGGTCAGGTCAGAGTGAGGAGTGGCATCAGGGGGGCCAGTAGTCAGTGGTCCTTGATGCTCTAAAAAAGGGAGAAAGAAAGTGAGGAATCAGGAAGATAGGAGTGCGGACATGCTCCCCCAGTAACATTTGGCTGAAAGATAATGCTGAGTTTCTCCATTAAAAATATAAAAGAGAGATGAGGAAGGCCCATTTGGTGATTTGACCCAAGCCACACCAACCTAGGTGTGGGTAGACATCTTCCTGGAATGGCTTTAAGTTTGCCGTTAAATTATTGGAGTGATGGGATGCCCACCTCTTTACTGGGAGGATGGAGAGCCCTTCCAGAAGGCACCAATGTGAGGAAGTCTGTTCTTGCAGTCAGCTGAAATTCTGAGCCTGTTTCCAGTCAATTGCTAGTGTCAATAACAATTCCTCCCTAAAGCGGTGGGCTTTCCAGTGCTGCTTCTCCATGTTGAGTAGTTTGCAAAGGGAAATTAAAGTAAAATTGAATTCTGTTCGCCTCCCTTTCTCCCATCCCTGACCAAGTCAGTGCTGTGCAGCTGGCTCAGCGGTGCTCACCTTTGGCTGCACATTATGATCACTTGGGGAAGTTTTTACAATTCCCACCCCAGGCCAATTAAATCAGAACCTCTGAGCATGGGACCCACACAACAAAAGTTACAAAACTGCGCAGGGGACTGCAATGTGCAGCCAAAGCTCAGAATCGCTGAGTTGCTGGTCTGTGTTTTCAGGTAACCCATCCTGAGTGGGACCAAGGTGCCCACTGGGTATTCTTCTTTCCCTCACCCCCAAGGCATTGGCCCTGTTGCCTCATTCCAGTGGTTGTTGATCTTTCTGTGTTTGTGTCACACTTTTGAACCCTGAGATTTCTGGCAGCACACTTGGAGTGACTCAAAGACCCAGAGTAACACTGGCCAGCTGGCAATGAGCAGAGCCAAATGGCACCTGTTATTTCCGTGTCTCTATAAGCAGTTATAAAAGCTGTTGGGTGAGTTGCCTTGGCCCTGTCCGAGCTCTCTTATACTCTCTCAAGGCAAAGTTCTTCCTTGCTCCAGCAAACACTCCTTTCTTTGGCATCAGCCTGACAGCATGCTATGCCTCTTACCTATTCCTCTTAATGAGTTATACCCACATGTACCTCACGGCGTTAGAGCCACTCCTATTCACATGAAAGGTACCGAAGTAGCATAATTGGGTGGTACATTTTGATCGAAACTTAGCACACCCCTATGAAGAGGTTTGAAAAATGAGCTGTAACAGAGCAGTTGAGATTCCCAAGTGTAACCACTGCAATCAGAATCTTCTCCTGTCTCTGGCCCAGTGCTTCCATTTAGGCAAGATGAGTACTTCCTCCCCAGTGCCTACCTCTTGCAGGCTCTGGGCTCCATCTACCCAGGAGATGGCCCCATCCCAAAAGGAAGTATGCAATAGGTTTTCTGTCTGAGCAGGAAACTGACCCTTTCCAGAGCTTTCCTTGTCACTGATGTCTGCCCCTTGCTCTCCTGCATTCTGGCCTGATTTCTGATGCCTGGCCTCACCTCACCCCTTGCTTGCCTGGTATTTCTTCCTGCTCACCCACTCCCACCCTGACCATCAGCCTTCAGTCTTCCAGACCCCTCCTCCCTGGACCTGGATCCAGCCTGCTTCCCCTAACCCCACTTTGCCTCTCCTGACCTGTCTGGTCTGATTCCCAAGCACCTGCCACTACCTTCAGAAATAGCTAACCTCAGCCAATGGTCAACCTCAGAACTCTACTTTGTTCCACCATCTGTCCATTGAGGTGATCATGTTGGTCCCTCTGACCCAGAAGCCATGCTCTACCTTGACCCCTGGTAGTTTCTTTTGCTTCCTTCTTCTGGACTTGGTTCTTATTTATTACTAATCCCTTTAAAACATTTCTCTGTTCCATTTGATCCAAAACATGATATCATCTCTGGTCTCCAGCAGCAGTGTTGGGAGAAACCCTTCTGTCCTGCCTTTTGCCTCATTACCAAGGGCTGGAGTTGTGCTCAAGAGCCTAGGATAGATACATGGAAATAAAATCTTCTCCAAGCACTCCAGGTTTCTACTTCTTTCACAGTTCATGGCTGCTTTCTATTCAGAAATTTTTGAGCCCATGGTGCTCCTGGGTGACTCAGTTAGTTGAGCATCTGCCTCTTGATTTTGGCTCAAGTCATGATCCCAGGGTTGTGGGATCAAGCCCCACATCAGGCTCCATGCTGAGTGTAGAGCCTGCTTAAGATTCTCTCTCTCTCCCTCTGCCCTCTCCCCTGCCCTCTCGCTCTCTCTCTCACTCTCTCAATCTCTAAGAAAAAAGAAAGAAAGAAAGAAAGAAAGGAAGGAAGGAAGGAAGGAAGGAAGGAAGGAAGGAAGGAAGGAAGGAAGGAAGGAAGAAAGGAAGAAAGAAAGAAATCCCTGATCCCAGAACAAACCAAGAGGCTCACTAAAGAGAGCAAAGAGTTCAGCCACAAGGAAAGGCACAGGTCCCAGCAACTGGCAACAGTTGTGTCCCTTCCTTCTGATGCTGTCCCTGAGGTTACCAACTTAATGTCCCCAAGACTGAAGGACAGTCCTGAGAGCAGCACCTTGTCATGGGTCCATGTTGTTAACCAAGAGGTGAACATTTATTCCCCTCTATGGCTACCTCAGGCCCCCAGAAGCAGGAGGAAAAAAAAAGATGTCTCCCTGAGACGTGTCAAAGAACCCATGTAAGAAGCTACCCCCTTGAAAAGACTCTCAGTTTCTCCTTTTACAAGTCTGTTGATGTCTTGTGAGAATATTTTGGCCAAAACAGCTAGGCTTTTGAGGAGAGAAGAGGAACACTGCTCTGTGTCCTGCATAATAGCCCTTTCTACTCTTAGCTTCCACTACCCCCTCTACAGGCTAAATAATCCCAGCTTCTTGTGGAGAAGGTAAATGACACCAAGCCAAAAATCATGGAATGTCGGTGCTGAAAGGAGCCTCTAGACCAAGATGGTGGTCTAGAGGGCAACTCCAGCCAAGTGGTACTGTCTGCCCAGAGAGCCGGGTTGGGGTCATGAAACTGCTGTATGGACTGGTCCTAGAGAGTGCACTAATCAATTATTGATGTCTGCCATAGGTGCAAGAATGACATCAGGTGCTGTGTATCTACTCACTCCGATCTGGTCCAACAATTTCATTTCCAGAGAGATGAGTTGATTTGCCGGAAGTCATAAAACTAGTTAGCAGAACCGGAAACTAAACCGAAATCGCTGACTTCAGGTTCATTGACTTTAGGCAGTCACTTTCCATGGTACACCACGAAGTTAAATGTCCGTATTTGTAGTAGCCACTTCTCATGTGAACTAGGCACTCCTGCAAAGCCCATTATGTCTGTGGCCCTGGCTTCTCTGTAGGGAAATTCTCAGCAAAGCCAGCCCTGTCGTTGTCTCTCTCCCTTTCTTCCTCTCTACCATTCAAAGCAGTATTTGTCTTTCTCTCTTTGGCTTATTTCACTTAACATAACACCCTCAGGGTTTACCCCTGTTCTCACAAATGGCAGGATCTCCTTCTTTCTCATAGCTGAATAACATTGCATTGTATATATACCATGTCTGCTTTATCTGTTCATCCTTAGCTGGACACGTAGGTTGTTTCCATATCTTGACTATTGTGAATAATGAACATGGGAATGCAGATATCTCTTCAGTATCCTGCTTTCATTTTCTCTGGATATATACCCAGCAGTGGATCATATGGTAACTCTATTTTTAATTTTTTGAAGAACCTTCATGCTGTTTTCCGTATGGCTGCACCAATTTACATTTTCACCAACAGTGCGCGAGAGTTCCCTTTCCTCCACATCCTTGCCAATCCTTGCTATCTCTCGTGTTTTTCTATGATAGCCAGTGATCCTCAGCTCTTGGTATTCATGCCCTGTCCCCTTGTGTGTGGCTGGGCTTGGTGTCATGGAGTTGATGGAATATCACTTCTGAAATTAGGATATACAAAGACTCAGGCTTCTGTTTGAGATATTCTCTCACTTGCTTTGAGAGAAGCCAGCAGCCATGCTAGGAGTTACCGGATGAAGAGGTTCTGGTGGCAGGGAACTGTGGGGGACCTCTGGCCAACCCTTTCTCCAATAGCCCACAAGGAACTGAATCTTGCAAAGAACCACACAAGTGAACTTAGAAGTAGGTCCTCCCTGGAGCTCCTGGGTGGCTCAGTCAGTTAAGTATCTGCTTCTTGGCTTTAGCTCAGGTCATGATCCGACAGTTTCAAGCCCCGCGTTGGGCTCCTCCATAGTGACGTGCTGTCTCTGTCTCTCTCAAAATAAATAAATAAACTTAAAAAAGAAAAAGAAGCGGGTCCTCTCCTGAGGCAGGCCTTTGGATGAGATCATGGTCGTGGCTGATTCTTGAGTGCTCCCTTCTGAGACTCCTTAGCCGGAGGCATCTGGCTAAACTGTGCCAGAATTCCTGACCCACAAAAACTGGGAGATAATAATTGTTTGTTATTTTAAGCTGCTTAGCTTTGTGTTAATTTGTTAGACAGCAATAGAAAGTAAGACACTTATATAATGATATTTTAGAAATTACTTTTTAAGACATCCTAGGGACAAGTTTGCTGACAAATTTAGCTCCAACTCCTTAGTCTCTTTCCCCTTTCTCCTGCATGGGGTTTTCTTCCTGACGTTACCAAACTACTTAAATTCAGATGTCTGGGTTCTGGTCCCTGATTGGACACAGAATCCCCTTCCTCAGTAGGCCTCTGTTTCCTTCTCTTCATGAAGCTGTGGTGGGGCACAGTCCCCAAGGACTTGTCGGCTTCTGTTTGCATCCACCCTCTCTGTCCCGTGAAAGGACTTCTTTCCAAGGTGAGTTTTCACCTCATCGCCTTTTTTCCCTCACCCCCTCATTTCACATACAGAGGCCTGAGGACTGATGAAGTCCACTTTCTGGAGAAAATAAATGAAGTGAAATGAAGCAGCCCCAAGGAAGACTGTGACAAGGAATTCAGATGCACCAGTTAGCGTTAGTGTCAGATCGAGGGAGCTCCTCTGTCACTGTTCCACCCTCCTCAGCCACTGCAAAAATAGAAATAAGAATTTTCTTAAGTGTATTTATTTATTTTGAGAGAGAGAGACACAGCATGAGCTGGGGAGGAGCAGAGAGAGAGGGAGAGAGACAGAAAATCCCAAGCGGGCTCCCCCCTGCCAGCACAGAGCCCAATATGGGGCTCGAACCCACAGAACTGTGAGATCATGACCTGAGCTGAAACCAAGAGTCAGATGCTTAATTGACTGAGCCCCCAAGGTGCCCCAGGAATAAGAATTTTTTAAATAAAACTGAACTCAAACTACCACGCTGTGTAAAACCTCTCCTGAAATTTCCAAATCTCAAGAAATTTGTGCTCGCGGCCTGGCCTCTGGGCAAAATCTGGTCCCGCCTGAGAAAGAAGGGCCAAGAGGAACTTCTCAAAGCCCTGCAGACTTAAGTTCTCTGTACTTCAGGGTCCGTGCCGGCCAGGCATAGTGAAAAATTAAGTCTGCCCGGAATGTGCTCTATAGTCATTAATGGAGCTACGTAGGCTGGGGGAAGCGAGACCAAATGAATACCTCAAGCTTCCATTCCGTAATCCCAGAACAGCACTGTGCTCAGGAGCCCAGTTAAATGTGACAAAGAGTGCCAAGTGCTCTAAGGCCTCTAGAGATCCAGAAGCAGTCTATTTTTCGCTCGAGTGTGGCTCATTGCATCAGCCCTAAGACAATCCCACCACGAGCATAAAATAGTATATTTCGAGGGTGATTAAGCACTAAATGTTCGCCAGGACAGAGATCTAAGCGACCTGGGAAGTCATGGGATTATGATCCTTGCAGAAAACGGATGCCGTAGCGCGCCCTCTTTTTGCTGTAGCTCCTCTGAGGGTTTGGCATTACCTTCAGTGATGCTTCCGAAACCAGCCAGTTCGTTTCTGACTCTTCCTGTGATGACAGTCCTTTGTCTCTCAGCAAGGTCCTCACCTCCCTGTGAAGTTGCAGTGACAATAATAGAACCGCAATAAGAACAACAGCTGGACAATATATATATTTATGTAAAATCATATATAAATGTTAAGCCTCTGGGCTTGAACGTTATTACATCCACGGAAGAGATGAGGAGATTTGGAGTAAGTCCTCTCCAAAGACACGGCTATTAAACGGCAGACCTGGGATTCAACACAGTCTGGGCGATCCCAAGCCTGTGTTCTTCGTGCTGTACCCTGAGCTGGGGTACTTCCCCAACCTGCTTCCTCCTGACTGATCAAGGGGCTACGTGATGGCCTGCACTGACATCATCACTCTCGGAGACCCCATTCAGCGATGAGAGAGACGGGTGCTCCAGGTCAGTGGTCCCCAACGACTCTGAACATCAGAACTTGCAGGGACGCCACACCCCGCCCCACTCCTGAAACTTTCAGGTTTGGGGGGGTGTGGGATGGGGCCACAAATCTGAATTGGTTCTGACACAGCCAGATCACACGCCAACATTTTGGAACCGCCAGACCGAGTGACCTTAAATTCCCTTCTGGAACCAGGGGTCTGTGGCAGCAGGTCACTTGGGGAGCTGCTTGGTCACCTGCCCCTCCTCACTCCTCGCTCCATCAGGTGTCCCCTTGCTGGGTCTTACCTGCCCCACCCCACACTCTTTGACTCGCTCCTGACCCAGACTAGGAATGCACAGCAGCAAACACACTGGCCCAATATTGGGACCCCTACCCTGCCCTCCTGCCTCTGCCTGAGCTCATCTGTGGCAACTCTCTTCTCTGGGTTTGAGTTCCTATTCCCTGTCGCCTCTTCCTTCCAAGCCTGTATTTTTTTTAATAGGTAATACCCACAGTACAAACCTCCAAAGCCATGCAAGGACATATTGAGAAATATTTCCTTCCTGCTCTATCGGCCAGGCACCCAGGTCTCATGCCCAGAGGGACTCTAGACATGTTTTACAAAAAGAAATACAAACGGTAGTTTGCTGTACATACTGTTTTGCTCTGCTTATTGTGAGGAAAATATGTCTTGAATATCATTCCAGATTCGTGCATAGGGAGTTCCGCAGCTCATTTCTCCTTTGTAGAAGTATTCCGTAGTTTATTTTTAAAAATATTTTATATAGATTTCATTTTAAAATTATAGTGTTTTGGTTATACTAGATTAAATAAGATATACTATGAAAATTAAATTAATTTCACTTGTTTATTTATTTAAACTCAAGTTAGTTTAAATTCAAGTTAGTTAACATATAATGTAGTATTGGTTTCAGGAGTAGAATTTAGTGATTCATCACTTGCATGTAACACCCAGTGCTCATCCCAACAAGTGCCCTCCTCAGCGCCCATCACCCATTTTACCCATCCCCCCATCCACCTCCCCTCCAGAAACCCTCAAGGTTTTCTCTGTATTTAATTTTTTAATTAAAAATTTTTTTGTTTATTTTTGAGAGAGCACAAGCAGGAGAGGGACAAGAGAGAGAGAGAGACAGAGGATTAGAAGCAGGCTCTGCTATTCAATCTGTGAAATCATGACGTAAGCCGAAGTTGAACACTTAACCTACTGAACTACTCAGGTGCCCCCAATCTCTGTATTTGAGAGTCTCTTATGGTTTGCCTCCCTCTCTGTTTTTATCTTATTTCGTTTTTCCTTCCTTTCCCCTATGTTCATCTGTTTTGTTTCTTAGATCCCACATATGAGTGAAATCATATGATATCTGCCTTTCTCTGACTTATTTCAATTAGCATAATACACTCTAGTTCCATCCACGTTGTTGCAAATGGCAAGATTTCATTCTTTTTGATAGCCGAGTAATATTCCATTGTGTATATATGCCACCTCTTCTTTTTCGATTTGTCGGTTGATGGACATTTGGGTTCTTCTCTACTGGTGAAGATTTAGGTTGTTTCCAACCTTTGGCTATTGCTAGCAATGTCACATATTCTTGTATGTATGTCATTTGCCACAAGTATGAGGTTATCTGTAGAATAAAATTCACTGGAGTGGAATTATAGGTTAAATTTGTTGTGCTCTTAACTCCAATTTCCCATCCTGACTGAGCCGGGTTTCCAGTCCCTCCTACTCTGGGTAACAGAGCCCGGGCCTCTGATCTTTTATGACCTGGGTCTCTAACTGTGTCCAGGGGCATCTCAGTGGGTCTGGCTAGTCCACTCGCCCTCACCTGCCCAGTGTGCACCCCCATCCCCCATCTCAGCCTCTGAGACTCAGGCCTCCGCATCACGGTAGGCTGAAAAGTCTTCCCTGTCCGCATGGGCTCGATCCCCAGATCCTGGGATTACGGTCCCTGTCTAGATTTAAAGTTCTCGAGCATGCTTTCCAGTGCTAACTGACACCTCGCCGGCAGCCATCTCTGCCTATCTAGGTTCTACTTCAACTAAACCTGCTCTTCGCCTCTTTGAGCTGGTCTGCCATATTGAAACTGAAGACCCAGCACAAGTCAGATGGCCCGGATCATTTCTAGATAAAACTGCAATGTAAGTGACATTCGTCTTGGGGCCAGTGCATTTTCTCTGGGCCACTCCGTGCCCTCAAAACGCTCTCTGGCTGCCCAGGGATTTCTCTGGGCCCTCTGCTCAGATTCCCTGTCTCTACTTAACAGTGCTGTGTTCCAGATTTCTTATACTCCCCCCACAAGCCTTATTTCAAAACATATGTGTCTTGCCTTCCATCTCCTAAGGGTCCTGTTAGATAAAGTCATCCTCCTTGGCAGATAATGTCATCAATGTGATAAGGCTTGTAGAGGCATTTTCATCTTGATATGGGACTTCCCAAGGTACGTTTGCTGAAAGAGTGGCACTTCAGGGCTGGCAGTTCCCGCATCAGAACAGGTCAGGGGTGAGAGATTTGAGGAGAGGAGGGTGGCTTATAGAGATGGCTTGGTGCGGCAGTTTTTCGGAACACTGAAAAAGCTGGTGTTCAGGTCACCATTTGTAACTACATGAAGCCAGCTCCCCCTCATCTTGGAGAGCCCCATTTTCCTCACGACACATTTCTCTTAGTGGCATCAAGGTCTGCTAAGAAAACTGATGTGAGAAGTGTAATCAGTGGAGGTTTGACTGGATATAAGGTACTGTTACTCTTCCTCCGTCGTCCCCTGAAGCTCAGAGTTCTGAGCTGCGGAGAACGCCAGCCCTTGCCAGGAGCCACTGGGAAGGAAAACAGAACCAAACCATCCTATCCTGTGTCCACCTCATTCTCTATAAGGGCTGGTGGCAATGGATGAACCAAGGCAATTCTCGTTAAAATCTTTATATCCTCACGCCCAACTCTGACTATTTCATTTTGCCTTAAACATTAACTTTGATTTCTTAGATTTGTACAGTAACGATTTGTCCTAAGTTACAAGTAAACAGACTACTTGAATTTGTTTCCGCGAATGCTAGACGTCGGCATGCCCTTTTGCCTCCTACCAGCCCTTCCTGATTTGGGGGAGCCGTTTCCTGTGTCTGCTCTTCACACTGTGTCTTTCTGCTTATTTAATTTGCTGTGGAATCCTTACTGTCACAGGAGGTCTCCGAATAGCCCAGATAAGAACTGACAGCCTCCCTGCTTGACACTGACTTGGGATCCCCAGAGCACTCTTGCCACAGCTTCTGACCTGAACTGTGCAGACTCAGGTATCTGGGTTGTGGGTGCTTTCTTTGTTTCTCTGTCTTGTTCTCCTGGGTTTGTTCCAATCTGTAATGTCCATAACTATTGGTCCAGGTCACTGCATCCCTGATGACGTCCTCAGGGAAAACAGGGATCACAAGTATTTTGTCCCATGCCTAGAGTAATATTAAGTGAGAAGAAGAATAAATGTTGCTTTCTGCAACAGCGTTAGGACAGTTTTAACTTCTCGATTTCCCAGGCCAACTCAGAAGAAACTAAACTTCTGAATCCTAAAAGCTCACTCTGTTCCCACTTGTCCTTCACAGCAAGACAATGGCTGTGACAAAAGCATTTTAGGGAAACTAGAATCTTGAGATGATAAAGGATTGCTTTTCAAGGCCACGTGGTTAGTAAGTAGCCTGACCGGGATCCAGGAGCAATGAAAGGAAGATGAGGATCCCCTTAGACTTGAAACCCCACAAAACACACGGCCCAGGGTATATGGCAGAGGGGAGACTCTGCTTTTTTTGAGAAAACTGTATCTTGAAGGCTATTCCATATCAATACATAGAGAGTTCCCCGGCTTGTATTCTCTTAGTGGGTGTGTCATAATTTGTTTTCACCAATGAGGAGGAATTGGTATTAATATCAAAACCCCCATGGTCATACCCAGCTGTAATTTGCTGTATGTGTATACATGCATGAGTGAAGAATCAACAGTTAAATACACCTATATCTATATGATGTATGTAAATATCTATGTGTAGGGATACTTTTTCATATAATACAGGTTATATCCTTGCTCTCCAGAGGTAGAGCTCTCTTATGAAACCTTTCATAAGCCAAATGGTGTAAAGCAAAGAAGCAATCACCATTAATTTATACGGAAATATTTTTGAGTGTTCCCAGACCCAAAAAATAACCTCTCTTTAGGCTTTTCTGATAACTTAGGACACATCTTGCTAACAGATGCACAAAGTAAATCGAGATAAAGCCCAGATGCTCACAGACACAGTTCAAAGCTCTGGCAGCTTGCTGTCGAGATGCCGAGTGCGGTTCCCGGGGCGCTGCCTTCAAACTGGCTCACTGCAAACAAACGCTGAACGCTACTTTCACTCTTTGCCTTTTTTTGTAGAAGCGAAAATCCTTGTTGGATTTCATCTGGGTAGTGAAAACAGGTAGTCCTGTAGGTCTTTCATAAAAGTGAAGTGGCATAACATGAACTTTCAAAAAAAGTGGGGGAATACCTGTATATTTTCCCATGGTAGTAATTATCTTTTATTTCTTCCTCCACGGTGGTGGTTTTAGTTTCTTTAAAAGAAATGAATCCTCTTGTTCTTTTATAGTCTTAGATTAAGAATTTGTCCAAGTTTTGTTTATTCTTTCAACCAATTGCTTCCATATCAAAATTCAGTGTATCTTTAAGATAATTTACACCACACACACACACACACACACACACACACACACACAAAGTGTTTTGGCATTTGGTTTTTGATCTTCTGTATTTATTCAGTTCCCTTTCCCCACTTTTTTCTCTAGAACAAGAGTATCACAACTTTTTTTTTTAAGTGGGAGATATACGTTCTCTATTTCTGTAAAATTATTTCGAACATAGTGTTTTAGTTTGGAGGGGAATTGAATTCCCACTTGGACTTGTTAAGTTGAAGATGTCCATCCATTAGACAGCGAAGATAGGATGTCAAGCATATACCCTCCACCCTAAGTCCAAAGTGGGATTCCTTAGTTCCATCCTCAGATGACACGGTCTTCAAACTGAAATTCCTTATTATCTCGGGCCCCTACTCTAAGAAACACTGGTTTTTCAAGGTTCCTCTTTAATGTAGCCTCCCAAATTAAATACGGTGTACCAGATAATGGTTTGTTATATAATGGTAACTGCTGCCCACTTCATACTCCCTTGAGTGTTATCATTTTATCACATGCCAGCCTGACTTCTAAGTGCCAACACCTGCATGTCTTTTCCTGAGGGCTTTCTCTGGCTGCCAGAACCCATTTGGACTGTGCCCAGCCAGAAGTGCCAAGGAATACACAGTGCCCAGGGGAGCCTTCGATGAATGACAGGCAGACAGGAGTATAGATACCACCACTCTCTCACCCCTCAGCAGGGGTCACCCTAAGATTCATGTTCCCCTGGCTTCTTGAGTTTCCACAGCAGCCTCAAGCTCCTGTCACCCCCATGGCTGCTGGCTTCATAGTCACCCTTTGTTGGCTCTTTCCCTGTCTAACTTCCCCCATCCTCTCCCTACAGGAAGAGGTGTCATGGGGTCACCTCTCAAATTAATTAGTTGTACTGGAATCCTTATCTTGAGTTCTGCTTCCAGGGTGTGCTCCCGAAGGCAGAGCATTAGCTTTCTTAGCAGTCACATTATGCTGGTTCTTCATCCTGATTTCAATGTCAGATAAACCACCAGCCTTTCTCGTGTGTCAACTGCTGCCAGGTCATACTTCCTAATGCTGTGCCTTTGCTATTGATTTTTTTTAACCCGAACTCAGACTCTCTGTTTATTCCTGTGATGCTCTTGGTTTATTTCCATATTCCGACCTAACAGAATAACTTTGAATATTGACTTGTTCTTTTGCTATGTAAACTATGCCCCTCCCAGACAAGGGTCATGTTTGTAAATCTGAGAAGCATGTCTTTTGCACCTTCATTCACTTCCTTTAGAAAAATGTTGAACCAAGAGGGTTAGGAACAGAATTCTAAACTAAATTCCTCCTTTGAGTCAATAATCAAGATCTTTTCTGTAAGAATCCTTATTGATAGTGATTCAAACTAACTGCACAAATTTAACCCAGAATTTACAGACTTGCCCGTAAGAATATTAGGCAAGATTGGGGCACCTGGGCAGCTCAGTTGGTTAAGCATCCAACTTCGGCTCAAGTCATGATCTTCTGGTTCTTGAGTTTGAGCCCTGCATCAGGCTGTCTGCAGTCAACACAGAACCCGCTTCGGATCCTTTGCTCCCCTGTCTCTCTCTGCTCCCCCCCCTCCGCTGGTTGTCTCTCTCTCTTTCTCTCTCAGAATGAATACCTAAACTTACAAAAAAAAAAAAAGAATATTAGTCAAGATTAGCTGGGTTGCTTTGCTAGAATCAAGATGAGCCCTGATTATGTCCTACTTGTGATACACAAATCTATAACCCTATTAAAAAGTAAATGTGCTTAGTTTGCTCTGTTACTCACAAATCTATGAAGAACCTCTGGATTCATTTCTAAAAGCTCCCAATCTTCCTTTTAATAATCCATTCTGGAATTTCATCAGAAATCTATACTTGAATGTCGGGGAGCCCTCAAGTTTAAGGTTTCTAGAATCTATTCTTTCTTTGAAAATGAGAACTTTCACCCATTCCTATTTTCCTTAATTTCTTAACAATAGAAAAATAGTACTAAGGTCACATTTGTAAGTTCTTTTAGGAGCATACGGCTTATCAGCAGACATCACCCCATTTCTGGCATTCCTGAGCCTTCTCTCTACTGCTCATCAGTTCCCATCACTGGCAAGGCTGGTTCTTGCTGGAGAACCCAGGTGGACCCCATGCCCGTAATCCCTCACCACCCTTCACAAATCTGGATCCCGCCCTTCCTCACTATCTCCTTATACCAAACACATGGTTTAGAGCTTCTGCTCTTTTACTCAGCTCTGTGGGAACCCAGGTTCCTTCTGGCCCAGCCCTCCACCCCCAACACCCCCTGGTGGGTCAGCCAGCTCCCTCCCAGGACTCCCCAACACCACAGTCCCTGCCTTGAGCTCCCTGGGCCGCTCCTTGGTGGCTGCCAAGGTTTTTGCTTTTTGTTTTAATTTTCCTTTCCCTTTTCCTTTTCACCGGGATCACTCACATTCGATAATCCGATTCATTTTTACCTTTTCCTTTTCCTCATAAGAAACACTCCCTTTTATAATCGTTTATTTGGGATCAAACCCACTTTTCCTGTGATGTATTTTAGGTAAGGTGGGGATCTCCTCTCATCTTAGCCGCCAGCTTTGCTCCTGGATGTTCCTCAATTCTGCTGAAACTGTAAGATGGTTTCAGGCTGCAGCCCAGTCTGCAGTCCCCTGAGGGCACGGATGGGCCCAAACTCGTGTCTGTGCTCAGCACAGTACCTGGCTCTTCTGGCCCTGTCTACTCATGTTCGTGGAATAAAGTTGGCCAACTGGATGCCTTCCTTCTTGCATCCAGGATTAGAGTTACTTGCCTAGAACCTTGTCTAGCACGAATGTGGTGAGGGGAGGGGCTGGGGAAGCCAGGGGGTACAGGGGACCAAGGACCTGATTTCCTGACATAGGTTTCCTCACTTCCGAGCTGCCCAGCCTTCCTCCTCAGGAAGCCTCGGGAATCAAGCTGGCAAGAATGTCTGCCGTCAGATGGCTTTCTGCTAAACAACCCATGAGGAGGAGGAAGCCAACCTGCACCTGCAGAGTCCCCACAGCCCAGGGAGCTGCAGCACTGCTCACGGAAGGGGTCTGACAGACACCTGCTGTAGACTGGTTGGCAGTAAACTGAACTACAGAGGGTGAAGGAGGAAGAAAAGAGAAAGAAGAATGGGGTAGGGAGAGAAGAGGAAGGGAAGGAACAGGGAGGGAAGAAGGAGCCAGTCAAGTCTCCTGACTCTGCCCCTGAATCCCTTTGCAAAGCCATTATCAAAATTGATTTTAATAAACGAAAGATTTACCTGGGTCGAACATTGTTTTTAACTGGCGGCTATTAATTAATTAACCATCACCAACCTGGACGTCATAATGGGATGATATTTTGATGCTAACACATTATTGAAAAAGACAAGCCATGTTTTTTTTTTTTTTTCCAAGTAATCAATTAATCAGCCCCAAATGAAGATTCCGACCACTGCCTATGCTCTTGGGTACTTTAACAGCTTCCTTTGCCAGGGCCCCAAATACCCGCTTTAGGACTCTGTGCCCTGGTAAGCAGTTTGAGGCAAGTCAGTCAGTGTTAACTCAGTGTTGTTTTTTTTTTTTTTAATTACAAGAGTTAACTTTAAGAAATCTCTGAAACATCTTCATAATTAATAAATGAAAAATGTTCCTGCAGCTAATCAATAAAGTTGTTAGAGAGAATTGATCGGATGGGGAACTCTTTTTGTGGGTACAATTTTTCACCTATTCAGAACAAAAGACTCCCTAGAGCGCTATCAGCATGATAGACACTTAAGAGTCTGACCCAAAAGGAAAAAAATAAAATAGAAAGACGATTAATTAAAATCTCCAGGAGTGACATCCACTTCCATCCTGTGGGTGGAGAGCTGGGTCAGGTGTGGAGGTAGCTAATGTGGAGCTTCGGGAGGTTAGGGAAGCAGAGGTTCCCCGGGGACATCCGTCACCCTGAGGCTGTGCTCTGGAGGTGCTAGAGTCCCAGAAGATTAAAACAGGCTTGTGTGTTTGGAGGGTTTTAAAAAATTATTATTTAAATCGAAGTTAGTTAACACATAGTGTAATAATGGTTTCAGGAGTAGAATTTGGTGATTCATCACTAACATACAACACCCAGTGCTCATGATAAGTGCCCCCCTTGATGCCCGTCACCCATTTAGCCCATCCCTCCTCCCACCTCCCCTCCAGCAACCCTCAGTTTGTTCTCTGTATTTAAAATTTTTTTAACGTTTTTTTTTTTATTTATTTATTTTGAGAGACATAGAGACAGAGCATGAGCAAGGGAAGGGCACAGAGAGAGGGAGACACAGAATCTGAAGCAGGCTCCAGGCTCTGAGCTGTCAGCACAGAGCCCGACGCGGGGCTCGAACTCACAGACCGTGAGATCATGACCTGAGCCGAAGTCGGCCGCTTAACCAACTGAGCCACCCAGGCGCCCCTGTTCTCTGTATTTAAGAGTCTCTTATGGTTTGCCTTCCTCTCCATTTTTATCTTATTTTTCTTTCCCTTCCCCTCTGTTCATCTGTTTTGTTTTTTAAATTCCACATGTGAGTGAAATCATATATTTATCTTTCTCTGATTGACTTATCTTGCTTAGCATAATACACTCTAATTCCATCCACGTTGTTGCAAATGGCAAGACTTCATTCTTTTTGATCACTGAGTAATATTCCATTGTGTGTGTGTGTATACATATATATGCATATATATATACACATATATATATGCCACATCTTTTTTATCCATTCATCAGTTGATGGACATTTGGGCTCCTTCCATAATTTGGCTATTGTTGATAATGCAGCTATAAACATCGGGGTGCATGTGCCCCTTCGAATCAGCATCTTTGTATCCTGTGGATATCCAGCTACCCATATGTTTAAGCTGATTAAAGTAATTGGCTGAAGGTCACACACCTAATGAGAAACCGCCAGGTTTTGAGGCCAGGTCTGTCTGATTCGAGGGCGTGTAGTAGCTTGGTAACCCCATTCTCACAGGTGGGGTGCAAAATGCACACAAGTCTGCTGGAACAGAACAATATCTTGCAAACTATTTTAATGTGTAAGGTATTCGGCCTGTTCAGAAGCAATGAACGCCGAGTTCTACTGGATCCGTAATCTGACAGCTCCTCAGAATATTTGCACAGATTCTAGAGCTTGTGCGCAACTGCCGAATCAGGATCTGTGCGTCTGGGGCCTGGGAATCTGTGTTTTTAAAACGCGCCCCAGTGATCTGATCCTGGTTTACATCAGGCTGAGGTTACCACTGATTTGGCCCACGTCCCTGTCTCCGGGTATAAGTTTAGCCACTGAATGATTGTGTCCCCTCCCCTGTATATTTTGTTGGACAAGGCATAATACAGAATATTTATTGAGCACTTACTAAATTCCAGGAGTTGTGCTAAGAATCAGTTAAGTGCCACAGAAACCTTGTGAGTTAGGCAACATGACTATTGCCATTTTACAGATGAGCAAACTGAGACCTTGAAAGGGAAAGTAATTGGCTAATGAGAGGCCCCCAGGTTTTGGAGCCAGCTCTGTCTGATTCGAGCGCATGTGCTCTTCCCACCAGGCAGTGGCAGGCCGCTGGGAGACACG
The DNA here is from genome assembly GCA_030068075.1 of Paguma larvata. Taxonomy (NCBI): domain Eukaryota; kingdom Metazoa; phylum Chordata; class Mammalia; order Carnivora; family Viverridae; genus Paguma; species Paguma larvata. Next base: position 17,649,556 of record CM057835.1, read on the forward strand.
GGGCAGAGTTGTGGACTGGCAGCTCTGAACGTGCGGAATTTGAATGAAAGAAGTCCAGGTCCATGAAGGATCCTGGATCATCATATAATTAAGTGGATTAAAGTAATATTTTGTCCCTCTTTATACAATGTCACATTCTAGTCTTTTTCACGTGGAAAAATGATGAAGGTGGAACAGAAGGTAGATCAGAAGGACAGCTGTAATTGTCCCAAAGCATTTTAGCCAGCAAACATGCTCTTTCGCTAGAATAATTATAATCTAATTAACTGTGACTATACAGTATTCTTGGACAACTGGGGCATGTGTTAAAACTGCAGGCACTCAGACCCATACAAATCGCCTGCAACAGTCAGGTGACTTACATTTTTGCAAGTTTCGTGAATCTACATAATATCTGATTAAGTTTGAGAACCGCTGATGTGCCACTTTCCCCATTGGCTCCAACTGCCATTCCCAAAAAGATACTGGTTGATGGTATAATAGGGAGTGTATTGACAAGGTGTGTTCTACTCATGGATTGCTGTGTAACAGCAATAGTGGCCTAAAACTTAGTGACTTAATACCACTAAATGTGTAAGAACATTTATTTAGCCCACCAATCTGCAATTTGAGCAAAGCTTAGCAGGGAGGGTCCATCTCTGTAACACTGATTTGGGCTGGGCTGGGGCCGAAGGATCTGTTTCCAGATGTTTTACGCACATGGCTGGTGAATTGGCTGGGAGCTCCGCTGGGGCTATGAGCCAGGGACCTTGATTCTCTTCCATATTGGCCTCCCCGTGGGGCAGCTTGGGCTTCCTTACAGCATGGTGGCTGGATTCTAAACTACGTGTTCCAAGAAGCAAAAGATAGAAGCTGCCAGTTCCTTAAAGTCCTAGCCTGGGAAGCTGCTATAGCAGCACTTCTGCCACATTCTATTAATGAGGCACGCGTAGGGCCCAGATTCAAGAAGAGGGGGCATAGACTCCTTCTCAATAGGAAGAGGATCAGTGAGTTTGGGGGCCACATTTTAAAACCACCAGAGTTAGGATTCCTGCCTTGAACCCACCTCTGCAATTCATCTTGTCACATAGGATGCTTCTCTTTACCTTTCCTATCTTAGGTTCTTTGTGTAGAAGATGGAAAGGTTGGGTGATATTCCTATCTCAAGACGTTTGGTTCTATGCCTACACATAACAATAGGAGAGCCAGACCATATGGTGCAAGTAAACTCCTCCCTAAGATTTGTCTTTGTTCTTCAACGGTTAATACTGTATTGAGATTCCTTCACACATGCCTAAAATCCATGTCCTTGTGGGGCTTATTTAACTCGGCTGCAGTTTTAGGTCACCTCAGAAATCCCCCTGAGTTCCTAAAGGAGCTGTGGAGATTAACTCAGCTCTTGAGGTGCAGGCCTAGTTATACTGCCATTCCTTCCCTCAGGCCTCCTCAGCATGAGGACACAACCACATGGCAGTTTGCTCAGAATCTAGGGGTCATTCTTCAGAAGAATGTGGAAAAGAAGAAGTGTTGCTTCAGTGTTACCTCAGTGTCTTCTTCAAGATCTACTCAAGAAAGCATCAGAAATCCCTGTGTTGGGGCACCTGGGTGACTCAGTGAGTTAAGAGTCCAGCTTTCAATTTTGGTTCAGGTCGTGATCTGTGGTCATAGGATCAAGCCCTGCATCAAGGCTCTGCACTGAGCATGGAGCCTTCTTGGGATTCTCTCTCACTCTCGCTCTTGCTCTCGCTCTCTCTCCTCGCCCTGGTCTCTCCTACCTCAAAAAAAAATATTTAAAACATCCCCATGTTAAGGAAGGCTGGGATATGGAGGTATTTGGCCAATACATCTTATTTTCTCATTCCAAAAGATGAGAAAGATGTTGCTACTTCTGCCTCACAATGCCGAAGGGGTCAAGGGAGGTCAGGGAGGTCCCTCCATCATGCCAATACCTGGAACACAGCATGAAGGACTTACACCATGACCGCATGTAGGTATGTGAAAGGAGGGGGAAAAAATGAAACACCAAGCCACCAAGAACAAGTGGATCAACTTGGAGATGTGACTGCCAAATCCATGCCTGGCTCCAGACACAGCTACGATAGAGACCCAAACATCATCATTTCCACTTTTCTCCAGTGGATGTTTACAGGACACCTCTTCAGAGAGATGTGAGCAGGGAAGACAGGAAGAGCAAACAATGGAGGAGGGTTGGCTTTGTTTGCTGAGGAGTTTTTGAGCATGCTGGATGAATCACACACCAAGGAGAATTCAGACAGGCATCCCAAACAGGGAATGTTGACCAAAACATGTTTGTTTTTCATATACCTCTTCACTTCTCATTTGAATATATGATTGTATCATTTATAAGCTCATCTTTCTTTATATAGGTGTTCCAAAGAAATCCTAGGTAGAAATATTTTTCCAAATAGATTTTATTTGTGATGTTCAATGAGAAATGCTTGTTTAAAGGACAATTGAGATAAATTATATTTTAATGATCTGGATTGTCAGTGTATAATATGTTCTTCCTTCCTGGTTTTATCTGTAAAAAAAAAAATCAGGATAATCTCTGACATCATTTTTCAGTTCTAAAATTCCTTGATCCTGGGTTTCCTGGGTGGCTCAGTCAGTTAAGCAGCCCACTTTGGCTCAGGTCATGCTCTCATGGTTTGTGGGTTCACGCCCTGTGTCAGGTTCTTTGCTGTCAGTGCAGACCATGGTTAGGATTCTCCCTCTCCCCCTCTCTCTGCCCCTCCCCGTCTTGTGCTCACTCACTCTCTCTCAAAATAAATAAATAAATAAACTTTAAAAATAATAGAATAAGATAAAATAAAATTCCTTGATCCTAGAAACTTTTTAAAACTCTAAATTCAATAAACCAAAGAAGACCTATTCCTGGATTTGAGAATGTTCTGTTACTATTGTGGCCATATGGTGGTCCTTTTAAGCACAGAACTACAAAACTTTCAAACAGTAATAAAAACAGATTAGGGGTTCCTAAACATTTTCAGGACACTCTATTGCACTTTCAATGAAAACTAGAAATTCTATTTGTCAGAACTTTTTCAGATAGTTTCATTTGACAGATGCCTAACTTATCCTGGTTTAAACAAACAAACAAAAAGAAATGTGGTTACATGACAGAAAGGTTCAAGAAATGAATCCCCAAGGATAGAGAGATCCAGGGTCTCCAGTGAAGTCATTAGAATATCCTCATTTTCTTGTCTGTGTTGTCCTCTGTTGACTTTATTCTCATAGGCCTTTCTTTAGTGGCAGAGAGAGCCACTAGCAAAGGCAGCCATCTATATCAGCAAGAACTTTAGCTGAAAGGATTCTATGGAAAGTTGCAGGACATGACTAGGGTCCCATGCCCAATCCTGAACACCCACTTGGTTACTGGTTGGGTCTGAATCACATGACTAGAAGTGGGGTCATCCCCACTCTCAACCACTCGGACTGAGCAAGTAGCAGAGAAATTATGGTGTTATTACCAAAAGAGAAGGAAAAAAAAGCTGAGCAGCCAAAAACTAAACCCTTTGCCTAATAAAAATGCACATGCCTTGCGTTAGTTTCCTAGGGCCACGGTAACAAATTCCCACAGACATCCTGGCTTAAAACAACAGGAATTTATTTTTTCACAGTTCTGGAGGCCAGAAGTGTGAAATCGAGGGGCTGGCAGGGCCATGCTCCCTCCAGAGGCTCTAGGGGAGAATCCGACCACCCCTCTTCCAGCTTTGAGTGGTTGCTGGCATTCCCTGCCCTGTGACAGCATTTCTGCAGTTTTTACCTCCCTCTGTCTTCTCATGGCTTCTTCTTTGTGCCTCTGTGTTTCCTCTGCTCTTCCTCTAAGGACACCAGTCATTGGATTTAGGGCCCATCCTAAATCCAATATGATTTTGTTGCAAGATCCTTAACAAATCACATCTGCAAAGACCCTATTCCCAAAGAAGATCACATTCTGAGGTTCTGAGTGGAAATGGGTGGAGGGATACTGCTACCCCCACTCCATACCTCATAAACACACACATACAATTTGGCATACACTTTCAGGAGACTCGGACTCACTCGATTTCATCCATGGATCGTTGAAAAGGAATATGAACCACGGATTAAGATGCCTGGGTTTCTCAGCCTCGCCATATTGAGATTCTGGGCCAGATAATTCTTTGTCATGGGAACTGTCTTCTATATTGTAGGATGTTTAGAAGCATCCTTGGCCTCTACCCACTAGATGCCAGTAGCACCTCCTCAGTCATGATAATCATAATGTCTTCAGACATTGATAAATGTCCCTTGGGGGTAAAATCATCCCCAGTTGAGAACCATTGGCTTATACAATGGCTTATGTGCTATCAGGACAGAAAGAGCCATTTTGGTGACCTAGCAATCCTGGATATATATGCCAGAGATGTCACAAAGGGCAACATGCACCAGAATGCTCAACACAGTATTGTTTGTGGCAACTGGTAAGGTGGACTCACTCTAGGTGCCCATCACTGTGCATAATGAATAAGGGAAGTATAATTTAAAGTAGCCTTTTATCCCATATACTCCTTTATTTTCAGACCCAACAGTCCCCTCCACCATTAACCATATTACTAGACCAGACTTCAAAATGCCTCAAAGCTTCCATTTGGTATTTTGAAGTAAACATTCCTCAGTCATCTCTGCTCAGCACTTCCCTCAAGGCTCACACCCTTCTGTTGTTCACAACATCTTTTTAAAGGAAGAGATTGGGTTCAATCCATCTTTTTTGCCTCCAGAACTTGCTTGATGCTTTGCACTCAAACATCATTCAATACAGGCTACATTTATTAAATATGTAATACTATTACCTAGAATTTATTTGTTAACTCTACATAAGATATATTGAAATTGCTTGAGATAAAAATAAATGTTTGATTCTTAAGAAAATAATCTATTTTTAGAAAGTAAATATAATTTAACTTGTTTGCCCTACATAAATAGGAAATCTGATTATTCTTTGATCTTACTTTTCCTTTTTAAAATTTAATTCACGGAGAGACGACCAATTATAGATGACCCCACAGCTTAATAACATATCTGTTAATGTTCTAGAGAAAAAAAAGTCAGGGAATTAAATTAAGTATTAACGGGGTTTGAATTGATTTGAGGAACTGAAACAAATAGCTATCATACCCTGTTGTGATCTAGTTCTGTGTATTTTTACTGCTAAGACTGACTTCAAGCTTGAAGATAAAGAGGAACTCTATCTTTTCCTCAAATTGTCAGAATTCATTTCCTTGGATCATGTAATGGTACCAGACTCTTGGTTGTATGTGAATAATAATAAACACAGTAGTCAAAGTGTTAAGTAGTTTTGTGCATATAAATCATTCACTTATTTATTCATTCATGAATTTACCCATTCAGTAAGCATCCCTAGTGCACCTGTTGTGTCAGGCATTGCTCTAAGTCCTAGGAATTTAGAGACAAAGTAGAAATAGTCCCTGTCCCCAGGGAGCTGTCAGAATGGTAAGGAGAAGTAGGCATGTAATAAATTGTGTAACACAGTATTACCAGGGTGGTGGTAAGTCTGTACAGAAAACAATGGAGACACTGAGCAGGCAGATCTGTCTGGGAAGGGTCAGGAAAGTCTTCACACAGGTGAACCTTACACTGACATAGAGAGGCATGAAGGGCATCAACGAGAGGTGTCCAGTGGGCAGGTGGACGTGGAGATTGGAGGGTAGGAGAGAAATCAGTCCTGGAGATACTGACCTAGTGGTCATTAGCTTTGTGTGAAGCCAGGGGTGGCTGAGATCCTGAAGATAGCACCACAGCCCCTCTGAGAAGACAAGGGTGGAAGAGAGCTGGTCTGAAGAAAGCCCTAGCCAAGGGAGGGGATCAGGGCTGGACCTTTGGAACTGAGGCTGAAGACAAAGCCCCCAGGGTCAAGAAAACTATCTTAATCACTTAAGCTTACTCTGGACGCAGGCAGATTAGCAGTCTAACACCAGCTGTATGGCATTGAACAGACTATTTAAACTCTATGTGGCTCAGTTTCCATAGCCATAGAAAGGGAGTATTAATAGTACATATCTCGGGGTACCTGGCTGGCTCAGTCAGCAGGGCATGAGACTCTTGATCTCAGAGCTCTGTGTTTGAGCCCCATAGGGGTGTAGAGATTACTTAAATAAAGAAAAAAAAGAAACAGTATATGTCTGAGAGTTGTTGGAAGAATTAAAATGGGAAAAATCAAATGTTTATAAGACAGTATCTGGCACATAGCAAAAAATCATTGAATACTAGTTGTTGCTATCATTTTATTATTAAAACAGATGTAAAAGACTAGGAAACAAACTTTAGCCCTTTAACTGTGAGACTGTAACTTGGGCTTTTTAGTTTTTGCTGCTAAAATTGTTTATCAAAGAGCTGTGTTATATGCGGCATGGTTTTTAGAGCTAGCAGGAGAAACCAGTATCTGTGGTCTAAAGAGCTTAACCACAGGTTAAGAACTCAATGAATCTGTGAACTTAGATGAGGAAAAAAAATGCATCTTTATTTTCACTAAAGGAACTAAAATTTAGCATTTCCTTCAATTATGAATGTAGGCGACAGATTAGTACCTGTGGCTTTGTCACCAATAGAAATAAATATTTTCATCACATTACAGTCGTTGCAAATATCTAGAAATATTTATTAGAAACAGTATTACTACAAAATTAGGGAACCGACAGACCATGTTAGATACTGTCATTTTATGTTATTAAAGAAGCACATATATTCCTGTATCATAAATTTGAGAGTTCCTTGGTATTTTTTTACCTTTTTAAAAAAATTTTATTTAAATCCAAGTTAGTTAACATACAGTGTAACAATGGTTTCAGAAGTAGAACCCAGTGATTCATCGCTCACATACAACACCCAGTGCTCCTGCCAAGTGCCCTCCTTAAAGCCCATCCCCGTCTAGCCCATACCCCCCACCCTCTTCCCTCCAGCAACCCTCCGTTTACTCTCTGTGTTTAAGAGCCTCTTATGGTTTGCTTCCCTCTCTGTTTTTATCTTAATTTTCCTTCCCTTCCCCTCTGTTCATCTGTTTTGTTTCTTAAATTCCACACGTGAGTGAAATCATATTGTATTTGTCTTTCTCAGACTGATTTATTTCGCTTAGCTTAATACACTCTAGTTCCATCCACATTGTTGCAAATAGCAAGATTTCATTCTTCTTTTCGATTGTCGAGTAGTAGTCCACCGTGTGTATGTATATACTATATTCTATACTATACTATATACTATATACCACTTCTTTATCCATTTGTCAGTTGATGGACATTTGGGCTCTTTCCATAATTTGGCTATTGTCAATAGTGCTGCTATAAATAATGGGGAGCATGTGGACTTCCTATCCTTTGGATAAATGGCTGAGGGTGCAATCTGTTGGTCATAGGGCAGCTCTTTTTAATTTTTTGAGGACCTCCATGCTGTTCTCCAGAGTGGCTGCACCAGTTTGCATTCCTACCAACAGTGCAAACCCTTTCCCTGCATCCTGGCTAACATCTATTGTTGCCTGAGTTGTTGATTTTAGCCATTCTGACAGGTGTGAGGTGGTATCTCATTGTGGTTTTGATTTGTATTTCCCTGATGATGAGCGATGTTGAGCACCTTTTTATGTGTCTGTTAGCCAACCGGGTATCTTTTTTAGAAAAGTGTCTTTCTGTCTTTTGCCCATTTTTTCACTGCATTATGTGTTTTTTGATTGTTGAGTTTGATAAGTTCTTTATAGATTTTAGATACTAACCTTCTATCTATTATGTCATCTGCAAATATCTTCTCCTAGTCTTTAAGCTGCCTTTTAGTATTTTAATAACCATATTTAAAATACTAAAATTTTAAGTAGTATTACTTTGCAAATACACTGGACTGTATCTTATGCATTTATAACACTTTATTCTGAAAAGGGACCCATAGGCTTCACCAGATTGCCAAAGGGGTTGTGGAAAACAAAAAGTTTAAGAACACCTGATATATATTCAAGTCTGGGAAAGACAGGCCAAAGTAAATTACATCAAGCCATAAGATAACGTCAAGTAGCAATAAGCTCAGTGAAGACCAAAGGGCAGGGTTGGTTTGATTTAAACAGTGAGGTCAGAGAATGCTTTCCCGAGGAGATGGCATTGGAGCATGGACTTGCAGGAAGCCAGGGAGAGAGTCTTGTGTGTTTATCTGAGAGGAGGAGGGTTCCAGGCTAAGGGAACACCAAGGTGAAGGCTCTGGGGCAAGAGCGTGCTTGATATGTACATGGAGAGGAGGAGGCTAGGCCAGGGAATGAGAAGGAGCCTTGAGGCCAGGAGGCCTTTCACAGTCTGGGGTCCCCCAGAACCTGGCCAAGTGGGAGTGCATAGTAGGCATTCAAAAAATGAGGCATTCAAGGGAACTAATTCACCTCCGGGCAAAACTCAGTTTGCCTCCTGGGTTACTGTCGCAGGGAGAAAGCCTAGGGCAGCAGCTAGTTGTGGGGTCTGAGGCCAGCAGAAAGATCTGGGCTTCTCTTAACTCAGCCTCAAGTCTTCTAGCCAAGGAGGGGTACAGGGGGAGCCCTCAAAGATCACAAATGAGGCCTGAGCTGCTTCCCAGGGGGAACTGGATAGACCCGAGGACACAGGCTCCTTCCCTGTTTGTGAGCTAGTGAAACAGGTGATAGTCCTGCGGCTCTCCCCGCGACCACACGATAATTCCCCGTCTTACCCTGCCACATCCTCCAGAGTCCGTAGGAAATCACACTGCGCGATGGGCTGGCAGCCCATCGTTGTAGCCGAAACTGATAGTTACGGAGCCCTCATTTGTGCCAGGCACTTTTCTGAGAGCTTGACTCTCTAATTCTCACCAAAAAAAAAAATATCCCCACTTTGCAAATGGGAAAACTGAGCCGAGAAAGGGGAAATAACTGGTCCTCACACACAGGACTATTCAGCGGCTAAGCTGGGAGTGGCCCAGACGTTCTGACTCCAGAGGCTCCATGACCTTCTTCTTAAACACCACACTGAGCTGGGTCTGGATAGAAACCATGGTGGACACCTGAGGACCCCTCAACCCAGGCCAGAGGGATCAGGGACAAAGAGCCAGTGGCTACTCAGGAAGGACTCCAACCAGACATTTGTTCCTTTCTATCTCATACTCTCCCCTGCTTGGGGCTGGTGAGGAGAGACCAGATATAGAGGTACATGGGAAAGATCCCAAATGGCTAACTGAATGGCAAGCGACAGGACTCCCGGAAGGTTTTCCAGCATCTCTGAGGCTTGCTTCGAAGGTTTTAGAATGCAGACTCAGGCAGACATGGTGAAACTGCATCCTGTCCCTCACATGCACAAGGGAAAGTGTTAACCTGGCTACCACTCAGCTCCGCTCCCAAAGGGCTGTGGTAGGGACACCCCATGGAAGCTGGGCATGGGGCTGCAGGGCCCACAGCCTGCCAATGAGGGGCTCTGAGGCTGTTCCCTGCACCACTGGGCGTTACTGCAGAGACATCGGATCTGCATGGGCTCGTGTGACCAGTAGCAGCCATTCAAGGGGCTCTCACTCGAATGGAAATGTGCCAGTCACTCTCAGAAAGGAGGAAATATTTGACTTTGGAGCTCAGTGCCTCCCGAATAGGGAACAGTTGGATTCAAAAGAGATAAAAGGAATAATCCTGGATGACACAAACCAGATAAGAGGGGAGCTGCTTCTGGATCCCGGAGCTCCTGACCTCTACTCCAGTGCCCTCCCCATGACCCAGCAGGGCCCTCTTTGCTTTTCCACGACGGGGACCACCACCTGCTCTCCCAAGCTCTGACCTGGCCGTGCGGAGAGAGCTTGAGCAGAGGCAGCGAGAAGGGAGCGGAGCTCTGGGGACTTTGCAGACATGTTTTGGGAGAATCTTCAGCATCTAGGATGTCATGTCAATCACGGGAAAGAGACAGCAACCTTGCAGGGGTTTAGGGATGGAGCTGCAAAGGCATTCCTTGGACCTTTCAGGGCTGCAGCAGGCTGGCTCTCTCCCACAAACAGGCTTTTCTGGAAATAGCATGGCGAAGGAACTGAGGGACACAGGGGCCAAGGGACACAGAAGCATCTTAAGGCAATGGAAAGCCTTTCCTCACCCAGCCCGAGGCTGTCAAGAGCAAAAGTAATGCCTTGGCCAAGAGGCCTTGCAGTAACTGGTCAGAGGGGTGAGAACGTGTATGTGGAAACAGGAGAAATAGACCCTCTATTTCCAGGTTTTCCCTGCAGGCCTCCCTCAGAAAGATGAATTGCTGGTTCTATCGCCACCGGTATCACTGTTGAAGTATGTCTTCTCCGTGTTTAGGACACGGAGGATGTGGCTGGGGCCACTGGGACAAGGAACGGGTGGCTGTGCCCAGTAGTGAAGAGTAAGGTCTTGTCAAAACCAAGCAGCTGCCTCTCCACTGTGGGTGTTTTTAAGACTTTATTGACTCATTTGGGGGGAGGGGAGCAGTTTTAAATTTACAACAAAATTGAGAAGGGGATACAGAGGTTTCCCATATACCTCCTGACCTTGTATATGTACAGTCTCCTGCAGTACCAATGTCATTTACTGGATTGGTACAGTGGTTACTATGGATGAACCTACATTAACACATCACAGTCACTGGTATCTATAGTTTACCTTAGGGTTCGTTCTTGGTACCTATTCCATGGGTTTGGATACATATGTGATGACGTGTATCCATTATTATTATACCATATAGACTATTTTTGCTGGTCTAAAAATTTTCTGTGCTCAGCCTACTCATCTCTCCCCCCAGCCCACCCTGGCAAACACTGATCTTTTTACTGTCTCCATTGTTTTGCCTTTTCCAGAATGTCATATAGTTGGAATCACACAGCAGGTAACTTTTCAAATTGGCTCTTTTTCAGTTGGTAATATGCTTTTAAGTTTCCTCTCTGTCCTTTCATGGCTCGATAGCTCATTTCTTCTTAGAATGATATTCTGAATAATGAATAATATTCCATTGTCTGGATGTACCGTAGGTTTATTTATCCATTCACCTATTGAAGGATATCTTGGTTGCTTCTAAATTTTGGCAACTATAAATAAAGCTGCTGTAAGCATCGGGTATAGGTTTTTATGTAGACATGAGTTTTCAATTCCTTTGGATAAATACCAAGGAACGTGATTGCTGGGTCATATGGTAAAAGTATGTCTAGTTTTGTAAGAAGCAACCAAACTGTCTTCCAAAAAGTGGTTGTACCATTTTGTAGTCCCCCAGCAATGAGTGAGAGTTTCTGTTGCCCTGTTGCTCTGTTGTTGTCAGTGTTTCAGATCCTGGCCATTTTAATTGGCACATAGTGGCATCTCATTGTCGTTTTAATTCATGTTTCTCTAATGACCTACGCTGTGGAGCACCTTTTAATACACTTATTTGCATCTGTATATCTTCTTTGGTGAGGTATCTGGTATGGTCTCTGACCCATTTTTTTAATTGAGTGGTTTGTTTTTTCATTGTTGAGTTTTAAGAGTTCTTTGTATATTTTGGATAGCAGGCATCCATATCATCCTTATCAGGTGTGTCTTTTGCAAATATTCTCTTCCAGTCTGTGGCTTGTCTTCTAATTCTCTTGATGTTGTCTTTTGCAGAGCAGAAGTTTTCATTTTTAGTGAAGTTCGGCTTAGCAATTATTTCTTTCCTGGATCATGTCTTTGGTGTTGTCTCTAAAAAGGCATCACCGCCACACCCAAGGGCATCCGGGTTTGCTCCCTCATTACCTTCTAGTTTTATAGCGTGTGTTTTATATCTAGGTCTCTGATCTGTTTTGAGTTAATTTTTGTGGAGGGTGCTAGGTCTATGTCTGGATTCCTTTTTTTGTATGTCCAGATGTTCCGCCCATTTTTTGAAGAGACTACCTTTGCTCCGTGATACTGCCTTTGCTCCTTTGTTGGAGATCAGTTGACTATATTTAGTGAGACTGTCTTTTTGTGTCAACTTTTTATTATGGAAATTCTCAAACTGATACCGAAAAAAGAGAGAAAAGTAAAACAAATCTCCCTGTACCTGTCGCCCAGCTTCAATAATTATCCACGTTGGATTAGTCTTTTTTAATCTACATTCTTCCTTATTACCCGAGGGGCGTTTCATAAAGCAAATTCCAGATGAAACTCCTATACCTCAGCGAAAAAATAATAACCTGATCAAAATATGGGCAAAGGACCTGAATAAACATTTCTCCAAAGAAGACATACAGATCACCAACAAGTATATGAAAGTATGTTCAACATTCCTAGTAATCAGGGAAATGCAAATTAAAACCAGAATGAGAGATCATCTTCTGGCTATTATCAGAACATCAACAACAACAACCAAAAGACAACAAACATTGTTGAGGAAGAGGAAAGATTGGCACCCTGAACCCTCTTGGTGGGAATGCAAAACTGGTGTAGCATCTATAGAAAACAGTATGGCAGTTCCTCAAAATATCAAAAATAGATATGATCCAGCAATGCCACTTCTGGGTATATATCCAAAGGAAATGAAATCAATCTCTCGAAGAGATATCTGCTCTCCAGTGTTTGTTATTCATTGCAGTATTACTCACAATAGCCAAGATACGGAAACAACCTACGTGTCTGAATGGATAAAGATGCAGTGTAGATATACAATGGAATATTATTCATTCGTAAAAAAGAAGGAAATCCTGCCATTTGTAACAACATGGATGAACTTGGAGGACATTATGCTAAATGAAATAAGCCAGATGCAGAAAGATAAATACTGCATGAGGTCACTTATATGTAGAATTTAACAAAGTTGAGCTCATAGAAACAGGACTAGAATGGTAGTTACGGGGGGGGAGCGTGGAAATGGAGAGATGTTGGTCAAAGGGTACAAACTTCAGTTATAAGATGAATAATTTCTGGGTATCTAATGTACAGCATGGTGATTACAGTTAATACTCTAACGTATACTTGAAAATTGTTAAGAGAGTAGATCTTTTTTTATGACTATAATCTATTGCCAAATTGGCTTATATACGACACCCAGTGCTCATCCCAACAAGTGCCCTCCTCAATCCCCATCACTCATTTTCTCCTCTCCCCCACCCCCTACCCACCCTCAGTTTGTTCTCTGTATTTAAGAGTAAGAGAGTAGATTTTAAATGTTGTCACACTTAAAAGGTCCACACACACAGAAAAGGTAACTCTAAGATGATGGATATGTTAATTAACTTGATTGTGGTAATTATTTCACAATGTATAGGTATTTTAAGTCATCACATTATATACCTTAAAAATCACATTACGCAACCTAAATATATTCAATTTATTGGTGAATCATACTTCAATAAAAGCTGGAAAAACAAATTCCAGGCATTATATCATTTCATCTCTAAGCATCTAAGTGTATATTTCTAATTAAAAAAGACTCTTTGAAACATGACCACAATCCAGTTAGCACCCCTAACAACCAGTCTGTGCTCAAATTTTCCCAATTGTCTCAAAAATGTGGTTTTATGGTTGTTTTGTTCAAACAAGATCCAGACCAGGTCCAGATATTGGATTTAATTGATACGTCTCTTAAGTCTCTTCCACTTTTATAAAAAAGCAGCCAAAAAACCACATTTGTGGTCAGGAGGGCCTGGCTCCAGCCCCTGGTAGCAGCAGGATTGAGGCCTTCACCATTCCTGCCCTGTGGCCCTTGGCACCATCCACCACCGAAGGAGCTCTCTGGAATACGTGCTTGCCAACATCCTTAGTTTGAAATCCACTTCCATTAGGGAGGTCAATGGCTGGCATCCGACCTCTTCGTTTTTGAGTACACAGCACCTAACACTACATAGCAGGTGGTCAGTGACCCCCTCTGGATGATGCTGTTCATTCAGATCCTCTCCCAATAGTGGGCTCTTAGGGAAGGAAGAGCTGTCATTTAGAGCATGAGTACAAAGATTTCAAACAGCAAATGAAGGAATTGTGATACTAATATACTCGTATCAACATTACTGTGTGTCAGGCATGGTTCTAAGTGCTTTACCTGTATTCATCACTTCTTCATCACAGTAATCCCATGAGGGTAGGTACTATTCTCTCTGCTCTACAGAAAAGGAAACTGAGGTATAGTGTGGTGAAGGGCCTTGTCCAAGGTCACACAGCTAGAAGGTGCAAAGACAGAAAGCAAATTCAGGCCATCTGGCTTTTTCCCTCTACGCTGTCTGTTTGGGACCCCAGAACACAAGCTCTGTGGGTTTAGTTGTGTGCAAAGTTTGGACTCTGAACAGACCAGGGGATCTCAATAGAGAGGTGAAGGGCCGACCTCATAAATGATTTTGATATTGGAAAGGGGAGGACCAGAAACTGCACACACACACTGGCCCTGCATGGGGACTCGCACAGCCCAAGGACGGCATTGAGCTGGGGTGGAGGAGGTCAGGGAGTGGCTCTGCAGCCAGAAAGGCAGAAAGGCCAAGGGAGGCCCCACAACTAGGCACAAAGCCCAGCATCACTTTGCCTGGGGCAGTGCCCTCAGCCAGAACTTTCAGCTGAAAAGTGCAAACACTCTAGAAGCCAAACCCCATTGTTACTGGTTTTTAAATGACTGAAACGGAGAGGTCTAAAAACGGCAAAAGCAAAGTACTGAAAACAAGGTTTCTGGGGCCAAATCCAAGGTCATGCTTCCCATTTCTTAAGCTTCTAGCTCTGCCCACCCGAGCAGCTGCAGCAGGGGGTGAATGGTCGGGAGGGGGCCCTGTGGCCTCCTAGAATCAAGGCCGGGCCTCCAAAGGAGCCTGCCTCCTGTCAGCAGTGGACCCAGCGGACTGGAAGGAACTGGCTTAATAAATGTTTCTACTTTGGCATTTGGAGGAGGGCAGACCCTGGCCAGCCCTCGGAGCTCTCCAAAGTGCGGTGGGGCCCGCTGACACTTCCTTGCCCTTTCCAAGGTGTTCTCATGACAGCTGCTACCTGGGAGCCGCTGGGCTGGAGCCACTGCTGTGCAAGGTGGTGACCTTCTAACTCTGGATCAGTTAATGAACCTGGCTGGCCCAGGGGTCCTAGAGGCTGCACCCTCTGTGGTGGCTTCTGCCAAATTCCTCTTGTTGTTTTGATTCCCTTTTTCCTCCTCCTCCCCCTTCCCATTATGCCTGACATTTTTAAGGCCAAGTTTTGTTACAAGCAATTAGCTTGTGTCAGGGATCTGGGGAGAAGAGCTGGTGCCAAGACATGGGCGCAAGTAGAAAAAAAGCGTGAGTCTGGAGGGCTGGCTGCCAGCTGGTTTCCAGGAGGATCCTGAAGGGATGGCCTTGCACTGACCACCCAGCCCTGCACTGACCATGGGGTAGGGAAGCTTCAAGATGAGCCCAGGGCACTGGGGCCCCCTGCACCATGCAGCCCAGATGGGAGTCTCACGCACCACTCTGGTGCCTCCTCCCTGCTTCTAATCTAGAAATCTATCTTCCCAACCTGAGCCTCTCAGGCCTGGAAGCTGCTCAAAGGCCAGAGTTCATGGCCTATTTTCAATCTTTGAAAAAGTGGAAAAGGAATCATATATTTGCCCATCATAAGCTTACAGTCTATCCAAACATATATATATATTTTTTTTCTTGGAATTATTCGTCCACGCATTGTGTGCTGACTAGTAAAAACAAAGAGCATGACATTTCAGTTTGGAGCCACAGGTGAGCATTTCAGGAAGACGAGGAAGCTGGACGTCATGTTGCGAGCTGCCTAAGGTCACACGTGGGGCTGCATAGATGGCTGTGCCCGGAGTTTGGGTCCCCCGCTCCCACCCAGGACTCTTCCCACTTGGAGAATGACAGTGGCTCCCAGCCATTTGCATTCAATCCATGTTCCCTCTACAATCCGTGAAAGGAATATAAAAAGAGATTCTGCAATAACAACAGGATCCAGAAGCCCAGATATAATCCATTTTCGTCCTAAAGCAAACAATGCTCTCATAAACCCCCTTGCAGCCCTGCTACAAACTCCACCGGGTGACAGGAGGCTGCCCGCCTTTTGAGACAGTGGAGGGCAAAGGTGGAACAAAGAAAAGGGAAGAGAGGCGGAAAAGTCTTGGTGGAAGCTGAGGGCATGGAGGGCTCGGCTGACGCTAGACCTCTTAGTGCCAGGCGTTCTTGCCCTCTAGCAGGCAAGGGAGTCCCCTGTCCTGTCTTGCCCCCGGGAAGGCTCTGAATGTGCCCTGAGGCTTGGGTTACCTGACCTCACGCACCTAGACTCTAACCACTGTCAGATGGCTGGGCCACCTTAACTGATGGCTCTCCTGACAGCTCGCAGAGGTCTTTCCGCCTCATCTCGTGCTGCTGCAAGTAAGGCTGCTCTCCTTCATCCCTTCTGACCTGCACCAGATCAGCGCCTCCATTTGCAGCCCCCACCCCAGGTGTTTTTTCCAGACCGTGCAATGTCCCTCTGCCTCCATGGTTCTCCTGCTGAAGCAGAGAGAAGGCCTCCTCCATGCCATCCGCAACACAACAGATGTGACCATTCAGCGTCTCCTTCAGTCTCAATGCCTCTTCAGATTTTTCAGGGTAATATATTGACATGATGAATTTTACAACCATGGCCAAAAAAAAAAAAATTAATTAATTAAAAAAAAATTAGAGGAAGCAGCAAAGGATACACAGTAGAAACATCAATGAAAAGGGCCCTTATTAATGTGTTCACCAGTCAACAACACAGGCGCCCTCCCCGGGGCTAGAGTTGGACCCTCCCTGGTCCCTCCCTGTGGGGAGACCCAACTGGATGACTTTCCCCTTCTTAGTCCTAGCACCTGCCTGCTATACTGGGACCATCTGTAGGTGATGACAGGTCTGAAGCACCAAACCTGAGTGAACTCCTCCCTTGCGCTTTCTGTTTGGACTCCAGTGGTTTCAAGTCGTTCCAAGGGATGCGGCAGTGGGGGGTGGGGGGTGGTTAAGAAGAACCTATTTAACTCTCAGGTTTCATCAAGAACACTGTCCAAATCTGGACAGCTCTCATCTCCCAGTGGTACCTTCACTGGAGGACTGATGAGCACAACAGGCTAGTATGAATGATCTAGACCGGCTGGATGCTTGTAGGCATCTGTGAATTGGGAGAGCGGACACGAGTGGTGGTGGTGAGGATGGGGGGAGGGGTAGGCATAGCACCCAAGAAGTGCTAGCCAAAGTTCCAAAGATTGAGTCCATGGAAAGAAGAAACCAGGGAAGACTTTCTTCCTCCTCCACCCCTCCTGCCAAGCAAAAACAAAACGAAAATAGGCGATTCACCATGACCTTTTATGTTTAATAGTCTGGAAAACAGCCAGTGCCAGGGGGACAGCATCCAGCCCCAGCCTCCCTGGGAACTTGCTGGAAATGCAGAAGCCTAGCCCCGCCCCCCCAGACCCGCTGCATCAGAACCGCTGGGGGTGGGCCAGTAACGAGCACTTCGACAAGCCCTCCTAGCGATGCCGGTGTTCACTCAAGGTTCAGGAGCCCTCAATCACAGCTGCCCCCCAGTTTCCTGCCTTCCGGGCCTTTGACTCTGGAGTGGAAGACGCTTCAAAACACGCACACCGGACACCCAGCTGCTCTTGCCCCTTCATAGGACTTGGCCTTCCATTTCCTCTGCCTCCACCTCCCAGGGCACCACACTGGTCCCTATCTGTTTCCTAGCTTTCCTTCAAAATCTTACTCCTTTCTTCCTCCGAAGACACCTGAGCCATCAGCCCTGCTCTGAAGCCACAGGCACTGACATCTGTAACTCTGATTCTGCACTTGCCTGTCTTAGATACTCATTTCCCCCAACAGGCTAGCAGTGCCTGTGGGGGGCAAGGGGGAGCGCCGGGGAGCAGCACCCTCGCCCTGGAATTCCCTGTGTCTCCCACCCCGTGACCCATGCACACCCTGGGTGATCTCAGGTGGTGGGCCCAGAGAGCTTTTCCTCCGAAAGAGATCCCAGAACGAGTGTGTAAATCAAAAAGGATGGCCTGGGGGCAAGGGGACCTCACAGTTTCCTCCTAGGATCGCGCTCCCAGCACACAGCCCAGGGAACAACCCCTCCCCCTCCCCCTTCAGGCCCCTTCATGTTATTCCCCACGTGGATTAGAGGCTGAACACAAACAGAATACAAAAGACAAAAGACAGGGAGCTTTCCTTTGCTGTCAGAGTCTATAAAAGTCTTGGAAGTGACAGCAGGGGCTCTTGCCTGCTGCTGCCGCCCTGAAATCCAGAAAGAATCAATTTCAGACCCAAGGCCAAATAGTGCCCCAGGGGGCGTGCCTGTGACAGGCACTGACTCCGCCCCGCCAGCGATCTGGAGTCCGGGAGGGAGGGGAGGGTAGAGGGGGCGTCCTGCGGTTTACAAAGGGAATGCACACCTCTTCCCGCCCCCACCCTTTCACAGTCTCCTCTTGCTCCGTCCCTTCTCTGCAACCCTCTTCAGTCCTCCTCAGAGCCGCAACTAAGATAAATCATTTTCTTTTCTTGCTCCACCAGAGCTAGAATCTGACCCCAGGACAGGGACTGTGCCATTTTTTTCCCTTTGGGTCCTGAGTCCCCTAAAAACAGGTACGTTTTCAGGACGTGCGTGTAGTTCATTGATAAAAGACTGTTTAGGATTCCAGAAATTACATTCGTTTATCCTACTGTATTGCAAGAAAGGAATTATTTATCAGGGATGAGCGAGCCTGTGGGTATGTGTGTGCATGATGAGATATCTCCAGACACAATGTTAGTTTTATTTTATTTACTGATTTATTTTAAGAATATCGTTCATCATATAATTTAGCCTTATCCATTTGAGCTCCCAGGCTAGAGTTGCCAGATTTAAGGAATAAAAGCACAGGGCATCAGTAAACTTGAATTTCAAGTAAACAACAACTAATTTTTAATATAAATATATCCCAAACATTGCATGAGACACAGGCCTTCTAAGAAGAGTGTCTGTTGTTTATCTCAAATTCGAATTTACTAGGCGTCCGTATTTTATCTGGCAACAGTGCCTCAGGACAATTCAAGTTAGAGAAGGGCAAGAGAACTCTGGTAGAGGAAAAAGAATAACTAAAAATTGTATTATATTTTATTATATTTTTTTAAAGAAAAAACCAAAAATTGCTTCCGCAACACATTTCTTAAAAACAGAAATTAGGCTCCTTTTATGTGAGGGCAAAGGTAGGTGCCAAGCCGGGGTCTCAGATGGAGTGATTTTAAATCTCAGAAAGAGCTTAGCTGTTTTTGTAAAAAGGAAAGTTGGCAAGTGATTAGTGCCGATGTGGCCCAGCTGCTCTTTTGTACTTTGAAAGAAACAATTAAAATGGCTGGGACATTAAACTTTAAAGAGCTGGGTCGTTCGTATTCAGAAGCTAATTTTAAAAAGAGCCTGATACCTGGGAGAGGACAGGACATTTCGGGGAGGACATGCTTTCTGTCCAGCCCCTCGGCCTTCAAAACTCTACATTTTGGAAAATCATTTTAAATAGTTCACGGGTATAGACATCATAGATAAACAGATAAATACCAGGGTAAGAAAGTTCTCTCTTGCTTGGGCATGAAGAAACCAGACGCAAAATTAATTTTTTCCCCACGTTTTAGATTGTAAAAGGCACAATCTGAGAAGTAGAGCACACTAGTCAGAACTAGTTTCTCTCTGCAAATTGCTGAGTCCCCCGTGATGTGCCACGCACTGGGGTTAAGAGAAAAAAAGCCACTGAGCAAAGCAAATCCTTCCCCTGGAGGAAGCTCACATTTAAGTGGGGAGGATGGATCTCTAAGCGAAACCGGCTTCCTCTGGAGGTGAGACAGTGTGGAGCCAGCATTCAAAGTGGGAGTTCTGTGCCCGGATATGGGCTCAGTCCCAGGCCTGCCACGTGGGCCATGCCTCAGCCTTAGTTTCTACGTTTGTAAAATGGGAATAAAGGTAGGATTACTTCATTCGATGGTGAGGACTAACTCGATAAGCAAAGTGCTTAGTATAGCACCTGCCACATAGCATGAACTTCACAAATATTAGCTATCGTAGTAAGTATTGGCATAACTTTTGGGATTTATGGGAGCACAGGGCAAGGAGACCATCGCTCTGCCTGGTCACAGAGGTGAGGGAGGGCATGGCAGGCAGCTCCCCAGAGACTGGGTCTTAAAGGAGAGTAGGACTGGAGGGATGGGGGTGTGTACAGGACAGTGGTCGTTGCGTGGCATGGCTGTCACGTGGGGAAGGACAGTGTTTAGGGCAGCAGATTATCACAGGCTTCTTGACCTTCTAGAAGAAACAGAAAACTCTGGCAGACTTTAAAGAGGGCAGGCCCATGATCCGCATTTCTTACAAAATCTTTAACAGTAGGGCGAACATGGATGGGAAGTGGCCACAGGGAAGGAAAGGAGACGACGTAAGTGGCCATTTCAATGACCTACAAAGAAGGTGAGGGCTGAATTCTGTTAGTGGCCCTGCAGGTGAAAATATAATAGTGATACAGAAGATAACTCAGGAGATGTTTATCACAGGGCCTGGGGACTGACTGGGGGTGAGGGGTGAGGGAAAGTAGAGGCTCAGGATGACTCCCAGGCTTCTGGATGGAGTAACATCAATGAGGATCCCATTTATTAAACGAAGCAGATTTGGGGGATGAGAATAGGAAGATAGATGTGGATAATGCATTCAACTTTTATCTACTGAACTGGAGATGCTTATGGGACATTCAGGTGGAGATTTGTGTCCAAGAAGTCCAAAGAGACAGGGACTCGGGAGGGACATCTATCTGGAAATAGGGCATATAGGCAGCCATTGTGATGTGAGCGTAGGTGAGATGGAGGAACACCGACGGGGCCCATGAAGGAGATTGAACACAACAGCCAAAGAAATGGGAGGAAACCCCTAGAGCCTGGGATCTTAGCCTGAAAAAGGCAAGATTTCAAGAAGGGTCCTTTGGATGCCACACTGTTCCAAAGGCATCCTTTGAATTTGGTGGTGGTTGATGACACTAGAGTGGAAGCATGAGTGGGATGCAGCATTGTTGCAGTGAGAGAGTTATACTGCATCTAAAAGCTGCAAAAGGCAACCACGTCCAGCTCTGCCCAACAGAGAAGTTCAGGTGCACAGAAAGAAAACTTAACATTTGAAAAGAAACTGGACACGATTCCATTGAAACATCCTCTCTCTGAGTTAAAATGTTATGCCTGAAATGCAGACAGAAGATGGTTCTGTGAGCTCTAGCATAACTCAAAGAGAGTATATTTCACCAAGAAAATTCACACAGTTGCAGACTCCATGAATAATCTCACCCCATAGCCAAGTGCAGATAACTCGAAGGGATAATAAGTTGAATCTCGTCTTGGAGAAAGGAGTGAACCACCATGAGCACCCCCGCCCCCACCCTTCACCACCCCCATGATCAATGCAACAATTAGGTTTCATATTTTTTTCATCAATCAATATTTATTAAGGGACTAGTACATGGGTAGCCCCGTGCTAAGCATTGTGGACACCATTATGGATGTACCATGTGCCTGGCACAACATAATGCTCAATAAATGTTTGCCATGGATGTTGTTTAAGATATCCAACATGGTTCCAGCTTTCCAAAAGTTTACAGTCTCATTTAAGAGGGAAGACATAGACAAGAATGCTAGCTTGGGAACTTTACAAGCTCTGCAGGAATATAGACATAACGTGAGCTTGGCACAAAAGAGGGGTTCTGTCAACATTTGGTGAATGAAGACACTGCATAGATGGAAAGTCATGCCCTTATCATGTGCTGGAGAGTATCAGAGAATAGGAGAATGTGGCAGATGGGAGAAGCCTGCTCAGAAGAACCGGGGCCTGATCTAGTCTTATTTTACCCACTCACTGTGTGTGCACCCTTCAGATTGTGTGAGAGTTCTGTCTCAGGCTGCAATCGCCTATATGGATCAGCAGTGAGATCTAGGAGGCACAGCCTCACACCCAGATGGACACTTACTCAAGCTTTTGATAGTGACCATAATAATGATCTTACTGCAGCGTTCCGCTCCTTGCTGAAAAATGTCCACTGTCAGACACATTTCCCCACCTCCTCTTCCCCCTCCTTTTCCTCCTCCCCAAGTCTTAGATGGTGCGCCGGCATGGTTTTCCTGAATGGCTCACTTGTGTATTATTTGTAATAACAGACATCGAGGTTACCATAATTATCCTGTCACCTTTCGTCAGGGTTTAGGGCACAGGACAGTTCCCACTGAGGTCTCAACCACTGCTCCCGGCTGCCTGGCAAACTGGAAGGCCACTGGAGTAACTTCACTGACCTCTAGCTGACCTGCAGGGATCAATGAACAATTAATTACTATCATCTCACTCTGGGAGAGATAGCACACTGCCATTTCTCAATTACAACTGGAAGTGCCCCTTAGCAGACAGCTGCCTGTCCGCCAAGACAAGCCCCCTCCTGATTCTAGCCCCAGCAGCACTACACACACTCACACACATGCACAGACAAACACACGGGGCCTATATCAGACCACGTCCATTCCCCCAAGTACATCTACCATCACCCACAGTCCCACCAGTGCCCTGCACAGACCAGGCTCATCTCCCAGCCACCCACAGCACCCACACCCACAATCCCATTAGAATCCAGCCCAGGTCACACCCACAGTCTTTATCAATATTATGTATCGTGTGGCACCTATTCCAGTATTGTTTAAGGCTAGGGGTGGCCCATTGCAAAGCCAGGACTCAGGAAGAATTTGTCTTCACTATACTTCCTGTGACATCTCTACCAAGAAAACCTTTGGTATTTTCCATCATCAGCTCTTCTTCCTATGTCTTCAATGCCTCCTGTATTCTGCACTCTCCCTAGTCACCCCAACTACGTAACCTAGACCTTTCCTAGCCCCTCTCCATATAACAAAATGCCTTCAGCACACCCCATCCTTTCAAGACTTCCTTCTCCACACCCCCAATTAGTGACTAAAAGCCAGACTGATCAACTCAGACGAAGATATTCATGACTGTTGATATCTTCAGGTACCACTCTTATAGTTAACTAGGGCATTTCATCTTAAATTAAAAAGAATAAATATGGTGGTAACTTTAGGGGCTCTGGTTCAGCCTTGAGGCAAGGGGGTAGCTATTTTTGGTTACAGAGGCTCGGAGAACCCTTATGTCTCACTAGGTATGTTTTTTTTTCTACTTTATTTTCACAATGAACTATCTGCAATGGTTTATTTCTTTGGAAAGATCCATAGTTGCATTAGCTAAGACATTTCTGATTATATGCAACAGAAACCCAGCTTGAAAAGGAGGTAAGACCAATAGCCTCACTTGACTTGGAAGCCTGAAGAACATCTAGCTCAGGCTGTAGCACAGGATCCAAGTGCTTAACCAAAGTCAGAAGGACTTCATCCCTGATTTTCTTTCTCACACCTGGCTCTCTTCCCAGGCCTGACCTTTCCACAAGGGCTCCTACAAGCTCCTCAAGCTTACGCTACCCAGACAGTTAGCGATCTCTGCCTACAACTTACCTGCTAGCTCTGAGAAAGAGTAAGTTCCAATGAAATTCCCAGGACGGTGTCTCTTGGTGTAACTTGAATCAGTCCCCATCCTTGAGCCAATCGCTAGCCCAAAGCTTTCCCAAAGCTTGGCTTAGGGAGGCCCGTGACTGTGTAGAGCACTTGGCAAGATTATGGCTTCTGGCCCCCTGTCAGAAAGCAAACCTACCTTAAATTAAGAAAGTACGTAACATCCTGATCAGAATACCCGGTACATAGGAGACATTCTCAACTACTACAGTGATTAGAGAGACACAGAAAAGAACAATATTGGAACAAACATTTCCAGGTCATTTCCCCACCTCATCACGTGCTGTTCCAGCCAGAGGAAGGGTGGCTAATTTGCTCAGTGAAGTCAAGGAGAACCAGACAGATCCAATGGGTCATGCCTGCCAGGAGCCAGGTCCCTGCGTGGAACACAGATGTGTCTTGCTAGTTCTCACATAGGCCTCCCTGGCTTCATCTGGAACTTGCTGCCCTCCTCCCCTTCCTGCCCAAATCCTCCCTTGAGGGAGGATGCCTCTCTTTCAGGTGACTGTGGCTGGGGGTGAGTTCAGACTGAGGAGCCAAGTGGAAGATCCTGCTGTCCAGTTATAGCAGGAAGCCCTATGTTTCCAGTAATATAACCAAATCTTAGATCCTAGTTAACTCCTTACTTAATTAGAACAAAGACCTCCTCCTTCAAGTGCAATAGCAATTCTCCTCTTCCTCCTCCTCCTCCTTTTTCTCCTTCTTCTTCTTATATCATCATCATCATCATCATCATCATCATCATCATCATTCTTACACGGGCCCTTTCCCCACACCAGGAGCAGTAGGGGCCAGCAGTAACTGTGGTCTTTCACTTTCCCTCCCGAGGAAAGAATCCCCAGACCTGAATGTCTCCTTACTAGGAACTGAGACTTGTCCTCGGCAGAAAATTCAAAAATAATTGGAAAGCCCTGTCTCCATCCTGGAGAAGCAGACCAGTCCCTTGGGCTCAGGCGCTAAATCATACCTCAAGCCAGTATATCTGCCCAGGGAAGAAAGAAAGCAATTGAAACCCAGTATTTAAAGGCGGTCTCAGATTTATTCCCCTTCTTGACAGCCTACAAAATGTTGGAGAATAGACCCTGCCTTTCTCTGGACAATAAAACAGGATCTGCTGTCCAGGAATTGGCCCTGAGAAAGTTCATTGCTCATCCTCACGTGACCTTCCCAAGAAACAAAACTGCAGGCCCTGAACTCTTAGTTTTAACAGTGTTCTCTTTCTACCTGTTTGCAAAGCAAGTATTATCCTTCCAGCATCCCAATATGCTTCACTTTTTGTGCATTTTAATGGAGAAAAATCTCAGCTGCTAACTTTGTTTAACCAATGCCACATCTTCTTTACTGGATCTCCAACTTAACATGGTCCCAGAAAGGAATTTTAAGGGAAAATATTTTGGCTTGTTTCCATTCAGAAAGCTTCCCTGTTGATTGGACATTGATGAACTAAAATCCAAAGTCCCCAGCCAATTGCCTCACCCCCAACCTGACTTTGGAGGTTTTCTAGCTCCATGTCAAGCTGATTACTGAAGACAGGCAATTAGTCATCATGCCTTGTTTATAGGCTGGTGAGCCCATCCACTCTGCAGGGCCAGACACAAGTCTGCCCCTTCTCTTCCCCACTGGATATCTCTTCTGTCATTCGGGTCTTAGCCTACATGTTCCTTGGTGTCAGCACTTTCTCTGACACCTCATTCTGCTCCAGAGAACTCTGCAGTGTTCTCCAATAGGGCCTGCATTAAGTTTCCTGGGGCCGCATGGCTGGGTGGCTTTAAACAACAGGAATTTACTGTCTCCACATTCTGGAAGTCAGAAGTCTGAAATCTGGGCATTGGCAGGGAAGAGTCCTTCAGAGGGCTATTCCTGGCCTCTCCCCTTGGCTTGTGGATGGCCATCATTTTGTGCCTTGACATCGTCTTCTCTGTTTCTCTGTGTCCAAATGTCCCCTTTTGTAAGGAAACGGTCATATTAGATCAGGCACCACCCTCAAGGACACTTTAGCTGGATTACCTCTGTAAAGACTTTCTCCTAATGAGGTCACATTCTGAGGTATGGGGACTTAGGGCTTTGACATATGAATTTGAAGGGGATACAGTTCAACCCATAACAGGGCCCTATCACTTTATACCTATCATAAGATAGTAACTGGTCCCATTTGTCTTCCACCTCCCTCACCAAGGACAGGGATAGTGTCTGATTCTCCCCTCTCTTCCCAGGGCCTGCCATAGGCTAGGCAGTCAGTTTTGTCCATGACTTCACATGCCTCGTCCCCTGATCCTCCTTTTCTTCATTTTTTAATGTCCCTTGATACTGACAGCAGAGGCCCTGGTGGCCACAGAGATTCCTAAACTGTCCAGAACTGGAGTGGGGTGGAGGGGTCCTCAGAGTCTGCCTGCTGGTCGTGGCGCTGCCTTAATGACCTAGACACATCCTCCCCATCTGCTTCACCCTCCAGGGAGCCACCCCCACTGGGAATGCATGTCCCTCCTTGGCAGAACGTGCATCAAGCTAATTCTCCAGCTCCATTTCTGCATCTACCCGGTGGTTCCAGGAACCCAGCCATGCGCTCTAATGGGGCCCTGTCATTAAAGGCTTGGCAAATGCTCACACTCTGGGGCTCCCCAAAGCCCAGGAGAGCTGGCCAAGGAACTGAGAGGCACCAAGGCCATTTTCAAAAGCAAAGGGCAGCAGGCTCATAGTCGGACATTTTTTAAACCTGCATTTATTTAGTAAATAATGTATGTTAATGCAACATATGCTATATTACGCAATAATTATGGAAACAGCCTGATCTTGCCATCCCAGGTTTCACTGGTCTTCCGCAGCTGCTCAACAGGAATCCCGCAGCCTCCTCCAGCAGGGCGTTCTCCTTGGGTCTGTGAAAGGGCTGCAAATTTTGGAGGTCAGCCCCTCCACCCCACAACCCTGTCACTCGCTGAGCTGCCTGTCCTCCTCACCAATCCTTCCTTCTTGCACCAAACCACCCACACCCCACCATCTTCCATTGTTGCCCTTCACACCTGCAAGACTTCCCTGACTTTATCGGCCTGTAGTCATCTCCAGACTTGTAAAACCACGTAATTCCATTGTCATTCTGGCCCTAATTGACATTTGAGGGGCCATTGGAACTCATCGTTTCCCAGGCCAATCCCCAAAGTAGATCACAGAGTCACAGAGG
The DNA here is from genome assembly GCA_030068075.1 of Paguma larvata. Lineage (NCBI taxonomy): Eukaryota > Metazoa > Chordata > Mammalia > Carnivora > Viverridae > Paguma > Paguma larvata. The sequence continues at coordinate 17,676,185 of CM057835.1, forward strand.
CCCCGCTCTCTACCCTTTTACTCTAGGGCACCAGGACAGTGCTAGCCACTGAGTCAGAATTATTCCAACCTCAGTTGACTAAAACCTACTGTTAGATCATATGTGTGTTTGCCGGGACTGGGGTTGGAGGTGGGGGTATATGCTGCAGGGAGGAGATGATTTACTGCAAAGGCACATGAGGGAACTTTCTGAGGTGATGGAAATGTTCTAGTTCTTGACTGAGGTAATGATTATTTGGATGTATATACTTTTCTATACCCACCAAACTGGACAATTACAACCTGTATTTTATTGCCTGTAAATTATACCTCAAAAAAGTTTATTTGAGAACGACAGCAAAAATTAATGTCCACATTACAGCACATAACACCAGGTTTCCCTATGTTTTGGCATCTTGGAGACTCTAATCCCATCCTCTAGATATCTGTCCTAATAACCAACTATTGTGACACAGCTGGCCCATGATACCTGTTAGAATATAGATTTGTAGATATAGTACATTAGCATCCAATTCGAGAGAATGCTTTGGAGCCTGTATTATCAGGAAAATTTTGTCTTCAGAACAGATTATGAAAATTCGCATAAGTTGAAAGGAGCTCAGGGCCAGTGTGAGGAGCCTAGTTTCATACTGACAAAATATGGGGTCTTGGTGGCATGCTTACCCTCTTCAGTTCTTCTTTTTTTTAGCTATAAAATGAGGCTTCAAACTGGCTAATCTGTGACCTAGTTTTAACTCTACAACTCACTAGCCAGGCAGCACTATTCCTTTGTAATGATGAAGGCACTAAACTGCTGGAAATCTGGGTCCTGGGGGGCACTCTTCACAGCCCTTCCATCCTTGGAATGGCCATCCCTTCCATGAGCCCACTCCTGCCTCCTGATCTTAGCTGAGCTCTTTTTCCATCTCTTAGCTTCCCCTGAATTCTTTTCTAGCCAAGACTCTTTCCTACCTGCTTCCCTATTATTCCAGCAACTCAGAGATAGGAAGTCCTTTGTAGGGATTGTAGAACCACCAGCTTTTCAAGTAAACTACCTTATTTACAGCAAGAGCTCATGCTTACTGGGTGTGTACCAATGCTGAGAGCTTTATGGGCTTCACATCATTTAGTCCCCACTAATAACTCTGAGGTAAGTTTTATCATCATTTTCATTTTGCAATTAAAGAAATTGAGCCATAAAAAAGTTAAAGCTACGGTATTATTCCAACTATGTGGCATCCTGGAAAAGGCAAACCATGGACATGGTATAAAGACTAATGGTTGCTTGGGATGGAGGGGAGGAAAGAAGGGAAGAATAGGTGGAGCACAGATGACTTTTAAGGCTGTGAAAATACTCTGTGTGATATGATAATGATGGATGTCCATAGAATGAGTATCACCCAAGAGTAAATCCTGTGTCTGGTAAACAAATCTGGGTGATTATGATGTGTCCAATTATGATATGTCAAAAGGGTCATCAATCGTGATAAATGTACCACTCTCCTGAGGGAAATTGATATGGGGGAGGTTATGCATGTTGCGGGCAGGAGGTATATGGGAAATAACTGTACCTCTCTCTCAATTTTGCTGTGAACCTAAAGCTACTCTAAAAATAAAGTCTTAAAGTTTTTAAAGAGTTAAAGAGACTTATCCAAGCTTACTCATGTCCTGTGTGGTGCAGCAGGGATGTGAACTAAGGCACTCAAGCTCCAGAACCTGTGTGCTTGACCATGATGCTATTCTGCTTCCCTAAAACCCAAGATACTAGAGGAAGTTTGCTAATGCTATGTTGTTCTTCCTTTTCTTTCTGTTTTTAATGTTTATGTATTCTGAGCAGGGAAGGGGCAGAGAAAGAGGGAGAGAGAAGGGGAGAGAAAGAATCTAGAGAAAATCCCAAGCAGGCTCTGCACTGCCAGCATAGAGCCTGATGTGGGGCTTGAACCCACAAACCATGAGATCATGACTTGAGTCAAAATCAAGAGTAAGATGTCCAATGGATTGAGCCACCCAGGCACCCCTCCTTTCTTTATTAAGAAGAAATACCCAAAAGCATACTGTATACACTGTATGTTAGTTAACTTGACAATAAATTATATTTTTTTTTAAAAAAAGAACAAATGCAACTTAATATGACAATCAAAAAAGAAACTTTTAATACAAAATTGGCGGTACGATGAAGAGTTTACCCAACTCTTTTTTGGATGACTTTGCCTGAAATCTTATTATCGTTAGGAAGTCAACTCTAGAGAAGAGTTCATATTGAAATTGGAATTAGTGAAGAGATAAAGTGGGTGGTGACCAAGGCAGAACCCCCACACCTCAGTGGAATCACCACAAACATCAGAGCCATAGAAACTTCCTAGGAGATTGACCAGGCAAACTTAAAGACAGACTAGCCCTGATTTGAAAGAACTGTAGCAGTCATTTCTTTAATTATGTCTTTCTTAGGGTAGTGTTTGGGGAGACATAATATGCATTCCATGAAGGAGAATTCAAGATCAAATGAGTTTAAGAAATGCTGAGTGAAATTCGAATACATCTACTTACTAGAGTGCTTTTTGGAGTTTTTATGATGTCAGGTGAATTATGAATCTCCAAAACGTTGTTTGCGATGTGTCTATTGACCACGAGAGGTTGATATTGGTAGCGGTAGTGATACATATATGTCATGGGGGAGAAGGAGGGAGTAGGTGGTGGTTTTTGCCGAATGCTTACTAGCATCCTGAGGAAAATCACAGAACAAGGTTTGGAAAAAATACTGCTACAGTGGGTAAAAGATAGGCTGAAAATGCAGATAAATTAATATAGTGGCCGACTTCCACAAAGGCTACCAATGATTCTTACCTCTTGTTATTAACCATTTTCTTTAGTTCCTGCCCACAAATGTGGACCTGTATAAGCAATAGGATTTTGCATAAATGATGGAATGTGACCACTGACGCTAGGTCACAAAAGACATCTAGCTTCTGCCTTGTTTTCTTTTGGGTCATTGACTCTGGGGAGAGCTAGCTGCCATGTCATGGAGAGCTTGAGCAGCCCTATGAAGGATGTCCAGGTGGTGAAGAACTGAGGCATCTCATCCACAGCTGGTACTGACTTGCCACTCATGAGAATGCAGATCCTCCAGTACCAGTCAAGCCTTCAGATGACTGTAATGCCAGCTGTCATCTGACCTCATGAGAGACTCGAAGCCAGAACCACCCTTCTAAGCCATGTCAGAATTCCTGACCCCAAGAAATTTTGTGAGATCATAAATGTTAATTGTTGTTTTAAGCCATTAAGGTTGAAGCTCTTTTGTTATGCAGCAATAGAAAACAAACATGATTAAGCAGGATTTCCATGATGCTGTAATATGATGAGACTTTGGGAAATACTTAACACCTTTTAGAAATGAAGAACAATGGCATTCTGATTATAATGCTTCCCTCTCAATTACTGGGACAAAATTCTGGAGGACCTAGAATCATCCCTTTTCCAACCCTTTAGGATAGGTTCAAGATGGCGGAAAAGAAGTAATACCCGCTGCTGGTCTCTGGCGACTCAATCTGAGAGGGACTGAGACCGAGAAACTCTCAATCGCAGGGATCTGCAGGAAGAGGAGTTGGAAGCTACAGGAAAGAGAACGCAAAAACCAGAGCATCTGGGGACACTGAGTGAGTGCAATCTGGGAGAAAGAAAGAGAGCCGTGGAGGTGCAGACTGCGGGGAGTGGGCCTGGGGCCCTGGGCCCCTTCCTCCGAAAGACAAGGGGAAGAGAAAGAGCAGCGGGGAAAGTACCTCGAACCCGGGCGGAGAGAGAGCTTATCATCCAGTCCCTATCCGCAAGGCTTTTTTGAGAGAGGGTCGTTGCTCACGGTGGAGCTGGCGGAGCTTTCCTCACTCTGGAGCCAGTGACGCTGTCCCAGCCCCTGACACGGAGAGACACGCGCCATTGCTGGATCGGTGCTGAGTCAGAGACATAATTCGGGTGGGGAAGGCTGAGCGTGCAGGGTCTCGTGACCACCCAGCGGGTTGTGCTGCCCCTGCACCCTGACCAAGTTGAGGACGGACACAGAGGAGGGTTCGGAGACTCTAGCTCCGTGAAAAGAGGCTACGGGGACGCCATTGTGGTCGCAGCGTGCTGAGTCAGAGACTCAATTTACATAAGACGTGGCGGTCAGAGCAAGTTAAAGGAACTCAGATGAGCGACCGCCCAGCAATTTGAACGTGCTGGTAATCTGGATGGAGTTGAGGACGGAAACTGAGGAGTGATCTGAGACTGTGGGTCCGTGAGGAGTGATCTGAGACAGTCGGGCCGGGAGGGTGCCATTGCGGTCGCGCATTCCCATAAAGCCAAAACCTAGGCCTCCACCCCCAGCGGTGGAAGTGGGACCCGCCTACACCAGGCAACGCCCCTCCTCATATGGGAGACGCCCTTCTCCCGGAGTGGTAGCCGCGGAGACACAACTACTGCAGCATTGCCTGGATTAACTCTAGGTCAATTCTTCGGTTTTAGATATATTCTTCCTCTTCTTCTTCCTATCTCTCCCCACCTCTAAACCTGTCACCAGGGGGTTTTGGCTTGCTTAAACAGACATTTAACCCACTCTCTCAATGCATGTTATACACCTCCCTCTTTAATTTCCTATCTCTCTCTATGGAACAGTCAGACCACATAGTGCATCTGGGCAAAATCTAACTTCATTTCTATTTCCTCGCATCCTTCCTTATTTTGTTTTCTCTCTTGCTGGATCAAGTCTTCTAATCTCTCTACCTGGTCAAAGTTCAATTTCTTCTTCTGCCCACACCTGTCACTACTCTGTGTATGCTCTGCCATCAGCAGAGCGCACATCCCATCATTATCGTGTAGCTGGTACATCAGGTCGCATGCCTCCAGACTGTCATTTATTAATCTTTTTTATGTTGTGATTTGTTTGTCCGTCTTATTGGCCAGTAAGGTTGTGAGTTTGTGCTTCCTGTTTGTCGGTCTGACCTTTTTCCTTTCCAGGGACAAATAGGAAATAAACCAATACACACATTGCCAAAATGACCAAACGGAAGAACTCCCCTCAGAAGACTGTACAGGAAATAGTGACAGCACAAGAAATGATGAAAGCAGACATAAGCAACTTAACAGAACAAGAATAGGGGCACCTGGGTGGCTCAGTCGGTTGGGCGTCCGACTTCAGCTCAGGTCATGATCTCACGGTCTGTGAGTTCGAGCCCCGCGTCGGGCTCTGTGCTGACGGCTCAGAGCCTGGAGCCTGCTTCCGATTCTGTGTCTCCCTCTCTCTCTGCCCCTCCCCTGTTCATGCTGTGCCTCTATGTCTCTCAAAAATAAATAAACATTAAAAAAAATTAAAAAAAAAAACAGAACAAGAATACAGAACGATAAATATAAAAATACTCGCAGGGCTTGAAAAAAACATAGAAGAAATCAGGGGGACCCTAGAGGCAGAGATCAAGGTCCTAAAAAATGATCTACAGGAATTAAAAAATGATTTAAATGAGGGGCAAAACAAATTGGAGGCGGCCATAGCGCGGATTGCAGAGGCAGAAGATAGAATAGGGGAATTAGAAGACAAAATTACAGAAAAGGATGAAGCAGAGAAAAAGAGAGAGAAATTGATTCAGGAACAGGAAAGGAGAATTCGAGAGCTGAGCGATGCAATCAAACGGAATAACATCCGTATTATAGGAATTCCAGAGGAAGAAGAAAGAGAGAAAGGAATCAAAGGGGTACTTGAACAAATCATCAATGAGAACTTCCCTAACATGAAGAAAGAAATGGGCATTGAAGTCCAAGAGGCACAGAGAACTCCCCTCAGACGTAACCCAAATAGGCCCTCAGCAAGACACATCATAGTGAAGCTGGGAAAATACAAAGATAAAGAGAGAATCCTAAAAGCAGCTAGGGATAAACGGGCCTTGACTTACAAAGGCAGACACATTAGGGTAGTAGCGGACTTATCCACAGAAACTTGGCAAGCCAGAAAGGAATGGCAGGAAATCTTCAATGTGATGAACAGGAAGGACATGCAGCCAAGAATCCTTTATCCAGCCTTTTCCAACCCTTTAGGCTCTGTCTTGTCACTCAGCAGAACAAAACAAACAACAAAAAAATTTTACTTTGGGATGTTTTCCTCAACTAACTGGAAGGCCAGTGATGACCTATACTAATATGTGGCTTTCATAATTTCCTTTCCACCCACTGATGATGTAGGTACACTTTTCCCTTTACCTAATGTAAAAATTAGCTCATATTATATTAATTTGGCTTTATAATGAGAACAGGATGGTGTGACCTGCAACAATTATCTGTCTGTCTTGGACTGTAAACCTCTGGCTGCAAAGACTAGCAGATCATGTGGACAGAAGCTCTGGTCCTACCTAAGGGTTGGAGAAGGTAACCATAATGCCCAGAACATCATTTGGCCCATCCATCAGCTTTCAGCCCATTCCCTGAGAGTCAATGAAATGACTGTTAAAATCCCACCAGGAAGGAAATTTCATCATCTCAGCAAGAAATGACATTACATTAATATTTTAATGCTTTGCTTCGCTCTTATAAGTTTTTGCTATAAGAGAAAATTTGAGTTATCACCTCGAAGAGAAGGATATATGGTATAAAACAAAATTTTAAAGATTCAACAGTAAATAGTATTAATAACATGATGATGTTTGGTTTGAATTTTCTTGAAAAAAAAAAAGGCATGAATAGATAAATTTGATCACAAACTGCCAAGATGAATAAGGGAGGCTACATTTCCCCGAGCCTTGGAACAAGGATAATACAATATTGTTTTTACAGAGCCCTTTTCTTGGAAGAAGAGCTCATAAAACTTTATCATACATATATTTGCTCTGCTAATGTAATCATTTAATCTCCCTCCTGCTTTTGTGAAGGCATCTTTACTACCATGTAGCAGGAACGCCAGACTAATTGTGTTTACAGAGAATGTCAAACCATCGTCTGGAAAGGCCTGATTTTCTGAGGGAATTCAACAGTGAAAAACACCACATGATTTTTCTCTTTATCAAAAACATTCTCAGGGTTTAATAAAATTGTAACTAGTGTCCCTGTGAAGCAACAAGCCTGTTGTGTTGATTAACCTTATCTGTAGTCTTCTCATTCATTCTCTTGGTCACACAGTCTGCCGTGGGAGAGTAAATACTGCCCCAGACCTTACCTTTTCACCTCTTCCTAATCTTCCTTCAGGGGCACCTAGCAACTGTCCTGTTCCAAGAACCCTGGTAAAAAGGGGAGGAGTGTGAACTAAGACAAAGCAGTCAGTTTTTTGACCAATATCAACCAAAATGAGGGAAACTGGAAAGCTTCATTCTGGGATCTTCCTCAAAGAACATAAGCCGGCTCTTCAGGGTGCTGGATACAGCCTACCAGGGACGACACAATGTCAAAGAAAAGTGTGATGCCCCCCATTTTATTCTTCCATTTTGCCCAGGGAAATGAGAACCAAGCACCCCCATCTTCGGACAGAGTGCTGGGCTTGCAACGGGGGGAAGAGGTATATGGGCAAGACATCTTGCAGTTGTGAGGCAAGGACATCTGGCATTGTCTGGGCATTCACACAACAGAGACCAGCTTTCGGGGGCACACTCCTGATCGCATTTGACTTTCTCACGTGAGATGCCTCTCAGTTGGCCTTGAGACTTTATCCTTTTAACAGTTAATGAAAGAGAGAAGAAATACAATTAGTAGCAGTTGAGGGGCCAAGAGAGCATTTCCAAAGCCGATGCTCAAATGTCTCCAGTAATTATTGTCTAGTTCTCCCTCCTGATAGAACTGGTTATAGCTCTCGATCTGATTGAAATCCCATAGCCATGCCTTTCCCCTTCACCTCTTGATGGAATCCCAAAGAGTTCAGTGTGTGGTTACTTGAATGAATGGATGGATGAATGAATGAATAAACAATTTTTCACATGTAATATATCATTCCATCCTCTGAACAACCTGGTGAGATATGAAATTCAGGTATTTCTCTTCTTTTTAACAGGTGCAAACTGAGATGCAAAGGAACCTAATGATGTCCCAAGGTTACCTGGAAAATGAGTAACACTGATTGAGAACTCACAATGCTCTTTCTTCCCTAGAAGAAAAGATGAGAAACAAGGTAAGTGACTAATCTATAAATGATGTCTTTATTGTGTATGGTTTTAGTAGAGTTATTTAATTAACAAGTAGTTTGCCCTGCTTCCTTAGCTTGCATGGCCTCCTCCCCTGCCCTTTCTGTTTCTCCATCACATTATCAGTATTCTCAGGCTTTCACAGTCCAACAGAGCCAGTTTTTTCCATGGCACCTTCCTGAAACCCACCAGTGGAACTTAACTTCTCCCTCCAGCCCAGGACAACTTCCCTAATGCTGTACATGCTTTTCCTATCCTATCTCATCTCCTAAACTGGATGGTCAGCTTCATTCCTGGGTCCTCTACAATACTCATGGTTCCAGCCTTGTCTCTATGGTCATTCCCACCACCACTCAAAAAAGCCTAGCTGGAGGAGATATTTGTGTCAATTTTGTCGGATCAAAAACAAGACCACCTCAAGGGTTGCTCCTCTCCCTATGATAAATGGAAGATTCAAGAATCAGGTAATGTTGGAGAGTGATTGGAGTGTAGATTATCCACCTTGGGTTTTACTATTTCTGGACACTTTGTTATTACTTCTTTGGCTGGTTCCTTCCTCCCCCATCCCTGCAGGCACAGGGTAACTACATAGCAATGGGATTGATTTTTTTTTCATTCATTTAAATGAAAAGACTTTCCTTCAAAGTACTTTCTTATTCTAATGACATCCTCATTATTCAAAATGTATTGATATCTCTTCTGGCATTTTTTTCATTGCTGTTGAATATTCTTTTGTATAATTCTCAATGGTGGCAATTTTTCATCCCTTAGGGTAGGTTTGGCCATGGCTATTTGGCCAGATAATAACAGCAATGTAAATGTATGGAGCGTTTCACAGGTTTGGAGAACTATGACATCCTTGATGTTAATAGTGAAAATTAAGATTTACAACTAAAGGAGGTGTAAGTATTGTTTGAGTGGAAAATTTGACCTGATAACAAAGCAAAGAGACTTCCTGTGTCTTGTGTAGTTCCAGGCTGGCCCAAAATCAAGTCCAAGCACCTAGTTGTAGACCAGCTTTGAGCAATGGTGGTCTCATTGGTCTGCTAAGGTGACTGTTCTGAAGGAATTGATTTAGATGTGTTCATTCCAGTGTGCTAGTTATTAAAAATCACAGCCATTGTGTTAAGGACTTTCAACAAATAGTCACAAAGTACCTATGAAGTGTTAGGGACCGGAGTCATAAAAGCAAGTACAGGGCTCCAATGTCTGGATTTGCAATTTAACTGGGGGCAAATGCAGTTCTGTAACAGGTGCAGGAATAGAGGTGTATAAGGCCAAATGGCACAAAGGAAGTAGCTGTCACATCTTTGGGGGTTAGTGGGGCAGACAGGTATCAGGAAAGACTTCACAGACTAAGCACCAACCCTCACAACCACCTGAAGGTAAATATCGGTATTCCCCTTGTGCAGATCAGAGATGTTTCAAGGCTGGACAAGTTCACACAGCTAAGAAGAGTGAGAACCAAAGACATTTTCCCTCTGCTTGGTTCAATATACCTAACTGTACTAAACCCCAGGGTTTGGGGGCGCTGTGGGCTTCGTTGTACATGTGGCCAAGTCCAAGAAGCACACCAGACACAACCATTCACAAAAATGGCATAGAAATGCCATCAAGAAACCTTGGTAGCAAATATATGAATCTCTTAAGGGGGTAGACCCCCTGAGGAACACATGTTTTGCCAAGAAGCACAACAAGAAGGTCCTGAAGAAGATGCAGACCAACAATGCCAAGAACTTAAGTGCACAAGGCTATCAAGGTCCTCTTGGCCAAAGGAGGTCAGGCCCAGGATCTCAAAGGGTGATAGCCACAAGCTCAGTCAACTTGCCTACATCACTCACCCCAAAATCGGGAAGCGTGCTTGTGCCCCCATTGCCAAGGGTCTCAGGCTCTGCTTGCCAGTGTCCAAGGCCAAAGCTCAAGCCAAGGCCGAGGCTACAGCTGTAGCTCAGGCTCCCAAAGGTGCCCAGACCACCACGAAGGCTCCAAGTGTCAAGGCTCTGTCTGGCAATGTGAGGATGGAAGGACAGGTGTGACTCCTAGGGCTGGTGGCCTCCTGTGCTATTTGTACAAATAAACCTGTGGCAGAATCTGTCAAATAAAACAAAACAAGATAAAACAAAACAATAGTTTGGATCTGATTCTCCCTGAAACCCAACCCAGTGCTCTTCCCCCCACAGAATGCTGCCTTCCTCTTCTTGAATGATCAGTTTTGTTTTGTTCTAACTCTATAGGAATGTTTTAACTGAAATAATGTTCTTAGTACAATCCCTGGCAGAGGGAACTTGGCAGGGACTCTGCCTGTTAGTTCCTGTGAGGCCTTGGAAGATAACTTCACCTTCTAGGTACCTGTTTCCTCGCGTAGAAGAAAGGGTGTGGGATGTGGACTAAACTCAGGTGAGGAGTCACAACCTGGGTGCATTTGGATGTACCATAAGTAAGCACAGGGTAGGGATTTTGGCCTCTGGAAGTGTAAGGAACAGTTGCCTCTCAGTTGTTCCCATGTAGGAATGGGGTCAGAGCTTCCAGGTATTCAAGAAAATCTCTCGAACTTTATTTTTATTTTAAATCTCCTGATTTTTAAATATTGACAACACATTCAGCTTAAAACAAAGAAATGAAAACACCATGCAGGTCAAACAAAGTTGGGTCCATCATGGGGACCCATCTGGCCACCAGTTTGCAACATCTGCATTCCATGACATTTGAAGCCTCTTCTAGCTCTAGAATTTGACAATTAAGTGGAACTCGCATGTTTCTCCCCTTGGAAAGTGGCAGATACAATAGGAAGAATAAACCTAAGTGTCTCCTGTCTTTGAGGTAACGCTGGTGAAGGCTGAGCCTTATCACAGGTGACAGACGTCCTCTAGCTGATGGATTTTTCTCTATCTTGGCAAAAAGCCTGTAGCCAAGCTCCTCCTTTCATGTTTAACAGGGCCACCCCACCTCGGGCTCTCATCGGGCTGTGGCTACCACGTCAGCTGATGACCTTTGTCATCCCCCAGTGCCTTCAGGTATGTAAATGGGGAGATTTACCTTCCAAACTGGGCAGATAAGATATACCGTCACAAGCAGATATGTGCGTAAAGTCTCAGTTATAGAAGAAGGTAACATTCTGGAAATATTTTGTAAAAAAAAAAAATGTGTAAGTATGAGAAGGGTCATCAGATAATATCAGCTTTTACAGATTGGGGCTGCTCAGAAAGGAGTCTATAAAACACTCTTTACAGAGACTCAAAGGAGTATTGATTTTTTAGGAGCAGAAGGGGTCAAAATTACATCCCTTGCACAACGGCTGCCTCTGCTCCTCCATCCGGACCTTTTAAACAAAGAACAAAGTCAGGAAAAGGCAGAGAGATAGAGCTGGAAAGGGGGACAAAGAGGAAGGCATTGTCTGGTCCCTCAAAACCTTCCCCAGGCCACAGCACTGAGGCAGGGTGAGTCTCTTCAGGAAAACTGGAGCCTGGTTTCATGTTGTGGCTGCTGCTGCAGTTGACAGCCACCTCTGGGGACAACTGCTTTGTGTCTGCAGAAAGACGGTGGGAAAGGTCACAGCAGGGCGGGCAGTGGCCCGCTGACACTGGCAGCCAAAGACTTCTCAGGTTGGTTCACCTGCTCCTGCAAGTACATAAAATACCCAGAAGGCACCAGATGTGTTCATATTCTGGCAGCATCATGATGAAATTGGCATTGTAGGATCCCGATAGCCTTTATGACTGGAATATGTATGCCTTTTGATCCAGAAGGACAGGCACATAGAAGGGAGAAAAGGGTCATTCTATTGTGCCATTGCAGAAGGTGATCCAGCACCAGTATTCATGATATGGGTCTGTGAGAGGCCCCTGGTCTGAGGGGCAGGAGAAGACTTCTTTCGGAAGGAAGCAGGATTTAGAAATCAGAAGAAGACCTTTTTTCCTCATGGTCACAGCCAGGAAGTTATTAGCACGAGGAGTTAAACAAAGAAGACTGGAGTAGGAAACAAAACTGGAGAAGCATGGTGCCTTAATTCTTGCTACTTACTGGAAATGAGGAGATCCTGTTCTTAGCTCTTTCTCCCTTCCAGGTCTGACCAGTTGATAACTAGACCCAGGCTGGCTAGAAAAAGATCAAAGTATTAGCCTCTTCACCCAAAGTGTAAGGCTGGTTCAGAGAGCCTTGAAGGGCTTCCTTCCTGTCTTCCAAATTGGAAGTGACATTCCCAGAACTGGGCCAAGATCCTGGGAAAGCGACTACATCCTGGAAAACTACATGCTGTAGTTGCAGGTTTAGGGAAGCCAAAAAAAAAAAAAAAAAAATAGGCCCACGTTGCCTGCATTTCACTGGGGTGATCTTGCTCCTGGAAGATGTGGCCAAACAGACACTGGCTCCAACTGATCCCATCAAGCAGTTCTGAGGAGGTGGAGATGAGACCGAAAGAGTTCCCTCTAATACTCCTCTGCCACATGGAGGCTTGAGGGAGCAGAAGATAAATGTTTCCCCACCCTTCACATGCATGCTATGGAGCAGAGCTGGGCCCCTGGACAGGTCAGGGCCAATTCGAGAGGCACTAAGCTGTAAAGTGAGATACTAGCTGAAAACAAAGTGGGTTCAGTAGACCAGTCATCCATGTTGCCTACTGACAAGCGAAGTTAACCAACATGGTGACTCTGACAAGTAAAGGGAGCCATGAGAATTAAGGTTCAGGAGCTAGAGAAGAAACCCAGGAGAGGAAAGATACAAAAGACAAGTGGAAGAGATGGCTGTGGTGGCACAAAAAAACCTTCAGCTCGAGCAGAGGCTTCTTTTGAAAGCCCACAGTTTGACCCCTAGGAATGTCTTGGTGGTTTTTTTTTCCAAAGACTCAGTCTCTAAGCTGTGTATCTAGACATGGGCCAGGTGTAGATATGAGGGAGCCCAGAAGTGTAAAACCAGCCTGAGGTAGCCAATGACCAGGGAGGCTGTGAGCATAGAAAGACAGGAGCAACAAATAAGGAGGTAAGAAGGTGCATTGGGATCACAGACTGTGGGAAGAATGGGTTGGGACCAGGTGAGAAACCTCTAGAACTGAGAATAGTGAGCTCCATGTGGTGGCTGTAGGGGAAAAATTCTGACCTGGATACCAACTTCCCACACACTGAGCTTCTAAGAATTTCCCGCTAAGAAATAGACTAGACACCAGGGTGAGTTCTTCAAGGCCTGAAGTAGACAAGATCTGACCAAGATGGCAGCCTGGAAGTGCTGAGTGCTGGGGAAGTGCTCTGCCTCGGGTGGCCTGGAGGCAGATGAGACCTCGAATTAAGGAGCCAGTGGACCTCCATTCCCATTGTCGAATTTTGTGAGTGTGCAGATTCAACTTAGTCTGAACATTAAGGAACACTGGGGAATGTCCATGATGACAAATCATTTCAGAGATGGAAAAGATTCAGGTGGAAGCTGGGATTTTTCCTGACTGAGGTCAGAAGCTTCTATACAACAGCAGGTTCAATTCACTCACGTTTCTCAACGTTGTACAATCTCAGTCAGTCAAATCTCCTTGCTAAGACCTGTCTCTCTGTGTACACTTTCCACCCTCCCCTAATAATCCCTCAAGGCCCAACCCTAAACTTGAGCTAAAATATTTATTTAAAAAAATTATAAGCAAAGTTCAATACTTAAGGTTACATTTACACTTCCATTACCAACCAACAATAGTCTTTCATTGATCAAGTTCTCCTTATTTGGCCACCAGTCATTGATGGCAATCACTGAAAGACGGAGGGCCCCTTTGCATGGAGTGGCTCCAGGTTGCTCGGATCTTACACTGGTGCCCACGCTCAGGTCAGCATTTTCTGACCAACTCTACTCTCAGGAAAGCTCAGCGCTTACTTCAGGTAGTAAATGATTACCTGTCACAAGAACACCACAGACAGAACTCTAAGAAAACATTTCACCAATGGCCCTGCTGGCTTATGGGGATTAGTCTAATCTTTCCCACCAGCAATTCTGTCTCCTCTGTCTGGGGCTCCTCAGTCAGCCCATGTCCCTGAGCAAACATTGGCCACAGGAAGGAAGGAAGCTTATAGGGACTCAGTTAGGTTTGGAAATTGAACATGGTGAAGTCATGTTTATCCTGCAAAGACATGCTTATCCCATTCTTTGTAAAAAAAAAAAAATGGGGAGAAAATGGGAAATGGGGCTCTACCCTTGTTTGAAACCCAAAACCTCACTTGGGGTTTATTCACTCAACAATGGAGTGAGACCCTACAAAAGAAGAGGACTTTCCAATGTCATGCAGCTGAGACAAGGGTGCAGGTCGGGTTCCTCAGGCAGCTCTTCAGGGCTATTTTCACCATACCACATGCTCTTACAAAATAGAAGCTGGCAACAGGGTGTGCCAACCTCTTTGAAAGTAATAGTACCTAAAACCAACACCTTACACAGCTCAGCAAGGAAAAGCCTAGGAGTAGAAGCAAATGTTACCCTGGATCTTAGGATAGTAAATACTTTTTAAAAAGTACGTAGGTTCATGGGTTTCTCCCTCAGCTTGGAATGACCCAGTGATCCATTTTATAAACAAACTAAGGTTCAGAGAAGTTAAAAGACTTGCCCAAGGTCACCAGGCTAATTATCTGACTGAAGTTAAGCACCCCCAGGTCACTGCTCTCTGCCACGCTTTTCCCACAACTTATTAATTCATTTAATAGCATGAACTTCTGCTGCTTACCACCTTTAGAGAAGATTTATTGTAGGATTTTTTTTTAAAAAGGGGTCCCCAGTCATTCCACTTCTGGATTTTCCTGCCAATATATTCTCACATCTAGGACACAATGTGTGTACAAGACAATTCACTGTAGCATTTTTTAATGACTGGAAACAACCTAAGTCTTCATCAATAGGGAATCTTCATATAAGTTACCTGGTGGAGTACTATGCAGTTATCAAAAAGCTTATGAAAAAGAAGTTATTAAAAACGAAGCAGCTCTACTGAAGGTTGTGTACTCTTACAAAATGGTTATGAGATACAATGTTAAGTGGAAAAGTGTGTGACTGTGTGTGAGGCATGCTGTCTTTTGGCAAAATGTGTGTGGTGTGTGTGTGTGTGTGTGTGTGTGTGTGTGTGTGTGTGTGTGTATCTTCGCCTATACGGAATAATTGTAGAAGAATGGTTAGGAAGTTGGAAATAATGGTTGCCTTCTGGGTGCTGATGTCTGGCACGCACAGGAGACGCTCAATGAATACCTGTCATTGGAGGCTCCACTCTGGCCAATAGTTGCTTATGACTAAGCATGAAAATAAAAATTTATATATCCAGTTATTCTTATTCCCTAAAGTTGACACCAAGGCCCAGGCCAGAATTCCCAGGTATTATGGAGGAGATGTCCGTCCATAGCAAACATCTTTGTAGCCTGACGCAGCCAGCCGGGTTACAGCAAGGCACAGGAAGCCCAGCCTTGGCGGCCGGGCGCTTACTTCAACATGTCAGGAGGAGAAACTCACCAGCCACTTAGCGTCCCACAGGAGTACTTTAAAATGTTTCCTAGACACCATCTACCGGGAAGTAATATTCTCCTCAGTAAAAAATAAATATGAAAGTGGCCCAGACAAAAACTCCAATAAAAATGCAGACTCCTTCCTCAAAATCACAGGAGAGAGCCAAAATCTAAAATGCTTTCTTTTCTTTGTTAATTTTTAAAAAAATTTTTTATGAAAGAAGTATAGTTCCTCATGCTGGCAGGATCACCCCCTTCTGGGGCGCACCCGGACAGACCATCCTCCCGTATCATTCGCTTGCACTGAAGCTGACCTGCTTGGACTCCAACTCTGGGGTCTGTTTTCCCTAATGGCAACTGGGTAAGAACCGAATAAACTAAATACACTAGTAGTGGACACATGGTAAGAACTCAATGAGATAGATTTTCCAAGAATTGACTCTCTCACTTAAAAGCAAAAGAACAATAAAGACTTTAAAACAAAAGTCATGACAAGTAGTACTGCTCCGGCACTTACCAGGTTCCAGATGCCACTTGTCGGAACTTTACCACAACTAACGTGATCTTCCTAACAACCCAAGGAGGTCAGTATTAGGATTGTCCTCACTGCACAGATGAGGAAACTGAGGCTAGTTAACTTTCCCCAGGTGTACATTTAATAAGCAATGGTGCCAGAATTTCAGCCCAGAGTCTGGCTCTAGAATCCTGCTTCCATCCACATGCTGGTGACCAGAGGGAGGTGAGGCGCTGAGACCAGCCAATAAAGAGATGGGCAGCACAGCAATCAGAGCTGATGCAGACCCCTCCCGCTCCAAACACACAGAAGTCCTGGATAAAACGTAGACAAAAAAGTTGTAAATTTTGAGCCACATCGAAAAGGAAGAAAGAAAACTCCTCAGGTGCCAGGGGCATGGACTATAAAATGGAGCCTCCAAGCCCTGGAGAGCCAGGGGGATATAGGCCCTGGACACGGGTGCTGGTGGCAGACGCAAAACAGCACATAAAGTGTGGAACCCAGGTTTGCAGCCAAGAGACTCTGCCTCTCGAAGCCCTGGGTGGCTCGCATCAGACTTCACCTCTGTGGGAGGCTCAGTCTTGGGATTTCAACTTCACACAGGAGACATTTTTCCTACGGTGTCCAGGCCCCTGACACATCTCTTGCCCATTTCCCTGAACCATTGGGAGAGATTTTCCAGTCTTCTCCTCCCGGAGGAGGCAGGCCCTCGGAGGAACTGTGAGCCACCCGTGGGATGCCGGAGCTCCATGCTGAAGAATTCTTATGAAACCATTCACAAGTCAGGGAGCCCCTGGTGCTCCCCACAGACCCCTCTTCTCTACACCTGCATGAGACAGGGCTCTGACCGAGAAGACTGACCACCACAGAAAAGAAGTCAAAGCAAAAGGCTTTTGGAAGACAAGTGGTTACCCGCAGTTCACGGACTGGCTCTTTCCCTGATTTATTTTTCTTCAGCGCACTCTTGTGCTGAGTTTTCATTTGCCCCCTCCCTGGAATTTAAGCTCCAGTGTTGAGATTGTGTTTTTTCATTGCTCCATCCCCAATGCCTACAATGGTGGCTGCTACATCCTAGCCATTCAATGATTATTTATTGGACATTGCTAAAAACAGGAATGCATGTTGGCTATGGCTGTGTGTGCAGACAGCATATGAAACCTGAATGGTGCGGAATTCAGCAATGTCAGGAGAGAGGGTCCCTCTGGGAAAAGAGAAGGCCAAGCCTGGGAATAATTGGTGATGCTTTATCCAACTCTACCTATGGCAGTTTATTTCTTTAAAAAAGTGATCCGAAGGGGGGCGCCTGGGTGGCTCAGTCGGTTGGGCGGCCACTTCAGCTCAGGTCATGATCTCACGGTCTGTGAGTTCGAGCCCCGAGTCGGGCTCTGTGCTGGCGGCTCGGAGCCTGGAGCCTGCTTCAGATTCTGTATCTCCCTCTCTCTCTGCTCTTCCCCTGCTCACACTCTGTCTCTATGTCTCTCAAAAATAAAATAAACATTAAAAAATAATAAAAAAAAAAGTGATCCGAAGGGATGCCTGGGTGGCTAAGTCGGTTGAGCGTCTGTCCCACTTCGGCTCAGGTCATGGTCTCGCCATTCATGAGCTGAATCCTGCATCATCTCTGCTGTCAGCACAGAGCCTGCTTCTAAATCCTCTGTCTCCCTCTCTCTCTGCCCTATTCTGCGCTCTCTCTCTCTCTCTCTCTCTCTCTCAAAAATAAAATAAGCATAATAAAATAAAATAAAATAAAATGAATGACTAAAGATATTTTTAAAAAATTAAAAAATAAAAAGTTATCTGAAGCCTTATGGCAAAATATTAACGTTTGTTACATCTGGATAGTGGGCACACAGGGGGTCTTATGGTATTCTCTGTGCTTTTCTGTGTGTTTGGAGTATTTCCTAACCTAAAGTAAAAATAAGTGAAGGAAGGTATTTGGGGAATGAAGAGATGCCTCCAAGCACCCCATGGGGCCTGCAGGCTGCCCTGATCCCACATCTGAATTCAGACCACAGCCCTGATTAAGTCCAAGAGCCTCCCCCCACTCCCCCACCCCACCCCGCCTCCCCCGGGCAGGATGCCTAGTCTGCATTCAGATCTTCTGGTTGCAGAGATGAGCACTAGAGGGGCCCAGTCTCAGAGAAAGCAACTTTCCCAGGAAAACCTCCCCTGGGATGAAAACTGGCTCAGCAAGAAGTGGGACTGGGTAGGAGGTTGTTTCACGTCTACTTCTGCATTTATTTGGGGGAAAAAAAAAAAAAGGACCACTCACAGGTCAGATCTCTCTGCAAAAATGCAGGAATTTGATTAAAGACACCAGCGACCAATGCATTTTGCAAGGTTAGGGATTTCTGTCGGGGTCTGAGACCAAGCTGGCCCCAGGATCTGCTCCATCCAGAGAAACCAGGGCCCGGGATCCCTCCTCCCTGCGGAGCTGGGCCCCTTGCAAGCCTGGGAAAGCACACCCCCTACCGGGCACCTTCCAAGGCCCGGCCACCCCTGGGATGAGGGGCCTCGACTGGCTTGCCAGCTGGCCACCTGACCGGTGTTCGGGCCCCACACACTAGCTCAAATGCTCTTTCAGAAACAGCTAGAAGCCAAGGCCCTCTGGGGGTATGAGTGTCCCCCCACCCCCCGCCCCCACAAATGTAGCAGCTCTGGTGATCTTTCTGGGCCTTAATGAATTCCTTTATTTGTGTTGCAAATGATCACATGACTGCTGGTTATGCAAGCCAAGTAAACCCTTGCTAAGTGTTTCTGTTCCTCAAGCACCCGGCAAGGTGGTCTAGGAGTTTGAGTAGTGACTCAATAAGAAATAGCCAACAGAAACACACAACGCAAGCCACACGTGTCAGTCACATACGCAATTTTAATTTTTCTGGTGACCACATTAATAAAAGTACCAAAAAAGCAAGTGACATTAATGTTTTAATGAATAGATTTTAATTTTTGGAGCAGTTTTAGATTTATAGAAAAATTAAGCAGTAATACAGGGCTCCCGTATATCTTCACCACCACCACCTGCCCCATGCCCCACTACACACACACACAGTTTCCCCTACATTTTGCAGCAGTGTGGAGCATTTGTTACACTCGCGCCAATGTTGTATTATTATTAACTAGCGCCCACGGTTTACATTAGGGTTCATTCTTTGTGTCGTACAGAAAACAGCACATAGGTGTTGACAAATGTACACATGATTACATCACCTTCATAATATCAGAATAGTTTCCCTGCCCTAAAAAATCTCCCGTGTTTCACCCATTCACCCCCTCCTCTCTCTCCCTGACTCCATCCCCACTCATCTTTTTAATCCTCCCATAGACTGGCTTTTTCCAGATATAACTCATATCTTACAGTATGTAGTTTCTCAGATGAGCTTCTTTCACTTAGTAATATGCATTTAAGATTCCTCCATGTCTTTTCATGGCTTGATAGCTCATTTCTTTTTAGCATCGAACAATATTCCATTGTGTGGATCTACCCCAGCTTTTTCTATCCGTTCACCTATTGAAGGACATCTTGGTTGTGAAATTAATTTAATAGTATATTTTATTTAACCAAATATATCTAACATACCATTTCAATAAGTAATCAGTATTTTAAAGTGATTAATGGATAGTTTATGTTTGCTTTCATACCAAGTCTGCAAAATCCAGTGTGCTTTTCATGTTTACGGCACATCTCAATCTGGTTAGCCACTTTTCAAGTGCTCGGCAGCCACTCGGTAGCTCGGTAGGTGGCTAGCGACAATTGTATTAGACAACACAGATCTGAATAAAGAGAAATATAGCCCCAACCTTGGGCGGTTTATAATTTCATTAGAAGAAAAAGAACATCCCTTCTTCTAACCCCCCAGTGACTTGAGAATTGCATGCATCCGTTTCAGACACAAATATGTTTGAAACTTTGCTAATTTCTTGCTTGGACTTTGTTTCACCATTTTCTATGGAAAAGAGTTTTTATGATAGTTTTTTATGATAGGCACCAGGCCCACCCCATTCCTGCCCTCCACCCCAATTTGAACCATACTATGACATCTTAGGTACTAGCTGCTTATATGATATAGGAACAACCAAGCAAGTGCAAGTAATATCTCCCCCCACCCCAGCCCCCCAGGAAGTTTCCACACTTCTTTTATAGATTTTTCACATTAAAACTTGTTTTAGTCAACAGGTACTAACTGAATATCCAATGCAGCAGTTTTCCAAGTATGGGCCTGGACCCATGGGATGCTTTCCAGGGTCCACCGTGGCAAAACTATTTGCATAATATTGCTAGACTTTATCTGCCTTTCTCATTCTCTTTCTCTTGAGTAGAGAGCATGGTAGAGTTTTGTAGAGAATCCATGTTGGGGGTGGATGCAAGATCGAACACAGAAGCAGATGTGAGAATCTGGGTCTTCACTATCATGCAACATACCGAAGAGATTTACAAAAAATGTAAAGCAGTGTCAATCTTCTCGCTAAACTTAAATCAAATACTCTTCTTGCTACACTTCTTTGTATTAAAAAATAGTTATTTTTCATAAAAATATAGCTTATGTTAACATACAATGCATTTATTATTGTTCTAAATAAATTAAGACATTGTTTAAATTTTTCTTAGTTTTAGTTTCTAAGGTATTAAATATATTACATAAAATTAACCTACAAAAAAAAGCGCTCTTTGGAGTCCTCGATAACTTTTAAGAATGTGAAAGTCTTCTGAGACCAACAAGTTTGAGAAACACTGTTCTGGTGTATGCTAAGCTTAAGGAAACCGAGAAAAGTGAACTTGTAAGTCAAAGAGGCAAGCCATCCAAGAGGCCCACGTCTCTTGGCTGTTTCCCCCTCTGCGTGGCATGCTATGATGACCCATGTATGGGGACCTCTTATATACAGGTAACATGAAGGAAGGTGTCCCGCCTTAAAAGCCTGATAACTGAGAGACCAGGTTGTTTATTGTCCAAACCAGGATATTTTACTTGAGTCAAAAGGAAGATGCAGTTCATGATTATGCTGTCATAGTCATACCCAGCCAGTATAGGCAAACCAGTACATATGGTAACCCTGTAGAAACGCTTATTTGTGCTCATGGAAATAACTGGATATACAGGTTGGGAACATCTCCATGGGTGGAAGGAAGACATTTGGCTGCTTTAGGTTATGTGGGTGAGGATCCTGAGGACTTAGGAGAGGGTCAGCTGGGATGAGGCCCAGAGAGGGAAGTTCCAGCCAAAGAGTGAGTGGAGGCGAGAAAGAAGTAGGGCATCCCCTTCGCTGGGCCCGGCATCCTTGGGGACAGGCTCTCCTGAGTCCTGGTACAGCCAGGCTTTTTCCAGCTAATTGTCCTTTACTAACAATTGAAAAAAAGAACAAACGAAAATGCCTCTGGGTTACACAGTGGAAGGATATTGGACAAAGGGGACTAATTTAAAAATTTTTTGCAGGTACCAGGTGAATAGAAAAGGACCTGTGTTCACGTGGCCTCGACTACCTCATCACCCTCCGAGAGGAGGAGGTAAGTCTACCCCATTGAATTGGGCTGTCATTTTACTTCATTTCTTTGCAAGCATCTAAGTTAACTTCAGAGAGGCCCTGGCAAGTGGAGTTTTAGAAATGTCACAGATTTTTATTGTCCTGAAGTGAACAGGAGCAAGTGGGTGTCAAATGGAGAAATAAGAAGCACCATTTCCAAATTCGTCCTGGGAAATTGACAGCTTTTGACAAAGTATACAGATGATGCCACATCCCATCAGCTGAGTACCGCATGCCTCAGCATCATCCGAACCAGGCATGGAAATGAGCTCCGAGCCCAGTTGTTTGCGGCTGGTCAACTGCATTTACTCTGTTCCCAGAGGTACGATCTTTCGGGAGGGCCCAGGGACAGGTTGACACCCCATCTAAAGTTTTGGCCAGCTCTGAACTGCCAGTCAGGAGAGCTGGGGTCCAAGCCCAGCTCAGTCGTTGGTTGGCTATGGGTCTTGCCTTTTAATTTATCTTGTTTGCATCAGACAATTGTAGATAATAGTCTTTCTAGGATCTGGTGATGATTACAGGTGAGTTTGCCAAAGTGTTTGGAAGCTATCGATAATGTAAGGCAGCACCGTGTGTATTGCATGCAAAATAAACCCTGTGGCAGAGATTTCCTGAAAGCCAGCAGAGTGTCAAATAATGATTTGGTCACTATTTCAGAAATGATCGCCGTTCTTTTAATGGCCACGGGAGATTAAAAAAGAAGGAAGAGAGGGAGGAAGGGAAGGCGGAGGAAGAGTGTGAAGATAAAATTAGGCAGACAAGATTGGTTCCCTCAACCCGGAATTCAATCCTGTCATCTCCTTGACAACTGGCCCTGCCGAGGGACAGGGGGCAGAGGTCAGGTCCCAGGGGTCCACCTGCCTCAGCAGAAATCCAAGCCTGGGGCCTGCCTGGTTGGGCAAGCTGGAAAACCTGAAGTGGGAAGCTCCTGGCCAGCCTGCGTGCAGTCGCCTCCCTTTCGTCTGACTGTGGTAAGAGACGAATGCACAGAGCTACTGCCTCCTGGGGGCCCTAGGCTGAGAGGAGGCATCCACATGCGAGCCGGTACAGGAATTATCAGGATTTTCAGGAAATTCTGTCGTGGACTCGGAGTCTAGAGAACCTTCCCGAGCTCTGTCCTCTGAGAGACAACGGCATCGGTGCCCCCTCCCCTTCCCCATCAGTCAGAGAAGCGATGCCACGCAGCCCCGGCAGTGCTGTGGCCAGCGGGAGTTCTCGCGACCTTCCCCATGCTGGACCTGGTCTCAGGTGAGCAGGGCCGGGTGTCAAGGTCACCGTCCAGTCCCAGTCTGGGCAGCTGTATATAAGGTTCCTCAGTCTGGGGAGCAGTGTTTGGAACCCCAGTTAGACAGGAGGGTAATCATGGCTCCCCTCTCTACAGCATCCAGTTTTCCTTTTTTATTCTGATTAAATCACCTGGAGTCTGCTTATGTTACAGAGTCAACCTCAGAGTTTGCGGGAACTTATAAGAAAAAACCTCAAAGAAATTTCGCTCTCGCCATGCTGTATGACTTGATCCACATGCCCAGAACACACAAGCTCGCTCCCTGCTGCCTTTAGGATGCTTTGCGGAGAAAATGTGACAATGGCAGGTCTGATGTGTTGCCTTTCTCGCGAACACTTGCTTTTTAAGAGGACTGCAGGGAGAAGAGCACATAAGCCTCTCCGGAATGAAATTAGACAGAAATAAATGAAACGATGGTTGTAGATCAGGCAGGGCTGGGCGTAGCAGGAATTTGGGGCGCCCCTCCTCATGCCAGCCGGACAAATAATAATGAATAGTAGCTACCATTTGCTGGGCACCTGCCAGATAGATATAGCAATCCCAGACATGCATTGTCATCCCACCTTATCAATGACAAACTGACCCTCAGAGCCATTAAGCCACCCACCTAGCAGGTAAGATTTGGATTCAGGTTTCCAGGGCCCTGTTCTTCCTCCACCGCAAAGGGCCCTTCTAGGGAGTGAGAACTGGCTGGAGGCAGAAGACTCACCCAGAAAAGGAGTGACAAGACAAATTAGCCTCTGTCCCCAAGAACCCCCAGGTGAGAAACGACCCTTTAGGACAGGAACTCCAGAGCAAATCAGGAAGGTCAGGCGTCCAAGCCCACAGGAAGCTAATCTCCAGTGAGGGCGGGGTCTGAACTGGCATCCTTAAGTGAATTCTCTTGCTTTTGTGGCTTCCCACTAACCTGCTTACTGTCAGCAGAGTGGCTGCTCCTATTTGTTAAGGTCCAGAAATGGGCCATGATTAGGTTTCCGGCCAGTCATATACATTATACCTGGATTCTGTTTGGGTTAATCGTCTAGAGCCGGGTAAATGTTCTTCCTCTGTGATGGGCCCTGCACCCTCTGAAGGCTGAACCTCTCTTTCTGACAGACTTGGTCCGTGTGAGTTGTGAGGGACAGTGGGGCTTCCGTCGGACGCCTGGTTCATGGCCCTAGAGGGAACGGGCAGTAATTGGAAGAACAGCCCAGCAATTGCACCTTTCTAAAGCAACTGCCTGGACAACTAGCCTTTTGGAAAAACAAAAGGCAGGAAAAATAAAAAGGGTGATGTCCTGGCACTGAGCTCCCCTGAGTGGAAGCCCCCAGACCCCCCACTTTTCTGACTCTATCAGGCTGGATCTACTGTCTCAGCCTGTGTCTCTTCCAGGAACTGGTTACAACCCTTCCAAATCTCTCTTGAGTCTCATTACTATGCAGACCAATTTTTCATTCATCTGGAATCCACTATAGCATTTTAATGTGGAGAGCCTGCTACTCCATTTCTCTCTCCTGAAGAAAAATGGCTTAATTTCTCCAGCTGATAGATTTTTTTTCTGATCACTCAGACAGTAGAAAAAGACCCTGGAAAATCAGCTGTTGGACTATCCACAGACATTTTATGATGGCCATAAACAGGGCTGTGGCGGGGTGACACACCAGGCAGCATCCTGATCGGTGGCCTCAATACTGCTATTATCAACCTCCTGCAAAAATGATGGTTAGATAGATAAATAGGTGGATAGATGATATATGATAGATAGAGAACTAGATGATAGGTAGGTAGATGATAGATAGATAATAGACAGATAGATAGGGAAAGAGATGATAGGAAGGTGGATGGATGGATGGATGGATGGATGGATGGATGGATGGATGGATAAACCATAATAGAAGCTGTGGTTTCTCCACCATATTTGAAAAGTACAATCCCTCCCTATATTTTTCCCTGCAGACATGTGAGACCTTCTGATACAAAATCAGTCCACACTCCCCTACCTACCCACCCACCCCCAAATTGAGACAGATTTCATCAGCAGGGGAAAAATCTATTTAGGAAGGAAATTAGAGGCAAAATTGGGGTTAATCATTTTAGCTATTTTCTACCGTTCATCCCACAAGGCTCAGATGAATGAAACCAGCCCATCCTGTCTAGGGTTCTTCCTCTCAGGCTGAAGATGGCCTGGTCTGGCCTGGGGCAGAAGGGGACCATGGGCAGAGGAAGACCAGACTCACTTCTGGATGAAAAGACTGGGATTTCATTAGAAGAATGTGGTAGTGGTGGCTCAAGGCATAGACTCTGGAGCCCAACGACTTGGGTTCAAATCTCAGATCTGCCACACACTAACTTTGTAACTTGAGCAAGTTACTTAACTTCTCTGTGCCTCAGTTCCCCCATTTTATCAATGGGGGATAATAACAGTACATACCTCATACCATTGTGAGGATTTAGTGAGTTAATATGCATAAAGTGCTTAAAGCAGAGGCTGGCATGTATGGGGGGGAAGTCAACCCTCCTTCCTAGACACCCTTGATAGACAGCATGTTCACTACACAAAAAATGAGACTTTAACCCCAACAAGAAGATAATCAAATTTAATTAACTCAGCCTTAGGTTCAAGCTGAAGTTTGCACTTAAGTATTTCCCTTTTCCCTTATACTGTTTATTGATCCTCCCTAAGATCCAAAGCAACACTCATTCAAAGCAATAGCACAAACCGGGCCTGGACTCTGAATATAGGGGAAGTGAATTCTATGTCTCAGGGCCCCAGGCCAAGCCCTCATCCCAAAGGCTTGTACCTCCAAGACCAACTTCTCTACCTTCAGCTGCTGTGGCCTTGGAGGAGCCACTGGGCAGGTCGATGACCATCGGAACCCCAGAGGAGTTGAACAGCCGGCTCTCCCTGCTGGCTTGCAGTCACGACGACCTGGGACATTTCGTCTTTGGAGAACAGGATGTAAAACTAGCATGTGTCAGTATGATGGAGTACTATGTTGCCATAAAAAATGATAAGCATGTGGATTGTGTCAATATATGGAAATGAGTGTGTGAAATAATGTTAAATGGAAACAAGCAGAACACCCAGTAGTTGGCCCACGCTGATTATAACTCATCAATAATTACATCTACACACTCATAAGCAAGGGCTAGAAGCAAATTTAGCATGATGTAAATAGAGGATTCTTTACCGGAATTTCTTTTTCTCCCATAGAATCTTATGTATTTCTTTATCTTCTTAATGAGGAGAACAGGAAGTTTGAACTCAGACCAACTAGAGGAGCATTTAGCTGCTGACACAGTTGCTTAGACAGGATGGGACATTTGCAGTGGTTGAAAATATGCATCGAAGGAAGCCACAAGCCTGAAAACAGAGTTTTGTGAGCTGTGCAGACCCCGCCTCTGCCTGACTTGCTACAGCCCCAGGCTGAGTAGGGATTTCAGCATCATTCTCCCAGGTGGACGGAGAATCAAGCCTAGGAACAGAGAATCCAGAGGAGGCTTTGATACAGGGCTTATTCTTTATTAATTTCACACTTTGCCTTAAAGAAGAGTGATCACATTGTCTTCATTTGTCCAGGCACAGCCCTAGTTGTGATACTATTGCCCTCATTATTAATAACATCCTCTTTTGTCTCAACAGTATCCCTGTTCAGATAATAAAGTATAAGGTCATTCTACTTAAAGAGGTCACGGAAGCCCCAGATTGCTGCCTAGCAGGTGAGGAATGTCTGTTTCTATAGGTACCTGAAATACTTGTACACAGTGTCTCTCCTCACCTTACATTGACCAGGGATTCAGGATGGTGTTTCTGTCCCGTTTTACAAGGAATCTAGCTGTGGGTATGTGTTTGCGTTGATGGCAATGCTCAACTGAAGCTAGCTGGTAGCAGCCAACAAGAACCAACTATGCACATTGTCCCAACATCACATTCAATGACGCCATGTTAGTAGCTTGAGATCAGCACCAATGGGAGTATTTGCACCATAGAAATCAGGAAATGCTGCAAACCTGGGCTTTTCTTCTTTTCCACACCACTTCCTCCAGGGAGCTGGTTGCAAAATATTTAGTAGCACACTGTGGATTGCTGAAGTCAATAAAACCAGAATGTAAACCATTTTATGGGACTATCTGATCAGATAGGTCCACGTTTAGCCTCCAACCAAATCTCACAGTCACACTTCACACAAAACACCAAGGAGTAACCAGAATATTATGGAATATGGTAGTTCCTTGCAGAAGGGAGAAATGGAGAAATGTGTCTTTTTATTTTCCACACACTTTAGAAACAGAAGAATGCAAACACAAATCAATTCAGTTATCTCGAAATATGACAGCTTGAGTCACAGCCAGCTCATCCACTACCTGACGACGTTGTTTGCATACTATTAAAGCAGATGACTAGTGTGCTACCGATACAGTATTGAGTCTTCTCGTGATGACAGCTTTTGAATCTCAGCTCTTTCTTCTTAATACATGTCACTGAAAACCCCTGCCCCAATAGACACCATAATATGGGTGTCACTACACAAAGTGTCTTATTCTTTGGCACCAACAATGTCTTGCTAATTTTTCCCTTCTCACACTCCCTTCTCCTGTGGCTCCTCATTAGAGCCTTTTATGAAAGTTACATTTTGTGGTCACAGCAATTCATTACTTCCTGTCACATGCTATTTATTGTCAGAGCCCTTTTGTGACCATAGCAAATGTATGACGAACTTCTACAAAATTTTAAGGGTTTTTTTTGGGGTGGATGGCTTACTGACACCTATGCTTCAGCAGTTGGTTAGTGAGTCAGCTAAATCCTAAAGGGCCAGTGGAAGAATTGAAGGTGAAGGCAATTCTGGTCTCATCATGGGACCCAAGATACTGAAGAAACGAGTGTGCTAGGGGGTGGGAGGATGGATGATCACCAGCATCAATTCCACAATAGTCACACATGTTCAGCTGTGTGAGCTTTGCGGGTGAAAGAGGCACTATGCTTGCATTGATCAAACATCTCCTGGGTGCAAAGTATTCTGCTAAGTGGCGCAGGATAATTAGAAAAATTAGGATATGCGTTCTTTGCTCTTATAAACTAGTAGAAGAGACAAGATGAGGCAGAAGAAATAATGAGGTACTAGTGAATGGAAAAGAAAAAACAAAAATACCAACTCTTGATATACCACAATGATGATGGGAAGCTAAATTCAGTTAATGCTTATGGCTGGACTGAATTCATCAGGGCTACCTTCTGGAAGAGGGCTTTTGAGCAGGGCCCTTAAATGTATTCTACTAGCAGTTATAGGTTGTTGTACCTTTATGAGATGAGATATGAAAATGAACCAAAAATTATGAAATCCTAGAAATGAGAAAAGACTATAGCAGAATTTTCTTCAGCTCTATGGTTATTCCACAATGCTGCCTGACAATCTTTAATTTTTTTTTTCTTGATGACAGTTCTACTACCCCAAAGTTTCCTCAAAGTTTAAGCATGTCTGGGATCTATAAAGAAAAATAAGAATAGGTGATGGTATAATCTCTGAAGCAACAGCTAGGCTCCCATTGTTCTTTAGTTATCTACTTGCTAGTCCCTCCCACCACCCTGTGAGCTCTCTAAGAGTGGGCACAATGCCAGGCTCCATGACCACTGCATGCATAGTGCTTACTACAGTGAGGGCAAAGAGCAGGCTCAACCTTTGTTGAAGGCTTGGATGATGGTCATACTTAACATCATGATCACTGTGATTGGCAGTCTGTTACATTTATCACGTGCAAATCCTTGCACCTACCTCAGGTAAACTCAGCTCTCCTGAGAGACATTTATCTCATCATGTCATCTCCTAAGCATCAGCCAGAGTACCTGCTTTTTCGAGGTTCAACCAAGTTCTGAGAATTTAAAATTTTATGGTGATTTAAAGGTCAGATTATTAGAGCAAAAAAGTATTTGAAATAGGAACATTTCTTACTAGTAACTACATGATAAGGGTTGGATCCAATATAATCTTATTATGTGAGCTGATACAACCTTTAAAAGAGGGGAAAGGAGAAGAGAGAACAAAGATTCTAGTTATGAGCTATGGCATGGATTTCCATGTTTACCTAGATTTCTTCATGCCTATGACAGTCAACTTTAAATTAGATAAGCTTTTGAGGAAAATATTTCACACTTTAAATAAGATTGTGTATCTATAAACCTATAGTCCACAACGAAGGACCTGGGATTATATTCTCCAGACATGTGTCCCTCTCCTTTGGCACAGTCAGAGGTTTATTTATCAGGGACTGAAATAATTTTTTCTCTGGATTTCTGTGCTATAAATGGTGTCTTCGGTACCTCCACAAAAGCTCCTTAAATGTCTGCTTGTGTTTCAGAACAGCAGTTAGATCATATATCAATACATGATCTTTTCAGAACAGATCACCTGCCCTTGTACATTCCAAACTTGACAAAATGTGGCATTTGATTCTAACCCATCACTCATAGGTAGTGTGACAACTCTTCAAAGAAAGAGTTGAACTCTATATAGTTCCTTTCTTACCTATCTTTTATGGACATCAATAATACAAACTCAGGTGAAGTTTTCTGAAATTCAGCTTCATTTTTTCATTAATTCTGATAAATAATTGACCAATTTTCTTGACTCGTGGTTCATTCATCTCTATAGTCACCTCTGAGGATATTTCTTTTTACACATATTTTCTGAGCTTCTCACTGGGTTGTGTGTTGTGGGGCATGTTGTATTTAAGAATTCTCTTTTTTCCTTTTTATCCGGATTAACCTTAGACTTTGAAGTTGGCACTTACGTGATGTTCAATTCTAAATAATTGTAACATAGAACTGATTTCTGGATTATGACAATGCATTAAGGAGAGGACAGTAAAATCATACTGTGTCTCAGATTTAATTCATTTGATAGTTATTTGGGGACACCCATGGGTTCAGGAGGCTGAATCTCCTTGGGATACTAGTGTCTTTTTTTTTTCTTTTTCCCTACAAATACCTATCCTAATTTATTGTCTCAATGAAATGTGAAATCCAAAATCTCAGTGGACCTCATTATCATTCCTACCTCAGTCAAAGGATTCCACTTATTAGATTCCATTCCCAGTTCCTAAGACAGCATATGAGAAATTTCCTGGCTTGGGCAAAATTCTCCACAAAGTCATAGAGCTAGTAGGAACCTCAGAGATCATACAGTTCAATATCCTCATTTCACAGATGAGAAAGCCAGAGTTTAGAAAGGTCAAGTGATCTGACCAAGGTCACTCAGCACATTAGCAGTAGAGCTAAGGCATATCTCATCTTGTGTTCTGTTCATCACACCACACTCTCTGCTTAGTATATAGACCATCTTGCTGCTACCATCTCCTATGTCTTATACTGTCTTGTATTTATCCTCTACTTCCCATGATTTGGCTATTTCCTGACCACCTATTTTATATTTAGGTCATCCATTTTACCATGAAACTTACATTTTCACCTGTTTCTTACTAATTGCCTTCATCAATTGCTGTATAAAGCTGATGCTGTTATGTTTGGTTACATTCATGGTTTCTGGCTTCTGCTTTTACCCTGACACTTAAATCCAGGGTACATTACCTAGCAAATGCCCTGGATATTAGTAGATACTCACTTACTTCTTCCTTCCTAGATTCCTTACTGCCTTCTAATTTTCAACCCACTGCTAATTCCAGAGCCTTAACTTTGAGATATTTTTGGTTCTTCTAATCTTGGCCACTTTATGGATTTACTGTCGCTGTCCATGGTGCTGATATTAGCAACAGTAGTGATTGGACAGCCTGAGTTGGGAATGCAGTTAAGTGTCGTCTATAATACATCTGATTATTTTGGTGGACTATTTGGCCAAAAAAAATTAAAATAATAATTGAGATGATAAATATTCATATATACTTAAACAGAGATGTTAAAATTGGTTCCCTTTTTAATGACTTAAAGAGGGTGGTAGCTAGCGATATGTTGGTAAATGTTTAAAAATCCCTAAGCACTTTTCAGAGAAAACAAACATGACTTGTTGTGTTTTCTAATTTCCATGATGTAAATAGTTCTCCCACAATGGCCGACTTCAAGTTACTCATGAGATGGCATTGAATATGAAAGTGGGAGGACATATACACAATCAGGTGCCATGAGCTAGCGTGCAAGCTGGCTCTATTGCATCATTGGCCATAGCTCAATATCATGTCTCAAGTTACGCAAAATGCATCTTACCCAAGGTGTGGCATACCTCAGGTAATTCAGGGCAAAAATATCTGGAAGGAAATGTCCCTAAGTTAAAGCCCTGTAGTGAGATCTGAGTGTAAAGCAAAGAGAACAATACCCATCTAGAACACAACAAGGCAGACAAAGTTCTTCATAAAAGGACAAATATAGATGTTTTTGGAAGTATTTTAAAAAAGGAGGAAGGGGTTAGGATATACCTGAGCTTGGTGCTGTAGAAAAAAAAAAGTTGGAGATCTATCTGTCCTCAGATCAGTCTGTAGCAGGTGGAGTGTAAGCACATTACACGGACTTAAAGTACATGGACAAGGAAAAGCACCCACAGTGTGTCCAGTGGCAATATTTCCTCAGCTCTGGATCTGAAAAGTGATACACAAGTTCTAGGAAGTCTGTTGAAGTTCATTTTGCAATCTCACATAAAATTCCATTTTTGCAAATAGTATTTTTATTTCCAGTTTATGTTTAAATTGAAAAGCTATTTTAATATTGTGGCAATGATAATAATTGAGACTCTCTTTTAGTTATAAATTATAGAAACCAACTCAACCTAGAGAAAATGAGACATTAATTGGGAGGGAATTTGGCATAGTTCATAGAGACACTAAAAGGACAAGAATTGACTTGAGATGCAAGAACAGTTTGTACTAGGAATATGACAATATGAAGGCTGTTATTTGTCTCTTATGTCTTCTTCACTTGAGTACAGCTACATCCCTCCCTCTCTCTAAAGTCTCCATTTCTCCACATAGCAGAGAATGAGGTATCTTCAAACTTTAGACCTTATAGCCACAGAGGGGGAAATGATTGAATCCTTTTCATTCCAAATCCAAGAATCTCAAAGAACGGATTCAATGTCTTAGATATAGCAACATCTTTCTCCTGGAACTAACCAACTGATGTCAAGGTGTAGGATAACATGAGAACTACGTAGTAGGAGGGGAAGTTCCCAGGCAAAGGATGTTGTTGGGCTGGAAATCCAATAGGTATCTACCCTGCTATCTATTTCTACATGTCAAATGATTGGACCACAGTGCTAGAGCTCTCCTGATGTGGCCCTTAACAAACTATAACCAATAATGAGGAAAGGCTTTCATAAGACCAAATGCTTGGAGCAACTCACTGAGTTTTTTAAAGTACTATTACTGAGTACTAGGCCATTTTTTCTGTACCTGTTTGGGCATCAGATTCATATGAGGGTTTTTAAAGATGTTCAAATTCTCAAGCCCATACCATGCTTATTTAATTAAAATATTTTAATATGGGCCTGTATTATGAGTTTTTTAAGCCTCCCCCCCCACCCCAGATGGTTCTGGTTCACCCAGACAATGGATATTTGTCTGTTGACTGACATTTGTAAATTCATACTCCGGGGTCTAAATGTATTTGTGCATCAGGATCTCAAAGGAAATGGAAGTTTAAAAAACTGAGTTATAGGAGGGGGGTGTATAGCAAAGTTTAGAGCAGGAAAAGCAATTACTCCTTCACATGACAAATTAGAACTCATTATAGGCATACCTTTCCTTAGTCAAAACCTGTAGGGCCAGATGTGTTTCAGATTTCAGATTTTTTTTGATTTCCAAATGTTGGTTTCCATGTCTATCTACCTCAAATTTAGAAAAGCATGATGGAAAATATTTATTGAGCACTTGGTTTGTGCCTGTAATTATCTCATTCCCACAATAACTCCCATGAGGGGAGTACCATTTGTATGACTTTTTCAGATGAGGAAACTGAGACATAAAGAGGTTAAGAAATGTGTATCGCATCACCCAGTGAGGTTTCCAAGCTGGAATGTAAGCCACTGTACCATGCCAACTCCTGTCATGAGCAGCAAAACAATTTTTCCCATGGGCTTTGCATTCAGTGTGTCTGGGCTTGTGGGGAGGAAAGATTTGTTCTCCATTGTCAAGGGTTACAGCTTTGGAGAAGGTCCAGTAACCAGATGTTTTCCAACTGGCATCAAAAATGATGCTATCAGTGATGTAATCGCTTGGAGGAAGAAGATAATAAGTTCCTAAAACTTCATGGTATGAATAGGTTTACCAGATGTATTTTCATTATAAAAGGAAGAGAGTCACAAGAGCTTATTGGGGGTAGGGCGGGGGGGGTGGGTAAGAGAGAGAAGGAGTATCACTGAAAACATGGGAGGTGAGGGAGACAGTCTTCAAAAAGAGAGCTGAAAAGCCAAGACCAGCTTTGCCGATTTCACGATTTGGCTTCCAGACCACATAGATTTTGTCAGTTCCTGCAGGGACTTTCTCTGGCCACTAGGCATATCAGATACAAAGTTAGAAGCTTTTGCTAAGAATAAAATGATACAGGAAAATACTGACTGCTCCAGAATGTACTCTAAATGTTTTTATTATGTCCGAAGCAGTTCATCCATATTGTGGATTTCCTCCATCAGGAGTAAGGTCCTTCTTTCAGAAAGGATGAGGCCCACATCCACCCGGAAGGGCTTAGCCAGAAGGTCGAAGCAAGTGTCCACCCTTGCTTGACTCATGCTATTTTACAAAGTTATTTCTCTTTGACTTTACAAGTCTGTGTGTCTGCTTTTGTTCCTTCTCTTCTCATGGCTCCAAGGCTGTCTCCCCTCCACACCCCCAGTGAATCACTCTTTCTTGTTTCTCACTGTCTGACTTCTTAGCCTCAATATTTCTGCCTTCTTCCTTTGCTCTCTGCAGGAAACCAAAGTCTCAGATTTCACCTCTACCTGAAGCCTGACATCTTTTCAGCACGTATCTGAACATCCAAGAATTCCTCAGACTCTAGTTTCCTCCAGCACATGTGCTTGTCAGCAGCCATCTCGAAGGGCACCCAGCTCAGGGCAGCACTCAGAAACGACTCAGAGAGGGCCAGAACAGAGCATGGGGGTGGGTAGTACGAGGGTCTCCTACAGGCTGCATGGCCCCAAGTACAGATTTGCCTGCCTATAGTGCAGGTTTTATATCCATCCAAACGTTTTTTTCAGTTAAGTGGGGGTCACCACCCACCTTTGTTGTTTTGACCCAACGTGCCTTAAGTATGATGAAGATGCCATTTTGCACTTTTAAAAAGAGATGCTTATTATTGAATGGCACAACATTGAATGCCAAAATTAAAGATGGGAGAAGATCCACCCCCCCAGGAAATGCAGCAGATCAGCAAGTAACAAAATGAGAAGTTACAAAGCAAGCTTTTGGGGCCCTGCTACTCTGCTGGATCCTGGATGTTGAAGCTGGAAGGAGCCTGCAGGTCCGGTTCCCTTCGTGTCCCACAAAGACTGCCCAAAGCCACCCAGTCGGTTAGTGGCAGAGCCCGTGTTCCAAGCACCAGTCTAATTCCCAGGCCAATACCCTTTCAACTACATGCCGAATTTTCTCATTTTGAAAATCAGGAAGACAGAAGGAAGATAGGACTTCTTGTGTCATTCACCATTCACCATTCTTGAAGTCATTCACCAGCGGCTTCAAGAAGAAATAACTGGAGCCCTCTGGAAGGACCTTCTCCTCCAGACCCCAGGACATTGTTGGCACTCGAAGGGATGGGAACAGAGAACCTCTTTGAGGAGCTCACCATGGGGCAACCCTACTAACTGCAGTTCTGCAGCAGGGGTGATGAGAGATGAAAGGGAGAGAAGGGGGGCATGGGTCAGAGTGCAGGAGGGTTTGAATCTTGAACCGAGATCTGAGGGCAGCTAGGGAGTGTTGTGAAGTGTGGATGGCACTTGGGCAGCAAGTGGGGTTACTGGAGGTGGCTGGAACAGGCAGGGGGAGGTAGGTGGTCTCCGATGTGAGAAGTGCCCTGAGGCGGGGCTCTGGGTGGGGGTGCTGGACCAAGTACAGGACTCTCTGATGCACAAGGTGGAACAGTGCAGTGGCCCTGGCCCCAGAGCCTCTGGCTGAGGAAGAGGACATGCAGCAGATTCAGCCTAGGCTCTGAGGTAGGCTCACTGTCCCCTCATTGGACTCGGTGGAGCTGCTGGGACCACATTCCTGCTGGAGCAAAGGGGGGCAGAGCCGAGGGCTCCCTGGGGGCTGGAGTCTGAGAAGAGCCTTGAGGCTTTGCAAAGGCCAGAGCAATCAATAGAGCATAATTCGAGGGTGGAGAAGAAAGGAGGCAAAGTGAGAGAGAAAGCAGGCTCAGTGCCACAGGAGCTGAAAACAGATGGCCAGACTTCCCTCTCTTCCCCCAGCCCTTTCCCTCAGGGCATCTGAGAGCAAGACAGCCGCCTCTCCAGCTGAACATCTGCATGCCCTCTTTCTTTTTCCCTCTCTCCCTCCCTCCCAGCCTCTCCCTCTTGCTTTGCCCTCCCCCTCCCCCACCCCTCCCTCTTCCACTACTGATTACACCCCGGAGCAGCTGTGTTTTATTTTGCCATCTCCAATTTTCTCATTATCAACATTTAGCTGCATCTTCTCCCCATGCAAGTGGTTGTCCCCACTGACGCAGGTGTACAAGGGGGACGAGAAGCCCCTCTTTCCTGAGGACAATCTTTGTGGCACCTTTCTGCGAGACTACTTTAAGTTCTGCCTGGTAGCATTTTTCAATGTATGTGCATGTGTGTGAGTGTATGTATGTGCATGTTTGTAGGCTAGCCAGAATATCATTGTTGGTTTGCCCCAGGAAGGCTTGGTGTTCCTGCCCCTTCTCCTCCCTGGCCCTGATCTAGACAGGAATATTGCCTTCCTGGGACAGCTTTACTCTTCCCTGCACTGCCCTGCCTGGTCCACAGCATGGTGGGACTGTAAACCGTGAAGCGTCAAGGTTGGAGGATTAGGACACTTGCACTCTTTGTGTCTTGGTATCTCTACAGACATCTGTGGCGTTAACCATTCTGCTCTCCTTTGCAAAATGCATATGCATTTTAAGGACACACAGGGGTGTTCTTAAAACCTGTGTTAGCACTTTATGAAATTGTTAGCTTCAGTTCCCTAATCAGGTCCTGAAAGAGTGTGACTTAGGCTTCAAAAGAGAGAAACACATGTAGGGATACAGGGTGGAGGATGGGGAGGTACTAGGAGCTCCATGGGAGCACCTCGTTAATACCACAGGAGAAGCTAGAGAGAAGGCATTGAGGAACCATTTTGCACACTTTATCACCTTGCCTAGGACGGCCAGCCCAGCCCTGGCGTCTCTCCCAAGACTCGGACATTTTTGCCTCTGTGTCCACTGTCCTTCAAAAGGAAGCACTGCTTCCTTTGCCAGTGATACTATGTCACACTTTCTTTCTTCTGCCAGTGTGTCATGGGCAACTGTTGATGGCTCCAGCTCCAGCTCCCACTAAGTTCAGATGGTTCTACAGCCTGAGCAAGAAGCAATATGATTCTGAGGTAGGATGAGCTTGGATTCGGGACTGAGGCAGGCTTGGCATCGGATCTCAGTTTTGCCCAGTTGAGTAACCAAACCACCACTTTCTAGATGTCAAATGAGAAGGAGATGCCTACTCCCCAAGCTGTTGTGGAGAAGGCAGGCACTTGAACAATACAGAGCCCCCATCTCTGTCTTGAGATCCCTCTCCTCCATAGGTCTAACGTATCACAGAGGCACAAAAGTATTGAATCAACTGGCAGAAGTATATAGTAGGGCTGTAAAAAATGAAAATAGAATTTTTAGTATAGGAAGTGTAATCAATACAGCCTAATCTTCTCTTTCAAGGCTCTATACAAACAATGCTGGGAAGCAACCGCGGGAGGTCTACTCCACTAGACACTCCTCCCCCACTCGGTGTTGTGCTCACCTCCCCAGTGTCCAGGCCTGGCACCACCACCACATATTAACTTCCATGATCAGTGGGTATTAACCACCTCCCCCCCTCAGTACCCTTTTCCTTACCACAATGACTGATTGAGTTAATGCAGCTTAATCTATCCAGTAGCTGACATTATTCTGGCCAGAGGGGTTGGTTCAGGGTGGTTCAATCATCTCAAATCCCAGACCCCTTGTTGATACTTGTAGACAGCCAGTGGCTAGACCTGAACAAAGACACCCCTGATTGCTGCTGGCTACTGTGTGAGAACCCGGGCTTTAGATAGCCTCAACCCCCAGGGACTGAGAAAGAAGAGAAAAGAACCTAGGTCCCTGGTAACGTGGCCTTGGATCCAACTGAGCTGCTGGTTCAAAGATTCCTGAAGTCCACTCACCTCTGGCACTTTTAGCCATGGGGCCCTATATGTTCACTTACTGTTTATACCAGTTTCAATCAGCTTTTCTGTTACTGGCAACCAAAGACATCCTCTTACATCTTATTCTGAACATTGATGTTTCCCCTACATTTTTGGCTCAGATATCTGAGTGTCTAGATTGGGGACGGCCTGCCTCAGTTCTGGTTCTTGGCCTTGCCACCTATTTGGTGAGCTTGCTTTGCACAGATCTAGGCCTCGGGTTATGAATTTCAACTTGGTGACATCAACCATACACACCTTCCTCATTTATTCATTCATTCATTCATTCACTCACTCACTCAAAACAATCATTATGAAGTCTTCATTATGTACCAAGCACAGTGGGCAGGCAATAGAAATGGGAAAGCAAGCAAGTCAAGAACTTCACCCCTAAATGGCATGTGGAGACCACGTGCATCTTATCCGTGCCAGGTGTGTGAATTCCTCCACGGAAATGTTTCTTTGTGGTTCCATAGGGCACTGCTATGGAACATTTGCCTGAAGTTCTCAAAGACTGCATGAGAGTCAAGAACTTCAGCTGGAGGCAAATTGAGCGGGACCCACCATCCCTTCCTCAGCCAGCTGGTTTGCAGTTGGGAAGGCAATAGTGAGCTACAAACATCAAGGACGGAGGCCAGGCAGAGTTGCACCTAATCAAACTGTAAATTAAATCTAATTAAGCATCAACTTGTATGAGCCCTTTGGTCTAGAAAGGGAGTAGGAAGCTTCCAGGCCTCAGGCAGGTTCGCAAGTGAATCTGCCTTTTCATAAAAGACTACATTCAGCAATCTCCGAAGCCCAGCTATGACTATAAAACTCCCACCCTGGAATTATGGCTGTTAGGAGTAGGTTTTAGGGCACCTGAGTGGCTCAGTTGGTTAAGCATCCAACTTTAGCTCAGCTCATGATCTCATGGTTCATGAGTTCGAGGCTGGCATCAGGATCCAGGCTGACAGTGTGGAGCTTGCTTGAAATTCTCCCTCTCTCCTCTCTCTCTGTCTCTCTCTGCCCCTCCCTCACTTGCACTTTCTCTCTCTCTCAAAATAAATACATAAACTAAAGAAAAAAAAAGAGTAGGTTTGGAAAACTGGAGGCCGAGGCAAAGCCCCAGAAACCTAATACACACGCGTCTGCAGTTTTACAATTTCGTCAATATTCCATTTTTCTAGCTCCCTCTGCTTTGATCTCACAACTGTCTGCATCTCTATTTCAGCATTCACAGCCCATCCAGTGATACTGCTACTCCCACGCCTGCCCCAGGCCCATCCCACCCTCGGTAGCAGAAAGAAGCAGGCCTTTGCTTTCGCAGAAGAAAATACCAGCAGACTCTGACCCAGTGCATTCTGTGCACCAGCCACTGTCCTGGGCACTTTACATCAATCTCATCCTCGCTACAGTCTTATAAGATGATTGCATTATCTCCACTTTACCATCAAGAAAACTGAGGCACCAGAAGTTGAAGTAGCTTGGCTGGGACCGTCACATAGCTAGGAAGGGGCAGAGATGGGATTTCCAGCAGACAGTTGGACTCAGGGGTTCTTGTGCTCAGCCACGTGATACAGTGCCTGTTTGTAGACCCCCAATGCAAGTGTGTGGAATTAAATTAAAGTTAACAGGAGTGGCCTTTCTAGCAGATCGTAATAGCAGGAGTTCACGATCCTCTGATGTCGCCCAGCCTCCCACTGCATCGTAGATTTTAAACACCACGAGGAGAGACGGTTCAGGAGTAGGAAATTGGAAGGAAGTTTCCTAAAGGAGAACAGGCATCTTTTTAATTGAACATTTCTCTCAGGCCTT
This sequence comes from Paguma larvata, assembly GCA_030068075.1. Lineage (NCBI taxonomy): Eukaryota > Metazoa > Chordata > Mammalia > Carnivora > Viverridae > Paguma > Paguma larvata. The sequence continues at coordinate 17,715,193 of CM057835.1, forward strand.
TTCGATGCCTGTCACGGAAAGCCATGCTATTCTAAGTGCCTCAAGTCTGATGTGCTTATACTCACTGCAAAACCCTGACCGTGGGCAGGCCACCTACCTCTTTGGGCATCCTTTTGCTATAATATGTTGTGGCGGCTTTCGATCATGGCCACAAAGTCTTTGACGTGCCTCCATGATGAGGTGGAGTCTGTGTCCCCTCTCACTGGACCTGTGGTCTGGGAAGGAGGCTATGACTGCTTTGGCCAAAGCACTGGGGACAGAAAGAACAGTAGGTGACTTCCAAGTCTAGATTATAAGGTCATACAGTTTCCACCTTCGTTGCTAGGAACACTCGTTCTTGGAACCTTCAACCTCCATGTGAGAAGTCTGACAAGGCGGAGACCACTACGCTGGAAAGGCCAGCGGTCAGCATGCTGCTCTCTTGTCCCAACTAAGCCCATCCTCGAGCCAGACCAGCTCCGTCACCTTGCAGACAGGCCTTGGAGCCCTGGAGCTTTCAGTCACAGAAGTCACCCCAGCTGAGAGCCTAACATCATGGCGCCGACAGCCTCCTGTCCCACAGGATCTGTGAACCTGATACATGGTGGTGGTTTTGTGCCACTAAGTTGGGAGGTGTTTACTTATGCAGCAATAGGTAACTGGGACATGTAGGAACCTAGCTATTTGTTTGGATTCGATGAGATAATATGGGAACACATTTCACTTGGAGACTGACTGTAGCATAGTTTTTAAAAAATGCTGTATTGACCCAGTTCTAAAACCCCGATGAGAGTCAGGTCAGGTTTCCTTTTGAGTAGTGGGTTAAGTCTGCAGCTCCATCTACCTCCCTCACTGGGGCTCGTACTCTAGGTCACTGTGCACCTGCTCTAAACCCCCCACACCTGCCAGTCCAGGCGCCAAACAACCAGAGAGCCCCCATGCCCGGGAGCCTGCTAAAATTATTCAGACTAGCCAAACTGCTTACTGTACCTCCCTCATACCTTCTCTCAAAAACCACCCTAAAGTCTCCTGCCCAGCACCCCCTATTCTGCCTTACAACCCACCAGCGCTTCCCCTGGGTAGCCCTGTGGGGCCTGCTATGCGCTCCCTGGGGGGGCTGGGAATAACAAACCGTAAAACTTTCCAGTTTTTCCCACCTGCTCTGTGTCCGGCTTCACCACACCTGACCCAGGAAGATATGGTTAAAATGGCGCCATTCAACGTGCCGTCAGTCTGGGCTACCTTTTCCTTTTCTCCCTTCCTTCCATTTCCTTATTTTATGATCTAGAAATCGCCTGCATTTCTGGGAAGGCACATACAATCAACTTGACTGGAAGACAAAATAGGAGAAGAGTAGGTCTGCAGGACAAGCCTAAGGAACACGCGTGGAAAGGAGACCGTGGGTGGTGGGCTGGGTCGGGGCTTCAGAGTCAGAGTGGCCAGGTGGGGGCAGGTGGAAAAGTCACAAGGCAATCTATGGGTCCCTAATGGGTTAGGGACCCTGCCGTGCATGCTGTAGGGGGTAAACTCTGTAAAACTTCATGTCCTTCACGTTGGGAACAGCATCTAATCGGGTCATTCACCGTAAGGAATGACTTCCTTTTCCACTGCCCACGCGCACAAACATACAGCACACCCACGGGCAGACAAACACCCTTGGCTAAAATCTGCAGGGCTTTTTATTTCTCTCAGAAAGTCAAGGTTTCTTCAGTTGGATTTTGCAGAGGCACGTGCAGGAGTGCACGTGGGAGTCACCTGCGGGTCTCGCTGAAATGCAGACTCTCGGTCAGCAGATCTGTCGTGGGGTCCGACGAGGTCCTGCCTTGTTATCAAGCTCTCAGGTGAGGCTGCTGCTGCTGGTTCCAGACCACACGTAGAGCAGTGAGGAACCGCAAACAGTCAGGATCCAGCGCACCAGAGCCAAACGGCCCCGGAGGACCCTTTGTGGCTGTTTTCGCTGAAACGGGGTGGTTCTAGCTCTGAGGAAAACTTCTCATCACCCCTGGATAGCCCTGCAGCAACTCTGATCACCTCCCTCTCTCTCTCTCCCCTACCCCAGCAAAACAGGGTGAATGAGACCTTGGGTGCTTGGCCCTGTTTCTCCAGGGCCCTGCAGTGGGGAAGCAGCTTTCTCCCATGTCCCCATCCAAGGCTTCCCTTCCAGCCCGTCCCCTCCTCCCATCTCTCCCCAGAGCTGACTTTCCCACCTGGGGCCGTTCCTACTTGCCGTGTGTAAGAGGAACAAATGCTGCCTGTGGTTCACACCTCACCCCTCACCACTGTCACCCCCAGGCTGGGGACGATGGCATTATCTCCTGAGAAATTCATTTCCTGGAGGCTTCTTCCACTTGCCCCTGGGAAACCATTCTGGAAGGAAGGCATCTTTGCTTTTTAAAATCCAAGGGGGAAAAATGTTGGAGATATGAAAAGAATCAGGTGAAGGACTCCAAGTCCAGCCCCAAAGGATTCTGAATTTCTTTAATTGCCTGACTCCTAGAAGTCATTGTCCATGCCTTACAGAATTTATAGTTAGCCATTATTATGCAAATGTGAGGTGGGGGGGAGCTGTTACTTGTCTGATTCAGATTCGATTTGGAGAAGATAAAGAAAAGAATGTCTAAACCCTGAACGAGGGAGGTTTGATTGTCAGGTAATAATTAGGGCTCCCTGGCAGGGCTCCCCAAATATACTCCTAGAATCAAAAGGTTAGTTCCAACAAAGATGAATTTATACTGGTTCAGTGTGTCTAAAGAGGCTTGGAGAAACCACTTAGAAACGGTCTTCAGAGAAATCTATTGAATTTACTCTGCCTCATGTTCAATGAGCACTTTCAACAAGCTTTCTGCTTACCCTTCTAGGAGATGGTCAATGCCCTTGGTGGTTACTGGATTTGGTCTTGTGTTTCTTTATAGTCCCTGCTGCAGTGGTTTGCAAACTTGGTCACGAGGCAGAGCTCCTGGTGATGCAGTAAAGGCCTGAGGAATAAAAGTTTGTTACTGTAAATAAAACTAAATTTTATTCATTTGTATTGAACTAATTCCGATACGCCACCCACCGAATCTCAAGTAGCCACCCTGTCATCATCTCCTGGCCCCACTTTATTTTATCCGCCGCATCACTCAGTCTTCTTTCCTTGTGTTTGCTGCCCCAGTCCCCCCCCCCTTGCTCTCCTGCCCTCCCCCGAGGTGGGGTTAGAGGCACCAACTGTTGCTTTGCCTCTGACTATCCTGATCACCCTTTACATCATTTGCACGTGACTTTCCTCATAGCGTCATTGTCATAAGGCTGGAACCCCACTGCCCAGTCAGTCAAGTGGGACAGGTGGCACATGGGCAGCTTAGCCTTCACCCAAAATGCAACTCTACTTGGTCAAACTCTGTCCTCAGTTCCCATTAGCCCTTCAGTTGGAACAATACAGAACATTCTACACTCCAACTTTTCCTCCTCTGTCTGTATCCACTTGCATTAACATCACGTTCTTTGCTAACTCGACTGCCTCAACTGTAGTGCCATGAAGGAGGGGCAGTAGCGTATCCTCCAAACCCAGAAGGTACTTTGAGACCGAGAAACAAAGCAAGCCACTCCATACCATTCACACAGTTCTACTCAGGGTAACTTACTGACAGCGGCATCAGGCAGACAGAAGACCAAGATCCTACGCAGCTATTCTCTGCCAAGTCCAGGCCTTAATCCTCAGCTTCTAGAAAGCAAGGGATGTGGTGGTGAGGTCACAGCATAGAGACCTAAAATGGCATCACCTGTGTGCCAGAAGCTGTCTACTAGTTACCTAAAGTGGGGCTTCTGTGCGCCACTTCAGGGAAGATCAGAATGAGCCTTTCTGCATTCCGGTCAGGGCATAAGTTAACTTCTACAGAATTTGGAACTGGTGGTCCTGAGGGAGGATCACTGATGGGCATGAACAAGACTGAGAGCCAAAGGTGGAGTCAGTGTTACCCGCACTCCTACACTCAACTCACTTTATTTATATTGATTCACCATGGCGTTTCCTTCTTCCAAGACAACAGAGTCCTCTTCTGAGTAACACTGCCCACTCAAAGGCCAGAAAGCTCAACCAGTGGCTGGTACGGTGTTGCTATGTGGCACACGAGAGTAGATAGCAAAGCAGAAGAGACAAAACAGGCCCGAGGAATGATAGAGAAGTTGCAAGAATTAGTATTGGGGAGAGAGGGATCTCCGTGAATTGGAGCCAGAGACAAAGAAAAAATAGCCTTGGGAGAGAGGAAAATAGATAATTGGGCTATGGATTATTTCCCTGTTCCCATTCTTGGAGTCTTACTTTTCTTAGTTAAGGCTCTTTAGATGTGACAGGAAACAACTCAAATGCCTAACCATGGGCGAAGGGTAGTTACAAGGATACCAGTGTATCTCTTGGAACCCAAGGGAGGAAATGGCCCTTCCTTGAGGGGCTCGATCAGAAAACAAGAACCCAGCAGGAGCCCTCCAGCACTCATGCTCCCCAGGCCTCTTGCCTCCTATCAGCCTCATCCGCCATCCACCCCAACTGTCTCTGTCCTGAATCAGGCAGACAAGCAACCCCACAGCTTCTAGCACCCCATGTGTGCATGGCACCAGGATGAACAGAGACTTCTGAGCCCCAGTTCTAAGCTTCCCAGTTGTCTCGCTTCCCACCAGCCATGACCAGGCAAGATGTCTCAGGGAGAGCAGAGTGAGGCTGATGTGATAGCAAAAGGCCTACGCACCTCTTCTTCGGAGTCAAAGACTCGGAGGCAGTTAGCAGTTCTCCTTTCTCACACCTCTATCACAACCACTTCCTTGCCCATCTTTAATTTCCTATTTATTGTGCTCACCTCTTGTTTCCGTCCTCCTTTTCTGAACACAGGGCAAGGTTCTCTAGAAACAGCCGATCTCCTTTATGGCAGCCATCGCAGTGGCTTAGTGACATTAGTGACATTCGGTATTTGAGTGGAGATCACTGGTAGCTTACTGCAGTTTTTGTAAAAAATAAAATAAATAAAATAAAATAAAATCCAGTTGAACCCTGGCTGGCTGAGGCAGGAAGTCACACTTCCCTCCCCCTCCCTCTCCTTTATTTCTTTCTCCCTGGCTTCAGGTTCTGTAGCTCATATTAATACCCTCTAATGAAAGCAATCGCTGACAATTTCTCCAGGTGTAGTTAAGACGGGTTAATAATGGTCCCGCCACAATGTGAGGGCATTCTGTGATGGACGTGGAGGGGATGAAAATGTAAAGCAATCAATGTTTTCCATTTTCTAGTTCATTCTTCGTTCTATATCTCAATCTTCCAGTTGAACAGTCGATTCACCAACGTTCTGGCTTTTTCATTTTTTTGCTTTCTTGCTCATATTGTATAATGAAGGAATGAGAGACAATTAGTATAATGAGCCACTGGTGTATAAAACAGAAGGTAAAAGGAGAAAAATGATACGTGGAGGGCACGTGTGAGGAGCTAGAATGTTGGATGAGGTCTGAGAAAATCAGAAACCAGGGATGAGATACATGAGGCAAGAAGAATGTGGAAGTTACATTTACTAATAAAAAACAAGAGTTAATCAGTGATTTTAAGAATGATTTCGTGGGGGCGTCTGGGTGGCTCAGTTGGTTGAGCGCTGGACTCTTGATTTTGGCTCAGGTCATGATCTCAGGATTCAAGGGATAGAGCCCCACACCAGCCTGTGTGCTAAGGGTGCAGAGCCTGCTTGGGATCCTCTCTCTCTCCCTGTCTCTCTGCTCCTTCCCCGCTTTGGCTGCATGCTCTCTCTCTCTCTCTCAAAATAAATAAGTAAACTTAAAAAAAAAAAAATGATTTCGTGAAGGTCCCATATTAGTTATCCGTCACCACCCTATGCCAGTAACAAACAACCACAAAGCCTCATTGACATGCAACAATAACATTTGCTTGCATCCAAATGGCTGGAGTCACCCAAGGGCCAATTCTGGGCTCTGCTGAACTGCTAGTTGCTGTCACATCAGCGGTGGCTGCTGGTGGGCCGATCTTGGCTGGGTTCACCCAGGCACCGCAGTTCAGCGGGCTTGCTCTGGTGTCTGCTGACATCCCATTGGCCAAAGCAGATCACGTGACTGAGTCCAGCGTTAAAACAGTGGGGCAGGTCACCCTGCGGACACTGTGGTGCTCAAATTCACTTGGCAAAGGGTACCGCTACCTGGAAGGGTGTAGAATTGAGACCATTGTTGCACTCAAGCACAAGTATCATACTTAGCAGAAGTTCAAGAGCCGCTGGCCCAGCAGTAGCCGTCACTGCTCTGAGTCTCTTATCTCCTGGCTCTGGGCTGGGCCTGAGAACATGGTTATTATACGCAGCTCTGATGGCACGTACCTACGATGTGGCCAGTGGGTCTAGACATCAGCGAGCAATATGCTAGCAGCGTGTGGACAGCAGGAACGACATCCTGCTGAAATCTCCAGGTGTACAGAGATTTGTGGATTTGCCCTCACTTTAGAGCTTCGGATTTATGGCCTCACAGCCCGTGGGGACTCTCTCTTCTACACGGGGCCATGCTTCTCCTGAAGGCTGGTGGACTTATGGTGTGCCCGGCCCTGTGGTCCTAGGAAAATTTCGGACTAGCATTGAAACAAATGTATTTTTCCCACTTTCCTCTCCAAATATACAACATTAAACATATTTATAAAACATAGTATTCAAAAAAAATCTGTGATTCCTTCTTACATAATCTCATCCCTGATCTTATCAGTGAGACTGATCAAAATGCCTTTTAAAATTTTATCATAATTCTCTTCTTGGGGCTACAATCCTTTCCTGTCAGCCAGCACTGGAGAACTTCAAGCAGGCATGAATATATCAGTAGGTTTCATCTACATGTACCTCAAAATAAAAATAAAAGTTTAATTAACTTTTTAAAAAGATCCGTAGGTTTCTTTTCTTTTCCTGCGATGAGTCCTTTCTCTTCAGTCATATATGTAGGATTTTGAACTAATTTTTAAAACGGCCTGTCTTCATACACTGGAATATTATGCATCAGTAAAAAGCGTTCCAGCATTGATCCATGCTGTAACATGGATGAGCCTGGAAAACATCACGCTAAATGAAAGGCATCAGGCACAAAGGACTGCAGATTGTGTGATTCTGCTTACATGAAATGCCCAATATACTGGGGCACCTGGGTGGCTCAGTCCGTTGAGCGGCTGACTTCGGCTCAGGTCATGATCTCGTGGTCTGTGAGTTCAAGCCCCGCGTCGGCCTCTGTGCTGATGGCTCAGAGCCTGGAGCCTGTTTCTGATTCTGTGTCTCCATCTCTCTCTGCCCTTCTCCTGCTCACGCTCTGTCTCTATGTCTCAAAAATAAATAAATGTTAAAAAAAATTAAAAAAAAAAAAGAAATGCCCAATATAGAAAAATCTATGGAGACAGGAAGTAGATTCCTTGTTTCCTGTATCTGAGGGAGATGGAAAAATTGAGGCGCGATGGCCAGAAAGTATCGGCTTTCTCTGGGGATAATGAAAATATCCTAAAATTGGTTGTGGCAATGGATGTACAACTCTGTGAAAATACTGAAAGCCAGTGAATTGTACGCCGGACATGGATGAATTCTTCAGTACATGAATTATATGTCAATACAGCTAAGTTTTTAAAAGTGTTTTATGTTTATTTATTTATTTTGAGAGAGAGAGAGAGAGCACACAGCAGAGGAGGGGCAGAGACAGAGACAGAATCCCAAGTAGACTGTGCACCATCAGCACAGATCCCAACGCGATGCTTGAACTCTCGAACCACGAGATTGTGACCTGAGCTGAGATTAAGAGTTGGATGCTTAACTGACTGAACCACCCAGGCGCCGCATCAATACAGCTAGTTTTTTAAAGTCTGCTTTCTAACAAGGCAACACTCTGTTGCCTTCTCAGTGCCTTTCCCACCACATAGTTGAAGAAGAAATGGAACCACATAGCATAGTTTTACAATAAGAAAAAATCCCCCATGAATATTTTCATGTCAGGCAGCAATAATGATTCATTTGTTATTTCTACACAATTTATTGCCTGCCGATGTCTCGACACCCCCCACAAAAGTGTCCAGAAATCTGACATCATCTATAGAGCTTCTTTCTGGCTGCATTTTGAAATGCCAAGTGGTTCAAGACCACCAGAGAGTGTCTTACGAGGCAACAGACTCTGCAGAGGTTTTGTACCACTAACAACCTAGCAAATTCACTTGCCAAGAGGACACATTTGCCTTGAATATGGTGCACACCCTTTATTCGTCTTCTCTAATTTCACCTCATTCATTAAAAGGTTGGCCCGAGGGGCGCCCGGGTGGCTCAGACGGTTGGGCGTCTGACTTCAGCTCAGATCATATCATGGTTTGTGAGTTTGAGCCCTGCATTGGCCTCTGTGTTGACAGCTCAGAGCCTGGAGCCTGCTTTGGATTCTGTGTCTCCCTCTCTCCCTGCCCCTCCCCTGCTTGCGCTCTGTTTATTTCTCAAAAATAAATAAACATTAAACTTTTTTTTTAAAAAGGTTGACCTGAAAGAATGGCACGCTTTCCTTTTCCTTTCTTTCCATCTTATTCTATCCTTTTCTGTTGTTCTTTTTTCTGTTTCTTTCTACCCCCCATCTTTTTTTTTTCCTATTCAAAAGAGCAGAGACAATTTTATTGGGTTACAATAATCTGTAATTTACTGATAATGGCTCATGAGCTATAGGTTAAAAAAATTTTTGTGCAAGAGTTACCTGAGACTTGAAAATTATTTCCTCCCGGATAACAAGATTGAGAAACACTGTCAAGCATGAGTGGGCGGGGGGCGGGGGGGAGGTGGGGGGGGAGAGACAGGGCAGAAGACTTTGAAAGCTTGAAGGGAATGGCAAAGTTTTGGAGAGTGAAGAGTGAGAGGTGGCTGGAAAAACCCCATAGGCTTGCTAGAGTGGTGGGGCGTTGAGGGCTTATCTGAGGGCGTTTGTAAATTTATAGTGGTACCAATTTACCTGATTATGAAATTTCCCCCAAACATCCTCAGCTATGTATAGCATATAATGGGATTCACCAGAGATTGGCAAGCATTAAAAAGAGAGAAGAGCCAAGGCATGGAAACAGCCTAAGTATTCACAGATGGATGAATGAATGAAGAAGATTGTGTGTGTGTGTGTGTGTGTGTGTGTGTGTGTACAGTGAAATATTATTCATCTATAAGAAAGAAGGAAATCTTGCCATTTGCAACAATATGGATGGATCTTGAGGGCATTATGTTAAGTGAAATAAATCAAACAAAAAAAGACAAATACTATATAATTTCATTTGTATGCGGAATCTAAAAAGAGCCACAAAAACAAATGCATAGAATCAGAAGGGATTGGTGGTTGCCAGAGGCAGGCATGGGGGTTAAAATGGGTGAAGGGGGTCATTTTAGGTACAAATTTAGTAGTTATAAGATAAGTAAGTCCTGGGGATATAATGTAGAGCATCATGACAATATAGTATATAGTATATTGTATATTTAAAAGTTGTTAAGATCTTAAAAGTTCTCATCACAAGAAAAAAAAATTGTATGTTATGTAATGTATGTTAACTAGCTTATTGTGGTAATCATTTTGCAATGTATAAATTTATCAGATGATTATGTTGTACATCTTAAACTAATACAATGTGATATGTCAATTATATCTCAATAAAACTGGAAAAAAACCAATAGAAGAATCAGAGTTTGATCTATTGATGAGAGTGTCATTGAAATGATGTATCAAGCCAGCCATTTCTTTTTTAACAAAGAGAAGAAGAGGCACAGCCCCAAAGCCAAATCTGACACTTTGAAGTCACCCACTGCCTTCTCTGTGACCTGAGCCTTATAAAGGATTTTTTTAATGTTTTTATTTATTTTTGAGAGCAGGAGAGACAAAGCATGAGTGGGGCAGGGTCAGAGAGAGAGAGGGAGACACAGAATCTGAAGCAGGCTCCAGGCTCTGAGCTGTCAGCACAGAGCCCGACGCGGGACTCGAACTCACAGACTGTGAGATCATGACTTGAGCCGAAGGCGGACATTTGACTGACTGAGCCACCCAGGCGTCCCTGACCTGAGCCTTAGAAACCAGCTCTGTGACAGTAGAATCCAAATCTGTTCTCTGTGGCCTGGGAGCCAGAGAAAGTGGGCGTGAGGTCTGCAACCTTGGCCTCCTGTCCGCCCTTTGCTCTGCAGGTGCAGCAGCAGCCTACAGCTGGGCTCTGAGCTGAAAGTGAGAGGTAAGGGGACCAGCGAGTAGGGGGATAGGGGAGAGGCTCCGCTGAACAGATGCATCCAGCGTGAACAATCCAGATGCAGTCAGATGGCTCCGTGGTTCCCTTCTGGAGCTGTCAGAGCAGCTGTTGAGGGCGAAGAACCAGAGCTGCCTTCAAAGCTGGTTGGTGTGCAGGAGCCCAAGCAGAATGTGAAAGGATTAGCTGGCTCTCTCCAACAGGTCTGGCCTCATGACAGAGACAGAGGTTCCCAAGGTCTTTACCCAGGAGAAGTATTGAAAGAGTCAGGTGCACCTGCTCTATCAGAAGAAGACGTCTCATATGTAGGAGTCATTATGCAATCTATCAAGTATTTCTGGTGCCCCCAGTTCCCCATCTCTCTCTCTCTCTCTCTCTCTCTCTCTCTCTCACACACACACACACACACGCACACACAGAGAGCAGGATCCCACTTCTTGCTCCATGAGGTTAACTGTGGCCATGTGACTTGACTTGCTCGCGCCAATGAAAAGTGAGTGGGAGTGTAGGTGTCACTTCCAGGTAGGAGGTTTAAGAGAATGTCGATCCGCGGCAAGTTCTCTTCTTGTCCACAACAGGGAATGGTAAGGATGGTAGCTCTTCTATCAGCCTGCCTCATAAAGAGAAGCAGAACAAAGCCCCCTAGCCATGGACCACATGCAGCAGGAAGAAGAAATAAATCTTCATTATGGCAGCATGATCTAAAAATAACCCTTATTTGTTACTGCAGCTCGGAGTAACGTACTCCTTCATCGGATTCACAAATGCCCCCTAATATGCACTGAGAAAGTGAGGGGGAAGAGGAAGGAGACTAATATTGATGTCTCTTTTCTTCTATTTCTCAGAGCTATTTATTTCTGCCCTTGTCAATCGTGTATAGATTTCATAGTCACATCACAAAAGGTTCACCTGGTCCCCTTGTTCCCATGGTCTTTGGGGATGAGGTGTGGCTCCTGCTACTGCCCCGAGGGAAAGCCCATGGTGACTTTTAGGGAATGCCTGCTCAGTGGCAGCTGTGTGCAGATGTTCTGAGCTGGGGGGGGGGGGCTTTCTGAAGGATAGGGCCATCCAGAGAACAGGCACCAAGTGTCTTCACTTAATTAGTGGCCCTAGGCGTGGAGGTAAAGGGAGAAGACAAAGGTGGGAGCATGCAGTGAATTGTCGTGCAGCCGGGACAGGAGAATGAGGCAGGCCTGAGCTGGAGAAGCACAAACCACTAGGCAGCTAAGAAGGGGATCCCGGCAGGCTCAGTCAGCGATTGCAGGGAGCAACAGGCAGGCGGACCCTGATTCTTGGAGGACAGAGGTGCTGGGTTAAACCGAGGAAGAACCTCACACCTCTGAGATGGCCATTCATTCATTTGACAAGTATTTACTATTCACGTACTATCTTCCAAGCTCTTTTCCAGGTGCTCAGTGGGGAGAAAATATTGAACTAAACAGACAATAACCCCGGCCTTCATACAGCCTACATCCTAGTAGGGAGACAGGTGTTAAACCGACAAATAAGTAAAATACACAGTATATCCGAGCATGAACACACATGGAGAGGAGAAAGCCAGCGGGGTGTGGGGAGTGCAGGGCTGGAGGCAGGGGGATCATGAAATGGAATGGTCAGAAAAGGTGAGTGATTCCCACGCAAGTACGCAGGCCCTGAGGGGTGAGCAGACTCACATATGAACAGATCCTAGGACCAGTCAGGACTCCTGGGCTGGCTACCCCTCTCCACAGCATGGCTATTAAATCAAGTGCAAGTGCTTTGTTGGGATATTGTCTGTCTTAAAAAAAAATTTTTTTTTAATGTTCTTTTATTTTTGAGAGAGAGAGAGAGAGAGACAGAGCACGAGTTGGGGAGGAGCAGAGAGAGAGGGAGACACAGGATCCAAAGCAGGCTCCAGGCTCTGAGCTGTCAGCACGGAGCCCAATGTGGGGCTTGAACCCACAAACCACGAGATCATGACCCGAGCCGAAGTTGGATGCTTAATCGACTGAGCTCCCCAGGCGCCCCTAGATATTGTCTCTCTTTGTATCAGAGGAGGCATTTGCAACTTTGGGACTGGGCCGAGCCGGGCCGGAGGTGGGGATGTGGCTCTCTGGTTCTCTGATCCATGGCCGCTGGTTGGTCAAAGGTCTAGCCCAGCTTATGAGGTTCGAATCCTTCCTGCACACCCACTACTCCCATCCTCCTGCCAGCACCGCCCTCCAGCCTCAGCGGGGGCCCAAGGGGCCTTCCCGCAGGCTGTCCGCGGGTCCCCTTCTCAGGCCTGCATTGTTTCCCTGCCTCTGGAAGGGAGGGAGGGCGGGGGGGGGGCACTGGAGATGACAGGGTCTCCATTTTCAGGAGCGGCTGTAATGGGAGTGCCAGGGGCCAAGCGCCTGGGGGATGGATGGGCTGGTCAAACCAATTGTCCATTAGTAACTCCAGGTCCATTTTCCAGGTTTACATTCTCAATTCATAAAGGTTTAAAAACTATGGATTTTCATTTTGCTTGTTGCACCCGTAACCTCCCCAAGCATCCTCTGGGCTCGGGGTGTCAGCAGCCAGCAGCCGGGCCTGTGAGGTAACGTAGCACCTCTGCCGAGGAGATGGGCGCTCGGGGAGAAGGGACATTAAACAGATCAACCGCTACAAATCAATCAGGCCTTGCCTTGGGACTTGGGCCGGGCTGCTCTGGGATGGCCTGTCACGTGTATAAGGGGCAGTGAGAGGAGAGGATGGAAAATTCTGGAAAGTGCCAGAGTTTCCAGTCCTGGTGAAGGCAGAGGAACTAGGCCCAAAAGGTCACTGTGAAAGCACGGAGTCCACCAAAGGGCCAGCACATCACCGTCTCCTGCCCACCCTGCAATCCGCAGGCCAACTTATCCTCTACCCGCCTCTGCTCCCCCCCCAGACCCTAGCTTGGGGCCGCAGCAGCACAGTGACAGGATGCAGAAAGAGCAGAGACGGGTGCCCGTGCCAGACACCACTGCCCCCTCCCCACCCCTCCTCACTCTTGCCTACAGTGTGCACGCACAGACACTAAATATTTCAGTAGACAAATGATTTTGAAGGGTGCGGGGAGAAGGCCAGAATAATGATTTATAGAATTTTAGAAAACTTGATTCCTTAAGTGTACTTCACAGCAGGACCGTCACACACGCAAAGGCAGAGGGCTGGGATTGATCGTTTTAGGAAGGAGAAGAAAGGGAAGCCTAAGAGCCCTTTACGCTTCATTTCCAGGGCACTTAGCAGCTGCTCAGGACGCCCTCAGCCCCCACCCCTGGGCCCCGGGCCCCTCACCCTCTGCTCCACCCTTGACCAGGGAGCCACTCGGCCAGTGGAGGGCGGGACTGCTCCCTCCTGGGGGCCTCCGGCCTCTGGACCCTGTGTGACCGATGCCCGATGCCCGGGTTACTTCGACTCTGGCCTCTGGGGGCTTTTCAACAGACATCCCGCGCTGGCCCTTGGCCCAAGGAATCCTGCCCAGAAGGGGGGCCTCCCAGCCTGGCTCCTGAGTGCTCAGGCCCAGCTGGAGCCCTGCAGGGAACCCAGTGGAACCAGCCATTGGTGAACTGGGCCATCTGCCCTGAGGTCCCAGAGCCTGTAGTGTGTCCACAAGGAGCCTCCGTCTCTCATCTGTGAAATGGCATCACAATAACGGGCAGGACCTCTGCGAGCGGCGAGTGTCTGTGTGGACAGTCCAGGTCTATGCTCATGTCTCTCCTGCTTGTCAAAGGTAGGGTGAGTAACAGAGAAATTTTCAAAGACTCCAAGGTACAAATCCCTCTTTCCCGTAGCCACACCCTGACCAGCAACTCTGACGCCGGGACGCTCTGGAGGATGTTACTGGTTCTAAAGGTGGGAGCGAGTCACCCTCAAATTAGCCGAGACTGTGTGTGAAGAAAGTGATCTCTTGGCTGCCTCCCATCACGCCAGGCTCCAAAGAGGTCAGTGCCCTCCAGGGAGGCATGGATCTAGGGTCGGCCCCACCGTGGAGGCAGCCCCTGTCCTGACTCTCCTGGCCCGGGCTGTCCAGTCCCTCCAGAGGACAGTCCCTCCACAACAGTGTGGAGAAGGCTGTGGGGACAGCGACTGGCCAAGGCCACCCTTGGGCCAAACTGACTGCTTGACCATCAGGCTCTAGCCTGGCCTCTGCCAGTAGGAGTCTGGGCAAGAAGGACAAGGGGCAGGACCTGAATGGCCGCTGCCCAGAACAATCATCCAAGGCTCTCATGTTCGGGGACCAATTAATTATCCAAACCTCCCGATTTGAAAAGGGGGATGTTTAATCTCCCGTTTGCCCCAGGGTCTCAGCCCTTTGACCCTGCTTCTTGACCTCTGCCCTTCCACCTAGCTGTGTTCCCCAGAGGCCCTGCCTCCGTGCAGCAGTTTTGTTTAGTAAACAAGACTCCCTGAGTGAGTGGGGGAGGTTAAATGCAGGATGCTGGTGGGTGGCAGCTTTTGGCTGAGCCAGACGCTTCTCCTGGGGCACTTGGGAGCTCAGAAGAAAGGAACTGAGGCCTGGCAGGGGTCACTGTCAATCGTGCTCCCAGGTTTCTGCCCTGTGACACAGGGAGAGGGTCTCTGTCCTTCCGCTGGAGGGAGTGAACATTTTGCTGTCACGGTGCCACTAAGCAGGGTCATTCTTGGGCTTTTCCTGAGCCTTGTCATGCAGAGAGTTTGGCCAGCAGCTCCCCTGTCAGCGGGCAGAGCCTTAAGCAGGTGCAGGAGAAGGATCCCCAAGGGAGCCAGCCGGAGCCCGCTTCTCCAGGCTCTTAAAGAATCCAGTGGCCAGAAAGAAAGCGCCAAGTCACCAAGCCATCCTGGGGTCAGATCCCAGTATGGCATCCAGTTGGCTTTTTTGCTGTGGGGAAATTACTTTTCTTTGCCTCAGTTTCCTCATCTGCAAAATGAGAAGAACTGGGGTTGTGGGGGGCGGGGGGGAGACTCTTATGGGTTTGTCCCGAAAAGTGAACTAGAGAACATTAAGTAAAGTGTTGGGCCAATGCAAGGTTTATAAAAGGATCAACTTATTTGATTTTATTTTAACTGAAGTAGTCATTTATTTTTTCCAGTGAGACTTTTCTCCCTAGCGAGCGAGTCAGCTTCAGTGTCACTTCTCCAGCCCCCAGGACCCCTACATTCCCGGGACTATACCACGGCTTGTAGCAAGCCCGGGTCCGCTCGAGCCTCTGGTTACTCTGAGTCAGCGGTTCCGCACCAGGGCTGTTTTGCTCTCTGGGGACGTTTTGACAATATCTGGAGACATTTTTGGGTGTCGAAACTGGGCAAAGGGTTGCTACTGGCATCTAGTGGGTAAAGACCAGGTATGCTGCCAAGTGTCCTACAAGGCACAGGAGAACCCCAGAACAAAGAAGTGTCCAGGCCAATACGTCAACACTGCAGAGGTGGAGAAAGCCTGCCCCGAGCATGGGCCTTCGGTGGGCATGAGCCCAGCACCAAGAAATACACGAGGTGCCTCACTTCTGTCTGTCTGTCCGTGACCCACCATGATCTGGATGGTGCCCCACCCCAACTGATCCAACTCGTGGCAGCGGGAGGGCCCTCCCCATGATATTTTCTCTCTCCCACATTCCATAAGACAAAAGCAACCCCACGACACGAGTTATGTATCCTGAGAAGCCAGATACAATATGCATTTGTGTAAATCAATGAACCAAAACCAATTGCTGTGGCTCCAGTTGCTGGACGAAGCCTCGGAACTAATGTCTGTGATTTGAAGTATTCACGAAAGTGATAAAATCTGTCCACAGGGTTGGGTCCCCCTCTGTCTCCCGATGGTATTTTCGGCCTTTCAGCTGTCGCTCAGCCAGGGCGACACCTCTGCACCCCCTCGGTCACTGGGGTCCTCTCTGAGTTAAACCCTTGCCCAATGCCCATCCTCTCACTGGAAACAAGCCCCAAGAAGCGTTTTTTCTGCCAGGCCCTGGTTACCTTGGTGACAGGGACAGACCAATCAAACTAATTAAAGGGGGCAGGGGTGGGGTAGATCAGAGGAGGGTGTAGGAGGGATTGTCCTGGAAATTTCCAGCACTTCTGTAATTATATCCTCAAAATGGAGTCCAAACAAAACAGCCCAGCTTGCTAGAAGACCAACTAACCTCTCTCTTTTGCTCTATTTCATGTAACCAAACCCCATCATTCCTGAAGACTTTGCCACAAATGGCCCTCCCAACATCAAACCAGAGCTCCATGCTATAACTGGGGTGGGGGCGGGGGGAGGGATGCTGAATGTACCAGAGTACAACGTGCGGTACTGTTTGCGTCTTTCTACCTGAGCGTCAGGATATCTGAAAGTTGACCACCCCTGACCAAGAACAGGTTTCAATACCAGAGAAGAAAGGAATTTGGTCATCACTTTGAAATTGTGTGCAAGGCATATGACGGACTCTTAGAATCTTAAATCATTTTTTATTTCTCAAATGGAAAAAAATCATTGCAAAAGTCATTTTTCTTTCTTAGGGGTGGGCAAGGAATATTCCCCCAAACCACAAGGTTCCAATAATTTAGCGTCCTGTGTTCATGTGTTACAGCACAGACCTAATTACAGCCCCTCTTGGTGCATGAGGCTTGAAAGATGGTCCCAACACTTACTGAAATGGGGTTAGACACTAGAAATGTATCAGTCCAGTCATCCAACCTTGGCTTTATAAAGGAGTACTGGAACATACTTTAACATTAACATCAAAATAGCCAGTGCTTGGGACGCTTGGGTGGCTCCGTTGGTTAAGCATCCAACTTCAGCTCAGGTCATGATCTCACGGTTCATGGGTTCAAGCCCCACATCAAGCTCTGTGGGGACAGTGGGAAGTCTGCTTGGGATTCTCTCTCTCCCTCTCTCTCTCTCTCTCTCTGCTCCTCACTCTCTCTCACTCTCTCTCTCTGTCTCAAAAATAAATAAGTAAAACTTAAAAACAAAATTGCCAGGGCTTTTAGCAGTGAATAAATGCTCTACGGTCAGCAGGAACCATAGAGGCAAACACAACTCAGGTTGCTGAATTTTTTACACTTGTACCCCTGAAGTTGGTATTCGTGTGCAAATCCTGGTGCCGCTCACTCTCTGTGTATCTTTAGGCAACTCATGCCACTTCTCTGAGCTTTTAGTGTCTTCACATGGAAACTATAGATACTAATAGTACTCAATCCTGATTCTCTTCTGAGAATAAAGATGGATAATGGTATGAAACCCTCCAGGAAGCTACAGGAGACTTAACCATTGTATAATCACTGTAATTAGGTAGGTCTAACCTGAGTCTTTCCCAGTTCCCCAGAGTGGATTTAAAGAGGTTTCCGGGGCGCCTGGGTGGCTCAGTCGGTCAAGCGTCTGACTTCAGCTCAGGTCATGATCTCACGCTCTGTGAGTTCAAGCCCCGCGTCAGGCTCTGTGCTGACAGCTCAGAGCCTGGAGCCTGCTTCAGATTCTGCATCTCCCTCTCTCTCTGCCCTTCCCTTGCTCACTCTATGTCTCTCAAAAATTAAAAAAAAAAAAAATTAAAAAGATTTCCAAGGTATTTTTACTGAGCTTCCCCAGCTCTTGGGAATGATCACCCTGCCCATCTGACAGAGGAGAAATCCTAAAGGCGGGATGGTCAAACTTCCACTGGACCCACGGACAGCGGAGCCTGCGTGGTCTCATAGGAGAAGGTGTTCAGCTGGTCTACCATCACCGATGAGAATTCAGGACTCCGGTGGGACCTAGCAGAAGTCCGTTCAACTCCTAGAGAGGCTCTGCTTCTTCCTCCAAGGTGAGGTAAGAACTAAGGTAAGAGGGTGAGGTGAGAGGGCCTCTCCAGATCTGAAGTTGTGTGGTGAGGGGACTTCCAGTCCCATGACCTAGTGGAAACTGGTGACTGACACAAACATTCTATAATGGGCAGGGTGCAGGGAGGATATCGCTTGTTTCTGCGAATCCCCCTTCGTGCCGTCCAGAGCTCAATAGATATCTACTGGTCGATGCATCGGTCAGATCTCAGTCTCGTGGCTCCCAGCTCCTTGCTCTTTTAATTTCAAAAAAGGTCAATCGATCAATCGATATATTTTCCACAATGCTGCAGTGCCACCGTGCAGTTCAGGAGGAAGTCAGCATCAGCCAAACGGCACTCCCACCTCGGTCTGACAGGCGGATAAAGACCTTCGCACACGCATACGCACGCAGGCACGCACATGCACGCCGGCGAACACACACACACGTATATGCACGGATGCACACACACACACGCACACACACAGGTACACACGACGTATATGCCCGTACACACATGCTGGGGGATATAGTGATGCAGTCACAAGCAGGGTCTCATTTCTCCGAGGCCACCTTAAGAGCACACATCCTTTGGTGGGCTCACGGGGACCTTTTCCGAGAGGCTTTGCTAGGGGCAAAGATTTGGAGGAAAATGAACCAACAAGAGCACGCGAACAGCAAAATGGTGCCAAGCGCTGCGCCAATCCAAAGCTGAAGGAACGCAAGCGTGACTCTCTCTGCAGACATGACCGTGTCCTCAGTGCGCCAGGAACGGGGGAGCGCCCGTGGTGGAAGGAGACCTCTCCGAAAGATGAACGACAAAGAAAACAACCTTTAAATAAGTCATGGGGTGGGGGACGACCCGGCCTCCTCCTCCTGCCGCGTCTCCCCCTGGGAGCACACCCATCTGACCCCAAACTTCCCCCATTTTCCAAGTCAGTGCATTTGATGGGGCCCGTCGGGCTCCTGCCTCCATTCCTTGTCATTGCTCAGCCAGGGAAACTGGTGTCAATTTCCAGCGGTTCGAATTCATTTCTTTATATCCACGTCCGATCTTATCGAAGGGGCTGCCTGGGGAGGAGGAGCTGCGGGTTTTGTTCACTTGGCTTCCGTCCTCTCTCCTCTGAGTCTCTCCCCTCCCCGCACGCCTCCCTCCGGGGCCCCTGAGGCTGAGCCGCGATCCCCTCCTCTCTGAAGTTAATGGCTGCAAGAAGATTTCATTTTATTATATCTCCAACAGCTCTGATATTTTAAATTTGCCTTTGACAAACTCGGAGCCCTGGAATCATCATTTAGGAAACAAAGCTTAACCGCGAGCTTTAAGGAGGCCTTTTTTCCTTTCAATTTTAGCAGGCTAGTAAAAATCAATAACGCCATGTTCCCATCTGTAGCCCACCTGACATCTCATGAATGGTCAATGGAGCCTGCTTCTGGCTGCCAAGGCTCAGGAGCTGCGGTGGCCAGCCTGGCTGGGCTGACGCTTCTGTTCACCAATTTAAAGTCCCTTCTCCCAGGCTTCCTCGGGGAGAAGGTTGGGTCTTTCCGGAAGGAGTTTAGAGTGCCCACATTGAGGACAGGAAAATTGTGGAGTGGGGAGGGGAGGTATTATCTGAGCACAGAGATTATCCAGCTCTTGGTCCCTCAAAGGATTCGTTAAATAGGACAAGCCGAGGATGGGGATTTGGAGGGTATTATTCCGGTGCAATTAGCCATGAGCTCCGGGATCCAAGAAGCTGCAAATTGGTCCTGGCCGGTGCCAAAAGGTTTGGGACCCAAAGCCCCGTCCGGGTGCTGGGCGAGCCCTGCCTGGATGGGTTGAAGTGGAGCAGCAGCAAATCGCAGCGCTGGTCTGCAGACGCCTTGCCCCCACCTTGTGGGGTGCCCTGAGGACGCGGGTCTGTCCAGCCGCCCCAGCCATCTAAGTGTGCCCCCAAGGGGCGGATGGCCCCGTGCAGCCAGTGTGGCCCCTCGAGCAGCACAGGCAACTGTACAAGTGTGACCCTCAAACAATGGGGACATTATTTGGGAGCCCCGTGGCCACGGAGTGCGTGAAAAACGGGGTTCCATGAACAAGAGCCGAGGTGAGGCGGGGGAACGTCAAACAGCCACCCCCCTCACCCCACCCCGAGGCCTTTTCAAAGCCACAGACTGAACCATATTGTCGCTCCCAAGCCAAGTTTAACTTCTAAAGAAATCTTTTCAAGATGTTCAAAGCACCCGCATGCAGCTTAGCTCTAAGCACTACCATCTGCTGCTGCAAGCAGGCCCGGCTGTAATCCCCGCTCGCTGCTTGGGGCGGACGCCCCCGTGGCAGGGTCCCTGCTGTGCCCGCTGGAGAATGCACGTTGGGTGGCGGATGACAAAGGGCCGGCTGGGCGCTGAGTTTCCGGGCATCCGGGGAGCGGAGCACGGAGCGCTGCGGGCCCGATCGCATCTGTGCTGCCCTCCGGCTCAGCCCCGTGGCCCTGGAGCCAGCTCCTCACCTACCTGGGCCTCCTGCCCTCCCACCCCCCCCCCCCCCGCAGGAAAGGAGGGCTCAGGGTCCTCTGTCGAGGCCTGGAATTCCTTTGATTTCAGAATTTCAGGTGCAAATAAACAGGGACCTCCGTGATTCCAAATGAAAACCCTCCTCGTGTTGGTTTTTGTTTCTCTTCTTCTGTTTCTTTCTTCCCTGTTCTAGGATGTAAACCATCACAAATTGGTATGAAATTAAATAGCAGCTCATTTTAAGAAGACAATCAGTCCTGGTTTTTTAGCTACACACCATCAAACAGCTCATTTCTGACCATGTGCATCCAGGGTCCAGAAAATTCCAGGACAGGAGGCCTGTTATTCCAGGGCCAGGAGCGCCGTGGAGGCTCAGAGCCCAGAGAATGAAGAGCAGTGGGCCCCAGGCTCTTCTAGGGAGAGGGGCCCAGGGGTGCGCTCCAGCATAAGGGAGATCGGGAGGCCTAAAGGACTGGAGTGGAGCGGAAGGAGGCATCAGCCTCATGATGGTGAGGAACCGGCCATGGGCTGGCCTCCTCTGAAACCCCTAAGACCTGGGACCCAGTCCGGCTGAACAAGAGAGAGCGAGCTAGGCGTCCAGTGGCAACGTGTGCCCCAGGGCAGGTTGTAGGGAGAGGCAGCCTGCATCTCCAACAGGTGGCTCGACTCAAAGGTGGCTGTGGTCATTGGTCTAGGGCTGCCACTGCCCAACTGGATGTCCCCTGCTCTATGTTGTAGGGCAGCCAGTAGCCAGGCAGGAGCAGAGCCCCCGGGGGCTGTGTGTTGCTCTGCACTGCAGCAGAGGGGCAATGGGGACTGTGGTTAGAAGCACATTTCCAGAAGCCACTTATTGGGTGGCATGGCCATGAGAAAATCACTTATGCCTTCGTTTTCCCATCTGTGAATGGAGGTAGCTGATGATGACAGCGTCCACCTCACAGGGTTGTTGCCACGGTTAATATACGGAAGCGCTCAGAGCAGTGTTCGGGACATAGCAGCTGGCACATGAGGCTTTGCCGTAATCATTATTATTGCCTTATCTTTCAAAGGAGTAAGTGAGAGGGTGACAGTCTCCGATGTCATCATGGCTGATAAAGAAAATGGAAGGCAGCTTCGGCCCCAGGGTACAGCTTGGACTCCTCTCTACCTGAGAAGGGCTCTCCCATCAGCTGTGGGGATTCCAGAGCTCATTCATAATTTTCCTTTGCCCCTCGCCCTCACTGGCGTGGGCGCCCCTGGCCCAGTGCCTTGGCAGATCTGAGACCACCCGCCAAGAGGCTGGGAGCTAGATTTCCCTGTGCAGATGCCTGTGGGAAGCTCTGCAGGGAGAAACCGCCCCTCGGGGGCTGTGTGGCCACAATCACCAGACGTTCTGGCAGCGGCTCTGTTTCAAAGCCGCTCTCAGAACTGAGATTCAGATGGGACCCAACTGGCCCACCAGGGGCTCCATGGGCCTGGCGACCCCCCAGCAGGCTTTGGCCACAACGAGCAATGCCTGAGTTGTAAGAGGACGGAAACAGAAGACTGGTTGGCTTTTGGGTTTTGGGTTCCTCTCTTTTTTGTTTTTTTCTGGTGCCCCGCCGGAATGTGGGAGACAACAGCTAAAACTCCCGGAAACCTGCAGCCATCACTTGGGGCAGAGGGCCGGCCTGTCTCGCCATCTAGAAGAATCACGAAACGGATTTCACAGGGATGTTGCTAACCCTTCTTCCTTCACCCATCCCTTGGCTCCAGGGCCCACCCCTTCCCACCCCATCCCTGATCGCCCCCGGGGCTGGCAAACCAGGAGCTCAAAGTGGTGACCTGAGCAGGCCGGGTGTCCGTGAACAGAACATCAGGTCTGTGGAGAAGACACTGCTTCCACGGGGCAGGGAGGAAATCGGCAGGAGCGCTTGGATCGTCACAGGGTTGGTGGGAGATAGTCCTGGCATCTAGTCGATGAAGGTCTGGGAAGCTGGAGCTGAGCAAGTAACCTCCAGATCCAGACCACTGGGCGTCAAACCCCCGTGTAACTACTCGCTGGGTGTGTGAACTTCTCTGGCCCCCGTGTCTGCACCAGTAAAATATAGACAACACTTGTACCTGGGAGGTTCCGCAACCCTGGGAGGCACATCCAGAGACTTAACCGGTACAAAGACCAGAGAGCAATGCCTGGAACCTGCAGACGGCAGCTCTCATTTCCCTGTAGCCTAGGGAAGAGTCCCAGCCACAGGTGGTTATAATGCTCCACTAGACATTTAAATAGGCTGAAGATTCATAATGATCTGAGCTTAAAACATAACTCCTTTCTAGGGGCGCCGGGGTGGCTCAGTTGGTTAAGTGTCCAACTTCGGCTCAGGTCACGATCTCCTGGTTTGGGAGTTCAAGCCCTGTATCAGGCTCAGAACCTGGAGCCTACTTCGGATTCTGTGTCTCCCTCTCTCTCTACCCCTCCCCGATGTTTGCTCTCTCTCTCTCTCTCTCAAAAATAAACATTAAAAAGATTTTTTAATTAAAAAATAAAAGAAACAACTCTTTTCTAAGAATATATAAACAGGGGCGCCTGGGTGGCTCAGGCGATGAAGCTCCGACTTCGGCTCAGGTCATGATCTCACAGCTCGTGAGTTCGAGCCCCTGTGTCGTGCTCTGTGCTGACAGCACGAAGCCTGGAGCCTGCTTCGATTCTGTGTCTCCCTCTCTCTCTGCCCCTCCTCCGCTCTCTCGCTCAAAAATAAACATTAAAAAAATTTTAATATATAAACGCAAAACAAATTTTCAAGGTATTAGCATACATCTAATCTCCCAGGAATGCAACCACAATGTTGCATCAGATGTGGCTTCTTCACCTCCTCATATCCTCTTGGCCACTCCTGCCTCCCAGACCTTCAGCGGGCTGTCCTACCTGACCCTCTTTAAGTCATCATGGTGCCACCACCTGAGGCCAGCCAGCACTGCAGCCATATGCTCTGAGGCTCAGGATATTCCAACCGCTTCTAGAGTCTGATGAAAGGCCGCACTCGAGAGGGTGCAGTTGCCTTGGGGACCAGAGGACATAACCCAGAGGGGCAGGAGAGTGAGCTTCCCCCAGAAGCAACTTTAGCCAAGGGGCCTAAGGATTCCCACTTCCTTCCTTCTCCCAGTAGACTGTTCCAACGTGTGATTTCTCCATCTGGTCTCTCCAGAGACTTCCTAGGAGCTGCGCCTGCTCACCCGGCTAGCACTGTGTCTGAGAAGTGAGTTACTCAGGAACACATCATCCAGTAGGGCATTCCCCCCTCTGCTGCTGCTGTCCTGACTTTTTCTCTCTCTTGCTGCCCTGGGATTGTACCTCCCAGAGAACGCATCATCACTTTCTCCCAGCCTCGTGGTGTTTTCCTGGGAACTTGGGCTTAAATTTCCCCAAAGAGGGGAGATTGGACCTTGTCTTGGGTGTACCTTCTCTAAGAGCTGTTTACCATTTCTGAAAACCGCATAATCAATAGCAACAAAACTTCAGGTGTTTAAGTCGCCAATACAACAAATTTCTGTCAGTCTACATTTGTAGCTATGGCGTTCATAGCGATTGTCTTTGAGCGCAGTTGTTCCTGTGTATTTACTTATTGAACTACCTCATTATGAATTACTTCCCTTTTATTTCTCCCTTATATTACAGGGAGGGCCTTATATTGATTTTTGATTATGTATATAGGGAAGTTGTATTATCTATAAACTTCATATCAAGATAGTTAAAAGGTCATTATAAGATATTTGTCATGTAAAATGGGCATCAGAGTTGACTGATGAGAACCCGTAATGGACAAGCAGAGCCCGTCGGACGCTAGCCAGCTGTGTCATGGTGGTAAGATGCTTGTGTCCATGGGCCTTGGTTTTCATGGTTGAAGGAGATGATCCCTAGAATCCTTTATAGTTCTGGCACCCAGAAGTTTAATTTAGGGGATGTCGACTGCTTTTTTCTGGGCTTCCCCCAAGGTGCTTTCTCTGTTGTCAGAACCTAAACTGAGCCCACCTCTCAAAGGCAGGAGTGGGGAGCCATTCGTTCCCCGATGAGCCTGGCAACAAGTAAGTGGATGCCCACCTAGGTTAGACTTCACTCCAAAATCATGTTCATACCATCGGGGCCAGGGTGGCTGCCATCCTGCCATCCACTTGATCCACCTGCCCCGACCGGGGGATGTCTGACTGTGCTTTGTAAGTCATCTCAGTGTCAGGCCCAGCCTGGGTCTCCGTGTGCTTCCTGAAGCTTGTCCTTTTGACTGTGTCCCACCTCCAGGGCTGGCTTGTGAACCTGCTCCATCTGTGTCTCTGTCTCTCCAGGTACCACCTCCTGATCCCCCTCCCAGGTCCAACCGTCAAAGCCAAGTCCATGTCCGTGGCATGGAGCTAGAAGTCCTTACTGGAGGGCAGGAGGGTTGAGAGTCAGGCCGCTGTCTTTTGTACTTTTCTAAGTGGACACAGAGAGGGCTCTTAGCATGGTTCAGAAGCAGGAAGAACTTTCTTAGTGGAAGCCCACATGTTAACGCTGCTGCCCCAAGTATCAGGACCAAACCCAGATTGTTAACCCTTTCCATTCTGCCATGTAGATGATCGGAATCAAGGAGTGACTGGGGCAAGTGCCCACCTGATCCAAGAACTCTATTTTCAAGTCTCATGAATGCCTGGAAATGTTCATGAGTAAAGAAAATTATCGATACAGTAGGAAGTTTGGACAAAAAGAAGCTTGGAGGTGACTGGGTAGCTCAGTTAAGGATCTGACTCTTGATTTCAGCTCGTCATGATCTAATGGTGAGCGTGGAGTGTGCTTAAGATTCTCTCTCTCCCTCTCCCTCTGCCTCTCCCCAACTTGCACATGTACTCAAAGAAGGAGGAGGAGGAGGAAGACGAGAAGGAGGAGGAAGAGGAGGAGGAGGGGGAGGAGGAGGAGAAGTTGTCTCTAAATGGAGCAGTTTCACACTGGAAAGGAAGTATGTTGCCCATGGAGGAAAGACCCTGTTTAGGACAGAGACAGCTCCCGGGAAGCAGCGAGCCTGAGGCAGGGACCCGCGCCTCCATCGTCTTGAAGGGCACAGCTCCTTCAGCGTGGAGTGCTTTCAGGCTGCTCCTCGTTGGATTCCACGAGAAGTTCCCACCCATCGGCTCATCAAGTGCCAGCTCAGAGCAGCTTCGACATCCTGTGTCAAGGTGGGGGCTGATGGAAGGCTGCAGCCAATTGTTCTTGAGCCCTAGGTACACCCCGGGAAAAATAGTTACAAATGAATCTATTAAAGAACACCGATTAACTTAACTAGGGCTTTCGAATAGGAAAAGAAAATGGGAGGGTTCTTGAATTGAGGTTACCATGCTGTGTTTTCATGGAGCTTGTGGGTTCCTGTTAAGAAGAGCAGAACTAAGGAGTCTCTGGAGAGGCTCTGGGGCCTCTCTGAGTGTAGGAGGGTGGGAGTGTTTCAGAATCTGACAGAGTTGGCCTCTCAGCAGGTGTCAGTCTGCAGAGAGGATTTTACGTGCAAGGCTGGAGGGGGGTAGGGGGTGCTTTGGGGGAAGCTTAGAGCGTGCTTACAAATTTCCAGACTTATGCTTTATTTCAAACCGAATTTATGGGGAACCTACGGCACCCAAGGAAAGGCTGCTTTGCAAGGCCGATCAGAGCAGTGACAACAGAGCCTGTGGGGCCCCTGGGACCCGGCTGGTGACCACAAGCCCCTCTGTGGCCTCCAAAGGCAGAGCCCAGGCTCCCAACCCTCCTACCCAATTCAGCTGTTTTGTTTGTTTGTTCGTTTGTTCAAAAAGTAAGACAACAGATAAAGCCAATCAGAAAGCAAATCCCAGGCACAGAAAGCCCCACAGCAGCCTGGGACAGCCCTCGGCCCCGGGCGCTGGGTGTGGGACACTGGGGCACCCTGCCTACTTGGGGAGAGGCTGGGCGGTCTCCACACTAGTGACTGTCAGTGGGAAAAGAGGGGGAGGCTGAGCCTGCTGGGGAGGTCGGCTCATTCTGTGGGGTGCCCGATGCTGGGCATGTGCAGATGTCCTGGGACGCAAAGGGGGCCTCATCCTGTAGCCCCCCGACCAGAGCCAGAGGGCAGGGCTGGAAAGCTGCCAGCGCCTCTAACAGGGGCTCTGTGGACCTCTGCCCAAGGGCCGGGAGGCTCCCCAGAAATGGTGACAGTGTTAGGACAGCACGGCCGGGAAGCCGGGTTCTGACAAGCCTCCAGTGGGTTTGTGCGCACTCCAGTTTGAGACCAACCTCCCAGTGACAGCCCTGCTGCAGGGTCGAAGGTCACAGATGAATCAATTTTATCGATTTCCATTGCCGAAGGAGTCAGAAGGTTCAGCGCCCCCCCGGATCTCACGGCAGTGCGAGGAGTATTCGCTCTCTCATTCGGGGCCCATGTCCCAGAGGGCTTCCTGGTGCCTGGCTGTCTTGGGACTCAGTTAGTGAATGAGGCAAAACCTCGTCCTCGGGGGCACCATTCCAATGGTGACAATGTCTTACATTCAAAAAACACTCGAATTCCATATACTGTCTCATTGTGGTCACCCTGTGGCTCCACTAGCCTGTTGTGGTGGGAATATAATTACCCTCTTTTTACAGACAAGGGAACAGGCCCAGAGAAGCCAAGGGCCCATCCGAGGTGCCCCAGCAGGTAGGGGGAGACGGAGTCACTGAAGGAGGCTCCTGCTGCTCCTGTGTCCATCCACGGAGACCAGCTGGCCTCACCCCTGCAGAGCCCTGGTTCTTAACCAGGCAGTCTGCCCCCGGGACCCCTTGGCAACATCTGCAGACATCGCTGGGTGTCAGAACTGGGGTGTTACTGGCAACTCATATGTGCAGGGCAGGAGTGCTGCCAAACGTCCTACCCCGCACGAGATGGCCTTGCATAACAGAGAATTATGCACCCAAATTGCCAATAAGAAATTGCCGAGAAGCCCTGCAAGAGGCAGGGAAAGGCAGGGACTGGACATGTTAGCTGCTCTGTTTCTTACAAGCCGCATGGGAGATCAATACCATCCCGGCCGTTTTACAGAAAGGAACACTGAGGTAGCAGAGGTAACTAAAGTCCAAGATCACAATAAGCAGAAACAGGAGGAGCTGGGATTTGAACCTGTGCTCATGTTGAAGCCGGCTGACCTCTGAGGATCTGTGGTTTTGCTCCTCAGTCATCTGGTCACCTGGAGTCAGCAGAATAGGAGATGTCATCTCGGAGTCATCTATGTGACCTATGTAGTCAGGCAGGGCTGGGTCCCGGCGTGGGCAGTTTGGGAAAGGGTTGCACTCCACTTTCCCCAGCAGACTCTGAGGCCCTTTGCTTGCTGCCATCTCTGGGGTCTCGGTCCAGTGACAGGAGGCCCAGGTTTCCAGCTGCCAGTTTGCCTTATTTCCCACTAACAAAATTCCCTTGCAACTTGGGTTTTTTTGTTTTTTGTTTTTATTTTGTTTGTAGGAACAGATCCCCTGGAATCTGTCTTCAACCTGCCATTAGATCAAAGACTTAAACAAGAAAGCGCTTCTCACCAGCCTGGGGCGAGGCTCCAGTATCTTGTGACCCCACGGTGCCTCAACCCGGAGCCGCCATCATCGGTTGGTGCCTCCCAACCACAGAACTCAACTGTCCAGATAAAGGACTCCTCAGACCCCTAGCCACAGCCCAGCCCTCCAGCCCCACACAGAAGAGGAGGCTTTGTTTCCTTGGGGGAATGGGCTGGGACCTGAAGCTGGGGGAAAGGGGAACCTTCTAGAATAGTCATGACAACTGCCTCATTTCCAATACTTCTCTCCCACAAGTTTCATCCTAACCATGCCGGAAAGGGAATTACGGGAAACTGTTCGGCTCGGCCAACTTGACACGCTGAAAAATCACCAGGCACGTTTTTTATTCCAGATACGTTTTGTTTGCTTTCTTTTTTATCATTCAAGCTCCTGATCGTGCGTTTTTAGAGCGTAGTGTGTGGGTTTGTGTGGACTCCCCTTGAGCTAAAGACACCTCTGCTTTTCTCAGCCGCATTCCTTTGAGGAACCCTTCAACTTCTGGCAGGAAATGAGCCCCGAGCAAGGAAATCTGCTAGAAACAAATACGGCGAGGGTCTGTGTGCGTGGTGGCGCGTACGTGTGTGTGTTCGGGGCGTGCGCGTGCGTGTGCGGGTGTGCGCGCATCTCCGCCTGCGCCCTGTTTCCTGACACGCTTCCGGGCCGGGGGTGGGAAGGGGTGAGGAGAGGGCGGAAAACACTGACAGAAAGCGCAGCTGCGCGGCCGCGCTGGGAAGCCATAGCCTTCCTCTCCCCACGAACCAGATGCAGATTTCAATCAATTCAATCAATGGGCAATGTTTGCTGGCCATAAAAATAGCCCAGAGGTTGCTAGTCAGCGGCTCTAAGATGGATGACCAGTGGCCCCGGAGGTCCCAAAGGTCAAAGATGACTATCACCTTAAAATGTAATCTGTGCCGGCCCCCAGCTCGGGCCTGGCGGGTGGGGGTCGCGCTGCGGGCCGTCTGCAGCCACCCGCAAACCAGGCCCCCCCTCGGCCGGGCAGCCGGCAGATGGCCCTCGGGCACCACGGGCCGCGCCGTCTGTCTGTCCACTCTCCCAAGCCCTGGCCTGGTGCCACTGTCCTCCCAGGCAGAGAGACCCCGCACACGGGTCTACCTGCAGCACCCCCTTCAACGTCCCACGGGGGCTGCCAAAGAGCAGGGGCTGCCGTCTCGCTTGCAACCTACTTCCCCTTTCGTGAGGCAGGCCCTGGCCGCCTTCGGCTCTGCGTGCCCGCTGCTCTGGCTTCTCGGGTCCGAGGAGTAACAGGTCACTGTGTTTCATTCGTAGTCCTGGGAAAGGAGGATGGCAGCAGCCCTCTGCTCCACAGCGAGGGAGGAGAGGGCCCTGGCTCTCTCCCTCCTTCTCTCCTTGTCCAAGGAGTCTCACTGCTTTGGCCCCTTCCCTCCCTTCGCAGTCTCGAATTACCTCCGGCTTCTGCGCCCAGACATTCCTTCCTGCGCCTTGCTGCCCCGGGGTAGACACTGGAGTGGCACGTGTTGTGTCTGAGAGCCTCAGCAGCTCATCTTCAAATAGCTCTTTCTTCCTTCCCCTGCTCGTTGTCTGATGAATGCCAGACTTTCCCTCCCTGTCTTTGGTGCACTGCTCTCCTTTAATTTCTACCATCTGCTGTGTTGCCTTCGGGACGTGTGTAAGGACGAGGAATGCCTGACGAACGTTTGGTCCGGGCGCGCGATCTCCTAAAAGGGGCTGCTTCTGCGCCTTCCCATCGCGGCCGGCTGGCCGCCGGCGTTGGGAGCTGCAGAGCAGGGTCCGTGCACCACGTAACAACCTCCTTTCACAAATCATCATGGTTCGGCTATTTAATGGTCGGCCCGTCACCCGAAGATGCAGTATTTCCCAAAAGTCAGGAAGCAAATAAATTATTACAGTTTAAAAATGAATCTATTTATTGATCTCCTTCTTTTACACTATTAATGCTAATTGTTTTTCATGGTGCATGCATTTGGGATTCATCAAAATGAATTCTTAACGAATTTCCAAACACAAAAATTATAGCGGGATAACAGATAGAATCATCCTGCCATTTCTCAAGAGGCCTTCTGCTCTGGAGGGCCCTGGCAGCGAGAGGAGGAATCACGTGTCTGTCTGTAAGCCTGGACACGTCGCTGCCAGCGATGGACAAATGCGTGGATGTTACGACGGGCTACGGTGTTTGAGCACCCCCTGTGAGCCGGGCCCTGGGCCAGGTCGTTTGCAAGCTCTGTTTCATCAAATGCTCACAACAGCTTTGAGGGTAGTTTTATTATTCCCGCTTTATTTATTAAGAAACTGAGACCCAAAGGGGTTCACCCGTCTATAGAATAGAAGAGGCCAAATATAAGCCCGGTTCTATCCGGCTCTAAAATGCATGTGCTTTGCACTTGACCACTGTCCGTGCTGAGCAGGTGTCAACACTGGCTACGGCAGGGTCATGGCAGGGCACTTTATCCCTGTTTCTGCCTGTCTGTCTCACTCAGAGTTAACTTTGAGCCGTCCGTCCAAAGGAGCCCAAGTCCCAAGCACGCATGTCGCACCTTGAATGGGCTATCATCCACAGTGGCCCATCATCACCACTGTGCCCTCTTGTCTCTCTTGACCAGACTAGTGCTTGTCTCCCCTTATTCCTCAGGGCAGCTAGACACAGCCTCACTAAAGACTACATTTCCCAGAGTTCCTTGCGGCTGGGCACAGCCATATGACCAATAGGATGTGAACACACTGGATGTGCAACAAATATGGGCTTGCCCTTGAAGGAGGGAAAAGTGCTCCTTCCCATCTTCTTTCTATCATCCTGCTGTCTGGAACTCAGGCATGATGGCAGGAGTTGAAGCAGCCATCTCAGCCCTTGAGACAGAAGAGAAGAGAGAGAAGAGAGAGAAGAGAAATAAGGTTGAAGGAGCGGTGTCCCTGATGCTATGGGAGGTGCCCACCCAGCCCTGAATTGCATGCCTGGACTCATCAGTGAGACAGAATCAAATGTTGCTCTGTGCTTAAGCCACTATTGTTTTCACCTGTTGCAGTAGCAAACTTTTATCCTAATGTAGCTGCCCAAGATAGTGCCAATGGCTGTGGTAGGCTGAATAATGAACTCCCAAACATATCCGTGTCCTAATCTCCAGAACCTGCGAATATGTTACCTTCCATTTTTTTTCTAAGAGGCTGTAACCAAGCAGATTGAACTCCCATCTCTGTCCTAGACTTAATAATAAGAGCAATAATGAAAACAACTTCGCAAGTAGAAAATCAATGTGTGTCAAGAAACCACCACTTTAATTATCATAGGCAAGAATCATCAATGGATGGTAAAATTAGTTAAGTAAAAATATGATGGGAAACAGAATATTTATTTGCATAATTTCAAAGCATCTCCCCCACAAGATACTTACTAATTAAAAAAGAGAAAATAATAGTTCCATAGATTACAGTGGAGAAACCTGGCAAATCCCACCTTATTCAAGTGATCAAAGTGGACATCACCAGGAGGGGCACATTAACTTCATGCACATACTGATACCATGCACCAAGAAGGACATAACATCTCAGTTAGGATATTCTACAAAAAAATGCAACATCTGAATCTAATCATGGGGAAACATTGGACAAACACAAATTTGGGACAGTCTATGAAGCCTGTACTCTTCAAAGGTGTCAAATTCATGAAGGTAATGGAAAACTTAGGATCTATCACAGAGGAGAAGAACAGAAAGAAGCATTGCAACTAAAGAAACTGAACCGGATCCTGGATGAGAAAAAGAAAACAACAAAGCATTGGTTAGGACATTTTGTGAAATTCAAGGTCTACAGCTTAGTTTGACAGTGATGTTCAATGTTGACCTACTGATTCTGGTCACTGAGCTATGATCGTGTCAAATGTTAACATTTGGGGAGGCTGAGTAAGGGCACATGGGAATTCTTTTTGCAACTTATTTGTAAGTCTGAAATTGTTTTAAAGAGTTTTTTTTAAAAAAACTTCATAGTTTGCTAAATGCTTTCATATTATTGACTTGATTAGATCCTAATTATATGCTCACAGGGTAGTAGTATCTAAATTTACATATGAGGAAATTGAGGATCAGGAGGCAATGAATTGTCCAAGGTCACCAGCTGGTGAGTGGTGTGTGACCCTGAGACAAACCTGAATTTCCTATTCCTATTTCCAAACCTTATTTGCCTTTCCCATTAAGAGAAACTGGATTTTACTTAATGTCAAACACTATAATTTTTCTAAATGTTTATTTATTTATTTTGAGAGAGAGAAACACCAAGAGTGAGCACAAGTGGGGGAGGGGCAGAGAGAAAGAGAGACAGAGAATCCCTCTGCACTGACAGTGCAGAGCCCGATTTGGGGCTCAAGCTCACCAACCGCAAGATCATGAACTGAGCCAAGATCAAGAGTTGAATGCTAAACTGACTGAGCTATTCAGGTGCCCCTCAAACACTTTTTAACCCCCAGCAGGCAACCTGTGGAGAGCCCTGAGCCTTACCAGGATATAGTTGATAGTCTTGCTCTGGGCGCATTCTTGTTCCATCTGCCTTCCCCCCACCCACCACCCCCACTGTACACATGGCATCGTCAGCGGTCAGAGACACACTGAGGCCCTGCCAGCCCTGGCATTCACCAGTGATCCCACATTTCCAAGGGCTGAAACAGGGTCTCCTTCTGCCACCCACAAATAGTGTCAAGCAATGTAGTGAGAATAAGATGCATTGGGAGCACAATTGAATGTCTACAATGTTCTTAGTGAGCTGGGCGTGGAATCCACCAGGGACCTTGGATCCTTGCGATTCTGGTTACAAATGGGTTGACTGCAGGTCCCAATCCATAAAGGAATTGTAGAGAGGTGGAGCAGCGCTGAGAGTAAGGGCACTTGGATTTGGAGTAGAGATTTTCAGGGATTTCTAGTCCTGGTTTCTAAGACTGACTTGGTTTACTCCGGTTGTCCTGGAGTAATTATTAATTGTCCCTCCTTTCACACTCAGTAGTGTCTTGGTTAGGACAATAAATTTTTTGGTTATCCTATTTAGAGATTATCTTGTTGAAACTCTTCATTTTCGAGGCCCAGAAAGGTGAGTGAACTGGCTCAAGGCCACACAGCATTTAGCGGCAGTGTCTCATGAGGCTGTGGTGTTATTCCCATGAGTGACCAATTTCAACTAATTTGGTGGAGGCTTTGGTGGTGGCCTCTGTCCAACCCAGGTCTCGGTTCACGCTCTGGGACTTTCTCCGGGGCTTGACCTCTTTCCATATGGAAGGAGTTGCCTAATGTCCATCGCCTCTCTAAGGATGGCCTGCTGTAGCCTCCTAGTGGGTCTTGCCATGCCCCTTCTCACTCTTCTCCAATGTCACATGCCAGCCAATGGGCTCTTCAAAGTAGAAATGTGATTCTGTCTTCTGCTTGCTAAACACTCCACCCACAGCAACCCTTCCTACCAGGCTCTTGTGACCCAACACCTCTTACAAACGGCCCCCCAGCCTCATCTCCCACCTCTCCCCCACTCCCCTGCACATGCCTTCAGCCATACTGGTTTCTGGTTGTAGTTGTTCCTCAAAATAGCCATGCGCCCTCCCGGCACAAAGGTTTTGCACGTGCTTTTTTCTCTTAGCCTGGAACTTTCTTCCATCTTTTTCCCTTTTGCTTGAAGGTACAACTTAATATCTGTCTTGCTCACTGCTCACTGGAGTGCAAGCCCCAGGAAGGCAGAGTCGTGTCTGCTGTGTTTTCACAGCCACATCTCTGGTGCCCCCCAGGTACCCACCACAGGAGGGTGGGGTGTCCAGAAAGCTGACCCATACTAGTGAATTCATGGTGGTCCCAACAATCTCATTCAACGGAGTCGATCAGAAACCATCAAGCCACCCGGGCCCTAGGGATACAGGGTTCCCCAGATCTGATCCCCTAACATTTTCTTCTTTTAGTTCTAAGTAGAACTAAAAAGAGTAACCTGACAGAATGCGTTCTATGCAAATGAAATATCCTGAATCCAACATCTCAGCATACTGCCCTCATCTCGAAGCCGCACTCCCACCTGTCCTTTCCACAGCCTACATATTGACAGAACTGATGATCTAGGGGTGCCTGGGTGGCTCGGTCAGTTAAGCATCCGACTTCAGCTCAGGTCATGATCTCACAGGTCTAGTGACAGTTCAAGCTTCGCATCAGGCTCTGTGCTGACAGCTCAGAGCCTGGAGCCTGCTTCAGATTCTGTGTCTCCCTCTTTCTCTGCCCCTCCCCACTCAGACTCTGTCTCTGTCTCTGTCTCTCTCTCAAAAATAAACAGTAAAAAAAAAGCCAAAAAAACCTTGATGTTCCTGTCCATCCCCCCAAACAAAAACAGAAAGAAACAAACAGATAAAAACAAACATAGAACAAGGCCATATGACAAAACTCCACTGGACTTCAGCTCTTCAAACCCTTTTACTATACAGATGGGGAAAGTAAGGAAGGTCTCAGAGAGGGCAGTAGGTTGCCTTTTAGGATTGGGGCGTGGGCCCCTGGCCTCCTGCCTGTCAAGCTTTTGGTGCCCAGTGTCGGGGCATTTCCTAGAGGAGCAGCACCCCCCAGTGCCAGAGGCTGGCACATTGGGTGCCAGTACCCATCTGCAAGCTGCGATCTACCACTAACTCCTATGAGATTCCCACATGGACTCCAGTTCAGTGCTTCTCAAAGGTAACATGCACACATATCGCCCAGGGAGCTTGTCAAAAAAGCAGATTCTGCCGCAAGGTGGGGGTGGGGGATGGCTGGTCGGGCCTGATACCCTGCATTCCTGATACACGCCCAGGCGGCAGCGGTGCTGCTGGTGGTTGGGACAGGCTGTGGGTAGTATGGCTGTAGCTCAGGCATCAACCACCCTTTCCTGTGAAGGGCCAGGTTAGGTTTTGTGGGCCAAGAGGCAAAATAGAGAATTTTACCTAAACATTTTTATAACAGAAGAGAAGATAAATTTACACACATTTTTTATTGATAGAATTCAAGATATAATTATGATAATTATGTCATGCAGATTTGTTTTGTTTTTGTTTTTTTGTTTCTCGGTTATAATATGGGTCTACTAAAGAAAAGACAGGGAAGTCCATTTTGGGAAAGATAACATTTCACTTAACTAGGGTTCAAAGTCGGCACTCCGTATCATCAACCATCTGTAAAAACCATTTTTGCCTCAAGGGCCATACAGAAAACAGGTGGCAGGCTGGATTTGGCCCACGAGCTATAGTTTACCAACCCTGGTTCAACCCAATGGTCAAAACCATCCAGGGAGATTTCCCCCCCTCTATTCCCATCTCGGACAAAGAACAGAGATTCAGGGAACTGGCTGCAAGGGGAGCTTTATCAGCTTGTCAACAGTTCCAGGCCTTCTCATACCTCAGTTTACCTAAGGAAGCTCTGGATAAGGTCACACACCTGAAACGATTATCTTGCCTTTTGCCTCTGAATGAACTTTTGCTTTGAAATTTGCAAAGTCAGTCCACGTGAGCCTGGTTCCCTGGCGCTGGTTGACTTTGAGGCCGCCCACGCGTTACCCCTGAATGATGCCCGCTCACCGAAGGGGCGAGGCTGCTGCCGCTGACTGATTTGTTCATCTTTCTTCCCAGTGAGCTGTGAACTCTCAGACCTCAGGGATCGCCCAGAGGTGGGTCAGCCCAGAAGCCTGGTGCTCACGGGCCATGACATGGTTGGAGAGGTTGCTGGGGGTCAAGGCCCAGGTTCTCCAGGGGCATCTCTTCCCCTCCCCTGCTCTGCTGGTGGTACTTTTTCTGGTCGTTTCCAGCAGTGTCCTTGGAGTCTCTGTCCTCTTCCTCATGTGGGTCAGGGTTGAGGTGAGGTCACTCCTCTGGTCCAGCTGCCATAAAGTGAAGGGCTAGGGGAGATCCCAGCCCTCCCGCCCCACACCTAACCAAGTCATACAGGTACAAACACCTGAGCCAGGTATACTCCCAGCTCAGCTACTAACTAGCTGTCTCCTCCTTCCATCATTTACGCTTCTCATCACTCAGCACCAGCAGAGTGGGGGATGAGTGACTTACCCAGCTGGAGCCCTTCCCCACTGTCAAGCAGAACGCTTCAGTTGAATTCAAACCATTGCCACAAATGGGGGAACCATTTAAAAAAGCTGCAGCTGAGCAGGAAAACCACGGTAGGCAGATTTTCAGCGTGAAGATTGTAGACTCTACCCTTTCACACCAGCTCCCTCCCTTTATTATCTAACACTAGATTTTACAGAAAGCAAGAAATATAAGCCCTGGGAAGTGAAAGACAACAAGCGTTGTTTCAAGTGCATTTCTGAACTGGCAAGGAAGGTTAGCCTTTGTCTTTAAGAAATAGATGCAGTGAGAGATGGTAGCTTTATATCCTTTGGCCAAATTTGTAATCAATGTATTGGAAGGGATTCAGCCTACTGCTCCCCCAGTGGGTTGCAGTGTGGGATGGTGGTGTCCAGAGGGTCTCCCGAATATGGTTTGTGCAGGCGGTTCTCACTCCTGGGGGTTATGATCCTGGTCCACGTCCTGCAAGCCACATGGTGCCAATGGCACCTGAT
Source organism: Paguma larvata (assembly GCA_030068075.1). NCBI lineage: Eukaryota > Metazoa > Chordata > Mammalia > Carnivora > Viverridae > Paguma > Paguma larvata. The sequence goes on from CM057835.1 coordinate 17,751,664, forward strand.
CTCCCTACAGCAGCAGCGTGGGATCGTGTGAACACGAATCCACTGTGGCGGGCTCCCACAATGGAAGCAATGGTAGGAATAAAGGCATCGAGGTGTGAATGTGGATGGTATTTTCCAGGAAAGGTGACTGGGCTGGGGGGGCGGGCATTGTTAGTTACCGTTCCTTCCACTGGGGAAACCTATGCAACCCTCCCTCCCTTGTTCCTGGCATTTAAGTTGCCAAATCCTCCAGCTCCTGCCTGGAAACATCCCTCAGACCTTCCTCTCTGTGTCCACTGAGCCCTCCACTATAGTTCCAGTTCTGAGTCTCTTGATTAGACTCATAGTCCTTACCTGCCTGGTCTCCCTGTCACAGTACCCTCTGTTCTGGATCTATTCGCCACCTGCCACTAGTATCAGCCAAGAAACAGGACTCTACCCTCCCTTAAAACCACCAGGATCTCCTCAGATGTCACAGGAGAAAGCCAAATTCCCGGGCACTGGTCATGAGGATCTTCACACTGGCCTCAGCTCACACACCTGGTGTCATTTCCTGCCATGTCACTGGAAAACGTGTGGTCTGTTTTCAAACTTTGGATGTAGATGGCACAACCCATGGGGAAGTTGACTATAGCCTACAATGAGAGTCGGAGGTAGGCAACTGCAGCACTGGTTATTCTAGAAACCCAGTGGTGTCCCCAAAGGCTCCAGTGTTCTCCATCTTTCGGCCCTGCAATCCCCAGTGGGTTGACTTGGGCCTTCGGTGGGTTCCAATGTGGCCCCAAGTATCACAAACTCACCCAGCTATGTCCGCAGACAGAAACTTCTACTTGAATTCTCTTTTCTATCCAAGAGGAAAATCTTTCCTAAGAACAACCCCCTTCCAAACCTCTCACTCACATCTCATTGTCCAGAAAAGCATTAAGAGCCTTACCTAACCATCAGTAGAAACTGAATTAGCATTATTGGCTTAAATCAATCAACCTTCAATCCCCAAGGCTGATGAGAGATTCCACCCTAAGCACACGGTCAGGTGGTGTGATGAACAGGACCAAATCCAGGCGTATTTATCAGTGAAGAAAGGGGAAAATGGCTTTTGGGTAAGCAGTTGGCTACGTTTGCTGGTCCTTGGAAACACCATCCACTTCTATGCCTTCACTCATGATCTCCCTTTGCCAGAATGTTCTTCCACCCTAGGCGACTCCGATGCATCTGTCGAAGCCTAGCCATAATGCCACCATCTATGCAATGTGGCCATGTTGGGAGAACCCCCGCTCCCCATGGCAGAGAACTGCAGGAAGCCTGAGGGTGTGGAGGGTAGGCTCTGGCTAACAGTCTGCCAGGGTCTCCAGTGACCCTGGAGGGGGCAAGAAAATGGGACGCTCAGTCCCACAACCAGATGGAACAAAATTCTGCCAACCTCTACATGAGCTTGGAAGTGAATTCTTTCCTATAAAGGCTCCGATGAGAGCACAGCCCCTGTTGACATCTTGATCACAACCTGTGAGAGACCTGAGGGAGAGGTTCTAGGTGAGCTATGCGGGGACTCCTGGAGCACAGAAGTGTAAGACCCATAAATGTGTAGTGTTTTCTATCATGAGGTTTGTGGTGGTATTGTTACAAAATATTGATAATATGCCATTTTCATTTTGCTCCCTGATCCACCCCCAACCCATTCTCTACATGGCAGCTGAGTGTTCGTTCTTTAGCTAACTCCTATCATGCCTCCCAACTTCAAGCTTTCGAATATGGCCGCTGAATCGCCTGAGAACACCTCCGACCTTGGCCTGTGCAGTTCTGCACAGTCCAGACTCCTGGCCCTTTGGCCGCCGCCTGCAGACTTTCTGACTCAGGGACTGCACACGTGCTACTTCCTCATCTAGAAAGTCTTCCCTTTCCTGAATGCCCTGCTGACATCTGCCTCCTCCTCTCCCTTTAGAGCCCTCCGGTTGACTTTGCCACCCCAGCCCTGGGCTATTAGGTCTTAGGCTCCTCCTTCCTTTCTTCACAGCTCCTTCTGGAGTCTGTGTTCGCTTTCCCCTCTTGCCCCACGGCCCCAGTAGAAAGTGAGCCCAAGACGGGCAGATACCATGATTGCCCCACTTGCCACTGTCATCCCAATACCTCATTTACTTGCCTGAGCACAGTAGAGCTTCAATAAATATTCACCAAATGCATGAATGAGTTTGATTTTCAGTCAAATCTGCTAGAATGTATGGATTCAAATGAATGTTTGTCTCAGTGATTCACCAGTCTTATTACTCTATAGTCAAAGGACACACTCCCAGGGCCAGATATATGTTTCCTTCTCTTTTCCTTCTTCCTCCGAGCTCCTGTCATATCACTAGATCCTGGGAATGAGGCTCGGGGGACAATAACTGGAAGAGAAAAGAAAAAGAAATAAAGTAAAGGACCAGAGGGGCTTGGGCAGCTGGCATCCAGGGGAGCACAGCCTGCAGCACTTAAGAAAGCAGACAGAGTCCCGGTTGGCAAGGGGAGGCCACTGGGAACCCAGTGCCTGTGTATGTATACCTTGGGGACACTGGCTGAGCACAGTCAGTGAGGGCTGCTCTAGGTTACATCACTTAAAAGAAGGGGTTATGTGTGGCGGAGGTGGGGTGGTGGTGGTGTGTGTGTGTGTATGTGTGCACGAACGCACTATGTATAATGGGCTTCGCAAATACACTACATTAGCTAGATAGCTTTTGAGATGCATAAGCGATGTGGGTGCCTGGGCTGTATTAATTTAGCCATCCCTAGAAATGCCTGGAAAATAATAGGCATTCAATGAGTCATTGCAGAATAAATGAAGATTGAATTTTGAGGTCCTTGGTTTTTTATTGAGGTCAGTATGAGAATGAAGCATGTCTCTTCAGCTATGATAAAGCTGGCCTTGAAGATACCATCCATCAGTGGGGAGGAAAGAGCACTTTGGATTTGAACCCTAGCTCCACCTCTAACTAGTTGTGTGACTTTAGCCAGCTGCTTAACCTGTCAGGGTATCCGTTTTCTAACCGATAGAAGGGTTTTTGAGAGGCTTAAATGAAATCATGTCTGTCTAATGCCTAACATAGTCTCTGTAAATGTTACTTCTCCCTTCAAATTCTTTTATTTAAATATCCCAGCAATACATTTCACTAAGAATTTAGAGATAAGAAGTTGGGCTTTCCTTATGCCTGATACAGGTTCTCCTTGTATCAGGGAATCACCTGTGTTCTAGCTGTTAAGAAATTGAGCACCAAGCTGAATGGCAAATTGTAGCTTATCATCTGTTGATGTTTTTTGGAAGCCTCCTCAACTCCTTCCCCTAAAAAGTTTGGAAATAACAAACAAAGCTAAGCATGAGGGGTGGGGAGAAAGTGGGTGACACAGAAGCAGATGTTCTGACAGTAACCCATCTGAACCCTGCAGGAGGAGCCTTTGACTCATTAGGAAAGAGATCTAAGATTTGTGTGTCTTGGAGTCAAAGTCTGGCATGTGCTCTAGCGCCAAGTACAGGGCTAATACATGTGAGCGTGGTGGTGTGTTCCGGTTTGCTCTAGAAAATTCTGACACATTCTAATATTTCCTGGAATGAGATCATCAATATTGTCACCCAATATGTGACAATAGAGACTAGAGTGGCCCTTGTCCAGCAGGGAGTCCTCTTTGGTGAATGCTGGCCAAGTGGTGTAATTTAGCTTTGTCCTTCCTCTGTCTAGATGGGAGTTCAAGTCACTGGGGGGCGGGTGCCCTGACAACTAGATTTTTTATTCCATTTTTGAAATCTGAAGTTTGTGTAGTATATTTTATATATGTCCATGACTCTCAACTTATCAGAAAATGCCTGTCCCGAGAAGAGTATCCTAAGGAGGTCAGAGAGACATGACCCCGAGGAGGCAAGGACAGACAGCAGTTCAAGGAGGTACCCGCAGCACCAAGTGCTACCAAGTCCTCACTGAGAATGAGGACCCATCTCCGAAAGTCCTGTTCTACTTTCCAAGAATGCCCACTTCACAGGAGAAAAACCTGGTCCCCGAGTTACAAAAAAATCACTCCGTGGAATGTAGTACATTACAAAGTTCACACATTTTAACTCAACCACTTCACGGTACAAGAGTCATAGTGTTCACAACTGGGAGTCAACATAGGTCCCGTCCTTTTAAAATTTGGCACAATGACCATAAATCCAAAAGGGAAAAAAATGATGGCTTTCATGGAGTAAATGAATGAAACCCCTTTTCTGTTCTACCACATTTCCTTGTGTTTCTAAGACAGTGGTTGGCCAGCCCTCTGCTGCCTCCTCATCTTTTGTTACTTGAGGGACTCTGGAGGAACAGAGAAGGCTGGTCTTCAGTGACAGAGTCTGAGACTCAACTACTAAATACGCCTTTTATTAGCTGTGTGATCTCAGTCATTTATCTTAGATGACCGATAATTTTTTCATCTGTGAAAGGGAGATAATAATTCATGGCTTTTAGGATTAAGAACTAAGCAGAATAATGAATGAAGCTAGTATAGTGTCTGGCACAAAATAAGTGGTCAGAAATACCAGTTCCCTTCCACCTTTCCTCCTTACTGTTTAAAAGTATGCACTTTGATCTGGGTTGAAGACAGGAATGAGCCGCGGGAAAATGATTAATGGACAAATGTATCTTCCTGTAACACAGAGGCAGGAAATGAAGTAGGAGACCTGAAAATCTCATAATTCTACCTTAAGATGAAAATAGTGGCAAAGTTAGCATTTACTGAAAACTTACTATGTGCCACTGTCCTAAGTGTTCTACGTATCTTAACTCTTCTCTTTTAATCTTTATAACAAGACCATGAGGTAGGTATGGCCATTACTCCCAGTCTGTATATGAGAAAATGGGCCCTCTTGGAGTTATTTAGTTAGTAAGTGGCAGAGCCAGAACAGGACCTACGCAGGTTCAGGGAAGGAGACCCTGAGACAGATTTGAGAAGTGTTCCTGAGATATGACTGGGTGCAGGAGGCATGGATGGGCAGAGAGAGATGCTGGGCCGTGATGCAGTGATGACAGAGGTCTCAGCCAGTTCCTGGGAGCCAGGAAGCTGGGCTGACCCTTCATAGATGTCCCAAACTGAGACAAGGAAGGTGGAGTCTTTGTACCCCCTTGACCAGTTACTAAATGCAGCTGGCTTCTGGAAGGAGGATGTGGCCCCGAGAAAAGAGGCTTGCTGAAGCACTTCCTGGAGAAAGACCCACTTGAGAGATGCCAACTGCCAATGGCCCAGTACTGAGGCTCCTGGTATCTACTACAGTCACCCTTTGCCCCGTGAAGATGTACTTGCTTTGATGAAATGCTGGGAGCAGTTCTTCCAGGATTCTGGAGGGAACTTAGAAATATGAGTGGGACAAACCACAAGCCCTGATGTTGCAGCTGGTCTTGAAGCCACCACTGATATCCATTCGATCCCCTCCCCCCTTGTACACCCCTTCAGGTGTACAAACCAGGCAAGAGATTTTGACTGTTTACTGGGGCAGGTGCCTTCAGCCTGCTGTTATCCTTCCTTGATTTCTGCGGGTTGGAGAGACTGAACCCTTGGTGGCTGCCCTAGGGATGACGGGTCTTATTAATGATTTCCAAAGATCTCCCCAGGTCAGGCCCCTCTGGGTACTACTTGCTGCTTATGATGGTAATTCCCTGCCTTGGATCTCTATTACCCCAAGAGCCTATCACCCTCCATTGTTATCAGGAGCCTGGTTCTATAATGACATCTTCTACTCCCGGCCCTGGCCTGCAATGATGCTGGGGCCCTTCCCACCAGCATTTCCTTATTGCTCAGTAAACACAATGTCCTCTGGCCTCTCTCACAGGGCAATCATCCGGTGGGTGTCTGACCTCACATATCATGTCTACTCCAGCACTCTGAGCTTTTGGTTCTTTCCTCCACCATCTACCAGAACAGTTCTAGCATTTCTTCTTGACTTGTATCGGCCTTCCTTTTCTCTGGGCTGAGCAGAGCATGAGTTCCCTTGTCCCTGGTCCTTGCTGGGGTGTTTAATCCCCATCAATAAACTCTTCCTGTCTCCCCTTGATGCAGCACCTCAGAATACAGCCCCAGAATCCACGTGGTTCCTGCAGGTACATGTTGGCTCAGTGCTACAGCCCCTTGGGGATTTGGTTCTTTTCCTCTCCTAACACGACCAGCACTTCATCACGGTGGCGTGGGCATGTGCTGTTTTGCAAGGAAGAGGCCTCTGCGCTGTCCTCCGGCAAAAGGGAAGTATTTGCTTTAAATAGAGAGCAGTGGGCCCTTTCCGCAGGTCCAGGGAGGGTTTACTGGAATCTGAGGATTCAAGGTTGTTCAAGTGCATCAACCCAGATAGTCCCATCCATCTCAATTAGGGCTCTGACCTTGGGGTAGCAGACCTTTGGAGGCCAAGACTTTAGCTTCCTCTGGAGCTCTGCCTCACAAAACAAGTCCTGGGCCTGATTCTCTGCTTAGCCTTGGCTACAGGAGATGAGGCTTTACTTTAGATCCTGCCAAGGAGTCTCTCCAGCTTTCAGTCTTAGCCTTTAATTGGTGATTAATCACCCTTAGCTTTTCATTGTCTTTTTCTAGTGTGCCCAGCATAGCCGTCCAAGTCCATTGTCTTTATAGTTTCTATTTTCCCTTTCTTCTCAAATGCCTGCCACACCACACCCTCTAGCACATACCCTTCCATCAGTACGCTGTCCAGTTCATCATTCAGGAAAGTTTTAACAGTGGCATCCATGATCACCTCCTGCTGCTGATGGCGTCCTCCTTGCTAATGGCTCAGTGAGTGACCCGGCTCCCAGATTCCCTGTTTGTTTCCCGAGATCCTGTTTTCCTGTACTGCTCTTGGTCCCAGCTGTCCTCGGTTGGATTCTCTGGGATGCAGACCTTGAGATGGAAATCTGCACGTGGGAAGTGTATGGAACAGTGTGCTCAGCAACCACACTTAGGGAGGGAGGGCAGCTGAGTTCAGCGATGGCTTCGGCCCATCCCAAGGGGAGTGCTGGAGCTGGATGACCCTTCAGTGTTGTTCTCAAGTGGAGCTGGGAGGTAGAGCCTTTACAGCTCCTTCTGGAACCATCATAGGATGTGGTTGCCCCAGGATGCGGGGTACGACCGTGGGTGAAAAGGCTCCCTGGATGTAGGCAATCTCCGGGGCTCGACAGAGAGCTAGGAGATGTCAACGCTCCCGGCGGCTGGGGAATAAACGCGTCTGCTCCGAGGTGGGAGCTGGAGAAGGGGCGTCTAGGCAGCACTTGCAGCCAGCATCCCACACACTGTGCTCCCGGGGGACTAGAACACAGGATTAGGAAGAGGCAGAACTTATTTTTAAAACAAAAATAAATTTTTTTTAAAAGAAAATGAGACCTGGAGAACTAGCAAAAGTCAGAGAAATCTTTTATCAGGGGTTTTTGCTGAAACCTTTAAGTGTTTTTGCCTTGTCCTCTGGCTCACACGTCTTGTTTTCTGCACGTGCGGTGACAGCTCAAGCGAAGAGCCACTTGGATCACCAGTAGCGCCCGCCAGTGCCTGTCAGGTCGTAAGTTTGAAGTAATTCACATCCGTTCAGATAACATGAGTCTGGACATCCATAAATTCCTACCTTAAACATCCCTTCCATCCTTCTAATTAATTCCTATTTGTTCTTCAAGACTCAGTCCAAGTACTTCCTCCCCGAAGCCTAACTTGACACTACCGTGAGAGAATGAATCACTTCCAACGTTCTCCTCGCTCATTAGCATTTGTTTCTGGCACTTGTTCCGTAGTGTTGTGGCCTTTGCTAGCTTGTGAGTTCATGAGTGAGGAAAATAGAATATAGAACCTATGTGTGGCATATACTAATATTCAGTAAATGCTTGCAAATGGAAGAAAAATGTTTCATTGCAGGATCTTCCAATTATCCATAAATTTATCCATTAATTTATTTATCCATAAATACATAAGTCATTAAAACCTTAAGTGCCATTGGGTGTTAGACCTTACATTTCACATTTGAGTAAACTGAAGTGCTAAGTCATTTCAATACTAGTCAAATCGAGACGTTGGCAATAGAACCTAAACATTCAGTTTCCTGTGCTTTGGGGGTTCCATGAAACCTACTCGATGATACTTTGTCCAGAGTCTTGTTCAATTTTCATAGATGTATATTTTGAAGATACTCATATAAGTAATCTAAGTCATCCCGGATGCTAATGTGAGTCTAAATTTAATATGAACGACTTTCTTTTTGAGGAGTCAGTTATAACTTCCAAGAGCCAGAATCAAGGGGTCCCATCCACTGGCATGTACTTTGGGATTTCTCAGTGTCTGCAAGCTTTAGGGAGGAGACAGTCACACAGCAACACGGTGAAGGACCTGGTGAATACAGAGAGAACCACACAGACAATCCTTTAGGTAAACATGCAGACCTATTATTAGAGTCCAGACAGAGATAAAAACACAAAAGTCCAACAGTTTTCCAAAGAACACAAATAATTTAAAATCTTATCTATGTTCAATAAGGACTTCTTTTTTAAAAAATTTTTAACGTTTTTATTTATTTTTGAGAGACATAGAGACAAAGTGTGAGCAGGGGAAGGGCAGAGAGAGAGGGAGACACAGAATCTGAAGCAGGTTCCAGGCTCTGAGCCAGCAGCACAGAGCTCGACGCGGGGCTCGAACTCACAGACCGTGAGATCATGACCTGAGTTGTAGTTGGCCGCTTAACCAACTGAGCCACCCAACCACCCCTCAATAAGGACTTCTACACAGCTACTAAGAATTGCCATCTCACACGCATTAAATGCTTACCATGTGTCACTTTTTTTGTTTAGAGTTTATTTTGAGAGAGAGAGAGGGAGAGGGAAAGAATGCACACAAGAGGGGCAGAGAGAGGGAGGAGGAGAGTGTCAACATGGAGCCTAATGTGGGGCTCAAACTCATGAACTGTGAGATCGTGACCTGAGCCGAAATCATGATCAAAACCTGGACACTTAACCAACTGAGCCACCCAGGAACCCTACTCTGAGCCTTAAAAAACTTTTATAGGCATCGTCTCACGGATTTAACAAATGCAATACGGATTTGCTTGATAACCTACTGCAAATCAGGCATGTGCTAGATTGCTGCCCTTCTCTGGGAGGTTCAGAATACTGAGGACTCTTGGCTTCAGTATTCTGTCCTCCTTTTGAAACATAACATTTAAAATATCCAGCCAGATCCATCTTCTCGGAACAGAGTGCAATTTTTTAATGAGAAAGAGGGCATACAAATTAAGGTCGTATTTTCACTGTTATTTTAATACATTATTAGCATATGTTTATCGCATGCCCGCTGTTGCACATGCACGAGAAAACAGGGTTGGATACTTAAAGTACTCAGGATTCCTTTGTCCTGAGCTTGGCTGGGAGGCATGGTCACCCTTCGACTTCATTTATCTGTAGGAAAGAAAAGAATCTATATCCGTTTGATGGAGGTATCTGTCCACTGGAATGAATGGATCTAATCTTGCTGGTAAGAGTGGAGCGAATTGCTAACCTTCCTAGAGATGCGTCAGCCTCTCGCTCGCATTAGAATACGTTTTTGGTAATTTGCTTAAAGGGACTAGGGAAACTAGAAACAATTCAAATTCAGTAGGTACATGAACCCTTTTCTCATGCAAATACTGGTCCAAATATGAAGGAGGGTCTAAGATTCGCCAGTCCACCACGGCAGGATCAACATGAATCCAAAAATCAGGATTCTGAGACGTGCCCCCAAAATGGTGTAACCACTCGAAAAACAATTCAGGTCTTTGGAAAAAATGTACAGAAACAAGAAGCCTACACACCTTTTTAGGCATTCAATATTTATAGCGCTGCCTCGAGAAAATGTAAGGTTTGATTAAAGAGGGATGATAACCTCCAAGCACACATTGCGAGCTTGGTTCATTTCAACAACAATTACAGGCACTCGCCTCTCTGTAGTCTTTTTTTTAGTTTGTAAACAGCAAAAAGAACTGAACATCTAATTCTTGAAATTCTTCTGGCTTTTCTTTTTGACCTTTGGTATTTGTATGTATTGACGATCTCTAAACCATTGTACAAAAACACCTTGAAGTGTCAAGCTTTAAAAATGAGTCTTCTTTTCTCTTTCTCCTGTGCAGCTTGGATTATCTTGGCCTTGTCAAAATACATTCTCTAGTTAGAGGTTGGAAATATTTCCCTCCTGGCTCCAAAGTATTGATTTTCTTCAACACTCAGCTCTGTCAGTCAGCCGAAGGGGTGAAAGGTGAAAGTTCACCCCGCACTGCTTGGCTTTACCTTCCTATTAATGTCATGCCCTTTCCACATTTGATCAGTTTATGTGATCACCAATCATATAGGACTGGTGCGGCCCCTATTTTCCCTATAAGGACACACTTCAGTCACCAGGAGACATTAAAGCAATTCCCGGGATGGACACTGGGCATCTGAACAGGGCTGAAGATGCGGCAGTCAGTTCCCTTAATGTTGGTCTATTTCTGAAAGGAAATTATACTCCTACCTGATGACTGGTTTGATTTAAGCTGTTCCATATTCTTATGTGAGAAGTAAAGAAGCACATTCGCCACTTGCACGTAGAACCCTCTCCAAACGATGACGACTTATTTTCGTTACTCTTTTTCTGAAAACCAATTACATCCATTACCTCAGGGATTCAAATTCAAATCCAAATCAAGTCTGAAATGAAATGAATTTAATCATCTCCGTCCAGTCCTCCCCCCCCCCCCCCATGGCAGTCGACCTACGTCATCAAACCTGACAAGACAGAATGTGGTACAATTAACAGTCTATTGAGGAGCAACTTGGGGTGGAGATAAAGCAACATGCATGCCATTCCCTTGCCCAAACCACAGAGGGTGCTGTTGAGTCGTTTCCCTCACACTTTGGAAGAGTTCTCTCTTGTTCTCCTGTCCTTTGTGACAAGTCAGGCTTTCCTGAAGCTAGCTCTCCAGGGAAATGAATAATTACATAGAAATAGAAGGCTTAATCTGGTACCAAAGAAGGTGTGTGTGTGTGTGTGTGTGTGTGTGTGTGGGAGGGGGAAGCATATGGATTTCAAATGAGAATGTTTACGAAGAGTGAACAATGTTTTTAATGAGAAGAACAATCTCCGGTACGATTCAGTTTTATTTAACACACATATGTACACAGGGACATTCAGCACATATAGAATCTATTAAGTGGCAATGCCTTGAGAGGCAGACATTTTAATTCACTCGCTGTACACAGTTCAGTCACTACGTTTTCTTACAGGTGTCACGCCATGTCATCTTTTGCTTGTAAATTACCAATGAAGCCACATATGTCTCTACATTTACAAGGATAGGTCCAAATACAGTGCCAGCGAAACCAATAAAACACTAAAAAGCATACACTGGGATGACAGTACAAAGTTGACCTCAGTGCTGAGAAATCTAAGCTGTGATGAAGTCTGGGACTGTGGTTGTCAAAATAGCCAAGGGGAGACTTGTGTTAACAAGAATGCAAGTATTCACTTAGTAGTTAGAGATGTCTAACCATCCAGTATCATCCACCCAAGTCTCGTAAGAGTAATGTCCTCCTGGCCGATGACTGTGGCTGTCTTTGCAGACAGAATGTGGGACAGGCTGGCCCGCGCGCGCTGCCCAGATGCTCTGTACCCCAGGCCCTCACGGCTCTGCTTTGTTCCAGATTTCCGCGGAGTGGTCCGTCATGTGTTTGGCGGCCTGCCGACCGTCTCACATCTTTCCCCCGATACATTTTGTCTTAAAAATCTCTCTAAAGTATACTTTTACTTCATCATTCCAAAACAACTTGGTAGTCTAGAATAAATTAATCCCTATTTAAGTTCACCAAGTAAACACGTGCTGGGTACTGAGAAGACTCAGGAGCCCGCTGGGAGAACCACGTGCCCCTTCTGTTTACCTCAGGTTTCTCTACTATATCGAACACAACGGCATGTTCACCGCACAAAGAGAGTCTACGCTGTATATAGTTCTTTGTTTCTTCCTTGGAAACTACATATATAGTCTTTATAAATACAATGTACATGCATGTGGCATAAATTCACTTTTGCAAGAACACCCAAAGTCTAAAACCAAGGAACGGGATAGGTTTGCCATCAGTGGGAAGAACGTACTTCATTATCAATAGGAAAGAGACGTTCCAGTGGTCTTAATTTCTTAACATGTTCTTTAAAAATCTGTTTCAATAACAGATGTATTGGTTCCTTGACTGTGATCCTATTTTTTTTCTGTGTTACATAAACTGTGACAATCTATGCCTTTCCAACGAAATGTTCTCATTATCATTTGGTTCCTCTGTAAACTTCACATATTTTCTCTGAATTTAAGAAACCATTTTCTGTTTTTGTATTAATAAACCATTGTGCCCATCTAACCAACCAATCAACAACCTACCAAACAACCAAATCCCCAACTATGTACAGATCAAGATTTGTTAGGAGCAAATCATACAAAATATTATTTTCTGGATTTTTTTTCCATTATCATGACAACCAGCATAATTTGACATAAGAAAAAAGAAACCTAGTTAAAGTTTACTTGCGAGTGTGATGAACACCATTCATCACACTCATTGCAAACGTCATTGCAATGTTTGCTCAAACTAGAGAGCCCTCACATTTTATAGATTCTCCTGAATGATTGTGCTGTGGGTACTATCTGTCTAGGATACTTGTGTAAAAGAAATGCTGTCTTAGTTTTCCTTTAACTGATCAGTTCAAAGGCTGAATTGTAACTGTTCCATGATAATTGACGTACGGTAGGTCATACGCATGGGAACTGCGGGTCTGGAAGGTTTCTGGAGGGAAGGGGTAAGGTCTTTCTTAAAAGGACCTGTAGCAAGAGACGTGAGAGATTTCTGATTTAGGTATATGCTATGCTTCCAAACTCAGTTCTTTATTATAAACGTCCATTTAAGATATTAGTTATGGTGCCTGGATAATTATATTAACTAGATCGTAAATAGTGATGATTTTTATTTTAAGCTACTAAATATATTATTAAGCAGGATATGAGCATCCTGGAAGGCTGGGAAACTTTTTTTTCTGAATTTTTTCTATTTTCTTCTTGATCTCAAATCTCTTCGGTATTAATAAAGAAGCAAGTGGCTCAACCCTAGGAAACCGGATTGAGTAGCTTCCTAGCGATCATGGGGAAAAAAAAACAACCAACCATGTAAACACAGAATCTTTTTGGTAAACAATAATGTATTTTAGGAAATCGAAAGGAAAATAACTTCGCTAATTAGGACTGCCACATTACGTCAAAACCCAACGTCAAACGACCAGGTTCGAGCAGCACTCAGAGGGGGGGTTTAGCTCTCAGAAAATGCCGATCTGGGCTGGGAACGCAATCACAGTGTTTACTGATTTGGAGGCTTCCGGTGCACCAAGCCACAGGGGTGCTCTAGGGACCGCGGACACCCCCCCACCCTGGGAGGGAAAACGACCTAGTGTCCACACAAGGGCCACTCCTGCAGGGTGGGGTGTGCATGCCTCTGAATCATAGGGGACACAGGCGGGGGGAGGTCTGCCCCCGAGGACCATGCGGAAGTGACACAGCCTCGGCCGCGCCCCTGGGTGACACTGGCGTGGGCAGGCACTGAGGAACGATCTGGGTGAGTAAGGGCAGAGGAGTCTCGGCTTCCCGAGCGGACGGGGCTCAGATGCGGCCAGGGCAGCGGACCCCGGCATTAGACCATGAAGCGGTGCTCCTTCCCGTCGTGGGCCATCAGGATGACGTTGCGGTTGGACGTCCAGATGAGCCGGGCCAGGCGGAGGGCGTTGTGCGAGCCGGGCGAGGCGGGCTGCACGGGCGGCACCTGGTAGGTTTTGATGCAGCGCAGCTGAGGGGCCGAGTTCAGCATGCCGATGCTTCCCAGCAGCGAGGTATTCATCTGGGGGGACATGGGGACACGAGAGCACACGCGTCACTTACAGAACCCTCTCCCTTCCCGGCCTCGGGGTGGGGTCGAGTGACTCGCACCTCCGGTCACTCACTCTGCCACTTGCTTACTCCCGCTCATCTGAGAGTCTGTTCTCAGCCCCGGGAGGGGCCTCTCTGCGTACTTGGAACTGTTGGGATGCTGTTACCGTAAATGCGTACATCCACGGAAATTTTACTCCGTGGGTAGCACCCGACAGCAGGAAAGGCCATCAGTCATTAAGGAGGGGCTAAATTCCGGATGTTAACTCAACACAGGCAGACAATCTTTGGTGATCGTGGGCACCTCACATGACAGACCTTCCTGCTCCTTCCCGACGGTTCTCACTGCAGCCGGAAAGGCCAAGTCCACCGAAACCCGACTGGGGACTTACGGCTTGTTCAAGGAAAAGCAGCAAAGTGGGGATGTTTCTGAATCGGAGCTCAAAACGTAACCCCTCCCCCATCTGCATGTACCGCCACTGCCCTCCTCACCTGCTTTTTACAGAACTCGGTCTCTGGAAAGCTCTAGTTCATTTCGAAGGGGAAACCAAGAATCAACTGCATCTTACCACTGTGTCTGTGGCCCACTGTTTTGCTGCCACGCTGAAGAGAGAATACTTTTAACACTTTATCGGCAGTACGTTTTTATCAGTTGATTCGTTATTTGGTGGCTTTTTTGGATCGGATTTGAATTTTAAGTTCTCTTAATCCCCTCACATTGGTGAAAAATAACATGGAAATTATGGCCCATGAACATCTATGTGTTCCGGTCAGAGTGCGAACACTGAACGGCGGGTACCTCAGGAAGCCTGAGCGACGGGGTCAGAGGAATCTGGGAGAGTCTCCATATTAGTTAACATCTTTCCAACACACACCTTGGTGTACTCTTGCAAATCACGTGAAAAGCATAGAGCACGGACGAAAAGAGGTCTCGAAAATACTACTTTTCTTCGCACCGATTTCATTTCCCATCCTTCTCTCCAGTATAACCGCTGTCTAAATGCAGAAGATTCTAGGGTTTTGTGTGAAGCATGCAGATTATGATTCGATGTAGGCGAATGGTTGACACACGGAACCCTGGCAAATCCTAGGACATTTAAGATGTGTTCTTGCTGATGCCACGCTCTGCATTTGGATCAGTGCAAAATAGAAGCCATTCTTTTTTCTAGCCCTTCTCAGCAGCGCGATGGTGTCAGAGGGCGTAAATCATGGCATCTCTAGCAGGATGCGTGCAGGCTCCACTGACATTTTCACAATTTAAATCATCTTGAGTAATAACCCTTTTAAGATGACTAATGTTACTGATTTTCCTGCATTAATAATAGTGCCGAACACAACACAGAGGTGAAAAAAATCACTAGTGTACGAGGTCACATTTTAAAACCAAATGTATGGTTATCATTAACTCTTTCTGTTAAAGTTAACACTTAAAGCCAGACAGTACCTTACTGTCCTTCTCCAAAAACTTCTTTCTTGCTTCCTCCCTTTTCCCAAGAACTCCATAAAAGACAAAACTCAATGTCTTATTGCCTTCTCAAGGGTCCCAAATATTTTCTTTTTTTTTTTTTTTTTTTTTTTTTTTTTTTTCATTATAATAGTTTATTTTCAAATTGGTTTACATATAACACCCAGTGTTCATCCCAACACGTGCCCTCTTTAATATCCGTCACCCTCTCTCCCCCCTCCCTCACCTCCCTCACCTCCCTCACCCTCAGATTGTTCTCAGTCTTTGAGAGTCTCTTATGTTTTATCTCCCTCCCTCTCTGTGTCTTTTTTTCCTTTCCCCTCTTCCCCTCCCCCTGGTTTTTGCTTAGTCTCACAAAGTCCACCTATTCGTGGAAACATATGGTATCTGTCTTTTTCTGACTGACTTATTTCACTTAACATAATACCCTCCAGTTCCATCCATGTTGCTACACATGGCCAGATTTCATTTTTTCTCATTGCCATGTAGTAGTCCATTGTATATATGTGCCACAACTTCTTTATCCATTCGTCAGTTGATGGGCACTTGGTTTGCTTCCACGATTTGGCTATTGTCGAAAGTGCTGCTATGAACATTGGGGTACACGTACCCCTATGCATCAGCATTCCTGTGTCTCTTGGGTAGATTCCTAGCAGTGCTATTGCTGGGTCATACGGTAGCTCTATTTTCATTTTTTTGAGGAACCTCCACACCGTTTTCCAGAGCGGCTGTACCAGTTTGCATTCCCACCAACAGTGTAGGAGGGTGCCTGCTTCTCCACATCCTCGCCAGCATCTATAGTTTCCTGATTTATTCATTTTAGCCACTCGAACCGGTGTAAGGTGGTATCTCAGTGTGGTTTTGATTTGTGTTTCCCTGATGATGAGTGACTTTGAGCATCGTTTCATGTGTCTGTTGGCCATCTGAATGTCCTCTTTGGAGAAGTGTCTATTCATATCTTCCGCCCACTTTTTCACTGGATTATTTGTTTTTCGGGTGTGGAGTTTGGTGAGTTCTTTATAGATTTTAGATACTAGTCCTTTATCTGATATGTCATTTGCGATTATCCTTTCCCATTCCGTCGGTTGTCTATTAGTTTTGTTGGTTGTTTCCTTTGCCGTGCAGAAGCTTTTTATCTTGATGAGGTCCCAATAGTTCATTTTTGCTTTCAATTCCCTCGCCTCTGGAGATGTGTCACATAGAAAATTGCTGCGGCTCAGGTCAAAGAGGTTTTTTCCTGCTTTCTCCTCTAGGATTTTGATGGTTTCCTGTCTCACATTCAGATCCTTCATCCATTTAGAGTTTATTTTTGTGAGTGGTGTAAGGAAGTGGTCTAGTTTCATTCTTCTGCATGTTGCTGTCCAGTTCTCCCAGCACCATTTGTTAAAGAGGCTGTCTTTTTTCCATTGGATACTCTTTCCTGCTTTGTCAAAGATTAGATGGCCATATGTTTGTGGGTCCATCTCTGGGTTCTCTATTCTATTCCATTGGTCTATGTGTCTGTTCTTGTGCCAATACCATGCTGTCTTGATGACTACCGCTTTGTAGTAGAGGTTAAAATCTGGGATTGTGATGCCTCCCGCTTTGGTTTTATTCTTCAGAATTACTTTGGCTATTCGGGGTCTTTTGTGGTTCCATACAAATTTTAGGATTGTTTGCTCTAGCTTTGAGAAGTATGCTGGTGCAATTTTGATTGGGATTGCATTGAATGTGTAGATTGCTTTGGGTAGTATTGCCATTTTGACGATATTTATTCTTCCAATCCATGAGCATGGGATGTTTTTCCATTTCCTTGTGTCTTCCTCAATTTCCTTCATAAGTTTTTTATAGTTTTCCACGTAAAGGTCTTTTACATCTTTGGTTAGGTTTATTCCTAGGTATTTGATGGTTTTTGGTGCAATGGTGAATGGGATTCGCTTCTTTATTTCTCTTTCTATTGCTTCATTGTTGGTGTAAAGGAAAGCAACCGATTTCTGTACGTTGATTTTGTATCCTGCAACTTTGCCAAATTCATGGATCAGTTCTAGTAGGCTTTCGGTGGATTCTTTTGGGTTTTCCATGTAAAGTATCATGTCGTCTGCAAAAAGTGAAAGTTTGACTTCGTCCTTGCCTATCCTGATGCCTTTTATTTTGCTTTCTTGTCTGATTGCTGATGCTAGGACCTCCAACACTATGTTAAATAGCAGTGGTGAGAGTGGACATCCCTGTCGTGTTCCTGATCTCAGGGGGAAGGCTCTCAGTTTTTCCCCATTGAGGATGATATGAGCTGTGGGCTTTTCATAAATGGCTTTTATGATGTTTAAGTATGTTCCTTCTATCCCGACTTTCTCGAGAGTTTTTATTAAGAAAGGATGCTGTATTTTGTCAAATGCTTTTTCTGCATCAATCGACAGGATCATATGGTTCTTATCTTTTCTTTTGTTAATGTGATGTATCACGTTGATTGATTTACGAATGTTGAACCATCCCTGCAACCCAGGGATGAATCCTACTTGATCATGGTGGATAATTCTTTTTATATGCAGTTGGATTCTATTTGCTAATATCTTGTTAAGAATTTTTGCATCCATGTTCATCAAGGATATCGGCCTGTAGTTCTCTTTTTTTGCTGGGTCTCTATCTGGTTTGGGAATCAAAGTGATGCTGGCTTCATAGAATGAGTCCGGGAGTTTTCTTTCCGTCTCAATTTTTTGGAACAGCTTGAGGAGGATAGGTATTAACTCTGTTTTAAATGTCTGGTAAAATTCCGCAGGGAAGCCATCTGGCCCTGGACTTTTATTTGCTGGGAGATTTTTGATAACTGATTCAATTTCTTCACTAGTTATGGGTCTGTTCAAGTTTTCTATTTCTTCCCGTTTGAGTTTTGGTAGCATGTGGCTGTTTAGGAATTTGTCCATTTCTTCCAGGTTGCTCAATTTGACGGCATAGAGTTTTTCATAATATTCTCTGATGATTGCTTGTATTTCTGAGGGATTGGTTGTAATCACTCCATTTTCGTTCATGATTTTATTGATTTGGTTTCTCTCTCTTTTCTTTTTGAGGAGCCTGGCTAGAGGTTTATCAATTTTGTTTATTTTTTCAAAGAACCAACTCTTGGTTTCATTGATCTGTTCCACTACTTTTTCTGTTTCCATATGATTAATTTGTGCCCTAATCTTTGTTATTTCTCTCTTTCTGCTAGGTTTGGGCTGTCTTAGCTGTTCTGCTTCTAGTTCAAGGGTCCCAAATATTTTATATATAAATAATGGTGGTGAGCTTGATTTGATGGTTCTCGCTTGTATAAAAAGTAACGGTACATGATAATTTAGTCCTCTAACAGAACAGACCAAAATGATCCAGAAAATTGGTGGTTAAAATTAACTGGCATCAACAGGCATACTACGCTTAAAAAAAAAAAAATCTCATTTCTCAGTTGATAAATAGCTACAAAGTAGTTTTCATTCTTTATGGATTTTCTATGAAAATATGGAGGAAGCCTGAGTTCTGCTAGTGGCTCAAAATGCGAAGGGTACCAATATGCTCAGACATTTCCTTAATTTCACTTCTTTCCTTTGAAAGTTAGCCACATAGAAGAAATGGGTTGAGGGCCAAAGGGAGACAGGGAGAGAGTACCTCACTGAAATGTTCCCCTGGAAAACTTTAACAAGAAGTGCATCATTGCACCCGGCCTCTTCTTCTGAGCTGAGCCATCCCACGGATGACGGATAAATCATTTGATTAACTGGTGGGTAATTGCCTTCGGAAGGGTCACACAGCCCTCCTGCCGAGGCACAGGGCTGCGTGGAGTTCCGCGCGGCGCCGCGCCGTTAGAGCTGCGAACCGCTGGAAGGACAAAGACTCTCAGGTTCACTCTAACGTGTGGTTCCTCTTCCATCCTTACCCTGTGACCTCTTCGAGGCCAGATAACCTGAAGTAGGAAGGGTGGGTATTCATTTTTCCAAAGAATGCTCGCTGAAACAATGAAGCATTTTATTATTCAATATTAATGTTTTCTTGACTAGTGACCAGCTTGCAAACTATGGAAAAGGATGATTTGAGCCTCAAATGAATCAAAATTACATGGGAGTTAGAGTATTTTTTGGTAATAGTTTTTTTTTTAACGTTTATTTATTTTTGAGAGAGGGAGACAGGGCATGAATGGGGGAGGGGCAAAGAGAGAGGGAGACACAGAATTGAAGCAGGCTCCAGGCCCTAAGCTGTCAACACAGAGCCCGATGTGGGGCTTGAACCCACAAGCTGTGAGATCATGACCTGAGCTGAAGTCGACGCTCAACTGACTGAGCCACCCAAGTACCCCCTGAGTTTTTTCTTGATTATAAAAATAATAAGTACTCACTGTGGAACATTTAAATAATAAAGAGATGTCGAAGAGAGAAAGCAAAAATGCCCCAAAATCTTACTTCCTAGAGATAATCACTAACGTTTTGGTAAACTTCTTTCTAGACCTCCAAACATATGTACATGTAAGAGGGAGGTTTAAGGATTTTTACATAAACAGGCTCGTTTTAAAAGGCAGTTTCATAATGTGCCTTTTTCATCCAACAAAAGTTGATGTTCATGGCCACAGATTTACAGCATTCTTTTTTAAAAAATTCTTTTGAAAGAGAGAGACAGAGTGCAAGTGGGGGAGAGGCAGAGAATCCGAAGGGAGACACAGACTCGGAAGCAGGCTCCAGGCTCTGAGCTGTCAGCACAGAGCCCGACATGGGGCTCAAACCCAGGAACTGTGAGATTGTGACCTGAGCTGAAGTCAGACACTGAACCGACTGAGCCCCCAGGCGTCCCTACAGCGTCCGTTTTAAAGGGCTGAATAGTATTCCCTTCTCTGATGGAATCCATACAGGAAGTAAAACCACTATTCATCTAATTTATTTTTAGCATTTCTGAAAGACGATACTCACTAGTTGCAGGAGAGTGGTGAAATCTAGGTGAGAGAACCGAGATTTGATTTGATTTCATTACTCAAGTCCCCTTGCTCAAATACTAACGGATACCCTGACATGAAACACTCAACATGTCGCAATATGTAGCTGGGGAATCGAAGGGCTTAGAAGACTGCCCGATGACGTCATTCAGTGGCTGAGTTTGTAAATCACAAAAACGCAACTTCGGTTTTTCCCTTCCCTTTAAAAAGAATGCTTCACCAAACCAGTTCTGTGAAGATTATTTTCTGAACACACAGAAACACATTCAGATGTAATTCATCAAAACAGGAAGTGTTTTAATGCAATTCTCAGTGTAAGTAATGCTGCACACAAACCTTTTACTAAGTCTCACTTGAGTAATTATCCAACCAATATTTCTCATTAACACTCATTTCTCAGCAAAGATTTTAATAGCTCATAGCTTTTGTAAGGTCCTGTATTAATAAGACTTCATTAAGTTTTCAAAATAGATTACAGTACATTTACTGGAAAAATATAAAAGTTTCATCATACATCATCAGAACTAAACAATATGTACCTATCTGAATAAATCAGCAAGGCCTGTTTTGGGAAAGCAGCAGGAGATCCGACATTGCTTTCTGGACTCCCTTTAATTCAAATCAACCCCCCCTAAACCTCTGGAAGAGGTTTTATTGTATTTTCTTGATAAAGCTCAAATGTTTCCGTGCTTTCCACTTAAATTTCAAGACCTAACTGGGTATAAATTTAAGAAATGGGTTACATTTTCCATCCTGACATTGGGCAGCCCCCACGCCCTGTGTGCGGGACACCCGCACGTGCGGACAGCACAATGGGTCCCCTGGAGTGGGTGAGCGTGTGCACCAAGGAAGTGTGCTGTGTGCCCCCCCCGCCCCACACGCACCACCACACGCACAGGTACATGGGTTCAAGCGTCCTTAGCCAAGCCCAGAGGCAGCAGCAGGAGCCCGAAGAGGGGGGCTGGGCGATGAGAAGCTGTATCTCGCAAAGCTGCCATCTCTGAAATGAATGATCTCCAGCTCTAAGGTAAGAAGGGATGCTAACCATAAATCCCTCAATGCACTAGGCGGGAGTCTGGATAAAAGTAGAAGAAAAAAATCCAAGGAAGGGATGAACATAACCACCAGAACCTTGAATACCTACATCAGGGAAAAAACGTTTGTCACACAGAAATTCAGGAAAATACTGGCAATAGCTTCAAATGTGGCCAAGTTAGGAGGTATTCCTTTATAGAACAAATTTCACTTTCTGAGGAAGTCACGTTGAACAAAACCGACAAAACTTGTGCTTGTTTATTCCAAAGAAGAAAACGTGGACAAACATGAGCTCCTTGAAAGCAGGGACGTGTGGCTGGCTGACCCCGTGTCCCCGAAGCACTGGCCAGCACCCGGCACCTCAGCGCCGAGGAAATGTTTTGAACGAATGCGGAGCTTTACATAAACACTCGTCTGTGATTCCAAGAGCACAGGGAGAGCAGAAAATGTGTGTCGGAGTACAGGTGCTGTGCAGAGACCACTGTGTAGAAAAAACAGTTGGTGGGGAAACCCTTTAAGGAAGCATCGTTGCAAGGGTCACTCTATGGACACCTAACAGGCTCGCCATGGGGCTGCAGCAGCGCTAACCACGGGTCCCGCGGTAGCCACTGGGGGAAATGGGGACCGGGTAGGCTGGCTGAGGAAAAGAGTTTAATATGAGCCAATTAAGATGAGGGAGATACATTCTGGGAGAAAAGATAATGAGAAAATAAACTGGAAAACTAAATTAAATGAAGAGTAGGGAAAAGTCTGTGACAGATTTGGAAGTTGTCATGGTTTAATAGCATGCTGTTAATTAAGCAATTTATTGTATCTGTTTTACATTTTACTAGCTATTGATTTTTAAAAAACCATCGTCAAGTTGTGCTGAAGTCTTATTTAAACTTTTTTTTTTTTTTTTTAGTTTTCAAGGCAATAAACTGAATCTCATAAAACATACTTGCATCTTAGGAAAGTAAAGGGAACAACAAAATCTTAAATTGGCTTTTTGTCGGGGAGGGAGTTGGTAATGTTTAATTTTTTTATAATTATCAGGAGTAATTAAAAAGATGGAATGGAGATTAATTACTGAGGATAAAACAAGTTCTACTGTAAAAATTAGGTGCTCAAAGTTATTACGCATTTTAGTCGCAATTAAACATAGGCGTTCTCCTGAACTGCCACTAATCATCTCCGGGTTTTGGTTTTCTTGTTTGTTTAAAAAAATTTTTTTTTAAATGTTTATTTCATTTTTGAGAGAGGGGGAGAGAGAGAAAGAAAACAAACCAGCAGGGGAGGGGCAGAGAGACAGGCGGACAGAGGACCCAAAGCGGGCTCTGCGCTGACAGCAGACAGCCTGACGTGGGGCTCGAACTCACTAACTGGAGATCATGACCTGAGCCAAAGTTGGATGCTTCACTGACTGAGCCACCCAGTCGCCCCGATCCTCGGGTTTTTGAAAATGTTTTGATAGCTCGGGAATGAAGAGCATTATGTGGGGAATTCAGAATGCAAACAGAGATCAGATACTATAAACGGGATACGAAGCTAATACTCGGCTGCCTTCTCCCTGGGCCCTCTGCCCTGCCGGGGCTGTCCGTGTGCTTGTGCACGGCCTCCCTGGCCCTGCGCCTCTCCCGCCAGGCCCCCAGGCACGCCGCGCCCTTCTTATCGCTGAAAGGCTGCTCCTGCTCCCTTTCCCTTACCCCCCACTCTGCCCTCCCCTTACCATCCAGCCAGCCAGCCCTTACTCAGCATGATCCTGTCTCAGTTCAGATGGCATCTCCTCTGTGAATCCGTCCCACAATCTATTCTCAGGCTCCCCTCTGTCCTGTTAATGCTTGCTTATTTACAGCTGTCTCCCTCAGACTGCAAGGCCTGTGAGAGCAGACCCCCCTCCCAGATCGCTAACTGTATTCTCAGCGCACCCTGCATGCTAGCATGTGGCACATAAGCAGTCAGCAATAATATCTGATATTGGTCGAGAGAAGCGGGGAGGGCAGGTGGAAGGGCTGGGGGCGGGCCTAACAGGAAGGCTTTCTTAGCAAGAGCAAATCACGCAGGATACCTCAGACCCTGCAGCATCGCCACGTACCTGCCAGAAAGAAATGTGGCTGTCTGTATTTGAGTAGGTGGCGAGGTATCGTCCATCGGGAGCAAAGGCCACTGCAGTGATTGGTCCCTTGTGTCCATGGATCGTCTAAAATAAAAGTCAGGGTCATTAACGGTCTGCGTTCCACAGAGCTGTTACACATACACATGCAAATGCACTCAGTGTTGAGCAAGTTATGTCATGGAGATTAGATACTGTTATGATCCTTATTTCTGAAATCAGGTGAGGAAAATAGGAAAAGCAACCGAATTTCTCTCGCGGATATGTCCAACGGCTTGCTTTAATCTTGCCCTGAAGAATCTACCTGTCTCCGAGTTGGGAGGACAGCATGAGTCCAAAGGAAAAGCATGTATTAACAGGTGAACCAATGTGTTAATTTATTTATGTCCGTTAGAGGGAAGAATTTAACAATTAATTAGGAACCTCGCTCATCTGAAATGAAAAACAATCAAAGCTGTATCATAATGTCCCTCTTCTGGTAGGAGTTAAAAACTGTAATCTCGACCCTTAATAATTATACATTTTTCATGTTTTATGCTTCATTTCCCACCAACAACACTGTGCTTAAATGCACTTGGCTGCAATTAGTAAACATACATACACGTACCTGTTGGAGATTTGAGCACACACAGAAATCAAACACTATTACCAGCAAGTTAACAGGGCTCATTTTGAACCTTTGCCAAATAGCTACCATTGATTTAACCATGAACTGAAAAAAAGGGAGTTGTATTTTAGACTAGGTCTATGATAAAAGGACTTTACTAATAAAAATTATACTCAACTTTAATGATATTAATCATCATCAAAAGCACTGGTGTACTAAGCAAATTAGCATAGTATTGTATTAATGTCCTTTCATTCAACTGTGAAAGATCGCACCCCTATCGTGTTAGCCAATATTTAGTCTGTTTACAAGCTGTAGGTTGGTCTCCTCCCTCTGTCTGGAAAGGAATGGGGAAATACGTTCTCTTCAATGGGGACAATACTCGGAAGGTTTATTTCTATTTTTTTAAAAATGTTTTTATTTATTTTTGAGGGGGGGAGAGAGAGGGAGAGAGAGGATCCCAACAGGCTCCAGGCTCATTGTGGAGACCAATGTGAGGCTTGATCTCATGACCCTGAGATCATGACCTGAGCCAAAATCAAGAGTCAGACACTTAACCGACTGAGCTGCCCAGGCACCGCCTTCATTTAATGAACAATCGTGAACCTTGAGTCTCAAGGGGAACGTCAGGGCTCATTATGCAGCTCAGCCCCACACGTGTTGTGAGTTTCAGTAAGGCTCTTCTTATAGTTCATAGCTGAGTGACTGCAAAGAGGGAAGGAGGGAGGAGTGGGGTACAGGCCTGTTTCTCACTGCTCTTTGGATATTGTTCTTTTCTGTCACTAGACTTTCAGGGCACCATGGGATCCAAAATAATGCCCGTTTTCCAACACTCAGAGAAAACATGTTATCCTGGTAAAGCGCTGGGCTTCAGGCTGGCAGAGAACGCTGCTCCGAGTCAGGCTGTCTGGCTTGCATTGGGTTCTACTACTTACTCACTGAAGGACCCAGGGCGAATGGTGTAAGTTACTTAACCTCCGAGTCCCAGGTCTAGAAAGCAGGGGTGATGATGATGTTGATAATACCTGCCTCAAACAGCTCTGTGAAGATTAAATGTAGCATTCTGTGCAACGATGGCATATAATAAGAATCCAATAAGTAATATTAATGTTTGTGTGACTCCTCCTTACTTAAAGATGACCAGACATTCGAAAGTTGCTAAGAGAGTAGATCTTAAATGTTCTCATCAACAAAAAAGAAATGGTAATTCCGTGACAAGATGGAAGTGTTAGCCTGCTATGGTGGTAATCATTCTTCAATATATAAGTGTATCAAACCATCACACGTACACCTGAAACATCTACAATGTTATATGTCGATTATCTGTCGATAAGCTGGGAAAAAATGATGAGACAAATGTGAACAATCACAAAACGGGATTACTTGAGTACACGATTTAATGGACAAAAAACCAAACCAAAACAAAAAACATTATCATATATCCCAGAATCAGTATCAGCCGGCATACCAGGTAGTCTAGGAACAGATTTCATTTGATTAAACATTTTATTAGAAGGACGTGGTAACTGTCCATGGTGCTAGGCCTCTAATGTGGTGCTAATTAGGCACCGCGATGAGCATACTGAATAACTATTCTACCGTAGACCCTAAACTGAAAGTTATTGTGGATGAGGGTAAAACACTTAACCAATTAAAAGGGAAAAACGGACCATTCCCACTCACTAGGGCAAGGTACTGAGCTCGCTGGAAAGCATCTTTAATTGGTTTTTAAAAGCAAGATTCAGTTTTACTAGAAATCTGAAATTCTGTGGGGCCACTTTAAAGCTATGTTATGGTTAAGATATTAAAAGTCTTGGGGTGCCTGGGTGGCCCAGTTGGTTAAGCGGCCGACTTCAGCTCAGGTCATGATCTTACCGTCTGTGAGTTCGAGCCCCGCGTCAGGTTCTGTGCTGATGGCTCAGAGCCTGGAGCCTGTTTCAGATTCTATATCTCCCTCTCTCTCTGTTCTTCCCTTGCTCATGCTCTGTCTCTATGTCTCTCAAAAATAAAATAAAAATGCTAAAAAAAAAATTTTAAAAGATAGTAAAAGGCCTTGCTTTAACACAGAGGTTGCAAACTGGAAGACCCTTAGGCCGAATGAAACCAGACTGTAGGTGTATCTGGCTCGGTGGTAAAAATGTTGAAAACAATGTTTTCTGAGCTCATATTCTAATTCATCAATATCATGTAAAATCAAGATTTCTGGCCTCTCCTGACAAGCTGAAAGCTCTGGTGCTCCTGGGCGTTTGTTCGAATGTGGCCACAACAGCCAGGGATGAGCAGAGGTGGCCCTTCAGCCTGGACACTTTGTCCTCCATCTCACCAGCTCAATTCCTTGTGCGCTGCTCATGCCTGCTGTCTGGCTCCCTTATTTCCTGCCTGGTCTCTCCTGGAATTGAGTGGTACCCTTCCATTAAGAATATGGATTCAAAGGGGCACCTGGGTGGCTCAGTCGGTTAAGCGCCTGACTTCAGCTCAGGTCATGATCTTGCGGTTTATGAGTTCAAGCCCCGTGTCGGGTTCTGTGCTGACAGCTCAGAGCCTGGAGCCTGCTTCCGATTCTGTGAATCCCTCTCTCTCTGCCCCAATCCCGCTCATGCTCTGTCTCTCAAAAATAAGTAATAAAACATTAAAAGAATTTTAAGAAGACTTGATTCAAAATAGTTTCTTCCACAAGAAACAAAAAGTGTTGGTGAATGTGGAAGAAAAGGAACCTTTGCCACAGGGTTGGTGGGAATGCAATCTGGCACAGCCGCTATGGAAAGCAGTGTCTCCACACTCCTCAGAAAATTAAAAATAGAAATATCATATGATCTAAGAATTCTACTACTGGGCATTTACCTAAAGAAATTGAAAATACTAATTCAAAAATATTTGTGCACCCCTGTGTTTACTGCAGCATCATTTACAATAGCTAAGGTAGAGAAAGCAACCTAAGAATCCATCAATAAATAGATAAGGAAAATGTGGTGTACACACACACACACACACACACACACGAATATTGCACAGTCATAAAAAAGAGAACGTGTCATCTGTGACAACATAGATGGACCTAGAGGGCATTATGCTAAGTGAAATGAGTTAGAAAAAGACAAATACTGTAGATTTCACTCATATGTGGAATCAAAAAAAATATATGAGCATACAAAAAAGCAGAATCAGATCTGTAAACAGAGAACAAGCTGATGGTTGCCAGTAAGCAGGGGGTGGGGGGATGGGCAAAATGGGTGAAGGCGGGGGGGCGGGAGATCCAGGCCTCCAGGAATGGACTGGATATGTCACGGGAATAAAGGGCACGGCAGAAGGAGTGTAGTCGATGACACCGTAAGAGTGCTGTGCAGGGACCGGTGACAGCTACGCTGTGAGCACAGCCTAATGGACACGCTTGTGCAATCACGATGTTGTGCACCTGGACACGTAACATTATGTGTCAACTGTACGGGGTTGGGGGGGGGAGGATCCAAAAAGTCAAAATGGTTTCTTCCATGCTCTGGGCTCCTGCTATGCATCTGAAAGTGTAAGCCTGACCAAAGCTCCTCTAAGAAAGTTGGCCCTTCCTACAGGGCCCCCAGAGCCCAACTACGTAGAAGTGTGTGATCCACCTCCCGGAGTTTGGGCCCCTACAGCTCAAAACAGAATGCTAGCTAATCCTGCCTCCTTCAGATCAGCGTCTCTTCTTAATCAGCAACTGGCGAGCTGGCAACGGTGAGGCGGCCATAAATGAGCAAGTCCAAAGGAGGTACCGACCCGACGGTCACATTAATGCACCTCTCTGTTAGGCGAAGTCCGCCCTGCGGTAAAGGTGGAAAACCAGACGCACGGGCTCCTTCAGAGGAGTGTTCATGGAACTATTTTCACATAACGTTTTCAGCTTTTACAGAGGGTCGTTTATTTAAAACATCCACTTGAAGGTTACTTCTGGGTCGGCTGAGGACATTCTTCCTGATGTCATCTGGTGTCGCTAACAGAAGATCCTGTGAATTAAATGTCATCTTGGACTTTTCTGCCAGTAAAAGGTTGCTCTTTCCAGATAAATGTTGTTGCTTTCTTTTCTCATGTAACAATAATTACGCAATCTTAACGTGCGCTTGCTTTACCGCCAGGAACCCCTGAGCTGAATGTACGCTCCTGCTGGGTGCATGGTAATCAGTACTTTCTCCTCCCACTGTTCTATATCCGTGTGTGGTTGTTGAGCCCCGCCCCCCCATACTAAGTTTCATTTGTTAGTTTCTTTAAAGTCTGTTTTGGGCAAAGGGGCACTATACTGTAGATCAAAACACACACACACACACACACATACACACACACAGATACACGGTAAGATACTGTTAGGTACCCCGCAGGTTAACTTATAGGAACCTAGAGGAAACCACAGAATGCTGACTGCAGTGTCGGCTCGGAGACCTGTTGTCGTGCAAGAAAGCAAGTGCCACTCAGGGTCCCCAGGGAAGCGCACTGTTTTAAATGGTTTGGTACATCTGGTGAGTTCATTACAATCTCCGCCTAAGAGGTGCTTCAGAATCTCAGTGTAATGGAAATGTTGCCATTGTCTTTTGTTCAGAATCTCTGAACTTCTCAGATCTGTGCAGGCACCACCTGAACGGACTTTAACTCGGTTCTCGCAAGAGAGATGCAGCTGTGTGGGGGTCACGGGGGACTAGTGAAGGCTTTGGATGCCCCCCTCCCCCCCACCCCCCGCCAAAGGCTGGGATCTTAAATGCTGAACTGTAAAGAATGTTTCCCCAAACAACAGGTTTCAAAATAAAAGGAGGCTTGGTCTACTTTTTATACACGAATGGGTATCATGTCTTGTTCTATTTTTTAGTCAAAGAAATTGCTGTCTTGAAAAGACAGAAGTGGAGTATAAAGAAATTAATCTAACTCAAGAAGTGCTATGAACAATAAAAGAAATCAAGCAATTACCCCCGGCAGGAGACAGAGTGTTGAATTGGTAAACACCCCCTCCGTTTTTCTTACCAAAGAAGAGGAACTGAGAGGCAAGATTAATAATGAGGAATACATGCACTGGCCTAGCAGTTTCAATAGGCACTTTCGAGGCACTCCTCAAAGAAACAGAATCAGCCCTTCCTGCACAGAGAGGGAGAGGCACACATTTCACAACTAATTTGGTCAGCATCAGCACAAGCTAGGATGGTCTAAGTACTTCCTTTAAAGTTGCTCTTTACAGGGGCTGTCTCTTCCCGGAGTTCTTGATATTCGGCCTCCAAATGACAAGTTTGAGAACTGACACCAGAAGGTAGGACTCTATTACACCCATGTTAGGCACTGAACAAGACCAAAGAGAACATTTTATATTTATTTGCAAGTTTCACCACTTTTTTAAGGGGGCGGGGAACCCGACCACACAAAATACTTTCCTACTTTTCTTTTTAATGTATTTTAATGTTTATTTATTTTTGAGAGAGAGAGAGACAGGGTGTAAGCAGGGGAGGGTCAGAGACAGAGGGAGATGCAGAACCTGAAGTGGGCTTCAGGCTCTGAGCTGTTAGCGCAGAGTCCAACATGGGCCTCGAACCCATGAATTGCGAAATCATGATCTGAGCTAAAGTCGGAAGCTTAACCGACTAGCCACCCAGGCACCCCTAACTTTCCTACTTTTGACATAAATTGTGAAGGAAAGGTTTCCTAAAATAGGTGAAGTTTTGTTATCATGAGCACTGCAACAAGGGAAAGGTTTATGAAGTTCGGACTGTGTCTCTCACAGGACGTAGACTGACATGACCTGGAGAATAAAAGAAGCTGGACTTCACCGTCACAGCCTCACCCAAGATCTGTGGGGCGGAGAGGGAAGGAGGCTGCACGTAGGTCTCTGGTGGAACCGAATGGCGAGCTTCAGATTCAGATGGGCAGTCGTGGGGCTCTCAATCCGTTAAGTGCCTGACTCTTGATTTCGGCTCAGGTCATGATCTCATGGTTTATGAGATCGAGCCAAGCGTGCGGAGCCTGCTTGGGATTCTCTCTCTCTGCCCCTCCCTGGCTTGCATGCGTGTGTGCAAGTTCTCTCTCTCAAAATAAAGAAGCTTAAAAAAAATAGACAGCTCGTGATTTGGGGGTGCCTGAAAGGCCTGCCGAGCTGGAAGTATGTCCCCCAGTTGGCTGCACGTGTCTCTGAGATTTCTACAAATACAGTGAGGCTTTCGGCGGAGGTTCTTCCTCTAGAATGTGTTCTGGCAGAGAACAGGATAAACGTGCTTTCGTGAGTTACAAACTCACGAATGACAAATGTCCTCAGTTTAAAGGAGAACCTGAAGGAAGTGTGTGTATGGAGACAGGAAAACAGGTCGGAGGTGAGCCAGATATTCAGGGAAGTGAGTACCTAGGAAGTGAGGGCGCACCCCGAAAAGAAAAGGAGATGAATACCAAAGACTTACAGATGCCTTCACGTTGCTAGTGCTGGTTCGTTCGTCTCAGGGATAACGAGCAATGCCCAGGGCGGCTCAGGACGCGTTCGCCTCTGCACCTGAAGCACCAGCCCCTGCATTTGACATCTCTTACAGACGGTGCCAGAGTCAGGAAAGGACAGATAAGGACAGAGGGCCAGGGTCTGACGTGCACGCCTTTCCGACATCCCAGTACAGGAGGCCACTGATTTCATGGCTGACTGGCAGGGAGGTAACAGCTCAAGGCCAGAGAGAAGACAAAGACATCGCTCGGACTGACAGCTTTGTTTGTTAGGCAAGGCAAAGACTCATCAAAACAGAGCCATTTCAAAAGAGTTGAGAAGTTAAGAATTAATTACATGGAAGAAAAAAACTCCCCCTTTCTTTTCTCTGAAGCAACCAATTTGTGAAAATGTTATTATATATTTAAGGTTCAAATGCTCAAGGAAACAAACAATCCAGGCAGAGAAGGCCATTAAAAATTTTTTTTCATCTATGGCCATGGAGAAGACCCAAGTAAAATTTAATTACTGCCATGCACTAAACCCTTTCCAGCCTTTTTGTGTGTGGGCTCTTAGGGCCATGTGACGTTGCCAAGAACACTGAAAGGTCATGCCTTCTTTCCTGTATGTGAACAGGGCTGGTTAAAGCAGGCCTGACAGATGAACATCTATTCTGTTTGCAAGAATCTCTAGAAAAGATTCTAAACCCCTGAGGACCCTCTTCTGTGTTTAACAATGTGTTTTGTCAGGAAGATTTTCCTTATATCAAATCTAAATCCAAAAATGCTACGGTGTGAGCCTGCTTCCTATTGCCTCCCAGAATGGAGAACAGCGGTCACCGATCAGCCGGATAGCCTTTTATAGACCTGAGGGCTGTTACAGCAACTTGCTCCATTTTCATTTACTTGGTCTTTTCAGGATGTAAGAAAAAAAAAAAAAACCAAAACCAAAAAAACAAAAAAAACAAAAACCCAGCGACTATAATATTTCAAGTCTCATTTTCTAACTTTTTAATCGTGTCTGTGGCTTCTCCTTAAACTCTCTCCAAGCTTCCGGTCTGCCATCTTCGCGTTGGATGGCATTAACGGCCATCTTAGTGAACCACGTCTCAGAATGCGGAATTTCAAACCGCCTGAGCTGGAACCAGCAACTGGGTTACGGTTTCTCAGATCAGCATGCAGGAAGGCCCGCACTGCGTTTCTTTCACCAGAACACCGCAGCCGTGCCTGGTGGTGAAGCTGTTCGTGTGCAGATGGCTGACATGCAAAGTTCCCCGTGTCCCGGCGAGGAGAGTGGTGAGTGTGTGTGTGTGTCTGTGCGTGTGTGTGCGTGTGTGTGTGGACACCTGTCCCCAGCAGGGAGCCCTGGCTGTGCTGCAAGGCCCAGAAGGGGCTCCACTGACAAAACCACAGATTGTCAGTCCTTGTTTTCAATCCTTTCCCACCCCCCTTTTCCAAAAGTCATTCATACTCATTTTGCATTCTGGCTCTTTATTTTCATTTACAAATGTACTCCCAACTCAATCACGGCCCGACGAGCCTGCCCTATTCCTTGCTGTCTACTTCTGCAACTCCACAATTCTTGACACTTAACAACCACCCTTGGGCGCTTGAAGAACATAGTTTCTGGCTTATCACTGTGGTCGCTGATAAAAAAATGAATCCTGTAACTTCATACTTGAAAACAAAAGAATATTGCATTGATCAAAGGCCAAGTGCAACCAGCAGCTTCAAATACATTCTAAAATTATACACTTAAATGTCTGTAGTGTGAGCTGCCATACTAGGCAGTGCAGGGAATCCAAAAAGCATAAGGAGAAACTTTCATAGCACGTGTTCTGTGCCAGGGAATGTTGTAAGTACTTTTATATAAACTTCTTAATCCTTACATATTAACCCTGTGAGATGAGAACACTACATTATGCTCTACCTTACAGATGAGGAAACTGAGGTGCAGAGAATTGGAGCAATTTTTTTTAATGTTTATTTATTTTTGAGACAGAGAGAGACAGAGTGTGAGGGGAGAAGGGGCAGAGAGAGGGAGACACAGAATCCGAAGTGGGCTCCAGGTTCCGAGCTGTCAGCACAGAACCCGACACGGGGCTCGAACTCACAAACTGTGAGATCATGACCTGAGCTGAAGTCAGATTCTTAACTGACTGAGCCACCCAGGCGTCTCTAGCTCTGGAATCTGTTGTCTTACGGAGTGCCAGGTAAAAGAAAACTATAAGCTCCCAAGCTTCAATTTCTATACATTTGATTTTCATACAGTTGACATGTAGGTACATTATACACCAATATTTTTTTTAAGTTTATTTATTTTGAGAGGGACAGACCGAGCGAGCAGGAGCGGGCAGAGAGAGATAGAGGGAGGGAGGGAAAGAGAGAGAGAGAGAGAGAGAGAGAGAGAGAGAGAGAGGAGGGAGAGAGGAGAGAGAGAGAGAGAATATCACAAGCAGGTTCCATGCTGTCAATGCAGAGCCCAGTGCAGAGCTCGAACCCACAAACAGTGTGATCATGACCTGAGCTGAAACCAAACGTCAGAGGCTTAACGGACCGAGCCCCCCGGGGCACCTCTACACCAATACTCCTAAATGACTTCTCTCTGCCCCATAATGCCGACTTCGAGTGCTATCTGGTGGTGGCGCAGCTGCAGCCCAGGCGGTCACAGCAGGCTGCCTGGGAGCAGAGGCCAAGGGGGAGCTGGGTCTCGCTGGGAAAGCGTCTGCCCCGCTGTCCCCTCAGCACCAGGGTTCTCCTAGATCCCTACCCTCTGCGGCCAGGGGCTTCCACATACAGGGGGTCTGGAGGAAGGTCCTGGATTGGTCCAATCTCCCTTCACCTCCTGGTGCAGTCTCCCCTGTCCCACCAGCCCTGTGAGGACGGCAGACGGCAGCGAAGCCTCGCAGAAAGGGCCAGGCCTCCCGGGGAGCTCACTCACCCCAGCGGTCCCACACGTGTGGGAAGAAGCAGGTCCCCTGGGTCCCACAGTAGTGGCGGGCGAAGAGGAACTCTTCCTCGACGCGGTGTCCAGCAGTTTCAACGCCTCAGAACAGAGGTTGAAAGATGAGAAGCTGCCATCTTTCTCCCCTGGCAGAGGAGGTGGAGGATGGCCTGTGTGGCTCCGCCGGGCCACCTGGGCCACAGAGGACTGTGGTCCTGCCTTTCTCCTCGGCAGCCTCCCTCCCTGGGTCTGGGTCCCATGAGCTCGTCTGTGCCCCGAAGAGGCAACATCTACCTTCAGGTACTGTAAATAAGCACTACTTGAGGAAAGAATCATTACAAAATTAGGAGCCCGGCTTTTTCTCACTGGGGACACAAAATATAGAAACTAAAGTATTGACCGAAAGCAAAGTAGATGGTAAAAGTATTCCTAAAGCTCTCTAGTATTAAAGAGAGACCAGTTTTTCTTATTGGCTGTACCATCTCCTACAGTGTAAGCACGTAAGCCTAGGTGCTGCCCTTTGGCGATTCTATAATGATTTTGAACAGAGATTTGAGGGTTGAAAATGGGTTGTTTATCTCTATAATTTCTTTTCTTGATGGAGGGCTGAGGCAATACTTGTTATTCACGTTATGCCGACTCTCTGATGTAGAGTCAACCCGCTGTGGCAGTTTCCAAGCCAAGGGGTATTGGAACCATTCAATGAATTGAGTTTTCCATCGCTATCTAATTGAAAAGAATATACATTCAGGGCGAAAGACAAGTAGATTTGGTATCATTTTAACATCTAAATGGAAAATAGATTTAAGGATAGATGTAATAAAGTGAGCTACCTTAAGTTTGATTATAAGATATAGTGCCTCAGTACACTGCCTGTCTTTATTCCTAAACATAGCCAGAGCATACGGTGCCCATTTTCAGTTACTAAAAACTACTTAAATGCCATCTCTGGGGATACGCTAACTGACACAGATGAATTAAAGGGGCTTTTCAATATCTACATATTGGTAATCCTTATGACACAAGCAATAGTTTTTGAAATTCTTTCTGTGGAGGATTATACACCAACAAGCACATGCACACATGATACCCTTATTCAAGAACAGCAAGAATCAACATAAATGCTCAAAACTGTTTTACGACTAGTAATTTAGGCATTAGTAATAATTTCGGATTTTTATGATTACTGAAGCTTTTATTTTCACCAGTGTCAACTATAGATGATCAAAATTACCTTTAAAAAGGAAGGTCTATAGAATACAAATAGAGACTAAACATTTAAGCCTTTGGTTGTTTTCCAGTCTTAAAATGATACAGTAACTGTTAACAGCAACCTTTGTTAAATGTATATACTGGTTTTAGGAGTTTTTTTTCCCTCCTATTCAACTGAGGAACTTATTCAGATTCAAAGAATAAATTTTCTGTAAGTCTCATCCATTAATGTTGAAGTGCTTCTTTCTTCTCTTACTACAGATAATTAAGAGCTGACCACACACGTGCCTGTGTGCATACACTCGCCCCCTACCGCTTTAGTAGATCATGTATTTTCAGGATGAAATAACGTTACTATAAAATATCCAGTTAAACTATACGTAACTGATATGTTCTTTCTCTGCATGTTGAAGTGATCAATCTTACGTAGTTATACTTTGAAATTATGTTTGCCAAAAATCCCGGACGTCACAAACTTCCAATTATTTTAAAACACAATTACCTCCGATTTTTGGCTGATGAAATGACAGTAGTGTATTAGTATTCTGTGTGAGACTTTTAAGCTCAGTAATGATAACACTAAAAAATCTAGTTAAAGACATAATTCAAACCATAACATTTTTCATCAACGTTTAAAATGATTAGTCATATTTAAAGATGACTCTTGGGTACCGAAGCACTGAATCCTGGTGTGATTTAGATAAATGTGGATCAGTTTGAAATAAAAAGACAGTGAGTGAGCTGCTGTCAAATGTTCACATTGCTGGCATGAAGTAATTATAAAACCCTCATTAAGTACATAACTCACATATGCTTCGAAGTCACAGAAAATGTTTTCTTCAGATTTGGGCAGGCCCAAAGCTAAATGTTTTTTTAAAATCTAGTGTTCCTAATATAAATATATTTGAACACATGCTAGAAATCTTAAAATGAACAAAGTTTTGTTTTTATATTCCCGCATTGAAAATTGTGATGTTCAATATTCAAAGGATTCCTAAGAATTGGACATAAAATGGTTATGTAATGTTTCAAGGAAGACAGGACAGCGTATTGTTAAAGGCAGCACTGGGCCACACAAGGGAATCCCCTTGCTTCCACCTGGAGTTCCAGGAGCGTGTACCGTGTTGCTCACCTCTGTCCCCTCTCAAAACACGAGGCCTGTACGGAGCAGACCTGCGGCAGACACGTGTCCACCGTCAACCGACAGAACTCAGCACTCTCCCGGCTTCTGGTCTGGGTCAAGGTAAACAGAAAGTGGCTTTTGCCCTGAGTAGCGGGACAGGGCCTTCAAGCACGTGGTCCCTCCCCTGGGATGCACCTGCGATACACCTCCTGGTGACACAAAACTGTCTTACATGCACTGTACTGAAGCTACAGAATTCTAGTTTTCGAAAACACATTTAAGAGGATTTAACATTTTCACTATTCCAAGAAAGGAATAAAGGGGCTTTTCAATATCTACATATTGGTAATCCAGTAAGTAAAAGAAATTACTTGAAGTATGTTATACAAAATTAAGGTATCACATACATTTAAAAAATTCATACATCTATTGACCAATACGTTACCACATCTTTTGGCTTGCATTTATTTTGGAGAATAGAGTATATGTACAATACATAATAGAGATTCAAGAATTTCATACTTTTATGTGTGGTTTACCATGCCTCTTCATCTTATTAAAACAGAAAATCAGATTGGTCCGGATCATCACCTAATTAACGTTGTTGTATATTACAAGGTACATCTCTTTTGTTAAGAAATGCCAAGTTATAAAAATATAAAATTACCTTCCTAACTTTCATGTAACATTCACAATTGTTCTCAGTATTAAAACAGTAATAAAACAATAGAATAATATATGTAGACTTTTTTTAATGTTTATTTATGAGAGAGAGAGAGAACAAGAGGGGAAGGGACAGAGAGAGAGTGAGACAGAGGATCCGAAGCTGGCTCCGTGCTGATGGCAGCAAGCCCAGGGCAGGGCTTGATCTTGTGAACTCATGAACCGTGAGATCGCTACCTGAGCCAAAGTTGGAAGCACAACCGACTGGGTCACCCAGAGGCCCCTAGATCAGACCAGTCTTAAGAAAATCCCGGCAGAGGGAAAAAAAAAGAGGAACTAGGAAAAAAAGCATAGGGTAAGAGGCAAATGTAGTAGATCAATGAGGAATGGAATGAGGAACGGGATGTGATCAGGAAAGAGGGGCCAACTGGGTGCATAGCGATGCCCTGACCCAGACGGTAAGGCAAGTGAAAGAACGTGTTTCTAGGTTGGGAGGATAGGGGCAGGTGCGAAATCGCGATGACCTAGGGTTGGGAGAGGTAGATACTAAGGCGGACGACTAGAGCAGGTAGTTGGAAATATGTTAGCAAGTCGGAAAGATGGATGTGGAGCTAAGGAGAAGGTGCGGGAAGGAGAGACGGATCTGGGAGTTACCAGCTGGCACCCAGCACTGTGCCTGCTGCACAGCAGTCTCTCGGTGAGTATCTCTTAAGTCACCAGGAGTAAGTGGTTAAGAGAACCTGTGGAGAGCCCATGGGGAAAAGACAGGAAGGGCGAGGATGAAATGGCAGTGGAAGGCGAGGTAGAGAAGAAAGAGCTAATAAGTCTGCTTTGGAGTTTGATAACATTTTATCTTTTAGGTGATAATCCTTTATCAAATTGTAATTATTTATCTCAGACATCGGGAAATAAATTATTTTTAAAAAGGTCAAATTTCTAGCATCAAAAAGAAATACCTGAATTAGAACTGAATTTATAATCTAAACTACCAATACTAGTTGGTTGCCCAATCTGACAGTCTAATTTCTCTCATTTTAATTTTGCTTAATTTCATCAGTTATCCACAGATTTTGATATTTTAGAAAGATCATTAAAAGATGTCTCTGGATATAATACAAAAAAACAAACAAAAAACAAGACATGCTATTAAAAACTTAGGACGACACCATAAAGGAATTAAAAGTGGAACATGTATTTTTGTGTGCGTGTGCCCACGTAGACACGTGCTCATATTGTGGTTGGTCACTTTGATTTACAGATCCTTTTCAAAAATAAAAGGAGAAATAGTTTAACCAAATGAATGATATATAAAGACTAACACTAATGATCACGATCCCCAACTTTGTTCTAGTAGAAATTTCAATGATTCACTAGATTCATAAACTAGAATCAATGTAAGACATACAGGATACTTTACTACTAATGTGTCATACAATGCATATTTAAACAAGCATTCCCTATGGTTTGGCTAAAGAGCGGTCACTGAAATGACTTAATGCAAAAGGAAATGAATTAACTATCCTACTGCTGAGTTTAAACTCATCAGGAATATCTATTTGACATTCTTAGAGTGGAAGATACGCTGGCTAAACCTCTGTATCTTTTAATGCAACCATACTGCCCAATGAGAAGCAAAACTAAAAGTCCAATTCATTACGAAATTCAATATTTGGACCATCAAACTCTTAAGTACTTAATTCGCAATTAATAT
Organism: Paguma larvata; assembly: GCA_030068075.1. Lineage (NCBI taxonomy): Eukaryota > Metazoa > Chordata > Mammalia > Carnivora > Viverridae > Paguma > Paguma larvata. The sequence continues at coordinate 17,789,736 of CM057835.1, forward strand.
TTGTCCATGAAAAGTGTTTTGGTAACACAAGGTGAGAATCAATAACACCAGCCCACTTGTTGCACTCCAGCACTGACAAGCTATCCAACAATCCTTAAGGGAAACAAACTGCTTTGTTGTTTTAATTTACGTTCTTCCCAAGCAAGCATGAATCCTTCTTGGAAATTTTTTTGTTTGTTTTTAACTTAGAATACACTTCGTTAGCAATCTGCTTATAATTGCTATCACGTATATAACCCACAGTGTGCCTTAAAATAAAATTCTGTGCCTTACTACATATACAATTAAAGCACACTTACTTAATACCATACATACTAATTTTATTCACTTTTTTATTTTTGTTTTTTTAAGTTTATTTATTTTGAGAGAGAGGGGAAGAGAGAGAGAGAGAGAGAAAGGGAAAGAGAGAATCCTAGGCAGGCTCTGCGCTGTCAGCTCAGAGCCTGACACAGGACTCGATCCCATGAACCTGGAGCTCATGACCTGAGCTAAAATCAAAAGTTGGATGCTTATTAACTCACTGAGCCACCCAAGCGCCCCTAATTTTATTCACTTTTAAGCAAAGACATGTAAAACTCAAGTAAAAGCCTCCATTTAATACTGTATTTCCCTTCAGGGGTAAGTAAGTATATAAAGAAGGCAGTTCAGATACATTTCTGAAGGCTTAATAGATTATATAAATGAACTCTGCATTCACAAAAATGATTTTTAACAGAAGCACGATTTTTATTTTGGAGGGTTTTTAAAGTTTATTTACTTTATTATTATAAATTTATTATTATAGTAATCTCTACAGCCAACATGGGGCTCAAACTCATGACCCTGAGATCAAGAGTTGCGGGCTCCGCTGTCTGAGCCAGCCAGACACCCATTGGTTTAAAGTTTGTTTGTTTACTATTATTTTAACATAGAGAACATCAAAAAAGGAAACTAAAAATTACCTATAATCCCCCAACTTTTTTTGAAGTACCTATAATAAATTGGGTTTTCTTAACTTATCAAATCCCAAGTCTTACAGGAACCACCATGAATCTTTTGGCATTTATTTTTTCAGAACTTTTTTTTTTTAATGTTTATTCATTCGTGTGTGTGTGTGTGTGTGTGAGAGAGAGAGAGAGAGAGAGAGACAGAGAGAGAGAGAGAGAGAAAGACAATGTGTGTGTGCAAACAGGGAAGGGGCAGAGAGAGATGGAGACATGGAATCTGAAGCAGACTGCAGGCCCTGAGCTGTCAGCACACAGCCAGATGTGGGGCTCCAACTTAGGAACTGTGAGATCATGACCTGAGCCAAAGTCAGACGCTCAACTGACTGAGCCACCCAGGCGCCCCATATCTTTCCAGACTTTTTTATTAGTTTGTCTTTGTTCATACTAGGAAAAAACCGATAAACGGTATGATTTCAATTTGGTATTCCTCTGCAGTATTTTATTTTATTTTTTCATAAAATACTTGTTCAGAGCTGAGACTCATAGTGATCAGATCATTTTAAAGGTTAAATTAAATATTATGCATTACACGGTAAACACATGCACCCCCAAAATTGGTCTCTGCCTAAGAAAAAAATACATTATTAACAAAGAAAATGATTGACCACATATGTAGTTGCATCTATAGTTTAATTTTTTTTATTTTTATTTTTTATTTTTGAGAGACATAGAGACAGAGAGTGAGCAAGGGAAGGGCAGAGAGAGAGGGAGACACAGAATCTGAAGCAGGCTCCAGGCTCTGAGCTGTCAGCACAGAGCCCGACGCGGGGCTCAAACTCACAGACCGTGAGATCATGACCTGAGCTGAAGTTCGCCGCTTAACCGACTGAGCCACCCAGGTGCCCCGCATCTATAGTTTAGAAAGGATAGAGACTCACTAACCATTTTTGTAGAAAACAACGGAAGGCAGGTATGCTCTTGTAAAGGGGAGGGTTTTTTCAAAAAGAAATAATACAGCTGAAGAAATGTATTTTTTAAATAACATTATGCTAAAAGCTTATCATAAATATTTCCATTCAACAGTCAATTGAGATCAACAGTTAGACACGGCACTGTATATTAAGATGGCTGTAGACAGTGCTGTAGCAGTGTGGTGTGTACGGGTCTTAAATTTACGATTACTCAGGTGTCAGAGTTTGTGAGTGCTTTAACAAGAAACTAAACTAAAAGGCAAACAACTGATAAACCTAAGAGTGCTCCTTAAAGCCGCTGCGGATCTTCACACTCAAGGTGTGAGTGCAATTTCATACAGAACAGAAGGTACCATTTCTGTATCTTGGGAGAGTTTAGAATTTAATGAGAATTTTGATTCATACTTCCTGATTTACATGTGAAAAAGTCAGAGCCCGAAGCCAGAGCTCACAGACTGAAGCATGTGAGGTTCAAACAAAATTGATGCTGTAAGACCCTGTTTTGCTTTTTAAATTCTTGATAATTAATTTTTGTTAAATATAAGCCGCAAGAAACCACTGTACTTGTGGTTCTGTGCGTTCGCGACGGACCGTGTCACTCCGCGCTATTCCACAGGCACCTGGTAATTTTATGCTCACACACTAGTGACGCTTTCCCGCGCAGGATTCTGCAGTGTATTCAGAGAGGCAGTCCTCAAAAAAAGGGTCCTTCCTACTGCTTGGGGGGAATTCAGGTGTTTTGAACCCTGAACACTTTTATCCACTGAAACAATGCAAATAGCAGTTAGATTTCCAGGCCAGGTTCCAAAAGCCTCCAGAATTCTTAATGTTTCAGGATTTATAGTGCCAGTTCAATTTCCTGACACTATTTATAACAACTTCTATGGGGAAAAAGCATTTCAAGGTCCAAGCCAGACACCAGGAAGTCTAAACTTCCAGCCTCTTTCGCTTGTATGGAGGGCATTTACCTGTGTTACCAGATGTGTGATGCCGCAGGGAAGTGTGAGATTACCGTCCTGAACCTCTAGACACTGAATTCACTGAAGTTCTAAGCTAAAGCCAGGGAGACACAAATTCTCCTGCCTTTACGTGTACACCTTCAGGTGGAAATCCAATTGTGGGGATACCGTAGGAAAGCGCGGAGAACTCATGCGTAACAACTGCAGGCGACTGCGCACGCGCAGCGGTGTGCGTGTGCTGGGGTGAAGTGGGGGGGGGGCGGCAAGCCTGAAAGCGTGTTCCACGCCGAGGGTGCACTAGGGGGGACCCTGGTCGGGAAAACTAACACCTTCAGAATGACTTGGATTTATGGGGAAGGAATCAAGCGGAGAAAGATAAAGATGGATGGAGAGTTAGGTGCAGGCAGGCCGTGAGAAAGCCTTGCGATTTTTGGTGAATATCCGCTAACCGTAAACACATACCATGAGAACGACTTTAGGGCCCAAAAATACTTTTAAAAATATTTACTGAAAGACATTGTGTGATCCAATCCATCGCATTTTCCATATAGCTTTTAAAATATAGTTATTTAAGATCAGATTTCTATCTAAACCTTTTGCTATACATGGAGGTTTGAAAGTTGGACAACAATCAGGACACTTGGGTGGCTCAGTGGTTGAGCACCCGACTTTGGCTCAGGGTTCTCACGGTTCGTGGGTTCGAGCCCACACCGGGCTCTGTGCTGACAGCTCAGAGCCTGAAGCCTGCTTTGGATTCTGTGTCTCCCTCTCTCTCCACCCCTCTCCTATCCACTCTCTTTCTCTTTCAAAAATAAACAAACATTAAAAAAATTATAAAAGTTGGATAGCAACATGGTTTTGGTCATTTAATATTTAGATAAGCGTGGTTCAGTTGTGAATAAAAAAGGGTGAATAACCCAATCATTTTTCTCTGAATAATTACAGAGTACATGTTCAAAAAGTTAGTGACATTATTTTTTGATTTGAGCAGATATGAAAGCAAAATGTCTTCAGTATTTTTCATATAAAATCTACTTCAAACATATAGTAGAAGTCTTAAAATGAGAACAGTTTTGTTTTGGAATTCTTAGATTATAAGTTCTTTACATTTTTTAAAAACTGAAGAGCCACGCAACAGAGACGAGCTGCTTACTGAGGTCTGAACACGTTCAAATTTGGCTTCCATGAACACTATAATAAATCTACACCTATATACCTCACTCACGGCTGCCTCATAAATTTATATTTTCTTTGGTTTCTGGTCAATCGGTGGCAAAAGCAAGATAGACCCACAGTATGCACGTACAGGTGTTTAATTTATCTAAGTGCTGCATAAAATTAATGGCTGATTTCTCTTTTGAAAGTAAGGCATCCTCGCCCTGATTATTAGAACTGTTTAGAATGGGACTTGCACGATTTTTGACGGCTGCCCACTCAAGGACAACAGTGAATGACCTTGAACAGCAGTGTATAAAAATACATTTATCACTGAAATGGCGTGCTGGCTGCCAGTCAATATATGCCTCTCATTTGTTAGCAGGTCCTCCCGCTGTGATCCCCTCATTACAATTTGCTTTTACTTCCTGGGCAAATGACAACTAGAAAATGAGGCAGCTTCTTTCTTGACCAAACTTAATCCAGAAGAAATGAGGTGACAGCTGCAGCCACTCAAGTGTTACAGGACATTTCACACAGGTTTGTAAAAAGCACGATGATCTATGCTAAATATTACATCACGAACTGCGACAGCCGACGGGTCATCTCACTTGCTTAGTCCGTTTCATTTGTGGGAAGAAACGTGTCAGTAACGGGATAGTTCCTGCTTATAAAGTAACTTACATCCTAGCCCATCTGGTTTTCTAAATAAACAAACTGAGGCGTAGGATGATGCGGATAAATACTCCGTGTGCAGACACACTAGAGGAAACGTTCTTGGATACTTTTTTAAAAAAGGATCCGGTCGAAAGTCTGACTGTGGGAATAACTAACTCCTGTCCTATGTTTTTATGGTAATTTGTCAGTCTCGATGCATAGTTTACATTTTTCTAGGAAGCAAAAGAGGGTATGCTCACTTAGTTTATTTGTACTAGAGAAATAGTAGAATCTGTAAAGAACATTACGGTACAGGCACATAGAGGCTTACGTTGTGTTTAATTGTGGTTTTCATATAAGGATTTTCTGACCCACCGATTTCTAGTCCTGAGTGCGGACACCTTAGGGCACGGTACATTACAATAAGAGCTGTGACATTATCACAAAATGCTGAAAACAAAGACAATTTTTCCTTTTAATTTAAAAATACAGATATCAGAAAGCACCTCAGGAAGGGGAAGACAAAAGGAATAAAAATCCCAATGACAAGTAATAAGCAATAGAAAATAAACTCCAAAAATAATGACTGCTCCTGTAATTGTTTTTGGTTTTCTTTTATTTAACGTGGCTAAACAATTTCTGTTTCGGTGTAGACAGACCCATCTTCTAGTTAGGGTTTGTGTTCAGATTCTGTATCGGGAAGTTTAGCATTAGTGGTTAGTAAGGAAACAGATAGGAAGCACGGTGAGGTCGATGAAAATAAACATGACACTAAGTGAAATAAGCCAGACACAAAAAAAACCCACATACTGTATGACTCCTCCTATGAAATTCTCAATAAGGCAAAGCTACAGTGACAGAAAGATCAGTGATAGCCAGAAGGGGGACTGGCTCCAAGGGGCAGAAGGAAACTCCTGGGGGTGATGGATAAGTTATCTTGATCGTGCTGGTGGTGACAAGACATTTGCCATCACTCGTCAAATTGCGCACTTACGATGGGTGCATTTATTACATGGAAATTATACCTCACGAAATCAGTTACAGATATGTATGTATAGGAAACTAGATCTACTAGATAAGAGTGTGTTGTGTAGTGACTGATGCTTTTGTCGCTGCTGTCTGGAAGCCCTGAGAAACAGACACGCGAAAGGCTAATGGCTTGCGGCGGGAGGCTACAGCAGTTCCCCACAATGCATTTTCTAGATGTTCATCAGGTCTCAGTGGAGAGTGCACCCACGATTTTCCTTGGGGAACCTTAACCACAACCTACCATTTCTCATTAAGGATACCTTTCCTGTAAATCTACGAGATGTGTTCTTTAACTTGAATTCCTACACGTCGCTCTCTAGTAGACTTGTGTACGCCAAATATATATTCCTTTTGAATATCAGCTCTACATTTTTGCTCAGTTTACCACACTGGCGATTGATTCAGGATGGCTACTCCAAACGATTCCTAACTTCCTTGTGTTTAGAACGTACTAAACCTAAATTTATATCTGTTACAGTCCACGAATATTTATATTCCTTTCAAAGGATTAAGAATTAAGCAAAGTATTTTAGAATTTCTAGAATTTCCAAATGCAAACTTTTATACATTAAAGATTCTATATCAGGGGTGCCTGGGTGGCTCCGTCGGTTGGGCACCTGACTTTGGCACAGGTCATGATCTCGCAGTTCATGAGTTCGAGCCCCGCGCTGGGCTCTGTGCTGACAGCCTGGAGCCTGCTTCGGATTCTGTGTCTCCTCTCTCCCTGCCCCTCCCCCACTCTCTATTTCTCAAAAATGAATAAAGATTAAAACAATTAAAAGAAAAAGATTCTATATCAGAAATTTATAATTTTTTTTTTAAAGTAGGCTCCATGCTCAGTGGAGCCCAACTCAGGGCTAGAACTCACTACTCCAAGATCAAGACCTGAGGTGAGATCGAGAGTTTGACACTTAACCAACTGAGCTACCCAGGAACCTCCAGAAATTTACTAATTTATATTTGATAAATGGCATAAGACTCAAACAGTCTAGCTTTTACATGAGGGAAATTTTCAAACATTTTCCAGCAGAACAACCAACCGATTAGAAAACAAAGCACACATGTCACACGTGTGTCACGATGCAGTTCTGAAAGGGTTTTCCACTTCCCCGTTGCTGTGCGAGGGAGAGAGAAAAGGAGCTGCTGCTCGAGCTTTTGTTCTCAGTGCCTAATCCTCTCCCAAAAAGGGACATTAAAAACCACTAAAAAATGAAAATGATTTGGGTCTATTTGAAAAAAATCAATCTGTCTACAGAGTATGCCACACACAATTAAAATAATACCCAACAAAGGAGCATGGAAAACAAAAAATAATATTCAATGAAGGAAGAAAAAAAAATCAGTATTTTTGAATCATCCCTAATTCACACTTTCTTAATTAAGAAAAATAGGAAATTAAATAATACAGGATTGGTGGAATCAAATAATGAAAAAGAGCTAGAATAATATTAATTATTATTTTTTAATGTTTATTCTTGAGAGAGCACAAGTAGGGGAGGGACACAGATAGGAGAACGGAAGATCTGAAGTGGGCTCTGCATTGACAGGCTGACGGCGGCGAGCTTGATGTGGGGCTCAAGCTCATGAACCATGAGATCATGAGCTGAGCCAAAGTCAGGCATGAGATCATGACTGAGCCACCCAGGCGCCCCTAGAATCATATTTATTAAACCTTCTCTTCTCTTTCACCAGTGAAAAAAATCTGGTTTATGATAGGCTTAAAAAAAATGAATGTGATTCTGGTTAAGTAAATAAAAAAATAAATATCTTTAAAACTACCTTATAAACTAAAGGATGATACTGTCAGGATTTTAGCATGCTGACATTCTCCCTGTGTCCATACTACGTTTCCTAATACAGAACTTCCTAAAGAGGGTGACACTCCCAGTTGTTCACATTGAGATGGTTCCCGAGCACAGGAAATGGCAGTCTGCCAACCAGCTGTGGCACTATTCCGTGTCCAGAGTACAGAAACTGGCCACAGGGAATTCTGCCCCAAATGTAACTGAGGTACAGGGAATTCTGCCCACGGGAGGGGGAGAAGCTCTTGGTGGCCCAAGGGTAGACAGAGGTCTCTTATGTTCAGGGAATTGCCTTGGCCAAGCTGGGGAGTGGGTTCAAGCTCTTGGAAGGGTTTCTGGAGTCTCACTTCCGCAAAAATTTGCATTTTTCTATTTTCCTTGCTATGTTCCCTTCTATTCATCTGTACTGTTAAATTTGTTGTATGAGATCATAGTGCCAAAGCATTAAATTCTCATTAGTCTTGGTTATTTTTTCTTGATTGTTTTCCCTATCATAACAGATCTCTATCTCAGCCATCAACACAAAGAAAAGCTTTGCTGTTTTTTGTTTGTTTGTTTGTTTTTTGTTTTCCTGACCTACGCTTTTCTGAACACTTTTTCTTTTTATGAGCCCTTTGCTAGATATTTTTCAAGAACTTTGATGCCCCACACTAATATACGGGCTGACCTCATGGAGAAAGGCTGAAAAGAATTCTTACTTTCCTTTCCCATTATTTTAGTCATCTCAGAACAAATGGTTTAAAAGAGTTCTGTGGGTTACTCTTTTTGCCCAACTGAGGTTGAATACATATATATATCCATGTATATATATATATATATTCAACATATATATATCCATCATCACCATTTCATATATATTAGTTCCCAATATTTATTTACTCCTAAAATATTCATCTCTATTATCTCCACCTATCTAATGGATTTACCTTTTTTACATTTCTGTATTCACAAACATTCTGTCAGCCCTAAATTCTTCACTTGGTTTCTTCTGACACACAATACAAAGATGGGTGTTGTAGAATATGAGAGATTTAGAACTCTGTTATTATTTGTCGTGAAGTCTCACATTAAAACAAAGGATTTCACTGTCAGGATTTTATTTCACTGACATTCTCTGTAAACTTTTTCATACTGTATTTTCTAATAGAAGACTCTATAAATATTCTCATAACTCTGACTTCTTCGTGCAGAGGCCATCCCCAGATATTTGAAATCCTGGGATAAATTATTATGCCTCTCTATGACACCTTATTCATACCAGGACTGGGCGGGATACTGTTGCTAAAAGCTGATTTTCCTGAGCTATTAAGTGCTATAATGTACTATCAAGAACTTAGAACAGTCAAGAGTAAGATCTGCAATTTCTCAGCTTTTCAATATTTCTAAGTTTTTAAAATATATTTTCTAAGTAGAATATGCACATTTATTTCCTCTGGGTAAAGAGACGCTTAAACCACATTCATATCCATAAAAAAAATGCTACTCTTCGGGTGAAAAAGATTTCCTATATGGACAGGTTAGTAAATTTTATTTTTTCAGTGACTTGCTTTTAATAATGCCATTTTACCAAGATTTTCCACAGTTGTATCATTTGATGATTAATTCACTGAAATGGGCCTCCCAGTTTCAAATCATCCTGCCTTAATAGAATTCTATATGGGAGGGGTTACAAAGGCAAACAACACGGCAGAGAAGTGTGGAAGTTACATGATTAATTCAAAGCCACTAAAAGCCATGCTGGTTTCAAGTATGCTGACAGAATTCAACTCTTTCCCTGTAGACCATTTTGTCCCGTATGAAGTATGCCCCTACCTCCACATCTTAAGAGAGTCTACTGCAACCCAATTTTAGTAAATAGAACCCATAAAAAACCCACATTATGCCTACAATTGCAGTGTCAAATATACATGTTGAGAGATGGCACACTTGACCTCTGCCTCCCTGAGGCCCAGTGAAAGAGTTCCAGGAACACGCACGGCTCCCGAGAGGCAGGCAGTTTAAACCCAGTCTCTCATAGGTCCGGGGGGATGGGCAAGGAGGCTCACAAAATACCAGGATACATGGGTTTTCACTGCCTAAACACTGGGGCTTTGGACACCAGACTGTTCTTTTCAGAGACACCCTGCGACCTCAGCACTCTCCTGCCCAGGTTTTGGAAGACTCAGATGCCTACCCGGTTTGCCTCCATTCCTTTGTTGTTGTTTTCTGCAGAAGGTAAGAAATCAACATGATTAATAGTGGAGGACTTTCTCCTCTGTTCTTCACCCTTCCTGTAAAGATCACCAGGAAAAGTGGCTTCTCTAAAACTAGAGTAGGAGGAAAGTAAGTTCTAAAACACAGATCATACACACATTTTGTATTTAATTATTATCTATTCAGTGTGAATAAGAGAACATACTGAAAACCAGGCTGGTCACCTTCCCAACTCGCTTGGCCCTTGCTATAAACATGGCGCATCCCGCTGGCATCGGCCACTATTTGCCCCGTTTATGAGCTAAGTAATTTATTCATCTTTCTTCGGAAAAGCTGGAATCTGGAGATGAGCCCAAGTGCCAAAAAAACGAGTCTCAAGATGAATTAGGAAATATTTTTTACAAGGAGACGAATGATTTTTAAAGGCCTGGTTGTATTTATTTGTTTGTTTGTAAGAAGCCACTGAAAGCAACTTTCCCTTAGTTTCCTCTGGTTGCGAGGTTTGTGTTGTCTGTCTACATGGGAACGAGACACCCTTTGGACAATCCAGCCCAATTCCTTACTTTGCTCTGCCGGAAAACACACAGATATTTATGATAAAAATGAATTGTTAGTTTAATTTCCGGTTTCAGTCATTAATACTCAGCCTTACGGATCTAACGGTAAATGCACCCCCCAGATCTAACCCACGGGGAAATTCAACAATAGATGTTGTCTTTTCAGCAAATACTTCAGCTTTGCCTCAGATGTTTACAAGTGTGATAAACATTTATTCTTTTCTATATCTGCCACTACTGTGAGGTTATTGATCAAATCATACTTGAAAACACTCTGCCAGCGACCATGGAGAAGGATATATGTTGTTTCTGAAAAGTAATTGCTTCTTTTCCACTGAACGATTCATTGTTTAATCCAGGTTTGCTTTAAATCTGATTTTTTTAAGGCCTCACACGAGTCACAGTTTCTTATAAAATGCTCAGGCAATTAAGGATTTCCACACATAACTTTCACTAATTCTAAACTAACATGACAGTGTTTATGGCTTAGAAATGTGATTCTTTCTACATTAGGTATGGAAAAGGTCCACTTTCTTTTTTAAGGTTATTTGCAAGCAATTGTTTTTTTAACATCATACGCTCCTTTCTACATCTCAAGCGAACTATTAAAGAAGCTTTTAAAAATAAGTTTAAATGCTTACACGACCACGGTAGGCTACAAAGAATAAAGAATATTTTATAACAGTCTGCTGCTGGCTGAGGCCTCAGATTCTGAGCACCATTTTGTACTGGTTGACAAGGCACAAGGAGTCAGTGGGGCTGTTTCCCCTGTTCCTTTCTCAGTAGTTCTGGGCATTTCTAACTCCCTTTGGGGTTCTCCTACCTACTGCACCAACTACCTCAAAGTTGGAAAGAAAACAAAATTATTTATCAGGGATCATCTAATTCTACATGATTTTCTAATTTACCAAGTAGCCTAACTTTATTTATACCCTAGCTTATATATTCTTGGTTGCATCTATTTGTCAAACTGCTATGAATTTTCCATTTTCAACCTAAGGAGTTTAATCTCTGTGGTAAATTTGGTTACGATAGCATTTTAAATTTTTTTCTGAAAATGTAATTTTTAAATATTTTCAGTAATTTGGGAACTAAAACAAAGTCTCTTTTGAAGCCCCAGAATTTAAGAGAAGTCGTATTTCTTCTCTAAGTACATGTATAAAGGAAATCCAAGCTTTCCTTTTATTTAGCTCTCATGCAGAATGTGGGGGCTAGCCACCGGCTCCTTGGGAGCAGAAACAGATTCTCGATCAATTTGTATTAGAGAAGAGTATTTAATACATGGGTGAATAAACGAGAGTGGGAAGGGATTACAGTCAGCTTCTTATGAAACAGTTCTGGACTCTAAATAGCGGACATGCTGATGCTCCCAACCCCTCCGGCAGCCCTCTCAATTTACTGCTCTATTCTCTGAGTTGAAATCGTTGCACCTAAAAGCGCCGAGTGGCCCAGCTACCAAAGGTGCATTAATTCCAGCCGTCTGCCCTGTGGATCCGAGTCAGTCTATATGGCGCATCGGGCAGAATATCCTTCCACTTACAGACCGGGGTCTGTCTCCATGGTGATGCCCTGGGAAGGGAACCCCCAGATGTGCACACATCACACCTGCTGAGGTGGCTGATACTGTGATTGAACTTGGGGACCTGGTCGCGAGAGGAGTTTGGGGTTTGGTGGTGGTGGTGGTGGTGGTGGTGGTGGTGGTGGTAGTGTGTGTGTGTGTGTGTGTGTCAGAAACTGGAAGCATCCAACTGGGTTCTAGTAGTCCTCATGAACTCAAGTGAAGGAACTGAGCCACTTATTGGCAAAGGCGGCTACATTTTAGGATATTGAGGGGAATGCCTGGAGGAAGGAGAGGAAAGAAGACAGACCTCTGAGTTCTGGATGAACTGGCCATGGTTCAAAACCAGGCAGTATGGACATGATTTAGAAGAAAGCTGTAATTTCATATAATGCCAGTGGTGTTGACTCTAGACAGAGTGAGTCTTGCTCGGAATATGCTTTCAGTATAAAGTGGGGCAGTTCCAGGAGGGTGCAGCTCTGGCGATCGGTCAGACTTTTTTTCCCCTTAGAAATAAATGCTACACATTCCATAACCACTGATACCATGCTTTAAAAAAATCACAAATTTTATACCTTTAAACTTGTTTCTGCCAGGAAATGATCATTTTTGAAGAGGAACCTGCCCTCTCAGTTCAAGTACAATGTGTGTTTCTGAGACAACTGGCAGCATCTTAGCACAGGCGGCCTCCTCAAGGCCCTCCTCTATCTCCATTTATCCTAGAACTACGGCCAGCTACTCGGCACACCGGTCTTCACCCTCGGACTTTAACTTCCCTGTTAAAGTGTATTCCTTTAATAATAAAATCTAGAAGTCTGATTTTCAAAAGGAAGTTGCTTTTGTCTCTCTTACCCTAGCTTAAATTATTTAAGCAGCATATTTGATGAGCAGTTAAAGAAACTATGCTGTTTTAGTGATTTAAATTCTAATGTTTTGAGACTTTACTTCATCTGAGTAATGTACCCTTGCTTCTCGAAATATCTGTTAATGAATTAATAAATGATCGGCTGCCTCCTAGAAATTTAACACCGTCTAGCCTGTGGTCAGTTTGGTAAAATCCCCTCTTATGATCCTGAAGTCTAGAACTCTTTGGATGCTAGAATGAGGAGAGCCTACACTATTATGCAATCTGAAAGATTAAATGTGTCCTACAATGGCATGCAATTGGAATTTTTTTTTTTAATAATGGTCACTATGGGGTATATGGCTCACTAATGAACAGTCTACCAACAAAGGATGCTGAAACCCTTGCCGCTCCTTATTTTAAAATCATAGAGTCTATTAAATAACGCTCTTGCAAATGTAAACATACTCAGCCAGTGTCAGGAGAGTTTACAATTAAATTATTTGGTGGGGGGGTGGTGCCCGGGTGGCTCAGTTAAGCATCTGACTCTTGATTTTGGCTCAGGTCCTGATCTCGCGGTTTGTGAGTTTAAGCTCCGCATTGCTCTCTCAAGATAAATAAATAAACTTTAAAAAGAAATAAATAAATTATTCAGAGAAAACTTTAGGAAAAAAAACCCCCACAAAAAATGAAAAACATTCCTAGGACAGAGTAAACAAATTCTTATTCTTAATAAGATGAGAAACTATACTGCTGGTCAAAACTTAAAAGAATAATCGAAAAAGAGGGAACTCAGAAATGCCATAAACATAACAGAGTCATGAGTTTCCAAGGGCTTCCACTTACTTCAACAGATGATAGAGACATATGTAGAATATAGCGAAATGCCCCTTAAATAGTAATGGATGAACAGTGTTACTGGTTCCCTTTCAATCAACAAAAAATGTAACGTAAGTGGGCGCCTGGGTCGCTCTGTCGGTTAAGCGTCCAACTTCGGCTCAGGTCATGATCTCGCGGTTCATGAGTTCGAGCCCCGTGTCGGGCTCTGTGCTGACAGCTCAGTCTGGAGCCTGCTTCGGATTCTGGGTCTCCCTCTCTCTCTGCCCCTCCCTGCTTGCACTCTGTCTCCCTCTTTCTCTCTCTCAAAAATAAACATTAAAAAAAAATTTTAAGAAGTGAAATAAGTAACATGTTAGCAAGAAAGAGTCTGTTACGCTCAGCGATTGCCGCACAACTGACTGACGGCAATTTATCGGCCTGCTCACTGCCAAATATGTATCCAGTAACCTGAAGATCATCCTGGGAAATGACTGATCACTTTACAGGAAAATACCGTTCTTGTGAAAGGGCTTCCTATAAATTAGGGTGAACAGGAAAAACATACACCCCCCCACATCCTACCAGCATCCCTAGACAGAAGCTCCTTTTGACAGCCTGACAAAAGTGCTTTGCTAACACGCTTAAAATGGAGCATTTACAGAGTTAAAAGCTGAAAGGGCCTATCCAGGGAGACAAAGGTAAATGAGATACATTTGTGCATTTCTTTTGATACAAATTCAATTTTTTCAGAGCCTTTACTCTAGACACGACGTCACACTTTTTACAATAAAAATTTTAAATCGCGGTATGTGGCTTCACAGAGTGGTCAGCAAGTTTACTATTTTTCCAGGCAGCCCCATCTCATTATAGCAAATGGCATCATTCCAGAAAAAATAAAAGAAAAAATTAAATTGATTACTATGTCAAACTTGGCATCCATATGCCAAACTTCTTCGATAAGAGCGAAGTATTAGGCGGAAACTTGAGGAAAACTGTTTTTTTTACTGAATTCCAAATTCCTGTTATCAGATACAACTTCTTAAGGTCACGGATGTATATTTAAGTGATCTGCGTGCGTATTTCCAAAATAACTTGAGAGGTTTTTCTACTTTGCTTCTTAGGAAGTTAATTAGCTGCGAAGTGGATTCCCCTCGCCCCACCACCCCACCCAATTATTCTATTTCATTCAACCCATTTGTCAAATATGTAAACATAGATATAATATGCAGTCAGCTACCAGCAATATTACTACAAGACAGATTTGAGTTTGGGAAGTATATAATTCCACGAAATACTAGGCTATTAGTGAGGTAGCTTGCAGTTTGGGCCAGCACGAAGGCCACATGAATCATAGCCACCAAAACACCAGTTTCCCTCATTCAAGCTCCAGATTAAGGGCAAACAACTACCCAGAGTTGGGACACATCTCTTAATGAAAACTTTGTGCAAGCGCATGCTATATGTTCTCTTGAGCGTCCTATCCTTGAACTCCTAATACAGGGGGAATACTTGGGGACAGGTTGGACTGGCCTTGAGAAGTCACAGCAGGTTTGGGGAACACAATGCAACCGGGAAAAGTCTGGTCCACTAATGCCTCCCATTTGACTATGTTGTTGGATACTATCAATTACGTTGTTTTTCAAAAAAAAAAAAAAAATACTGCCTCTTACTTGGAACAATTCTCCGTTGCCATCCTGTGTTCCATATGGCCCTAACCACAAAATTTTAATTTATACTCTTAAGACCTTTCCAGAGCCAGGGCACCTGGGTGGCTCCGTCAGTTAAGCACCTGACTTTGGCTCAGGTCATGGTCTCTCGGTTTGCGAGTTCGAGCCCCACATCAGGTGAGCTTGAGCTGCTCATCAGGTGAGCAAGAGCCCCGCACTGGGTGAGCCTCGCGTCTCCTCCCCTCTCTCTACCCCTCCTCTCTGCCCCTTGCTCACTTGCGCTCTCTCTTTCTCAAAAAAAAATCTTTTCAGAGCTGACTATTAATTAGTATGCTCAATCATGTTGAAAATATATTATTTTCCACTTTAAGACAAAACTCAAATTTAATTTTAAAATTAGCATAAGAAAATTCACTCCTTTGGGAATAATCTCTGTGTGTAAAGGCCCCATGCAACCTCATATTTGTCTCGATCCTGGTTCTATCATTTTTGAGATACCTTACTTTATTAAGAAGTGTTCCACACAGACAGTGACGTCTTTATAAAGATATTCTATAGTTTCTTCCAACAGAGACTTTTTCTTTTACTGCAGTATCATTGACATGCAAGAGCCTATTAGTTTCAGGTGTACCTCATAGCGATTCGATATTTTTATACATTATGAAATGACCCCCATGGTAAGTCTAGTTACCATCTGTCACCACACAAAGTTATTACGATATTATTGACTATGTTTCCTAAGCTGTACCTTACATCCCCATGACTTATTTATTTTATAACTGGAAGTCTGTACCTCTTAATCCCCTCCCCCCGATTCTGCCCATCTCCCCCACTGATCTCATAGACGAACTTTAATTTAGAAGATGCTGAGCTTCTGTGCACTATTGCTAGTTCCAAAAAGAAGGCAAGCACCCCACCATCCTGGCTCTAAAGCATTCACGTTAATGCATTTTTGCGACTGACGTATGTCTAGCTTAGACTGCTTTCTCAGGCTGTAGGAGTGATTCCAGAATACCAGCTGCCTTAATCAAGATAGGTAAGGAAAAAGGAAGTTGTTATTTGATTAGCTGAATTATTCTTTTTCATTATGGGTGCTTTATAAAATTAAACCACATGGGCTTGAGGTTACTTTACACTGAGCAGACCTCATGGCTTCAGTTTTAATAGTTTAATATGATTAATTAGAACAAATGGAAAATGTTAAAAATCTGCAAGATATATTTATAATATAAATGATGGTATATTTTGAAAGGCACGATTAGCCTGAACATTGCATTAAATTATACATGAGCTCACGATGAGAAAGTGAACTGACAAAGGGATCCTCTCTCTCCAATAATACTTTGTTCCTCTTAGGGGTTTGTGGAATCACATTGTAAAGCAGGGGATTGGTATTTGCATTAAAAAAATTTTTTTAACGTTTCTTCATTTTTTGAGAGACAGAGAGACAGAGAAGGGGAGAGAGAGGGAGACACAGAATCTGAAGCAGGCTCCAGTCTCTGAGCTGTCAGCACAGAGCCTGACATGGGGCTCCAACCCACGAACCATGAGATCATGACTTGAGCTGAAGCAAGTCGGCCACCAACTGAGCCACCCAGGTGCCCCTAGTATCCACATCTTAAAGAATATCTTGGACTGCGGCTCATAAACATTTTAAATAGAGGCATACGATACTCAGAGTTCAACAGAAGCAGGTTTTTCTTTCTCACCCTATCATCACTCTCGTTTCGATCCTCATCTGTAGACTGCCCGCAGGCCCAGGACTGCATGCAAACTTGCTGTGTTTGGTCCATGTGGTGTCTGAAATGTTTACGGTTCTTACCCCCAGCCTCCAGTGAAGCAGGCACTTTCTAATCTATCATGGTCCCGCATCTCTCCCAAGATTGATTCAAATCTCATTTGAACAGTTTCTCCCCCACGATTTATAAAACAAAGCAGGAGGACTAGGGCAGCAAGTGAGGGGTGGTACAATCTCCGTATGATGTATTGTACGCAAGGTTGAGGAAAGCATATGTCCTGATTTTAATCTCAAGAGAACGGGAGGGGAGGGACTGGCTCTCTGGATGGGTACTGAACTGAATGAGAATTGGTCTAGTCTCCAACAGTACAGTCTGGTGTGTCTATGAGTTAGTAAGTGGCCACTAGGTTTAGAAACAAGTGAGGATAGCAGTTAATATAAATGAAGGAGGGAGATGGGATATGCGGGGTAGAGAAGAGAGGGCCTAATGGGGAAATAGCATGTGCAAAGGTCCTGTGGTAGAAGAGAGGAGAGGACATTAGCATACCCCCCCACACACACAAAGTTAATGTGGCCTAAGCACAGAGATTGCAGGGGAGCCTGATGAAGGATGAGGCTGAGCAACAGTAAGAGTTTAAAACAGAATAATCATGGAATGAGTAAATCTTACCTCGCACGTATTATTATTAGTGATATTAATATTTATACTAACCCAATATTTATAGTTGTTTATATTTAAAATTGTTATGGAAAATTTCAACATGCACAAAAACAGAATAGTATAATAAATCTCTATGTACCTTTCACCAACTTTAACAATTAATAATTTGTGGTTAATTTTACTTCGCCCAAACCTATCTTCTCTTCCCCTTCCCATATACTTGTCAAGAAAACTTTACAAATCATAGGACCTCATCTGTAGGATATTCTACTTTAAAATAACCTCCTTAGAAAAAAAAAGACTTACTTAAAATGGAATGTAAAAGTGTTGGTTCTCACTAGGGATTTGGAAAAGCAAAAGGATTTCCAGATGTGCTTTCTGCCCACAGATGAGCCCCTCTAATCCTTGACTGCCACGTAGAAGAGGAGGAAGGTCCTTCTCCCTCTCAACTGTAAAGGCAGCATCTTCTGCTGCTCTTTACGGCTACTTCCCGCCCAGACCTCACTAGGACTGTGTTTCAGATACAGTTTTACTTGCCATAGGTGGCAATGCAGTCCCCATAATGACAGAGGGTTCCCTGGGTCTTCACCTGATATGTCCCTTTGGTTTCACTGACTTAATACCAAACTGTGTGCTTTTACGTATGGGCCAATTTGATTTACAGTTTTCTTCCTGGGATGCTCTAATCACATTTAAAAACCAGGCAATACAAATACTAAATAGCAAGAAAAATAAAAATTACCTGCTATGCTTAATAAATGTGTATTTTCTGGGGTGTCTGCATGGTTCAGCCGGTTAAGCACCCGACTCTTGATTTTGGCTCAGGTCATGATCTCACAGTTTGGGAGTTCGAGCCCCACGTCAGGCTCTGTGCTGACAGAGGGGAGCCTGCTTGAGATTCTCTCTTTCCTTCTCTCTCTGGCCTCTCCCCTGCTCATGCTCTCTCTCTCTCTCTCTCTCTCTCAAAATAAATAATTAGACTTTAAAAAAAAAAAGAGAAATGTTTATTTTCCACTTAAATAAAAGACACTAGTTTTACATGTTCCTGTTTGCTTATTTAGAGGACACTTACATATAGACTAGGGTTTGGTAAATATTTTAGCTTAAAATCCAAAGCTGTTTTAAGAATGAACAAACTAGGCTATTAAAATGATAAAGCCTGGGCTCACCAACAGAGCATTCAAAGGTTAACTAATATTCTGGACCTTTTCAAAATAGGAGTAAGAATAAAGGCAAATTTGAACAATATAATTCTTATTATGAAAAAAAAAACCATTTTCTCTATATGATAAATAAAATGATATGGTATGATCAAGGGTTAGATCATTTAATAAACGGGCACAAAAAGTCTCAGCATTTTTGGTTGATAGAAATTCTTCCTGCAGTGTTTCACTTTGTCAGGAAAGCTATTACTGTAATTTTATAACTAGATTCATAGTTTGAACAATGCATCAAATACTTAACTACTGGATGGGAACTTCGGAAAAACTGAATATGAATTAGCAACAAAATAGTAGAATTTCTAGTAAGGAGAATTTTAGATCTTTATAAAACGAAGAGACTTTTACAGTTATTATTTAAACATTAAAAAAAAGACTATAAAATAGACTACTTAGAAAAATACTCTTCTAAGCTACAAAGTCCTTGATTTCTCAATAATTTGTTAGAGGTGATTACAAATGACTAACTTTTAGGGATTTTCTCTTTTTCTGTAGAGCTATGTCATCAGGTATATTAGCCATCAGCCAACGCGGCTATTTACACTTAAATGAACTGAAAATTAAATAAAAAAAAATTCGGTTCCTCAGTCTCATTAGCTGTATATGCTTCATGTCTATTGTCTTGGAAAACACCGATTCACAGAACATTTTCTTCATCGTAGAAAGTTCTAGTGAGTAGTTTTGTTTTAGAAGACATGATGAACTTAGATTCATACCGAAAATATTTGAAAGTTAGCCATGGCATTTTCATCATTTCTCCTTTTTCACACGACAACGGTATGTACACATACCGTTCCTAAGAAGGCGGGTAATCTAAAAGGTGGTCTCTTTTTCCCTTTGACAGGTCGGCACTACTGTAGATAATCCCATTTTTCCTCTTAAATACCAAATTAGGGCCTATGTAAGAAAATAAAAATGGTTCTTCGCTGAAATATTATCAAGTCAGCAGACATTTGAACTAAAATAAAGTTACAAAACTACTATCTTCTCCTCCTCCTGCACTGGTCTATTTTTAACTGTGCCAGTGACAAGTGAGAAGCTAAAAGAGACTTTTCAAACCCACAATCCAATTAATATTTCCTATAGAACCGACAACTAGTTAATACCTTCATTTACACGAAAGCCCGTGCATGCCTAATCTTTTACCATTTATTGGCACGGGATCCACGAATGGCCACGAAATGACAACATCAAAAAATACATTTGCTTTCCCCATGCAACCTTTCCTCTGAAGAAACTTTAGCTTTAGGAAAAAAAAAAAGTCAATTTATATTTTGTGTAAAGATATACTTGCAAGTCGACTGATTCTATCTAAACCATAAAATAAAAGCTTATGGGTTCAAATTTGGTTTGTAAGTCTGAGATCTGAACCAATAATTTTATGAAATCAACCTTCTGGATGGAAAAGAACGTGGGCGAGGAAGTGTCAGTTCGACCCCACCTCCAGCGGTGGATATGCGACGATGGTATCAACGAGAAGCAACGTGGCGTGTTTATCACGAGATAATCACACCCCTGGAGGTTTAGAAGCACTCAGCTGAACCTTGTGCCGCACAACACACTTGGGGTGTCATTAGCTCATGATAACCATACTCCCTGTCAAGCCTTATTGCTTAATTAGGGGTTACGAAGGTGATAAGACTAAAAGAAATCGGATGAACAGTACCTAAGATGAATGATACCTTAATCAACTTAAACCTGGTGGTGGAAGGGAGCATGACGAACAAACACACACGGTGAGTTATATGTTATATTTGGAGAAATCTGTTAATAATAAATGAGAAGCCCAAGCTGCATTGCCAGATTATTCGAATTGCCTTTGCCATGAGACACGATGTTGACGATCAATAATTTAAATTGTGTTTTCATACGGCATGTAAAATGCTCGCGAAATTAATGATAATGTGAAATTTAACTTTGACCTGAGATACCCGGTTTATGCGTGACAGTGATTCATCATAATCCAAACACGGAATTTAGGTTTTAGGTCTGCTAGGGAGCTGATCAATAACACCCATGCCACGTAAGATTTTAACAAACGACCCTGAAACCGAAGAGGAAAAATAACCGGACATGCCCCTTCCAATTTTTAGCCCGCCCCCACACTGAGTGATACTTAAATAATAAACATCGAAACCAAACCAAACCAAACCACAGCACCAAATGCTCTAATGAGCCCTATCCAAAATTTTAACTTTAGCTCTTTTGTTCTATTTTTATAAACAACTGCCATATTTGCGGAGAGAAAATAGCTCTGAATACGGTGCACTTGATGCTGCTTTCCAATTCACTGTGAAACATCAATTATCTTTATCAAATAACAGTATCTCATCTCAGTCCATTATCAAGATGGAGTCTTATTTTAGCTGGACTGCAGCCCTATCTGTATATCAGGGCTGGCCGCAGTGGCAGCGCGTGAGTGAAAGGCTGCGAAATAATCAATAATAATCATCAAATTGTGGTCGAAAGGTTGTGAGGATGGAAGTTTTTGATGAAACCTCACCTTTTTTTTTTTTTTTTTGGTGCAGATGATAAGGCTTAACCTTTGCAGTACCTGATAACTATGACTCGGTGAGAGGAGGCCTTCCGTACACTTTAAAGTGGTCTGAACGCCCAAAGACACACTGAAATACTTAGGCTTAAGTGGAACACGAACCTCGAGCTCTCAAAACCCATCAGGTGGGAGGGTTAAAAACCACTGTGGGGGCACCTGGGTGGCTCAGTTGGTTAAGGGGCCGACTTCGGCTCAGGTCATGATCTCACGGTCTGTGAGTTCGAGCCCCGCGTCGGGCTCTGTGCTGACGGCTCAGAGCCTGGAGCCTTCTTCAGATTCTGTATCTCCCTCTCTCTCTGCCCTTCCCCTGCTCGTACTCTGTCTCTATGTCTCTCAAAAATAAATAAACGTTTAAAAAAATTAAAAAAAAAAAAAAACCACTGTGACCAAGGTTTACCGTAAACTTGATACTTGATACGCCAACACAGACAATGCAAACCTGCCCTACTGTGGGTGCTAAAACCATCCATATAAAAGTTGGCTGTAAAAGACCACTGCTTGCATAACAATGGGTCCAATGTACCCAGCAGGTAATGAAATGTTGCCTAAGCCTGGGTACCCGGGTTTGAAAAACACCTCTGTTTGAGAGTTGGAGTGATTCCATCGAGTCGCTCCTCATCACATGTCCAAACACTTTCTGAGCTGTGCCGTGAAGAATCATGGAGAAATAATTTTTTAATTAAAAGTATTTTTTAATGTTTATTTATTTTTGAGAGACAGAGCATGAGCGGGGGAGGGGCAGAGAGAGAGGGAGACACAGAATCCGAGGCAGGCTTCAGACTCTGAGCTGTCAGCACAGAGCCTGACACACGGCTCATACTCAGGAACCTCGAGATCGTGACCTGAGCAGAAGCTGATTGCTTAACCCACTGAGCCACGCAGGCACCCCTAATTTTTTAATTTTAAAGAACACCACTGATTTGGAGTTATGAGAAGTGGGATGGTTTTCTTCTGAGCTTCTGTCATTGGCTTCTCTTTACATCAACGGCCATAAACCCAAGATAAATGAGCTGAGAAACAAGCCGGCCCTAATTAGGGACAACTCAGGTGCGTGGGGTTTTGTGCGGATCCGTCGCAGGCAGTCTACTGAGGCCGTGCCCGTCCCTCTACCAGCCCAGAATGATCCTGCTAAAACCTTCACTTAAAAAGCTCTTATTTTGTGACAATTTGGCATTTTAAAAAGCAAACATTTAGATTTGATAAAACAAGAAAACACAAACTAAATCCACCAATGCAAATGAATTATGCTTTCAAAATATTAAAGAATTAAATGGCAAAGCTCACTGAGCTTTAGATGGTCAGACTATTAACATCTTCCCAGTGGTGAGCCACTGTCCAAGCAGTTTGATGGCAAACATGTTTGAAAGAGCCTCTAATTCAGGGAATTTGTGAAACTGGACGCATATAATAGATTTTAGCTTTATTAGAAGGCCCCAAATCTGAATTTATTAAAAATAGTCTTGTTAAAGAAATTTTAGTTTGTTCTGACTAATGAAAACATTCTTAAGCAACTTCAATAAAAAGTGACCAACAATATTAATATTACAATTACAAATTGTATTATTACAATATTAACATTACATTAACAAACCTGTAACTCTTGCTTTGACTTATCTTTTCTATAAAAATGTCCAGATACTTCTGGCAAAAGTATAAGTAATTGCTT
Organism: Paguma larvata; assembly: GCA_030068075.1. NCBI lineage: Eukaryota > Metazoa > Chordata > Mammalia > Carnivora > Viverridae > Paguma > Paguma larvata. Next base: position 17,812,712 of record CM057835.1, read on the forward strand.
TTTTCTAAACTATTTTACCATTTATACTCATAACAGTACTTACAGTGGGTTAAACTATTTAAAGTATCTTTAAGAAACGCGTTCATTTTATTCTCTCTGTGCTAACTGAATCAAAACCTATTTCTCAAGATCTCAGTTTTTTTTTTCTGAAACACTACACTACCAATCAACACTAAGGATACAAAGAAATTATTAATGCTAATTGTAGATTGGGAAAAAATGGGAAATAAAAATTAAAATCTGATCTTTCAAAAAGTATGAAACCTCCAATAAAAAACAAAAAAAATATGCTCAAAGAGATCCATTTTCTACTAAATATAGCCAAAATTTTAAAAAGTGTCCAAGATAACTAAAAAGAAAGATGTTATGTCATTTCTTATAACTTGATACCCTATCGAAGTGTTTGGAGAACACATTGGAAATAGCAAATTAGAAGCATGTTTTCAAATACAATCTGAAATCTGAAAAAAAAAAAAAACAAAACCCTATCATTTACTATAGTACGAGTTACAACATAATCCTTGTAATATATTTCAAAATTTAGTTTTGAAAACAAATATAGCCATATGTCAAGCCTAGTGCTAAAACAGAATATTCCTTTCATTATCACAATGTTCTAAAATTAATTTTGTACTAATATTGCAAAATTTCTTGTTAACGATATATGCAAAGCTAGTATTGGCTTTCTTAAAACAATAAAAACGTAACAGTATCTGTGGAATCTTGCTAGAGAGGTAGCTATTAAAACTATACAAGACAGAATCCTAAAATTGCTACAACACTTTACCTCACACACAATAAATGTTCTCTAGGAACACTGTGGTATTCTAAGGCTGAATCAGTTGGGTCTCGGAGCTGCGTCGCAATAAGATAGTATGTTTTATTATGAGTGTCATGGAGACGGTGTGAAAAATCAAGAGCCACGGGCAGTCAGCGGCAATGGGTCAATAATGCTCCCAGAGACACTGTGCAGATAATCAACAAGGCCTGAGGTTCTCTCTGCACTGCACACAGCTGAAGGGCAAATCAATACAGCCAGGGGAAGGACACTGCCCCGCTCCACTTCCCGGCGTACACTATGGCTACTCAAGGAAAAACACCCCCACAATGGAAATAAAGCAAACTTGCTGCGCAACTAACAATCAATTTGTATTCACAAATTCACCCTTCTAAATAAGCTTCCAGAAAATCCAAACAGAGTTCAATATAAAGACTGCCTAAAAATGAAACCAGAACAAGGGGAAAAAATGCTATCTAAATAGGGGCCAGCGGGAACTACGTAAGTGTAAAAAGGGCAAATCTTATGAATATTTCAGCTTATAACCCTAAAATTAAAGTTTAACTAAAAATTTTATGAGTAAAAACCTGTATCTCGGGAGGTTTTATTTGCTGAACTTTGGGGTCTCATACGGATAGTGCTCAACCAGGTCGTGTCCATGCTTTACAATTAGAGGAGTAAAAACAAGGAGAAAAACTCTACTAAATTTAGAAACTTGTAAATTATATTTGGATTACTTTTAGTTGTTATAAAAAATGTAACATTCTAAGGTAGTCTACTGGTTAGGAGGGCAACATTTGGTCGACAGTGTAGCTGACACCTCGTTAAATATATGCTGCTAATATTTCACATTTTCAGTAAAAATTTATGGGTAGGAATATGTTGATTTATTATTTCTCAAGAAAAAGGTGATTCATCACATCCATCATTCTGTTAATCATTAGGTGTTATTTCTAAGTTACTATGTAAGGCCATCTTTCTTGAAACATGGAGAAAATAGGCTTGAAAAAAAAAAGAATAGTGGAAAGCATTTTGAGGTTTTTTTCTCTCTTTTCTTTTCTTTTTCCCTTTTTTTTTTTTTTTTTACAATTAATGCTTCTTTTTTTCCAACAGAAAAAAATAACATCTTTAAGATTAACGTGTGCACTGGCTTGAGTGTGGAGTACTGTAAACATTCCTCCAACATAATGTTATAGGAAGGATTGCAATATGTTTCCATTGTTATAACATCAAAAGAATATTAAAAAAGAAAAACGACATTGGGTAAAATGCCTTGTGAGGGAATTTAGGAGACAAAGCCCTGATCTCTTACAGGATTTTAATCACACTTTAAAAGAATGTTATTTTTGCAGGCTATTGACAGGAGACTTTCCTGTTTCTTTTTCTTTATTCACTGACAAGTATTTACAGTATCAAGGAAAACAGTACTCTATTGTTTAGTAAGGTGCTACCATCATAATACTCCAAAATTATAATGATTCTGGGGACATATGTTTTTTAACTAGAAAGAATATGAATTCAAAAACAACAATTTCTTTGTTGGTGCTTACTATGTTTTACTATTAGGAGACTGACAAGGAGTTACTGTGTGTGTGTGTGTGTGTGTGTGTGTGTGTGTGTGTGTAATTATTGAAATCTAGGATCTGCAAAGTAAATTTTGAGTTTAGCTAGGAGAAAAATTGAGCATAAATTGTCCACTCTAAAGTCTATATTTATGACTACTTGGCTGGAAGGATCTGGTTAAAAGCAGGTTTTCATTTTTGCAAAGTTACATTATATTATCTAGTCACCATGACAACAAAATTGAGGCGCTACAGCAAGCCTTAGAAACACACCTGCTATAAGAAAGGAAAAGTCGGTTTCTTAAAGTAGTTTGAGTCTTTATAAATATTTACTTTGTTGGACACTGATATTCTGGAAATAATCTAAAAAGCAATTAATGGAAAATAGGAAGTGTTCCGTCATCAGATAAGAAGGTTCAGACATAGGTACCTCTGTTGAGGAGAAATCTGAAATGAAAAGCAGTGATATCAGCAGTCTTTAAGAAGCAGTTTTCCTGTGGGATCCCTCTTTGTCCCTTCACATCTACCTATTATTAGAGAATCTGTGTTGACCTATTTAATTTTAGACCTTCCACCTCTTTGTCAAATCTGGTTGAGATCAGCTTGCCTAAGTCCTGCTGTTGTCCTGCAAACCAGGAGTGTGTGACATGACAGCTGGCTGATTTGCATATTCCCTTCTCATTGGCTGAGGAAACTGCCCGGGCAGTGAAACACTCCCAGACAGACCGATTTTAGCTGCTTCCTCATTTTAAAAACGAGGAACATTTCTACCTGCTGGAGAGCATCTACAAAACCCCAGACACTATGCATTAGGGCAGTGCTTTTTCCACCTAACCTGAGCAGAAGTTAAAGGTAATTTAAAAGGGACTCCTATAGACATTATGCTAGCAGATCAAAAACCCCTCAATTCTAATTGTGTTTAGAGGCTTTGGTGTTTGGTGGGATTTTTTAAAGTCCCATAACCACATGATCAATCCAGGTGATTTAAAATCAATGCCAAAGCCAGACAAAGGCTGTTGTAAACAGCTCTCTATTTGCTTTATGGAAAAGGTGAAAAATCAAGAGTGAAGCTCTTTCTTCGGTGAGATGGCTAAACCATAAAAAAACGGCTCAAGCCTATGAGGCCACTTGCATTTTCTTAGTGGAAATTCAGAAATGCAAACTGAACCCTGAATCTACCTCTCTTGTCTGGAGAAAATTAAGAGAAAACCTCTAAAAACCTCTAAAAATGAAACCTCTTTCTTGCTAATATGAAAAGAATGCTATGGCCATGCTACCATTATATTAAGTACATTTGATAAGTTAAATATATAGCTAATAGCACTCCATCCTTAGAGAAAACATGGGCCCTTTAATCCTAGAAGCACAGAGTTATTGAATAATTTCACTTAAGAATACTCAGAAGCTGTATGCTTTTGAAATCCACCAAATTAGTAACACGCCTTTGTAATCCCTGGACAAACGTCCCTTATTAAAGTTAGATATGAAGGTGTTGCCCTCTGTCTTAGTCTGTGACTTCAAAGGCCTGTCTGAATGGTCTTTCGTTGGTCATTAGCATAGATCTCGCGCTGCCTGTGTTCTCTAGATTGGCATTGAGCTTGTAGGAGCGTTTTCTCCACAGCCAATCCAAAACGGCACCTCTCATAGCTGTTTTAAACCCCTTCCTACTGCTGCTAAATGTTTTACTTGGGTAAACCAGGGGTCAGGTGTTACCCTTAAGCAGTCGAATATTCCATAGCACATTAAAAAAATACACATCTTGAAAAGTCAAACTCTCTTGATGTTACATTTACTCCTCGCTATGTCTCTTCTCTCTCATTTTTCCAACCAAGCTTCTTGAAAAGAGTGGTCTACACCGCCTGGCTGCCCATGGTGTCACTGCGGTCAGGCTTCCAGTCCCACTACTGCACTGAGACTGCTTTTTAGACTCCCCAGTGACCTTCTGTTGCCAGATCTGATGGGCTTCACTTAATTTTTATCTTACTTGACCTTCCAGTAGCTTTTCCTTCATGAGACACTCTCCTCTTTTGATATCTAAGACACAACACTCTTCTGATTTCCTTCACGCCCTCCAAGCGTCCATTCTCATGCTTTTGCCAGATGCGTCTCTTCCATCTTATCCCTAAATGATGACCTTCCTTAGGACTTTGTCCCAACCCTTCTCACTCTATCTGAGCTTCTCTTCTCACTGTCTATTCATCCGAAGCCATGGCTGTAAACACATCACCGTATCGGTGATGTCTGCTTGTCTGTCTCTAAAGCCATTTAGTAGCTCCACATGAATGTTCACTAGGCTTCTCAGAGTTGGCATAAAACACTAGCTGTCTGCCACTCCTGACTCCACAAACTGGCTCCTCTTCCAATAGTCTCCATCTATGCAGCTGCTCAAACCGAAACCTAGAAAGCATCCTCAAAACTTCACTCCCTCAACGACTAAATGAGATTCATCGTGAGTTCCTCTTCAAATCCATCGCTTACTGGTCCATTTCTATCTCCGCTATCTCCCTTCCAGTCTAGGCTGTTGTCATCTCTAGCCTGAAATACCTCTGGAATACCCTTGTAACTGGTCTTCCCCTTTCTACTTTTGTTCTCCTTCAATCCATTCCCCACACGCCAGTTAAATCAGATCAAGTCACTAGCTTAGAATCCTAACAGTTTCCCATTACACTTAGGAGAATATCGAAATTTCTCATCATGACTCAAGGGCCTCTGTGACCTAGCTCTGGCCTCGCTCTCCAGTCTTGTCTCTTGTTGCTCTGCTATCAAATCTCCTTGATATATAATTTCTTTTAGCATATTATTAAGGACATATTGACAAAGTAAATGCTTAGTGTTTTCCCCATACTAGAAGCGACTCATATCCTGGGAATTTCACTTGATTCGTCACTTAGAAAAGCAAGGTAGCTAAGAACGCTCTTCCAGTTACGTTTCTGGAGGAGGCATTGGCTTCCTCATAGCCATTAAATAGAAATATATTATTTCAGTAGTTCGTAGCACTGACATAGTAGCTGGTACACAGTACATACTTAATATTATTAAATTAATAAATTACTTGAATGGATGCTGCAGCAAGAGGAAAGATCCCACCACACCGTGCGAGCTTTCTGGGGACAGAAAAATCTTAAATTGTGTGCTGTACTGGAGTAGCTGCAGAAAACTCCCATGTAGGGACGTAGCTATAAGGGGTTAATAAGATATTGGTGACTTCCGTGAGCATATTTTCAGTTAGTGCTTTTATCTGGTAGAGGCCCCCTCCTGTTGCAATTTGAAGAGCAGAAAAGTCATCAGAGAGGGGACTGTGGAGAGAAAAGGAGGCTATACATGTACCCAAGAATAGCTGCTTAATGCTCTGTGAGAGTGGGCTGGCCTAACATAACAGGAAAATTCTCAAATGCAGTTTGAAAATCTAGGGAATCTGGCCTCGGCTCAGCTCAAGATGGTAAGAGAAATTTCTACACAGAAAGGAATTAACTAAAACCTTGTAAACTAAAATATTATAATTTTATGTAATATTTCAAAGCAAATATAGGGAAACATAGACCATGACCACAAACGTCTACAAAGAGCTATGCATGTGAATAAGCCATGGATACATGTCAAGCCTTTGGAGGGGGGGGATTGTGATTGTTTCTTCTCCCTGAAACCTTTAATGGTTTTCAATGGTTTGTTTTTTCTAATTAAGATCATCAGCCTTAAAATATTAATCCGTACTAATTCAAACATTTTTTGTTCCTCATATAATCTGCCATTTTAGCCAGTAAACCCAGAGTTTCTCAACTCCAAAGTGCCTTAGAACCACCTGGCAGTATCCTATACAAACGCAGACCCCTGGGCCCTGCCTCGGAGATGCTCATTCAGAAGTCTGGGGTAGGGAAAATCCATTTTGAAATTTCCCACGTGATTCTGATTTGTCACCTGGTTTAGGAAGAACAATGCTAAAACAGCGTCCAGTGAAGTTATCTAAAAGGAACTCCGAGACGGGTGGAAACCTCAGGAGAACGAAGCACTCACGCGCCGTATAAAGGAGATGCTAGCTTGGTGTTACGGTTAATAATTATTTCTCCTTGTACGCAGTTCCAGAAACCCTTTCACATCCTCTGCAAAGCCCCTCATCTTTCCGACCTCACTTTGCTTTTTGGCAAAAATAAGGAGGTTGGCCTCCATTATTTCTTTCTGCCTATAAAAAGTGAGTGACATACAGTAAGTCCTCGATAAACATTTGTTGAATGAATGATTGAATGTATGGCCACCTCACAAAAACCATGCGGAGTGTGCTGGGGGTGGTATTCACAGGTTTTTGGAAAGCGGGCTGAGCCCTAGCAGGCTTGGAAAAGGTGAGTGACAGTAAGTGACTGGATGTAAGGCGGAGTTTTCTGACTCGTCACCTGGTGATCTTTCTTTCAGAATTCTTGCTGAAAGTTGCCGATCAGACGGTGTTGGGTGAAGGACGGTCCACCTGCTGTATTTTGTATTCCTGCCACCACCGATGAATGAAAAACTGCTGTATATGTATAATGGCGTGTAAGCTGTTACCTTCTTCTTTAACCTCTGTCTACAGTAGAGGCAGTAATTCCAGAGGCTTGATAGATGTGTCTACACGTGATAAATCTGCGTGAGTTACGGCTGTGTCCTTCTAGATTTACAACTTCAAGTTTTAATTCATCTCTGACAACGCATTTACATAAATTACAGCAACACAGTAACGATGCCATACGCCGGGATGGTCGCCCAGAGAAATTCAAGAGGCTTATGGGAGCTGGCTGACTTTCTAATATAAAGGGCCACTCTTGGTATATAGGAGAAAGAAGTTTTTAATTTGGTGTGGTGGGCATTACACAAATGTTTACCGGCTCCTGAAATTCCTTTTAAAGTAAACGATGTTTCAGTGCCTTTCAATGTATTAATGAATATTATACATTAAGATGTTAACTTTAGGGAACGGCAGAATTACCCAAGTAGTTAAACATTGGAATAAATGAGAATTATGTCTAAGCACCTTCTCTGCCTTCAAGTGCGAAACAGCGCTCTCCAGCAGGAGCACAAGTCAGCTGAGCTGAGAGGAAGGAGAGACAGTGTGAGATAACCAAGGGCGACCTTCTCCTTCCAGCACGATGAAGGGAAGCGGCCTTGCTTGGACAGCACATAGGAAAGAACGAACCACATCTCTTGAGGCTTATCCTGTACTTTTCTATCCCAGCTCCTTGTTCCTATAGGAACAGAAAGGAAAGTTGATTCTTTTAGAATAATTTTATATTAGTTTACCTTGTTTTAAAATGTTTCCTATTAAGAGTTTTATTCTTAAATTAAAAATAATTATTTATTTATTTTCTTAAAGTAAACCCAATGTGGGGTTTGAACTCATGACTCTGAGATCAAGAGTCACATGCTCTATGGACTGAGCCAGCCAGGTGACTCAAGAGTTTTATTTTATTTTTTTAAGTTTATTTGAGAGAGAAAGAGAAGAGAGAGAGAGAGAGAGAGAGAGAGAGAGAGAGAGAGAGAAGGGAAGGGAAAGGGTAGAGAGAGAGAGAACCCCAAGCCGACTTTGCACTGTCAGCACAGAGACTGACACGGGGCTCAGACCCACAGACGGTAAGATCATGACCTGAACTGAAATGAAGAGTCAAACACCCAACTGACTGAGCCACCCACGTGCTCCTTAAGAGTTTTATTCTTAAAAATTTTTTAATGTTTTATTTTTTTATTTTTGAGAGAGAGAGACAGAGAACAAGCGGGGAAAGGGCAGGGAGAGGGGGAGACACAGGATCCGATGCAGGCTCCAGGCTCTGAGCTATCTGACTCGGGGCTCGAACTCATGAACCGTGAGACCATGATGTGAGCCAAAGTTGGACACTTAACCGACTTGAGCCACCCAGGCACCTCAGGAGTTTTATTCTTAAACTAAGACTAAAGTCTCTTTCAAGTTCAGAAACTCTAAACTTTAAAGGTGACTATTAATCAACTCAACCACTACCATTTCCTGAACACTTAAAATGTCATGACACTAAATATCAACTAATCATCAAGAAGACCTAAAATTATTTCCAGTTTACAGGTAAGGACAGTGGTTTAAAGAGGTTGGTTGCCTTCCTAAGGCCAAAACCCTGTGCTCGGGGAAGATGATAGCCTTCTTGCTATCTTGGGGATAAATTTCAATTAGTCAGTCATGATAATTCAGTTCACTTTGCCAGCAACAGGTTTAAAAATGGGTATATGATACAATTCTGGTCAATGAGACACAAGGTTTCCTCGGGGTGGGTATTTACTTTAAATTTTTCTCCTTCTGCCTCTGGATGGTATTCTTTGCGTAAGTGGCTAGCTAGCTCTGTGGTGGCTGTCCAGCCTAAGATCAACACACCGAATGCAGCACAACAGAGAGATGGAAAGACTAGGGTCCCTGACCACACCGTTGAGCTGCTCACTTTACCAGCTACCTCTCTGGATGTCTTCTTATTCGAAATAATAAGTTCTTTAAATTAAGGCCTCTTTTGGGTCACCTGGGTGGCTCGGTCAGTTAAGCATCCAACTTTAGCTCAGCTCATGATCCCAACGGCTCAGGACCCCATCCCTTCGTTGGGCTCTATGCTAGAGCCTAGAGCCTGCTTTGGATTGTGTCTCCCTTTCTCCCTGCCTCTCCCCCAACTCACAAGTGGTCTCCCTCTCCCTCAAAAATGAACATTAAAAAAACCATCTTTTGAGGCTGCTATTACTTTGTAGATGAAATATCCTATTAAATCTTTCCAACGATTCCACACTTCTTCTACTTTAAAAATTCCTGGTTAGGTTATGCCTAACCTAAATCTTTTTTTTTTTTAAGATTTTATTTTTAAGTAATCTCCACACCCAACATGGGGCTCGAACCTCAACCCTGAGATCAAGACTCACATACTCCACCAACCGCGCCTGCCAGACACCTCCTAAATCTTTATTTACATGACTGTCTTCTCCACCAGTTTATACACAGCCCATCCCTTCCCCAATTTTTTTTTTCAGAAACTGTGGTTTTTAATTTTTCATTACAGCATCACCTTACATTGTAATTTAGTGTATATATTTAAGTGTATATACTGTGCTCGCTTACTTTGAGAAGTGTATATATTTTAAGGCTTATCAGAATCTCCTTGTTCTCTATCATGCTGCCCACCCCTTCTCTTCACTTGGCCACCACAGATTCCTTTTAAGCCCTGATCAACCGCTGCCTGGGCCGTCACTGGAGCCTCGCAGAGCACACTTTCTTCAGTTCTTCCTCTGTACCCCGAACTTCCAGAATGGAGTATCTGATCCGGTTGTCCCTGCTTCAAACTCTTACAGTGGTCTCTCTGGAGGCACCCCTGCGCCTTCACTATAGTATGGATTTATGCACGCTAAAGACTTTTAAATCAGTCACTAGCATTGAAAAACTGGGAGGTTTTTAAATAAAAACCCAGATTTTCAGCTATCTTGAAAAATCAGAAGATAAGGCAACACTAGGTCTACAATTCCACATGGCACCACTGACAGGATCTGAGCTGCAGCTGACCTGGCTACACGGGTGCCACAGCCCCCTGCTCCCGGTTCCACCCCTACTGTTCAAGGAGAAGAGCACGCAGCATTTTACTAAAGGCTTACACTGCTGTTTTTCAGAGAGTAGCATTAAGAAGATAAACATTTCTGGGGCGCCTGGGCGGCTCAGTCGGCTAAGCATCCTTCGGGCTCACGTCGTGATCTCACAGTTGTGAGATCGAGCCCTGCCCTGGGCTCTGTGCTGCACGTGGGGCCTGCTGAAGATTCTCTCTCTCTGTCTCTCTCTTTCTCTCTGACCTTTCTTCTAGCCCTCCCCTATCTGCACGTGCTCTCTCTCAAAATAAATAAATAAATAAACCCGCTCTTAAAAAAAAAAAGAAACATTCTTTGGAAAGTGCTATCAAACATGGAAAAATGAAAGATGAACCAAGAGGGCTTACATTGTTCTGTTAATTCACACTACCTGCCTCACCTGTGTAGGCGTCTGAGTTTGTCTCTGCTGACCTATGACACTGCACCTGTGGAGCGATCCACCCAGGGAAGGCCTCCCTCCATCTCACCCCTCCTAACGCTGGCCTTCTCTCTCTTCCCTCCTCGCTTCCACACTCCTTTGCAGCCTCTGCTCCCAGCGCAGCCGCACGCGAAGCTACACGATGCCTCTGTGCTCCTGCTGACGCTTCATCCTCTCTCTGAAAAGTTTTCTTCCTCCGTGTGTGCCTATGGAACCGCTACTCAAGACGCGACTCAAATGTGACCTTCCTTAGGAACCTTTTCCTGTTCCTGTCCCCTACCTCCCCGGGACTCGCCCTTTCCTACCTTGTGGCCTGTCACACTCTGTTGTGGCACCGAAACACTTGATTGCGCTCACTTGTTTCACCTCTGTCATCCCTGCTGGCCTGGAAATACCTCGCCCACAGGAGCGGTCATTCCCTTCTGCATTTCACAGTGTCACATAAATACGTCTAGGCACCAGGCAACAGAAGGTCTCTCAGATGACCTCGACTCTGCTGACTCTTGGCATTAACCAATACACTCTATTCCCTCTGGAAAGCATGCTGGCTGGATGTGCACTCCCCGAGGGACGCCGGCGGTTAACAGGCTCGCTCACTACTGCTCCCGCCAGGTGAGCGCTCCTTGACCTGAGTTAACCAAAGCCTTGCTGGTTGTGCTTGTCAATGTAAACAGGCAGGTGAATTAAGTGGATGAAATTATAAAACAGGAGTGGGAAGATGGCTCTAGGATGACAAATACATACACACACTCATGAAATTAGGTGTGAGACGAATGTACAAGGCTGGGCAAAGTATAAACATCTAGGATTATACTGAGACTGCTTTAAAAATTTTTTTTTTAAATGTTTGTTAATTTTAGAGAGAGAGAGAGAGACAGACAGACAGAGCACGAGCAAGGGAGGGGCAGAGACAGAGAGGGAGACACAGAATCTGAAACGGGCTCCAGGCTCTGAGCTGTCAGCACAGAGCCCAATGCAGGGCTCGAACATGGGAACGGTGAGATCGCAACCTGAGCAGAAGTCGGACGCTTAACCGACTGAGCCACTCAGGCGCCCCTGGTACTCTGAGACTGCTTGATGTGTATCTTTAATCTCTCAGCTTACTTAAACAGAAGATGGCGTGGTTCAGGAAGAATGTTCTAGAACTATAATAAGTGGTTCAATTATAGAAAGAAAAAGCCGTGGTCTCACATCAAGAGATGAAGAATAAAATTATCTTGACAGGATTTAAATTAAAATGAAATGTTTAAGATCCATATCATTTTACATGATTCCACACTTGAGCAACATTTTTGATTAACTGAGCAACTTCTGGGGCTGACTCTGCTAGATCCAGGGGCTTTTATGTTACCTCCTCTGACCTCCTCCCCCATGCAGATGGGAACTCCATCAGGAGCTCTATTGAAGACAGGAGCTTTTGAGAGTCAGCTCATTTAAATCATCACCGTCTCTTTAGAACCTATCATGAGCTATAGAGTCATGTCTTCATATGTGTCTTAGAGTACTTATGAATCACATTTATTGAATGATTACTATATGCCAGCCCTTGTTCCAAATACCTTATAGATCAAGAGTGGATATAAAGACTACAAAGCAGTGCCTCCAGAATGAATTCACTGTTCTGTGACTCACCTAATATTTTCTACTTTTATGGACTAAATATACATGGGGTATCTAAATACATGAACAAAGATACATATATACATATACATGTACACTTTCCTTTTTTTATGTGGTAAGAGGAAAAAGAGACAGCGAGCAAAGAAACTGAATGGCATTTAGAAATGTAGATAAAGGGTGAATTTGAGATTGAAAATAAATTTTAGTCTACCTAATGCTTTTGCAAGGATGCTGAAATGCTGACAATAACTGCTGGGCTTGTAAACAGTAGAATTCTCTGCCTGATGTATTTCTAATTAAGGATATTACCAAGCATTTTAATTTTCCTTTTTGGTGCAAAAATCCTGAACACTCCCATTCAAAGTATAACTCAGATATAAAAAATACTCAGTGAGTGAGTGAGAAGAGTAGATAAACAACAGAAAACTACATAGTTCAAAATATTCTTCAAGAACGTTTCACCTTTCAGAATGCGATGGTCTGATGTCAAGCACTGCTCCAGACATCTGTCTCCCTTCCTAGAGATTCTTCTCTAAACAGCATTTCACTTTCAAAACAGGAAGCTCGTTAGGTAATTCTTCAACATGGTGTCGAGAAGCCATTGTCCTCCCCACCCATTCATCTTATTATCACCCCCGATGCCATATTCCTGGTTGTTGCTTCAGAATGTCATAGGAAGCAGCTGCCATAAAACCAGCCGCTGAAACGAGCAGGAAGAAAATACCTAAAATGTCACAGTCTGACTAAGTACCAGAGTCGATTGTCACTGCAATTTTTGCAATCGCCACATAAGTGCCCTTGATGGAGAAGCATTATAGACTTCTGCTCGGTGGAAACTGTGCCCGAAGCTTCAAAACTCTGCCTTAAAGAGACATCCATCTTACTGTCCACCCGATCCCTGAGGTCCATAGCTCCTTCTACCCGCTAGTAAAATCTTTGTTATTTTTTAGAGAGAAGAACACATTGTTTTCCAAACTTCTATGAATATAGGTGTGTTTGCTGACATTTTTGGTAAGTCTTGAATATTAGCTTTCTTTTGATATACAGTAGCCTTAGAGTGCTTGCCAAAATTAAATGCATTATAGAAAATTATACAGGTTTATTTTCATTAGAGTGCTTTAAGTCTCATGCTGAAAACATTTTCATATCTTGCCAAGCCCCCTTTTTCCTAAAAATATTACTTATGGAAAAGGCCAGCATTCCGTTGTTTCTTTAACACTTTGCTAACACCATATAACTTTACAAAATCTGTTACTGAATTAGTATTTAATAAGTCACAGAGAAGGGGTGTCTCCACTGATCTACTGGAAAAAACTGCTTTCACGTAAGGTTTATGCAATTCCAGGTGTAATGCTTCTCTGGAAATTGCTAGAACATAAGCCATTCACATAATCCGGGACAACAGCTCTTGGGTTTTGATAATCAAGCGTCCCTGATGCTTTCCCGGGCCCCTGGGCTTTGCAGATGTCGTCAATTATGCAGATATGCCTTCTGCCCGGCATAATGTCCCTTCCTCTTCTCCAACTTCTAATCACTAATGGCTCAATTCACCAAGCGAAGGGCTCTAATCGCTAATGGCCCTCTCCTTCAGCGAACCCTTCCAGACCATTCTCCCCAGACTCCTGAGCAAGTCTGGGCTAGGGTGCCTCCTATGTTCTCTCATGGCATTCTAGGTTGCCTTGCTAGAAAGGATGATCGCGGTATTTCAATGACGGGTTTGTGTCTTATCTTCCGTACCAGATCATAAATTCCCCGAGGGAAGAACAGCTCATATTTACTTTATTGCTGTCTTGCACATAATACGGTATCTGGTACAGAGAAGAGCCATCATAAAATTTTTTAATTTTATTTTTGTATAATATTTTAAAAGAGAAAATGAATAACTCCTCAATAAATGAATAAATTGTCTGTTGTATGGGATGACAAATACAGGAGGCAAAACAGACCAACTGTGGGGTTTCATTTTTTATGAGAATAATTGTGGTTCAAAAGTCGTTCTGTTCATGATTCCCAGGAATATTAGGGAGGGTATGGAGAAAACTAATGCCCATCAACTGGGGGCAGTTTCAGAGTTTCGGGGCCTTCTGACAATCAGATGCACAAATCTTCTAACCTCGTACTCTACAACCAGGAATTTACTCTAAAAAATCAGATAGGCACAAAGAGTTATATAAATCAGGCCGTTCAACGCAACACTGTTTGTTAAATGTTCATTGACAGAGGACTGGTTAATGAAGTCTCCTACACCTGTGTTCTGGAATACTATGCAGTCAACGAAACAGCTTAAAATGGCCCTTCGCACTTACTATGTCCAGTGCTGAAGTCCTGAGCTTCGTTCCTACTCACAGCCTGCTTTTCTCCGGGTTGTCACGGCATCATAATCCATCTGTAAGAACTGCTCATGACTCACGCGTGAATCGCCCTGAATTCTTCCGTCTCACCATCGCCTGCCCCTTAAGTGCCCCACGCTGCGCCTACATGTGAACAATCACCGAGACCTGTTGGCTACTCCCACCTCGGCAGCAAGCAATCTTTTCAAATAAAAAATGGATCACACCAATTCTGATTTTTAGAACCTAGCTTACAGAGAGAAAAGTACTGGTTTATAAAGACATGTATTCAAAGATGCTTACTGCATCCTTGTGTATAAGAATGCAAAGCTAGATTCAATTTGAATATTTCATCAACAGAAAAATAGTTTTCTAAAATGTTTTACATTAAAAAAATATTATATATTTTATAAGGAACACGCTAATGTTTCTCTCCTGGAAAGTCTAGCTATGACACACTATTAAGATTTTTTTTTTGTAACTTGCAGAGTAGTGTATTTCCTATGAATCCAATGTTGTGAAATAAAGAACAAAAGCCTTCCAAAAACAACAAATAAAAAATAATTTAAAAAATCAGATCATGTAACTTCCCTGCTTGAAATTTGCTAAAGGCGTTTCATCACATTAGAATAAAATCTGAGATCCCCACCCTGGCCTTCTGGATCGGAATTCTTTCCTTCCTATCCAGCTCCATTTCAAATCTACCTTCCACTTGCCTTTTCTCTGTTCCCCAAACTTTTCAGTGTTGTTCCGACCTTACTCTCTGTACCACCTGCTTCTTATAACACTCTTCTTCTAGATGGCGGCATAGTCTGAGGTCAAATGCCATCCCCGTAACGTGCTCGCGCTGAGTCCCTAACGCAGGTACCCAGTCATTCCACTGTATTATCCTACCACCACCTGGTATCTCCTTGTTAGCTTCTTGTTGGTCTCCTCTCCTCTCTCTAGAATAGAAGTTCGTTGAGGGCAGGATCCAGGCCGGTTTACTTACGGCTAAAAGTAGGCATTCATTACATACCTGCTGTTAGTGAATGAGATCTATGGACTCACAGGAAGAGATAAAACGCTGTTAAGTAAAAACAAAAGCAGGTGGCAGGAAACTATTCTACTGGGGAAGAGGGAGGGAATAATATTATTTGTATATTACAGAAACAAGACTCAAAGTGTTCACAACAAACAGCTAAAGCAGGAATTAACTCTAAGCTACAGGCAACAGTAGACTTTAACTTTCCGCATTAAATATTTTGTTATTGCTTCAGGTTGTTTTTTAAATGAACATGAATTACATTTATAATCAAAAGGAGCAATCAATGTGATTTATTTTGGGGAAAAAATGGAACGCCAGAGAAAAAAGCAGGTCGACTTCCTCTTTCACCGGCCGCTCCACATCTTCCCCTTCTCGTGCTCTCATGTAAATGTTAATCATTCAGTCACTGTATCTAGACTTCTCACGGGGAGGATGGAAATTACACAAATTACTCAATTTTGACTGGCTAGGTATGAGATTATTGTCAAAGAAAACAAAATACTTCTGTCAGGAGGACAAAAAAAAAACTTACGGGAAGCTTCATGCCGGCAAAAAGAAGAGACCGATATCGCCTGCCAGAGCCCGAGATGAAGCAGAATAAAAAATTTTACACCAGCTTTAAACCTAATAAAGACCAGTTAAGATTCTAACTACAGTTTTCTTTTGAGTTATAAAAGCAGCCACCCACCACTGGAGCATAAAAATGGCTTGTGATTTACATAAAAAGGTAAGTTTATAAATGGACTAGATTAAATGTCAATAGATAAGTAACAAAGGGATAAGGAATATGTGATATGCAAATGAGAGAGAATGAGAATATTCACAACTATTCCTGTTGAAACCAAGAGAAACTACAAAAAATGACGCTATCTAACAAATGAGAAACTGAAAATAATAGTAATCAAATGGTTGAATTACTGACCTAATAATCTTTTCTATCTTAAAAAGGATGAAGAAAACAGATGTGGAAAATTATATAGTAATAAAGTCCTTAGAAACAAATCCAGTGGTGATTAAAAGAAGACTAAATACATGCAGTCGGGTGGGCCAAAAACGGAGCTATGCTGGCAGCTGAGAACAGTGTATTTAAAAATTGGCCTAAAATTACTTGAAAAGATTCTAACATAGCAGTAACATTAAAAGTAGTATTTGTAAAAATTTTTTTAAAAATCTTTGAAAAAAATATCAGCAGGACAACAGATTAATGGTATGGAAAATCGGGATAAGTAAAAGAACAACTGTTAAACATAAATGGATGCGGACAGATCAGCCGGTCTAATGTTGAAATCTGCTAATTACTTGGTTTGATATTCCATTCATTCTACTTGCAATATTAATCAAGGAGTCTTCGAAATAGCAGCAAAGAAAATCGTAGAAAGAAACTGTAATAGATCTACTTGGTACGAAGGCTAATGCACAGCAGCAGGAGTGAACAGAGCGAGGTTGACTGATTACTTAATAATGACTAAATAATAATTATGATGGTAACAGTTTTTAAGTCCTTACTATTGGCTGGCGTTTGCTTTATGTTTATTCTTTTAATCTTTACAACACAATGTAATGAGAGTTACTGTGTCCATTTTATACGCAAAAAAGACCTAAGTCATAGAAATTTAAGTACCTTGCTCAGGCCACAAAGCTAATAAGGGCTGAGCAAGGATGCAAACCCAAGTCAGGTCGGCTCCAGAATCAGCTCTAATACTGCCTTCTCTAATAAGTAAGAGAAAGTATATAACTCGCTAATTAATTTTAATATCAAATTTGGTAGGTTACAAATACGATCAAAGAAATAACTGTAATTTCTGTAAGCCAGATATATGGTAAAAGTAAAGAATTTGAGAGGCTATGTAGCTTACGGTGGGTGTAAGCAATTCAAAGGAAGGTCAAAGGAAAATTAATTTCAACAGAGACATTAACGAAAACAGGGCCAATTTTCGTTACTCTAAGGTGGATTATCCTGAGCATTTTTGTTAACCAGTAGCGCTTCACTTGCGAATATACAGCAACTGTACAGTTGTAGATATTCAGTGAAATCAGACATTTCAATATAATCTAAAGGGAAGTATAATTGGAAAGGGGCGTTTCTTGAAATCTTTACTGTGTTTGCAACAAATCACCTAACAGGTATTTTTGAGTGCATCCTATGCACACTGGGTGAGGGCCACAACAGGGAACAGCGCAGCATAGTGTTACTGAATAAAACGCAGCTCAGAGGAGGAGGGGATTATGTATGATGATCAAAGCCAGAATGTCGAAGGCTTTGAAGCACAGGTCAAGGGCCTAATTTAGGTTGTTAGCAGAGGAAAAGGAAGATTTCAGGTATATTGCTAAGAAAAGTTGACTGAGCTCAGTGACCGGATATGAATGGGTGAAGGACAAGGAATAAGAATTGTGATGTCATTATATAATTGGGCCATTAACAGAAGAAGGCAGGCTAGAAAGGAAGCTGGTAAAATGTAGCCTTTGAGAGATTTTCTAAAACACTGAATCTGAAACAATGACAAGACAGTGAAATGGAAATGTCTAGCAGATAAAAGCCTTGGGGCTGGAGTTTAGGCTGAGCCCAGGCTGCAGACCTGATCTGTCTCACCTGCTAAAAGGAAAGGTCAATGATAATGTATGGATTCTTAGCCGAAGCCAGGAAAAAGAGCAGATGAGTGAAGAAACTTGGGGTCTGGGCAGCAGAGCAGTAGGGGTTGGGGGTGCCTGGCTGGCTCAGCTGGTTACACGTCTGGATCTTGGTTTCAGCTCAGATCATGATCTCACGGTCTGTGGGCTTGAGCCCCACGCTGGGCAAGCCGACAGTGCAGTGCCTCCTTGGAACTCACTCTCTCCCTCACTCTCTGCCCCACCCCTCTCAAAATAAATAAACACATTTTTAAAAATTTATATATAAAAAAAGAATTAACATTAGGACACCCCAAGAAATTAAGAAAACCAGCTAAGGCTATGGTAAAATGAAAAATCAAGATAAATGACAGAGCAATGGAAGTCAAAAGACAGAGTGTGAAAGAAGACCCCTTGGTCCTGGTGTGGGCAAGAGAACCCCAGTGATGTCTGGCACGCGGTTTCAGTGGCTCTGCAAAGGCGGAAGCTAGAAGGTGTGGGGCGGAGGAGGAACTACGGGCCACTCATCCAATACGTACACTAGTGAGAGAAAAGACAGGAGCCAAATGGTAGCTACAGAAAGGATTATAAAATGCATTTTTTAAAAGGAGTCAGTAAAGATGGATTCACCAAGATATATATAGGTATTTTTCGTGACATAAGAAAGAGGTTCTCTGTGCTATTTCTGAAAAAATATCCTATAAGATATTAGAAACAACAATTAGAGGAAGGAAGGAGGGAGGGTTTCTGATATACCAAAATATAACTATGCCTAAAATTACAAATATATTTTTTAATATAATTAAAGATATATATTTCTTTACTTTACCATGCCACACAATGTTTCTTACTATATTTTTTACTCCAAAGACTCAGGGTGTTTTATTTGATCAACATGTATTCTATTATGCATCCGCTATGTTGTGTGTGTGCTTTTTAAATTTTTTTAAGTGTTTATTTATTTTTGAGAGACAGAGTGTGAGCGGGGGAGGGGCAAAGGGGGGGAGGGACACAGAATCCGAAGCAGGCTCCAGGCTCTGTCAGCACAGAGCCCGACGTGGGGCTCAAACTCACGAATCATGAGATCAGAACCTGAGCCGAAATCGGCCACTTAACCAACTAAGCCCCCCAGGCGCCCCCATCCTCTATGTTCTAGGCACTAAAATAGGAGCTTCAAAAATGAGGTGTTTTTTTCTTTTCCAAAATGAGTTCTTGAAGGGACTTAAACTTTACAATAATAAAGTTCTTTTAAGATTTAGATGACTTCTGTCATACTTTGTCATATGTTACGGCCTTTTCCCTAACACTATGGCCAAAGAAAGTAAGTATCTAGATTTACCAAAGTGGATCAGGTACCTCCAAGCGACACAGTGCGAACTCCACGAGGAAAACTAGCTAACAGGAGCCTCAGAGACACTGGCACAGAGCCAGCAGTATTTATTACAAAGAACGTGTTTCACAAAGATTGGAAAATCAGTGAGACATAATATCAGGTCTGCCAAACCAAAGGCAGATATATACAGAGGGAGGATTTCCATTGCTGATTTAACCACACACAAACCTGTCGCTCTAGGGGTTCATGGAACTTCATTAGCCTGCTTATCGAGAACACTGCCTACCAACGAAATTTAAGTACTTCATAGGGAGTTACGTTTCTTTCTTTTTTTTTTTTTTTTAATTAAGCGAAATTCGAGTCAGGTATATTCCTCAATTGCTGGTGGTTGTCAGGTAGAAACATAGTCAGCATCACAGCGCGCTCTTTAGCTACTGGACTGCATCAAAGTTCTGATTTCCATAATCAGCAGAGAGCCGGTCTAACACCACAGGCAAGAGTGTCTTTAGGAAGGAAATCCACGCGTGGCCTCCAGCACTCTGCTCACGCCTGGTTACCGTGTCCACCGAAGTGCTCCTCCCCGAGGAGTGTGAACTAGCCCCACAGTCCACAAACACCCTGGTGTTTCAAGTGACCTTGCACGTTCTCTGAAATTAATGTAACTTAATTGCACAGGGATGGATTTCCAAGTTTATTTGAATATGACAACAACCAACGCTTTACTGAAGACTAACTGCTTGGCAGGCACCGTGCTAAGAATTTCACATAAAGTACATGATTTACTTCTCACAGTAACAGGCACTATTTCTCTCACCATTAGCGGTAGGGAAACCTCAGCTTGGAGAGGTTAAGAAACTTCCCTAAGGTTATGAGACGCACAAGTGGTGGAGATGAGCTTCAAGCCACACGGTTTCTAATTATTTTTCTCTGACGTATTACACCCCGGCGTTTTCCCTGACTGTAGTTCCATTAGGGAACTCTCCGTCCTCAGCTAGCCAAGGCGCAGGTCAGCACACTTTTTCTGTAAAGGGCCATATAGTAAATGTTTTCGGCTTTGTGGACTATGTAGTATGTGGTCCTCAGGGGCTACAACACCTCAGTTCTGCTCTTGTAGTGTGACAACACCACAGACAACGAGCAAATCCTCCACACTACAAGTGTGGCTGTGTTCCAGTAGGACATTTACTCAAACAGGGGGCAGGCAGACCTGGGCAAGAGTTACCCTGAGGTAAAATTCATGTTCCAGACAGATATGCATATTTATTCTGTGGCTTTGTATAATCTTCTGTTATGTTTGGGAAGAACAAGTGGAGAGAAAATGGAGTAAGAAAAGCAAAAACAAAACAAAACAGCAACAGCCGAAACCGAAAGGTAAGATACAGGGATTTAGTGTTTCTATTCTATCCTTTACCAAGCAATGTAGTGACAGGGACCCTACACGTTCTTCCTCTGCTCCCTCACAGGCGTGGGTCCTCTGCCTCCCCTGGGCCCGTGGATGTCCTCTCAGGGTCTGGCCCCCACACAGGTCACAGCACAACCTCCCGTCAGTTGTGACTCTCCCTGTATGGTGGTTATGCCTATCGTCCCACGACGTCGGAACCCTACCCTGAGAGTCCAGGGAATTTATCAGTTATGCTCTCCACATGTTTTACGTCATGTCTGTGTCTTCGCCCACACTAGGGAAACCATCTCCCTCTCTGTGCGGATGCTGAGAGCTAATTCAGGAAACGCGTTACTGCATTCCCAGTTCAAAACTCCTAGTCCTTGGATTCACTTCTAACAAGACATCATTTCTGAACATGACAGCTATACTTGTGTATTCTGTTTAAACTGTTGACTCACTGATCTCAAATATTACAACACGGACACCACAAAAGAGTTATGAGAATCCCCGAAATGTCATTGTCACTGGATATAACTGGTAACTGGCAAAAGTAGTGAAGACTGAGTTGAGAGATTTAGCTTCATTTTCATGTTCTGAGTGATTAGAAGAAAGGGTAACTTTTACTTTCATACAGAGCTGCAAGGTAAAGGTTATTCAATCATACAACACTAATGATAATTTGGCCTCTCAAAATCAAGAAGCTAAGTAGGGAAAAAATCACGGGGGCGCTAACATGTCTAAATGTACTAAAGGCACAGAGCCTGGTTGGTATTCTGTCTCTCTCTTCCCCTCCCCCGCTTGCTCTCTGTATCTTTCTCAATATAAAATAAAAAAAAAAAAACTTAGAAAAAAGTGTTCAACATTCCAATAGTCTCCCCTAAACTTGTCTGACCCCTGAAACTCTCCTCCCTAACATCTGTTACCATTTCTTAGAACACTTTCATGAAAAGCAACCAGAGAAGCTTCTGGAGAATAAATTAAATGCTTATTAAATTTAAGAGGCACTTTAAAATTTTAGCTATAACCTTACGAATTTCTTCATTATAGTTTAACCTAATACAGTTGAATATAATTCCTAATATGGTTGGATAGATCAGCACTGATAAATGCTACAATGAAACATCAGAAGTTATGACTTGGACTATTTGTGAACGAGCATTATAAATTTACCACAATCACAGGTGAGCTTAGCCTTGGTTTTGCCATTTGTAACAGTATGACCTCTGGGATAAAGAGATTTAAAGTCTCTGAGTTTTGAGTCACTTCTATCCAGAGCGGGGCCAGACGTGCCCTGTCTAACCAACGGGCACATTTTGAGAATCTACTGATCAAGATGAAAATCAAAATCAAGAACAATTCTTCATAAGCAATAAAGCGTTATAAAAGTATAAAAAATAATATGTTATCTCATCAGTCTCTTTCTTAGAGAGCCACCCTCAATGTTGTTGCGATTTTCTTCTTCTCTTAAACTCTGGCTAGAATGTTATCTTGTAGTTGCCAAATACCTTATTTTACTTAGGAAATTAATTTTTGGCTAGTTATTAATCAAAATAATGTATCATCCAAATGTTTCCAGAAAACACATGGCAAAAATGGGAGGATCAGAAAACTTTGTTTGAAAGGAGAGATTTATTGCCAAGTGGCAGGTGAGCAGGACCACCTTTCTCTGGGCTCTCTCAGGAACCGTCTGTGGCCACCCTTCGTCGCCAGTGAATAAAGACAGTAGGGCTCTATATTCTCTGAGTCCTTCATTAAACTATTGATCCCTTCGGCATTATCCATAATGTTCCAGCAGCTCAGCATGTCAACTGGTGAAGTGCTAGTCTCCCACTCCTTTCAATAACTTCCACACTTTATGGAGAGGAAGTCGCAATGATTTATTTACCTGACATTTTCCAGTCCGGATGTCGTACAGGGCCACTGAACCATGGCGAGCTCCAACGGCTATTCTGTGATTCCGCTCATAATAGCTGACCATGTAGAACCTGAATTGAACATTTTAACAGCAACAAAAACAAAACCAAAAAAAAAAAAACCGGTGAGATGACCTGCACATGGAAGTGGATGCAACATATTTCAAAGTTGGAAGTCAGCTCTGAAATATATTTTTAAATAAACAGATCTATAATTAATACACTGAGATTGTTCAAAACTGTTTTGTTTTAGTAGCTCTTAAAATCAACCGAAAGAAAAATGACGTGGACTACCACTTAGTCCCGTTAATAATTACTGGCAGTAGAAAACAACTTCATCATTACAAACACCCTCGATTTTCAAATAAGAAATAGGGTCAAATACAAAAAAGATTTAATATGGAAACTCCGTTCTCCTGTAGTAGCTATTATGCAAATACTTCTGTTTGAACAGAAATGGAAAAGATGAAAAGGCTTACTTATTCAACCTGATTACGCTCTCACATTTGGTTCTAGGATTAAGTAGTGAAATATTCTTTCTAGTAGAACAATCATAAAAAGCTACATAGATGTTATGCTTAAGTTGATATCAATAATTTAGAATGAAATTAGTAAGTTAGCCACATGAAAAAAGTTATCTGACAAATTCCATAGATTTTTCACATTTGTCAGTTTATCTAAATGAGAGCTGTGACTACAGGTAGTATAAGTAAGCATATTTGGATACTTATTTGGCATTACATGAAAAGAAAACTTAGGGAGGATGATTTGAAGGTTATAAGAGGTTGATTTACTGCTGTTTGTTTCTTTTTTTCTAAATTAATTTTCACAACTGAATTAGGTATCTGAACTCCTGATCTATGCTTTGCCATAATGATTTTATGAACATATGGTTGGAGCCTGGTAAGATATGAACAAAAATCATTACAAGTATTATAAGCAAGTATGATTTTATATCCCTAAGAGTTTTGAATATACTCAGTATGGGTTGCCCAGATCGACAAGTGGCTTACCCTAAATATTTATGATGATATTACACCAATTCTACCATACATTCCTGGCCTTTTTACTCTTTGCTGTCACACTACCAATCTAATTTTGGTGTCGTATTACCAACCTAACTTTTCCGTTCTTATTTTCTTAAAGAAGGGAACGGGAGGTGAAACATGACAGCAAGGAAATTATTTCTCTAACGCTTTCTTGAAACTGAGTAAAAAACTATGAGGGCATGTGACTACATTTCTGAAATTCTGGTGAGAGGGTCTGAGAGAGAGAGAGAGAGACAAGAGGTTTGAATGTGAGCATTCTGAAACTAAAGATAGTCTGTAAAGCTGTCTGGGAAAGAGATGACATTATAACATTCATATACATTTCATAAATCTGGAAAACAAGATAGTAAGTTTTTTTTTTTTTTTTTGAGAGACAGAGAGAAACAGAGCATGAGCATGGGAGGGGCAGAGAGAGGGGGAGACACGGACCCTGAAGCAGGCTCCAGGGGCTCGAACTCGCAAACCGCTAGATCGTGACCTGAGCCGAAGTCGGATGCTTAACCAATTGAGCCACCCAAGCGCCCCAAGATAGTAAGTTTTAAAACTTTTTGCTGGTTATTTATTAGCAAGCAGTGGATTCAATAATACTTTTGTCTTATCCCTGAGCCTCACCCAGTGACACAATTCTTTTCCCTTCAGTGGAAGATTAATGTTCATCTTTTTACTCAAACAAAAGACACTACTTTAGGATGTCCTGCTGGTTTGCTGTCCTTGGGTATGGACGTCCTCTTTGTATACTGGTTGGAGGGAAGGAAGGGTACTGAAGGCTCCTGACACATACGAAGCTTCCCCACTATTAAGTAGTTAGCAAAAGGTTAGTTTCTCAAAGCTCTTCCTGTCTAAAGCATCGTGTGACTCTACCTCAACAGAGAAGGCAGGAATCAGCATCAAAATCCAATGTTCTTAAACTTGAAAATAAGAATGATCTGGAGAGTTTAAAAACGCTATTTTGTTACTCAATAATTATAGTGGTTTAAGTATTGGGCATCACCACGTGTCTATGCCTACATCTACACATGTAAGCACACACAATCTATTCCTTATTAGAATAACATGAAACACAGTGTCTTATAAATGTTTTAACACATATGTATTCCCTGCAGGTTAACAGCCACAGGAAAGTAAAATTTCCAGAAGTATTTTTAAAATCTATTATTAAACTTTGCACAGTGGTAGCGGTGATGTTGCCGAAATCTTTCTGCAAAACAGGACTATCATTCCCTCTCAAAATAATCCTCCTCAAAACAAACCTGTGGCAAAATACGTTCATGTGGACAAAATTCACTTAAACTAGAATCTTAAAAGTCTTTGTTACGTTGGTCATCTTCTGTGCTCTGGACAGCAACTTCATCTTTCTGTATCATCTATAAACACCATAATTTATGGAAGAAAAAAAAAGATCAAAAGCTATTCTTGGTATCAAATCCTTAGTTTGCCTGGAAAGGACCATAAATTACAGGTCTGCATTTTTCATTCTTTGCAATTTACTGCTAGAGTAATACTTCTAAATGATAGAACAGTTCTAGGCGGCGAAGGTCTCACAGCATGTTTTCATCTCTGGATTTCTTGCTAAACTTTATATACCTTTAGCAGTGTCTCCTTCAAAAGAGGAAACCCATGCAGCCACTTCACAAGTGTCTACTCCAGGGACTGGCTGCTGCAGTAGGCCTATCTCTGCTGAGGGTTTCCAGAATCCACCATACCCCTAGACTACTCTTCTCATGCCCCTAGACTACTCTTCTCCTAGAACCAGTTTTCTATCAGGATTTCTGTCAAGATTAAGGATAGTGAGATATGCAATTTTTACCCCTACCCACAAAAGTATCAATGGATTGAAGACGAGGATCCCCTACAGTTTTTAAAGCATCCTAGTTTTGACCTGATCCTACATGAAAGTCTTAAATTCCTCCAGATTTGGAAAGGGGGGTGTTCTCGGAGTAAGGATTCATTGTGCAGAGTTTTCTGAAATGGTATCTCAGTCTCCAGTTCCCTGCATTGACACCGTGTCGCTTGGGCAGCTTTCTTGGGTAACAACCTGGCGAGAGTCATTTCATTATATTCAGACTAGAACAATGATCTCCTCTGCTTGGTCCATCGCGAGGAAACTCTAAGTTAGAGAGACCATTACCATCCAAGCACGTGAAAGAAGAATACACTGGAATTCAGTAACGTTACAAAATCTACTTCTTGCTGGGTTTGGGCTGGTTACCATCCACGAAGTTTAGTCCCTGATCTCCACCCTTTCGTTCGTGCCCACGTGCAGCCGGGGAGGTCCTCTTCACCCATAAATCAAATCGCCTCTCTCTTATGTTCACGACTATCCTCCAAGACTCTGCACGATGTGGTCCCGCCTCTCAGATGGCATCTCCTCTCCCCTTGCTCACTCTGCTCTAGTCATGTACTTTCTCGAAAATGCCAAGAGCGTTTCCACTTTGGAGCGTGAACACCTGCTGCTCCCTCTGCTTGAAAATCTCATCTGCTGACGTCTCCTTGGCTCATACCCTCACTTCCTTTACGTCTCTGTTCCAAGATGATCTTGACAAAAGAGAGCTTCATGGGGCATCTTATCTAAGACAGCGGCCTTTCCTCCATTACTCTGTAGTCCAACATCCTATTTTCTTTATTGTACTTAATCATCTCTGAGATATTAAACCTTTTTTTTTTGTTTATACTTGTTTCTCTCCACCAGAGACTTTATCTTTTGTTGAATGTATGAATACATAAATGTGGTCCAAACAGTAAAAAGTCATGCGGTAAGAAGTTCAAACATTATGCCTATCCTTCAGTGACTGGTGTATACACTATGTTAAACATACCAATTTTTAAGACCAATGTTTTATAGGGTCTAAAATAATAAATGAGGCGAAGAAACAAAGGAAACAAAAACTGTCCAAAAGAGTGAGGCAGAAGTCAAGAAACAGAGAACTGACCCATGATCACTCTAAAAATCTATTTTTAATTGAGACAAACTGCAGATTTATATGAAATTATCTGTAAAGGCCCCTGTAACCTGGGTATATCAGCGTGAGAATGACAGTTGCATAGTGGGAACTACTTAATTATACCTCAGACTACCTCGGCTGAAATTCAAGAAGGCAAATATAGTCTAAGTGATGATGTACACAAGAAAGCATGTATGTTTGGTATAAATGGTGTTACAGAAATAAAGATTATGCTAAGAATCTGCCAGATATATCACCACACATAAATCTCAGTGAACATGGTAACATCACACAAAACATAATTAACAGAAATAACTTATCAGTCATTAGCAAATGCTGCAATGGGTTATTTTAATTCTCCAAAGCCTTATCAGGACTAAGTCACAGTGGGGTGACATCCACTCCACAATGGAGTGGTTTATAATGTGAAACACACATGTGAATTGAGTGCGGTATCCTGGAGCAAATCACTTTGCTTGCGAGTGTGCCAAGCACTCGGTGTCTCAGTCTTTAAATAGCTTTAGGACTCTCTATTTATAATCTTTTTATCTTTATTAAAAATGGCCTTCAAATAAGAGAAAATTGATGTGAAATTTAAAAGTCAATTTGGAAACACACAGGAAAAGGAAACATCATCTCTTAGCAAAAATATGATTTGAGAGGAAAACAGAAACCAGTAAAGTCACTTTCTTGACTAGGACTTTGGTAATCTGCAATGGTCTCATGTTACTACTGTCTATCATATCCTTGAGTGTTAAAAAGGTAACAAGAAATACTCTTCAATAATCCAAAATTAATCTCCGGCTTACCATGAAACCATCCAAAACCTAAGGATGTACAGAACAGAATGTATGGAATGAATACGATTATTTACAATTTATTACTATTTACGATTATATCCGACACTGGTCCCAAGTACTTGACACATGTATTTTCATAAGTAAGTGAGGTATTAGGACTATTGAGTGGCTTTTAGAAATTCTTGATGTTGATTTAAAATGGTTCACAGGGGCACCTGGGTGGCTCAGTCAGTTAAGCGTCCGATTTCGGCTCAGGTCATGATCTCACAACTTGTGAGTCCGAGCCCCGCGTCAGGCTGTGTGCTGAAAGCTTCAGAGTCTGGAGCCTGCTTCGGAGTTAGTGTTTCCCTCTCTCTCTGCCCCTTCCCTGCTTGGACACTGTCTCTCTCTTAAAAGTAAATAAACATTACAAAAATAAATACAATAAAAAACTCAAACACCACCATTATGCATATAATAAAAAGTCAGTCCTCCCTCTCACACCCCTTCCCTCACCAAGGGTTGACTACTGTTAACAATTTGGTGGATCTTCTGAGAGGTTTTTTCTAATTTTGGTTACAGAAATGGTATCGTATTACACATATTATTCTTCAATTTTCTTTTCTTCTCTCGACAGGTCATGGAACCACCTCCCCCCCATGTCAGTATACTGGATCCCAAGTGATTCTTCCTCATCCCTGCACTGTGCTCCTGTGTACGTATATTCCACTGGTTAACTATTCCCTTTCTGACAGACAGTTAATTTGTGCCGTATGTGGATCCTTGTATATATAAGTGAGTGTAGGACAGAATCCTCAAAGCAAGATTCTGGATTAAAGCATACACACATTTTAAATTTGATAGGCAATGCCGATTTGCCTTCAATTCCCTCAAAAAGTAAGAGTACCCCCACTTGGTAATACCAAATTTTCTTTTTTACCAACACAAGGAAAACAATGGTATCACATTTTTGTTCTTGCAGGAAATAACTTTTTAGATGGATTCATTCAGTTACACTCTCTGGATTTGCATAGAGGTTTCTTTATTAATATAAACAAATTTAAAAACTAATCAACACCCTGCATCCCTGTACTCATTGTGCATAGTAGATAAGGAGTGAGATTCTTCAATATCCATGACGTGCTCCCAATAACCCACAATGAAGATTGGAGCTCCAAGGGTGTCTGGATGGCTCAGTCGATTAAGCATCCGACTCGATTTAGGCTTAGGTCATGATCTCAACAGCTTGTGGGATCTGGCCCTGTCTTGGGCTCTGCACTGACAGCATGGAGCCTGCTTGGGATTCTCTTTCTCTTTCTTTCTCTGCCCCTCCCACACTCATGTGCTCCTTTCTCTCTCTCTCTCTCAAAATAAATACGTAAACTTAAAAAAAAAAAAGAAGAAGATTGGAGCCCTGAATACAGGCAAAGCTGTTCTGCGGGAAAGAACAGGTAGGCCTTCTTAGTGGAGCAATCAATGCACAGGTCACATTATCCACAGAAGGTACTAATGACACCTGCCCCAGTCCCCTCGCTGGCCAGTATGAGATGCCAAAGAGCTCTTCTGAGGACTAACAGAGGAGGGCTAAGAAAAGGAGGAGCAGGTTTTTAGGACACCGGCTGACAGCCTTCCCAGATGCACAAATGTAATCAAGGTGGCAGGGTGGGGGGGGGGTGGGACGACACTCTGTAAATAAGAAGACACTGTATAGAACATGTTTCCACGCTGCCTCCTAGAACACCAGGTCTCCATGCTGCTAATGTTTTTGGAAGATTTACAGATGTGAAATGTGGCTTTGGCGAAGGCACCAGTTCAAGGGAAGTTGTGTTAGTTCTGAGTGATGTGAGCGGTGGAGGGTAGGGAGATGTGTTCTAGAAGGGCTTCATTCTTGTGGAGGGTACCAGTTCAAAAGGCAAAATGGAAAAATTCCTCATTCTGAGATGGTGATGGATACTGGTGAATTCTATCGGAGAGTCATGACTTCCCATTCAGCCCCTTGTCAACTGTAAACAGTCTATAGATATTTCCTGAATAACACTGTTAAATATTTAACAGGTGAATCACTTTCCTTCTGGAAGAACTTGTTATGGGCACACTGTAGCCAGAATGTTAAAAGGAGACCTGGAAATACTTCCTAGGTTGTACAGGGAGCGGAATTTTTTCAAGGAAAATGGCATGCATGTTAAGAGTGTATTGTATGATGGCAGGGAAAGCGTTCTTATCGCCTGGCCCCGCTGCTTAGCTGCTTAGTAATTGGTGTGACCTTGGCCAAGTTACTTAATCTGGCTATGCTGTGGTTTCTTTATGTGAAAATGGGAACAACAGTAGTACCTATTATGGTTGTTGTGAGGATTAAATGAACTAATACATGTAAATAACTAAGAACAGTGCCTGGCACACAATAAACCCTACCATGGCAAGTATATGCACACTTCAGTAGCTTTCATCATCATCACCATCACCATCATCACTATCATCGTTACCACCATCATCATTACTATCATCACCATCATCACCAGAATCGTCATCATCACCATCACCACCACCACCACCACCACCATCATCACCATCACCGCTATCTTCTGAACCTCTGAATATATACCACAGAAAGAATAAATCAGATGTAGTTAGTGTGCTATTTTCCTAGGGCAAATCAATGGAAATGAATGTCCCCCAAATTTTGTTTTTATTTCTTAAATACTTGTGATTTGCAAATACAAACTGGTAACAACTGCAAATTATTTGGGTTTAATCTCAAAGTTGCTACTACAAATAATATGGATTTGGGTTTGAAACTCTTTATATCATTTCAAACAGCCTGAAAATTCAATATTCTTTCTGTTATACGGCAGAATGGATACTCCTAGAAGCTGCAGAGTTTTGTTTTATGAAGAATTTCAATATTGAGAGAGCTGACAAGAAACTAAGGCGAACACAGACACGGCCCAACTGAACTGTGAGTTTAATCTGGGTCGGATAAAACGAACTGGAACTCGGGAAGTTGAGCTGAGGGGAGGGTGAGCGTCTTCGGAGATAGCTGGGAAAGTGCCGACTGAACAACATCTGAACGAGAGGGCCAGAGCGGGTGAGACCACTACCATCCAGGCCCTAAATGCAGGGCTTTTGAAGAGAAGTTCAGTGGCAAACAGCAGCAATCCCCGCGCGCTGCTGGGACCGCACCAACCCCGTCCTGAGCCACTGGGACGCGCGCGGGAGGGACTGGCAGCGGGGACGCAGGCGGCGCCGCCTGCGGAGCACCTCTAACCCCGCCACAATTATAACGAAATCGGGGGTGGCAGACGGCCGCACCACCGCGCCACCCTCGCCCAGCGCCTCCGGGGCGCGCGCGCTGCCGGGACAGGCAGGGGGGACTCAGGCGGCGGCTCCTGCGGAGCACCTCTAACCCCCGCACAGTTACAGCCAAATCGGGGGGTAGCAGACGGCCGCGCCACCGCGCCACCCTCGCCCAGCGCCTCCGGGCACGCACCCTGCCGGGATAGGCAGCAGGCACCCAGGCAGCCCCAGGCGCGGCTCCAGTAAACCACACTAGGCCGGCGTAGGCGGTGGAGAGAGAACAGAAATAAAGGGGCGAATAAAGCCTCCAGGACTGGTGGCGCGGGTCTGGAGAGACGCCATTGTTGTCTCACAAGCCAGGAAGTCACCCCAGAAGCCATCCCTGCAGCAGTGGAGGCCGGACCCGCCTACACTAAAGCACGTCCCTCCCAAACTATCAGCAGGAGCGACTGATCCAAGTGGAGATTGCTGCCAGGAGTAACGCCAGTCATTTCTTCTTTTTAAATTTATCCCTCCCTTTCTCATTCCTACCGATCCCCATCCCTGAGCTGGTCATCCAGGGTACTGACTGGCTTAATCATTTTTTTCGTTCTTTTTGTTTTTTGTTTTTTTGTTTTTTGTTTGTTTGTTTGTTTTGTTTGGGATTTTTTTGTTTTGTTTTTTGTTTTTTGTTTTTTGTTTTTGTTTTGTTTTTTAACCCACTCTTCGAGGACATGTCCTACAACCTCTTCTTTACTTCCCTAGCCCTTTTTCTGGAATAACCAGGCCGTATAAGTTCATCTAGACGACATCGATCTTTATTCCTTTTCCCTCGCACCTGTCCTTATTCTGATTTCTATCAGTCTGGATTAAACCCTTTAGTCGCTCTACCTGGGCAACGTCCATTTCCTTCTTCTCCCTGCACCAGTCATTATTCTGTCTATATATGCTCTGCCACCAGCACACTACATACCCTGTCCTTAACGTGTAACTGTTACTTCAGGACATTGCCCTCAGAGAGTCACTTGTTATTTTTTTCTGTTGTGAACTGCTTGTCTGGACCATTTGTCGGTACGTTTGAGTATTTCTGTGTTCTGTGTGTCTGTCAGTTTTCCTTTCCAGGGCAACTTCAAGAAACAACCCATAACACATCCAGCCAAAATGACGAGACGGAAGAATTCTCCTCAAAAGAGTCTACAAGAAGCAGTGACAGCTCAAGAATTAATGAAAACAGATATAAGCAACATAACAGAACTTGAATATAGAATGTTAATCATAAAACTAATTGCTGGCCTTGAAAAAAGCTTAGATGAATGCAAGGGGTCCCACGAGGCAAAGTTCAAAGACCTTAAAAACGGTCAGGAAGAATTAAAGAAGACATTGGAAGAAATACAGGGGAAACTGGAAGCAGCCACAGCACGGATTGAAGAGGTAGAGGAAAGAGTTAGTGCATTAGAAGACAAAATCATTGAAAAAGAGGAAGCAGATAAAAAGAGAGAGAAGCTGATCCAGGAAGAGGAAAGGAGAATTCGAGAGCTGAGCGATGCACTCAAAAGAAACAATATCCGTATCATAGGAGTTCCAGAGGAAGAAGAGAGAGAGAAAGGAGTCGAAGGGGTTCTGGAACAAATCATTGCTGAGAACTTCCTCAACATGAGAAAGGAAACGGGCATGGAAATCCAAGAGGCACAGAGAACTCCCCTCAGACGTAACTTGAATAGACCTTCTGCACGGCACATCATAGTGAAGCTGGCAAAATACAAAGATAGGGAGAGAATCCTGAAAGCAGCTAGGGACGAAAGAACCCTAACATACAAAGGGAGACCTATAAGGGTAGTAGCAGACTTATCTACGGAAACTTGGCAAGCCAGAAAGGAATGGCAGGACATCTTCAATGTGATGAGCAAGAAGGACATGCAACCAAGAA
Organism: Paguma larvata; assembly: GCA_030068075.1. Classification (NCBI taxonomy): domain Eukaryota; kingdom Metazoa; phylum Chordata; class Mammalia; order Carnivora; family Viverridae; genus Paguma; species Paguma larvata. Next base: position 17,845,250 of record CM057835.1, read on the forward strand.
TTCTGTATCCGGCTAGCCTGTCATTCAGAATAGAAGGAGAGATCAAGGTTTTTCCCAACAAACAAAAACTGAAAGAATTTATCACAAATAAGCCAGCACTGCAAGAGATCCTGAGGGGCATTCTATGAAAACAAGGAGGCAAAGAATACAAACTACCAGACACAGCCTTACAAACATGAAACTTACAGATAATACAGTGACTGTAAGCCCATATTTTTCAATATTAACACTGAATGTAAATGGACTAAATGCGCCAATCAAAAGACACAGGATAACAGAATGGATTAAAAAACAAGACCCATCTATTTGCTGTCTTCAAGAAACTCATCTTAAACCTGAAGACACCTTCAGATTGAAAGTGAGGGGATGGAGAACTATCTACCATGCTACTGGAAGTCAGAAGAAAGCCGGAGTAGCCACACTTATATCAGACAAATTAGACTTTAAAATGAACGATGTAATAAGAGATGAGGAAGGACATTATATAATAGTCTCAGGGACCATCCAGCAGGAAGAGCTAACAATTGTAAATATCTACGCACCGAATTCAGGGGCACCCAAATTTGTAAAACAACTAATTACAAACATTAGCAACCTCATCGATAAAAATGTCCTAATAGTAGGGGATCTCAACACTCCACTCTCAGCATTGGATAGATCAACAAAACAGAAAATCTCCGCAGAAACAATAGCCCTGAATGACACATTAGGACAGATGGGCCTCACAGACATCTTTAGGGTCCTTCATCCAGAAGCAAAGGAATTTACGTTCTTCTCATCTGCACACGGTACATTTTCCAAGATAGACCACATTCTGGGGCACAGGGAAGCTCTGAATAAATATAAAAGAATTGAGATCATACCGTGTACAGTGTCAGACCACAATGCTTTGAAACTTGAAATCAACCACAGGAGAAAGCCTGGAAAATATCCAAGAACATGGCGGCTAAGAAATAACCTACTAAAAGATGACTGGGTCAACCAAGCCATCAGAGAAGAAATTAAAAAATACATGGAAACAAATGAAAATGAAAACACAACAATCCAAACGCTCTGGGATGCAGCAAAGGCAGTCCTGAGAGGGAAATATATTGCAATCCAGGCCCATCTCAAGAAACAAGAAAAATCAATAACACAAATTCTAACAGCACGCCTAAAGGAACTAGAAGCAGATCAACTAAAACAACCCAAGCCCAGCAGAAAGAGAGAAATAACAAAGATCAGAGCTCAAATTAACCATATGGAGACAGAAAAGGTAGTGGAACAGATCAATGAAACCAAAAGCTGGTTCTTTGAAAAAATAAACAAAATAGACAAACCTCTAGCCAGGCTTCTCAAAAAGAAAAGAGAGAGAACTCAAATAAATAAAATCGTGAATGAAAAGGGAGAAATTACAACCAATCCCTCAGAGATACAAGCAATCATCAGAGAATACTATGAAAAATTATATGCCACCAAACTTGGCAATCTGGAAGAAATGGACAGCTTCCTAAATAGCCACACGCTACCAAAACTCAAACGGGAAGAAATAGAAAATTTGAACAGACCCATAACTAGTGAAGAAATAGAATCAGTTATTAAAAACCTCCCAGCAAATAAAAGCCCTGGACCAGATGGCTTTCCTGCGGAATTTTACCAGACATTTAAAACAGAGTTAATTCCTATCCTCCTCAAGCTGTTCCAAAAAATTGAAACGGAAGGAAAACTCCCAGACTCATTCTATGAAGCCAGCATCACTTTGATTCCCAAACCAGATAGAGACCCAGCAAAGAAAGAAAATTACAGGCCAATATCCCTGATGAATATGGATGCAAAAATTCTCAACAAGATACTAGCAAATCGAATCCAACAGCATATAAAGAGAATTATCCACCATGATCAAGTAGGATTCATCCCTGGGTTGCAGGGCTGGTTCAATATTCGCAAATCAATCAACGTGATACATCACATCAACAAAAGAAAAGATAAGAACCATATGATCCTGTCAATAGATGCAGAAAAAGCATTTGACAAAATACAGCATCCTTTCTTAATAAAAACTCTCGAGAAAGTCGGGATAGAAGGAACATACTTAAACATCATAAAAGCCATATATGAAAAACCCACAGCTAATATCATCCTCAATGGGGAAAAATTGAAAGCCTTCCCCCTGAGATCAGGAACACGACAGGGGTGTCCACTCTCGCCACTGCTATTTAACATAGTGCTGGAAGTCTTAGCATCAGCAATCAGACAACAAAACAAAATAAAAGGCATCAAGATTGGCAAGGAGGAAGTCAAACTTTCACTTTTTGCAGATGACATGATACTTTACATGGAAAACCCGACAGAATCCACCAAAAGCCTACTAGAACTGATTCATGATTTCAGCAAAGTTGCAGGATACAAAATCAATGTACAGAAATCGGTGGCATTTCTATACACCAACAATGAAGCAGCAGAAAGAGAAATAAAGAAGCTAATCCCTTTCACAATTGCACCAAAAACCATAAAATACTTAGGAATAAACCTAACCAAAGATGTGAAAGACCTCTACACTGAAAACTATAAAAAACTTATGAAGGAAATTGAGGAAGACACAAGGAAATGGAAAAACATCCCATGCTCATGGATTGGAAGAATAAATATCGTCAAAATGGCAATACTACCCAAAGCAATCTACACATTCAATGCAATCCCAATCAAAATTGCACCAGCATTCTTCTCAAAGCTAGAGCAAACAATCCTAAAATTTGTATGGAACCACAAAAGACCTCGAATAGCCAAAATAATACTGAAGAATAAAACCAAGGCGGGAGGCATCACAATCCCAGACTTTAACCTCTACTACAAAGCGGTGGTCATCAAGACTGTATGGTATTGGCACAAAAACAGACGCATAGACCAATGGAATAGAATAGAAAACTCAGAAATGGACACGCAAGTATATGGCCAACTAATCTTTGACAAAGCGGGAAAATGTATCCAATGGAAAAAAGACAGCCTTTTTAACAAATGGTGCTGGGAGAATTGGACAGCAACATGCAAAAGAATGAAACTAGACCACTTTCTTACACCACTCACAAAAATAAATTCTAAATGGATAAAAGATCTGAATGTGAGGCAGGAAACCGTCAAAATCCTAGAGGAGAAAACAGGAAAAAGCCTCTTTGACCTAAGACGCACCAATTTCTTACTCGACACGTCTCCAAAGGCAAGAGAATTAAAAGCAAAGATGAACTATTGGGACCTCATCAAGATAAAAAGCTTTTGCACGGCAAAAGAAACAACCAACAAAACGAATAGGCAACCAACGGAATGGGAAAAGATCATCGCAAATGACATATCGGATAAAGGACTAATATCTAAAATTTATAAAGAACTTACCAAACTCCAAACCCAAAAAACAAACAACCCAGTGAAGAAATGGGCGGAAGATATGAATAGACACTTCTCCAAAGGGGACATTCAGATGGCCAACAGACACATGAAACGATGCTCAATGTCACTCATCATCAGGGAAATACAAATCAAAACTACACTGAGATACCACCTCACACCAGTCAGAGTGGCTAAAATGAACAAATCAGGAAACTATAGATGCTGGCGAGGATGTGGAGAAGTAGGCACCCTCCTACACTGTTGGTGGGAATGCAAACTGGTGCAGCCACTCTGGAAAACGGTGTGGAGGTTCCTCAAAAAAATGAAAATAGAGCTACCCTATGACCCAGCAATAGCCCTGCTAGGAATCTACCCAAGAGACACAGGAATGCTGATGCATAGGAGCACGTGTACCCCAATGTTCATAGCAGCACTTTCGACAACAGCCAAATCATGGAAAGAGACCAAGTGCCCATCAACTGACGAATGGATAAAGAAGTTATGGTACTTATATACAATGGACTACTACGTGGCAATGAGAAAAAATGAAATCTGGCCATGTGTAGCAACATGGATGGAACTGGAGGGTATTATGTTAAGTGAAATAAGTCAGTCAGAAAAAGACAGATACCATATGTTTCCACGAATAGGTGGACTTTGTGAAACTAAGCAAAAACCAGGGGGAGGGGAAGAGGGGAAAGAAAAAAAAGACACAGAGAGGGAGGGAGATAAAACATAAGAGACTCTCAAAGACTAAGAAAAAACTGAGGGTAAGGGGGATGAGGGAGGGGGGAGAGGGGGTGATGGGCATTAAAAAGGGCACATGTTGGGATGAACACTGGGTGTTATATGTAAACCAATTTGAAAATAAACTATTATAACAAAAAAAATAAAAAAATAAAAATAAAATAAAATCAATTTCTAAAAAAAAAAAAAAAAAAAAAAATTTCAATATTGAAACACAGCCATCCGTTGGGGAGTTTTTAGTAGGAACAGGGCAGTGGACTAAAATGGTTTTAGAGTGACTTCTACTCACCCGAGTATGGGAGTAACATCTATAAGTATTTATTATAAAAAGACGACTATAAAATGGTAACTGAGGATTCCTGGAATTTTCCTGGAAGTTAGGACAGGAGCTGTTTTACACCCCAGTATTGTTATCGCCATATAGGATAAGAACAAACCACAGGTTCGGAGTTTTTTAAAAAATGAGCTCACGCACTGTTCTAAAGTAGACGGTGTTCATTTCCTTACTGGATTTTAAGTGCCCATTTAGGGTGAACAGAGCTGATTCAGCTTTTCACTTGAAAAGCAGAATCAATCAGTCTGTCTACATAATAACAAAGTTTAAGAAAAGGTAAACTGGCTCTGAAAATACAGACTTTTAATTCTTCTGTCTAGATTTTTCCCTTCAGCTCAAAACTTTGCTCATTTTACCTTGACTTTTTTGTGTATCTTACCCATGTTAGAGCCTTAATGCTTTCCCAATGATTATTATTTTTTCTTTGAATTTTCTAATATATATTCAGTTTGAAGAAATATACACTCATTGTAAAAAAGAAACCCAGAGAATACAGAAAAGTAAACAATTAAGAAAGGAAAGTTACCCTTTACCACCAATCCCCTCCAGCACCCCAGGTAATAAGGAGAAATACTTTGTGGTATGTTTTTTCCAGATTTTTTTCCTTTTCATGTGTATTTTACATGTATATACATGTATACGTATAGTTTTCTTCAAAAATGATTTTATTTTACATACTCTTCTGAAACTTTGCTAGTTTCTCTTCTACCGACATTCTTTCCATATCAGTAGAAATGGACTGACCTCACTCTTTTTAATGGCTGTATGGTATGCCAGTTCTGGTATCTTTTAATGGAAACAACTGTTGGTAAACAATAATTACACTTAGAAGACATGAGCAAATAAAAGTGTTTTAACATAAAGTACATTTTCTATATAAGATCATACTAAGAGGTTCCCAACAAAGGTCAGGTGAGAGATAATCAGATAAATCTAGCAAAACCACAAAAACATTTTAACATGTTTATTTATTTATTTTGAAAGAGGGTGTGTGAGCAAGGGAGGAGCAGAGAGAGGAAGAGAGAATCCCAAGCATGCTCTGTGCTGTCAGTACAGAGCCCAACATAGGCTCGGTCCCATGAACTGTGAGATCATGACCTGAGGTGAAATCAAGAGTCAGACGCTTAACTGCCTGAGCCACACAGACATCCCAAAAACATTTTAAATTTCATGGGGCTCCTGGGTGGCTCAGTCAGTTAAGCATCTGACTGACTTCAACTCAGGTCATGATCTCACGGTTCGTGAATTCAAGCCCCGTGTCAGGCACTGTGCTGACAACTCAGAGGCTGGAGCCTACTTCAGATTCTGTGTGTTCCTCTCTCTCTGCCCTTCCCCTGCTCATACTCTGTCTCTTTCTCTTAAAAATAAATAAAACATTAAAAAAATTTTTTTAAAAATTCAATGTCAATACTACTAAAATACAGGTGATTTATCCATTTACAGAAAATTAGAGTAATTTATATCCTGAGCTCTTTAAAGTTAGTGTCCTCCTTACTACTACAAGTGTCTAATATGTACTAAGTAGTCCAAGTATTCAAGCCATTAAATACTTGCTTTGGTCTATGGATAGATCGTTTGAGAACTTCTTCATTCTTGTCAGTGAAACATGTAATGTAAAAGAATACACACTATAATTTCTGCGAAGTGATCTCTGACTCATCAGTCAGAGATTCACAATCACATTTAACATAAGATTTCACTCAATGACCGCCAATTCTGCATATGGAAGTAGCTCAGAGTTTGGAGCCAGAAGGATTTGTCTCCCTGATAAACATCTACTCTTCATCTTTTTGTTTTATTTATTTATGTATTTATGTATTTATTTATTTATAATAGTTTATTTTCAAATTGGTTTACATATAACACCCAGTGTTCATCCCAACACGTGCTCTCTTTAATGTCTGTCACCCCCTCTCCCCCCTCCTTCACCTCCGTCACCCTCAGATTGTTCTTAGTCTTTGAGAGTCTCTTATGTTTTATCTCCCTCCCTCTCTGTGTCTTTTTTTCCTTTCCCCTCTTCCCCTCCCCCTGGTTTTTGCTTAGTCTCACAAAGTCCACCTATTCATGGAAACATATGGTATCTGTCTTTTTCTGACTTATTTCACTTAACATAACACCCTCCAGTTCCATCCATGTTGCTACACATGGCCAGATTTCATTTAGCATCTTTTTATTTTTTAATAGTTTATTTTCAAATTGGTTTACATATAACACCCAGTGTTCATCCCAACACGTGCCCTCTTTAATGCCCGTCACCCCCTCTCCCCCCTCCCTCACCCCCCTTACCCTCAGTTTTCTTAGTCCTTGAGAGTCTCTTATGTTTTATCTCCCTCCCTCTCTGTGTCTTTTTTTTTCCTTTCCCCTCTTCCCCTCTCCCATGGTTTTTGTTAACTAGTGCAGCCACTCTGGAAAATGGTGTGGAGGTTCCTCAAAAAAATGAAAATAGAGCTACCCTATGACCCAGCAATAGCACTGCTAGGAATCTACCCAAGAGACACAGGAATGCTGATGCATAGGGGCACGTGTATCCCGATGTTCATAGCAGCACTTTCGACAATAGCCAAATCATGGAAAGAGACCAAGTGCCCATCAACTGACGAATGGATAGAGAAGATGTGTACATACATACAATGGACTACTACATGTCAATGAGAAAAAATGAAATCATCATCTTTTTTAATTCAGCCAAAACATCATCAACTCTCCTTTTTCCTTCTGTACACTATTACCTGGTCTCTCCCTTGCATCATACCACCTGGGACTCTCCTATGTGTCCTGGATACCCTCTTACTATAGCATTGTGACGTTTCTCTGATTCATCATTCTGCCTCTGCCAAGCCAACTTCAAGTCTTCTGAAGCAGTGAGAGTGCAGTGCCTGACTGACTAGATGGAGCCGGGCAGCCCACACTGAGCCGGCACGGCACAGCATACAGAGCAGACACACAGTAAATGGCTGCCGAATAAGTGAATAGATTCTAAGATACTTTCAGGAAATTTTAATTGAGAAAAGCCACGCAATTGCTTAAAAATTATTTTACTTTGTTAAATCACCTGAACTCCATTTAGTGATTCCTATTTCTTTTTTTTTTTAACTTTTTTTTAACGTTTTTATTTATTTTTGAGACATAGAGACAGAGCGTGAGCAGGAGAAGGGCAGAGAGAGAGGGAGACAGAATCCGAAGCAAGCTCCAGGCTCTGAGCTTTCAGCACAGAGCCCGACGCGGGGCTCGAACTCACAGACTATGAGATCATGACCTGAGCCGAAGTCGGCCGCCCAACCAACTGAGCCACCCAGGCGCCCCTCTTTTTTTTTTTTAGTTTATTTTTATTTTGAGAGAGATAGAGAGCAGGTGGTGGAGGGGCAGAGAGAGAGGGAGACAGAATCCCAAGCAGGATCCACGCTGCCAGCACAGAGCCTAATGTGGGGCTCGAACTCATGAACTGGGAGATCATGACCTGAGTCGAAGTCAAGAGTCAGATGCTTAACTGACTGAGCCACCTGGGCGCCCCTACTGATTTCTATTTCTTCAGTAACCCCTTTTTTCTAATTTTGGAATTAGGTACTGAGATTTATCATTTGTATGGCAAAGCCCAGTCAATTAAAATATTTTCTTTTCGTATTAATTTTCAATTCTAAAAGTAAACACCACCTAGTGTTAGTTAAAATAATTAGATGGTATAAGCCATACAAGAGTGACTAATTAAAATTTCTTGTCACTGAGTGATTGAGAATGATACGCTGTCATCAAAAATAAACACTGAATGCTCAACGTTACACATCACGCAAGTTCATATTGATTTCTTGATTTTTTATACTGAATAGATTACATGCTTTTTAAAAAGAAATGGACTTTACTTTTCAGAGCAGCTTCAGTTTCACAGTAAAACTGAGCAGAAAATACACAGAGTTCTCCCATAGACTCCTGGCCCCCCACAGACTCCTTCATTATCAACATCTACCTCCTGAGAGTGGTACCTTTGTTACAGCTGCTGAACTTCCACTGACACACTGTCATCAGCCAGAGTCCAGAGCTTCCATTAGGATTCACTCTTGGTGTTGTACGTTTTAGGGGTTTGGACAAATGTATAATGATGTATCCACCATGACAGTATCATACAGAGTAGGTTCTCTGCCCTAGAAATCCTCCGTCCTCCGCCCATTCCTCCTCTCTTCCCCACTAACCCTTGGTCACCACTGATCTTTTATTGACTCCACAGCTTTGCCTTTTCCAGAATGTCGTATCGTTGGAACCATCCAGTATGTAGCCTTTTCAGACTGGCTCTTCTCCCTTAGTAATAAGCATTTAAAGTTCTTTCATATCTTTCATGGCTTGACAGCTCATTTCTCTTTAGTGCTGAATAGTATTTCATTGTCTAGATGTACCATAAATAATATGCTGTTAAAAGCACAATGGCGACACTATGTTAAATCTATGCGCTGATTTCTACTTAAGTGGCTTTTTCCACAAAACTTCATTAGGCTAAAGCAAATAGCATAATAAAAGAGGAACTCCTTGTTTTTTCTTTTTAAAATACTTAACTTACTTTTCATATTAGGGAGTCTTTCGTTTATTAAATACTTAGTGTAGGTTCAGATTTGATAGTTAATTACTTTGAAGAATTTTAGGGAAAGCACGAAAGCAGCTGTAGCATTCCTATATTAGGAGCACATGACATAACATGTTTCAGAACTTCTTATGAGATAGAATGACTGGTAATCACATATTAATAAACTCTATTTATTACGAAAGATCTTCAACATTTTTGAGCTGTATCTTGCCTCGGGTTATTAAGAAGCCCAGCCCTCACTTTGCAGAGGAGGAACCTGATGCCCTCGGACATGCCCAAGGCTGTCTAGCTGGGTGTGGCAGAGCCAGAGGCCCTCACAATCTAGAACCCATCTGCCACTGAAGGCAGCCCACAGGCATGCTTAGCGTGGCCGCTCTTAAAGCATGCTCTGCTTTGGGTCCGTTTTCATAGGAACACTGAGATGCTATTTTCTCTTTTCACTCTCATTTTCTCACGAGTGTGGAGTTGACTTTTCCAGATCCTACATGACGTGAGCGATCACATGCAGAAGCAGATATGAGAATCTGGCGGATTTCTATTAAGCCAGACAAGATAGACTGGAAAAACCAAAAAACAATGCCATTTTTCTAATTTGCTTGGTTTTGGAAAATACAGTTTTTCATTAAAATATTATTCACGTAAACATTTAATGGGTTACTTTTAAATTTCTTAATTTTAATTTCTAACAGGGCAAATGTTGATAGTTATAATGATAGGGAAAAATCTGTTGTAAGATGGCCAACGGGACTGATAAGGAAATTCCTGTCCCTGATCAAAGACTCTCTCTTCCGGGTTCTTCTTCCCACCTGCTTATCATGCGCCAAATTACTACTAATGAGGAATGCGGAAGTAACAGACTATAAATTGTTCCTTCTGCTTGTGCTTGGGTCAGACCTGTGGAGAGTGATCTCCTCTGAGCCTACCGGCGTAAAATAAACCTCCTGCCTTCCAAGATCTCTGAGTGTTGCTTGGTTCTTCTGCCGGGGGATCCAGCCCAGTTTCTGCAACAATAATCTACATAAACAAAGATTCTTTGGGCTCCTCGAAAATTTTTTTATATAAAGGGGTCCTGAGACTAAGAAGGGTGGAAAATTGTTGGCATAGTGTCTATCTTTGAAAAAGTAGGCTTACTCTCTCATTCTCTCTCTCATATGTATACATATATAGGTGTGTGTATACATATATACAGAATATAGATCTTAAGATTTCATATATATTCTGTACCTTTGAGAATTTGGTTTCGATGAAACAAAAGCAAGCTAAACACTTAATAAGCACTTAGGCTGCTAAGAAGAGACTACAGGATAACTTTGGAATCAACCGGATGAGACAAGATTTAGGACTGAGAAGAGGTAGCAAAGAAATTGAGAAGGGGAGGCTGCAATGGCAGAGGTGAGGGGGGTGAAGGAGAGGCCCTGGGTATGCCTCAGTACCCCACTGTCCCGGGGCGGATCTTCTGAAGCCTCCCTGCAGGCACAGGGTCTTGGAGTGCATTCCCTCAATGGCTAGGGTTGCTGCGAACACAAGAGGAAAACAACCAGAAAAATCCCCTGTTCTTACACACCTAACGACTAAGCGCAAATATAAGCAAGGTGACTTCAGAGGATATAAACTCTACGAAGATAAAATGGCAATGTGACAGCGATGGCGAGGACAGTGTGCGAGACGGGGAGGGCGGGGGAGTGGACCTAAATGATGAGACCACACAGGCCACGTCAAGATCTGGACGAGGAGTGTTCCCGGCAGAGGGAGCAGCGGGAACAGAAGCTCTAAGGAGAAATAAGTGCGAGGCTGTTCGAGGAAGAGAAAAAAGGACAGGTGCTATCAGCACCCTGAATCTGAGGTTGCAATTTGAAGAAACGCAGGTCTAACCCATTTAATATAATATCATCTGTAACACGAGCCCTAACTGGTGGGCGGTTTTGCTGCCAGGACCGTATATCATAATGTTCGGTGTTACACCCCAAGTCCAGGGCTCTTTAACGAGGCCTTCTTCTTCTTCTTTTTTCAAAGTTTTATTTTGAGAGAGAGAGAGCATGAGCAGAGGAGGGGCAGAGAGAGAGGGAGACACAGAATCCGAAGCAGTTTCCAGGCTCTGAGCTGTCAGCACAGAGCCTGACACGGGGCTCGAACTCATGAACTGTGAGATCATGACTGAGCCGAAGTTGGACCCTCAACTGACTGAGCCGCCCAGGCGCCCCAAGGAGGCTCTCTTCTGAGAACAGCAGTACCATGCTGTGGGCAGAACAAGGCATCCCCAGGAAAGCAAAGTGTCTTTGAAGGGAGAATGGATTTCAGGATTTGTACTGAGCCTCAGAAAAGCTAACCCTGGTCTTTCTCAAGTCTAGCCCAACTCCTCCCCAGGCACTGGATCCTAGGAACCACTATGATGTCACCTTTCTATCTTTGGGATACAAGGGGTGCAGAAAGTAGGTATAAGAGTTTTAATTAGGAAGAAATAAGTTTCATGTTTCAGTCCAACAAAAGGCTCTGCTGAATCAGCAGGTTCTCAAAGGGTCTGTGGGTGCCTTGGGGGCCTGGCTGCTCCTGCTAGGAAGTTTGTGAGAGCGAAACTGCTTCTGTAAGACACTGAGATGTCACTTGGTCCGTTCGCTGTGCTGATGCTGCACTGATGATGTAAAGGCACTGACAGGTAAAGCCGCCGGTGCGTCGGCCTGAGTCAAGGCCGTGGCACCAGACTCTACCAGCAGTGGTTACGTTCTTTGCAGCCACGCACCGGCAGTAAAGAGAACTAAACAAGTTCAGAGTTGAACTGTTGGTGCGGTGTGATCCAATGGCAAGCGCGCAGAAAGCACTTCCAGCGCACGGTGCACTCTGATGGCCGTCTCAGGGAAGAACTCGTACAGGACTGAGGTGCGAGCTACAACACAGACTCAACATGCTACAACTTGTCCTTCTATGAAAATAATGCAGCCAGGTCACTGCTTAAGTGAAATAACTGGTGCCTTTATTTTGAGGAAATTAAGGACTACACATATGAAGTGGCAGAGCTGGTATCGTTATCCGACCTCCATTATCGAGGGTCTACACCAAGAGTGCGCACTTTCTGAACTAAAAATTGGGACAGAGCCCAACAAAGGACTTCTTTTGAATCTGTGAATTTATTTGACAAGTTCTTTAAAAAGCATGAAAGTTAAATCACTCTAAGTTATATGTCAAATCAATTGCTTCCACTTAAAAAAACAAAAAGGCATGAAATAAGGATCTATCTAGGAATTCTGGAGTATATAGCTTTTGGCTACTTTTTGCTAACAGGGCGATATAAAGGAAGTAGATACAAAAGCCCCTTCAAGCTACTTATAATGTGCATAATTGTGGAGTCATAAGTGGCTAAAAATTGCATTTAGAGGCATATGTATCTAATTTTTGCTATGAAAAAATCCTAAAACCTTTTATATCTCCAAATATAATCATGTTTTCTCATCAACTCACAATTTCATTATTAAATCCCTAATTCTTTATGTGCTATGCTCTGTCACTACTGGAACACAAGAACGTAATAAAATAGTCTTAAATTTAAACATTACATTATAATTATATTATATTTCAGGAGGTATTTTATTTTCCTTTCTAATGGAGCTTTGGTAGGCAGTAGCTTGCAAGACCTTAATTTTTTTATATTCTGAGACTAGCAAAAGAATATTTTTACAAAATGAATAACAAACCTATATTCATTTTAGAGAAAGTACGTGCCACACATATGTGTTCTACACTGCTTTTCTCTTAGTTCAGGAACATGTGTGTTTCTGCACTTTGAGTTTTTAGGCTGTTGCATCAAATGTAGCCATGCAGAATGAGTCAGTGTTTACACTGACCAACAGAGGGAAATTAATCAAACCGAGTCAAACATGGCACGTTCAGTGTTGACTGGTCTGTTGTATGAGGGACTTCACAAGGATATTCAAGTTCAGCAACACGGCAATTGGTAACTACATTTTAAAAAGGAATTCGGAGGAAACTTCAGTGATGCGTACCCTCCACTCCTTGAAAAAAGTCCATTCTACTTTCTTGGCATCTAGGGTATTTTTAACTAAGGAGGCTGTATTATTTATTGTCTCGGCAATTAAATGTAAATTACTCGGAGCCCTCTGCACTTCTGCCTCTAACAACAAGTACCCAGAGGGCTGGATGGGCCTCACCCAGGAGCCTGACGATGGTGAAGCAAGGGCCAACCAGACGGGTGAGACTCTGGAGGAATTCATTTCTTAAATAAGTTACCTGACTGTACCTCTGATTTGGCTCGTTCATAAATATAAAAGTAATTCACTGCTTCAAGAATCTTACTGATAATATATCTGTGTTCTAAAAAAGAATGCAGCTTATTTCGTATATAATAATATAGCCTTATTTGTTATAGTGATGAAAAATCTGGCAATAGAACTATTTTGTGTAACAGTTTTTTGAAGGATGTATGTGCTACAGTCTCTCAAGGGCAGTGAAATTTAAGTAATTTTCTTCTATTATTAATGGATACTTCTATATTATTAATAATATCCCTGGAACTAAAATGTGAATCATTAGGAAATATTTAAATCTATGACTATAAAGTTTATACACTGGTTAAAATAATGTGATTTTTGTATCTTTCACTAAATACATTATAGGAAAATATCTACAGATACATAAACTACTCCAGGAAGATCTAGGCTACTGCAGTTAATTGAAAGACTTCTTAAAAAACGTTTAGAAGATTTAACAGAAAACCAAAGGTGAGGGGAAGAGGGGAAGGAAAAAAAAGCCAGAGAGGGAGGAAAACATAACATAAGAGACTCTCAAAGACCAAGAACAAACTGAGGGGAGAGGGGGGTGTGGGAGGGGGGAGAGTGGGTGATGGGCACAGAGGAGGGCACTTGTTGGGATGAGCACTGGGTGTTGTATGGAATTTATTTGACAATAAATTATTTTAAAAAAACGTTTAGAAAATAATCATCATTGGTATTATGCATACGATTATTTTTGTTTCCATGTCTTTTGAAATAAAATTGAAAATCTGTGTCCATTTCACATACAGGCATACATACATATATATTCACATACTCCATAAAGGACTTAGGGACACTTATATGGAACACCGTAATCCAGCAAAAAGGCAGAAAAGAAAGAGCCATCTGAGGTGTGATGATGAGGGAAGATACAGAATGGGTGACATCAGTCACTTTCATGACATACTGAAAGTCAGGCAGAGATCTAGCTTTGAGCTGCCTCACGGCCAAAGCTAAATTAACCCTGGTTATGTAGAAGAAAAAAACAAACAAAAAACAATACACGTACTAGCTCCTTAGGACAAAATGAACAAAAAGTGCTTGTTATCTGAGTTTAAAAGGAATGTCCTGAGTCCTCACAGAAGGGAGAGTAAGCAAAGCACTGTGTGACATCAACGCCATCCCTACGAGAAATGCACCGGAGACCTTCATACGACACTCTGTCGGGAGACTCCTCAGCGTGACTGCAGGCATAATGCTGATGAGGAGCTTGGGCACAGAACTGCAAAGGAGACCAGACCATGTGGTCCGAATAAGGCAGCTCTCTGATGGTTTAACTTACTCTAGGGATATAAATTAGAACATGTAGAGGAATAAATCGAACACGTTTTGGGTTTTTTTTTTTTTTTTTTTTTTTGGTGGACTATGTGTTTTTTAAACTAGCTCCTAAGTGTTCTGGTTTGTTTTTTTGCCAAATGAGCTTTAGGTAAAAGCCAATCAATGACCAGGGTGAAGTTTACATCTCGGGCAGTAAACTTCTGTTTACTCTGTGATACAGTCTAAGGGCAACTCCTTACAAACCAATGGTGCATGACTGGAACCGAGGAAGCGAAGGAATGTCTTCGGGTGTTTCCTTGGAGTTCCTCTGAGTTTATTCAGTATACAAACCAATAAGCATTCAAGGATCCAAGGTTTTATATAACAGATCATGGTCATCAAGAAAAAGGACTCAGGTTTTGTGTTTTGCAACTTGGATTATAAGAGTACTCATTTTCAAACTTTAGTGCACTTCACAGTCACCAGGCTGCTCAATGTAGCTTCCCAAGCTTCATGCCCGTCTGAGGTAGTGTCTCTCAGGCGGATCCTAGAAATCAGGTAATTCTCTTGAAGACGGTCTAGGGAGCACACTTAGAGATCATCACTCCCCCCAGGGCCTAACTGGGAGTGTGCACTCAATGCTGGTTTTTACATTTCATCTTCTCATCTGGGTCCTAAGTTCTCTCAACCAATGAGCACTCATTGTACTTTGTTTAATATTTAGTTGTGTGAGCATCCTTCTAACACGTTCTTGAGAGTCACGAAATCTCCAAAACTGCAGGGTCTATAAACTGCATACATATTTTATATCTTTTATACGAAAACTCTCAATTGCATGCTGATCTCAAGCTTACAGTTATGCTTGTTTTGAATAACTGTTCTATCATATGAACACTTAGGGATTGGTGGTCTACCCCTCTTCGCACATTAGCTACTAAGTTTACATTCAAATTTAGGGATTACCTTTAGCAAATTATGCATTTATGCATTGCTATAACCTCATGTTTTTTTTTTAATTTTTTAACGTTTATTTATTTTTGAGAGATATAGAAACAGAGTGTGAGCAGGGGAAGGGCAGAGAGAGAGAGGGAGACACAGAATCCGAAGCAGGCTCCAGGCTCTGAGCCGCCAGCACAGAGCCCGATGGAGGGCTTGAACTCACAGACCGTGAGATCATGACCTAAGCTGAAGTCGGCCGCCCAACCAACTGAGCCACCCAGGCGTCCCCCTCATGTTTTAATAATATCAGCAAGTGGGCTTTTTCAGTCAGTGATAAGAAGGAGTATCTTTCAAATCCTGTGGACATGTGTTCTAATGCATTTCTACTTTCAAGCAGATAATATTAAAAATAGTTTTAACAGTTGATAGAAAAGCTATTATTTAAACAAAATTAGAAAACTCAAACTTTTTCTATGACTCCTTTCTGTCAATGAATTTACAATTTGTAGCTTAAACCTTAAATACGTTTTGAATAGGGGCACCTGGATGGCTCAGTCGGTTGAGTGCCCCACTCTTGATTTCTGCTCAGGTCACGATCTCATAGTTCATGGGATGGAGCCTCGCATCGGGCTCTGAGCTTACAGTGCAGAAGTCGCATGGGATTCTCTCTCTCTCCGTCTCTCTATCCCTTCCCCTACCTGCATGCCCACATGCCCACTCTCTCTCAAAATAAATAAACTTTAAATAAATAAGTAGGTTTGAATAAATATGTCAGAGAACAAAGAAATTCAGTTGACAATGTAACGGAGTAGATGAATTCACCATTCATTAAATTGCATATGGAGTTATATAACCATTAATAAACCTGAATGAATTAATGAATTAATAAGCAAACCTGAATAAGATTGACTCATGGTATATAACAATGTACTGAGGTAACCCTAAGCTAAAACCCAAGACTTTCATGATAACAGTAAGATGGAAATTTTATTGTAGCATGCAATCTGCGAAATAACTGCCAAATTGCCAATAATAAGGAAAATCTTAGAGAAAGTACCAATTCAATGTTAGAATGTTCATGTTAATTAAAATTTTAAAATCCTGAACTGAAAATTCAAAACGCAGATGCATATGTCCAGCTTTAAAAACAAAACAAAAAACCAAGAAAACCAACCTCAGGCTTATTCAGCGTTCGATGATGTTACTTCATCTTGGTACTCACAGAAAACTGACTTTTATGTATAACCCGAGTCAGAGTACTTTTGATGTTTAAATATTCGATGACTTCAGAATACTATATTCACTCCTAACTTTAGATGTTAGACTCACCTTTATAATATTGACTAAAAACCATTTAATATTTTGAGAAGTAAACCGATTTTTTGTATATATGAAAATAATAATGCCATTCTGTATACTTATATATACAGAATATATATATGTACTTATACTTAGGCCTATAAAATATTTTCAAATCTTTATTAATTAATTTCTTATATACATTTTGGTTCCCACATTATTGTTAAGAGAGAAAGATCCACAGAAACTAACATTCTCTGAATATCTAAATCATGAGCATTCTCCTGGGTGTTTTGACAAATATTCATTTAAAAAGAATACTAAATGAAGTTTTTTTAACACCTCTTTATGATTTAATCCCACCAACCATAACAACTAAATACTCGTATATAGCAACATTACAGAAGTAAGCCCGAGCTAAAACCCATACCGTCTTTAAGATGGGGTAAAGGAAAGAAAAGAAGAAAAATGAATGAAAAGAGACTCCAACATTATACAAAGATTTTAAAACCAAACGCCACATGACTGGGCCACAGAGACGCACGTCATTGACTTTGAGAGTAGTTCATAGTTAGTGAAAGGCGTTTGTAAGTAGAGGGCTCACAGGCGCTGTAAGGCACCCGTACAAAGGGATGGACGTGGCAGATAGTCAATAAGATAATTTTAACTTCTGTTGATATGTTGATATCTTTGTTGTTGTTCATTTATCGACCTAGTACAAATCAGCCAGGAGGTAGCCTGGCATCCACCTGTAAAACTTCTGTGGTCCCGTCTGAGCTTACTGTTCTCTGAAGTCCTCCACAGTTTACTGCCCATTCTAACAAACATTCAGCATAGGCTACAACCTTATATCGTTAACCATCTTTCTTTGTTTACGGGCTGACTCTCACATAAATGGGCCTATGTGGCTTATATGTTTACAGCTGTAGTAATATCTAATATAATTTCAGAAGAGGTAGTTAACAACTATTTGTAATAAACCTGAAGTTTCATCTGATTATGTCTTATCGTCTATGTTCGGGCCAAAGAATTACATGTTCTCGCTGAAACTCCGCTGATTCCCCATTGCTCCCGGAATAATGGCCGAATTTCTTTGTATGCAATTCAAAGCCCTAGACTGTGGTACTCTATTAGAATTTCATTCTCAACCTACATTCTAGCCACCGCCACCCGGCAATTGCCAAACTCTCTATATACTTCTGTGTCTCCAGACGCTTACTGGTCTGGTTCTTTCTGCAGTTCCGGATGGCACACACCTGTTCCTTCTGCAAAGCTCACCCCGCTAACTCTTCTGTGAAGCTCTCCCAGAACCCACCGTCGCTTCTGCCACCACCAACTCAAACCCTTGTGGGGGAGAAATCCTTCTATCCATCTGGCAGCCACTTTTTTCAAAACATTTTTCTCCTTTAATAGAAGGAGAGTATTATTAGTCAGCCTTCTCTTTTGTGAAACTTTCTCAGATGTTGTTGTTGTTGTTGTTATTATTATTATTTCACTCCCTCCTTTGTGAAACTTCCTAAGTCTTCCCTACCCGGGATGAAGTACTGCATATACTCCCTAACCCTGTCTCTGGTACGTAATTCTACTCCTGCACGTAACACAGCACTCCGGAATTATTTATCTTAATAACCACTGACCCTATTAGACCCTGTGTGCTCCCTGAGGAGAGCATCTCATCCATCACTGCCAGCCCAGGGCCTAGCTATACTTGATACACAGTAGGTGTGCAACAAATATCATTAAATTAATAAACAAAATACAATTGCTTTCTGCCAAATCAGAAAAACCTGCTACTGAGCATGCCTCCTCAGCATTCCAGCAGAGCCCTCCAGCAAACTAGGGTGACGGGAGGCACTGAGGGTGCTGCTTGGGAGGGAGGGAGGGAGGATTTCCGCAAGGGCAAAGACAGGCCCTTTGAACAGCGGACAATTTCCTCACGTTAACTCCGGGACGCTCACTTACGTCACCATGACCGATGCCATAAGGAAGCTTTGCCGACATTCAGCTCTACAATAACCATCACAACTCTACAGTGACACCGCAGTGTCCATTTTCACGTGGGCATGTCTTTAGAGAACAAGTGACTGGGAATGTAACAGCTACATGTAGTCTTATCAATTAACTGCGTGACAAGATTTTTATACGTGCGATTTTTAACCAAAACCAGAATTAATGTGGCATGGTGTTAAAAAGTTACTGTGTTCTAACACGCCTAATCTGTGACCACAAGAAAACACACGTCTGTACACATGTGTATTCCAGTATAATCTTTTCGTTCAGGTGTTCGTGGTCTAATTTTTGGGTGCTATAACTCAGCAACAGCAAAATGAAGAGACTACAATATAAAGTCTACTGTAGATACGGAAAAAGATATTGGAAGACTCATGGAGTACAACTGATTCAGCAAAGACTTGCTCAAATCCCAGGAGATACAGAAGACATAACGATGCATCATGTAATGTCGCTGCTCTGAGGAAGCTTATAGTCTAAAATAAAGCTTTTCGCTACCGTATGCTCGGAGAAAGCAAAATGGAAAGTAAAAGCACAAAACAAGCAAGGAAATCACTAAACTGGTCTTAAAAGGGAAAATGGTATGTAACTATGACTAACTGGTTGTTCTGTTTTCTACGAAAAACTATGATTTTCAACAGACGGAATCACTATTTCCACTGACCCCTTGCAGGTAAAGAGAATTTTTAACAAAATGTACCCTAAGCTATGAACATTTTAAGAACCAAAAACTGCTGTAAAGGAAAAATAAACATGAACTACATTTGACATTTTAAAAAGTTTCATTTCATAACAATTAAATGCTATATACATCTAAAATATTGGTTGTGCTTAACATACGCAACGTTGTTTATAAAAGTTTTAACTGCTCTTGGTCAGTTTTCTCATAGGAAAAAACATCTATGCTCTATGCTCAGTAGTAATACAGAAAATACCATCTTTATATTAAAAAAGAAATTTACCAGTGAAAATGTGGCATAAAGGTTTCCCTTAGCTGAAAAGTTTATCTTCTCTAAGTCAGAGGCTTCCTCAGCTCTTTTCGTAACGTAAATGTTAATTTGAGTAATGAATGTGAGAGCACACACATATTCCACAGATGCTATCTCTTACTCATTTCTTTAAGTTTTGAGAAAATCTATTCATGACAATTTCAAATAGCGGTTCTGTTACATTTGTGTTTTTGACTGTAAGCTGCTTTGTTTTCAGAACGTAAGCAGGCATTAGACTACAAACTCATCCTGCTAAAATTTTTTAAAAATTATTTGTTAGTAAAAATTATTTATGTGAGGGGCCGTAGGGTAGCTCAGTCGGTTAAGCATCCGACTCTTGATTTTGACTCAGGTCATGATCTCACGGTTCGTGGGTTCAAGTGCTGACAGCATGGAGCCTGGTTGGGATTCTCCCACTGCCCTCCCCTGCTCGTGTGCTCTCTCTCTCTCTCTCTCTCAAAAATAAATAAATATGGATGCCTGGGTGGCTCGGTCGGTTAAGCGTCCAACTCTGGATTTCGGCTCAGGTCAAGATCTCATGGTTTGTGAGTTCGAGTCCCATATCGGGTTCCATGCTGAGCCTGCTTGGGATTCTCTCTCTCTGCCTCTCCCCTGCTCTCTCTCTCTCTCTCTCTCTCAAAATAAACAAATAAACTTAAAAAAGTGAGTTAAAAAAATGATGATGATTTGATGGCATTTCCTTGAAACAAACAGGAAAAATGATTTATTTTGCCTGCTATCAAGGCTCCTTTACCTGCAGATGGCTGGGAAACATTCCTGAAGACCCTTCTTCTTAACTAAAGATCCTTCGAGGCAGTACATAATGATGTCCATAACCTTTACAGAAGAGATACAAGTCTAAAATTAATTTCAAATACTTAATTTTCCAAAATTTAAATCATTAACTTAGGCCTCGTTTGCATGAAAATTCGGGACAGTTTGATTGCAATATTTACTTTAAAACTATACTATAACCTGTGAAAAACACAAGGAAGAACCGTAAAATAAAGAAACGAGACTTGCTGACTTAGAAGACAATTCATATTTATGTATGACATGGTAGCTTCTATTCAAACACACTACATGTTTTGTTTGATTTATAATGGAAGGCATTAAAGAGAACATACTCTTTTAAAAATGACTCCGATGCAGACTGCTTCCCTGTGCATGGCAAGTGTACACAAAGATTATTCTGATTTTTAACAACATTTAAATAAGGTCCCGTGAAATGGTACAAGAGTTAATTCGTTTAATTATCTCTCTTCTGGAAATAAAAATGCTGACTTCCGTACTGCACTGACCTATTTAACTTGGGCTGTTGCTGGAACATTTAAAGCAGGATATTCTTACCTCTACGAGAAGATCCACGACATCTGTGGGCATCTTTTCAATAAGAATCTCGATGACCCTCAGAACCTCCCCTTTAGCTCGGGCAAGAGCTGTCGTATGCACGCTCTGCTGTGACTGGGTATTGGCTGCCAGAGCGGTATGCCGGTGCACCTGTGGAGACATTTCCATGCTGCAGATACGGCTGGCGCCCCATTCAGTTTTGCGTTTCCAGCCACTACTTTGTTTTTCACTTGTTAATACGGTAGGGGAAAAAGGAGAATCAATATAAGTAAATCTCTTGGGGTGGGTCAGGAAGCACTTGATGGCAAAAGAAAGTATTTGGCACAATAAAAACTCAGCAAGTATTCTCTGATAAAATTCTGTAAGTTCCTGGGTATTATATGAGACTTTAAGACAACATTACAGGGACATTTTTCAAAAGACAGACGGAAGGTTTGTGAATTTGGTGTATATGGCGCTGAGGTGGGCAGCAGGTAGGAGATACGTGCAAGCAAAAGACATGAGACTTGCTCTCAAGTACTGATAGTAAATGATGCTTATAGAACACTTCCGGTGTACCAGGCATCATTCTAAGTGCCAGATTTCCCATATAAAGCTGGGAAATTCAAATGAACATACTTCCAAAAATAATAGGCGCTGTAAAGATTGTAAGTTCAATGTGATTTTTCTTCCCCATACAAACTATAAGCCTTAATCATTCAGAGGAGAAAGAACCGTGCTGGGCGCTGGGCCAGCCACGGAGGAGTGGGCATGAGGACAGGGGAGGGGTCAGTGATAACAGTGAGAAGCACTTTGGGATCTTACTTTAAAACTCTAAGCGAAGTGGAAAACTTACTTTTACAAAATAGTAAATGTTAACTATTACACTGAATTATTAGAGTACTCAGAATGTGGGGAATCAACTGTCAATTAGAAAAGTGTTAACAGGGGCGCCTGGGTGGTTCAGTTAGTTGGGCGGCCAGCTTTGGCTCAAGTCATGATCTCGCAGTTCGTGGGTTCGAGCCCCTCATTGGGCTCTGTGGGGACATCTCAGAACCTGGAGCCTGTTTCGGATTCTGTGTCTCCCTCTCTCTCTGCCCCTCCCCTGCTCACACTCTGTCTCTGTCTCTCAAAATTAAATAAATTTTAAAAAATTAAAAACAAAAGCATTAACATTAAAATATTTGAAAAATACCCTTCTAACTAAACGCTGGAGTAGAGTAAATCCAAAGCATGGCTATTCTAATAGTTCATTTAAAAATACTCTATGTGGGGACACCTGGGTGGCTCAGTCGGTTAAGCGTCTGACTCTTGGTTTCAGCTCAGGTCACGATGTCAGTTTCTGTACTGACAGCGTGGAGCCTGCTTGGGATTCTGTCTCCCTCTCTTTCTGTCCCTCTCCCACTCACGCACGTGCGTGTTGTCTCTCTCAAAATAAACAAATAAACTTAAAAAAATACTCTGATGTAAATGGTGAAAATTAATTTCAAAAATACAATTAACATAAATACTTGTTTATTCTTTAAAGAGGCAGTTTTATGCCTGGCATTTATAGGACCTGTGTCTGTGATCAGACTGATGTAAGGTTTATTCAATATATGCAATATTACTACCTATGCATATTCAACTGATACAAAAACTGGTAAAAAAAAATACTACGGCTAATAAATCTGTTCATTTCTACATACGTATATTTCATATCAATAAATAATATCTATAAATTATACACATTACATATCATATTTTAAACACAGTGTCATCTCACTTTAACACTACACACTGTTAGAAAAACACACAGCCTTACTCTACATATTTTAGATACGAATTCGAAGTCCCATCACGTCATATAGACCTATAGGATCTGCTCTTAGGACCTTCCCTCCTCCTTTCTCGCTGCCTTCACGTCACAAATGTTTGCTGCTCGCCTATTAAGAATGGCTCAGGGGCAGACATAGGCCCGGTAGGTTTCAGGTTATCAGGGCAGACCCAGAGGTATTTATTTAGTATTTTAAAAATTCATCATAGCTACAGGAAAAACAACTCAGAGAGAGCTCGTACCCCATGGACACCAAGTCTGCACATTATTCATGCTGAAATGGAATAAACCTTCAAAAAAAATGTAGGAGCTGAACACCTTTCCCTGTTCTCCCACCACTAAGACCTACAGGAAGGATCCTATAATTGGTTCATTGTTCTTTACTGGTTTTTCAGTTAGATGTGGGCAATTAGTTAGAACGCTAAGAACGCGGGAATCAATGGGCATTCAAGTCTTTATCTGCGACATGTAACAGGAAAAACAATTAGCAAGTTTATGACTTACGTTTTTGTTTACAGTTGAAGAGCCAGTGCTAAGTAAGTTAAGTTTTGATTATAGGTAGATATTTACACTTGTAAAATATGAATACCTTTAGTATATTTTAATTTGAATCCACCTGCTATATTTCAGATTGAAAAATTAATTTCAAATATTTGCAAGTGAATTAATTTTGAGAACAGAAATGAATATAAAAACGCAAGTAATGAATGCATTGCCGTGGAAATCACTGTGCGTGTACACAGGTTCACATGTATTCATTTCAGCACTAGATAAGTAGCTTGCTTTGTTCTAGAAGGAACTGGAAAGCTTATTCGTGGATCTGGACCCTCAGCTCACAATGTCTCATAATTCCTCTGAGAAGATGGAGCACACAGAGAGGCTCTGCTCACCTCTTTGGCGATAGTTGTGATGAAGGCGGGTGGTCTGGCAGTGGCAATGAGCGAGAGGGCGTGCCTAGCAGAGCGGGCGGAGTCAGCTGCGGGGCTAAGAGGCAGCCCCATTGTGATGCTAAACAGGGATCAGAAAAAAAAGGAAAAAAGAAAAGAAGCATTAGAAATATAGACTGAAAAGATTAGACACAGCTTATAATGTCAGTTCAAGGTCAATGGGAGCACTCAAACAGTTAGAATACAATGACTTGCAACAATGAGCAGTGATTAGGAGTCAGGGTGTTCTGGCATCAAATACAAAATCGAATAATTAACCGTGAAGATTGAAAACAGTATGTGCATCTGTCCAAAGTGTTAAAAACGCCTTGTTAACAAATTATCAAGAACTAGTACTGAATGCATATCACAAAGCTCAGAATAAGGCAAGAAAGAAGACTGTGCTGGGTATTTTCAATTTTTTTTTGCTAAAAACTGATAAAAGGTAATAATTTGTTTATAAGGCCACATAAAAAGGCTTCATTTAAGGACATGTGTCTGAACGGAAGCAAAAGTCACTTCTGTCCATAGAATGACCAAAAGAACTGAAAATTGCAAAATTATTTTTAGTTTTTATATTATTTTTAGTTTGAAATAACCTCAGTACTGTTAATTTACCTCGTGCTCAATACTTTTAGGACCAATCTACTAGTTGGCATGTTCCGCCAACAGTTATTCTGTATTGATGCAAAAATTATATTAATGAATACTTATTTTCTCTCTAGAAAGATCACAGGCATGGCATTGTCCAGACTATATTTAAGCATACGTACACGATGAAATAAATCTTTCCAAACTGTGAGACTATTCTCATAGGATCGTGATATTATATTCCTTTGCCAACCCTAAGAGATAAAAATAATAATATTCTTCTGTCTGTAAGCTTCCTGCACGTTTTATATGGACTCCTGTGAAAACTAGTAAGACTTTTCATTAAACTGTGGCATCTGATCCACACGTCAGCTGTACACACGGGGCGTTTCGCCACTCAGTAAGAGATCCATTACACTTTCTCCCTCTAATTAAATAAATTTGATCCTTAAATACCCATATGAAATTATATTAACATTTCTCCTGCTCCAATTAAATAAGTATGCATGCTTCATGTGCAAACTGAATTATGTTCACAAAAAGTCTTAAAAAGTTTACACAAATTTCTATGATTAGTCTAAGAATCATTATTTTAATTTTTAGATGAAAATAAGTATGCATTAGTCATTCTGATCACTGTTAAAAAAGGCAAATTGAGTGTAAAACATTCTGCTTATAATTTTCTCTGTGACTGCTACATTGCTTAAATCTTTGACGGAAAATACGGCGGTCTCCAGTCTTTTTTCCAGACTGAGGGTGGATGCCAAGCAGGATCTCAGAGAGGAGGGTGGAGAGCATTCCTTTGATGCTTACCACTGAAAAGAAAGATGTGAGCTGACCGAACCCGCGCGTGGGGAGCAAGAAACAGAAAGAACGCCCGGTGGACAGTGGTGAAGTAGGTGGCCAGTTTCTTTTCTGGATTAAACTTTACTATTGAGAATTCCACAAAAGAAATGTTCACTAGGTCAGCGTTGTTGGCCCAGATTGCTTAATAATTGTTGTAAGGTTTAGATCATACTTTAAGTTTTAAGAAATTCGAAAGCTAATTACACTTTTTAGATTCTGTGTGATGTTTCTTTCATCAGTACAAAAAGGTGTTGATATTATCAAGCGGCTGAGAAACAAAGAAAAATGGTATGTTAACTATGTAATTCTGAGCACACCTAAATCAAATTTCCTAAGATCAAGAAACTCACAGAATGTTGCGAGTTGGAAGAGATCCCCAGGCAACACCCTCTGCCCAGCAGTCAGGGTGGGCAAGGGATGTCTATCTCCTGGGCAGCCCGGCCCATGTCCGGAGGGCACAGCAGGGAGGAAAAAGAACTGGACATGGAACCCAAGGTCTGGGATTGAAATTGAGCCTTCCTACATTATTTCATCTCCTCGAGCATCTGCCCAGGAGGGGGTGGTGTCAGCATTCTGAGAAGGAGAAGTTGGGTCCGGAGCTCAGTGAGGAGCTAAGGTAGCAGCGTGATGTCTTTCAGGACAGGAACCTTCGGAGAAAATAAAGGGGGGAGGGGCTTAACCGTATTGTGGTTAACTGGATTAATGAACTGGTAACATGACGAAACTCAGCACCTTTGGATGGATGGCTAGACTGGACTCCAGAGTGAGATTTCTAGCGGTATGCTGTCACACATGGACTTCAGCTCTCTTCTTTTCCATGTCAATCACAGTTTAAATGAAGATACAGACGGACAGTTATCAATCGGTGTGGATAGAAGGTTGTAATGGAAAGCAACTGTACTAAACGGCAGAAATGGGATTTGAAAAGTCCTCAAAATGATCAAATTGAGCTAAAGAAAGAAGTCTTATGTGTGGGTACAAATGACTCGACTTTCTAGGAATGGGACAGCAGGAATGGGACAGGTGATACGCTGTTTGACCACGATTATGGAGCAGCACCGAGAGTTGTATGTGAACCACAGACACATACGCTAATGAGGGGGCTGCCTAACAGGCTCCATTATGTCAAGGGAAATATGGTGACAGACAACGCGTTGCCACTGCTGAACTTCATGGTTCTGGCGGCCTGTCTGCCATCCCTACGGCTGTACTTCCTCCTTAGTTGCTCAGAGATGGGATCTGCCTTCTGCAAGGCAAGTGTCAGAGGACGTTCCCAGAGTACAGTAGAGTCCCAACTATTCCCGGCCGTGTGCTGTTGTGACCTCTGGCAGTTGGAAACCACAGTTCTACTCACACACAGGATCCTACTGGACTCACCACCCACTGCTCTTCCAGCCCTTCTCTGTGCCCTCTAGAGGAGAAAAGTTTAGCAGGAAGCCAAGAAGAGGGGGAAGGAGGGGAGAAAGAGAAGGGAAGAATGAGAATGAATGGCTATGCATGTGTGTGTTCACCTGAGGATGACAAGTCACAGGTGGATACTGTCCCCTGGCCTCATGCTGTCCACTTCGGCCACCCTGGACTGAGTAAGCACAAGGTATATAAAATGGGTCTATTAGAGTACTGACTTCACAAGGTTGTCAAGAAGATTAAGTGAGCAGACAGATGTAAAAACCTCCAGCCAAGCATCTTACCTATATTATACACACAGTGGATGTTCCTTCTGGCCCAGGGTGACTCTCACAAACAAACAACGTGAAAAGAAAAGGAGATAAATGAACAGCAGTCACTGGTTTCGAGTTAAAGGCCTAATCTCATATTACCTTTAACTCGTCTCAGCAAATGACCTTGTAAATTTGGGGAAATTGGCAAATTTCTTGTGGTAAGAAAAGTGGTCAAGTTTGGGGTCTGGAAGAGAAGCTGTAGGGTAATAGGTAAGGGGGCCAGCCAAAGACCCATACGAGTGCTGCCCGTGATTTCAACAGAAGCTGGGACACCCAACGATGTGTGCATTTGAGTGATTCCCACTATCTATCAGTGTCTGGTGGCCTGAGCGCAGGACGTCAGAATGTGGACACCTCTGTTGTTTTGAGGTCAAGGTTCTGCACAGGTTCAGTATAGCCACAGTGCCCAGGACAGAAGGCTGCGAGTGTGAGAACAGACTGAAGTGGCCAAGGCATAGGGGAAGAAGACAAGCCTTCTCTCTCCTCTGTAGTCTAGTTAATGCCCCACTGCCAGAGCAGTCTTCCAAAAGCACTAGCTTTATTTCATGGTTAACCTACCTAAAAACCTCATTGGGTCCCAATGCTTCTAAGAAAAATCTTAAACTTCTTGGCTTGAGGTCCTAAGTTCTCCATAATCTAGTGTCACTAATTTATAACTCAGTCTTTTCAACACCCATGCTTCTGAGGCCAGGATAATTTCAAAGTCGGTCTCTAGAATTCCATTTCTTTTTTGACTATAGTATATGGCTTATGCTTCTCTACTGCCCCCTCCCCCTTGGCACCCCCTCCTCCCCCCCTTCTGTTTAATTCTTGTGCAAGCCTGCGTGTTGGTCTGCAATTGCTAGAGCACTCAATTAGAATCTAGTGAAACAAAAACAGCCAACAACAAAACCCATTTATTCTAGGCTCTTAGCACTGAATCTGATTCTGCCAGGCATTATGAATTCGTTTTGTATTGTGAACTCTGTGCAGACTGGTACACCATGCCTGCTACTCCTGCGTATCCCCCCAAAGTGCCTAGTGCAGCCCTTGGACATGGTGGTAGCTCAATAGTTACGTGCTCAATGAAGTTACCTGGCAAATCCAGCAGGAAAAAAAATCACTTAAGCCAGTTATTTGGCTGAATGGACCAGGCAATGAAGTCAAAGTAATTGATCTGGTAGTCCCAACAGACGAAGTCTAATTCTACATGTAGTTATCTTGAAAGTCAAAGGTGCACTGTGTATGTGATATATTTTAATGTGGGATTCTAACTGAATGAAGGAGGATCATACTCCCAGAGGTCTGAAATGAAAGGGGCGTCTGTCTTATTCTGGAATCTGCATGTAAACACGGAGCTCACTCTTTTCATCTGATCCTGCTTATCTGGCTGTTATGCAGATCATTTGCTATTTAGGTTTATAAGATGGGTCTTTACTTTAAAAAAAATATGAGATGACATACTCTCTATTTTACTCAGCATTTTGGTATACACATCCCATATAAAATACCAGAGATGAGAGATACTGTAAATAAAAATCATGAATAGAAAAATAGTTCACTCAGGCTGAGCTCATTCCTTACAAGACTGCTCATTAATCCTGTTCTAACCCTTACTCCATTGTGGTAAAAGCATTTTAAAAGTTACATGTTAGAGCACTATAGTTAAATGTCACCATCTACAATTGTCAGACTTCCCCCATCTGTCAAATTAAGGAATACTCTATGAGAATATTCAGGGGGGGGGAAAGCCACTTACATTTTCATAGAACAGCTACAAATCATGGTCAACAGTATTATGGACAAAATGTTTGCGTCTCCTGAAAATTCACACCAATGTGATGGTATCTGGAGATGGAACCTCTGGGAGATAATTAGGGTCAGATGAGGACACGTGGGTGTGGCCCTCATGATGAAATCTGTGCCCATTTAGGAGACACCAGACAGCCTGCTCTCACTCTCTCCTCAAGTTGTGAGCACATGGCAACATGGCGGCCAGCCACCTACCAGCCCAGAGATGAGGCCTCAGAAAGAAACCTGCTTTGTCAGCACCTTGTTCTTGGACTTCCTCGCTTCGAGAACTACGAGAAATAAATTTCAATACCTGTCTGTGGTATTTGTTATGGAAGTCCAAGCTGACCAGGACAAATAGTAACAGGGCACTGAAAACATGGCTTGTGGAAAACAAAGACGAACGTTATTTTGAAAATGCATACTTAATTATATAACAACTGGGAATTCCATGTTATCCCTTCCGGGTAAAACAGGTGTACCTAATAAGAGTCTTTAATGTAATAAAGAATCGTCAATTCTTGTCATGTTAAACCTTAATTTGATAACTCAAAGGTGGCATTAGTCTCTTACACGCAAATGTGGCGATTCCCCCAACAAGTGTCTATCTTTTAGACCTATTTCCTAGATGTTGTACACATTTACAACTCTGAGTCGTAATGTAAAATCTAGGCTAACAAAATTTAGTTACATTGTTCCCTCGGGCTATACATTTTCTATTAAAAATAGATGTCACGTGAATAGGAAAAATTATTTAACTGTAAAATCCTAAGGTACCTTATTGTTTCTATGATGTGTTCTTTTCTCTACTCCCTGACGCTCAAATTTTTAAAAATATGGTTGAACTTTGAGCTAAAATGTCAATTCCTCTTCTCCAACTCTACGTAGTTCAGAAAGAACGTTTCTAACATATGGGGCTTATCAAAGAACACGTAGTTTCCAGTGACTACATGTTTCTCTTTTAAAGTTTGGTAAACCGAATGTTCCAGAAAAGCAGCGGGCTTTGATAAGTCATTAACATTCCCTCAATCGTGGCAGGAGCAGAGGAGAGACTGCCCACCTTTGGCGGCCGGGCCCAAAACGACTCTGCTGTTCTCTTTCAGAGTAAAGGCTCCGCAACATGAATTAGGAAAACAGAATCAAAATCAGACCACAACGCATACAGAAGGGAGTCTGGCTTCCCAGAAGCACAAGGATTTTTCTATACATTTATGAAACAGATCGTCAACTGTTTCTAACATTGTATCCTTTCTTACATAACCATGCTGCTCTAAAAAATGATGGATTTATAAAAAACATATTACAAGTTTCTATTTTTCTCGCAATTAGTTGGGGAGGGCTCTACCTATGATTTCAGTGCAATGCAGCATGCATTTCCTATTGAACGGTCCATCATGAATGAGCAGCCCATAATCATTAACTTAAAAAATTCCTGAGAGTCTATCTGTGGGTCATTTGTCACATAAAGGATGGCATAACCATACGGGCATGGGAACAGCAGAATGGGAGTCTGGAGACCCCGGGGACAGTGTTCGCTCTTCCGGTACACTGCTGAGATCTCAGGCAAGTTGTATTAACTCTCTGAACTTCGTTTTTATGGAAGAGCATCCTCTTGAGAGCTCTGGATTGAATGCTGCTGAAGATTTGCATCCTTAAAATTCTATGACTTTATTAAATGTTTACTGAATGCAAATCATGTGACAGGTGCTATGAATAAATATGAATACATGCATAATACATGACCCGGGCACTCGAGGAGCTTAAATAGGCTATTTTTCCAGAAAGTACAAAATTCGTGATGGAAGTGATTTCATTCAGTATGTTTCTAAAAATCTGAAAGGATGCTGAAAATCCTGACTTGATCACTTTCATGTTCTCTGAACAGGCTGTTTTCCTCCATGGGCGAGGTGGCGGGGTGGGGGGCTTGGGGGGAGGAGGGCGCGGTGGGCAGAGGGATGGGAGCATAGGCCTACGTCTGAAATTCTCCTTTTTCCACTGACCAGTGTTTCTGTGGACAAGAAACAGAACCTCTGTTGGATTTGCTTTATGATCTTCTATTATCATTTTTATCAACTTTTTATAAAGTAAAAGGTGGCGTGCCTGGGTGGCTCAGTTGGTTAAGTGGCCGATTTTGGCTCAGGTCATGATCTCACAGTCTGTGAATTCGAGCCCCACGTCGGGCTCTGTGCTGATGGCTCAGAGCCTGGAGCCTGCTTCAGATTCTGTATCTCCCTCTCTGCCCTTCCTCTGCTGATACTCTGTCTCTATGTCTCTCAAAAATCAATAAACGTTAAAAAATAAATAAATAAAATAAAGTAAAAGGTAAAACCAATCCTCTTTTTAGCCCGAATTGTATTCCCCAGAGATAACCGGGAAGGGGCTTACGTTCAAGTTTTACTTGGGCACGCTCCCCAGTTGAGGTTCTGTGAGGAATTATAAGGAGCTCTTCAGCATCTGCTGGGCATGCCTGTACCTTCCCGTCTCTTTTGCGGGTCCTTGCTCTTCTGCCTCTCCTCACAATTATTCAAATGAAAGATGCTAATAAACTCTTCCAGGCATCCTTTCTGAGCACCCAGCCATGACCCATCCCCCCATGCCCTGGGCGCCCATACTTTTCACACTCCTTCTCCCTTCCTATCCTGATTACCCCCAGGCACACCTTACCCTTCCTTCGGACCACAAGTGCCTTGTTTGATGCAACTCTGTGACTATACAATATCCCATACTGTCCCTTCCGTATATTAACTGCTCAGTAAAAGCTGGCTTCGGCATGTGTAGCAACATGGATGGAACCGGAAGGTATTATGCTAAGTGAAATAAGTCAGTCAGAGAAAGATACCATATGTTTCCACGCAGAGGTGGATTTTGAGAGACTTAACAGAAAACCGTGGGGGAGGGGAAGAGGGGAAAGAAAAAAAGACACAGAGAGGGAGGGAGACAAAACATAAGAGACTCTTAAATACTAGGAACAAACCGAGGCTTGATGAGGATATGGAGGGGGGAGAGTGGGTGCCGGGCACTGAGCAGAGCATGGGTTGGGATGAGCACTGGGTGTTGTATGGAAACCAATTTGACAATAAAAGGTTTTTTTAAAAAAAAAAAGCTGGCTTAGGTTAACACAGTTGAAAATTTGGTGAAATATTTGAAAATATTAGAAGACAACTGGTTTTATTTTTATTTCGAAGATGTGAAGTTCTCAGCCCTACCTCTAAAAGAAAGGCATTTTAATTCTGGAAAAATGCCCTATTAATCGAGCCATCTGCAGTTAGTCAGGAGACCTCTCAGAAGTCACCTCTGACACAGGATGTCAACATGTGAGAGAGAGGAAGAAAGGAACTCTGCCATCGTATGTGTTCTCCAGAACTAGGCAGCAGCCGGAGCCGCTGCCCTCCTCAGGCCCCTCCCGCAGAAACGCACAGGAACGGGAATCAAGAGGGAAGCGTTGTGTATGTTTTTTTTTCTTTTTCAATTAACGTGAACTGGAATTTTAAAAAAGCACAAGCCGAACATTAAAGCTTCTTCATAAAGCATGCGTGACACCGCAGTCAGGAGCGAGGTAGCACCGTGAGCATGTACAAGGTAAACCAGGCACAAAAGCCTGGTCCAGGAGGCGGCACCGCGTGGGTCTCCCCTGCACATGTCCCTGCCCCATTCTGCCCCACCTCGGTCCTCCCGCAGCCTGTACCAACGGTGTCATGGATGGAACAGGCCATTTTCAATCTAAATCTTGTTATAGATTAATAAGCAAACATTTTCTTGCTTATTATGCAATTTATCATGATGAAAATTACATTGGACTCCTCAAGGCTACATGCTGATACATTCATTTATTCAGAGCTGTGTATAGGGAGTTATACTAATCTTCATGACAGAAAAGGATGTAATAGCAAGATTTAAATTGCGTTCTGGAGAACTAAAGTATTTGTGTCTGTGGACATACTACATGTAGATAAAACACAGCGCATCTTTATGTTTGCTGATAGAAGCTTCATGTAAACCGATTTAAAAACAAAATAAAACAAATTTTAAATACTATGCCTAACATAAAGCCCATTATTTCTCCCAGGCAACAAGACTGCATACTGTTGAAATTGTGTTTAGATCAGCTTTGAAAACAGGCTATAAAATTAGGTCAAAACAAAATTCTAGACCCCTTGGAGGGTGTACAGGGCACCTGCAGCCAAGCGGGGCAGGCGGGGGAGGGCAAAGGGTTGGAAATATGTTCTGGACGCTGTACAAAGGTCAGTCGTCTCTTACTATTGCTCTGAACTAACGGGCTCACTTCCCTCCTAATCCTTTAAGTCCATCAAGAATTTCAGGCCTCCTGTATCTAAAAACTAACTTGGCTGCCATTGTGTCAAACTATTCATTCTAGAAACGAGCTGCTTTTTGTCTGTAGAACACTAAAACAATGACGATGGCATCCCCACCCACACTACCACCAAATAGGGAACATCCACTCAATCTTTTAATATGTGCTATTTTAAGCACTCTGCAAATATAAACACATTTAATATCAACCTTATGAGGCAGGTGCTTAACTAGCCCCAACCTGTAGATGCAACTGAGGTAAGAAGTGAAGTGACCTCCTGAAGAGTGTGCAGCTAGGGAGACACAGAGGTGATGTCTAGAAGTGTGATGGTATGACAGGAAGCGGGTCGGGGGGGCGGGGCAGGCAGCTGCCTAAACTAGAAATAAATTCCTTCTCCTACCAATCTATCTTGGGACTCTGGGCCGGGAGTGCCCAACCTGCAGGCAAAGCCGCAGTCCAGCCTCTGTTAGCTTCTTCGATCTCCACTTCCTGAGCCTAGTGCAGCCAGCAGAAAGACTACAGGCCCAAAGCCACGATGGGTCACAAGGGAACCGTGGGCCATGAGAAAGACAACCATAAACAAAAGGGCAGAGACTTCTAGTTTTTTCCAAGGTTAACAAAGATAAGAATGAAATGCCATTCATTGAGAAAATCGAAGAGGTGCGAACATTTGCATTTAGAGAGGCACTTGGGCCAGTTTGGAATTCCTACCACTAGGAATTCCCACCACCTAAGATGGCTATACTAAAAAAACAAAAACAAAAACCTTCCTCTGGGGAATTAGTCAGGATGAACCTCTATCACCACCCCCAGTCCCATTCCTATCATTCTTGGCCACTTGGCTGCCAACGGTTTCCTACTTATTTCTTTTTAGTGGCTCCCTCAGCTCATCTGCCTTTCCCAGGACCCTCATCTCTGCAACCTCCTATTGCCGGTCATTTCCTGTGTGCAAGGGAAGCCTTAAAAAGTGTGATTCAAAAATCACTATGAGGGGTGTCTGGGTGGTTCGGTCAGTTAAATGTCTGATTCTTGATTTTGGCTCAGGTCATTTTCTCATGGTTCATGAGATGGAGCACCATGTCGGGCTCTGTGCTGACAGCAGGGAGCCTGCTTGGGATTCTCTCTTTCTCCTTCTCTCTACCTCTCCCCCAACTCACACTTGCTCTCTCTCTCAAAATACATAAATTCTATTAAAAAGTTTTTTAAATATATTTTTGAGAGACAGAGAGACATAGGGTGAGTGGGGGGGCACAGAGAGAGGGAGGGAGGGAGGCAGAGAGAGAGAGAGAGAGAGAGAGAGAGAGAATCTGAAGCAGGTTCCAGGTTCCAGGTTCTGAGCTGTCAGACAGGACCTGATGCAGGGCTCAAACCCACGAATCGCGAGATCGTGACCTGAGTCGAAGTTGGACACTCAACTGACTGAACCACCCAGGTGCCCATAAATAAATTTTATTTAAAAAAATCACTATGAGGGTGAAGGGTAACTCTCCAAACTATGGCCACGTATTCTATCAGTAAACCATTTCTGAGCAAGTATATATATAATTTTCCTTGTAAGTGACGTGTTTCCACTACTACTAGATTGTAATATGTAGTGTTATATATAAAAGGCCCATAAGCATAACTGAAAAACTATGTCACAGATCAATCATTCACTGGCTCAATGCTAAATCCCAACTGTGCCCAAATTATAGAAATATACTTCCCTTTCATGCTCTTTATCCAAAACTTCACATATAGAGATGTTTGTCATTTTTTTTGTCTATTGAAAACGCACACTCTATCAAGGGCACTCAATGACCTCCAACAGAAATAAACAAACAAAACACCAACCAACAAAATACAAACGAAACCGCCACATCTTAACTGGAACCGAGCACGTACTTGGCGAGCTGCTTCTCGGCATCAGCACAAAGTTCGAGAAGCCCCATGAGGACTGCAGACACGTCCATGTAAGGCTCCCAGACTGTGAAACCGCGGCCAATCAGATCAATGGCCGTTCTTCGGATCGTGCTGTGTGGGGGCAGTTTGGGGCTCGGGGGCTGCAGCAGCAGAAATGTCAGTGCCTTACCTGAAATTACAAAATAAAAGGCAGAGTAATAAAGAAATTTTATCTCTGTGAGGTTTTCTTTGAAGCATATTTTCAAAATATCAACCATGTTGGATTTCTTATTTTTTTTTTTAAGTGAAAAGGGGTTTTGAACATCAAGACTATTAAAAGACTGCAAGTTTCCTCGCCACATACTTTCAACTGATAAGCTAGGCTATGATATTTTATACCGTGTCCTAAAGGGTTTTAGTGACATAATAATTAGGTATTAATAAGTATATATAATTTCAAAACGTTATCAGTCATCCTAAGTCCCTAACAAGGATTTTCCTTACTCAGCACTGCACAAATGGGAGATGGTTTCAAATGATGTTATACGGTATTCATCTCTCTCTGCACCGAACAGTTCACATGTCGACTGCTTCCGTCAGTCGCACTTCTCATCACAGGGGGCGTCCGTCCACCACCAGGGAGGAGGGATGGAGAAGGGAGAGGGGTAGTGTTAAAAAGGCTTCCCACGAGCGTCTCCGTTTCTCCATATTCTACTGTACTGGTCCAGTACGACGAGGTCGGGCAGGTGGTAAATTCTTCACGTGAGTTTGGTAAACAAAGTTAAAACACAGTTCAATGTTACTGAGAAATCTGAGGAAACGATCTAAGTTTTAATTCGATTTTAACATGTATTTCTTTATGTTGAAGACAACGCTAACAATTTGTATACAGAAACCTAAGGGCTATTAAGTTGCAAAACCTCATCCGTGTCAAATGGCATTTTGACATTCTAAAAAGGAACCTGGGATGGTGAGCAAACTGTGGTTAGAAGAGGTTGTCTGTTTCTCGAGGGGAAGGAATGAAACGTTCACAAGTCACAGAACAGCAGAGCCAACTGGTGAAGGGGCATGCTCGCTTCAGACTGAAGGTGGGAAAGTCACCACAGTGTCCTGACTCACTAGGGGGCAGGCTGAGGACGGCGCTCAGGAGCCTCAGCTTCCTGGTCCGTAAGGTGGGGATAAGAACAGCTCTCCCTCACGAAGAGCCCGGGTGTTAAATGAGGGAATGCGTGCGAGGCGCCCTGCCGGGTGCCCAGCACCCGAGGGCCCTCCACCAATGGCCGTTAGGGCCCAACACGAAGGGCATGTTGAGCTGGTCTGTTCTCAACATTAAGAACGTGGCATATAAACTTTAATGCATTCAACAAATAAAAACGTTTAGTCGTGTTTATGTTCTAGCCAATTGTTTTTTTTTTTAAGTTTATTTTGAAAGAGAGAGAGAAAAAGTGAGTGGGGGAAGGGCAGAAAGAGAGGGCAAGAGAGAATCGCAAGCAGGCTCCATGCTGTCAGCACAGAGCTCGGTGTGGGGCTTGATCTCACAAACTGTGAGGTCATGACCTGAGCCAAAACCAAGAGTCAGATGCTCAATTGACTGAGCCACCCAGGTGCCCCTAAAGTAGCGTTTTGAAGTTGAACTTGGTGTTTTAAAGCAGCCTAATGAGGCAGCTGTTCTCTTCTTAGTGTGCATCCAAACTGATGGGCTACATGTACTTTGTTACGTCTTTATTTTTTATTTTTTTTGAGAGCGGGAGCGAGAGCAGGGGGGGTGGGGAAGAGCATGTGCATGAGCAGGGGAGGGGCAGAGAGAGAGGGAGACAGAGAATCCCAACAGGCTCCACGCTGCCAGTGTAGAACCTGATGCGGGACTCGAACCCACGAACCATGAGATCATGATCTGAGTCAAAACCAAGAGTCAGATGCTTCACCGACTGAGCCACCCGGGCGCCCCTGTTCTGGCCAATTGTTCAAGGAGAACGGACTGCGGTGGAGACGAGAAGAAGTGAAGGAAGCTGTAAAGCCCAGATAAGAGTCTGAGAATGCACTCTGTTTATTGCAGGTTCAAAATATCTTCTGCCACGGAGCCCTTTCAGAATCCGTTGAAAACCATCGGTCTCTCTCCCAGAAAACTACATACAATACACCATACATACACATATCCACCAAATTCTGCAGAAGAATTTTAAGGAGGACATTGCTAATAACTCTTGCCATAAACTGAAAAGGTACTTATATATGGAGGGCCTCCTGGAGGAAACATCCCGAAATGCATGACTTCATTTCTACATGTATTTGAAAGTTTTACTCCCATATTTAGCCACGTAGATCTCATATGTAAAGCTTCAAGTTTCGAGGATCATTAAAATATAAACTCCTTAAAAAAAAAATGACCCGCTGGGTCTCTATTTTCTGCCAGCACTTACGCGACCCTTACCATATGATATTTTTTTTAAATATAAGCCATGTCCATGCATTTCCCTTTTCTGCATGGAGTTTGGTGCTCCTTGAGGGTAGGAACTATGTTTCATGTAACTTTGTATCTCCCAAACCACCAAGCACAGCACTTTGCACGCATTATGGACCTTATGTGGAAATATATCTGTCTTTACTGCATGTACATTTCTCACGCAGCTCCCTGTCCCAGGCTGTCAGAGTACTTCAAAATGTTAAGAAATCCACTGCTTTTCTGTTATTCTTTACTTGTAGGAATCTGTAAGAGCTGCAGAGAAACCCTCGCTGCTGTTGTCTGCAGACACCCTGAAGGCGTATCCTTGGTGAGCGATGTTGTGAAGGGGGAGTACGGTTTCTTAAGTACAATGTTTTATAGCATTTCAATCATCGTCTTCCTTCACTGCACTCCACTATCTCTGTATTCATTACAGGCAGGAGCATTCTGGCAATACTAGGGACCTTGCTGATTTCTCGCGGCCTCTGTGTGGGAACTCTGGAGACCTCACCACTCTGACAATTTTATCCTGAGAGCAACCTACACCGTTAAGTGGCCGATTTCTTGATATTTTCTATCATTTCTCTGACAAAGTAGGAAGGACAGCATAGAGGATGTGATCACTTACCTTCCAACGAAACGACAGGAAAGGGAGAATCAGTAAGTGTACTTCCAAAGACCCTGGCCTTGCAATGCTCCCCCAGGGTATCTGCTGCCCCCTCCCACCCCCCCCCCCCCGGCAAAATGTGATCTACCCTCACAGTGAGGATGGCCAATTCAACAGGAAATGCAGGTTCCCTATAGCTCAGTCGCCCTCTTCCTGTAAATCACTTCCTATTTCACTCAGTGATCTTGTAAGTAAAATTCTCCAAAAGCATCTCTCCTTCTTGAGTTCAAATCACCCTCTCTGGGTAACACGAAGCAAAGTTCCCCATAGTCCTGGCAGGCCATGGGTGCACCAAGAGAAGTAGGGAGAAAAATGGCCTATTTAACACACACATTTTAAATCTACTAACTAGAGGGGCACCTGGGTGGCTCAGTCAGTTAAGTGTCTGATGACTTCTCCTCAGGTCATGATCTCGCCGTTTGTGAGTTCAAGCCTCGCATAGGGCTCTGTGCTGACAGCTCAGAGCCTGGAGCCTGCTTTGGATTCTGGGTCTTCCTCTCTCTCTGCCCCTCCCCAACTCACACTCTGTCTCTCTCTCTCCTTCTCAAAAATAAATATTAAAAAAAAAAACAAGAAATTGAATCTACTAACTAGAGTATGATTATTTTGGTCTGTTTTGGAATTACGAAGACAGAAAAAGTTAACATTCCACATCTGTCTTGACAACTTATTCTAAGCAAAACCTGTAAATAAGACAAGATGAAGAGGGTTTTCAAGTTAAAACTTTTGATTTCTAGCCTTGTTGATTAATAAGATGCTTACAGCTTTAATGCTACCAGGAATAATGACACTGACGCTCTGAAAGAATAATCTCGGATGCCTAAGGCTTCAAATTTCCTAATTATATATTCTTTCTGATGATATAAGGAACGAACCTTTAAAAAAAGGTTGTTATGATAATAAAAAGGGATAGTAAATTTGTTCCTTTTTCAATTCATATTGCATTCTGCAATTAAGGGTTTATCTGACTTATGATTCCGTAAGAGAGAACTGATCTGCAACACAGACCAAGGTGATAAAAAAACTAAAATTAAGACACTGATAGTATCTTCCTTTTTGATAGAAAAAGTCTCATGACAATATTATGATTTTAACTATCTCTCAGAATTTTCCTTAAGCCTTTGGCACCCAATAATGGATGTATTTCAATCTGTATAAAATAAAATCTCATTTTGTACAAAAATACATCTGTACTTTATATAAATGTCCCACTGTTCCCTAGTGCCTCCCTGAGTAAGCACGGTGGAGAATGACGCTATTATCTCCACTGGTGACCCATTCCCTCATTAAAGGCACTCTAGTGGCAGTGTTAAAAAGTTCAACGAACTAGACTGACACTCATTCAAGGCTTTCCACAATTTGGTCCCAACCTTTCCATCCGAAGATTCATGTGATCACTGTGTATAAAGTGTCGCTATAAAATACTAAGCGCGGGGAAACAAACGGAAACAAGACTAAGTTCTTTCCCTCAAGGAAATTCATTCCGGTTCAGGAGACAGGTGAGCAAACAGGTAATCTGAATATATCCTGATCAGTATAAGAAGGTTTATAAGGACAAGGTATCAAAACAGATTTAGGGTCGGTTAAGTGTCTGACTTCAGCTCAGGTCAGGATCTCATGGCTCATGAGTTCGAGCCCCACATCGGGCTCTCTGCTGTCAGCATGGAGCCCACTTCAGATCCTCTGTCTCCCTCTCTCTTTGCCTCTCCCCTACTCAAGCTGTCTTTTTCTTTCTCTCTCAAAAATAAACAAACATTAAAAAAAAAAAAAGAAAAAAAAAGATAGAACTTAATTGGGGCACTCAACCCCATTTTAGAGGTATGAGAAGGCTTCCGGGGAAAGGGGACTTCCATACCCAACCTAAAGAATAAGTAGTAGTTACCACTCAAAGGAGAGGATGATGAAAAGAGAGAGACAAGAACGTGTCTAAAAACTGGAAGTGAGAGAGAACGTGACCAGATAAAGGGATTACACAGGGTTTAATGTGGTTGGAAATTTTGTTGGGGGAGAAGGGAGAGGTTGAGGTGATGGGGCAAGGGAGAAAAGAGGACACGGTGGATGAAACGGAACAGTGGGACACAAGTGGGACACAAGACAGGACAGGTTATTACAGCCCAATCACAGAGAGTCTCCGATGCCACGCTAGGAGTCGGTTTATCCTGGTGACAATGAGGAACCACTGGAAAGTTTTAAGCAAAGGAGGTTTGATCAGATTTTCATTTCAGAAAGATCAGTACTTGGGTTGTGTTGTGATCAGAAAGAGGGCAAGACCTATTGCCTGTTAATTCTGATCTACTCATTCCCAGCCAGATGGATTAATTAGAATCACAGAATTTTCAAATTGAAAGGGCTTTAGAAAAATAGAAATAGCAGAAAGTGCTAAAATGCAGCATCAGATAAATCACACTTAACGTAGACCCTCTGGAGGTCTGAACTCCGTGGTCGTGCAGTCAAGAGTAGTAACAATAGCTCATATTTTAGTGCTCTTTTATCTCGAGCTTTTTATCTCATTTTTTAAAAAAGTGTTCCAACTTTAATCTTACTGTTTTTTGAAAGTGCTACATAAGACCAAAGCTGCAAGAAAATATTTACGCTTTGCTGTAACAGCAAAACACTAAAAATGAGAAAAGAATCGAGATAGAGCAAAATCAAGCCTACAAAACCTGTGGGTAAAAAGCTGACAGTATTAGACTATGGCTAACTTGTTGCTTTGGCAAGATGAATACTGCCCCGTCATGGACCGGCCAATGAAAACTGCCAATTCAAAACAGTTTTGTAGTGTCTGGCTGGCAATGCTGATCAGCTCTTTCAAAGATTAACATACAAGCCGTCTCACACACACACACACACACACACACACGCGCGCGCGCGCGTGCTATTACTTAGGTAATAATGAATTTGTCTTCTGGAGGATTTATTTATCCTTATTGCAAAATGTAGGTCCACTTTACCAATGCACCCTACATTATGAAAATACTTTATTAACTATGAAAAACCTTAGTTATATATTTCTATAAGCAAATAAGCACTGGATAGTATCTTAAGCATCATTTGATAGTAAGTAACACTTTTATGTCGTTATTTCACTTTTTTCCCCTCTTTCATTTCTAACGGTAGATACTGAACCTGATAATAGTGGTGCCTTGAGTTCTCCACAGTCTATTACATAGACTGCTTTTGTTCACACACACACACACACACACACACACACACACACACACACGGTCAACTGCCAGTTATATACACCAACATGACACTTTTAACATGAACTCGAACCTTTATTTTCATACAACCACAGATCTTAGAAACATGACACGTTCATGTTGTGAACATAAATCATGCAGCGGTATTTTTTATACAGTTTCTATTTGGGCTGAAATAGCAGTAAATAAGAAAGGATCACTTAAAAAGTTGTAAACTTGATTTTTTCCCCTAGCTTTCCATTTGTAATTTGTATTTCCTTTGAGGAAAGGCTATATTTCCCCTCCCAGGCTTCCCTTGAAGCATGAAGACCTCGTAGGAATCCTGTGGTTACCTCATAGGAAGATTCTAGAATGAGCTCTTACAAGCCCTGTAAACCACCAGGATGGCCTGAATGAAGAAGGAAACAGCACTGGGTGAGTGAAGAGACGGAAGGAAGGAAATGAGGAAGGACACTGCAGAACGGGAGGACAGGGGACTTCCTTTATGGAATGCCTCCCAGACAAGAGAACTTGGATTTTATGACAGCCAACGCTGTCAGAAAACCAGCAGCCACAGGGAGTTTTGAGAACTGGAAATGCAAACAGAAGTCAGCATCGTGCCATATTTATCAAGGGAGAATGAAATTTTCTTACTGGAATTATTACAAAACCATAACATTTCAGAGAAATTTTCAAAGAATTCTTGTAGAACCTTCATAATTATTACTAATATCCCGCTGGTATTAACATACATAATCATTTTCTTGGGCTCTGGTCTCTCCTAGGTCAGTCCGGGCAGTCGACAGGCCTAGTTAGAACAAACTTGTTCCTCCTACTTAAAAAATAGCATGAATGAAGAAATGGCCACTAACCACCCTTGGCTCTGAATAGCAGAGGGGAAAGAAAGGTCATATTTAAAAAATGCATTAATTAATAGTTCAATTACAAGGAAACTCCTATGGGAGAACACATTATATGCACTTTAAACCAAATGAATTTATGATGATTTATGCCATCACAATGAGTGCAAAATGAATTAATAATGATTGGCCACTTATTTCAAAGTGTAACCAAGTAAAGGCAGCCTTTTTCCACTTGTTAATGTCCATCAAAGAACAAGGATGGCAGAGTGCCCTCTGGAATTCCATTCCTTTGCTTTACACAGAAACTCGATTTAATTAAAAAGAGGTCGTCCAATGTAGTGTGCTTTATTTGTAGATACGGGCTAATTAGCAAACACTTCCATAACTACACATCTTGTATTGATGCATTTGTTAGAAACTGTTAAACTTTTTACTTCCTGTATTGCACAAAAACTTAAGTCATTTCTTTTAATAAAAAGCATAAAGTAGTTGTTAAATTAGGAAGACAATTTAACAAAGATATTTAAGAACTCATTAATCTACTATCGGTTTTATCGAAACAGTCCTAGTTCAACATAATTTGCTGTTTCTCGTCCTGCAATCAGATGACAATAAAATCCAAATGTTCTTTGATTCAAAGTACATATTTTTTTGGTTCTATTGAACTTCAAATTAAGTTGTATCATACAATGGCATTTAATCTCATGTTGGCTCTTCCTATTTAATATATTTTGGATGGCAGGCTAAAATTAGGGAACGTTACCTTCCTATAATCAAAAAGTTATGACTTATTGCAAATAACGTTTTTCTGCTCAGAAATATAAAAAGTGCTGATTTTTGGACAAGCTGAGGGTCAGCAATAAAGAAGTAAAATCATAGAAGTCAATGTTTATGATACCAAAGAAGTAAAAAAAAAGGAAATTCCATTAATCTAGAGAATCTTTAACTAAATGATCCAAATACTTCTATGTCTCATTCCCAAAAGGTGTGGGATGGTTTAACAGTGTGAACGAGGGGGGTGGGCAGATGGGTAAGAGGCAAAAGGACCTCAGGTTCAAGTTCTAGCTTCAGCACCTTACTAGCTAAGTAATCCTTTGCACATTCAATATTTACTGGTGCCTCTTGTGTCCCAGGCACTGTTTTTTGTTTTTAAGTGTTTATTTATTTTTGAAAGAGAGAGAGTGTGAGCTGGGGAGGGGCAGAGAGAGAGGGGGACATAGAATCCAAAGCAGGCTCTAGGCTCTGTGCTGTCAGCACAAGAGCCGGATGCAGGACTCAAACTCACAAACGGAGAGATAGGGACATGAGCCGAAGTTAGAGGCTTAACCGAATGAGAGCCCCCAGGGGTCTCCAGGCCTGTGTTTTTAAGCATGGGTCAACAAATTTTGTGCTCTCATGAAGCTTACATTCTAGCTGGGACATAAAGACCAATGGCCAAATAGATACATGAATGGTTCTAAGTCCTACAAAGAAAAATAAAGCAGGAGTAAGAACCTAGAAAGTGACAGAGAGGAAAGTACTCTGAGAGGTGACATTTGAACAAAGACCTATGTGAAATGAAAGACAAGCATGTGGGCATCTGTGGGAGAAGCATTCTAGGCTGAGGGAACAGTACAAGAGGCCCTGAGGTAAGCAGGGATACCTAAGGGCCAGCAAAGAGTCCAGAGTAGTTAGACGGCCGTGAACAAGGACAAGAGTGGAAGGACATGAAATCAGAGAGGCAGCCACGGATGGAGCAGTCACACGAGGCCTCTTCCCTGTGGGGTTAAGTGCTATGAGAAATGCATGGAAGTTACGGGAAGGACAGTGACATGACCTGCCGTCAGTCAGAAAGTACCTGTGTGCTATGTACAGAATAGACTGGGGCGGGCGGGGGGGCAAAGGGTGACATTAGGGAGGCCAACTGGGAGGTTCTTACAATGGTTCAGGCAAGAGATAATGAGGACTTGGACTAAAACAGTAGTGACAGAGCATGAGAACTAGGTAAATTTTGGATTAAAAAATGTTTTAGAAGATGGAGCAGACAGGATTCATTTAGGGATTGGATGTGAATATATGATGGAAAGAAAATAAGTAAAACTGGGGTGCCCGGATGGCTGAGTCAGTAAAATGCGAACTTTGGCTCAGGTCATGCTCTCGCGGTTGGTGAGTTCGAGCTCTGCATCAGGCTCTGTGCTGACAGCTCAGAGCCTGGAGCCTGCTTCGGATTCTGTGTCTCCCTCTCTCTCTGCCCCTCCCCCACTTGCACTCTCTCTGTCTCTTTCTCAAAAATAAATCAACATTAAAAAAAAAATTTTTTAAGTTTATGGAAAAAAAAAAAAGTAAAACTGATTCCAGGTATTTGGGCATGAACGGCTATGTGGATGGCGGTGACACTCATCAAAATGAGTTAACAACAGAAGAGGAGTAGGTGTTTTTGTTTCTGAAGCAGGAGCGGTAATCCGAATTTTAGTGTTAGGCATTCCTAATTTGAGATACGTATCAAACATCTGAAGGTAGATTTCAGATAAACTGCTGAATATAGGAGTCTGGAGATTGGTGTGGAACCCAGGGCTGGAAATAAAATTTCACAATTGTCCACGTACACATGCGCAGGAGCCATGGGGCTGGAAGTAATACCTACAGAACGAGTGCAGGTGGACAGGCACCTTCGCAGGATGGTACTCTAGACT
This sequence comes from Paguma larvata, assembly GCA_030068075.1. NCBI lineage: Eukaryota > Metazoa > Chordata > Mammalia > Carnivora > Viverridae > Paguma > Paguma larvata. Next base: position 17,890,057 of record CM057835.1, read on the forward strand.
AAGCACCAGCGGCTAATGAGGTGGGAGACACAGGAAAGGACAATGTCACGGAAACCAAGCAGAGTTGCAGGTTTCAACATAGCTGGAATTATATTCTCCCGAGAGACAGAGACAAGAGCCAGGAATTGCTTACTGCCTTTGGCAACACGTAAGTCAGTGGTTATCTTACTGAAGAAATTTCAGTAAAGTCACAAAAGCCTGACTGAAGCAGATTCAGGAAAAAAAAAATGGTGGCTGAGAAAGCAGGGAAGATAAATACAATCATAATATTTAGTGCAGAATGTCTATAATTATAAATTTTATATATTTAAAAATAAAGTATTTTTATTTCCTGTAACAGTGATTTCTTACAAGCACTGATAATGTGGTGTCCATGTTCCCTCCTATAGATACGGACAGTGGATGAAACAGACATGAGAGTCTCTGGTTTCTGACATGTGATTCTCAACACGTCCCGTACAAAGCTTTATCAGCCTTCTCTGGACCTGATCACCTCCAGGAACCAACCAATCCGAGTGAGTCTCCGACCTTCAAAGCAGAGACTGGTCTTTCCAGAGATGAACCCCCCACCCCCAATGCTGCGGCTTCATTCATGTCTCATCGGGAATGCATCCTAACACTTTCTGCTCATCTGTACACCATTAAGCATCCTGTGAGAGGGGCTCGCCAGATGGGTTCCAGGGTTCTGAAGATGCTGATGTACCCTCCAAAGGAACTGACTCACTACTCGATCAAAGGCTCACATTCACTTATTTTACCCACCTGTACTACTCTAGGGCTTTTAGAATTTAATTATTACAAAACACATGAAATGAAAACAATGACATTTTCCCAAAAATACCATTAATGGGAACCAAAAGTATGGCAAAAAAACTGCAGTGCTTCACTGATAACTTCATAATTGCATACTCTCTTTAAGTAATTCACACAGGCTAATTAAGTAAGTTTGCAATCATTACAAGATAAATCTCACCGTAATTTACGTAGTTTAGTGGAAATGAAAATCATATGCATGGTTACTTGATCTCTTTTCTAATAACCACAGTAAAACATTCAACTGGAACTAGGAACTGCTGCTTGCTGGCCCTTCACAGATAGTCAAAGATGAGAAATGGTTGCCCTCAGTGGACGCTAAATATTAAGTAAACTGTGAGATGAAGACTAGAGTAACCATAAGGGGAAGTAAATTCAGAATAGTTTTACATGCAAGCAAATCAACAAATGCCAACATTCTCAATGCAAACACTGTAAATGTTTCCTTTCTACACATTTATTTTACTGAAGTTGAGTCAGGGAGGAAAAAAAGATGAGCAAACAAAAGTCACTCTGCTGCCCGTTTCTCAGTCTGGACATCTTTGTTTAAGCTTTGACTTGGCTTAAATGAACGAATTAATATTGACAAAAACATCAACTAAGCTAATGAGTTGTTAGTTAAGGCAATAAACATGTCACATTAGAGTCAGCGCAGTAAAGAGGTAATTAGCCCTGGAAAAGCCCTGCTGATTGGAGCTGTTGAGATCCTCTGCTCTTAACCTTTGAGTCCATTATCCAGCCCAGGAGTGGTGGCTATGTTAATGGGAACTTGCCAGCAGTACACAGCAGGCTGCCTGGAGCGGCTAGCTAGAGCTGCGTCCGAATTCTGGGATGAGAGGCGTTCTGGTAGACTTACAAGAGAACCATCAACAGAGTGTCATGAAAAGCGGAAACAGTTCTCTAAGGAATAGATATTAATGGCAAAAAAGAGAGAGGGCAAATATACTTCCAAAGAGATATTTGGGGGTATATTTTATGTGTATATATATATTTATAGATTTATATATATGTGTGTATATATATATTTATATATTTTTTAAAAAATAAAAAACACTTAGCAATATATTAAGTAACAAAAAATGAGACAAAGGAAAAATCACTCTAATCACAAAATACCCTCCCTTCTGCAAATAAGGATGCTCCGACCCTTTTGAGATCAAGTGTAAGAAACCATAAGACAACGAATTCCTAAGGTATCAAAGCAACCAAGATCACAATTAAAAATCATAGCTAATAACTTATATTAAGACAAAAAAGAAACACACATGGTGTTGCACTTCTAAAATACATATATTTACATGAATAATCACAGATTGCCCTTCAGAGCAGTATGCGAGATTTTTTTTTAACTTCTCACGAAGTTTACTGATTTGGCTTCGAGACAATCAAAACCAGCATTTCAAAGTCTATGTCGAAAAGGAAATCAGATGCTAATAGAAAAATCACAACTAGCAGGACAGAATCTACACAGGAGTTAAAACATAACGTAAAAATATGAATAAAAAGCCCATTCTCTCAATTAGTGGATCATCTCCAAAATAAAGCAAAAGACGGTACTGGAGAATACAATGAGAACTTGTATAATCTTCGTAAGACCCTCCAAAAATTTGTCAAACAGGCTAAGTTTTGACATTGCTTCTAATGTTTTAATGCACATAAATATATTAATTTATATAGTATATGCATAGAAGTAGATGCGATTAGGGGAGACCACATTATCAGGAAATACATATTTTTCCTTTGGAAACTTGTCTATTGGGCTTAAAAGCAAACACATACATTCAAGATAATACTACCCTGCCATTCATTTTGCACAGTTTAATAATTGTCTGCTCTTTCCTTTTACAAAGGAAGAAAATGTTCCATCCTAATTCTGTTATTACGTAAGTCTGATGGTGGCAGTGGTCAGGTAGGCAGCTCCGTGGCACTACCGCCGGGCGTGTATGCGTGGTACGTGTCTGGGTGTTAGAGGAGAGAGACATGGGACATTTACTATACAGTAAATCAATACGTGCTCTCTTTTTTCAGGCTGAGTAATTTCGAAAGGGACAGGAAGCAATTAGCTTCCTCATACCTTATTGGGTAGTGTATGGTTTTCATATTTTTCCCCCTCAATACAGATTTTTAATAAATTTATAAAACGGTTATATATGGCTTAATTTTCCTTAGTTAATTCTTTTACATAATTAAATTTAGATTGAAAAGCGCTATAAACCAGTCTTTATGTTCAATAAAAGATGAACCAAGAGGTAATGCTGCAAACCAAAATAAGAAAGACATTTTTCTGTTATTTTATTGTCAGTGACTGCTAAGTGTAACCTGAAAAATATATGCTACCATATTTCTTCTATTACGCTGAGAACGTATGAAAATGTCCAAATACATCTAAACTGTCTAGGAGCAATAAAGAAAAATGAGGTGGTCAAAATATTTTCAAGGCTGTACATCCATGTATGGATTTAATTTGGTATAATTATTTACATAATTTCCTATGTAAGCAATATATCACAGGACGATAGTGCTCGATCTTTTTCCTCTCCCAACACACTCACAGAATATGACATACTATGAAATCATGTCTTATTGTGACAGAATGGGGGTAGCAAAATTGGAGGGAACCAGTGTCATAAATATCATTTGAAAAGCCATCACGTGACTCAGATGCGTCACCCCACTCCACACCTTGCCCCTCCCACTTCCAGTCAGGCGGCCAAAGTCACCCCCGACCTTCCCCTGACTGAAAATCCATGGAGAGCAGTAGAGAGCTATGAAGGAAGATCCTGATTCTAATCCTACGCCTACAATTTGATAACAGTTTGATCTCAGGTAACCTGAACTGGGTATAAGTTTCCTCACCAAATGAGATAAAATGAGATGGAGAAAAGACCTATTTCTTGAGCTGACAGGAATATTAAATGATAGAAGAAGTGTCACGCCTAACACTTAGGCTCAGGTTAGGCTCTTGATAAATTCCTCTCCATCTTCCTGAATATGATGATACAGAAACTGTTATTCTCTTCAATCGCAGATATTTTCTTGTATACTATCCTAAGACTTCAAAATGAAATTTTTCAAATTTTATTTATTTATATTTGAGAGAGAGTGAGCACACAAGCAGGGGAGGAGCAGAGAAAGAGGGAGACAGAATCCCAAGCAAGTTCCCCGCTGTCAGTGCAGAGCCCTGTGCAGAACTCAAACTCACAAACCGTGAGATCGGGACCTGAGACAAAACCAAGAGTCTGTGGCTTAAATGACTGAGCCACCCGGACACCCCCAAAATGGACTTTTTTTACATGAGGAAAACTACTGGGATTCTTACTCCTTTAAAAAATATATAATATACTGGGGTGTCTGGGTGGCTCAGTCGGTTGAGCAGCCAACTTCAGCTCAGGTCATGATCTCACGGTCTGTGGGTTCGAGCCCCACATTGGGCTCTGTTTTGATGGCTCGGAGCCTGGAGCCTGCCTCGGATTCTGTGTCTCCCTCCCTCTCTACCCTTCCCCTGCTCATGCTCTGTTTCCATGTCTCTCAAAAATAAATAAGAACGTTAAAAAATATATATATGTATGTATATAATATAAAGCATTTTACCAAACAGTAAGAAAAAACAGTAGAATGAATGAATGAATGAATGAATGGATGATGGAAGGGAAGGAAAGAGGGAAGAAGGGAAATTATATTTGCTGCCTGGTGGGTGGCATATACTGTTCTGAATGCTTTACCTGTGGGATTTCATTTAATTCTGAAAATAGCCCTGGGAGGAATATATTAGTTTCAATTTTGAAGAACAGAAAAACCACATCTCAGAAACCTTAAACAAGTTATTGCAGTCGCACTATGAATAATGCTAAAACAGGGTTTACCTGACATGAAATCTTCTCTTCTGTCCATTATATTCTATATGCAAGAGTTATTTAAAAATAATGGGCTATGCCATATTCCAGACTTACGATGATATCTGCAAAGGATGTTATGTTTAATATTGCAAATGAAACACACCATATTATTTCTCAGCTGGTAATCCCAGAAACCATAAATTGGGTTCATGACAATCGAGCAAGCACTTAATCATTTTAACGGGTATGGAAAGTGAAGCGTCTCACTGGCGGAGCCCCTCAAGGAGCGATGAAATTGCTTATCTGAATGATCTGCATATATTAACACACAACAAGAAGATGGACAAGGGCAAACAAGTATTGTAACACTGGTTTTCCAGCCTTTTCCCTGGTAACTCTGGCCTGGTTAAACTGGGCTAGCAATGCTATTTTTCTTCCTCTCAAAATCTATACAGGGTGAATCAAATGTGAAGGCAAGATCAATTCTGTTCTCAGACAGTAAATGAGCTTAAGATCAGACCTGTTTCAGTTTATGGAGAGAATCTCATTATGCTAGCTTAAATATGGGTTCACAGAACTATATTACAGAGTCAGGAAAAAGAGAAAAGACCCTCACTCACCCCAGTGACAAGCAAATTTCATGGGTATTGATAGGGTTAACAAAAATCACTTCCACAGCCCGCACCATCCACATACACAGCAAAAGCTGTAGCGTGAAATATTTTCGCCCGTCCTATTGTTATAAAAGTCAAGAGCTGGAATGGTCCAACCTCATTATGACAGATCAGAAAACAGAGGCTCAGAGACGCCGTGTGGCTTGCTTTATGTTAAAGAGCAATGGCACAGCCCATCCAGAAGCCAAAGCTCCAGTCCCTCTACCGGAACACAAGGTCTCCATAACAAATGAGGTTCAAAATGATCCTCATCATCATTACTGTTTTGATCACGAGCATTTGGCCTTTGGCACACTCTCTGGCACCGAGGAAGCATTAAAAGCATTGAAAATATGGAATGACTGAATGGACTTGATTCACACTTTACCATCCATATTTTAACTACGTTTCAAGGTCTCGGTTAAGTTTCCCTTTATTTACCAAGCTTTGCTAGTCGCTTCAACTACTGTGTCCCTCAGTTTCTGGAGCACATCTTGCTCATACCGTAATTCTAAGGAATACTAGATTTAGAAAGCTCGGAATTAGAGGAGACTGCAAAAATGGTCTGGCCCAGAGGTGTCCAATCCTGGTGTTTGGGATCACCTGAGGAGCTTAATGAAAACTCGAACTCGTGGCCTCATGGAGATCTACAGATGCAGAACGCAGAGCCAGGTGGCATGGAGCTCACTACCCCGGGGGGGGGGGGGGGCGGGGGCAGCCAGTTCCACCGGTAGACATCTGGTTTGTTATGTAAAATTTCAAACATAACAAAGAATATGGTAAAGCTTGTTGTAACCATCGTCCAGCTTCTTTGAGCTCCTGGCCGATCTGGTTTGCATCTATGCCCTCACTCACTCTCCCCGCCACCTTGAATTACTTTGTAGCAAATCTCATCTACAAATACTTCAGTATATATGTCTCAAAGATTGGGACTTATAATTCCGTATCATCATATAGCCAGTCAGCTTTCACATTGTATTGATTTTTTTTCTGTTGCCCTAACTCTCTCTTTCTTCCCTATCTCTCACCTTCTTTTTTCTTTCCTTCCCTTATCTACATTTGTCTCCTCCAATCATAATCCAGGTACGTCTCAAGTCTCAATTTACAGGTTGCCCCTCAACCCCTGCTTTCCTGGAAGAAATCAGTGCTTTTGTCCCACAGAGTCTTCTAAAATCTGGATCCTGTTGATTATTCCTACATTCTGTGTTCTTCTGACCTCTGTCTGTCCTATAAATTGGCTGAACAGATTCTGGTTTGAATTTTACTATTTCTTAAATGTTGTTACGTACTTCCATCCAGAAGTATACAATGTCTGGCTGTCTCCTTATGGGGGTTATTAAACAGGAGGGACGGCTCAGGTCCATTAATTGACCAGGGTGGCACAGTGATAATACTCTGTTATCCCTTCTTCATTTATTGGCTAGAACACAGTTATGTAGAGGAATTTTCTCTCATCAACCATTTGGTTATGCTAGGTTACACGTGTACAGAAAACACAGGGTAAGTATTTATTTCCCTTTACTTACCAATTTCCAAAATAAGTTAATTCTCTTGCATCATTCAAAAGCGACACTGAAGTTCGTGTGTTTCCCGCCCCCCCCATCACTTTGAATTCTTGAATCAAAGTAAATTTATGTGTTTCTCTCTTTTTATCCACTGTTGTTATTTTTATTGCTTTTTTTCTTTGTTCATGGTATCTTATATAAAGACATATACAAGTATATAGATTGCTTCTGGATTCTGAATCATTATGTACAGAGGCATGTCCACGTCAGATTAGAGCAACTGTATGATTTCATTATATAAATAAAATCACTATATAAATAAAATCTCAAGTAGCATCGTTACCACGAAATAGAAAACAGATTGCATGTCTTAAATTACATGTTCTTAGGCTACTAACATCTGTATTTCTAAATCCATCAGAATGAGAGTAGTTAGAAACAAAACAGAAATCCGAATACCACCTTCTAAAAATTATCTATAATCGAAAAGGAAATTAATACGACGCAGAGGTTTCGCAATTGTTTTAGATATTTGTTAGATTTTAGGCTTAACCTTAACTTTCAGCCTTTTTTCATCAAAGTTCTGGCTTCTACATACTCTCTAAGCCATACTTTTCTTCCAGTATCTGTGAGAGTACCTACGTACTTTCTTACTCTGCTTGTAAAGAGCTTCTTGTCAATTTTATGCACTCAGGATATTTGCCCTAATATTTACTTCAACCTGCTTCATCTCTTCCAATTTCAATGTTCTATAAAACAAGTTAAATATTTTAAACATTTTATATTCATTTACAGATGACCATACCACAAAGATTCTAGAATTTTGAAGAAAGAGCCAAAGAAAAGGATATGCGAAAATGAAGTCTCCTCAGTAAGATAAAGCATTTAAACCGGAACTTCGCATAGTCCCTTCACAGTTGAGAGCAAAAGGCTCTGCACACCGGATTCCCTGCTCTCGGTAATGAACTCATCTTCGCTTCCACATGTGAAAGGCAGGAATAACTGTCAGTCTCTACTTTCCACATGAGCATGTTTTGCAAAAATAGAATGCTCTGGGTAAAATCATCTGAGTATCTTGGAATCAAAAGGCCTTGAAAAACACATAATTGTCCCAAAAGTTAGGCTAATGCAGTGTACCAAGTCTGGAAGTGATGAAGGGCAAAACACTTCTAATTAATAGCTTCATTAATAGCTGAGGTTTTGAAAAATAATACTGCATTAAAAATTAGTCTCTGCCTTTTCATATTCAAGATAAAAGAGTTCTATAAGTTTATCAACCCATTAACTCATAAACGCTGCATTAGCTGCACATTAAATGGAAACAATGAATCATTACAGAGGAGTTCTCTAGGTGGCTCACTATAATTTAAATATGTTGTGAACCACGGTAAGGTTGAATCAAACTAGGTCCCAATCAAAAACTTTAAATAAATTACTTTCTGGATAATAGGGAAAAGTGACTGCTTATCACCAGTGAGATGGCAGCAGGGCCTACCGCTGTCCGTAGCACTTTCCTTGAAATTGACAGAATGACCGAAAAGTCAGCTTCTATTAAAATTGGAAAAACAAATGTCAACTGGTCACTGTCTTACGACACTAGATACTCACTAGCCATTGCTCAAAAGACACCTTACCACAAGAATGAAGACTATTAAAAATAATATCAAACGGATTCCAATTTCCATTCCATACATAGAACTAAAAGACCTCAGGGACTCCCATCATTGGAAAATACCAGGAGATAAAAGTAGACCAGTAGAGAATACACAGCCTCAAAAGGGGATGAGGTACTGTCCCCACGGCATCTTTTCGGGCAAGGCTGTCAGTAACCTAAAACACAAGTACGACCCTACGCACCAATAGACAATACCACCGAAGGGCAAGCGGCTTGATGTTTAAAACTCAGAAAGGCAGCTGAGAGTATAGAAATGAAAATCTACTGGTAGGTGTGTCAGGAAGGCAGTCACACAAGCAAATGTGCGATAACTTATGTGCAAGGATCTGGGTAACCCTAGACGTAAGACACATTGCTCAGAGATTGAAAAATCTGTTGACCAAAATATTTTCTGCCAATACAGTGATGAGGACTACGCCTCCCTTCTGCCACCATGGTACAGGACTGTCATAAATTCCTCATTAGCTATCTTTTCCTTAAAGTCATTTGTCTCTTGTCTGGTTCTAGCTTGGGCAATTTACTTTAATAATCTGGTGCTTTTCTATAGGAGAGCAGAGTTGATATTTTACTATCAGGTTGGCCCTTGTGAAACTGATAATATTTGATCACCTTTGACTTCGAGAATGGCAATTTCATGTGGTACAGACTAATACTTGGTACTAAACAGTCCTTACTATCACTACGCCAGCAGCAACACAGGCATTTCAAGAGAATAATCACATGAGGCTTCCATCTATGTGCACTTGGGTGACTACATATTTAAGATTTAAGGGTGCATTACATATGAAAGACAGTAACTTTTCAATCTTTCATATCCATTAAGAAAGCACATTATATAAATATATATACATATATGTCCTATATATAAATGTCCACGAAGGCAAATTCTACTTTCCAGTTACCAAAATTAGCTTGATTGACAACCTATAGGTTCAGTGTAATGATTTCTGGGCAATGAAAACAGCTCGAATGACAGTGCATAGAACTACATAATACTGCTATACTTGAGGAATGGCCACATCAATATTTTAGGACTCTTGCTACTGCCCAGAACGCCCTTCTTCCCAGAAGCAGAGTGGCCTGTCCACTCAAGCCAACTCCTGTAGGAAAGCTCTGGGAGGTCACAGGACCGGCACTGGAGACATTCTGAGCAGACTGCTCTGTGCTGTGATGGCTGGTCAGACAAAGCAGAATTTTAAATGAGCTTGGGCTTAATACATTATGTTCTCTTGGCCCGAAATTCTTTTCCCGTGCTTACGAGTCTGAAGAATTCTCCACCTGCCAATAGTATCCCCCCTTAAACCGTTCAACATGAAAACACTAGTAAATCCCCTGCTTGCCATTTTTATTCTTTCTTAACTCACAGAACGCTGTCCCAGTGAACTGACAACTGCGGCTGAAATGGATGGCATCGCAGCATTTTACAGCATATAATGGAACTGGACTGCCTTTTCTATTTTGGAGAAAATACATTGTAATGTCCACTGGGGCTGAGGATAAGAGATTATAGGAACCATTTCTTCAGTCTGATAAAGTAGCTAGTAGCAGGCGCAGAAATCCATAGCAATTAAAAGGCAAATAAAAGTTAAATATGGAATTTGTACATCTATTGTACATTATAATCAAAGATCTGATCTTGTTAGCAAATCATTAATTATTCCTTATCACTAACATCCCTGTGAGGTAGTAGGTAAGTGATGGGACATTACTAGGCCATTGAAATGCAAATTTGGGGCAATAGTTACCAACCGTCATTTATTTATCTGTAGATGCAAAATGGGGTTAGTTGTGCCTCCTACCCATGGGTGTGGGATTCAGGTTTCAGAGGCCCTGGTCTAGTTCTCTTGTTTTAAACCTCCTCCTTTCAGCACTATGAGACTACACTGCCTAGCGGTCTATAGAGCTATGATAGGGGTCCTCCTCAGAAAGAAGAAACGAAATAAAGAACAATTTCTTCGTTGGGCTTCCCAGAACTTATAACACTATGGCAACTCAACTAAAAATATTTATAGAGGATGTGATTAGCTCATTATAAAGGACCAAGCAGGGAGTGAAATTTTAGTAATTTGACAGTTCTGACCATATATTAGCATTATAATGATACACGATTACTTCTGGGACAGTTTTCAATTTGTAATATCTCAGCTAAAAATCCATGGTTTTCTCCTTCTACTTTTTAACACTGGAGCTGGACTCTATTTCCTTTGCCAACCAGTGGAAAATGCTAAGCTTTGTCAGTGGAGGCCAGCAGAGTGATCCTGCAAGGGGAGAGACACTCCCTCCCTGTGGAAATGGCAGACTGTTCCCTCAGAGCAGGGCTACCCCCATCCCTCCAGCAACTTCAGGACAGGCTCCAAGCTGCCCCGCACCCCCGCCCCCCAAATCCCCAAGGCTACAGCAGGCCACTTCTGCCCATGCCCATTGGCAAGTTTCTCCACTTCCACAGGCTAGGTGCTTTCCTCTTCGAAGAAGTCTAATCTTGGAGGAGAGTCCTTATTTCCCATGGTATCTATTTTCCCTCATCTCATATTAAATACTATTTTACCTGTACTACTTCTAGTAGTTTACCACTTTCTACCAGGAAGCAATTCTTTATAATTTCCCTGTTGAGATAACTGATGTGGTTTCTGTCTTCTGACTGATACACCTTCCCGTCTTTCCCATCTCCCTTCCAGAATTACCAGAAATCAAACCCATACTACCCCAAAGTAACTGCTTTTACTGATCTGGGTGGAGACTATTACACAACTTCTATAGTCTTCAGGAAGACTCTGTGTCCTCCTTTCTTCTCATAATCTAGAAGTATACATTCCAGACGCTAGGAGAATTCTCCAAAGCGTCTGGCCCAACCTACAGATGACAAGATGAAAAATCTGGTAACAACAAAATTTATTAAAATGCCTAAATCAAAATGCCATTCACAAAACTAAACATGTCTGTGTGTGTATGTATATGTACGTGTATGTATGAATATATGTATATATATTCAGTGAGTTCAATTCACAGATCATTTATTAATCATGAAGTTGATCCTATTTGCTGAAAGGAGAAAAATCTAGAGGTTTGGGGGCAGAAATTAGATACACATCACTTAGGCACACACACACGTTCAAACCTAAAAGCATGCATTGAATTCTCACAAATTATTTCTCAAAATACTTGTTTTGCAATGTGTCAATACTTCAAAAATGGAAATGAAACACTCATTTATTCTTAGATGTTATATGATCAGAAATTGTTAAGACAAAGGCATTTAATGATGAGTTTCTGACATGTACAATTTAAAATGTTTTTTTCCATTTTTATTAAGTTTTTAATTTGAATTCCAGTATAGTTAGCATAAAGTTTTATATCAGTTTCAGGTATACTAGATTAACTTTTTAAATAGTAAAATGCAAAATTGATATTAACAAAAAGAGAGGCATATTTTACGGAGACGTAATTTCCACGGATAGCCTTCCCTTAGCGTAGGTTTAAGGAACACAATTAATCATATAGGCTCGAGCAGAAGAAAAGCTTGTAAATGTAAAACAAAAGATGCCTTAAAAATTTCAGAAACTTAGGGCCATACCTTAGCAGCACACCACTGTATTATTGCTAATGTAAAATCTCAAAAACTTTATTGAGAACAGTACAAAAGATTTTTTCTTTTTTTCCTATGACTAGCAATAAAAAAAATTCACAGTATGGAAATATTTATTCTCATATTTTCTTTCACGTTAATTTCATGTACTACCCCAGGGAAAAACACACCTAGCTAAAACACTGAATTATAGGCAAGCAGCACTTAAATTTAACAGACATGGAATAAAACCGAATGTTGAAAAATCTGCTTTGCCTTCCAAAGCCTACATATTAATACAATGATATATGCTAAGAATCTCTAATCATTATGCTTTTATTTTTAAATCTATAAATAAAATTGTACTCAATTTTCTACTCAAGGGTTGCATAACACACTGAGAAACTGAGGAGAGAGGGATATTGAAAAGGAAAGCCATAGAAAAATAAAATTGCTATTTTCAATTCCGAACATCCTCGGCTACTCTGAAATACAGTATTACTTATACTGTCATAAAATATAAATCTATCTTTATCCTACTACCTAGGAAGAAGAGCTTTGTAAAAACTTTCTATTCTGAAATAATTTTAGACTTATACAAAAGATGCATAAATAGGAAAGAGAATCCATATATATATCTACCCAGCTTTCTCTAATGTCAACACACATAACCACTATATGATTATCAAAACTAGGGAGTTAATACTGGTAGACCACTACTGACTGAACTACATTCCTTAACTGAATTCTGCTCATGTCCTTTTCCTGTTCCAGTACCCACGTCAGGATCTCACACTGTATCTCACTGTCCTGTCTCTGTGGCCTCCTGCAATCTACGTCCGGTCCTTACACTTGACTTTCATGACCTTGACACTTTTGATGAATATTGGTCATTTTGTAGATTGTCTCTTTGTTGAGGTTTGTCTGATCTTTTCTCATTATTACACTGAGGCTATGCATTTTTGGCCAGAATACCACGTGAGTGATATTGAGTCCTTCTCAGTGTATATATCAGGGTGAGTATCTTATTACTGACAATGTTAACTTTGATCACTTGGTTATGGCAACCAAACACAGCAGAGTTCCAATTTTCCTTTGTTACTGATAAATATCTTGAGAGGAGATAGTTTAAGCCTATGTTAATATACTGATTTTAGCATCTACTAGTGGATTTCATTTCTAACAATTATTATTGTGGTCTTTGCCTAATGCAGATTTAGTATTTTCCTTATTGCTTCCATATTCATCAACTAAAAGTTTTCTGCAAGAGTTGTCTCTTCTCCTTTCTTGAGTTAATTAGTATGGACTCATGGATATTTATTTTGTTCTAGGGGTTATAATTCCATAAAATATATCATTTATTTTGTTGCTCAAATTATTCCACTTTGGCTAATGAAAGAGCCTTCAGGTCCGTTCCCATGTCCTTATGCCATGCCCCCATCTATGTTAAGCCCTTCCTTAATTTTTGACATTATAGATGTTCCACCTTCAACTTGTTCATTCCCTGTCTCAGCCCTGGAATCAACCACTTCTCCCAGGAGTCCTGGGTTGTTTTATTAGAGAGTAGTATTCAAAATCAATTCTGAGCTCTGGGTATGCACACATTGTTACCAGGATGTCACTGCTCTTAGGCCCTTTCAGTCACCAGAGCTAGGAAATATATGTATGCACACTAACCAACATATACACACATGTCTATACTTGTATATCTGTCTTCATGCATACCAAAAAACCATGACTTCAACTGATATCTCAAGATTCATTCTAATATTTTCCCATATTAGTAACTGGGAAAGCCACTTTTATTACCTCTGTCACTGTGATTCTAGACTCTTGAATACATATTATTTACTACCAAACTGAATGAAAATATATACATTTATGTCCCTTATTTTTTTGGTTCAACAACATGAAAGTATAGATTAAAGATCTGACTACATACTATTTTAAATGTCTACCATAAAGAACCAGAAAATGTAAATACGAAACAATAATCTGAAAAAATATTTGTATATAGATCTATTTAAAAAGTACCAGTAACACCAAAGCAAAGAACTTGATATAAAAAAAATAACGCGGAGGATGAAGACAGAGGTGGGAAAAATGGGTGAAAGGGGCCAGAATGTACAAAATTCCAGCTATAAAATAAACAAGCTCTGGGGATGTGATGTACAGCATGGTGACTATTGTTAATAATACTGTATTGCATATTTGAAAGTTGCTGAGAGCAGATTTTAAAAGTTCTCAACACAAGGAAAAGAATCATCTAATAACTGTGTGTGGTAATGCATTCATTAGGCTTATATGGTGATCAGATTATCCAATCATTACGTTGTACACCTGAAACTAATCTGTTATATACCCTTCATATCTCAGTTAAACAACAACAACAACAACAACAATAACAAAACAGAATAAGCAGTTCATAGATGAAGTAAAAACTGGTAAATATGAAACAAGAAAACCAAACCTTTAAAAGGTTTAAAATGCAAGTTAAAGTAACAACAGGTAACATTTATCAACCACAAGCAGACAAGAAAAATAATATCGTCAGAGTTAAAGAGGTAAAGAGAAAGAGCAGAAGAGTAAACGGATACAACTTGGTTGGAGAACAACCTGGTATTAAGTATCCAGATTTAGAACAGGGATAAACTTTGAGGAGGTGATGAACTTCTAGGAAATTATCACCAAAGTATAAACACATACAGGCACACACACAGAGGTGCCAATTTTAATACGTGCCTTTAATAGTAAAAACTGGAAACAAATTAAAATTATGATGTTTTGAGGCATAACTGTCTTAAAGTGTAACCTGTTTGGGGTTTGCTGAACTTATTAAACTTGTAAATGTATGTCTTTCAGAAAACTTGGGGAAATTTGAATATTCTTCACTTTTTTCTGACTCATTCTGTTTCCGCTTCTACTGAGATTCCTAAAAGTCTCTGTGAGACCTTTAGAAATTAACCAAAGAATAGCGCTGAAGAGGAACTGAAGAAGGTATAAGTAGTGCATATTCACACACTGGAAGACAAAACTGTTAACGTGTCAATTGTTAACATGTCAATTTTCCAATTAAAATTCCAGTAGGCTTTTTGTTTATTTATTTACTTTAAAAAAGTTTATGTATTTATTTTGAGAGAGGGAGAGAGAAAGAACAATGCGGGGAGTGGGGCAGAAAGAGAGAGAGTCAGAGGATCCAAAGCAGGACCTGCACTGACAGCAGAGTGCTTGATGCGGTGCTCGAACTCATGAACCCTGAGACCACAAACAGAGCTGAAGTCGGACGCTTAACCGACTGGGCCATCTGGGTGACCCTATTTATTTTTTAGAAATGTTTATTTATTTTGCAAGAGAGAGAAAGAGGGAGCGTGCTCATGCATGAACAGGGGAAAGGCAGAGAGAGAGGGAAAGAGAGAATGCCAAGCAGACTTCATGCTGATATGGCAGAGCCTGACATGGGGCTTGATCCCATGAACCGTGCAATCAGGACCTGAGCCAGAATCAAGAGTCAGACACTTAACTGACTGAGCGACCCAGGGTCCCCACTTTTTGCTTTTGTAAATGAAACTGATGGATAGATCCCCAAATTTTTATCAAACCACAAATGACCTAGGATAGCCAAAACGATTTAACGACAGAAGAACTCAGATGGAGAACCTATGCTCCCTGATGTCAGTGCTTACTCTAAAGCTAAAGCCATCGAGGCGGTGGGGCAAGAGTATTGAATAAGCAGGGACTAATGACAGAGGACAGGGGACCTAGAAATAGGTCCAGACATCCAGGGTCAACTGATTTTCAAAAAAGGCAATTTAATGGTGGTATGAAAGAAAAATGCTTTCAACAAATGTTGCTGGAACAACAGAATTTCTGTCCCTATATTTAAAAAATATCATCCCTTCACGTCATACTTGAAAATTAATTCAAACCACAGCATACACCTAAATGCAAAAGCTGAGACTCCCAGAAAAAAACAGGGGGAAAATTTTTTGAGACTCTGGGGTAGGTAAATATTTCTTAGAATACAAAAAGCATGAGCTATAAAATAATTGATAAACTGTACTTCATTGAAATCAGAGAACTGTGTTATTTAAAACACACTGTTAAGGTAACCAAGAGGCAATTCACAAAATAAGAGAGTACTCTTTTCACAGGTGGAAAGGTTTCTCTAGACTAAGTGAAGAGTAAACTCACAGGATAATACACCCAACTGTTTTCCAAAGCTTAAACCAATTTATACCCCATAGTAACTGTAAAAAACATTCTATTTGCTCCAAATCTCCATCAAAAGTTGATGTCACACTGTAAGCTTTTAGTCTGGTAGGTGAAAAATGACCATTCATTTTGCTTTTAATTTGCGTTTACCTGATTACAAAGCATAGTATTTTTTCATCGATTTCTTGGCCATTCTTATTCCCTCTCTGTGAAGTGCTTTTTCAATCTTTACATTTTTCTCCTCTGCATTCGTTTTTCTGGGTTTTTTTCCCCCCAAATATAAATGTGTTTAAGAATCTTTTGTTAGTTGCCTCTGCTATAAAAACCTTTCCCTCTTTTGTGGCTTTACTTTTCAGTTTTTTTAAACTTATTTCAATTATAGAAGTTTGTAATTGTAATGTAGTTCAATTGTTCATCTTTTTTATTGTTTAGTTAGGCTTCGTGTTACTTGTTTACAGAACCATTTCTCATTCCAAGGTCATGTTTTCTTTACCATTTCCCATTCCAAGGTCATGTTTTCTTTTTAAAGTATTATGGCTTTAGCATTCATATTTAAGTCTTTAAATCCTTACAGGGTTTTGTGGGTTTTGGGGGGTTTTGGTTTATTTTGTTTGTGGGGGTTAGCTACAATGGCATTAGGGATTCCATTTTATTATTCTTCCTGTGGTAACTGTCCCAGTTATCAAAAATTCTATCCTTGGGGTGCCTGGGTTGGTCAGTCGGTTAAGTGAGACTTCGGCTCAGGTCATGATCTCACAGTCTGTGAGTTCAAGCCCCGCGTCGGGCTCTGTGCTGACAGCTCAGAGCCTGGAGCCTGCTTCGAGTTCTGTGTCTCCTTCTCTCCCTGCCCCTCCCCTGCTCATGCTTTGTCTCTCCTGCTCTCAAAAATAAATAAAACATTAAAAAAATTTAAAAAAAAATTAAAAAAAAATTCTATCCTTTATTTCACGGATTTATAACGCTAGATCTGCATAGAATCAAATTCCTATGTCTGTTTAGAACCACTTCTGTGCTATTTTGTTGATAGATAAGTCTGTTGGTCTGTTTTGCATCAAGATAAAACTGAATTACTATAAATTTATAATAACTTTTGATATAAGGTAAAGAAACTCTCTTCACCTTGTTCTTCCTTAGAAGTGTCATGGCTTCTTTAGCTCGTTGCTCTGCCCCATAAATTTGAGAATCAGCTTGTCAAGTTCAATAAAGAAAAAAAACAAAGATCATGGGGATGTCTTATTTGGAATGGCACTGAATTTATAAAAATTGACATTCTAATTATATGGAGTACTCCACTCCATAAAAGTGTCTATCTCCCTATTTATTTAGGTCTTTAAAAATGCTTTTTGATAAAATTAAAATTTTTTTCTATAAAAGTCTTGCATATTCTTTATGTTTATGCCTACGTATTTTATATTTTCACAGTACTTCAAAGGTTGATTTTTTAAATAATGTATACTCAAAGGATTATAAATGAGGATTAAAAGAGTTAATATTTGCAAAATGCCTAAAACAGTGACAGGTATATATGTCTATTAAATAAAATGAAATAAATCAAATATTCCATTTATCTCTGGTAAGTCAATTTTAGAATAATTTGACTAGTTATTAAAACAATGATATTGGGGATGCCTGGGTGGCTCAGTCAGTTGAACATCCAACTCTCAATTTTGGCTCAGGTCATGATCTTACAGCCCATGGGACTGAGCGGACAGCACAGATCCTGCTTGAGATTCTCTCTCTCTTTCTCTCTCTCTTTCAAGATAAATAAACTAAAAAAGGATGATGTTGAGATTTTTTATAGTGTTTCTGTGAGATTCGCATATTAATTTGGGAATAACTAAGACCTTCACCACATGGAATAATCCATCGAAGAACTACATGCCTTTTTATTTACTCAAATTTTATTCCCTAAAATATTATCATTTTCCTCCATATTTCTTCAATTTATTCTTAGCTACAGGAATTTCTATGGATGTCCTAATCATTGAGATTTTGACATTTTATTTTAAAATATAAAAAAAATCGATTTATCATTTTAACTACATGACTATCCACTCAGTATAAAAATATTTTATTATTTTTTATTGTTTATTCATTTTTTAGAGAGAGACGGATTGCAAGCAGGGGAGGGGAGGAGAGAGAGAGGGGGAGACACAGAATCTGAAGCAGGCTTCAGACTCTGAGCTGTCAGCACAGAGTCTGATGCAGGGCTTGAACTCACAAACTGCAAGATCATGACTGGAGCCAAACTCAGATGTTTAACTGACTGAGCCACCCAGGTGCCCCTAAAATAATGATTTTCAATAAGTATTTCTGGCAAATTTTTCCTATCCTCCAAGTCCTTTGATTTTTGGGTAAGTCGGGTATTTTTTGGCATCTACATTCCTTCTATGGTAAAATGCTTGACAATTTGTTTGATTTTGGACTGGGTTGTTTAGTTTTTTTCCTCCTGGTTTTTAGGGTCCTACTAGTTTGAAGGGTCTTTCAAAAAATCATCATTTTTCTACACTTTCTATTTTGTTCACTAGTATAGACATAAAAGCTTCTGATTCTTGAGTATCTTTCTGATTAGCCACCTGGGTACCCTTGAGTGATATTATCTACCTTTGGCTTTCAAAGCCTTACTGCCATGTCTACCATGAAAAAGCTAGTATAAGGGGGATAGGGTAGAAGCTGGAAGGCTTGGCAGTAACCGGGTGAGAAATGAAGGTAGCCAACCAGAGTGATAACAGTAAACGTGGTAAGAAGTAGCTGAATTTTTGATATATCTTGAAGGTAGAGCCAGTAAGATTTCGTGATGGATCTGATGTTTGTCTGTCTTACAGAGTCTAGCCTTATCTTTGACAGTTTCTCTGCAGATACAATGTGACGCCAAACTTCAGCTTCTAAATCACAAAAAAATCAGGGCACCTGTACTTTAAGTAGTGTTGAGAGCCCAGGCAGCTTCCAAGTCACCTCTAAGAAGCCCCAGGGCTCTGCAGAACATAATTTGAAAACCAAGGGTTTAAGGAAAGAACTTTACATGTGTTGATCTCACAGAAGCATCCAGGTCCTCTGGTGGCCTGGGTGGCATCAAGAAGTTCAGCAGCACTTGCCGTATGATCACGGAAGAGAAAGTGTAAAGCAGTAACAGAGATCTAGGTGTCTGGCCATTTCACGGAATCCTAGAAATTGTGTTTTCTAACGACATGGCAGGGAATCTACAAACAAGTTCACAAAATGTTTCTGTTCACTTCTTACTGTTACATGTGTCTGTTCACTTCTTACTGAAATGCTTTTTAAGAGAATTATCAAAAGTTTTGCAGCTTGTGTGTGTGTGTGTATGTGTGTGTACTTTAAAGTAATCTCTACACCCAATGTGGGGCTCAAGCTCATGACCCCGAGATCAAGAGTCACATGCCAGCCAGGTGCTGGCCAGCCAGGTGCCCCAAGTTCTGCAGCTTCTGAAGGGATTAGACTAGCTGTTCTCTATTGTCCCTTTCGGTTATAAAATTGTTTGAACTTACAGTTAAATATATTAACTAAGGTGACCCTAGAGCACAAATATATGAAGACACACAAATATGAAAAAACCATCCTACGGTGCTATCAGAAAACTTCAGATCAAGGTTATTTAAAAACTAGAAATAAGAATGTCCTATGCAAAAAGAAAAAGGAAGTGGGGGGGGTTGCTACTGGCAATACAATGGTAAGACTTGTCACTGAATCGCCTACTCAGGCAGCCCAGTGACAAGTAATAAAGGAAATTAAAAATTGAAATAAAAACTGAAAACTGAATTAAGGTAATTAATATATACAGTAGATGGATGGCAGAGTCTTATGCCAATGTCGCACCACATTCTGGGCCAAAAACCTGTTATAATGCCTTCATACTCTATTGTAAGGATACAGATCTCAACCTAACACAGATGTTACACACAGCTACTGAAAGACATTCAACATAACACATGTCCACAGAGCTGGTTATATGTAAAGAACAAATTTTACAGAAACGACTGTAGCCTGGTAAGTTGATACGAGGTTACCCATAAGGAAGGATGGCAGGAAAATACTTTAAAGATGCCTAGCTTCAAACACAGGGCATAGCTGTGGACTACTGGACCCTATAGAAGCAGAGAAAAACTGGTATAGAGCAGTCAAAATAAGACAGCCACACTCACATGGAAGCAATAAGCACGAGCACTCTCCAGTAATAATAATAATAATAATAATAATAATAATAATAAATAATAATAATACAGTAATAATTTCATAGAACTCTGTGATTCTGATAGAAGTGGCCTTAGAAATAACCTTGTCCAACTTACCTGTTCTATGGAAAAGAAATCTAAAATAAAGTAATGAATTAGCAAAAAACCAACTGCAAACTGAAGTTATTTTTGGACAACAAGGATGGGATTACATCAGCAAACAGCGTCTATAATGCAAGTGTCAGGTCTCAGTTGAAAATGATAAAGCTGTTACACAAGATAAATTATTTACAAGGAAAAACAAAGGAGTAGTGAAAATTTCCATTTGATCTGAGCTTAGTTCACTGACGTGGTTAAACATAGAAAAAATGGGGATAGTAATAGTACCTGTCTCACAGAATTATTGTGAGAATTAGGTAATTTAGTGTAGGTAAAGCACTTGGCAAATGCCTGGCATCTAAGTGTTAGCCCAGTGTTAGTATGTTAATGTTACTAGAGATGTTTATAGAAGAATAAGGAAAGGAAACAACTCCTCTTAAGAACTGTTTGCTAGGACATTTATAGTGTATATTACAACTTTATCCCCATAGGAAACAAAGTGATAAACATATAGAAATTTATCCCATTACAAATAAATAATTACAAAAATACACAGTGTTTTATTTAAACATGTACATAATAATGTGGCCACAGAAAAGTATATTTTCACACAAATCCTCTAGGAACTAATGGGCTTTACCGCAACAGAATCAGCATGTGTGGCAGAAAAGAATTTCCTGGGCTTTGGGGGTAAAATGCGTCTGGGTTCAAACCCCTTACGAGACAAATAATTTAAAGGAAGTTGTTAATTTTTTGTAACAGTTCTCTCATATAGAAGATGTTGATACTAATACCTATTTCATAAGGTTCATTATCTTTAATGTTTATTTATTTATTTTTGAAAGAGAGAAAGACAGAGCATGTGAGCAGGGCAGGGGTAAAAACAGAGAGAGAAAGAGAGGAAGAGAGAGAGAGAGAGAGAGAGAGAAAGGGAGAGAGGGGGAGAGAGAGAGAGAGGGAGAGAGAGAGAGAGAGAGAGGGAGAGAGAGAGGAAAAGGATCCTAAGCAGGCTCCACACTTGGTGCAGAGCCCAACACAGGGCAAGATCTCCCAACCTCAAGATCATGACCTGAGCGGAAATCTAGAGTTAGACACTTATCTGACTGAGCCACCCAGGTCCCCTATCTCATAAGGTTCTTAAGAAGACTTTTTAAAGTTGTAATATACACTATAAATGTCCTAGCAAACAGTTCTTAAGAGGAGTTGTTTCCTTTCCTTATTCTTCTATAAACATCTCTAGTAACATTAACATACTAACACTGGGCTAACACTTAGATGCCAGGCATTTGCCAAGTGCTTTACCTACACTAAATTACCTAATTCACACAATAATTCTGTGAGACAGGTACTATTACTATCCCCATTTTTTTAAGTTAAAGAAACTGAGCCACAAAGCATTTAAGGCCGCATAGTAAGTACTGAGTGGTAGTGTCAAGATTCAACCCTGAGCAATCCAGAATAATAAAATTCCAATAAAAAAGCTGAACTACCTAAAGAATTAGCTCTGAGAGTGATATAAATGCCATTTATTCACTCAGATTAGTTCCCATTATCTCTTCCATTTTAAATGTAACGAAAATTATAATACATACTGTGCATTAAGGTAGTTTAATGATTGGAACTACCTTAGAACACTCAATTTAAAATAACTAAAGGATCCCATAGTCTACTGGGTGTCTCTACTCTGGCTACACATGAAAATTACATGTGAAGTTTTAAAAATCACATAGATACCCAAACCACACGCCTGACTTTTCTGAATAAGAACACCAGGGTAAGGCTCATTTTAAAACACTCTAGATTTTAGAGCCTAGCCAGAGCGAAGAATTACTTTTCTATTTTTTTTTTCAAAAAAATGTTTTATTTATTTTCAAGAGAGAGAGAGAGAGAGACAGAGCTCAAGCAGGGGCGGTGCAGAGAGAAGGGGAGACAGAATCTGAAGCAGGCTCCAGGCTCTGAGGTGTCAGCACAGAGCCTGATGCCGGCCCAAACCCACGAACTGTGAGATCATGACTTGAGCCAAAGCTGGTTGCTTAACGAACTGAGTCACCCGGGTGCCCTGAAGAATTACATTTCTAAACACAGCAGGTGTATGGCAATGCAAGATACATGGCAACTGGAACCAGGATGATTTTCTTTCCTTTTCTTTTTTTATTTACTTATTTTGGGAGGGGGAGAGGGGGAGAGGTGGAGGGGGAGAGGTGGAGGGGGAGAGGTGGAGGGGGAGAGGGAGGGGGAGATAAAGAGAGGGAGAGAGAGGGAGAGAGAGGAAGAGAAAGGGAGAGAGAGAGAGGGAGAGAGAGGGAGAGAGAGGGAGAGAGAGGGAGGGAGAGGGAGAGAGAGGAGAGAGAGGGAGAGAGAAGGAGTAGACAGAATGTGAGTAGGGGAGGAGTAGAGAGCCAGAATCCCGAAGCAGGCTCCACACTGTCAGCTCAGAGCCCAACATGGGGCTCAAACCCGTGAACTATAAGATCATGACCAAGAGTTAGACACTTAACCAACCAGGCCACCAAGGTGCCCCCAAAGGATGATCTTCAAAGGTAAAATTACAAATGAGAAGTGGTGGTAAAAAGCATGAAACGCTGGGTCAGTGCAATGAGAAGAATGAGTGGTCAGTGGAGTAGGAAGACAGGAGAGCAGAATTACCACCAAGAGCCGGAAGTCCGGGAAAAGCAAACACAAAGGAAGCCTCTATGGCTACAGCTGCTGCTCAGCACCACAATCTGATGACTTGTTTGTAAAGGGTGAAAACAGCCATCTTTGTCATGCTTATCCTTTGTAAATGGAAAGATGTGTTCCTCATCACTGTTGCTACTTTTATTCGCAACTTGCAAGTACCATTAGTTTTGTTATTAATTGCAAGTCCGTGACTTGGTCGTAATCTTGCTGATAAAACATTTGAGATTTGGCTTAGCATTCTTACCTTAAAATTTAGGAAATAAATTCATTATAGAATCAACCTCATAAATAAACACTCTGGAGAAAAATTGTCATGAAAGTAAATGACAACAAAATAAAATCAAACACAGTACATAGTACCAGAAAATAAAAACTCTAAATACAAGTTTCATAGAATTAAAATATTCCTGAGGTAGTATCTAACTGAGGCTTCCTTCCATTTGGTGGTATTATGGCTGATCTAATCAATATGAATATAACTGTTGTTTTAAAAATTATAATAACAGATAAGCAATTTTTTCCAACAGACCCTTAAGAGTTCTTATCCATTTTATTTTAATGACTTTCTTTTGAGAACTGAATGAAACTATGGTCCTTTTCCCAGAACAGACACACAAATGCACACAAACACTGCATTTTCCAAACGGAACATTTGTAAGGTCATAAATCTTGACCAGTTGAAGAACCTGGTGTTACCGTATTTCTAAAGACCACTGTGGGGAAAAAAGCTCATTTTCTCTTATTGAAATATTACACACTATAGATGCAAGGCCTTTCATAAGTATGGAGATGTGGGTTTTGTATATGCTTCTCTCTCCAGGGGACGAGCACATCCACAACGGATGAGTCAAGAGATGTCTGTATTTACAGGTGACCTGGTTCTCGCTGACCTCCCCCTCTTATTTATAGCCACGTTTATGAATCTTACTTGCTTATAAACACAAGACACCTAAGTGAAGTGGTGAAAAAATACTGATTTAGGAATTGTTTGGAGGCATCTTTGAGCTCACCAACTAGACACCATGAGCGAAGCTCACCCTCCCGAGTTGAAAAAATTTATGGACAAGAAATTATCATTGAAATTAAATGGCGGCAGACATGCCCAAGGAATATGGTGGGGGTTTGATCCCTTTACGAATCTGGTGAGAAATGAATGTGTGGAGATGGCAACTGGTGGGCAATACAACAATATTGGAATGGTGGTAATTTGAGGAAAGAGTATCATCAAGTTAGAAGCCTTGGAACGAGTATAAACCATGAGTGCGTTCACCGGAAGAAACCAGCTGCCCCTTCTCCATAGCACCTATTTTACTCCGATATAAAAATCAGGTCCTGCATGTTCATACTGAACTTTTTTGTTAAATAAACTTTTTTAACAGTCAAAAAATATATACAATTTATAGTTGCAAGATAGGTGTTCAAGTCCAAGCTTAGCAGTAGGATCTTAAAACATTTAACCTATGCCCTTGATTTACTGTCCGCACAAAGAAAAGTGAATCCAATTTCACAAAGCTTTGGTGAGTACTGGGCAAAGGTTCGGTTTCCTCCTATATTAAAGGATAACAGTAGTAGTACCCATTTGAAAGGATTATAAGGTTAAATAAGATACTACATGTAATGTGCACAGCAAAGTGCGTGGCACAGAGGAAACACTCAATAATCAGCTATTACGAATGTGCCTCATGTCATGCTAGGTGTTGGATAAAACGGCTGTCTTGCAGTATGGTTATAAGAGAAGTGTGAGCAGTTGAAGGAGAAAGCGTGTTCAGTGGTAGTCCCTCTTTCCGTTTCTGTTGATAGAAGAGGGAACTGGGGCACTCATAAGTTAGTAACAAGCTGAGGGGAAGCCAGGAGAGGCTGTCCACCTCCTTGCCTCCACAACTGAAGAACTCACTCTGCCCCCAAGCTCTTGAGGTCAGGGCCTGACAAGTCTCAGTTGAGTCCCTCCGTAGGATTTGCGCTAGGCTGGAGAGAGCTGCTGCATCCAAGGTCACACCCCTCCCCAGGGCACCGTGGATCCAGTGACTGAATGACATAGGGATATGAAGGCCAATCCCTTCGCCCCAGTTCAAGGACAGTCTGAAGGGCCATCCTGGTTCCAGAGTTTCCTGGGATGAGCTGAAGCTCTCAAAGCAACTGAAATGCAATTCGACATCTCCCTCAGGCCCAATCCAGCTTCTTTCACTCCCGAAAAGTATTGATCACGAGAATACTCCTGCACACAAATCTGTCTCGGAGTCTGCTGCCTAGGGAAATGACTTATGCCACTTGCCCAAAGTCAAAAAGCTAATGAGAGATCAAAACGGGATTTACTACAGATGGGCCAGCATAATTCCACAATTATAAAATGAGCAGGAAGAGACGAGACCAAACAAAAGAATGAACCAAAGACCTAGAGGCAACATTATAAATTCTATCCTAAAATATTCTCATAATGTCTTATTTGTGGATCAAAGTAAAAACGAAGAATGACCTCTGTTTGAGCTGAAATGAGACAGCGTCCATCCCTACGTGAAGAGGAAGACGAGAAGGTGATGAAGGTGAATCTCCTGGGATGCTGTTTCACTTCAGAAGGAGAGATTAACGAGACCAAAAGGGGCTTTAATGACGGAATAAGTTCTGCCCTTTATTTTACAGAAGAGGAAACAGCCACCCAGATCGAGGGCACGAGAAAAGAGGGGCCTACTCTGGGCTTCTTCATTTCCAGAGTCCTTCAGCCTTGTCTTCGATATGTGATTCGGACATTTCATGTGAAGTGTAACTCCCACAAAAGATTCAGGTATATTCAAACAGAAGTATGAAATGCATCACGACAACTAAGCATGACTTTTGCATTTGGTGTCAGTGGCATTCTTCCCTCCTCTCCATGTGGATAATTGGGATAATTATAAGTTTTCACGGAACAGAATGGCTTTTCAAGGAAGGTTAGAATTCACTATCTATACCCCTAGGTACATTAGCAATTAAAGTTCATCAAATATTGTATCTAAATGGCCTTATCTCAACATGAGGATAATAATGATTATCTCATTCAACAGGATGCCACGAGGACTAAATATTTAATGGTTGCAATGCATTCTAAATGCCACATACGCAAATAACACAGCAGTACACAGAGCAACTTCCAGCAGATTTACCTTATAACTGGTTATTATTATACAGAACTGATCAAAAAGAGCCCCAGAGAGACACAGGAACATTTAGACATCTGACTGTTTCCAATCATGGAAGCAAGATTTAAACTGATAAATATTTTATAATTATTAAAATAAAATAGGGCAGCCATAGTAAGTGAGGAAAATACCCGAGATATCTTACCCATTTTAAACTGGTTCTAATAGGTACCTTATCATTCGTTTGTATATATACATATATATATTTCTTGCTGGCTAGAAAGCTCTTAGAATCTCGATTTCAATAAAACGATCATAAATATTATTTGCTAAGAAGCATTATCTTTGCCCTCCCCACACCTAGTACTTTATCCAAAATGCTCAAGGAACAAACTTGGCTCTAAAACACTTAAATATTTTCTGGGGCGCCTGGGTGGCTCAGTCGGTTAAGCATCCCACTTCGGCTCAGGTCATGATCTCTGACAGCTCAGAGCCTGGAGCCTGCTTCGGATTCTGTGTCTCTCCCTCTCTCTGCCCCTCCCATGCTCATGCTCTCTCTCTCTCTCTCTCTGTCTCTCAATAATAAGTAAACATTTAAAAAAAATTAAAAAAAATAAAACACTTAAATATTTTCAATGTTTGGGGAAATTTTATTTATCTTGCTCGGGAAAGCTGAGGTGGCATCATGCAAAAGTCCCTCCATGTAGCACATCCCAAGGTTTCCGTCCTGCTAGAAATAGGCTTTGGGGCCCCCTCGACATGTCATTCAGCCCCCTGTCTCCTAACAAACCCAAAGAGCAGAACACGGACACCCTGCTAGTCTTTTATCAATTCCCAAGGCTTCTTTGAAAAATCTCTATTCCTATTCTGCCACAGCTCTTAAATTCCTGCTTTTCTGTTAACCTATTTCCTCTTTATCTAGTTGTACTAAAAGTAGACACAATTTGCAAGTGAAATTATTACAGTTAAGAGAAAACGCAGAAGCAAATTCACGGATATCAGAATTTCGCATAAAGATAAATCGCGGTTTGAACAGGCATGATAGCAGTACTATTCGGATAACTGAGATAGTATGGGGCAGGCTAACCTGCCCAGCAACCAGCCAAAGCCTTGGGTGGAATTCATCAGCAACTCATTAATTTATGATGTTCCTACATTTATATACAGATACCTCTACTGAGCTATGTGAAAATTCCCGAGAGACAGCATTTATGTTCATTTTCCTTGCAGGAAAATACACAATACAAAAAAATACGGTTAAGATCATGTACGAAACATGTTGGACTAAATCAATAGTCTTCATACTAAGTAACCCGTTGAAATGAAAGCATCATAAGACTTTTCAAGGAATACACAGATTTAAAAGCACAAACAGTTTTAAGATCAAGTTACTTTAAAGGAATTGGGTTTTAGATGCTAAATACACAAATGAACACCTTCCTTAAAACTGTGAGGGAGAAATTTTCTCTCTTTAAGGAAGAGAGTCAAGGATGCAGGATTTCTGACTTTTAAAGGAAAGTAGTTTGTTTTTTAAATGGATGATACCATTTAGTTTGGATGATACCGAATAGTTACAGTAAATATTCTATTGAATATATAAGAACAATATTTTAGTTTTTAAATGTCCATATTCACAATATCCTCTAAATTACATCTTTCACAAATGTTTAAACTTATTACTGAAAAGTTTTAGCTGTTAACATAAAAACGTGCGAGCAATCAGACATTTTTTGAACCTTCCTAGAGACACGGTAAGCAAAATCATGATATGACTAAATCAGGCCAAAGTTTCATTAACCTCTAATATATTCTAATGCCAAGATTCTAAGAAACCATATACATAAATCCTAGGCTGTCTGGAGTGACACAGAGAGGTGAGCCTGACTACAGGGCCTTCTGTGGACTGGGGGATTCGAGCGGGGACCGCGCAGAACTCGGGAAAAGATAAAGAGACTAGAGGTGAGAGGGAGGGCCCGGAGCAGGCAGGTGGTGGCGGGAGAGGGGAAGTGGGTGTGCGCAGGTGTAAAATACAAAGGGCATGGGTTTTCAGGTCATGAGACATCTGAGTTCAAGTTTACGTTTTACCACCTTTTGGCTGAGCCACTTTGAAAGTCTTAATTTTTCTTTTAAAGATCAAATTTGAGGGGAGAGAAAACTTTTTACATTATAAAGTAACAAGAGGCGTTAGTCAGGTCAGTCGTTCAGCCCTTTGCATTCTCGGAGCCATTAAACAGCAGCAGTTTGAGCAATGGTCAGTAGCACTAGCTCTGGACCGAGCAGACTGCGCTGGAACAGAAACTGCCATTTCCTAGAGCTGTGATCTCAGCCAGGATAACTAAACCCCTCTGTGCCCAATTAGCCTTATGTGTAAAACAGAGATAATTGAAGTACTCACTTTATAGGGTTATTATGAAGATTAAGTGAGTTAATGTATGTAAAAGAGCTTAAAATCAAGTTCAAAGAATTAGTTGCTTTATTACTGTTGGTGGTGGAATTGTCATTATTAATCTCAGATTCTCAATGTCAAATAGAGATCAGGAGATTACCAGCTACTAATAAGTATTTGTTGTACTAAGAATCCAGAAAAAGGTGGGAGGTGTAGGGACAGGCAGCTAAATCTACAGGAGGGTTTTAATAATAAAAGCTACAGACAGCAAAAGTCTGTGACAACGATCCAGTGACGTTTTCTGCTGTCATAACTAACAAAGTAACGTATATCTTTTTGCCCTTGCTTAAAAGCCGAAACCCCCAAAACACACTGTAATTTGTTCTAGAAAGAATACCTTGTGATATATTCAGTAGGATTCTATTTGGTCCTTATGATGACATGATTTGTGAGAAACGGTTTTGCCATATGGTGGGTAAGGACCTTACCTAAAGGAGTTCCAACGCTGAAGTACCAAAAGATATTACAAAATATCCTTACTTGTTATTAACGTACCAAACACAGAACACAAGTTAGCAGGAGGACACAAGCCCTTTGAGCTCTGAATGTAACTAATCCACCCCCACTCCTGACTTTGTAAACCACATTCAAGACTTATTACATAGTTTGAAAGAACTTATTTTAGAAATTAGAAGTTTGGACTCAAATCTTGACCAAAATGTAAGAACATAAAGATGAGAAATATGTTTTTTAAGAAAAGCATTTTTAACCCGATGTTTTAATTTTTTTTAAAAAGTTTGGTAACTATAACCGAAAGGTGATGTACCAAACAGACTGTACTGCTTTCTAACTTCAAGTCAGCATTCTGCTTGAGCCAAAACTCAAGTTATATTCTGAGGTTCTGTTAGCAAGTAATATATACTGACAGCAATAGATCAGCATTTGGAATTTTAAAACTTACAAGTGTGTCTGGCCAGTGAGTAGTTGGATCCACCACTAGTCAAGCCAAATCCCTCGGGAATTTGACTAGAGCTTCGCGGTCTGGTCAACAATTTGGGAGGTTCGATTTCAGCACCAAATTCAGCTCCTATGACTCCTAGCAAAACGATAGCAGTAGCTTGCTTCCGTCTTTCCTCATAAGATGTAGAAATCTTTTTCATTTGTGGAATACTTGACAAGCAACCTGAAAACCCAAACAGAAGTTAAAAGACTATGAATAATCAAAGACATATAATTTAAAAAAAAAATTCAAGATTACTCCTTTGAGAAAGAAGTATTTTTAACAAATGGCACTGAGGTGTATGCTTATCCACATGCAAAAGAATGAATCTGAGCTTCCATCTCTCACTAGACAAAAAAATCAACTAAAAAAATTAACTCAAAATAGACCTGCAGTAGTACTAAATGTAAGAGTTAAAACAAGAGAACTTGCAGAAGAAAATAGAGAGGTATATCTTCATGATCTTGGGATAGGCAATGCTTTCTTAGATATGATTCCAAAACTACAAGTAATTTTAAAAACTTCCTTAATTAGGGGTGCCTAGGTGGCTCAGTTGGTTAAGTGTCCGACTCTCGGTTTCAGCTCAGGTTATGATCTCGAGGTTTCGGCGGTTAGAGCCCCACGTTGGGCTGTGCACGATAGTGCGGAACCTGCGTGGTATTTTCTCTCTCCCCACCCCCTCTCTCTGCTCCTTCCCTACTCACACTGTCTCTCTTAAATAAATAAACTTGAAAAAAAAAACTTCTTTAATTGGACTTCATCAGTATTACAAACTTTTGCACTTAAGACGACAAAATCAAGTGAATAAAAAGACAACACACAGACTGAGAAAAAATACTGTCAATTAGATATCTATAAAGGATTTTAGCTAGATATACGAGGAACTTTTACAACTCAATAATAAAAAAGTACAATGTTTAAAATGGGTACACAATTTGAATAGATATTTCTCCAAAGATATATAAAGGGCCAGGATGCATATCAAAGAAACTTAACATCACTGGTCATTAGGAAAACGCAAATCAAAACCACGTTGAGATATCACCTCGCATCCACTGGAATGGCTGTGATAAAAAGGATTATAAAACGTGCTCTCCGGTATGGACAGAAAATGAGTATGCGTTGCAGGTGGAAATGCAAAAAGGTCGACTACTTTAGAAAATAGTTTGCCAGTTACTTGTCCAGTTTGGCTTTCTATTTTCTCTTGAGTCATTCCTGATAGCTTGTGGTTTTAAAGGAATTATCTATTTAACCTAAGTTTTTTAATTTATCCAAGTTATCTACAGTACTCTCTATGATGAAAATACTTGTTATATCATTACTATGGACCCATTTAAATATTATTTGTGCCTTCTCTAATATTACTTTCTCATGCTTTTCTTGATCGGTTTTGCTAGAAATATATATTTTACCAGACTTTCAAAAAAAAATACTTCGGATTTGATCTTATTTCGATTCTTTCTATTTCATCCTCTTCTGTTATTTTTATTATTTCTCCTACTTCATGTTTTCTCTGTATTTTTTCTCTTTCTTTCTAGGTTCTTTTTTAAGCAAACTCTATGCCCAATGTGGGGCTTGAACTCACACCCCCAAGATCAAGACTGGCATGCTCTACCGACTGAGCCAGCCAGGAGCCCTTGTTTTGTTTCTAGGTTCTTAGGGTAAACACAACTCGCTTATTTCCACAATCTTTTATTATGGCTAACGATGCCAGTCACAGAGTTAATATCCATTGTCTTCTTCTCCTTTAATAACAACTTTGATTTTAACTGAGTAGTAATCTACTCACATCCTTTTAGCGTCCTTTCAAGAAGTGACAAAGCCTTAGCCTCACTCCTGGCTTTAAGCTTTACTCATGATATATTTTAAGTCCTCTTCAGCTCACGGCAGCCAAAAGCCTGCTTCTGGGAAGTAGCTAAGGGTTTTAGCCCAGATCATTTCTATTTTATTACTTGTCCACGAGGATATCTATCTTTCTGGAGACTAGTTGCATCTCTTTGGTTTTCTGTTTGTATATTTTATCTATCACAGCTATATATTTGGTACAGAGAAATTTAAAAAGTGAACTTCTGGAGCCATCTTCACTGGAGGTCAGCCTTCTACCCTCTCTAGTCATCCATCCAGCCCCTTTTAGTACTTCAGTCTCTATATTACTTAAATCAATATAGCAAAGGGCCCTCCGAGCTCAGTATGCTATGAAATTAGCAGCAGGGACCTCTGACTGCTTTTAGATGTTTTGTTTTATTCTGTCTCTTCGTTTACTCTGTCATTCTATATTAACTGAAGGTAAGGCAAGGGAATGACAATGGGAGAGGCTAAAGGGGTACCAAATCAAGACATGCTTGTGCATGGCAAGCTGAAGACTTACAACTTTTGTTTAATGGGAAGCCACTGGAACAATTTTGTAGAAGGTGGTGATATGAGATTTATTCATTGTTAGAAAGACCATGACAGTGGCAATAGTAAGGTAGGTTATGAGGTAAAACAAGACTGGTGTCCAGAAGAACCAAAAGGAGACTCACGCAATGATCAGGTGAAAATCAGTAAGTACCAGGGGTGGTAGAAATTCATTCATTTTATCAGTTACTCAGTCGCTCAACATATAAGAATTGAAGGTCTGATGTGTTCATGGTATTATGCTGGACGTGAGCAGGGATGAGAAAAGCAAATCCCCTGTCCTCTTTGAACTGAAAGGCTACTAAATAAGAATCAGAAATAGGTTACAGAATCAAGGAGAACATTATGCACTGAGAGAACAGTATGTGTAAGAACCTCAAGCATGAAGTAATTTGTTGACTTCTAATTCAAATTCTAAACGGGTTGGAATCCTAAGAGCCAAGAGAAAGACAGAAAACAGGCAAGAGAGGCAGGCACGGGCCAGACCACAGCTGGCACCACAGACCATACTCACACTTCAACTTTTATCCTATAAACAGTAAGATACTCAAGATAAGATTTAAGCCACAGAGTAACATCATTAGATTTAGGGATTTAGAAGGATATTGTAGAAATCGAAGTGAGATTAAGATTGGTTTGGTTTTGGGGCACCTGAATGGCTCAGTCAGTTGAGCGTCAGACTTGGGCTCAGGTCATAATCTCACAGTTCGTGGGTTCAAGCCCTGTGTCGACAGCACGGAGCCTGCCTGGGATCCTCTGTCTCCCTCTTTCTCACTGCCCATCCCCACCTCATGCATGCTCTCTCTCTCTCTAAAAAATAAAATGTTAACAAAATTTTTTTAAAAAGATTGGTTTGGCCTTGGGGAAGTTGATAGAAACGCTGCAGATTTTACGTGTAATGCTTTAAGTTCTTTTAAAAATGTAAATGAACTACAATAATTACCAAAATTAACTAATTAAAACAAAATTAGAACAGAAGGTAACAAATTCAGTCAAAAATACTAAAAATTTAAGCAAAAATTAACTAAAACAAAAGTAAAACAAAGAAATCCTTTAAGAGAAGTAGGTATGGCTTCTCCAGGAGCTTAATAAAAACAAACAACAAAACACCTAGTGCACAAAGCTTTTTAGTAGCAACTTTAAATTGCATTTATTTAACTGTGCTCAGGACAGAAGTGGGCAAGCAGAACTGGTTGGGCCTGAGAAAAGGAAATGGTAGGATATTACAAAGAATTTAGAAGTTAGAAAGAGGTCATTCCATAAGAAAGTGGCATTAAAGTACTTAAAAAAAAACACTAAAAAAACTAAGGAACATCAAAGAGTGGTTACTCTTTATTTGGAAAATAAGAAAAGTTCGATACAATGGAGTACAAAAAGAGATTTGTTGTTGCTGCTATAGTCTCTAAGATTCTGCATGTCACATCTTATTGTTTAAAAAAAAAAAAGATAGGGGGCACCTGGGTGGCTCAGTTGGTTAAGCTTCTGACTTCAGCTCAAGTCATGATCTCATGATCATGAATTTGAGCCCCACATTGGGCTCTTGGCTCTCAGCACAGAGCATGCTTCAGATCCTCTGTCTTCCTCTCTCTCTCTCTGCCCCTCTCCTGCACATGTTATGTCTCAATTTCTCAAAAATAAACATAAAAAAAAGATAGTTCTGAAAATTTGTCATTAGTTTTCCTGCAGTATATAGAAAGACAAAATCCAATATGAGTTCACAGAGAATATACTGGTCTTTAAAAATATTCTAAATCTTCTACATAAAATTTTAGTTATTATTCATCTTTATTTTTTTATAGTATATTTAAGGATATTCCTCCAATGTTATAAAATTACTTCATCACTTCTAAGGTCATGATAAGTCATATTTCATGAATTCACATTTCTTACAAAAAGCCTCAATTAAAATGTTCAAAAATATTTAAGTAACATTCAGAAATATCTTCTAATCTGATACCACTGTGTGGAATTCTCTCTGTCCATGGTTTTTTTCTACTAGATTATTAAAGATGAAGAAACATTAGTAAGAGTGTTAATGTGTACACGCAATCACCGATTCCAAGTATGTCACTGGTCTGTCACAGTTATAACTAAAGTGGGGGGGAAACCTGAAAGGGTAACCGTACTAAGAAGAAACAAAATCAATAACCACTGCCTCTGTGTTTAGGAGGATGAAAATGAACCCAAATTCCAGAGAAAGTGATATTTAACAGTTTGATCATCTCAATCTCAGAACATGCATTTAAAGCCAACTTTATCTGAGTACAGGTTCAGACTCGGGCGGCGTACGAGCTCCGTGCAACTGCATCTAGATGCAGGTAGTGTGTATTTCACTCTTTCCATAGCGGTCTGGAAACAGGAAGCAAACCAAGCTCCCCTCCCCCCCGAGTCTCAGCAAGAGCATGCTCCATAACAATAGTTCAAAGGAAAGCTCTATTCTGCAGTTGCACTGATTGTTCTGTCAGCTGACCTCTGCAGAAGGGAATTGCTAACCGCTGCCTTGCTCCTTAGCTGACAAATGAATGATCGCAGCTCCATCTATTTTCACTATGGCTGCCTCTAGCCCAGGTGCTCAGACAGAGAGCCCGGTGTGACATCTTAGATCAAGATGAATTGGCGCAAACTCCTGATCCAAGATTGTTTTATACCATTTAATTTAGTTTCTTCCCCTGCTTGGATGAGCACAGCTCTGGTTATGGATTTCTATTCTAATGTACTGAAGCAGGCCCTGAAAGAAGCCAATGAAGCAGCTGCTGGAGCAGGGGACTGCAGGGATACTGATCAATAGGCAAGGCATTGACCCCAGCCGCTCAGCCTCTGCAACTGCCGCTGCTTGAGGGGGGAGGGGGGGACCCAGAAGCACACATGGGCTGCTTCCAGTAGGAAATTAAACAACAGGGGCATTTGGAGAGCTCCGCCTCTAGCCTTGGTCCCCCACCTTCCCTCTGTTCCTTTTGTTTAATTACCTCAATCTTGTCTTAACTCCCACTTCTCGGGAAGGAATTAAGACTTTAGGGAAGTTTTAATAATGTACGTTAAAACAGCCATTTGTAAATATTATCCTGAAGCTAATAGAAAGAATCATAACAGGTGCTCTCTGCTAAGTGGCCAAAATATGAAATCTTAATTAGCTGTCAAGTGTATCTATCACTTGGTGTAATTTAAAGTTCAGCATGTGCACAGGCTCGTAAGAACACAGTCCGACTGGTTATTAATACTACTGACGCTGAAATTCTGTGGTATCTAATTTTTATCAGTACCCAGATCTGAACAGATCATAGCTCTTTGTTAACAAGAAGTAAGAGGAAGAAAAGGATATCCTAAAAGAGACACTGACTGATTAGTGATTGTATAAAGTACGGCTGCCCATCCCTACTACTATTCCAACAGTAACATACCCCGATTTCTGATTCTTTAATTTTTTAGATTTGGTAACCCTTAAAATTATTGGCTTTGCCTGGGCTTGCTCTTAAATAATACAAGAAATGTGCAATTAGCTGAAACGTTTTCCTAGAAGTAAAGTGACAGTCAAATAGGAGATTTTGAGATATTAAAAATAAAATAATTCTGTAAAAGTAGATCTTCTACAGGTTCATTTGTCTCATGAAAATTTGGTATTTTTTCACAGAGACAAGCCTCCGTTTAATCATGCTAAAGGGTGACGTGGAGATCCATTTTCTTGACAGGACGGTTGATCACCCTATCACAGTAAGAAAATTAATACCTTCGACTGGCCCTGTGTGGAAAACAGAAGCTGCGTGCAGTGGTAAAGGACATAAATGTTCTACATTTTAAGTTGCAAACGGAATGCTTGTTCTGTGCAAAAATAGTATGCTTCTTCGTTATTGGGTCACTTTAAACAAAATACGAGCCTTTGATTTTATTAAAAACAACCGTTTAATTCATACAGTGTTCCCCAAAAGTACATAATTGTCTTTAGATTTAGCATAATTGACTCTAGACTTACACGAACAGGAGTAAACACTTTACTTACAGCTTAACTAGAACACAGGTAAAATATTTGAGAAGTTTAAGCTATTTAAAGGGCTGTGAGATATTGATTACCTCATTTAAAAAGCAGTCAGAGAGTGCAACCGAGAGGTCAAGATAAATTTACCAGTTTGAAGCACTTTACTAAATAACTCTAAAGATCATGTTAATTGGCTTTGTGTAGTTCCAGGGCAAAATTAATTTTATCCTAGCTTACAATAAAAGGATTAAAAGACATATTAAGTTCTTCAGTTTTAACTGGAATAGGAATCAATGGATTTGAATTAAGGCTAACAGCGGTTTTATGAGAGATGGACTACCAGCAGATACTTTATATCTGCTATTAGCCATCTATTGATGGAGCTCTGTTATTGTATTAGGAATTAAGCCTAAGATAAGAAGATACTACCAATTTACTACTCTGAAAATATAGCTTAAGAACTGTGAGAATTGACCTGGAAAAACTGTTTTCCAAAATTTGATTCTTTGTCTAGGATCGAGTATCAGAATGCTTTCCACAGATGACTTCCATACATCTCGTATTTTAAGTTCTAGTAAAATTAATGAAGTAATGTGCTTGAATTCAGTCATAATTCACTCCTAGCCCATAACTACCCTTAAAACTGTATCACAAACATATCTCTAAGGTGTTTTAAAGCAAAACGTTACATTCAGATTGGCTTAGCACACGAATTTGACTCCAGAAATTTCTGGCGCATGACAGAGTCCAAGTGGCATTCGCAATAATACCATTTTTCTAAATTTGGTATAAATTTCAATTTACCCTAAAACATCTCTCTGGAAATTCAGAAATACCTATTTATTTATTCATGATAAATGACAATAAAATTTTAAATATTTTTCTTTATTCTTTCCATATTTAATAAATTCTAGAACTATATGTATAGAAAAATAAATTGCTCTTACTATGTACCGCCTTGGAGAGCAAAAAAAATTGTATTTAGTAAGATTGTATATTAATAAATATCTGTGACTTCGTAGGATTCTATTTGAATGCTCAGAAAGGAGTATGTTGCAAGATCTCACAGTGGAAAACTAAACGGCAGCATGTCGAGACCATTTAACGCAATAAGTTGGATTAAGATAGAAAATAGTCTCTATCATGATTCCTCACAACTTTGTTTTATTTGCCATAAAGCATATTCACTAGTATTAAGTTTTGATTAATTATTACAGAACAAACTAATTTTAATAAAGTGAACTCTACTAATACTGGCAACCTTGAGAACAGAAAAACTCAGAATTAAGACACGATTTACTATTTACCAAGTCTGCACACAGCTAGAATAGTCTTAGCATATGGATCATTCAAAGCTCCTCCAAACGTTGGTCAATTAAACTACAAAAGATTTCTATTTTCCAACCAGTGAAATATTCTTCCAAATTTTCATTTTTATCTATTTCTCTTTTCTCAATCCCAAGGATACTTTAAATGTGATGTGGCATTATCAATTGATATTACGAAAAACATATATAAGACTGTATGTTAAGATAAGTTTATAATAGTATGACAGTGAAATGTCCAATCAAAATCTATTTTAATACATATCTAAACATAAACAGAAGTATCTAAAGCTAGGTCTTCAAAAGCAAGTTGAGTTCAAATTGTGTTTAAGATGTACTTTAAACAATATAACTTCAACTTTCTCCTATTATCAAAATTGATAAATGTGGTTGCCTAATGGAATATTAATTTATTTTTAAGATATGCCTTTTTAATCATTATATGGTACTAATCTAATATGCTGACTTTACGTATACATACACATATTAAGAATATACAATAATATAGGGGTGCCCGAGTACCTCAGTCATTTAAGCATCTGACTCTTGATTTTGGCTCAGGTCATGATCCCCCGGTTTGTGGATTTGAGCCCCACATTGGGCTCGGTGCTGACAGCACAGAGCCTGCTTGGGATTCTGTCTCTCTCCCTTTCTCTCTGCTCCTCCCTCACGTATGTTCTCTCTCTTAAATACAGAAACTTAAAAAAAAGAATACATAATTATACGCACATATATAATAGTCTCAGTGTACCAAGACACTAAAATTTAAATCTAAGTGAGCTAGAATTGGAGTTTTGAGATTTTAAGATATGTTGTCCATGTTTTAGAATCATAATGAGAACAATGACCCTTACTGGAGTTTCCGCAGTGTAAACTGTTGCCACATATATTTGGCCCAAACATTTTCTACCACTGTTTGCTATTCTTAGAGTTAAACCCAATAAAGTACAATACCATAAATATGTCAACTTTTAACATCAACTTTGTTGATGTCAACTTTGTAAGAGTAATCTTCCAAAATAGCTTTGTTAACAATGGCAGGGTTGGGGGGGAGGGTGTTTAATATAATCAAAACTTTTCATATTAATTCATTTTAGAAATAATTTTTTTCATACTTTAAAATGCTAGTCTTCTACTAATTAAGTTTCAGTTATCCATTATACCCCAATTCTTAAACACCGTCAAAAAGAATTTGTTAAATAGGAACACAAAAAGGCACAGATTGGTGACAATCCAGTGTGTGAAAAAGGACTCAGACCTCTCTCTCTCAGTGGTGAATCTGGGTTTCATAAGCTTCTAAGAAGAATTAGTGGGTCTATGCCATTGTAAATGTAATTAAGTTCCTTTTCTTCAGCCAAGGGCTTTCATACGAATATTGCACATTATTTTCATTTGTTGGCACTGCAAATCCTGCACTTTTTACATAATAAGGCACATAAATGTCGATGATATGGAAAAAAATTAAAATTGCAGATGGTTGGTTATATGGCCAACATGTTAATTTCGACCTGTGCACCTGAAGTAAATAAAACAGACCAAGTTTTCTGAATCTTCCAGTCTACCTCCTTGGGAAAAAAACTGATTAAAAATGACGATCATGGGGCACTTGAACATTTATTTCCAAACTTCCCCATTGTGACCAAAGCGGGTGTGTGTATGTAGACTACTTTTAGTATTCACCTCTCTTACCAACATATTTCAGTTACTCTGTGAACCATCTGTCAGTGTTTTCCTCATAGCTACTGCGGGTGATGCGTAGGGAAGTTGCTCCCCAAATCTATGAGGGTTTCCCTGTCTGGGTTGCTTGCGCGCGGTGCGCTCCCTCCCTTTGAAAGCTGAAGTAAACAAATATGCTCTTCATTTGTATGCATGCACGATGGCCCCCTGCTGGACCATGGCAGGTTCTGCAAATGCCTATATCCTGCTGCTGCTGAAGCCATTTTAAAATAATGCTTCTTGCACATATATGGATTGTGTGTGTGCATTTGACAAAATACATCAAATCCATTCTCCACGAAATCAAATAAATGTAAAATAAATGAACACCCCAAAATGATTTCCTGTTTCAAAGGAAACTTACGATGATCACTATTGTGAGGGTATGCTGATTTGTTGGTTATTTTGATAATTAGAAACCTTAAGCTTTGAAAGCAACTTGTATTTTCAAGTAATTCTTACAACAATTTCTTATTCTTCATAGCCAATTTCCATATCCTTTTCCCCACGATATGCCTTATCTTATTTTCCCCCTTCTTCTCTACCTAAACATCGACAAGTCAATTTGTTTTCATTTTTAGTGCAAACACTCTTAGTTTGAGAGAAAACGGTTTTCGAAACATTCCAAAGATCTATGGTATCTATGTAGTTGGAAATCTTGTAGTTAGTAACTACCAAAAGTAATGTTCAAGTGTTGGTTCCCTTTACCTTTCAAAGTTGAATCTGAGATAACAGGCCAAGTTTTAAAAACTACAAACTAACCTTAAGAAGACCACTGTCAGCTTTTCCATGGAGAAAGACAGATTTCAGAAATAGTGGTTGGTGGCTTGTAAAATTACAGAAATTTGAAAACATGGCAAATCATTCTCATAAATTCTCATACAGTCAATGTTCAGAAAAAGATACCTTCTGGCAATGAGATTCACCTGTAAAAATACTGGAATGGACACAACGTACCTCTTTTAAAAATCAAACGGGTCCCATGAGGCTTAACATTTGGGGGGCTGCTAGGATACATGCTATGACAATTTGACACCGGTACATTATTACAGTACAGTGAGAAACGGTAACACCTGAGGTCACTGTTATTCATAAAATAATAAACTATTTATCATACACACTTAAAAACAATTTTCACTTAGGTAATTACCTTTATCATCTCGGTGACATAAAACCAGATCGAAGGGGATACCCGCCTTGTTCTCCCTTTGAGACGTTAACAAGCACATCTGCTCATTTATAAGAAGTATTTGTAGTATTCGTTTTTCTGAATTACTATACACTGGGTCACAATAATGAAAATGCTATGTAATTAAAAGCTACCATTTTTAAAAGGCTTGCTTGCAGTAAGTTGGAACATCTAAGGTACTTCTTGCCTTTATTTTTCTTAGATTATGTTTTCTCTGATTTTGAAAAGTGTTCATCTTATTTCACATGTTATTTTTTCCTCTGCTTTCTTCACGATAGGGGAGTTGTTAAGTAGAAATAATGGAGCATAGTCAGAAGCAACATAATTCCAACATCTTGGAAATTAATGGCCATACCTTGGAAGTGACAGCAGATCCAGGAAGACTTGTGGTGGGTAAGCCCGAAACAAAGTTTTATAGCTTTTAAGAACCCACTTGACAATGAGCGGAAATACGTAAGATCGATCCTTTTTATGCATTCTGGGAGTTATTAAAACTTGGTATAGATTAACGTATGGTACAATTCCTAAGAACTAAACAAATAAAATATATTTTAAGGAAAAATATTTTTAAATTTAAGAGAGAAATAAAATGAGAAAAGAAATAAGGAGAAATAAGAAATTTAAAGGAGAAAGAAAAAGGCCATAGACAACTTTGACTTGTCATTTATTAATTACATTAATAGATGACCAAGAAAGTACATCTTTGAAAAAGAAAAACAAAAATAAGTAAACTAAGCATTTATACTAAAAATCTAAAAGCCACTGACAAAACAAACCACAGCCTTTAACTGTTAAGGATACACTCATTATTAGCCTAGAACTTATGGAAAAAGTAGCCTATCTATACAGTCTAAGGAAAATGCGCATGTGTAAAAAACATTTTAGTTCATTTTTCGAGGAGATTTCTAAGTAGCTCCAGAGAACTTAAAAGACAGACAGCTTGAATCAGATAGCTAAACAGGATTTCCATTTCTGATCTCATTACATGTTCATGCTTTGATCACTTTTAAGCCACATGTAGACAGAATTATGTGCCTTTAAAATTATTATAGATGCGGGGAGCCTGGGTGGCTCAGTTGGTTAAGCGTTACACTTCTGCTCAGGTCATGATCTCGTAATCCATGGGTCCGAGCCCCGCGTCGGGCTCTTTGCTGACAGCTCAGAGCCTGGAGCCTGCTTCAGATTCTGGGTCTCCTTCTCTTTCTACCCTTCCCCCTCTCGTGCTCTGTCTCTCTCTCTCAAAAATAAACATTAAAAATTAAAAAAAAATAAAATTATTATAGATGATTTTAAAGTTATTTCATAGGGGCGCCTGGGTGGCTCAGTTGGTCAGACGGTGAGCCTCCGACTTCGGCTCAGGTCATGATCTCACAGTTGGTGAGTTCGAGCCCCGTGTCAGGCTCTGTGCTCACAGCTCAGAGCCTGGAACCTGCTTCAGACTCTGCTTCAGAGTCTCTCTCTCCGCCCCTCCCTTGCTCGTGCTCTGTCTCTCTCGCTCTCTCGAAAATAAACATTAAAAAAAATTTTTTTAATAAAATTATTTTGTATTTCCTCATCTTATGATGATAACATGTCTATTAAATTGACTGCAGTTGCTATTTGGCAAATTTCTTTTTCCCAGACCTTTTTTCCCAGATCTCTGTTTCTGAGATTTCTTCTCAAATAAGCACACATATATGGATATTAAAATTTACTAATATTCTTTTTCATGTAGCTATTTCATATAATTTCCTAATAATTAGTTAATTCCATTGATAACTTGAATCTGAGTTGCCTATCTTGTACATATAAAATTGAAACAGTCCTTGAGCCTTGAAGTTTTGCACAGCCCTTCCAGTGTTTAACCTGAAAAAGCGAAGTACATACACCTAGAGATACTGGAATTCAGTCGTCGATTTGTTACTACTCTAGATTTGGAAATTATTCCTGGAATGAACACTAGGAGAAAAATTTATTATTTTGACCTAAAGACGTATGTAGTCAGATCCTCTGGTTTGTGAGATATCCCACTTTCCTAAAAGACTGGCTTTTAAAAACTCTGTTTCTGCTACATGATAAACACAATCGTTTCTTCAAAATCCTGCCTAATTAGATCAAATCATTATTACTCAGGAGTTGTGAAGAGATAGTTTTATAATCTTATTTTAATTCATCTTTTATGACGACTAAAGAGCTATGTTCATATGCAAAAACATAGAAAATACATGAGTATTGATGAAAAATGGACACACATATCCAGGCTGGTTCTTATTGTACTTAACCGCTCTGGGACTTTTTGTTAGCAAAAAAGGGGAAATGAAATCAAGAGATGCTAACAGCTACCGAGAACGCCTGCCACCACTGCACCCACAAGACCACTGATGTCAGTGTCATAACATGGCGTGGGAGGGCTGAACATGGGCAGATGGAAACAATACTAAGCGAGAATGTAACACGTGCTTATAATTTTGCTCGAAAAGCTCTCTCTTATTAGCAAAAGGAAAAAACTGAATAATCTCTCTAATACTTTATCCAATATTTTTGATTTCTACAAAACACTGAAAT
This sequence comes from Paguma larvata, assembly GCA_030068075.1. Lineage (NCBI taxonomy): Eukaryota > Metazoa > Chordata > Mammalia > Carnivora > Viverridae > Paguma > Paguma larvata. The sequence continues at coordinate 17,932,921 of CM057835.1, forward strand.
AACCAGAAACGGTATTTACTTATTGTTAAAAAGAATGCCAAAGGTAAAACATTCCCCATTTAGAAAACAAAAACAACAGAAAAACCTGAAGTCCCTCTTTTAAATAATCAGAATACTGGGTCCATACAATTCCATCTGCTTACTTAGGGTTTTTCACATACCTGCTAATACTATACTTGTTATAATGATGTAATTATTGTCCACCACAATCGCTTTCCAAACTCTTTCACAAAAAAAAGATAAACCATTAAGAATTTAAAAGGAGGGGGGGCGCCTGGGTGGCTCAGTTGGTTGAGCGGCCGACTTCAGCTCAGGTCATGATCTCACGGTCTGTGAGTTCGAGCCCTGCGTTAGGCTCTGTGCTGACGGCTCGGAGCCTGAAGCCTGCTTCTGATTCTGTGTCTCCCCCTCTCTGTGCCCTTCCCGTGCTCACTCTCTGTCTCTATGCCTCTCAAAAATAAAATAAAAACGCTAAAAAAAAAAAATTTAAAAAAAAGGAGGGGAGAAAGAGGGGCAAAGGAGGGGTGCCTGGGTGGGTGGCTCAGTCAGTTAAGCATCAGACTCTTGATTTCAGCTCAGGTCAGGATCTCACAGTTTGTGAGATTGATCCCTACCATCAGGCTCTGCGCTGATGGGGCAGAGCTTGCTTGGGATTCTCTCTCTCTCCCTTCTCTCTCTGCCACTCCCCTGTTCACGTGTGTGCTGGTGCTCTCTGTCTCTTTCTCTCAAAAGAAATAAACATTTTTTAAAAGAGAATTTAAAGGGAAAAGAAAACAAATTAGAAGTAATGTGGGTAAAAACATCTCCTAGGTCTAAGACTAGATGACTGTTAGTGCGGAATTTTGGAATTTTAGAGAAAAAAGAGATCATAGAACTCTTCTAACCAAACCAATATCCATATTTTATGGATAAGGAAGGTCAAGTAGTTTACGTGTTCAAGTGACAAGGTGAAGGGCACAAAAAGAGGGTCACTCATAGCAACATCATCCGGACTTATCTCTCGAATCTTCATTGGCCTATGAGTCAGTATATGTTGGAAAGAAACTGGTTAATATTTGACACCCGCTCCAAGTTAAATCTTTATTAAGTCTCTTCAAATCCTGTATAATTACACATGATTTTCAAAAGAATAACAAGCAAATACAAAAATAAGAAAAAAGTCTTAAAATTAGTTTTGGTCTATAATATGTTACATATATTTTCTACTGGGGGTATCTAGAACAGATGTAAAAAACTGGTGGGAAATGTTCCATCAAGCATATGAAGTAACTAGTGTCAACTGGATTTTATATGTATATATGAAATGTTGAAATATACAAAAAAATAACAAGTACTAAGCATAAACATTATTAACTTTTAGAGACCAAATACTTAAATAATATATTATCCAGCAGGATAATAAAATTGGCATTCCATCCACAGAAACATCGACAACCTCCACAGAAGAGAAATTCTTCTAAAAGAAGGAAGGAAGGAAGGTACTAAATAAAAGTATAATTTTTAGTTACCTCTACATACACCTCACTATAAGTTAACGTCTACTATAGGCTCAGATGCACAAAGGTTTTCCAAACTCACATACTGAACCCCAAATATTGCAAATAAATTCATGATCATTTCCAAAGTTCACATCGTCATATCAGAGAATAGCTTGGAGTCACCATAAGGGTTAAGACAATCATTTTCTACTGCATACTAGTGCTATTCTAAGCCGATAGTGTGTTTAAATCCACACCAATGAAATCAATACAGCACTGTTCTATTCAAGGTGAGACCAAATAAACCTGTCTGAAGCTTTGAGAAATAGGCTTTGCAGTACACTTTGAGTGCTAAATGCCTTTCAGTCCAGAGATCTGTCATTAAATAATCATTAGCCATCATTCACTCTTCCTAAAAAGCTTAACATCTAAACTTGTTCAGCGTCCACTAAAGCATTAGTATAGACTACCAAGTAAGTACTCATTAGCACTTAGGGATGTTTCAACCACTCTGTTTAATCGGGCATTGCCTTATCAAAAAATACCCCCAAATATTAACACATATTTGCTACTAGTGTAGTGTAGAGGGCAATTCATACAAATGATTAGTAAGGAGACATTACCCTAATGACCAGCCTCTTTTGAATTACATGGCATAACTCTTAGAGTTACAGTCGACTGTTTCCTATCTGATCTATCCAAATAAAACCTGATTCTTTCCTACCATTCAAGCATCATATATAATTCAGCATCACATACAAGCCAAATAAAATCAAGTTAATCACAGTAGAGAATTCATGAGGAAGTAATCTTGGCTTTGATCCTGAATGTATTTTAAAATAATGCTTCTTTTATCCATGCTATTCATATCTCACTTTCAATGTATGATCATCTCAGTTGCTGAGTATCTACTATAATGCACTGTGCATTATTTTAGATATCATTAAATAGAGAGAGAAAATTAAGACACATTTATCTCCTATTACCTGAAAGATTAAGTAAATAATAATGATCTGTATTTAGTAATGTGACCGGATCATGTGCATAAATTTGATGTCAAGGTAATTTTCTCTCTGAACTTATCAGAAGTTAATGCTTGTATGCTATTACGCGAATCCTCTCAATTTCAAGCTAACATTAATGAAAATGTCATTTCTGAAAGACATTAATTCATTCTTCATTTTTAAAAGCTCAAATAAAAATATATGACCAGATACTTAGGATCTCATCTATAGTTTTACAACTTACCACTTTCAATTTTAATATAGATTTCAACCTAAATGAGAGTCGCAATATTATATGGGCATTTTATTGAACTGGATGACATTTGATATTTTCCCAGGAGTATTTAGATAACTAAATACAAAATAGAAGTATTCCTTTAGTTCTTAGTTACTTTAAAATGCCAAGTATACACTGTCTGAATATAAACTGTAGTAATTAGAAACTTTTTAGCATTCTAATTATCAGTTCATTTGATCTATGGTGTTTTCATTTTTTTAAATCAATACCTCAACACAAAGTTTCAATTGCTGAGATATAAATAAGTGTAATATTATTTGGATAATTTGGTAAATGTAATATCCTAATATTATATTCCAATTATAAAACATTTCAAGACTCAGAAATTAAAGAAGGTAATATAAAACCAAATCTCACCACAGACGGTCAAATATTCCCTTACATGCTGCACTGAAACATACTTTTAATATACTATGGAACAGAAAATGTACATTCCTTTTTACTGGGTGAGGTACCTCAACAGTTCTACCAAACATTATCAAACGCAGATGCTAAAAAACAAAGTAACGGTCTACTAATTTTAAAAACGAGAAAGTTCTTGGGGAAGATGCAAGAAAAATAGTAAAACTAAAACTCATGTACTCTGTAAAAGTATCATGTACCAATAACAAGAGAAAGGGGGGGAAGGATATCCAAAGTTACCATGAATATTTTGAATATAAATTAGTCATACTTTCCTGGAAGAGCCTTCAAACTCAAAAAATTTGAAAACAGTGTTTTGCAATAAATAAATAAAAATCAAAATTTTGCAATTATAGTAATTTGCCAAAAAATGCAGTATTTAAAAAAAAAATATATATATATATGTAAAGAATTTGCACCACTGAACTTGACTCTGACCTGGCCCTCCTTGAAACAGGTACATTCTTTTAGAGCTTCAGGTAAATCGTCATTTCTTCATCTGCAAAACAGGGCTGGCAATGTCGGCAAGGCCTGACAAAATGCTTTCATTCCTTTCAGAATCTGTACCACGAATCTCTTACTGCTAATCTCTGACTGTGGAATCAATATTTCAACACACCATGCCATCTTTCTGAAATTTTAAGTCCTGAGTCTTGCTTTTTTAATCATCACAATTGTTTAATTAGTTTAAAACAAAATATTTGTTATCTTTATGGTCAAATTCAGCCTGTTTTTTTTAAAGGTAAAAACAAGGAAAGGAATTTATTCACCCTCTGTAACAATACGATCGCTTTGTATATACTAAACAGCTACATTAAGAAAAAGAAACAAAATGTTGTTTTCAAATAATCTGTGCCTTTAAAGATATGTTAGATTAACTGTTAATACAAAAACATGATCAATAAAAGCAATTCATTCTTGACTCTCAAATCTCACTGGGTACAGGTGAAACTTCGATAAAACCAGTACTCTTCTGGATTTTACATTTTGAAGCATGATTACTATTTATTGAAAAGCATACAGGAGTAACACACTATTTTAAATTACAGTCATTTTGAAACTAAGTTGCAACTTATCCTGATTCTTTATGAATAGACTCGGTTCTTATTGGAAATCAATTGGAAGGCAGGTAAAATTAGATAGCCATGGTTACCAGAATATCAATAAGAGATATAGCAATATCCAATCCTAAGTCAAATGCTAAAATAAAAAGATACTAAAATAAAAAAGACATTTTCTGCAAGAAAATATTTAGGATGCAGAATAGTGTTTTAATGCCTTTATATAGAGCCTGAAATACAAAATAGTGAAAAATGTATTTTCCTTATTTCCATCAAAATTATAAAAATTAGATTTTACTTTATATGTTTCATTTGAATGCCCTAAAAACAAAAACAACTGTACTAAATCGTAAGGATATGAAATAGGCAATTTAAGCTTTATCACATTTCAAATACAATTAATGCAGACAATTAGGAAAATGAGAAAAATTTTCAAAAACTGTAACGAATCTGCTATGCTGAATTTAAGATTTGATTGTGTAAAATTAAGAAATAAAAAACAGAGTTCGTCACAAACATATTTACATATCCTTGCACAAAGATCCGAAAAAGTCAAACTTAAACATAAACATTACTTGTAAAATATCTTCAAAATACATTATGTGGTGACCTTAACATTTTTAAGTTATTAAAGCACTATGAGATCAAAAGCTTCACATTAAAATATAAAGTCTACAGAGTTTTAAGATACGGAAACGTAATAAATGACAATCGTACAGTGCTTTTGAAAATTGTTTTAGTTTTGCTTCTGAATTTTTCATTATTTGCTAATGCATATTTATATGCAAACTGATACTTTCTATAAAAGTGAATCTACTAAGCCTTTTCTTTTTGAAAAAGGCTTAACTGTGAAATTTATAAAATAAACTCATATATTAATAATCCATCTAATTTATTCGTTAAACATCAATTTTTAACAAAGAAATGCACATGCCTAAAAGGTATAATAATCACCGAAATCTTTTTTGAATGAAAGTACTGAAAGAATCTGACAGTGTCGCTGTTAGTGTAATGTAATAGTTTACCTTACACTTGAGGCTATTAAGCATGCATTCCTTTTCCTAATTAAATGTTCAAAATGGCTAGATTTAATTTTCATAAGAGAGCCAAATCAATATCACGATACTTGTTTTTCTTAAAATATTTTTCAAAATCTCTAAACCTATACACTCTGCTTTCTTAAAATGACAAATACAGAAAATCAGTAGCTTCTTGAAATATGCTACCCACAGTCCTGTTCAGAAATGAAAGGCCAATACTATATGAAAGGGGGGAAAAAAATGAAACCACAAGTAAGTAACAGAATTACAGCAAGCCCCACTGTATCGCACAAGCTCGATACTGGACTGCTCTGCCGCTGGAGCAACTCCAGAGAGAGTTAACCTGGTGTGATAAAAGACTTGACAAAGCAATTCTGACTGGGCAGCATGGCTAAGTTGTGGGCTAATACAGGAACAGGGGCCCAGTCGCTGTCTTTCACCACGCACAATTTACACATGGCTTTATCAATAGCCCTAGTGCTGAATACAGAACACACTCTATTTGGCTTTCAGTCAATTAAGCTTTAAGCTGTCAGCAAACAAGACTTTTAAGTTAATTTTGAATCACCACGAATCAAGTTGAAGGTTGTGAAAGGGCGGCTCACATGCCGGCATGAAAAAAGGCAGTTTAATTGCCTCTGAATAGCTATTATATGCTGCAATTGGCCTATTGAATCTTAGATGATCTATTTATTTATCAAAGTGCAACCATCAAAGATCAGTGAAAGAGTGAATAATAAGAAGTGTAGATTCCTTATTTTGCTTAAGAAATTGACATGTCTGCAAAGACATAAAGAATTCAAATTTAAAATATATCTTATTTTTTAATGTAAAAATTTATGAAATAGAAAATTAGCAACTCAAAGTAGGCAGCATCAAAAAAGAGGAAAATAATGGTAAACTTTTCTAAAAAAATACACTTGTTATCATAAAATATTTTCATTTATTACTTGATATAAAACTGATGATTTAGAATGCAAACACTCCTGTAAAAATGTTCATCAAATACAGATAGAGCCAGAAAAACAATTATAAAATTGAATTGAGTCAGAAATTTTAAAAGATCTTAATTTAAAATTCTTTAGATTAACTGCATTATCAATTGTATGAAGGGAAAGAACACCAAACACTGTTTGAATAAAGATTATTTTAATTAGGATTAAGGGTTTCTCGAAATGATATGATCAAATAAAAAGATTATATTCCTAATACTGCATGACCTCTATTTTTAAGAAAGACTTTGGTTGACCACAATCCTAATCAGTTTTTTCCTGAAATTACTTTTTTTCAATTGCATGTACTCTGTTTATTATTATAGGGTTACTCATGAGTGCTGGACGCATATATTGATTTTTTTATTAGAGGAGAGCACTGAAGCATTAGGTCAAGGGGGGCGGAATGCCCGGATTTTATAAACAGATGTAAATGTAGATCAAATTTAGGGAGGGTAAAACTGAACCACTTTGTTTTGGCCGAAATGAGCTCGGTTCTTTTCACATGTTAGTAAGTGTACCGAACCGTGCATTCATGGTCGATTTACATAGGGAAATCACATGGAGATTAATGGTTATAAAATATTAATGGTTTATAAGAATTTGGATGGGATATGAGCTAATTTTAGTATTCCCTCAAGGACAGTCACACATTCTTGGAAGCCCAGACCCATTACTCTGTACTTCCAGTCAGCAAGGGCAGTGGGCTTGGGGAGGAGTCCTGACTACCATCATTCCAGGAACCACCACACCGTCAGGGGCTGAAATTTGGTGCCAAGTGTGGAAACCCTTTCTCCTTCTCTCTTCTCCATTTCATTATTATACAATCCTTTTTTGCATTTATATTCCACCAAATGTTTTTTAATCATTCACTAGTTACTTCTAACAAAAATCGATGCCACTAAAACCATAAAGATGTTTCTGTAGAAAGTGCCTGTATGGCTTCTATGAGCAGCAGGAGAAGGAAACAGATTAACTGTAAGACGAGATTTCCCAAGCTAAAATGAAGGAGAAACCATGTGAAGAAAGGGTATTTTTTCCTCTTCGTCATTATTAAGCATCGTAAAAGACTTCTTTATGCTCCATGGTCCTGGATGCTCATTGTGCATCTCCTACTGTATTCTGTGTATTTTGTGTATTTATATAAGACACAACACGTCCCAGCACTTTCATATTATTCCTACAAACGTCCTCCCATTCAAAGTGAGAGGGGAGCACACAGAGAACAAGACAGCCAATGTTGCCTCCATTTTTCCACAGCTTACAAGCAGGGAAGGAAGGCAGACACACAGACAAGTGACTACAAATTGCCAAGTGTGATAATGTAAGAGACAAACAAGAGACTGACATAGGAAATAAGGCAGACAACAATCAACCCTAGACAGAGGGCTCCGAGATAAGGAAGCTAAGGCACTGTGCTGGAACGAGCTGCCCACGTCTCACAGCTAGCAAGTGACAAAGCCAGGTGCGAACCAGTGTTTTTAACCACCACCTTAAAGAAGCAAGAAAAGATCCCCTTTCTTCAAAGATCTCCACATTTAACAGGAAAGCAAAGATAAACTAACAAATAACTGAAATGCAAGGGCGATAGCAATACTTGTCATTAAGCAAGGGCGACCACTTATAAGGAAGTCATGGATATTCAGAGGGAGCTGACCCCAGCTGGGAGGATGGCATGCCTCCCAGAGCAGGTGCTTTTCAAGGCAGGGTCCCCTAAATCCATTAGGATTTGATAAAAAGAAATGGGAGGCACATCAAAAGAATAAGAAACTATAACAGAAGTAGAGGCCTATCCCAACCACTATCCCATCCTCACGCCCTCCTGCTAATGGTCTCCTCCCTATTCCCCTTTATCCTGCTCTATTTTCTCCCATGCTGCCTACTATCTCCCCGCATATTATAAAACATTCTCGCTTCTAATGTTTATTGAGCCCTGCCCCCAGCACCCTCCTCTCCCTGCTTAGAATGCAAGCTGCATGAAGACAGGAATTGAAGTTTCTGTCATTTTGTCCACAGATGTGGCTCAAGGGCCTAGAACAGTACCTGGCACATAGATACTTAATAAATATTTGTTGAATTAATGAATCAAGCACACAAGCAGAACAGTTCCAGTCACACATGGGAAGCCAGAACCAGTGTGCGTCTGGCCCAAGATAGACATCATGAAAGCAGTAGGTGGGTACCTAAGCCTAGAATGTCAAGTAGTTTCAGAATACAGAGGCCTTGAATGCAGGCTAAGGAAATTAAATTATATTCTAAAAGCAATGAAAAGCCAGTGAAAATTTTTTACTCACACGCTAATGATTAGGAAGATCCATTTGGCAACTGCACATTTAAGAGAGCTGAGCTATGAGAGACAACAGACACCAAGAAGCTAGTGGCAGTGAAAATGTAAAAGAGGAGGTAGTAACACAGCGATAAACACTGTGCCGTATCTCTGTGTTTAACAGAGCTAAGAGGCACAAGAGGGTAGAGAGTCAAACTTAATTTTCGGGTTTCAAATCTCCACGAATGGTGTCATTAATAAAAATAAGCTCTGTTTAAACATGACTGAGTTTAAACTATCTTATGGATATCCAGGTGAGCACTTAAAAACAAAAGCCTGGAGCTCAGCAGACAGATGAGGTGTAGAGAGAGAAGGCCTAGTCACTGCCCTGGGCAGGTGACGAGTAACGCTGTGAGGCCGTCAGAGATTACCGAGAACAGAGACAGAGAAGTGGACCGAGCAGAGAACTCTGAGAAAAACAAAATTACTACTAAGCTTTAGGAGACAGAAAAGGAGGGCAGAGATGGGCTTGCCGGCCCATCCTTAACTCAGTGTAAGCCCAGTGGTAGTAGAGTGACTTCTCGGATGGATGAGTCTAGGACACGGAATTAGTCATAAGTAGCTCAGCCCCTTCCCCTCTCTTTGGGGTACCTTGTAAAGAGAGGACATTCTGCTCTGCTCTCCAAGTCATGAGTTTTCTAGAAGCAGAAGCACAAAGGGAAAAGGCAGAGGTTTGCCAGCACAGTCTGTGATGCAAAATTAATGTCACTGTAAAATGTATTATAGGAGAAGAGAGGGCCAAGAACAACCAAGGTACTTCTGAAGAAGAAATCGAAGGAACGTTTGCCTTATTGTATATAAAGACATTATAAAAATACACTAATTAAAACAGCATGGTTTTGGTGCAAGGATAAATTTACACATGGAATAAAATAAGGAGCCAAAAAAAGAATCCAGATACATATATAAATGTAATGAAAGAAAGGGTTATCTATATGAGTAAAAATCAAAGTGGAATTCTACCTTAAACTATACACAAAAGTCAACTGCAGGTAGATTAAGAACTTATGTGTCAGTAGCAAAACCTTAAAACTTTTGGACAAAAACATGGATGATGATATAAGGAAGAACTTATTAAATTTCTAAAAGCACTAATCAAACAGTTAAGAGGGATAAATTAAATTACATAAACATTAAGAACTCCTTTTCATCCAAGCACCTAATAGAAATGAAAAGATAATATACAAACCAAAGCTGTTGTGAATAAACTGAACTTACTTAGTATTTCGTATTCTAAACACATAAAGAACTTCTACAATAGAAAGACGATGATCCGATTAAAAGAAATGGACAAGAGACTTGAACAGGCATTTCATGGAAGAGAAAACACATACGCTCAAACTCATTAGTAAGCACAGAGACCAAGGGCACAGTAAGAGGCCATCTTATAAAGTTGATCATTTGCATATCCTAAGACATAGCAATTACAGTCTTAGGTATACAGTCAAGAGAAAATTGTACGGATGTGCATAAAAGACATGAATAAAGGTGGCTATAACAGTACTATTTGCAACAGTAAAACCAAACACAAAACCCTAGTAACTCAAATGTCCATTCACAGAAAAATGAATAAATCATGATTTTTTTCTTATTTACCATTAGTAAGTAGTAAAGATGAGTGAACCATAGCTACATACAATAATGACGAATCTTTGTAATACAAAGTTAAATGGAAAAAAGCAAGTACCAAAAGATTGTATATACTGGAACATTTTTTTACAAGGTTTAAAACGAGTGAAACTAAACTATATATTGTTTAGGCATCCTATGCATGAGAAAAAAATAAATAGAAAGAAAGGAAACAATAAGCATGAAATTCAAAAGAGTGGTTACCTAAAGGAGCAGGTGGGCCAACGGAATAAGGCACAGACACACATGTAGATATAAGTAAGATGTAAATATGATGTATATACAAGTAAGATGTAAATAAGTAAGATGTATATACGTAAGATATAAGATTGGTAATATTCTAGTTCTTGGTTTGGGTGGTGTGGTAGGTTCAGGTGTGACAGTGCAGTTAAAATTGGCTAACTGATTAAACAGAATATATTTTAAATTGGGTAAATGAAATAGGTCCCTTAATTTAATGGATAAGTGATGACTGTTTTTGATGTGTTTGGTTGTCTGGTGAAATAGGGGAAACATACTGAATGTGAACAGGAAATGGATGGCAAATTATTTGTATACACTATATGCAACTTTTTAAACCATTAAAATCGATGTTAAGAATAATGCTTATGATACAAGGCTAAGTAGGGGATAAAACATGAGGACACAGAATTGCGAATTCCCTATAATAACTTTTAAAATGCACAGGAAAGAAGACTGGGAGAAAGTTGTCACTACCTTAACAGTTACTGTGTTGAGACAGTGGTGTTCGATATTTCTTTACCTTTTGTTTTCTACAATTTCTGCAAGGTAGTTTACATTCTTTTTGTAATTTCAAAAAGTATTTAAAACTTTATACACATAAAGGGAAAACCTTTTAAAGAAATTTCATATTTTGTCTGAGCCCTTCATTTTTCCATAAACCAATAACTAATACAAGTTCATTAACTGAATTTAAACCTATTTGCGTAACTATGTAGAGGAAACAAACTGTGTGACCATGGTAACTTAATGTTAGAACCTGCCAACATGTGTAATTCAAAGCGAAGAATGTTAACTAACTAGAATTAAAATAATAAATTAAAAAGAAGTGGAGAAAATATTAAAAAAATGAAATCATGCTGGGGGCGCCTGGGTGGCTCAGTTGGTTGAGCATCCGACTCTTGATTTCTGCTCAGGTCATGATCTCATGGCCGTGAGACTGAGCCTCCTATTAGGCTCCATGCTGAGCATGCTGAGCATGGAGCATGGATCCTCTCTCCCTTTGCCACTCCCCCACTTGAGGTTGCTCACATGTGTGCACACCCTCTCAATAAATAAATAAATAAATAAATAAATAAATAAATAAACAAATAGAATCATGCTAAAGCACTTTAGTTGGAGCCTTAAGTTCTTCAGCAAAAGTGTTTACATTTTTATTTCAAATGAATGTAAGCATCTGTAGATATTCAGCAACCTAAATATTCTAGTACATGTACTCCCATATGTGTGTGTACACATGTATTTTTTTCTACCTATATGAACTTACATTTATAGTTGTAATGTACTTGTTTAAGCCATTACATCAACATGTCCCCCCAAATGGCTTAAAAGTTTAAGGATTATTCTGGCAATATTAAAAGTAATGCTAACTTCTTGATACATAAAATGTAGTAAATATCTAAGATGGCACTAAAACAGAGCAATTGTTACATTTACTATAAAGGAGGGACCCCAGATGCTTTCTTGTAGGATACGATGAATGAACTGACCAAATAAGAAACTTCTCATTCAAGCTCTCTCGCCAGCTGAGGGCCCAACTATCTGGAAAGAGTCTACAAATATTCCTGTGTCAGTCCAGGGTTATTTAAGTATCCGTGACTCCATGTTTGTATGAGAACTTATATAAGTTTCTCCATCATCGGTGGTAATAAAGACAACTCTTTTTCAATAGCCACCATGTTCTAGACTTTACATTAGGTATTTTACAAATATTGCCTAATTAAATGGTATGGTCCTAATCACAAGTATTGCCTAATTAGGTGGTAAGGTCCAAGCTTTGGCATTACCAGACCAAATCTGAATTCCAGCCTTAGAAAAATATAAGATCAGTGAACCTGAATAACATACATAATCTCTCTCGGCTTGAGATTCCTCACCTCTAATATGTGGGCAACATAATGTATCTGACTAGTTTGTTAGGGTTAAAGAGATAAAGCATCTAGTTCTTAACACTGGAGACACAATTAATGGTAACAATTGTTATTTTATCATCAAATCGGTAGACTGCCCCCTATATTTGGAATTTTTAGAACACTTAACAAAATAAAATAAAAACATTATTGGCAAAATCGAGTTCTATTTAAATCTTTAAAAGTGATAAGCTGCATTTAGTTTAAGTGCAAGTAAAGTTTTGTTTGCTTTTTCCCAAACCAAAAGATCAATAGCCTGCTTATAATCCTAAAGGTTTAAGTTGGTGCTGTTTTGTCATCACAAGTCTCATAATGTATATGTTACAGACACACTGTCATGTAGTCAGACACACCAAATTCTTTTTCAGCAACTCAAAATATCAGAGTAAGGACAAAACTTCCTTTTCTGCCCCGTTCAGGATTGAGGTAAGTTTTTCTATATTTTTACATGGCAGGACTTCACACTCATAAATTCTGATAAAAGCAGAAACTAATGCCAAATTGTGAAGTAGTGACCAAGTTTCCTTTGGTTCGGGCCTTCCTCGACATTTGAACCCCTGAACAAAACCCAGTGAAGAACTTAGACACATTGAGTAGTTAAGTCATGAAGTCCAATTGTTGAGGTACCTGTTTGGCTACTACCTGGAGGTGGAAACAGTGTTTGTAGCCTTACAAAAAAATGTTTTCCCTGTATAGATGACTGGCAATACCAGGAGCTAAAGCCATAGCTTAGGGCCCTGCAATAGGTCCACTTCTAGAACATTAGTTTAAAAAAGATTTTATTCTCTTATCTACCTTTATCTTTCTTGATCATTTTAGTTCACTCATTATTTTCTATACTTCTCCATCACACTTCCATTTTAGAATTCTTCATTCCTCTGGAGAAATCCACTAGTCCAATGTCATGGATGATTCTCTTTTCACAATCACACCATTGTCTCCTTTGTCTCTGTCTTGGGATAACCTCCTTCTTCTCTTAACTCACACCCTGGTAGCAATGGTACACAGCTTCCTTCCTCACCATCCATGAACTCTTCTGGTCTTCTATTTTCATATCCTCAACGCATCATTTAAAAATAGGCCATTTGGGGACACCTGGGTGGCTCAGTCGGCTCAGCATCTGACTTTGGCTCAGGTCATGATCTCATGATTCTTGAGTTCAGGCCCCCTGTCAGGCTCTGTGCAAACAGCTCAGAGACTGGAGCCTACTTCAGATTCGGTGTCTCCCCCTCTCTGCACTTCCCTGCTTGCACTCTCTCTCTCAAAAATAAACATTAAAAAAAATAAATAAAAATAAACCTTAAAAAAAATAAACAAAAATACCCCATCTGGACAAAACCAAGGCCATCCAATCTAATGCTATAGTTTGTCAACCTCAAAAGTAAAGTGGCTAATTACCATCGGTTTCTGCTTTATACTGTTGTTTTCTTCTCTAATGAGATTTTCAAGTACAGAGGAATCTAGATTATGACAATTTGATTTATTCTGCAGAACTTATGCCACCTCAATGACTAGATGTTAGATAATATTAAAGAAGTAATAATTCTAAGTAACCACATTGTGGTCAGAGTTACCAGGAGACACAGAAATATTAATGATAAAGTGATATGATGTCTGTAGTTTGCATTAAAATAATCCAGTGGAGAGGAGAATAAATAAAACTGACCAAAGGTTGATAATCACTGAAGTAGGTAGTAAATGGACATTCATTATATTAATTTTATATGTATTTGAAACTTTCCATAATAAAAATAATTTATGCTGGATTAAACTGGGTCTCTGTATGTGTAGCTTTGTTAAATAAGCATAAACAAGGTAGGGAATAAATGTATACCAATTATGAAGAAACCTTACAACCTTTAAAGTAAGCATATATAATCTTTGCTTGAAAGAAATAAAAGCCTTGCTTTAAAATATTTCATATTTTATATATTTTTAGAGTTTTTACTTAATCCTGGTATCGCACTATAAAACATAAATTTACAGCTAATGAAATAAAATTTCAAACCATTGAAATGTGATGTTTATGGTTAACATGTGGTCCTACATTTTGAATAAGCAAAATATTTTATATCACATTTGTTTTAAGTTCCCAAAAATGGAGTATGACATATAAACACCACTTAGTTCTAATTCCAATTCATGAGAATCTGTGTGTCTGATCTTAAAACGTAGCCCGTATCTCATTTTTCACCCCAATTTAAAGTACATGCACAAGAATTGAAATTAGTGCCAAATAATTTAAAGACTCCTGCTATGGGGACAATTTTCTTGTCTATAATAAGTGTGCTCTGGGATCAAAATAAATAAGCATAAAATATATAAATTTTGAAGCAGGTACAAATTTCGTCGCTAAAATTCTTGCATTCTGGGGCACCCGGGGTCTCAGCTGGTTAAGTACCCAACTCTTTCTTTAAACTCAGGTCACGATCTCATGGCTCTTTACACTGAGCCCTGCGTCTGGCTCTGCACTGACAGCACGGAGCCTGCTTGGGACTCTCTCTCTGTCTCTCTCTCTCTCTTTCGTTCTCTGCCCCTCCCTTACTTGTGTGCACAAATGCTCTCTCTCCTTCTAAAATAACTATTAAAAAAACAATTTAAAAAATTAAATTCTTGTAATCATGCCCCACCAGCAGATGTCCAAAATTGTCAAAAGAAAATCTATGCTTAACTTCCTCATGTCATTTAATTATTCAGAGGCAGTAGGTCTAGTTTGATACAACCACTATTACTGTTCAAAAACCAGAGAATTTGGACTTAACATTCTGTGAGCAGTATACTGGTGCTTAAGAATAAAATCCTAAGAACTTAAATAAGGAGCAAAGAACATGCTTTCAGGTATAAAAAAGGAAAAGGCAAGCAAAATAAAGCTATGATGATACAGAAATTTTAGCATATATTCCCATACTGAGTTCCTTAAAATTCATGCCAATCCCGATTTTCTTCTGTACATCATTACACAGTGCTTTGTAATTAAGATGCTAACACTTAACAATCCCTCTCAAAATTTTGCCTGAATAAAAACATTCTACTTTTTTTCATTCTACGTTGGTATACATCCATAGCAGTCATAGCAGTACGTCAGCTCATAATGTCTTTCTATTCTTAAAAATGAATCAAATTGTTCACTTTAAAATGGTTAATTTGTGTTACACAAATTTTACCTAATTAAAAAAAAATCAAAATCTTTCATTATCTAAACTTATTCCCAAGCTATTTCTTTCACTTATTTTTCCCGTTTTTTTTTTTCCTTTAGTCCATTAGAGTAATGATCAGATAAAGGTGGCATTTTTAATATACTAATCAGCATTAGAGGGTATAAAACTTGCTTAAAATTTTACAATAGCAAATTGTTAAACAGATTCAGCTTGTGACATTTTTACTTAAATTTGTTGGTGATTACAGCTGAGGAGAAACATTAATATATCCAATAACATTTGCTACACGGCCATTTTGAAATGTCAGCCATTGCTAATCAATAGACTTCTTTTCTCACCGGTCACAATGGCTCGCAAAATGGTCACAATGACTAGTTCTGAGATCTCCTTACAGGTCATACCCATAGAAGGCTTGATCCAAATAGTTACCAGTGTTGTGTGTTCATGCTTCTTTACTAAGGAAGGAGGAAATTATATTAATGGCAACCGCCACATTTGTGTTTAAATGCAAACGACTAACATGTGAGCCTCTTTTAGATTAACACCCCAAATTAAACTGCGTCTTAACTGCACTGACATCTGTCATTCAAACAGATGTCAACTCATAAACCTGACAAAGGACAAGTTGTTTATGCAAGTTTGTGATGCGACAGCTGTTTATCAGTCACAGCTCTGAGCAGTCACCCTTGATTAGAAGATACTTAGTAATTTTTTTGTGAAACTGGAAAAATTCACAAGCGAATACGCAAATGAAAATTACAGCCCTATTAAAATGCCAATGAGTAGTTTCATGAAAATAGTATTAATTTGTTTTAATTTAAAGTTATATGTTGGTATAAAACATATATAAAACATATATGTTGGTATAAAAGTTCCCACTGACAAATGGGCTAAACCAAATTCTTAGAAGTTTTATTTGAAAGAATTCTTTCAAAGAAATGAGCGGTATTACAGAGCATAAGTCACCTAAAATTAATCCTTTCTGTTCATACTTTCTTCTTAAAATTTTACGAGAAAGATTAAGAAAGATGCAAGGAAGAATATATTCATATTTAACATTTGTAGAGGTTCGGTCTATTTCAGATTTCAGTAAAAGTACATATTCAGGTGGTTATTTTTTATGCCATTGCTATTGCAGGATATGGTGGACAGTTTCTTAAGGAGTTTTAATTAGATGCAAATTAAAAGCTTTGATGTCTGTATAACTGGCCAGTGAGGGAATCACATCCCAAAATGTGTGCTGACAGGATCGGCCCTAACCGTCTGAAATGAGGCCCAGCAGGAGCCTGTCCAGGGGCTGACTCATATGGCACCAGCATTGTCCCCAACAGTGGGTTAGGGACGCGTTGGTTGGGAGAGGCAGATGGTTTCATTTGTTCTATATTTTCATTCTTCACTAAAGTTTAGGTGAATACTGGCCAGAGATAAGAGGAAAAGTACTGTTAGTGCACCTGTTGCTTTTATTTCAAAAACAACCAACTCTAGTTGGAAGAGAAAAAGGAAAAATCTGCTAAGTTCAGCTTTACTGGGCCAATAATGTGTAGGCTATCTGACTACTTTGTAAATGACGACACAAGGCTTTCTCTTAGTCTTCATGTTTTTTCTTTAAAATTAAACTCATCAAGCTTTAAAAATATACTTCATAAAAAAAACATTCTCAGCAAGTATATAATAGAGGTATAAATATGTAAGCTCCTTTACATATTTCAGGAATCATATGCACGCACCTGTAAATACCTAAATATTAAAAAGAAACAAAATATTAACATCAAAGGACTGGGTTCTTTTCTTCCTATCCTAAACCAAGTTTTCTTCAAGTGTTATCTTAGTATAGCACATAGAATAATCTTATGCCTATCTGATTTACTATGCTTTCATGCTAACTTTTTAAAAAATACAGCAACATAAGACCTAAGTTTTAAATTGAGCAAAATCAAGCATTTACACATTCTTATAAATACCCCATCAGTAAATATTTGTCATGAAAATAACAGCATATGCGAAGTCAGAAATATAACTTTTTACATACTGTTGATATATATTATATATATTATATATATATATATATATATATAACTTCCTGATATCCAGTGGAAGACTGTTATATCTGCTCTGTCACGTGACAGTCATCCAGTCGATAATGCTTGATGAGACCCTTGAAGATCCTGAGGATGATTACTGGTGTAGATTGCTAACTAAAAACTTATACATCTCCAATATCGTTACAACTCCATGCATTTCAAGAATGATTTAAAACCACTTTGAATGCCTAGAAGTTAGACTCGCCACCACAAATTTAAAACTCACTACTTAAAACCTATTCTGCCCATAAAGGCGAGTATTCTGACATCGGCAAGGCACCTGAAGAAATCTCTGGGAGTATTCTTAAGAATGAGATGGAGCATTTTGAGTTGGGTGACAACCACAAAAGGGTTAGCTTATACTGAGTTAAGAAACTAGTGGCGCCTGGGTGGCTCAGTTGGTTAAATGTCCAACTTCGGCTCGGGTCATGATCTCTCAGTTCTTGAGTTCGAGTCCCGCATCGGGCTCTGTGTTGACAGCTCAGAGCATGAAGCCTGCTTTGGATTCTGTGTTCCCCTGTCTCTCTCTGCCCTTCTCCCACTCACGCTCTGTCTGTGTCTCTCTCTCTCTCAAAAATAAATAAACACTAAAAGTAAATAAACAAAATAAAATAAAATAAAATAAAGGGAACTGAACCTACAGAGTACTGTCAGGGCTGGTGACTAGGCGGAATGGCTTCTAGCCACGTGCTGCAGAAGTCTCACTGGGGCCTGGTCTAAAACTATCTAGTTCACATGACAACACAGAAGGCTTGTTCATCACATTCATGAAGGACATAAAACTGGAGTAGTAACTAATCTACTGGACAGCAAAGATTCTTGGTCTGGATGATGGCTGAAGCCAACAAGATACAAATCAAAACAGATAAATATCAATTCCCGTTTTTACATTGGGAAGACTTCAATTAATAGCACTTTATGTAATATTAGAGTTTAAGTGATTTCATTTTTAGTAGAAGTCAAAAATGTAGATTCTTTCTAAAGAAAACCAACTGAATTTTAGAATTACAGTACCCAGATAAAGGAAAGCAACAGTCCTTTAATTCTTGTACTGGTTTGCTAATGGTAGTGTGGTCAATTCTAGATGCCAAGGTCTAAGGAATATAACTGATAACTGGAGTTGATTGCAACAGTACAGGTGACTGGAAAACGGAAGGGTCTAAAAATTATACGAGAAGTTGTTAAAGAACAAAGAGAGGACGTGGGAGGAGAAATTCTTTCCCACACATATACATGAACAAAATGAGAAAAAATATGGAAGGAATGATAGTCTAAGCAGTGAGTCCCACAACTGCACAGGTGTGTGGTAGGAGCACATGGATGTGACCCCCACATGACTCACACTCCTGTATCATCCCCTCCCCTGGAGTGTGGGTGGGATCTGGACTTGCTTCTAACCAACAGAATACAGCAAAGTAACGGATGACACACCCATTACTGGGTTGCGTCGTATGGCACTCTCACAATTAGGTTACAATAAGCATGCACAGACAAATTCACCTGGTGACTTTCAAAAGGCAAGCTGCTATGATGGGAAATGCCCATGGAGAGGGCCATGTGGTAGGAAACTGGACGGCCTCTAGAACCTGAGGACTTCAGCCCTATATCTGCAAGGAACTGAACTCGGCCAATAGGCGGTGAGGCTGGAAGAGGACCCCAAGCCTCAGGTGAGACCCAGCCCTGGCCAACACCCTGACTGCAGCCTGGTGAGAACCAGAGCAGCAGATATAGCTAAACTGGGTCTGGACTCCTCAATCCCTGGAAACTGAGATCATTTTAAACAATATTTGTGGTAATTTATCATGTAGCAATAGAAAGGCAATACAGTATACAAACAGGCTGGATAACCTTTATGATCAGTGATGTAGTATGAGGAACTCCTTGTACTGGGTAAAAGACTGGTCTAGAATCTAGCTACTAGATTATAAATTAGGTCTTTCCAACTCTATGAAAATGTAGCAAAAATGGAGAGGGGGATTTTTACATGGCACATAAAGGACACTACTATCTCTACATTAAATTCATAAGAGCACTCAGAACAACATGAATCGTTTTAGCTCAACTGACATTTGTAAATGTAAGCATTCTTTCTATTGAAATGTTTTAATATTAGGTAACAATGAACTTATCTTAATTATAAACCTAGAGAACTTTAAATAACCAGAATGCTTTAAAAAATTTAAATACCATTCTAAGAAAAGCAGCTTAGAGTATTCAATTTAGCGGTTCATTATTCTGTGTTTGCATCTATTGAACTGCACCTGCACTACCTTGGTTCAGACCCTCAGCAGCTGGCTCCGGGACCATCACAACACTCTCCTCTAACTGGTCTCCCTGCCCTCATTAAGGGCATACCCCCACTCGCCCCAGCATTGACCTCCAATATATTCAGCACCTATAGCCACAGTGCTTTGACTAATGGAAAGTCAGATTATACCTTTACCTGGCTTAAAACTCTTCAATGATTCCTAATTATCCCCCGAACAAGGATAAAGCAGCTCAGCATGACATACAAAGTCTTTCATCATCTAGCTTCCCCTTTAGTCAGTCCTTTATAAAATCCCTTTAGTCTTCGGTCAGTCCCGGCCCAGCTCTCCTCTCTACACATTCATAGTGAATGACTGACCCTTACTCCAAAATGCTATACTACCTCTGGCTCTCTCCCTCCCAAACCCTGACTCCAGCTTGGAAAATCTCCCTGCCCATGCTTTCTACCTGTCTAGAATTCAAGTTCAAAGATACTTAACTGGGGTGCTTGAGTGTTCAACTCTTGATTTCAGCTCAGGTCATGATCTCACAATCTTGAGATCAAGCCCTGTGTCAGGCTCCGTGCCCAGCTGGAGACTTCCCTCTCTCTTTCCCTCTCTTCCTCCCCGACTCACGCACATAAGCAATTTCTCTCAAAAAAAAAAAAAAATGCTCAAGAGTGTGTCACGAACCCTTCGCAGGGACTCTGTCTGGCTACAGTAAAGACCACGCTTCTGCAGGCGCAGACACCTGCCAGATACACCGCTGGGTTGCAAAGAGTAAATGCCACTTTCTGCACACTTAATAGTAAAAAGTGTGCTTTGACATTGAGCGAGGCCCTTTGAAAGGGCACGTGTTTACTAGAATGTGCAAAAGACTTCCACGTGACTGCACATGAGCAAGTCCAACATACGCGTTAGTATCACAAGCGCCAGAGACGCAAGGTCCTCACCCAGAGGTGATGAGGTGGATGAGGCACCACAGCAGTGATGACTACTACTGACGTGGATGTTGTCTTGCTGAATCTTGGGCTGCATTGCCAGGGTTTTCTTTATAGACTATTTTTTATTTTTTTGAAGTTCTCTTCCCTATCCCTAAGTTAGTCAATAAATTCATTTCTCGCTTCATGAGAAAATAAGGAGTAAAGCATCAGCAAAGATACTTGTGCGAGTAATGACAATGTCCAACCAAATTCTACAAAATCCAAATTTATGAGAAATAGCTTCCCGTGAACAGCAGAATGACTCATTTCATTGTGTGTTGTATGCAGTGAAACCCACAGAAAGAAGAGTATAAATGTCATTTTATGATGAATTGTATACATCTTACTCCAAAACACCAAAATTATTTTAGGTGACGGATAGGAACATAATTAACACAACGGAAATGCTGTGATAAGATTCCGGTGTGTGGGAAGGGTCAGGGCACCTGGAGGGAGTCTCCCTTTTTCTTCCAAGTGCTCCCGAATCGTATTTAAAAATCCAATGCAGATTTTTGGTGTATCTGAATAGTACACTAACCTATTCTGAGTTTCCTAGACTTAGATTTTTTAAATAAAGACTTTTGTCTATCTGTAGATTGTTATTTTCATTCTTCAAGTTTTCTTTTTCACAATTAGCCAAGAGTGATTCTGTCATCACTGCAGCCGGTTTTCACAACCCTTGGATGCAACGGACTAGATCATGAGAAACTGATGAAATATGTAGGTTTCCTTCACTCTCTTCCTCACATCAGCTGAGCGTTTTTAATGTCTCTCCCTCTTTCGGTCCTATACCCTCTCACACCCTGGTGGAACTCTGTCTCCTTTGTTTTCTTCTTTGGAAGCGCTAGGGAACAGGATGGGAAGGAGGGCGGGCGGAAACACATACGCGGCTAGTTTCCAGCTCATCCCTGCTTGAACCTGGGGGCGTTACTTTCTGTCAACCTAGCAAAGGGCTGATGGAGCACAGGAGCCAGGGCAGGGACTGAAGTCCCACACCACACGCCCCGGGGGCTGATGGTAAGATCTGATCTTTCAGCCCTGGATCCCACAGTCTAAACACTGCTCCCCTCTCTCAGCCCTTTTGCTTGCTTCCCCACCATTCCAGAGAGGGTATCTAACAATCCTTGGGCGTTTTCGGGGCATCCCTGAACTCACACCCTGGTCTAAAGCACTCAAAATACCTGGCCAAGTCTCCCCACCCCTTCACTATCACATTTCGTTATGTGCTTCCTCCTTGTACTTTTTTAGAAATTTAACATTTTTAAGTTTAGTTTATACTATGAAACTATGCACTGTTTAAAGAGTCAAACAGTCCTAACAAGTTAGGACAAGAAAGTAGCAGTCCCTCAACCCCATCCCCAGTGTCCATTCTGTAAAAACCATCACTGTTGGCTCTCATAGAAAATTCTATATTGAAAAAAAAAAGAAAAAAAAAAAGGAAAAGAAAATCCTATGTTGCTATTTTCTAATTTGTTCAGTTTTAGGCTTATCTTGAAGCTTACAGTTCCCCACTGAGGTCAATGAAAACTGGACTCTCCTCACACATACACGGCCTACTTGTACACACCACACATACTCCCTTATTCACTCACACACGCTCCCTTCATTCATGCACACGACCTGCCTTCTTTCTTTGCTTATTAGATCCTAGTTCTTATTAAACTGTCATACAATCAACGCTTCTATTTCCATGATGATGTGCATGCTATCCACGTCTATTCCAGCTCAACCATGTGATTTACCAATCAGGGTAAGTTTTTCAAGACTACTTATTTTTCCCCCATGGGGTACTTATTAATTATCTTTTGTTGTTGTTGGTTTTCTATATTTTTCAGTGATTTACCTAATGGTATAAATCTGGAATACAGGGAAATAGGCTAGGAAGCAAAAATCAAGCCCAGCCTGTCAAGTGTGTTAACAGTTAGATCTTGCAAAATATCCGGAACATAGTTAGATGCATTCAAAGAAACATTATGAATGTAATCCAATCACTGACTGAGACTCTTCTCAGAAGGAGGGGCTACTCACTAGACCTTGTCACACAAATGCCTGTCTCCCAGAATTCTTTTCTCCATGTAATCCTCGGGGCGGCTGGGTTCCTAAGAGATGCCAACTCATGAAACAGCGGAATAGAGTCTGCAAGCATCAAACAGGGGGCCAGACTTTCTCAGATACGTTAGATCCTGGGTCACTGGACCTCAGGCTTCCTCCTTCTGACTCTACTCCCTGACTCTGGTGTAACACGCCTGTTCCTCTAGTTCCTGATAAAAGACAAAGGGAGGTACATTTTTTTTGAGGTCTTGTATTTCTGAAAATGTCTTAATTCTACTCTCACACTGAATTTAAATTTTGGTGTGGTATATCTTATTCTACCTTTCAAAATACTCTTTTTAAAACTGAGCTAACACCTTAAGCATCCTTTGCAAGTCTGATAATGGTCCTCCTTCTTCTTCCTTGGCAAGACTATTAATGATAGTACGATGGAGGTTTTCTTTTATCTTTTGATTTTATCATCTTTTAAATATGCTTTCTGAAGTCTAGCAGCACCTTTCAGCTGAATGGTGGTATCGGTCTTCAGATAGCTTTTTTATATCACTGTCCCTTTCCCACTCCGCGCTGATCAGCACTGACCAGAGGCAGATGTAAATATGCAAATTAATTCTTCCTTAGCTACTCTTAGTATAAACACATATTTTCCTTTGGGGCACCTGGATGGCTCAACTGGTTAAGCGTCCAACTTTGGCTCAGGTCATGATCTCACAGTTCATGAGTTTGAGCCCCGCATCGGGCTCTGTGCTGACAGCTCACAGCCTGGAGCCTGCTTCAGATTCTCTATCTCCCTTTCTTCCCCTCCCTTGCTCGTGCTCTGTTTCTCTCTCTCTCTCTCTCAAAAATAAACATTAAAAAAAAAAAGTATTTTCCTTTAAGGCTGTCCTTTCTATTTCATCAAATAATTCACTCTTCTTCGTAAGATTCGATTCAGACAATAAATGTGTTAAATATAAGCCTATATAAAAGCACTTAAGAAATTAGAATAATTCATCAATATTTCCTGAGCCAGCTTTTATAAATTTCTGAAAACTTGCATGCAAGTTTGGATGTAGCTTTTTCTCTATATATAAAGTATAAATTTGTCTAGTAAATTTATATCCCTGGAAGTAATGGCCAACCACATAGAATAATCATTAAGTCATCTAAAAGAACTGATTTATAAATGATTTATAAGTTAGTTACAACTCTTATTCTATTTACTAAAAGTGAATCCCTAGAAATGATGGTTGTGGCAATGAGGGGTCAGGAAGCAAGGAAGGGGGCGCACAGATTTCTCAAGCACTTCACATGTGACAGTTCCGCTGCTAAGAAGGTCACATGCATTATCTCATTTAAACCTCGTAACAACCTTACTATCCCCATACTTCAGGTGAAAAAACGGGGGCGGCGTTGCACAGTCAAGTAACTTGCACAAGCCACAGAGTAAGTGGGGAAGCTGAGACCCGAACGCAGACAATGAGATGCTAGATTCTATGCTGCAACCATATTAATTCCAAAATACTCTAAATATATACTTACTGTTGCAGACAAGCTTGTCATCTAGCTGATTTGGCTCGGTTTCGTTTTGTCTTTCTGTTTCCATGAAATCTATGGATCCACTCTTAGACAAACATGAAATGTTCAGTTTTACATCATGGTAGCATGAATTTATTAAACCTTCATGATTTTTAAAATTTTAATAATTTTTAATGTTTATTTTTGAGAGAGAGAGAAAGAGAGAGAGAGAGAATGAGAACGAGCAGGGGAGGGGCAGAGAGGGAGACACAGAATCTGAAGCAGGCTCCAGGCTCCGAGCTGTCAGCACAGAGCCCGAGGAGGAGCTCACACCCATGCACCGCGAGATCATGATCTGAGCCGAAGTTGGACGCTTAACCAACTGAGCCACCAAACCATCATGATTAACAGTTCAAGTAAAAATTTCCCATCAAACAATAAACACAGCCAGTCATCAGTCTTGCCCTCTGGAGCATGAACTTCATTCTACCCTCAGTGTCTGGTAAGTGGCTCAATACCTTAGCAGGTGCTCAAAAATACCAGCCAGGCTATTCTCAGCCTCTGTCAGAGTCTTCATTTCAAAGTCTCAAAGTCTCTTGTCCAGCTGCCAAGACTGCAGGCTTACCTCATATGTAAATCCCA